>JAPPVO010000010.1:115677653-116960986 GCA_030407325.1 Camellia japonica
GAAGATGTAATCATCACCTCTAAATGGACACGTTCGCTGCGGTCGGCAACTACTTGACACGTTGATATGGTCATGCATTAAAGCAATCATCAAAAAATCCATAAAATCATCAACAATCTCATCCTCCTCTGATGAGAGCTCCATTGTATTGTTTTCTCTGTCGGATGACATATGCCTTTGTCTACATCACAGTAAAAGCATAATTATAAAATATGTTATTCATGCTGTAATAGTTAGCGTTATTGGTGAAACAGTAAAATTCAGAGGAGAACAAAATTTATTTAACACACGGTCATATTATAATAACAGAACATAGTTTTAATATAACAGAAAACACTTAAAAGTTCAAAAAAAAAAAAAAAACATACAAACATAGAAAAGGAAAGAGGATATGATGGAATGAAAAAAAAAATAATAAAAACCAAATCAGGAATAATGAAATCATCAAACAGTTCAGCCAAGAAGATTTGCTAACACAAGCAAAATAGAACTTCTCAGTTCACTGCAAAGCGAGGATCATGGCTAGGCGCAAATGGGTAGGAGTGCGTATAAAAAACCTTCGTCATTCCTTATTCTTAAACAGTGTCAGTGCCCTAACGTACTACAACGGTGGTATGTCCCCAAGCTCAAGCAATGCATCTTGACATGCATCAAGGGAATAATCATCACCACCTGCACTTACAGCCTCAGTCTCATTTTCTCGTGCACGTGAATGTCCTGTTTTGGCTTGTACATAGGATGTGAAAGCTGCGTACACATCATCAAACCCACTTGATCGTGACTTTTTGGAATGACCACTGTCAGTTTGGCTAGTTGCAGGGCCCCTCTTGTGACTTTTGCCCTTTGCTAGATCCATATACTCATCCCCGAATAAGTCAACAGGAATGACCTCAGTAGCATTACTCCCACCAGCGTTACTCCCACCAACATCAGCGTTCCAAAATTTATTTAACATGTCATCTTCTTCTTCTGAGTCAAGGGGTCCTTGTGTGGATGCACGAGACAGGGCCCCTGTGGCACAACAATTTTCAACAATTTCTGTCATTTCTTGAAAATATTCAAACCCTTTTGTCCTAAACTTCTTCACATTTCTGCTAGCCTACAACAATTACAAAACAAGAATTAAGCACTGTATATATCATGAAATGTTTAAAATAAAATTAGAAAATAGTACAGATTAATGGAAAACCTTATCCCAAAATTCATCGGGTGCAACAACAGTGCCTATAATAGGATCCCATCCCAGACCAGTCTGTGCCTGCAGTCGCTTAAATGTCTGGTAATCAGCTTTCAATCGCTGATATTTTTGGCGCACCTTGACACCTGTATACCGAAATCCATATATGTTGTGCAACTGATTTGCATAATGATTCCAATGCCTAATTGTCCGCGAAGTAATACGGCCCGTTGTTTGATTGTTTCTAACCTCATCTCTCAACATATTTATTAATTTCGTTTCAATTCTGGGCGTCCACATTTTGGTGTTCTCATTGTCATCAGAATTATTTCCATCCATCTATAAACCTACAAATTATATTTAAACTAGTTTGGGATGGATATACAAATATAACAGAGTATTTTAAAGTAGTTTGCGATGGATATACAAGAATAACAGCGCAAAATGGTTTCAAGGAGAACACAGATAAAGGAAAAAGAACAGATGATTTTATTTCGAGGAAAAAAGTACGTAGCAGATTAATTGAATTTAAATAGCAGAAATATAACCACAAAAAAAAAAAAAAAACATTCAGATAGCAGAAATATAACCACAAATAATAAAAAAAAAATCAGTTAACATTGTGTTTAAATAGTAGGAAACAAATCAGTAAAAGAAAAATTAAGGAAAAAAAATCAGTAAAAAAGCCCGGTAGGTTCAAACAGTTGAGGGGAGGACCGGTAGGTTCAAACCATTAAGGAAGAAATGGAAAACTGGAAGACAAAACCGGAAGAGGTGGGAGGACCGGGTGGTTGATCGGCCGGTCGACCGGCCGAATGACCTGGGGGACGATCGGCCGGGTGTCCCAGGCACTGCCGCTTCAAGTTCTGATCGATGAAAGGTTCAAACAGTTCATAATTTAAAATAACAACCGATCTGAAATGGAAAATACGCCTCTACAAATTCTCATAAACCATTTAGCAACTGATTTCAACTTCTCCGAAATCATTTATACATAACAGATGAAGATTGATTTACTGACTATTCTTGAAGAACAAAAAAGTTGAAACAGTTCAAGATGAAGGATGAAGAATGAAATCATTTATCGACTCGTCTGAAATCATTTTCAGATAACAGATGAAGAATGAATGATTTATTTACCAGATTAGTGAGAGTTGAATAGTTATCACCGGTGATGGAATGTGTATACTGATTGAATGTGCCACTGTTTGCTCGTCGGATTCGACAATAAATTTGATAAATTTGACCTGAAAAAAAATAAAAATAAATTAAGATGAATTTCTCAAATAATTTCCCTATAAGAAAATATGTAAATAAATTTGTGAGTAATTTCACCTCGCAGTCGTTGTTGTTTGGTTGCCCGTAATAAGAATCGTCCGCAACGCACAAATCGTAACTCAGTCGATTTGTGAAATATGATACCAGTACAGAGCGGGTTGGGTGGATTCATTATTTATAAAATGAGTCTGACTTCTGAAACCCACCCGTGATGAATCTGAAGTACGGATGTTTGATACAGAGAAGCCACCCGTGATGAATTTGAAGGACTGATGTAGATGAGGTTCACGTGAAAGTTGCAGAGACGATGAAGAAGACAGAAACGTTGAAAGGGAGATACAAGCTGCCAAATAGATTTTCAAAATGTAATTTGAATTAACACGCGGAATCAACTTTTGAACGTCGTATCCAAACGTCATGCGCGAGCTCACGTGTTGAAAATTGATTTGAATTAACAACCAAACAGAGCCGTATATTTTTATTTTATTTTAATAAAATATAACACCTCACTATTTCTATTTAAGCCGATACGATCGGGTTGACCGACCAACTTAACTCGGATTTTTAAGTACTTGTGATTGATATTTAAGCCCATAAAACGGAGTTTGGCTAGGAATGGCAACGGGGCGGGGCGGGGCCGGGGATCACCCTCCCCGTCCCCGATCCCCGATGGTGGAAACTCCCTCCGTCCCCGGTCCCGACCCCGACGGGGAGCTCATCACTGCCCCCGTCCCCGCCCCTTAACGGGGATCGGGTTTCTCCAACCCCGAAAAGTCCTTGACCAAAAGAAAAAAAAAAAATCAGATTCAACAACAACATCAGATTCAAAGTTTGAGCTCAAATCAGTTCCAAAATCAGATTCAACAACAACATCAGATTCAACATCAGATTCAAAGTTTGAGCTCAAATCAGTTCCAAAAATCAGATTCAACAACAACATAATATATATATATATAACAAATCGAAAGAGAGAGAGAGAGAGAGAGAGAGAGAGAGAGAGAGAGAGAGAGAGAATATTCCAGATCTGTGAAGCTTGGTCGGTGATGGTGCCGGATCTGTGAAGCTTGGTCGGTGATGGTGGCGGATCGGCGAAGCTTGGTCGGTGATGGTGGCGGATCGGCGAAGCTTGGTCGGTGATGGTGGTGGTGGGAGAGACGGTGGAGTTGTGGGAGGATGGAGATCGGCGGTGGGAGGAGGGAGATCGGCGGTGGGAGATTGAGATCGGCGGTGAGAGATTGAGAGAGGGAGACCGAGAGAGATGAGAGGCGGTGAAGATGAGTGAGTGTGTGAGGTTCAGCCTGTGTGTGTGAGTGGAAGGTTTGATTTATATATATATATATATATATAGAGGGGCAAAATGATAATTTTGTTTCGGGAAAAATTCGGGGTCGAGGACGGGGACGGGCCGGGGCTTGTACACTGATCACCGTCCCCGGCCCGAAACTGATCGGGGTTTTAATTTTGAATACCATCCCCGTCCCCACGGGGGTATTTTTCAGAGAAAAACCATTCTCATCGGGGTCGGGGGATCGGGTTCCCGTCGGGCCGGGTTCAAATTGTCATCCTTAAGTTTGGCTGAATTTTTAAGTTTGTTTATTAAATAGGCTGGGTTTGAGGATAGTCTTTGAGCGATTATTCATATATATTTAATTTGTTTCGTTTTAGTTTTGTTTGAAATAAATAAATAATGAGCATCATCACTTTTATTTTTTCAATAAAATCGTGTGTAGAAATACTTTTAAGAGCATCCAATAATCTATTGGGATTATTTGCTCAATAATAAATAATTTAAATAGTATCATGAATTGAAGCTAATGAAACATAAAAGTTGACATAAAACCACTGTCTGATTTGCAATTAAGATAAATTATGGAATCTTTCATGAGGAGGCCAGAAACCAACTCAATCTTACAAAAATAATTAACCAAAAATTTAAAAGCATAATTTGTATGCCAATAACAAGTGTAACTTCCTTTTTGTTGTCCATTCAATTATAAATAAACTTTTCAGGTTTGCAAATGACTTCAACTTAGATTTTATTAGTTGTTTGATCGCTGAGAAAATGACCAATAGATGAAAGAAAATGATTGGTTTAATCTCATGTTTCACGTAGCTTGGGGACTTAGAAGAAAATATTGAAATTGTTAACTGTCAATTTCATCTAAATAAAATTTAAACTGTTAGAAAGAGGAATAATCAATCATAAATATTTACGTAAAAAATGATATAAAATAGTGACAAAAACCAAAAACAAATTTCTCTAAGTTTTGTAGTTCTCATCTCAATTCCTATTGGAGGCTCAAGTAGCCATTTTGTACTCCTCAATTGATAAGGCAAAGGTCTTAATGGTTGAGGTTGTTTCCCAGACTAAATTCCAAATCTTTTATTGTATTCGATCCAAAATGAGAATGGTTTGATTTAGTATAATTTATTAACATTATTTTTTAATTTAAAATTTTATATTAGAATTCAGTTTTTAATTATAACTTATAAGATATAAATAACTTAAATGGACTAGAAAAGATGATCATTTAAAAGTTAGAGATAAATGCTTTCATTTTTTTAAAATTATAATTAACTTATAACTTTAAAAAAAAAATAAAAAAATAAAAAACTCATGTGGCAATAGATTAGAACACGTGATGTGGTCAATGGTGACAGCGTCAATGGTGACAACTAATCAATTGTAATGTTAACGATTCTGATATATAGATAACAATAATGTTCAATATACATAACTCATTTGCCAAAATATTTTAAAAAATTATTTTGTGATTTATATTTATTTTATATATAATCTTACAATATATGAATTAAATTTAAATTCTATAGTAATTTTTTTAAATATTTTGTTATAAACTAACTCTCTTTATTTGCTGTAGAAATAAATCAAAATGTGTGATCACCAAACAGTGCACCGTCCATCTCAATTGTTACCTAATTTTTAATGATGCTTTCACATTTTGATATGGACTAATGGTGGACCACTATATTGGGCTCCAGGATCCTAATGTGACTAAGGAGGTAATTGTTGGGAGGGCATTTCCAACCGTTTATCTTATTTTATTAAATTTGAATAAAAATTTGAGTAGAAGTTTTTTTTTGATATCAAGTGCTTTAACAGAATTTCATCAAATTATCGGTCGACCAGTCAATTTAAATTTTTCATGAATTTTTGCCTTTAGGTGATCATCTAGGAAATATTTGATAGTGAAATCCAACAATAATAAATAGCGATTTGCTGAAAGACATATCCATTCTCAGTTTGATGAAAGATTTGAGATATCCTAAATTTGATGATATATTTGATGAATGGTTGGAGCAGCAAAAAGTAAACTTTTTCATCAAATTTAAATTTAATGATCTATTTGATGAATCATTGAAGATGGTTTGAATAAGTGAGATTTGTTTTGAACTTCTTTCGATAATTCAAATCGTTTATATTTTAAAATTTATTAAATAAATTATTTATGAAAAAAATTAAGTTAATAAGATATTTGTAATTCTATAACAATAAATAATTCTATGTATGAACCCTTATTTATTCCAAATTTATCTTAAATGAGATTGTGTGATTGTGATTGAATTTGTGTGGTATGGGATTTATGAGTAGAATAAATCTGAACTCTAAAATCATAATTCTAAATAAATTCGGAATACATAAAGGTGTGTTTGTAATATTACCCTATAATAATATCAAATTGTTTTGTAAAAAAAAAAACCATTATCAAATTTTGATAATATTTTTAAATATGATTATAAATTATATTTAATTAACTTAATTTTTTTATATAAATAATATATTTAACAAATATTCTATAATAGAAACTTAATGTATCACATATGTAAGGGCAATAATATTAATAAAAAGTATAAAATATAAAATTTAGGATTTGGTGGATTAAATCTATATATATGTGTGTAATTTAATGATTTATTTGATGAACCATTGGAGATGGTTTGAGTAAGTGAGATTTGTTCTGAACTTATTTTGATAATCGTTTATATTATAAAATTTATTAAATAAATTATTTATAAAAAAAATTAAGTTAATCAGATATTTGTAATTCTATAACAATAAATAATTCTATGTATGCACCTTTATTTATTCCAAATTTATCCTAAATGAGATTGTATGGTTGCGATTGAATTTGTGTGGTGTGAGATTCATGTGTAGAATAAATCTGAACTCTAAAATCATAATTCTAAATTAATTCGGAATAGATAAGGGTATGTTTGTAATATTACTCTATAACAATACCAAATTGTTTTGTAGAAAAAATAAGCCATTATCAAATTTTGATAATATTTTTAAAATAATTAAAATATGATTATAAATTATATTTAATTAATTTAATTTTGGGCCATTTACATACAAGTCTCATTTTGTGAACTTATAATTCATTAAGTCCTAGATAAAATTATTTGCTTCTTCAAGTCCCATTAATTTTTAATAGACCAATTTACCTTTCCAACGAACTCCAGGCAAGTTGTCTTGAAGTCGCCTTCCCTCTCCCTTCCGTCCTCAAGTCCTCTATCGACGTCCTCAACAGAGCTCCGTTGTTGGATATCCAGCTCCGCCACCAGAACCATCGCCTCCTTCCCCTACTCAAATCTGCGGTGTCGTCGTCGTCGTCGATGAAGATGAATAACTCAAATCCGCAAGTGGCTCATGCGTAAGGTTGAGGTTGTTGTTGATCTGTCTCTGAACAGATCTACCTCTCTCAATCGCTGACGATCTGCCTCGTCACCACCTGAAATTCAAGGTCTCTGGGAGGGTTGGGTGAAGAATTGAGTGGATCTACAACTGTTGCTTATAAGAGTCCACCGGAAGATGAGGACTCAGAGCCGGCATCGAAGACTCGTCTGGAAGGCGATGAGTCCATTGATTGTGAGGTCTCGGTTTTCACTGAGTTCACAGATGCTACTGCCATTAGAGAGAGAGATCTAGGGTTTTTTAAAATTGACAACATTTTCAATTTATAATATTCTCAATTTTAATCATGAAAAAAATTAAAAAATTTCTCAAAATTGATAATTATAAATTTCTTAGTTTTGATAGTATTCTTAGTTCATACTAAAAAAAAAATTGAGAAATTTTTTAGTTTTGATAATTATAAATTGAAAATATTTTCAGTTTTGAAATTGAGAACATTCTCAGTTTTGGGTTTAAAAGGTAAAACGTCTTTTTACATATAAATTGGACTTATTGGTTCAAAATTTTTTTGGCAAGACCTAAACTATCACCAAATATGTAAATAGGACTTTTAAGTAATTAATCTTTTAATTTTTTATATAAATGATATATTTAATAAATTTTATAAAATATTAACGATATAACTCATTAAAATAAATTTAGAACAAGAAAAATGATGCAGACCACTAATTAGTGGTTGCTCTAATTATGTGGCAGTAGGTTCCACCCACTGCCACATGTATTTTGTGTCTTTGTTTTTTTTTTTTTTTTTTGGCTTTTCACATCATTAGTGGTGGTATTAATAGTAGGAATTTAGTGGTCTGTAGCATTGTTGTTTAGAACAAAGGGTAAACTACCAATAGGTCCTACTTTGGAGACTTATTACCCAATAGGTCCTACTTTGGAAACTTATTATCCATTAAGTCCTATTGATAAATTTATTAAGTGATAAAAATAAATTTATCAGTCTTTTATTTTTATGAATAAATTTATAGTGATAAATTTATCAGTCTCTTTGTTTTTATGAATAAATTTTTAGTGATAAATTTATCACTCTCTTATTTTTATAATATTAAATTTATTAATTAGGACCTATAGATAAATAAATCTAGTTAATAAGATTAATTAGTAAGTACCCGAGAACAAATAGCTATGACTAATGTCACAGCAGCACCGGAATCCCACTACAGTGATGGGTTCTCAAAATTTTCACACATTTTTGTTCTGTTTGGCAAAACATTACGTCGCCATCAGTCAAACTTTAGTGGAAAAGACAACTAGATTTGTCCGTTTATCTACTTTTTGACTTGGATGTTTCAAGATTTAAAAAGAAAAAGAAAAAGGAAGTTTAATGGCCAAGAAGAGACGTTGAAAAGGCTTCGCCATATTTGTCTCTATTGAAAATTTTTGCGAACTAGATAACTTTTTTAATTTCATTTTACTAATTTCATTTTACTATAATTAAATTTATAACAATTTACAATAATTTTATTTTTATTCTATCAGATTTAATTTATCATATAAATGGTCACCTTAGAAATAGACGTAAAAAATGTGATTCATTAAACTAATGTATTTATCAGTTGGGGTATAAAAATAATATTGACAAAGTTGATATTAAAAATTTATTTATTTTATACATATTAATTATACGAAGAGACAAATTAAACATTATATAAAATATTTAATACAAGTAGTAAGATAGGTGAAAAATCATTCAAAGACCCGGTTTGGGGTGGTCTTTTTTGGTTAAAATAATCAAAATGTTAAAATATTCAGTCACATCATCTCTTTCATTTTCTGTACGTGTTTTTCATAAAAAGTCAATTAAAATAGTCACTTTTTGAATATATTAGGGCTTATAATTTCGTTGAGCCGATTAGTTATAATTCGGTCCTGTAGTCAAAACTTATTTATCAATATGTTCTACTATGAGTTTGTTTGGGAAGTGAGTTGGTTTTTTGACTTTTTGATTTATTTTGACTATTTTAGACTGGGGCTAAAAAGTTTGGTTTTGAAAGGACTTTTAGTTTTTTTGACTTTTTTGTGAGAGAAATAATGTAATGATTATGGATTGGATGTGACGTTTTGTCTTATTGGACTAAAAAGCCTATTTTATTTTTTGTGACTAAAATATCCAAAAAAGCCTGACTTTTGGCTTCCCAAACGAAGCCTATAAATTTATCATTATAAAAATGTCTTAAAAAAATACAAATCAACTAGTTACACTTTTTATAACATATTTCAATATAAACTAACCCAAGTAAATTAAAAATAAATCAAAAAATACAAACAAAAGTTAAAATATCTCAATTATTTATCACTTTGATAATTGTTGAAGTGTCATTATCAATATTAAATGATCAATTTACAAACACAAAATATACATAAAAAAAGTCTCAATATTAAATACTTTTTAAAAATTCACTCCGGACTTACTAATGAATACGTCTAATCAATAGGACATGTTGGTAATTATTTCATAAATATAGGAGTTTATAATAAAAGATTATGCTAATGATAGCTCCATAAAGTTAGGTTGCGTTTAGTAGAGTTTTATAATTATGATTTGAGAGTATGAGTTGTATTTGGAGTTTATGAGTTTTTGAATTATGATTTGTGTGTGAAAAATTTGTTTGGTGAAAGAGTTTTGAAATAAGTGGAAAATTTTTGATGTGACATTTGATATTTGATACAAAAATTTACAACTAATAACCAAACATACAACACAAAATTCTATTAAAGCACATAATTTTTTTTTAAAAATTCGGAAAATAATTTTTTCGAATATATAAAAATCAACATATCAATTGCAAAAAAAAAAAAAATAATTGCACTGTTCTGGTCAACCGGCCGGACAACCGACTAGGCCAAATTTCGATTTTTTTTTTTTTGAAAATCGCGCTCTCAAACAGAGTTTCTGCAGAGTTGTGGAAAATTAATTCCACAACACTATCCAAACATCATATTCAAACTAACAAGTGGAAAACTCGTTTAAAAATGGTTCTAAACACATTTTTAATTTTTTTTTACATATTTTTTTTTCTACATTTTAATATACTTATTACACATCTATGTTGTTGACATTTTCTTTTCTGAAATTTGTTAATGGTATTCACTTCTTTAAAACATATATAGGCCAAGTTTGGCATCTGTCAAAAAAGTCAAAAAGTTATTCAAAAAGTTAAAAAGTTATCACTATTCACCAAAAGTCAAAAAGTACGGCTGCACAATCCCAAATCTTAATTTTCCTCTACACATTAATTTATACAATTTTTTAATACACATTTTTCCATAAAAAGTTAAAAAGTTAACCCAAACAATCCTATTTTTTTCTCAACTTTTTAGTTTAAAAATTAAAAAAATGCACTTATGTAGGATATCCCAAACAACCCTAATTTATGTTCGATTTTATTATGAACTTTTATATTTTTAGAGTTAGGCTACTTTTGAAAACTTAATTTTTTCTGGCTAAAATAATAAAAAAAAATCACTAAGAAAAATTACTTTAAAAAAAGTAAACAATAAAAATTTTCAATAATTCCCCATTTTTTATATAATTACATAGACTTATTCTCAAATAAATTAAGTAAAAAAATATACTTTTTTCCCCAAACAATGCCTTCAATATCGTCTATGTTCCTAGCACGGGGTGACCCTCCTATTCTCGAAAAATTAGTGGATGGTTTTGGAGTGGCATGGGATCATATCTCATACTAATCATAATTTATTATGTCTCTTTATATTTTTTAATTAGTTAACTCTGGCTTGGCAATATCATTTTTTTTAATTTAAAAGTCAAAAAATTATTAAAAAATTAAAAAGTCAAAATTTCTCTTTTTATTTTTTTTCACATCTTTTCGTAAAATATTAAAAAATCATCCTAGACATACTAATTTTTTTACATCATATTTAACTAAAAAAATTACTAAAAAAGTCTGTTCCCAAACAAAGCTGTAGGAGTGTTTTGAAAAATTAGTTAAAAACTAACTTTTTTACTTTTTAAATTTTTTTATTATCTTTTTATAAATAAAAAATATAAAAAATTATATGATTCATAATAAATTAAAAATTAAAAATTAGATTTTAACCCACTTTTCAAATCGCCCTTGATACAAATTCATAAGCGCCGCAACATCCACCAATCATAACATACGCCCGACTCTCATCAAAAAGTACAACTCTGTGGTCTGTTCTTCACTTAAGCCTGGGTCCCCATTGGGTGTACCACCGACCGTGGTCCAGAGTCTTGATTTTCTTCAGACAATAATCTAATCTAAATTTATGGCGTGCCACACACTAATCACTCAAACTTTACTTTAATAATTCTAGTGCCGCGCAATTAGCCTTCTTGTCAAATATGCTTTACTTAAATATGCTTTACTTATCGCTTACTGTCACGTAATAAGCTCCTACACCCCCCATCATAAAACATGCTTAACGTGTCACTTCCATTATTCCAAACAATAATCCTAAAATATGAACCATTTGTCCAACCACAATTTCTTTATGAAATTTATTAGCCTATGGCGTATGATACTTGTTACTTCCTGTATAAAAATGTGTGTAGTAAAAAATATATAATATTTTAAAATATTTTTATTTTTTTTGTGAACAACTGCCCAAAGCCGAAGCACAAAAAACGAAAATTTTATATTTAGATATGGATGATAATAACTTAAAAATATACACGCGTGATGTCATAGACTATTATAGATAAATAATACATATTTTTTTAGACTACTAGTTATTGGAGATGGTAAAAGTTATGAATTATAATTCAAAAAAAGGCCTAAAATTTGTGAAATCTAAACCTCCAAAACGATCACATCCATCCACCAATCCATACGGTCTGCTCAGTCTGCATCCACCAAACTGGTAGACGAATGTGGATTTATTTTTTTCAATCTGTCTAATTTTAGACAGATGGCAGATGTAATGTCACTCTACTAATCTGATTCGCAATCACCCCCTAAGATGGTTGTTTAGTAAAAAAAATTAAACAATTATAATAAAAAATTTTGAATATTTTTTTAAAAAATTCAAAAAATTTCTCAAACCAATTCTAAGTCATTGATTCCTATATAAATTAACAAATGCCATGCAATTATTAACGTTAGGATAATACTATAGGTATCAATTGGTATATCAATTAATATACTAACAAATGATGTGATATAATTTTAGAGATTTTAAATATTTATAATTTATATAATAAGTAGAGTCAATAATAATATTATAATATTAACATACTAATTAATATACTAATTCGTATCTGTAAGACTACCGTTAATGTTATCGAAAAGTCTTAAAAATATTAATGGAGTGGAGTAATTATTTACCGTATAGTCTATGTTCCTAACTTGAGAGTTTGACTTACAAGAGACTCGTTCCTTCCAATATTTTATTATTTCTATTATATATTATTATTTGTTATTAGTGTTTTTTTAACTTCATTTATGGGTGGATGGGGTTCATGCAGGCGGGATAGTTGATTCGTCATCAGAATCGCATCTGTAAGAGCATCTCTAACGGAGAATCAAATATTTCATCAGATTTAAGTAAAAAAATAGTAATTTCCTTCATTTGATACTTCACGCTCCAACGGTTCAGCATCAAATCTTTTTATCAAATTTGCGCCGGGCAACCGGTCAACTGGTAACGGCAAAAATTTTTATTTATTTATTTTACCGGTTTGAACCCTTTTTTTTGAACTTTTTGAACTTTTTGGTGGTCGACCGGGTGGTCGACCACCTAGGCAAAAAAATTTTTTTTTTTTTTTTTTTTGACTGGTTTGAACCTTTTCAGTGAACGGTCTGAACTTTTTCCGGGGCGACCGGTTGGTCAACCGGATGGTCGACCGGTTCGTCTCATCCCAACGGTCAGGAACAGTGATTTGGTAAAATTTGGTGAAATGCTTCGCCTGTACTCAGTTTGGTGAAAGATTTACTGAATTCTCGATTTGATATCGATTTGGTGCTACCGTTGGAGCCTCAAAAAGTGAGTTTTTCATCAAATTTCAAATTTGATGTTGGATTTGGTTCTCCGTTGGAGATGGTCTAAATTTTAAAATATTTCATCTATATCTATTTGTCGAAAAATATACATCCACCCAAAATCAATCGAATTAAAGGGTTATTTGGGATGATCTAAATAAGTGTACTTTTTGTCTTTTTACGAAAAGATGTGCAAAAAAATAAAGAAATAATGTAATAAAAAAAAGATAAAAAAATGAATTATTTAAGGGATATCAAACTACCCCTAAATCTATTCGATTCGATCTAGTTGAATAAGTTGGACGGATGTTTCATTACCCCTAAACCATTGGCCTATTTTGGGAAGATGGTAAAAATCAGATTTTTTACTTTTAATCAAGATTTTTTAGAGTGATTTGGGAAGTTGATAAAAAGTTGATTTTTAGTACACTAAAATGACTAAAATAGCCTCACTCAACTTAAAAAATTACTTTTAACCCAAACTCACCAAATAAAAACACTAAGGGTAATTATGTAATTTTGTCACCAACTTTTTGGCTCTTGCCAAATGAACAAAAATGAAAAATCAGATTTTTTGATAAAAACGCAAACCATGCGTTTTTATCACTTCCCAAAAGTAGCCTTACTTTTACTACATTTTACATCGGCAATTAATTTTTTAATTTTTTGACTTTTTAAAATTATACAACCTCTTTATTTTTTTTCTTTAGCTACACGTTTAAAAAAAAAAAAACGCACGATTTAACATAATTGCATAACTGTATCCGAACATGCAGTTAGATAGCGCTTACGCTGGCCCACTTAAAACCACGTGTCGAAATCCCATTGGATGAATATTATTATTAATTTCACGGAGTACAGTTCACCGCACTCACACTCGTCCTACCTTCGTCTCCAAACAAAACCCCCCAAGCGTCGGTGAAAAACCCTCCCACGCCGGTACATTTTCATCTCCTCTACCAACTCCCATTCCTCTCCCCCCTCTCTCCATTCCTCCTTTCCTTTCCATCCAACATTCCAACCCTAACTCTCTCTCTCCAACTCCCCTCAATTCTCTCTCCGATCAAATGGCCGCCGACATCGCAAGCTCAGTCGACTTCGGCCTGAAGCTCTCGAAGCGTCTTTACTACGGCAAGGACCAGTCTCTCTCGTCGCCGCCGAAGACGGCGGCGATGGAGAAGTCGTCGGAGGGTTATGTTCCGACGGCGGTGATGGTTTATGCGGTGATATCTGAACCGTCGATTGTGGATAATCCTGATGTGCCGAGCTATCAGCCGTACGTTCACGGCCGGTGCGATCCGCCGGCGCTGATTCCGCTTCATATGCATAGGATTGAGATGGAGGTGGATTGTTATTTGGATACCGCGTTCGTTACGGTTAGTGGAACTTGGCGTGTTCATTGTGTTATGTCGAGCAAGAGCTGTGATTGTCGAATTATGATACCGATGGGCGACCAGGTAGGGACATGTTGTTTGGAATTGAAATTGTTTGAAGCGCGGTTTAATTATTGATTTTCCATAATTGGGATTAGTTAATAACCGGTGTGATTAAAAATTAGACTATATTTAAGCAATATGTGTACAATTGTATTTGTTGGACTGTAAATGATTTCAATGGAGTTCAATTCATACCAGAAAATTACCTTTTAAGCAAGTCGTTAAAAAAAAAAAAAAAAAAAAAAAAAATCATCGGTAGGCTCCGAAGAGGAATGGAATTTTCTCAGTTTTATTGCTAATTTTTAGTATGAGAAGAGTTCCTTGTTGATTTTGATTACATTCTTGTTTAGCTTTGGTCGTCTTGGCAGATTTTGATGCTAGATGTTTCGGAAAGGAACCTTGATACAGGATATAGATAAGGAATGTATAATTTATATGATATCATTTTATTTTTATTTTTTCTGAAAAAATAAATGCCAAAACTCTAAAAGCGCCCTAAGCTGAGAAAGAAGGTTCCTAACCAAATCAAGAGGGAGCTTGCCCTTTCAGCTTACAAGAAGCTAACCAATGGGCAATTTAATTTGCACTTCTAGGAATCCATGTAAAGGACATCCCATTCCTGGATCATGAGGTTCGAATGTCGTGGAAAATTGCTTGACTATCCCATGGCGGAACAAGCTCGGACACACTCAACTCAATAACAGTCTAGTTATTACTCTCTATATGGAAATTAGAGAGGCCAAGGGAATGAGCAAACACACAGGCCAAACTAACTGCCCCTGCTTCTCCTTGAGTAATAGAAGAGGCTGGGACCGTGGTAACAACACCATCAACCAGTCTCCCCTTCTAGTCACGTAGGACCACCACGAGAGAAGTTTTAGAGCTATCCTTAGAGAAGCTTTAGGCCGCAAGAGAAGTTTTATATCATTTTAGTTTGTCTTTAGTTTTTGTATCTTGAAGGAAGCTTGCGACATGGTTTTTTGTGTAGCATTTTCTAATAAATTCAAATTGTGCTGAGAAAATGTTGTTAATCTGCTGGAATTGGGTGACTCATATTTTGTTGAACGAATGTTTCTTTATCTGGTTGATGCAAATTGAATTTTTAGGTGAACATCTTCACTCAGTGGAGTTCCAATTTGGTTCACCTTATAACACATGGTAATCTCATGTAAACATGTGACACCAACCCTCTGTTGTTTGAATGAGCCCAGAAAATTTGATTGATATGAAGTCATAGACATAATCCTGAGTTTCCTAATGCCTAATACTAGAACGGACCACATGATTATGGCAACAATCATAAGCATCTAATATATATTGTATCAATCACTGATGCTACGAAACATTCTTGAATTTTGTACTGTTGTCATTGGCTGTTTCCTTCTGAACACTTTTTAATGATTTAAACACTCAGTTTGCATTATCTTAACTAGCTTTTTGCAATGGTATTCTCAGTTTTGAACTTTCTTATTGGGGTGTGATACTGCAAAATCTGTTTCTCTTCTGCTGTTTCTTCTCAAGACTGCACATAGTAACACACTTAAAAATTCTCCTTTATCCATTCTTCTGCATAGCTCTAGCATGATAGAGGAAGCTGCAATATGTCCTTGCTTTCTTGATTTTCATATGTTAAACACATTTTACTTCCCACATACACCCCATTTTCTGTCTTAATGGTTAAAGCTCATCGTTTTAAGTTCTCAAGAAAGACATGATTTGGCTAACAGGGTTCAGTTCTAGGTGTCGAGGTTGATGATGGTAGAAGATCATACCATACTCAATTGATCCCAATGGAAGATGCAAAAGATTCAGAAAAAGTAGCCAAAGCCAAAGATGGGTTCCTACTGAAACGGCAAATATACACGCTAAAAGTTCCCCAGGTTATTATCAAGTCCGTTTAATGTTTTAACTAATGGTTCTTTTATGTGTGTGCATGTATTAATATTTCTCATTGTGCTATGTTTATGTTTTTGATCATTCAAGGTCGAAGGGGGTTCAAATATTTTTATGAAAGCCAGTTGGTCTCAGAAGTTATTATATGAAGATGGTAAATTCTGCCTCAGTGTGCCATTTAGTTTTCCGGCATATGTCAAACCTGTTGGTAAGAAGATAGCTAAAAGAGAAAAGATAACGTTGAGCGTGAATCCTGGTACTGGGACAGAAGTTTTATGCAAAACTAGTAGCCACCCTCTAAAGGTATGTTGGGGTTTAAAGTTTTATCCAGTCGTAAATATAACTCAAATAACATTTTCTTTTACTTACCAGGAAGTAAGGCGCCAGGTTGGGAAATTAGGCTTCTTATATGATGCAGAAGTTTTGATGTGGTCAAGTGCTGACTTCTTTTTTTCATATGATGTAAGACCTTGTACATCAAGTGTTTATTTACTGTATAAAATGATATGTATGCCTCCCTCATCATGGATCGGAAGTCGATGTCTGGGTATATGACCATAAGCTGTTCATACCAGATATCCTGGGTCCTGTAATGAAGAAACAATTTCTGTATTTTGCAGGAATAACTTATTCTCTTGGTGTGGTGCTGCATTTCAGGTTCCTTCAAGTCACATATTTGGTGGTTTGCTACTGCAATCTGCATCTTTGAATGATATTGATCAAAGAGAGATGTTTTGCATGTATCTTTTCCCTGGCAATAGTCAGAATAGGAAGGTTAGTTGTTATTCTAATTATGTGAATCTAATTTTTCTTAAATGATCATTTAGTAAACCCCTCAACCCATCCATAAATTAGAAGAGTGGAAACTGGTGAACTTGATATTTATGAACTTCTACAAACAGCAAGGTTTTGAGTACCTTAAAACCTTTCTCTTATTTACAACTGGATAGACAGAATTAAATTGGTTGCCTCACTGAAGGTTTAACAAAGTTGTCCTTTGGCATTTGAAAATTTTAAGCTAAATGACTGAACATATTAAGCTGCTTCTGCTTTTATCTTACACTTTATACAAGATAGTGCTGTGATCATAGTTTATTGATTAATGTCAACTCCTTATATTGTAGTCTATACATAAAAGATTTTGCCATGTTTTTAACCATTCTGCTGCCAACCTTTATTTTTTATTTTTTATAATTACACTCCTCACCCGTTTTAGTGAATGTGAAGGTTTTCAGAAAGGAAGTGGTATTTTTAGTTGACATCAGTGGAAGCATGCGGGATGGGCCTATTGAGAGTGCAAAAAGTGCTCTATTGGCAGCCCTCTCAAAGCTCAGCTTAATAGATTCTTTTAACATCATAGCTTTCAATGTGGATACTCAGTTATTCTCATCTTCAATGGTGCTGGCGACCAAGGAGGCAAAGGAAAATGCCACTCAGTGGATTAGCAGGAATTTTATTGCTGAGGGTGGCACAAACATTTTGCTTCCCCTAACTCAGGTACTAAACAAATACTCAATATGTTCGAAGTTACTTATAATATTCTCCATCGATGATTGGGTTCCTTTGTTTAACAGTGGCCTTTCACAATACAATAATGGTCATATACAGAATGTCCCTGAGAAATTATACAGGTGATTGGTTATCATAGAGAAAATATAATGAGAAAACATAAAGGGGAGTTGGCTTCTTGTTGTTTTCTATTTGCCTTCTTAAGATGTGCAATGCATCAATGAGCTGAACATTCTAGTCATATTTTTCTACTTAGTACGGGTGCTCTTGCATTTCAGACTGGTAGCTATAATCATAGTGGCATGGCATTTGTTTTTTTTCTTTTTTTCTTTTTGGAGTGTGAGTGGTTCTGCAATCATAGCTACATGTTTAAGACCAGATAGAAGGTGTCTTGTTCTTTGTCATGGCTCATGCATGATGTTCCTCAGCAGTTGGGTGGCTTGGATGATAAGGATGACTGCTTCATTCACTACCTCATTTTGTCCCTTGTTTAGTGGCTCTCTCTCCAATTCTTCCTTGTTTTGTACACATCTTTAAAGTGTCCACTGTCAGTCTTACATCTTATGTTCCAATATCTTCTTCTCTATATGGGAAATATATTATTTCTTATTCATGTTCTGGTCTATGTCAGGCACTAGAGATGTTGGAAAAAACTAGCGATTCAATTCCTCTCATTTTCCTTATTACTGATGGGGCAGTTGAAGATGAAAGACACATTTGCAATGCTGTGCAAAGTCAGTTCACAAATAGAAGAAGATCAATTTGTCCTCGAATTTGCACTTTTGGAATAGGTGAGGAGTTGGTGTTTTGGTTCTGTTATTATTGTTGGAGTAGTCTTCTAGTTTTTAGTTTCATTAATGTGGTGATATGTTTGCAATATAATCATTTGAGACTAGCTTAACTTCATGTGTAATTTATTCTTGTCTGTCATCAATCCTAACTACTGCATTCTAGGCTGAATAATTGGACTCTGATTTTGTATTTTTCTGTCTTTTCTGATATCTAGCTGATGTAATTGTGTGAACTACTTTTCCAGGTTCATATTGTAATCATTACTTCTTGCAAATGCTGGCACAAATTGGGAGGGGCTATTATGATGCTGCATTTGCCGTAGGTCAGTTCTGTTATTATGTAAAGTGATTTATTTCACTTGTTTTCATTACATGAGTTATTTGTTTTTTACCATTGCATCCTACGTGAAAATCAGTGGTACTATTTTTTGTTAATAATTGAAACAAAATATATTTTTTGGAGCTTACTTGCAACTATCAAATATGTTAGTTGATGCTCTCATCCAAGAACAATGGGTTGGCATTTTCTTCTTAGAAGCTGGAGACACAGAACTCTTGTGAAAAATCACAATTCTAAAGCAATAGGGCTTAACTAACTTGAGACATTTCGAGTCGTCAACAAAATTGGACTGTTAACATATTTAGTTTTCAAATTTCAATTATGCTTCAATGATCAGAGAGTCATTACTCTGGGTCTAATTTCAGCTTCGTGCTTTTATTTTTAATGTTCATTTTCTCAGATTCAGTTAACTTTCAAATACAAAGGCTATTCAACACCGCTTCATCAGTCATTCTTGCAAATATTACTATTGATGCGTTGGAATGTCTAGATTCACTTGAGGTACACTAATTATTACAAGATTTTATTTTTTATTTATGCTTATGATGTTTGGGAGTATGTATCAATGCCATGAGATATTCATATGGAAACTTGGATTTATAATTATCATATCAATTTCCTAGTCTTTTATATAGACAACTTTCTTGCTTATAGTTGTGTTATTTCTGCCCCATATCTGATGGGGTAATTCTATTTGGGGATAACAAAGAGGATAATTGATCTAATGCAGATATGGGATTTATGGCCTCAAAACTAGGTGTTGACGGAAAATCGTTGTTTAAGGAAAATCATGGCAAATATTTTATGCTTTAATGTCCCTGAACAATTGTTTATACATGTCTATGCAGTTGCACCCGCTTGAAATACTATATTCTAAACTAGCTAATTGTGAATTTACTGACATGGCATTTATTGTGCTCATCTAATCTCACTTGTCCAACTTAATCTATGACACTTCTATTTTTGTGTTCGTCACTGCAGTTATACCCAAATCTTATCCCAGACCTTTCCTCTGGAAGTCCATTGATTGTGTCAGGCAGATACCATGGAAATTTTCCTGATTCTGTAAAAGCAAGTGGACTCTTGCCGGATATGAGCAATTTTACTGTGGAGTTAGAAGTGCAAAAATCGAAGGGCGTACCTCTTGATAGAGTAATTTTTCCACTTAGTTTTCATTTGAATCTTTTACAAAACTGAGCTACGTAACTTAGTTTTCCTTTTAAAATTTTTTACAAAGCTATGTTTACAATGACTATATTTTATCCAAGTCATAATTATTTTATACAAGCCATTTTAACATCGTTTGAAATTTTTTTTAGGACGAATTACACTAACAGTCTCTATAGTTTGGGACTCGTGTCACTTTGGTCCCTGACTTTTCAATTGCGACACATTTAATCCTAAATTTTGAATATTGTTCCAAATAAGGATAATTGAAGATACCATTGTTTAATTTCAAGGGCAAAATCGTCAATTTGATAAAATAAAAACTAATTTGACAAAATAAATGTCAAAAAAATATTTTAAAATTTTTAAAAATTCTTTCTACCCACCAAAGATAAAAATTATGTAAAATTAATAAATCTTTTAGATATTTATTATTATGTTTTTTTACCAAATTAATTTTTATTATGTATGTAATGGGTTGTTGTTATGATTTTAATTTGTAATCGATATATTTAATATATGAAATATTTTTAGTTTTAGATTTTTTGATTTAATGGATTGGTTTAAAAATGATATCAAAGTTGTTGCCATATTTGACTTTTGGAAAAATAGAAACTAATTTAATGAAAATAAAAACAACCACCTATTACATGATCATTATCCAAACACATAATAAAAATTAATTTGGTAAAATAAATAAATAAATAAATTAATGTTTAAAAGATTTATCAATTTTACATAATTTTATTTTTAGTGGGTAGAAATAATTTTTAAAAATTCAAAAATATTTTTTTGACATTTATTTTTATCAAATTAGTTTATATTTGATCAAATTGACTATTTTTCCCTTGTCTTTAGTCTTGAATTTGGTTTATTAAATAAACAAATTAAGTAAAAAATGAAACAAAATAAAATTACAAAAACAAAAATGTTGCACACAAATGGAAATTTGTGTTAGTACTGCACCTTCTCTTCTTTGATTCTTGCCTTTCTTTGTAGGTATTTGCAAGGAGACAAATTGATATTCTCACAGCTCATGCATGGTTGTTGGAAAATAAACAACTAGAGGAGAAGGTTTTTTTCTGGACACCACTTAAAGTTGGTTTAACAATCACACATCATACTAATTTTATTTGGAACACTTTCGTTTATGTTGAATTTTGTTCCAACCATCATAGTCTAAGAAGCATGGATCCAAAGGATATAATACAATATGATAAGACTCATCACAGTTGGAACACAAAAATAGACAAATATTTATTATATATGATGTATTAAAATAAAACAGATTGTTCAAATAATTCAGTTTCAACTTTTATATGTTCGAAAATTGTGTGAACTGAAAGCCTTGATGCCTTATTTTTAGAAATCTCGAGTATTCACAAACAAATTGGAAGTATCAAGGGTCTACTGTTTCAAATGTTAAACAACCTACAATTTTTTCTTTATTTTAATATTTGTTCTCTATTTTAGCTTCTTCGAGCTTGCGCCAAGATCTTAAAAGTGTCTCATGTGTGTTAAGGTGATAGACATGTGTACCCCACGTGTACCCGATCGAAGAATTTCATTTAAAAAAATTGAAATAATTAGGATATAATTCAGAAGCATGCCTAACATGTCTTACATTCGGTGGATATGGACATGGCACACCATGAGGTGTGTTTTATTGAAAATAAGATTATATTATCAAATATATGAGAGATTTACACTTATTGTTGAAGATGTTAAGATCACGTGATTTATGCTCATCATGATTTTTGTATCTTTGATTTATCTCAATCCCTTAGTTCAAGGGTATATAGGTGTTATCATGTAAGTCAAGATTATCAACCCCACGGGGTTGGCCTAGGTGTTAGGACTATTGGACACCAGAAATCAATTCCACACAATAACACAAGAATATTTACGTGGTTCGGCAATTGCCTACGTCCACGGAGAGCAATATATTATCCGGAGAAATATTACAGAACTCTCTCCTCACATACACTCTCACACACTTGGTTCTCTCTGTGTTTGCTCTGCATTTCTCTCCTCTCAACCTCTCCATATATATACACATAAATGGTAGGTGAGAGCATCCCTCATCTTCTCCTTTTGGTGGCCATCGTCGTCCAACTTTGCGGCTTGTCGGTTGGCAAGCCGCATTCCTTGACATAGCATCCTGAGCTTTCACATGGAGAAGTGGTGATGTCCTTATGAGCTGGAGCCAACAATTCTCTCCCTCCACGCCCATAAGGATAACTGACTTCTCACTTGAAGTCCATCTCGGTCAGATTCTTGCAAACTTCCAGTTTGTCTCTGGTGACACCCTTGGTCATCATGTCAGAAGGATTCTTGTCTGTGTGAATCTTCACTAGCTTCATCAGCTGCTTTTCCATCACTTCTCGTATCCAATGATACCGAACATCAATGTGTTTTGTACGTGAATGGTACATGGAATTCTTGCTCAAATCAATTGCACTTTGACTATCACAATGTACCTTGTATTCTTCTTGCTGTAGACCCAATTCTTGGAGAAACCGCTTTAACCACAACATTTCTTTTCCAGCATCTGCGGCAGCAATGTACTCTGCCTCTGTTGTAGATAAAGCAACACACTTTTGTAGTTTGGACTGCCATGAAACAGCTCCCCCTGCAAAGGTGAATAGAAATCCTGATGTAGACTTTCTACCATCAAGATCACCTGCCATATCGGCATCTATAAAACCCTTCAAAATTGGTTTAGCTCCCCCGAAACATAAACACATCCTTGAAGTTCCCTTCAAGTACCGAAGAATCCATTTGACCGCCTCCCAATGCTCTTTTCCTTGATTGGCGAGGAATCTGCTCACAACGCCAACTGCGTGAGCTATATCTGGCCGGGTACACACCATTGCATACATCAAACTTCCTACTGCGGAAGAATAAGGGATTGCCTCCATTTCTTTCCTTTCAGAGCTGGTCGTGGGATACGAACGCTTTGACACATTGAAATGGTTGGCCAATGGTGTGCTGACTGGCTTGGCATTTTTCATGTTGAACCTTTCGATTACCCGTTCAACATATTTCTCCTGTGACAGCCATATCTTCTTGGCTTTCCTGTCACGAACAATCTTCATGCCCAAAATTTGCTGTGCTGGGCCTAAATTCTTCATGTCAAAATACTGCGACAAGTCCTTTTTCAACTTGTTGATCATAGTAGTATCCTGTCCGATGATCAGTATATCATCGACATACAACAGTAGGATAATGAAGTTTCCATCCGAAAACCTTCGGAAATATACACACTGGTCTGCCACCGTTCTTGTGTACTCGTGATCCACCATAAATGAATCAAACTTCTTGTACCATTGTCTCGGCGCCTGTTTCAGGCCGTAGAGACTCTTCTTCAGTTTGCAGACTAGATTCTGTTTTCCTTTAACTTCAAATCCTTCTGGTTGCTCCATGTAGATCTCTTCCTCCAACTCACCATGGAGAAAGGCAGTCTTGACATCCATTTGTTCTACTTCCAGATTCAAACGAGCTGCTAATCCCAGAGCTACTCGAATAGAAGTCATCTTCACAACTGGGGAGAAGATCTCGTCAAAATCAATTCCTTTCTTTTGCCCAAAGCCTTTGACCACCAAACGAGCTTTATGCTACAATAGTTTACCGTTTCCATCTTTCTTTACCTTATACACCCATTTGTTTTTCAAGGCTCTCCTATCTCTTGGAAGTGGAACAAGCTCATAAGTGTGGTTCTTCTGCAAAGAACTCATCTCCTCCTTCATGGCTTGCATCCAATAGTCTTTCTCTGTATGACTCTTGGTTTTCGAAAAACTCTCGGGCTCCCCCTCATCAGTAATCAGAATATACTGAGAAGCGGAATATTTGGTTGATGGCACGGCAGCTCTTCCAGTTCTCCGCAACTGAGGCTCAGTTGTCTCTGTTTGAGGGGGTTGCTCCCCCTGCTCAACACCCTCTTCATCCGGGTCTTCATCTCTTTCTTCCTGATCCTCAATTTCTGGCATAGGATCCTGCAACTCTGGCACTTCTTGTTGCACATCATCACATCTAGCATTTTGTGATGGCTTGGGAGATGGAAACAAGTCTGGAGTGATGACATCTCTGGACTTTGCAGATTTCTCAAAATCTGCTACTGTCTGGTCTTCTTGGAACACAACATCTCTGCTCCTGAACATCTTCTTGTTCACTGGGTCCCACACCTTGTACCCAAATGCTGCATCTGAATAACCCACAAATATGCATGGAGTGGACTTGTCATCAAGCTTCTGTCTGTTTTCCTTGGAGATGTGTGCAAAGGCCTTACACCGAAGACTCTCAAGTGAGAATATGATACCTTTCTTCTGGACCAGACTTCCTCAGGTATCGCAAAATTCAACGGGACTGAAGGCGACCTGTTGATGAGGTAACAGGCTGTACGGGCGGCTTCAGCCCAGAATGACTTTGGCAACTTTGCCATTTTGAGCATACATCTGACTCTTTCCATAATAGTGCGGTTCATCCTTTCTGCCACACCATTGTGTTGTGGGGTGCCGGGAACTGTTGTCTCGTGCCGGATACCTCTGCTAGCACAGTATGCTGCAAAAGCATTGGAAATGTACTCGCCTCCATTGTCTGTGCGAAAACACTTCAACTTCTTCCCAGTCTCTCTTTCTACCATTGCATGGAACTCCTGAAAGTGCTGAAATACCTCATCTTTTGTCTTCAGGAAATACACCCACAACTTCCTTGATGCATCATCAACGAAAGTCAGAAAATACTTGCGGCCGCCATGTGACTCCACTTCGATTGGGCCACAAACATCCGAGTATACCATATTGAGCACTTCTGTTTTCCTCTTGCTCGTTGAACTGAATGATACTCGATGTTGCTTGCCATAAAGGCAATGATCACACGGCTTCAAAGCACTCCCTTTGGATAAGGGTATTCTGGATTGCTTTGCCAATAGATGGAATCCCTTCTCACTCATGTGAGCCAGTCTTCTGTGCCATAAGTCCGGTGACTCCTTGTCTTCTGCTGCATTAAGACTTTCCAGACAGATCTTCGTTTGAGTCTTATACAGTGTCGAAGACATCTCTCCTCTGGCGATTGTCAAAGCTCCTCCTGTCAGCTTCCAACGGCCATTTCCGAATGTATTTGTATAGCCCTGTCGGTCCAGGGCACTTCCGGAGATAAGAGTGAGGCGCAAATCTGGAACATGCCTCACATCTTTAAGAACCAGCTTGTTCCCGACATTAGTTTGAATACTAATGTCTCCAATACCCACAATCTTCGAATAGCTAGAATTCCCCATTCGAACAGTGCCAAAATCTCCAGTGTTGTACGAGTTGAAGAGTTCTTTGTGGGAAGTGGCGTGATAGAATGCAGCTGTGTCTATCACCCATTCTGTGTAGCTGCGGTCAACCACGTGAAGGCAATCTTCCTCTTCACCAACTGCAAGAAGTATTTCATCAGTTGTTGTGGCTGTTGTGTTCTCATCTCCTTTTGACTTACTGCTTTGGCCTTTCTCTTTCCAGCTTGGGCAGTTTCTCTTTATGTGACCCTCCTGGCCACAGTGATAGCAAGTGAAGCTGGAGTTACCTCGACCTTTGTTGTCTCTGGATTTACTCCTGCTGTTCCAGCTGCCTTTACTCTTGCTTCTTCCTCTACCTCTTCTTTTACCTCTGTCTCTGCCTCTATCTTCTGTGACAAGAGCATGGGACTGATTACCTCCCATGTCTTTCCTTCTTGTCTCTTCATTGTACATGGCGTCTGTGACCATACTCATGGTCAGTTTCCCTTCTGGTGCAGAGGTGCTGAGAGAAACCACCAATGTCTCCCAGCTGTCCGGTAAAGAACTGAGCAGTAGTACGGCTTGCATTTATCGTCCAATCGCATCTTGACGGTTGCAAGCTGATTCACCAGATTTTTGAATTCACTGGTGTGCTCAGCAATAGACACACCATTCTTCAACTTCAGATTTACTAGCCTTCTCATCACCAAGGCTTTGTTTCGGGCGGTCTTTGACTGGTACATGTCGTTTAACATTGTCCAAAGAACATAGGCATCTGTCTCTTCGGCAACATGATGGAACACACTGTGGTCTATCCATTGTCTGATACAAGCGATAGTCTTGCGGTTCATTTTTATCCAGTCATCATCTTTCACTCCTTCAGGTTTAACCCCCTTTATAAAAATGGGGTCATGCAAGTCTTTTAAAAACAGGATGTCTTCCATCCGTGACCTCCAAATTGCATAATTGGAAGGAGTTAACTTGAACATAGATTCTGAAGTTGATGTGGAAGCCTCCATCGTGTTCTGTCTTTTTACAGAAAATTTCAAATGAAAAATCTGACCGTACGGATGTGTCCGGAATACACCAAATAATCGAAAAACACTATTGGATCGTCAAAAACAGACTCAAAATGGCTCTGATTAAGCCAAAAAAGTTTTAACAGTTCAGATCTGTGGAATCTGGTGCGCCTGCGAAGCACCAGATGATTCCCCTGTGCGGCTGACGTCAGGCTGATGTCAGCGGCTCGGTCAACCAGCCGGTCAATGCGGCTTGGAAGCGGCGCGGCTCAGTCAACGGCTCGGCTCGGCTCGGCGGCTCGGCCCGGCGCGGTCAACGGCTCGGGTCAACTCTGCCACGTGTCGATGATGTGACGATGACGTGGCGATGACGTGTGCGTTGATGCAGCGATGACGTGGCATGACGCGGCGCCCACGTGGTCGTCTTCTTCCTTACGCCGCGCGTGGTGGCGCGTGCTTGCGTCTGAAATGACGCGTTGGCTACTGGTCGGCGCGTGGAAGCGCGTGTTGAGAGTGGGCCTTACGCGCTTTCTTTGGGAGGCGCGTGGAGGCGCGTGCGGGCTCTTCTGGAGCTCTGTTTTGCAGTTCTGGACTCCCCTCGTTGAGGCCTTGCTCCTGGTGTGCTCAAAACCGGATTTCGAGCAACTTGATTTCTGGGCAGTTTTGAAAAAACACTCTGTTTTTGTTCCGAAACGCAACCGATTCGGCTTTGATACCACTTGTTAGGACTATTGGACACCAGAAATCAATTCCACACAATAACACAAGAATATTTACGTGGTTCGGCAATTGCCTACGTCCACGGAGAGCAATATATTATCCGGAGAAAGATTACAGAACTCTCTCCTCACATACACTCTCACACACTTGGTTCTCTCTGTGTTTGCTCTGCATTTCTCTCCTCTCAACCTCTCCATATATATACACATAAATGGTAGGTGAGAGCATCCCTCTTCTTCTCCTTTCGGTGGCCATCGTCGTCCAACTTTGCGGCTTGTCGGTTGGCAAGCCGCATTCCTTGACATAGCATCCTGAGCTTTCACATGGAGAAGTGGTGATGTCCTTATGAGCTGGAGCCAACACTAGGGTGTGCTCTCTCTAAGGTCTTAAGTTTGAAACCTCCTAAGTGCAAATAATTTCTTGGGACAAGTCCATGTGGGGCTTTGCCCTGGCTTTAATTGGGCCCTCCGCTAGTGAACGGTGGGATTGATTCCCTGAATTAGTCTGTCCAATAAGCTAGATACCGAGTTATCCAAAAAAAAAATGTAATCAAGATTATCAGAAAGAGTGAATAAAAGATGTAACCTATGGTGGCTTTGTGTGTGGACGTAGGTCAATATTGGCCGAACTACGCTAATGCTTTGTGGTCATGTTCTTCTATTTTTGCTTTCCATTTTCTTATTATGAAATTTAACATCTCTAGTAGATCAGATCTTGGGTGGTCTCTAGTAGATCAAATCTCCACCTGAGTCTAATCTCTCATCCCTCCACTCATTGCTAATTGATTTTGAGTTGGATGCTTTAACATGGTATGAATTCTACTATTATTTTGGGTTTGGGCTGCAGTGGGGCAAGAAGTGAGACACAAGGGGTGAACCTAGTAATACCAATAATGCCAAGTCTGATCAAGTTGAAGAAATTGTTTCTGAAATACTCTTACTGTGTCCTTGTCTGCTCCAATTGATTGTGAAGAATTTGATTATGTAACAATGACGATGACAATGACAATGATAATGCAGAAGAGAGTGGCGAGTTAGGAAGAAGAGAACCCGAAAGCCTATCAAGGCTAGGTCGCTCAAGTCTCTAATGTAAGGGGGTTTTGGTTTTTGTGTGTGAGCAATGTTTTGAGGTTAGCGCTTGTTCATTTTAAAGTTGTGTTTAGGTTAAATCGTATAAATTTGTTTTACATTTGGTTGTGTTTTGTGATGGGTGAGGATAGGGCGTCTGTGTAATATGACATTGAACATATATTTAGGATGTAAGACTGCTTGTCCTAGAATGTATTTTAGAAATGTAAGGGTAGTTTTGTAATTTAAAAATAATAATAATAATAAATAAATAATTGCTTGAGGACTCTTCAAAGCCCAATATCCTTTTCCCATTGTGGAATTTCTTATTTTGTCCATAATGTCATTTTCATTTAGCCCATAAGAGGCATTTCATTGGCAGGATGTCTAACTCCTTGTATCATTTTTTTTGTGTTCGCACGATGTCCATTCCGTGCAACTCTATTTTCCAATTCATCATTTTGGGGAGTCTAATCTTCATTTGCATGAGGCTCATTCCGTGCATATTGTGTTTGCATGATGTTCATTCCATGCACATTTCTCTCTTAGCAAGATTTAATTCCTTGCTTATTTTTCTTTTAGATTGTCATTGAGGGGGAGTAATTACCACTGTTGTCATTTTTTAGCAACTTCATCACAAATACCTTTTATGATCATCCCATTGTTGAGTTCAAGTTGGACACTTCACTTCAATCGTTCCGGTCTGACGATTATTTGTCTCTACTTAGGAATTTGTGCAGTGGTATAGGCAATCGATGATCCTGGTCCATTTTTATTAAGTATTGAATTTATATATTTCATCAAGTTTGGAATAGTGGTTCGACAATTTTGGACCATCTAAAAGCTTCTTGTTGCCTTCTTTGGTTTTAGATATTTGTGCCTGGTGTCTGCGAAATTTCAGTATATAATGTTGCTGCATCTGGAATCCTGATTTGTGTATTTATCATATTATATACAATTGCTTGAGCTATTCCCTTTTCTTGTAGGTTGCAAAAATGAGCATACAAACAAGCGTACCATCAGAATACTCCCACGTGATTTTGGTTCAGACTGATAAAGGGAAGCCAGATCCCGAATCAGTTTCAATACAAGAGGTCTGATTTTGGCTGAATCTTCCTTTCCGGTTACCTATGCCTTTGAAATGTAGTGACATGGCTTTAAAATACCCATGAGCCTTTGTGACCAGCACGGAGAAACCCAAAACATCATTTTCTCAAGGAAAATGATAGACAAGTCTACTTTTTAGACTTACTTTCTAGATCCAGTGATATGTCAAAAAGATAATTAGTTGATAATTAGAGAATATTTAATTATCAACCAATCATCTTCTTGACACATTACTGGATTTAGAAAGTGGGTCTAACTTTTGGGTCTAAATAACCATGCTCTTTTCTTAAAGGTGCAATAATATGCATATATTTCAATGCGGCAAAATCCTTGAATTTGATAAAACATAAAAATTGTTCCAACCTTTTTGTCAAGCGTGGTTAACCTGAGGTTACCATAGTGATGTGAAGCAAAGTCCCACATCACCCGAGTAGTAAAGTAATATATATAAGTGTGAGGATACCCTCACCTCAATAATTAGCTTTTGGGTTGAGTTCTATTCTACCTAAGACCGTGTAACAAGTAATGTAGTGGTTCACTAATAATACTTCTTCTGTGTTGTGCACAATGGAGTTGAGTCATTGGAATGGAGATTGGAGGCCATCTAAGATGGCTTCCATTTCCAAATCCAAGGCATGATTTCATGCTTTGCCTAAGCACAACGTTAATGTTAAGACCACCAGTCAAGCTTGGGAAGTTTACAGCATTTGATTTAGATTCTGGACTGTATATGTTTCTTTTATATTACTGAGGAAATAAAAAATTATTTTGTATGCATTTTTTCAATCTTTGATTTCAAATTTTACTGATATGTTAAAATTCCATAAAACTGAACCAAATTAACATGCAGAAGGTAGCTGACTTGATTGGCAAGAAAATCATTTTCCTGAGAAACCTGGGTATTGGCTTTGGTAACTTGGCTGCCACTGTTGAGAACCGTCCTCCATCCACCGAAGAAGTAAAATTACACGAAACCTCAGAAATCATGGTGAAGGCTGCTGCCCGTTGTTGCAGTAGGCTGCTGGATCGATGCTGTTGCATGTGCTTCATCCAGGCTTGTTCGTGGATGAATGACCAATGTGCGGTTGCTCTCACACAGCTCTGCACTGCCCTTGCCTGTTTTGAGTGCCTAAATTGTTGTTGTGAAGTCTGTATTTCATGCGACTTGTGTTGAAAACCATGTCTGGAATGTAAATATCATAATTTGGTTGCATTGTTATGTTGCAATATATTGTTGTTCATTGTATTTAAGTGATTCACTTCTCTCTCTCTCTCTCTCCCTCTTCTGATCATTGCAGTTGAAAAATGCTACTGCTTGTTCAGTTACGCTGTTGTGTTCTTTGTGATACGAATTGGAATGGGACAGATACGAATTGGGGACCTCTACCTCATTTCCGCCCGAATCCTGCCCGGGCTTAGCCGTGCAAACTGTTTAGTAATACATTTTACATTTTAAGTAGTATTGAATTTTAAAAATATGAAATTTATAACTAAGTTGATTACCTTTGTACACTTTTATATGGGAGAATGAGGAGATTGATAAATTTCTTCACTGTTATGGTTTTTTTTTTTTTGTTGTTGCAATATTGTATAAATTTCTTTATTATGGGATTCCTTTTTTTTTTTTGTAGATTGGTTATTATGGGATTCTTTAGTTGGTTAATTGTTGGGCTTCTTTTATAGTTGTTAAACTGTCAGGATATAATTATTTTCATATTGTAAATAATATTCTATTAATTGTCCAAAAAATTAGAGATGACAAATTAATTTAAAGATCAAAGTACACAACTTGTAGGTTGATCGATAGTAAAATTGTAAAGGATGAAAGAAAACAAGTGTGATATATAAAACATAGAATTAGAAAAAAATAAAATAAAATAAAACTCCAAAAGGCATTAATAAAAAATTTAAACTAATTGTAAAAAATGAAGAATTCTTGAAATTGGGATGGGTTGGGTTATCAGTCTCCATCAAAACGCAATCGACTTATTCATTTTCATTCAAACTCTTATTTTATTTTAGCCAGCTATATGAAGGTGAAAAAAAAAAAAAATAAATAAAAATAAAAATATTATCAATACATGAGATGCAAGTGACGGTTTTTCATTTGCACTTCACCACAAATATATTTATATATTTCATGTATTAATAATTTTTTTCCCTTTCTTCTACCGGCCAGTAATTTCTCCTCTATTTCACAACATCAAACTCTTTTTATTAGAGTTGGATAGACACCTGGATCAGAACTGTTTTGATTGAAAAAATACTTCAAAGTTACAGTAAGAGTAATGCTAGGGATTTTAGTCACCAAAAAAAAAAAAAAAAAATCACTATTTTTTTTAAAATTAATAATTAGTGGTTTTGTTTATTACGATTTTTATAAATTATTGTTAAAATTTATAATTAGCGACTTTTTTAGTGATAAATTTTTTAAATTGTCATTAAAAGTTGAAAATTAATAATTTTTTTGTGACGCTTTTTTAAAATTGTCATTAAAATTTGTAATTAATGATAATTTTTTGTGACAATTTTTAAATTGTCAGTAAAAATTAACAATTAACAATAATTTTTAAATAATATTTAATTAAAAAAAGGTCATTAATTATTGAATAACCTAAAGAATAAAGATTGGAATCTCTTTTTTCCATCTGTTTTTGACTTTTTTTTTTTTTTTTTTTTTTTTTTTTTTTGTCTCTAATCACCACCAACCACGTGTGTGTGGAGCGGTGGGAGTTGAAGTTTGAGGAGTCTAAATCACTGCTGTAACCTAAAAACTACTCCAGGACAGCAAAAGCGAAGAAGATGCCTCCGTGCCAAACCAACAAACAGGGCTTCACTCTTCTTCTGATCAATATAAGCTGCTTTCCCGCCATTTCTTCTTCCACGGACGGAGACGACAACGACAACACCTCCACTTGTTCTTCTCCTTCCGCTATTTCTTTCTCCCTCGAGTCGCATTTACATTACAGGTATATGCATATCATAGTTTCGATTTCCTAACTGTTCATCATTCACTTATTCGATTCATCTTCACTGAATGCAACTTTTTTCGATTCTCTACAGATCGATGCTTCAAATGAGTCTCCGATCCATTCAATTCTCTGCTCAATCTCTACTTCTCTTCCTTCTCGTCTCTGCTGTCTCTCTCCCTCACAGGTGACCAAAGTTAGGTCTCTACTTCTTACTACTCTTTCTCTTTCTACATCGTATGTTATTTTTGTAGTTTACAATTTGTGTATAGGACCATCTCAATTGCGGTTTAATGGAAGTTTTGTTGGCCAAATTATAAAAACAGAAAAACCAGGCTTTGTAACAAAATAAACCTTTTTTTTTTTAAAAAAAAAAATTAGATTTATTTTCAAATTAAAACATGTGCCTATTTTCGTTAATTAAAACCGACGGAAAAAATAAAATGATTTTTTATAATCAACTCGTGTATAGTTTGTTGAAAAAGAAAATTGTTATCCTCATGCGGTTGAGCAAACATCCTCTGAGGGAAAACCTTTTCCTCACTAAATCTTGGAGCTTCCACTTGTTGGGTGCTGTTCCCAGTCTGTATAAAAGGCTAATTTGTTATGTAAGGGGAAAAAAATATACCCTACTTGTTGATGATCTGCCTGCCATGTGTTTAGGATCTACAAAAGAAACCCCCCCCGCTAGTGCCCAGCTTGCGGTGGGCCGGGTGCATTCCAATGTGCAAGTCAATCCCCCATTACATAAGAGATATCACTAGAGAGTTACTTTGTGTAAAGAATGTGGACATACCTTAACCCTTGGAGGTGTAAGTGTGTATATATGGATGGGTTTCCCTTGGTGAGAAAGTCATTCTAGAAGCTCCTAAGGATATGCTGTGGAATATTCCCTCCTGGTAGTATGATTTATAAAATTATTTATTTTTGAACTTCCCAGTTCCTATGTAATTTCTAAATGAGCACTTGATGTTGTACTATTTGTGCACTTAGCTGAGTTTTATATTTGTGCACTTAAACTCTTACAGCACTTTTGAACCTTAATAGCAACTAGAGTTTAACATGATGAAAATCATTGACTACTCAAATTGAAAACTCTTACCACTGAATTTAATAATGCTTATCTATTATTTTGATTTTGAGAGGTTCTGCCAATTATTTATTAGGTACTAGCTTGAAATGGCTAGTGTCAAAATCATAGAATTTAGTCTAGAACAATATATTTAAAACATTAGGTTAAAATCTTTTTTCTTAGTAGAAATTGATTTTTTCTTCAATTTTCTACTATATTAGTTATCTTACTGGTCCGATAATTACAGATCATCGGGTGATGGTAGTATAGAAAAGGAGAAAACATTGGCAATGATAAAGCCGGATGGATTGTTTGGTAGCTATACAAATGCAATAAAGGAAATTATTCTGGACTCTGGCTTCAGCATCTGTAAGGAAATGACAATTCATCTTGATGAGGATACAGTAAAAAGCTTTTATGCCGAGCACTCATCAAAGAGCTTCTTTCCAAGCCTGGTTAATTACATGACAAGGTACTTTACTCTGTCTCGATCATTTGGTAATTTTGGTGTCACATTAACCTGAAATCAGTGGTTCACTGGTTCTTAACAGAATTACCTTATATACTTTATAGTCTGCTTCAGCTTTTAACCATTTCTTATTTTCTGTCATCTTTATTTCTCATCTCCTCTGGTATAATCATAATCTTTTTCACTTACTGGTTTGTTAGTGGCTTTTAATTTTCGCCTGTCCTAATAACAAAAAAGGGCCATTGCTAACCTTCTGCTTTATTTCTGTGATGCATCTATTCGCAGTCTGAGGCTTTGAGATTATACCATTGCCCAAAAGGTGGTCCCAAAATTCACTCAACCCGATGTTACATGGACTTAGCTATATGAGTATCGGCTGTGGGTGTGTCTAGGCGTTGGTCCTTCATAAACCCTAAAACTTAGGATATAGGAATATGCATTCAAAAATTGCATTTGGATACATGGACATGTCCTGAATATTTAAATATGTTGTGTAGTATGTAAACACAAGATATTATTGTTTAGGAATGTGATTGAAATTAAATGGGATCTAGGGAATAAAGGGGATTTCTATCTTCCATCCATATGAGAGGATATATTTGTTTTTAACTAGCAAATGTTAGTTTTTTTTTCTTCTTCAAACATCATAGAAAAATAGAAGATCCAAGTGTCTAATTTAGATATGGGGGTTGGATGCATATCTCGTGTGGCTGTGCCCTTACCCGTGTCATATCTGGTGGACATGGCTACGCTAGAGGGAATAAAAAAGTCCATGTAAGACTGAACCAACCCGTAAGCCTAGGAACTAGTTACTACAAACTTCAATATGTGTGTAAAATAAGTTGAGAGAGGGATATTGAGAGAGTAATCTCTGTATTTCAATATATCTGAAACCATATAGAGAGTCTCCATTATATAGGAGCTTCTGTGTTACAAACATCATCATGTCACAAAACATAATTAAGAAAAGGGACCGAAAGCAGACTGCAGACCAAAAGCAGACTAAATCCTATCTTAGTTGTATTCTATATACATTAATATATTATACATGAGCTGTATTGTATTCTATATACATTAATATATTAATAGCCCTTCTCAAACTCAAGGAGGACAAACATCAACCAACTGGAGTTTGGAGACAAGTTCAATGAAGCGGCCAGGAGAATGAGCTTTGGTGAAGATATCAGCAGGTTGATCAGCAGAAGAGATCGGATGGAGATGGACAGTACCACGAGTGACGTGTTGACAAATAAAATGGCAGTCAATCTCAATGTGCTTGGTGCGATCATGAAAAACATCATTGTGAGCAATTTGAAGAGCACTTTGATTGTCACAAAAGAGGGCAGTAACGCCAGAGAGGGTAACACCAATGTTAGCAAGAAGCCAATGAAGCCAGAGAAGCTCCTGAGTAGTATCAGCAAGAGCACGGTATTCGGCCTCGGTACTGGAACGAGCAGTAAGAGATTGTTTCTTTTGCTGCACCAAGAAATAAGAGAATCACCCAAGAAAAAGCAGAACCCGGTAGTAGAGTAGCGGTCAGTAGGATCCCCAGCCCAATCAGCATCGGAGAAAGCACAAAGCTGTAGAGAGGAGCGGGCAGAATAATGAAGACCATGAAACAAGGTGCCTTTGAGATAGTGAAGGATACAAACTAATGCAGCATAATGAGGGGTACGAGGAGCCGACATAAACTGGTTGACAATATGAACGGCATAGGCAATATCAGGACGAGTAACAGTGAGATAGACAAGACTGCCAACTAGCTGACGATATAGGGTAGCATCAGAGAGAAGAGTGCCATCAAGAGGTGTAAGACGACTCTGAGGCTCCAGGGGAGTGGAGGCAGTCTTGGAATCCTTAAGACCAGTGCGGGTGAGAAGATCAGAGGTATACTTAGCCTGAGAGAGAAAAGAACCCGTGGAATCATGGAAGATTTCAAGACCCAAGAAATAGCTGAGAGGACCAAGGTCTTTCATCTCGAAATGATGACTAAGAAACTGTTTAAGGCGAAGAATACCATCGATATCATCACCGGTGATAATAATGTCATCCACATAAAGCAGAAGCAGGGTGGTCCCTTGAGCTGTTTTCCGTATAAAAAAAGCAGTATCATAAGAACTGGAGGTGAAACCACATTCATGAATAATAGAGTTGAACTTGGCAAACCAAGCGCGCAGGGCTTGTTTGAGACCATATAAAGCATGCTGAAGTTTGCAGACTTTATGAGGTGGATAAGTAGACCCAGGGGGAGGTTGCATGTAGACCTCCTCAAGAAGAACACCATTAAGGAAAGCATTTTTCACGTCCAGTTGATAAAGATCCCATTGTCGGGTGGTAGCAACAGCAATCAAGCTGCGAATAGAGGTGAGACGGGCAACAGGAGCAAAGGTCTCCTCATAGTCAATACCATATTCTTGGTTGAAGCCTTTGGCAACAAGGCAGGCTTTGTAGCGCTCAATAGATCCATCAGAACAAGTCTTGATTTTGTATACCCATTTGCAGCAAATGGCAGTCTTGCCAGGGGGAAGATCAACAATGTCCCAAGTATGAGTTTTGTCTAAAGCCTGCAATTCATCAGTCATAGCATGCTGCCAAAGAGGATTAAGGCGAGCCTCACGATAGGAGGTAGGTTCATAAGTAGAAAAAGCAGTTGAACCAACAATAAAGTCACGAAGACAAGTAGAAGGTTGGGTTACCCGATGTGGTTGAGCAGAGAGAGGAGGAGCCAGAGGAAGAGACTCAACAGGAGGTAAGGATCCTGAGGGAGCAAGAGTAGGACCATCAGAGCGAGCAGTCGCGTGGGAAAGACCAGTAGGTAAGGTGGTCTCGAGAGAGGCTGGCAGGGGCGGTGGAGTAAGCTCATCAGAAAACAGATCTATGGAAGGGTTAGTAAAAAACAGAGAGGGTAAGGGAACGGATAAGCGGAAGAGAGAGAGAGAGAGGAAAACATTTTGTGTTCCCAAAAGATCACATGACGAGAGATACAGAGGCGATGGAAGAGAGGATCCCAACAACGATACCCCTTATGATCAATACCATACCCCAAGAAGCAACAAAGGCGGGAACGAGGTTCAAGTTTGGTACATTCATGAGGTTGGAGAAGAACAAAACAGGCAGATCCAAAGACCCTAAGGTTAGTGTAAGGGGGACGGGTGCCATGCAAACGCTCATAGCGAGTGTGATTATGAATGACAGGTGTAGGCAAGGTTTTAAAAAGCGGCCGCAACCATTACGTAACGCCGTTACGTAACGGTTTTAGTGGTTACCGCCACCCGTTACGGCCGCTTTTCCAGTGTGATTGAGATTCACAGGTGTGTTGGCCGTAGCGGTCGTAACGGTGTTGTAACAATCGTAATGGCCTGTTATGCACTGTTACGTAACGGTTCCGAATTGTTTCTTTTGAAAAAAAACACAAAAAAAAGCTGAAAATGGGGGGAAGAGGGATAGAGAGAAGAGGGAAGATAAAGAGAGAAGATGGAGGAGCAAGAGATAGAGATAGAGAAGGAGAAGAGGGAAGATGAAGAACATGTTATTGATTGGTTGAAGCTGTAAGACCTATGCTATTCTATTCAGCTGCTATCACTTAACCATTTTGTTTGTGTGCGTCTATTTATATATTATTTGAAAATAATAATAATAAGTGTGGTAATTATCAATTTGGCTTGGTTAAAATATGTATATATATAAATTTAGGCTCTTATATTCTCTTACTTTTGTCATTGTTTATCTTATATATAATAGTTAGTGATTGATTTTTTGTATAATATAAAGTCATTAATTATTAAAATAAAATGTAAAAAACTCAGTTTATAATGATTTAAAAATATGAAATATATTGGATCATACTTAAAAATTTATAAAAATTGATCAATATTTATTTTAAACTCAATAAATATGACCATAGAAAAAAAATATGCGTATCGATAAATTTTTTTCAAATTGTGAGAAAAATAAAAAAATTCACGGTTTCGGTTACCGCAACCGTTACGCTACGGCCTTTACACCCCGCCACCGCAACCGCGCCACCGCCACCGCCACAGCCACCGCAACCGTTTTTCAGAACCTTGGGTGTAGGGATACAATTGATAGTGTAAGCAGCAGTAAGAGCTGCTTCTCCCCAAAAATTTTCCGGACGAGAGGAAGAGAGAAGAGCTCGAGTAGTGTCGAGAATATGTCGATATTTCCGTTTAGCACGCCCATTTTTTTGAGACGTAACTGGACAGGAACGATGAGGTTAAGTACCATGACTCTGAAGGAAGGAAAGAAAGTCAAAATCTTTATATTCCATGGCATTGTCGGAGCGAAAAAGCTTAATAGTTTTAGAAAATTGGGTTTTAACCATTGCAGCAAAATTGTAATAAAGTTGTTTGAGCTCAGAGCGATTTTTCATAAGAAACAACCATGTAAAACGGGAAAAATCATCTATAAAAACAACAAAATAGCGTGCGCCTCCCATAGTAGGAGTAGGAGAGGGACCCCAAATATCAGAATGGATGACATCAAATGGTGCAAGAGAAACAGAGTCACTTTTATTAAACGATAAAGCAGGTTGTTTGGCAAGTTGACATGACAAACAATCTAAAGTATCAAAACTTACAGGACCTAAATGACTACTAGAAATTAAAGACTTTAACCGACCAACAGAAAGATGGCCTAAACGACAATGTCAAAGCTGAAAAGGAGATAAAAGAGGAGCAGTGGTAGGAGCTGCGATCTGAGAAGAATCCAGAACATGAAGATGGATGAGTTCATAGAGACGTCCATGCTTATGGCCTATCCCAAGAGTCCACCCCGTCCAAGGGTCCTGCACCAAACAACCAGTATGGGAAAAGGTAACAGTTAGACCATGCTCACATAATTGACTAATGGAGATAAGATTTAAAGCAAGAGCAGGCATAAGATATACATGGGATAAAGATAAGTGAGAGGTGGAAACAGAACCAACATGACTTACAGACAGAAGAGACCCATCAGCAGTATGGATAGAAGGAACATGAGGATTAGAAGAGAGAGTAGTAAAAATAGTAGGGTCAAAGGTCATGTGATTACAACAAGTGGAGTTAAAGTACTAGGAAGTGTTACTTGAGGTGACAGACAAAGCAGTAGATGGAGGAGTACCGGAAGTGGAGAGAAATTGTTGGAACAGGGCTTCGACATCTGTTTGAGAGAAGACTGGAGTGGAAGGGTCTATAGAGACAGAGGAAGGTAAATCCTCTGAGGCAGCAGCAGCAGTGCAATGAACAGGCATCGGTTTAAACTGAGTCCCAGAACGGTGAGAGTTGCCGCGTGAAAAATTCCTGATGAAAGGACCATTGCGAGAGGCACGGGCTGGATTACGGAAGCAATCTTGCTGGAGATGACCAGGGCCAGTCTTGTTGCAAAATCGAAAAAGGTGAACTGGACAATTAACCAGAAGATGAGTCGACGGAAGACTGCGGTTTTGGCAGTAGTTGCAGGCAGTTGACCTTTGTGGTGAAGGTGGTGAAGAAGAACTCCGAATCTAGGGAGTAGTAAGAACAGAGTCCACAGGGTGCGGATGGAGAGTACCAAACCTGGTTTCCTCTGAAAGTAGTTCAGAAATTGCTTGCTCAAGAGTGGGTAAAGGAGTGCGATGAATGAGAGATGCGCGTACTAGCTCAAAATGGGGAGTGAGAGCCATTAGAAACTGAACCAAGCGCTGTTGGTCACGGTAAGTAGTAAACAAGGCAGCATCCTCAGTATGGGGCCATGGAGGTTCAGAAAGAGCGAGCTGATCCCAAACAGAATACATTTGGGAGAGGAAATCATTAATAGTCTAAGTTGTATCTTGGCGCATACGGTGAAGATAACTCAGAAGCTGATATTGGTGAGCAAGGCCAGTAGTCTGATAGTGTTCTTTTAAAAAATCCTAGATGGCTTTTGCCGGAGTGGAAACAGAGTCAAGTTGGAACCGACCAAACTGAAGGCTGATAGATGTAGTAAAAGTATTGCGAAGCCAAGTGATGATCTGATAGTTTTTACTATCCCAATCCTCCAGTCGGTCGACATATTTGGCAGGGGATTCCGCGGTCTCTTGGATGGGTTTGCACACATTCCCAGTGATGATGCGCCAAAGTTTCTTTCCTTTGAGGAAGCCAGACATGGCTTGTGTCCATAAGACATAATTAGTCCTGTCAAGAACAACGGAAATAGGGTGGTTAGAGGAGTCCGGGCGATCCATGAAGGAAAAACAACACGATCGAGGTAGAAGCTGAAAAACCCAAGGGTACCCGTGAATTCAAAAGGTCAAAATTAGTGGGGAACCGGTCTGAACCGGCCAAAAAAGTCCAAAAATAGGGTGGAACCGGCCTGGGGAAGTTGCTGAGCCTATTTAAGCTGAACCGGTTGGAGCCGAAGGCGAAGGCGCTGCGCAAGTGGCTAGAGCGGCGCGAGCCGAAGGCGAAGGCAGCTGCAGCAAGCGGCTTGCGCGAGTGGCTAGAGCGGCGCGAACGAGTGACGTGCGCTGGGAGAGACGGCTCAAGCAGCTGTGGAGGCGTGTAGCGCGTGAGACAACGATGACGAGACGGCTCGAGCGGCTAAGGAGTGCGTGTGGCGCGTGAGATTTCGAGGGCGGAAGTGGGTGACGAGCCGGCGACAAATGTGGCGCGTGAGGGCGCGTTAAAGCAGATCTAAGGATGCCGTTGGTGGCGTTGGAATCGTGAGAAGATTCCGAGCACATTGGTAGCCAGTGCGAAAATTTTTGAGAACAAAAAAAAAGATCTGATCAGTGATGAAACAGAGATAACTACCAGAAAATGTGAATTTTTCTGGTTAATGAGCTATATATTTGAGGCGCTGATACCATGTAAAATAAGTTGAGAGAGGGATATTGAGAGAGTAATCTCTGTATTTCAATATATCTGAAACCATATAGAGAGTCTCCATTATATAGGAGCTTCTGTGTTGCAAACATCATCATGTCACAAAACATAATTATGAAAAGGGACAAAAAGCAGACTGACAGACCGAAAGCAGACTAAATCCTATCTTAGCTGTATTCTATATACATTAATATATTATACATGAGCTGTATTGTATTCTATATACATTAATATATTATGCATTAATATATTAACAATGTGTAAAAGTTTTTTTTTCCCCTTTTCTTTTTCAGGCCTTTAACTCCTAGGTTTTTGTTATACTTATTCTATAAAAATGAAAGGAAAAACTTTTGTTATTTCAGAACTGGAGAACCCCTGTATTTGTGTACCAGTATCACAGTACGACATGTAAATTATGATTATTCATATCATGAGTACCAATATAGAAATAACTCATTGGAAAGATCAATAGTTTATGAACAACAACAATGACTTTGTTGTCTAAGTTGAGTTATAGCTCTCATTTTATTGAGTTTTGAATAAGTTTCTCAGCAGCACTCTCTCTTTTACACATTTTCATTTATCAGTGGCCCCGTGTTGATTATGGTTCTGGAGAAAGTGAATGCTGTTGCTGATTGGCGTGCTATGATTGGACCAACTGATGCTCGCAAGGCTAAGGTTACCCATCCTAACAGGTATTTCATTTTCTCATTTGACCTTTTTTCTTGTGTAGTTCTATTTCAGTCCTGTCTCTTGATCTGTTTACACATAAGCTGGATGCTACCTACCAATTTGTTCTATGATTCAAAACTTATGTATACTCTTTTTAGTTTATTTTTGTACTCTGTTATATTCATCCCATGACTTCATTGTTACAATTTTGATTTTTGCTTTATTTCCAGCATCAGAGCCATGTGTGGGTTGGATTCGCAAACAAATTGTGTTCATGGTTCAGACTCATCTGAGTCTGCTGCTAGGGAAATATCTTTTTTCTTTAAAGAGGCATCTTCAGGTCAAACATCTAATTCCTGTTTCGGTTAATATATCATTACATTTATTATACAATCTGCATATGCTATTGCTTTACTGAAATATTCCTGTTTTCAGCATATTGACAATGGGACATGCATTTGTATCAGTTCAGATACGTTTCATGCATTAGACTATGTTCATCATTTGGGTTGAAACTTTTATAGTTGTATACTGCGAGATAGAAGATGTGGCATTTGTTGATTTGGCCTTGGTTTAGGGCCACTTAACCATGCCATACTCATCATTATGAATTTTCTCTATATATGTTGCAAAAGGGCAAACAACTTTTCCTTCTGATTCATGACCTTTCTACTCTATTGTGTTTTTGCCATCTTTTTTAATGTTTGGGATGACGGCTTTCATACACATCTAATACAAGAATAGCTACATCTATGAGGAATTACAGTTGAAGACCCTGGTCAATCCACATGGCCTGCTTGACGAACATCAGCGACGGAGACATCATAAATTTGGTCCGCGGGTTAATCTGTGTGCATTGCTTGTCTGTAATTACTGAAGGATATAGCACATTTCAAGTGATATAGGAGCAGGCTTCTATGTTAATATGCTCACAATACAAAAAATATGACTAAGATGATTTGAATTTTGAATACATACAATAATCCCTGAGAAGTTTTTGGTGAGAATAAATGAATTTGCACATGTACTGCATTATAACCTTCATAAAGGGAACGGGATAGAGTTAATTATAGCACTATGACAATCGGGAAAACTAGGATCTTTGTTTGCATATAGTACTTTTAGAAACAGCAGTTATGTGGTCTGTACTGATTGTATATGCTGTTCTGAGCAGCTGACCCACATAAAGTCATATATATATATATTTAAAATTTTCCTTCTCCCTTTGTTTTCTCTGGATGATTGGGATGATGCATTATAGATGTTGTAATAAATTATTTTTTTGATACCTGATTTATTTTTATTTTTCATGAACCCTTTGTATGTAGATTGAAGGACACTTTAAAGTCTAAGAACAACCTTTACCTTTACAAACCTAAAAATTGGTTGGTCACCATAATTTGTCCTTTATTATGAAGGCCAATGTCAAATGCAGTCCTCCCATGTATTCACCTGACTGGCATTGGAGAAACTACTTCCGTTGAATTTTTCCTTATAGGCTTTGACACTCCGTTTGGATGGAGGGGTTTGGTGAGAAAAGAAAAGAAATAATGAAAATAGGAAACCTCTTCACTTGTTTGGATGGTTAAGCAGGTGAGAGATGATGAGAGATGAAATACTATACTTTTCTTTCTTTTCTCTTAGTTACTTTATCCAAACAAGATAGGTGAGAAATCACATTATCTTCTCTTTTATTCATCCAAACATAATAGTGAGAAACTATAATCATTTCTTTTCCTTTCTCATCTAGGTGAGAAACCACAATCATTTTTTTTCTCACCTCACCTCACAATCCAAACGGAGTGTTAAAGAATAATGGAAAAAATTTATGAAACATAAAATACTGCAGAAAGTAATAGAATGAATAAGGCATATGCTTGAGTCACATTGACTCAATATTAACTAGTTAAAAACACTGCAAACTGAAACACTAAACTTCTGCCTGGAAATGACTTCCACAAGAGTGATGAGAATTGTATCGTTTGTTGATGTTAAAAAGCCTTTTTTATGAACTTTCTGTCTAGTTTAGTTGTTCATTGATAAAACCTTGGCCTAATAACCTTGAGGTTTTGGGTTTGGGTTCAAGTCTCAGGGCAACCACTTTGTGTACTATGCCAAAGGTTAGGTGTGTACCCGATCTTTTTCCTCCCAAACACATATTAATGTGTATTAATTGAACTTTATTTTTTTAAAATCTAATTTAGTTATTGTATTTTCTGCTACAGCTGTTTCAAAGCATGATGAATTGTAAACGGTAAACATATGGAAAGAACTATAGGTCTTTTACGGAGATCTGCACCATCTTTCACCCATGCGGCACTCCTCAAATGGACAGTTGAACTACTGTGTCTTTTATGCTGTGTTTGGTTGGGGAATTTGGAGAGGGATTTGGAAAGGGAAATGGAAAAGGTAGGTGAAATGTGAATAAAACATGCCTATATTTCACCTAGTTTCACACACTTTTTCCCTTTCTCTTTCTAAATCCCTCCCCAAATCCCCCAACCAAACACAGCATTAAGGAAATTGAGGGATCAAGGCACCTGATTTTGTATGTTTGTAAACTTCTTTTCATTCCTGTCTCGCATTTTCATTGAACCTCTTTCCTCGTTTTTGTTCACTGCTCGTCACTGTGAGAAAAGCTGGTTTGTGATTGTACCTCTCTAAATCACTGTAATTATTCTCAGCTAATTGTATCTGCTGTTCCCAATTGACTAACGCATTTAAAGAGATATGACAATGGATTAAAGATTATGGAACTCATGGTCATTTTGCTAGTTTTACATGTTATTGCAGTCTACATAAGAAAAAGTGTAAATTATACTGACCTCCCTTGAGGTTTCAAAACATACACCAAGCCCCACAGGTTTGGCATAATTACACCGTGCTCCCTTAGTTCGCTTTTCATAAGTTATTAGTTAGTATGGACAAAAAAAATGATGTTATATCTTTTATATTGAAATGTGTATTTAATCATTGATTATTTCTGTTTTTACACACCATTTGTATTAATTTTGTTTGCTCTAACCTTAGTAAAAGGGAGACTAGTGTAATTATGCCAAATGTGCGGGGCTTATTATATTTTTTTCAAATCTCAGTGGTGGTTAGTGTAATTCACCCTAACAAAAAATGTGTTACAACATTCCGTGTGTAGAGTAGGAAGCCTGACTGTAGTGGCTGACATTGTTTGTGCTGAAAAGGTTCTTTTTTATGGTGAAGAGTTTGTTTTTTATGAAACTTGTGCTAGTTGGTTCTTGTGAAGGGAAATTAATTGATTTCTGGACAGTAGAAAATTGTCAGAGTTCGTCATGGGCGTTAATTAAAAACATGATCTGATGGAGTATAAAAATTATTATTTTATTGATTCTTGCTTGCTCCAACTGGGATAGAGTTAAAATGATAATGTAGCAGAATATAAAGGGCCTTGCACTGTTGCTAGTCAGTTCTGCCTGCTATATTGCTTATAATTTATTTTTTAGTCTGTGTTAGTCAATTGGTATTAGTAAATCTTTTGTATGCCCTCCCCTCTCGTACAAGGTTCACATAAATCTAGAAGTTCATCTGTCCTTGTTATCCATGTGCAGTTACAGTGACGTTGTCCATAAAGTGCATTAAATTTATGCTCCATTTGTTTGGGTGGAATATTTTCTGCGTTTTTTGTCATTTGATATAACGGAAAACGAAAGTTAATGAAAAACATTTTAAGTGATCAACGGAAAATAAGTTTATTTGAACAAAAAATATTTTCTCCTTTTGAAAGATGAAAAACATTTTCTATAATAAACTCTTACTAATGCCATCATACTATCATGTTACTATCACCTCTACCACTAGCCACCAGCATTGCTACCACTACTACTACCATCACTGCAACTGCCACTACCACCTCACCAAGACCGCCACTGCCATCCCACCCCCTCTAAGTTCATCACCACTAGTTCCACCACCTCACCACCTCCATCCCGCCGCCATCACTACTACCACCACTCCGACCATCTCCACCACCACCACTAATACCACCACCACAACCACTGCCTCCACTCCACTGCCACCGCCACCAAAAAAAACTACTTTGATTAAACATCGAGGGAACAGTTCTGTCTCTCATATTGTTATTTTATACACTGAACTGGATTGGGGGAATATGATATATTAGCTTTCAATTTTTGATTTAGCAGAAATCATTTTGACTGTTAGAAATCGAGGCTCATTAACTTTTTAAATGGTAATGAAGCATGCAAATTAATACCTCCAACAATGAAATAAACCATTTTTCTAAAAATGTTTCAGTTACATTTATATTTTATCAGCATTATTGTCATCTTCAGTGATGATATAAATCTCCTAGAAGGAATTTGTTCTCCAGGAACGCATAGATTACACATTTTGAAGAACAAAGTGTATGTGCTCTAGGTTGATTATAATATGAAATTAAAGAGAATATCATTATAATTTTATCAATGTGTTTTTATAGTTATGGCTAGTCCACTATGTAAGTTGCCAATCTTACAAGGACACAAATGAAATTTGTTTGCAGTCTTACGTTACTGCCCTTGGGTCTGTGATGTTCTTTGGTGTGGTCCTTAGCTTAGGGCTTTGGTAGTTATGTCTATGGAACATCCTTAGAATAGAGGTCTTATCGTTTCCATGTTGAAACCAACAGTAAAAAAACTGATGAGTGTCTGAGAATAGGATTGAAATGGCCTTAGCATACTCTTAGCTTTGAACATGAGGTTTGTGAGGATCACATTGCAAGACTGATTAATGTATGAGACTACTTATTATTATTATTATTATTATTTTAATCATCTGTTTATTAAATTTATTGAAGATCCAATGAAATACGAGCTAGTCAAACCATGATGGGGCTGCAACTTTATGGAGGAGAGAGGTCCACATCTTACAGTATCTTTCTTTATTCAAACAAGGCATAAAACATTCCACATTTGGCAAATCTCGTCATCCCTTGCGAAATATAGCTTACATTCCTATGCCCTAGACAGCTAGTAGTTGTACTCACTCACATGGCCTCTTTCTTTTGAACAAGAAGTTTCATCTTGGTGGGAGTGAATTCTCCAGACTCCTTTTCACTTGCCCTTTACATGCATCTCGAGGATTATATAGGGACTTTAGGGTAACTTCAAAGCAAGTCGGTGACGTATTTGGTGACGCTAGATATTATATTTGGATGAATTCAGTTTAACAAAGTCTAATTTTCTATTTTGCTGCTTCTGATTGTTTAGTAATTTTTATATATGGCTGTTTTATTTGTATAATCATTCGCAATTATCTCTTCTTCGCTTGTGCTTTCTTCATATTGTCCTTACATTGCTAGTTTCTATTTTCCTTTGCATAAATTTGAGTTCATGGAGGCTAACTATTTTTTTCTTCTTGTGTAGAGCCATATTATCTTTATCATCATAGGTATTTTCTTTGTACATGCACTGTGTTCTCTTCTCTTATGATTTTTTTAGTGCATTTCACTTGAACATTGTTACTAGTAAAGTTGTTGATCTTTATATTCTAACTTCCATAATGAGATTTTTTTTTATTTAATTATTTTTAGATGGGTCTGTACTGCGATTTTAAACATTAGTTTTGTGGTTTAGGAATTAGTCATTGGAATTAGACACTAGATATAGCTGGTTCAATAAGTTAACCAAAGAACATCTTACACATAGGTTGCTTCTTGAATTCTTAAACATCCTTAAAGCCTCAAGTACTCAACATCTCTCTGGAAAGAACTCATAATAAACGGACACTAATTTTCATAATACGCATATGGTCACATGCTAATTGTCTAAGCAGAGATTGTGTCCACTAATCAAATGGTTTAGATTGACTGAAAGAATTAACAAATGTATAATGTATGTTAGTGTTACAGAACACTTAAGCTGTGCCTTTGTTTTGATTAATTATCATGCTTTATTAAAGAGAGAGTTTATGGAATCACCTTAGAAGTTAAACCTCAGTTATGAGAGAGAGAGAGAGAGAGATCTTGGAATCTGCAACCATAAAGGTATACTCAAGAAAGCTTTACAGAAATCAAAGAGGTGTTCTTGTGATTATCTTAGTTACCAATAATAAGGAGATTTGGAAATGAAGAAGAAAAGGTCAACCCGACCCGTTGGTGCACGTGTTGGTCCGACATCATATGATGGGAGTTATTGTGCCGCGACACGTAAACTGACTTAGCCTTTCCACTGGCACCAATTAGAGGCCCCACCCATCACAGCCATTGGTGTTTGTTGGCATGTTAGGGTCCCACATGACAGGTTGTATATGATAACATTGTCTAGAGAGCTTTTGAATACCTGCAGATATGTTTTGTATCAACTGATACGTATTGGAATTTTAGACTTCCGATATTCACTGATATATGCATATATTGTTTGATGTTAGCTGATATATGACTGTATGACTGATACCGATGTGTATTCTAATATTGTTGCATTTCATATTTATGGGTAAGATTGTGAGGACTCCATGGTCCACGGGGAAAAGCTGTGGGGCGATGCTTGTGGGGGAAAGACAGTTAATTAATTTCAAATGTACCATAGGCTGTCTAGTTGTCTAGTTTATTAATTGTTCCATGCAACAGTTGTATTGTCATATCTGAAAGTCTTTAACTGATAATAAGCTAAAATTTAATCTCTCAAGACTTGAATTTTTAGACCAATGGATGTCAGAATAAAAATTATAAAATCTCGTAGATTGTCACCTTTTATTTTTGACTGATTTCTCCTTCTTATGTATCTATTTTGGAAATAAGCTCTTTGATATATAGATATATATATATTAGCAGTGGGTGTAAACGCGATGTGTTTGCAATTATACGTTAAATTTTGGGGTAGTTTGATAAATGAAAAAAACTGTTTAACAGCCTTTAATGAGGAAAACCATTTAGGTTTTTTTTTTTTTTCAAAGTAAAATCCTTTAGTAGTTTTGGACGGTTTGATGAATAAAAAATTATTTAGTAGTTATTGAGTGTAGTAGTTATTTGAAGTGGAGGGCATTTTTGGAACAAGAAAAAATGTGACAGCTTTTACACCAAATAGCCTCTATATAATAGAATAGATATTTATTTTATTAGATCTAGATCCAACCCCGTCTTAAAGCTGCATGTCAAATGTTTGCTCAAGTCTCATGCTTTGGTACAGCTATTTGATTTCATTTAAGAAGTGTTCCTTGTTTCAAATATATATTGATTTGAAGCATATTTTTGTTCCTTTTCTTAGCTATGCTGAATGAGTGATGCTATATAATAATAATAAAAAAAAAAAATGTATATGGAATGACATGACATGACATGATTGCATTAAAACAAATGTGCCCATTATGATATTTAATGATATGAATGTCGCTGTCATATTATTCTTGTAGAATTTTGTGTAAATTTTTTGTAAAATAGTATGTTCTTAATTAAATTATATTATATACTAAAATAAGAAGATAGCATTAGTTGTGCAATACCAAACTTTTATTTATATTTTTATGGTAAGCTAGATATATATATTATTTTAGCAGAGCATGCAAGGAGAAGAGTCCAATCTTGCAAAGGGAATAGAATAATGTGGGGTTTCACTTTCATTTGTAAACCATAGTAATCAAGGAAGAGTCTAGTCTATTATTATTAATATTATTATTATTGTTATTATTTTAAGATATACTCCAAATCCATGAAGATACTACTGTCCTAGTGCTCCTCAACAAAGGTGTTTGGAATCTGGATCCTACATTTCCTGTGCCCTTTTGGATCCGATTTGTTATGTTTATATGCACATCTTCGAAATTCAAATTTTCTTTTTTAAACAGTAATAATTAATAAATATGGAACATACACGACTCTTTTATTTTTCAAAGAAATATGTTGAGGCACCACTCTTGTAATCTTCCCAGGAGGAGTTCTAGTGATGGTGGTTGCAATCTCTTGGGAGGGTACCATAATCCTATCCCTATTGACAACATGAGTTTTTGTGGTTTTATTTACACTGTTTCTCTTACCATACTCTCTCTATGAGGAGTAATTACCTTCCTTTTCTGTGATTGGTTTAGATAGTGAAATTCATTATATTTATGTTGGTATTTGGGAAACAACATATGGTGGAGAGTACACAAAACACTGTAACGTGATACCTTATCGGTATGCAACATTTTTTTGTGTGAATAAAATTTTCTATGTTGTGCGAGATAAGTGGGTGTAATGAAAAAGTTAGTGAGTCTATAGAAGTGCTCACAAGCTTGGGACAATGATGGTTAATATGGCCGAAGTATTATGTTAAAGATGTGTCTGACGAATGCGAGTAAAGAAAGTAGAACAAATTAATGGCCTATTTTCGTATTTTTTATTATTATTATTATTTTTGCTTTCTTAGTAGTCAATACATTATTAACATAATGTTTCAAACGCATATGATAATAAGTTACAAATGGGTTGGCAAAATGAGATATCTTAACGTTAGGATGAGATCTTCCGTCCTATGTAATTCTTAGTCAAATGATATTATTTTTTCTCAATTAAAAATTATATCAATTTGTTTCCCAACAACTATTAAAAGCGAAAATTCTGATGTGACAAATTGAGGATCAAAAGTTTCAGGAATTCTAAAGATTTGCTTCATTTTCAAGATTGTTTGGAGAAGAATAGGTTTGGTTAGGGTCAATTGGATTGGATGAGGAGCTGATATAACCTTTTAAAAGCAGACGACAGTCCAATTGTGGTCCTAATTTCCTAAACCAATGAAGCTAAAAGTATCCATGTATTTTATATCTTCAATATGTTTTTTTTCTTCTTTTCATTTAGTTGTTGAGAAGAGTTACTAAGGGTCATGAGACCAAAAAGGGTGTTAGATTCTTCATATTTTTGGTGTCATGGTAAAAGTTTGGGATGATCATCTCTAGTACTTTTTTTATTTACTTATTATTTAGGAGTTGATCTAAAGGTTACAATTAGTGATAATGATTAGTTATTGAATCGTGATTGTTAGATTAATTGTTAAATGATGGTGGGATTAAGAAAGTGTTGGAGAGGATCTGAATCCAAAACTTGAGAAAAATACTTCAGTTGGTTGTTATTGTCGAATTATAGCAGTTTTATTTATTCATTTTTTTAAAAAACCTTTTCTAAGATCATCTCTAATTTTTCACCAAATGTTGTATAAAATTTAAATTTGATGAAAAAATTGCTGAAAATGACGTTAATTATTTCATCAATAATTGGTGATTGTAATCCTATTAATTTTTTCTAGATTTGCATGGAAAAATTGGTGTTGCATCCACCTAATTAAGTAGAGTAATACTACATATAATTTTATTTTCTCATTCTTAGGCACAAGCCAAACAAACTCACATTAATAAATATAAATAAGATCAATTCATTTGTGCCTAAAGGTGAGAATGTGATTATCTTATGTTGAGATTTTACCATAAGAGAACTTGAGGAGCCCGTAGGGTGTACTACGGGCTGTTTTGGGAAGTTGGTAAAAAGTTAACTTTTGACTTTTTATCAAGCTTTTTGGCTTTTTTAGAAGTGATTTGGGAAGTTGGTAAAAAGTTGATTTTTTTGATTTTTGATTTAATATTTTTTAAAAGTGTCACATCACTCCAAAATGACCAAAATATCCTCACTTTTTGATTTTTAAATTAATTAATTAAAAGATTTCAAGGATAGTTTGGTAAAATTGATGGCTGGCGTTTTTGGTCTTCCCAAATGGGCTTCTTGGCGTTTTTGCATGGCTGGCGTTTTTGTTGCCATAGTCAAAACGTTGGCTTTTTGCCAAGTTGCCAAAAGGGCACTACGAGTCTCGTTTCGATGATCTGAACTGTTCATTTTGTAAAACCCTCAATATATATTATCTATGAAAAAATTGGGTCAATCCAATAATCATAACTTTTTTCATTTTATCGCATTTGTCTCAAAAAAAATAGATAGTCTATTTTAAAAATAGATTTGTCGTTTATTTTTTCAAAAACATTGTAATAAAATGAAAAAGTTACGAATATTAGATCGAACTAATTTTTTATTATGAATAATATACATTAAGGGCCCTATAAAATGAACGATTTAGATTATCGAAATGGGATCCGTAGTGAGTCCTATAGGCTCTTTAAATTTTCTCATGTTGAGATCTTAACATGAAAGAAACTCAACTCAAAATGTAATTATACATAGCATTTTTCAATTTTTTTTTTTTATATGTGGACCTACTTGTTTATGCAATAAGAAATGTATAATTTTTTTAAACCTCTGTAACTTGTGTTCAGAGGACACACATTAACAAAATTATTTTTAATGAATTTTGTTGAGAAATTCAAAAGGATTGTACATGGTGCAAAAGGAGTACAATAAAGAAATTATTTTTTTGGGAGAAACTTCTCTTTTTGTCAATTGGAGATGTTGGGTTCTCATAGGATCATATGGAGATTCATCTCGATAATCCGAACCGTTCATATCATTGACTTACTAAAAGGATCATTCTTACAAAAAATCAGATTGATTGAACAGTTGTAGATGCATCAGTAGATTACATTTGTAGTCCAAATAATAAATGTTCTATTTTTAAAATTACAATTGTCGCTTATTTTTTTTATGACAAATGTGTTCTAATCATGTGGTTACTATTGTTCAAATAATCTAATTTTTTTGTAAGAATAATCTTTTCAACGGACTTTACAATGCAAATGGTTTGGATAATTGAAGTGATCTCGTGATGGACTTATAAGGTTCCAACAACACCTTCAATTACCAATGGGAGAAAAGTATCTCCCAATTTTTTTAACTTCTCAACAAGTACCCCAATGGTTGATGTTAACAAGATTTTTTCCAATTAACCCACACAAAAAAACAAAAAAAAAAAAATAATAATAATAATAATCATGGTTTTGCACAAAACTTAATTTGTGCGACCTTTGGCTTTGCATTCCTCACCTCCTCTCACAGAGGTTCAAATTTGGAAGACTATCAAAGTCTCCAACTAAAGCCAAGTCCTCGTATAAAAAACAGTTTTTTTGGTACTATCTTTTAACTTCTCCAAACGAGGCTTAAAAACAATGCGGTTTTGTATCTTGTGAATTTGATCAAGAGATATTTTTCATCTAGAGTTGTGGTTGATGGAACTATGAAGCTATTCCATCCACCAACAACAACAGTGTCATGTATCCCGTCTGGGGAGCTCCTCGTGGCACCTGCTCAACCGTTGGATGATGATTAAAATGTTTTTTGAGATTGATTCTAAACTTTTTTTTATATATGTACACTGTGTTTAAAGGTTTGCCTCAAAATTTGCATTTAATTTTGATGATCACATGGATAAAACAGGTGCCACGAGTACTAATTCAACATTTGTCACATAAGTCCACTCAAAATCCTCAGCCCCATGTAAACATTATTTATTGCTTGAAAAACATAGATTAATACGAAAGAGAATGTCTTTTCATGCTAGTGGGGTTATGGAGATATAGGACAACACTAGTAGATATATATAGCTATCTGAATAAAAAAAAAAGATATATATAGCTATCGTTTAGGATGGTGATTGATTTTTTAATTTTTTGATTTTTTTTAGTTATTGTTTAGGATTTTTTGATTTTTTTAGTTATTGTTTAGTATTAAAAAATCTTGTTTGAAAAAGAAAAAATGAAATGATTATGAATTAGATGTGACATTTTATTTTATTTAGTTAAAATAACTTATTTTGCCTTAGTTTGGCATGCCAAACTTTTTGACTTTTTGACTATTTTAGTTACAAAAGGATAAAATACACTTTTTAGTCTAATAAGACAAAACATCACATCCAACCTATAATCATTTCATTTTTTCTCTTACAAAAGTCAAAAAGCTAAAAAATCTATCCCAAACGAGATTTTTTAGCCTCAAGCTAAAATAATCAAAAAGTCAACTCACATCTCAAACGACGCCTTTGTCTTATATGACTATTTTAACCCAAGTAATCTCCCCAAATGGGCCCTATAACAAATTTAAGAAGACAAAGATCAATTACATATATATATATATATATATGGACTATAAATCTAAAAGTTGAGCTTTATGATTTTTTGCTGAATTAATCACTTTGTTTGATTTTTATTTTTAGAATTCACTTTTTAAAAAATTTATTTTTTGTTTTTCTGTATTTTTTTTACTGAATTTTTTTTAATATTTTAAGCATTTTTTTTAAAATTTTTAGACACACCTAACATAATACACTTAAAAAATATAATATTTGTGAAAAAAATCTTTAAAAAATTCACTAAATACCAAAATACAAAAAAAAAAAAAATTCAATACATTTTTCGTATTTGTGTGTATTTATTAAATTTTTAAAATATTTTTTCACAAATATTTTACTATTTAGATACATCTAAGTAAGGTGCATCTAAAAAAGAAAAAAATTACTTAAAATTTAAAAAATATTCATTAAAAACAAAAAAATATAAAAAATAAAAAACTCAATTTTCTTAATTTTTAAAAAATTAAAATCAAACCCATTGAATATTGTTATAGATCTATATACTGCCACGATAAAAGATTCCCACCAAGCTAGTTAAGTCCCATAATGTATCAATTCAAATCTGTTACGCTACCGTATTTCTCTTATACCAGTCCAGTCATCCAAAATATAGAGTATCTAATCGTTTTAAATGTACTAATGTCATGCTCAATTCTCAATATGTATTAGCTAATACTCTTTAATATCAGTATTCTTTGATCGATGGCAATACTAATATTGTGTCTTGATACTACACAAAGGTGGTTCAACTATTAAGTCACTTAAGTGGTCACTTATAGCTCACAAAAAAAAATTTATTTATTTTTTTTATTATCGAATGCCTCAACATTCTAAAAACTGATTGAATAAGGTCTCATTTTGATATGTCCAAGACATCCACAAACTTTGAACCACCACTGGTACCATGATTTAGAACTACTTGACAAACAAGATTTTTCAAAAGAAAATATTAGAGATTCCAAATATTTTATCAAATGTTTCACATGGGTATAGGACCTACATCATGTGAATTCAACACCTATATAAGACATTTGATAAAATATTTGAAATTCCTAACATTACTCTTTTAAAAAATAAGTTCTACTAACAAATCTTGTAAAATTTTATCCTTTCACATTTATATTATGTACGATTCTGTAATTAGTTTCTGTATTGATAATCCACTTATATAGGTATATATATGTGTAAGAGACTATGAAAGAGGCCAAGAGAATAGAGTGGGAGTGGGTTGGAACTTCAGATGTACATACATAGATACATACAGATAGTGTCAATATAAAGTGGGGAAGGAGAGTTGGATTTGTCAAAAAAAAATGGGCCTACTGTTTAGGAACTTGAACCAATAAGAAGCTGCTCAGCTTGGCCATGGTTTTCCTCACATAACCACTTCTTTATTTATTACTTCTAAAAGCTCTACTCTCATTGGCTTCTAAGATCTGCTTCTCCAACTCCACCGCCATCTTACTTAATTTCCCAACTCCACCACCACTTCTTCCTCCTCCTCCTCCTCCTCAACTGCTCTTGATTTCATCATCTTTGCAAATGAAGGTGAGATACATATTGCATATATATGTGTGTGTATGTGTGTGTGTGTTTTTTAGAAATGTAGTGCTTATGGTTTGTTTGGTTGCAGTTCTTCAGTTGGGTGCAAAATAAGATCAATGGGGGGCAAGGGAATAAAAAAACGAATTCAGTTTCTGCTACTAGTAAGTGTTATCTTATATTTAATGTGACTTTTTTATGCTAGTGATGGTTTATATACGTTGGTTGGTTTAATGTTATCACGTTCTTATGATTAGTCTTTAATGGCTGTCAATGGGTTGGATCAAGATCCGAATATTGATCCAAACTTGATCCAATTAAGATCCATTTGTATGTAAAGATTTATTGGTTCGAGTTTGGATCTAATCTATGGATTTCTATATTGTACATGTCATGATAATTGTCTTTTGGGTTCATATATGAATTTAGATATGTTTAATTCTACAGTTTAGTATCCATTGCATTTGCATTTGTAGTTAGCTCAGGCTATTGGATTGAGATTAATTGAATTTTGATTTTGGTGTATGTACACTAAATCTATCACCTATACACCCTAATATTATTAAAAACACAAATTTGTTTTGATTTTTGTACATAAATCATTCCTTTTTATCTTTAATAGTCCTTGTTGTACACATAATAACACGTCAATAAAAATAAATAAATTGAATGATTTGAGTTCAAAATTAAAGCAAAATAATATTAAATCAAAGATGTCATTTTATTTTAATTTTAAATTTAAACTGTCAGATTATCATAACAAAATCATTGTACAAAAAAATGATAAATAATTTTAATCCATATAGAGAGTATCACATAACAAAACTCTTTTCTTCTTCACCCTCCTTCAATAGGCTTTTACCCATCATTTGAGTCACATCTATTATACTGCACTTGGCCTTTATTATAGCATCGATACATTTATACTAGAAAAGGAAGAGTAAAAAAAACAATTTGTCTTTGATTAAGTTTTCAAAATATGTTTTTTTGTTTTTTATTAAAACATAGTCTGTTAAAAAAAATCATCATTTTCATTTGATTTTTTCTTTTTGAAACCAAAAATAATTTTTTATAAAAATGAAATTATTTTTTGTTTATTTATTTTTGTTAAATTAATTCTACTTTTGGAAAAAAAATAAATTCTAAAAATTTAACCAAAAAAGATGACTTCGATTGTTGTGGGGGACTGTTGGAGGCTTCCACATGGGATACAATCCTCCTGCAAATTAGGCAAGTTTACAGACTTCAAAATTAGGGAAAAAATTTTAAAAACACAAAAATTTAAATTTAAAAAGAAAAAAAAAATTGAAAATTGTTTTATAGTGAATTTTGTCTGTAGTTCAAAAATGGCCCAGGGGTGACAAAATTGTCCAGCTCTCAATGTAATATTATCATTAAGAGCAATGCTACATACCACTAATTTATTATCACTAACTCCACCACTAGTGAGGTGGCAATTGAAAAAAAAAACAAAACAAAACAAAAACCAAGGCACAAAACACATGTGGCAGTGGGTGGGACCCATTGCCACATCATTAGAGCCACCACTAATTAGTGGTCTAAAACATTTTTGTATCATTAAAACAATACTATGCGCCTTCGTTTGTGATGTGAGTTGTCTTTTTTAACTTTTTGGTTTTCTTAACTATTTTAATCTGGGGTTAAAAAGTCTCATTTGTGATAGACTTTTTGATTTTTTTGACTTTTGTGAGAAAAAAAATATAAGAATTATAGTTTGGATATGATATTTTATTTTATTAACTTTTTAATCTATTTTATCTTTTTATAAATAGCCAAAAAAACCCAAGCCAAACATAGTCTAAATCAAGAGCCACACATTTGATTGGTTTTAGGCAATCATTCCTTAAGACCCATCTAGAAATTCTTTCATTTTTAGTAATTGAGGTCTAAAAACTTCAGATCCTAACCATGCTCGTGAATTTTTTTCTTTTTCTGTTCTCTTTTTTGGGAACACCTTCTCTCACATTTCAATTGGATAGTGATAAAATAATTTCATTTTCATAATAGTATTTTTTTTCCTATGTTTGATGTAAGCTTTTTTGTGTGTCATTTGTTTAAAAAAAAGATTTCATTTGTAATGTAATTATTTTAAGATTATTTCAATTTTTTGTAATTTTCCCTTCTCAATATGCAGAATATATGTAACCTTTTTTTTTTTTTTTGGTTGTCATACAGAATATATGTAACTTTACACAACATCAAACAAATTATAATAAGATGTCAAATGGTTCCACTCTTGATAAGTGCATATTCTTTCCATTGCAATTTTATCTACTCAAAAAACTACATAGGAGAAGTGTTTATAATTTAAATTGAAAATGTACATTTAAATTTACTGTGATATGAATTACACACCCAAAAAAAAAAAAAAATTAAGAAATTTTTTTCAAGTACCTGATATTAAAAATTTATAAGATAAATAACATATAATATTTTCATAATAACTGAGATACCTCAATATTTTCACAGAAAAAATTTAACATAAAGAAATTTTGCACCGATACAGAGAAATTTCAATTTTTGTAATCAAAGAAATTTTTGATCATAGAGAAATTTTAAAATTTCTCAAGTATGATCACATAAAAATTTTATAGAGGGACTTTAATTAATAAAATCTCTCCTACTATCCAAAGTTAGAGAGTGATGTTTTACTAATTTTTTCAAAAATTAATCCACATATTTTAAATTATAATTTTTTTTTCAAGTATTTTTGTAAATTCATAATGTTGCTTCCTGTTTTGAAAAGTAGGAAAAAAATGTCAACTTTTTAATTTTTTTGAGTTTTTTTTTTATATAAAAAACATACAAAAATAAATAAATAAAAAGATGATATGACTCAAATAAATCAATAAATCACCTTGCTTGTTTCCACTTTTCAAAAACACTTTTCAAAAAATTCTACTTTCTTATTTTCTGTGTTTTTTTATTTTTACTAAATTTTTTTAATATTTTAAGCAATTTTTTTACTTAAATACACCTAAAAAGTAAAAATATTGTAAAAAAAATCTTTTAAAAATTCACTAAATACCAAAAATACAAAAAAAATATAAAAATTCAGTACATTTTTTATATTTTTATGTATTTATTAATTTTTTAAAATATTTTTTCACAAATTTTTTACTTTTTAAATACATCTAAGTAAGATGCATCTAAAAAAGTAAAAAAAATATTTAAAATTTTAAAAATATTCACTAAAAACAAAAAAACACGAAAACTAAAAAAATTAATTTTCAAAAAACTTAATCCAAAAAACTCAAACCAAACACACTGATTTAATTGTCAAAATAGGCCTCAGTTGCAGCTAAAAAGTCAATTTCACTATAAAAATAAAAAAAATTCATTTATTTGACAAAATCATTTTTTGTCAAATATCATTTTATTTCAAATTCATTAGAATAAACGAAAAAGCAAAAAATGCGCATAATAATTTTTTAGCATTAACTTTTTTATAAATTTATTTTTAACTAACTAGCTAATACAAATTTGATCAACAAGTTTGATCTACCTGAGCAGCAAGTGATCCTAAATTCAGGTCGAGATTTTCGTCTGAAATTTTTAATTTTTATTTATTAATCCATTTTTGTGTAGATCATAGAAAGCAAGAACCACCTAAAGAAGAGTTCAGCGACTGGCCACAGGGCCTCCTAGCAATCGGAACATTCGGAAATCAAAATCCTCCCAAACAAAACCCAGAAACCAGTCATCAAAATCATCAAATCCCATCTTCCCCAGAAAACGATTTATCAGATTTCACTCCCGAAGAAGTCGGACAACTCCAAAAGGAACTAACCAAGCTTTTGCGAAGAAAACCCAAAATCGAAGTAGAAAACAATTCAGATCTCCCTTTAGACAGATTTCTCAACTGTCCTTCCAGTTTGGAAGTCGACCGTCGAATTTCTACAACAATTTGTGCCAATACGGACGGTAGAGATCAGGATCGGGATCATAATGATGATGATATAGACCGGACAATTAGAGTTATAATTGATAGGTGCAAAGATGTTTGTATGGAGAGAAATAAAAAGGCGATTGGGAAGAAATCGATTTCTTTTCTTCTTAAGAAGATGTTTGTTTGCAGAAGTGGGTTTGCTCCCGCTCCCAGCTTGAGAGATACCCTTCAAGAGTCCAGAATGGAGAAGGTATGTACACCTTTTTATATTATAATTTATAGTTTATAAAATTATTTCTGAAATTTTTTATTTTTAATAAAAAAAAATTAAATTAAATTTATTTATTTATTTTTAGTTTAGTATAATTTAGAAGGATGGGGATATTAGTGATAATAGGGGAAATATATTACAAAATTATGATTTTAATTATTAATATTTATAAAATTTATCACTCATTTCCAAATATTTTTGAAAATATCGATTGAACTGTAATTTTTCCATTCGTCCTAAAAGTTTTTTATTTTTTTATTTTTTATAAAGTATACAAACTTTTTTGGGTTAATTATACCTTTAATTTGACTTAAATTTTACTTTAGTCTTTATTATTTTAAATTGAACAGTTTTGTCGGTATACTTTAAATCTAGTTTTATTTTTGTGTTTTCACTCATGTTAAAGGTTAAAATTAATAATTTTAAAATACTTGTCAATTTTTTAAAGTGCACACATAGAAAAAATTAATGAAAATTTAAAAGAAATGACCAAATTAAAATTAAGTTTAAAATATAGATGCTAAATTATTCAAATTAAAACTATAGGAATTAAAGTAAAATTTGAATTCAAATTATAAAGATGAAAAATGTAATTAACCCAAAAAATTTTACCCAAAAATTTTTACTAAACACAAACTATATTTTATAGTGTAGCTTCAACTCTAAGTTGAATTCATCTATATATTTATTTTTCTAAATAATATGTTTTATTTTTGGGCTGCAGCTTTTGAGGACAATGCTTACAAAGAAGATGTACCCTCAAAATACATCTCGAGCATCTTCAATGAAGAAATATTTGCAGGATGGACAGTCTTCAAAGACTAATAATAATACTAATAAAGAAGAAGAAGAAACACACGACAAGGCAAATGATCGATCTAAATGGGTCAAAACCGATTCTGAATGTAAGTTATTTATTTTCAGTTCTTTTTCTTTTTCTTTTTTTATGGGTTAGGGGAGAGGAAGGGAGCATTCCGGGACTAATCGTCACCTCTATAGGCTTCGTTTGGGAAGAGAGATTGGGTTGAATTTGAGACTATTTTATTCAAAAAAAAAATAATATAAGTTTTTTAGTTTAATAGGATAAAATATCACATTCAACATATAATCATTACATTCTTTTTCTTACAAAAAAATCAAAAAATCATTTTTAAACGAGACTTTTTAATCCCAGACTAAAATAGTCAAAAAATTAAAAAGCCAATCCATCTCCCAAACGAACCAATAACTTATCCAATTCAACACTATTTTGAAGGTTCGAAAAAAATATTTTGACTTATAAAATTGGATTGTGCTTAAATTGAAGAATTTTTATAAAGTATTAGTACTATTTTTTATGATATTTAGTTACACTACAAAATTTAAAAAAAAATAACAAAATAAGAAAAATGGCCAAATCCATTTAGGTCTCATTTGGGAACCCTCTTTTTTAGTCAAAAAGTCAAAAAGTTACTAAATTAGTCAAAAAGTCAACAACCCATACCAAAAAATCAAAGATTCTCTTTTCTCTCTACTTTTTGCACATCTTTTCGTAAAAAGTTAAAAAATCATCCCAAACATACTAATTTTTTTTAGCTTATATTTTAGCCAAATAACTAAAAAATTATTAAATTAACATATTCCCAAACGAGGCCTTAATGGTTCATATTTATGATGGTGTTTGGGAAGTGAGTTTTTATGTAGATTTTATTAGATGTAGATTTTTATGAGATAAAAAATTTTTGGTGTTTGGGAAGATAGTTGGATTTTTATGTGGTTGGATGTGATGTTTGTGAGAGAAAAAGTGAAATGATTATGGGGTTGGATGTGATATTTTGTTTGGATGTGTTTTTTTTGATTTTGCAAAACTTTTGTCTTTTAGCGAAAAAAATGAAAAAAAAATTTGGGAATTTGCTTCCCAAACACCACCTAGAGTGGACACTTTACTGACTTAAAACTTAAAACTTTCTTTAAAATCGGTGTTGAAAAATTAAATTAAGTCCAATGTCTAATTGGGCCAGACTGCAAATAATGTCGGCCCATGTCATCTCTATGCAGGATAAAGTGAGCATACTCAATTGCCTCCATTTCCACCAAGGCATTTTGCCTATGATTCAATGTTGAGTTATAATTTTGTTTTGTGTTTTTTAGGCATATTTGTGTCAAAATATTTGGTGTTGATTATTGAGAAATTGAGAGAGTGATTTTTTTGCTTTTAATAATGAAATTTAATTTATGTGTTGCAGATATTGTTCTAGAGATCTAGATATTGTTCCATCATAACATTTGATAAATTGCATATAAGAGACACACTCTTGTTTTTTTGAGCTCCACCAAAATAAAGAGAGAGGTATTGGAACACTCCTACATATGTATTATTGGGATCATGGCAAAAGTTGAAGTACTTTCCAAGGGCAAAAATGGTGACCAATATATATACATTTGAAGCAACTTCTTTCTTTTGTGATTGTATTGCCCATCTTTTTTTCGGAATTGCAAATCAATAAAAAATAGAAAAATCAATTGTAAAATATAGACATGCAAGTGAGATTTGTACTCTGAGTGAGATTTGTGTACTCTAGAGTAATCAGAACACAGAAGAGTCACTTACATTTTCGTACTTTTATAATTATTGTCTCTACTTCTTGATTTGCAATTTTCTCATCTTTTTTCATGGTTGTATCTGTTTTGTAATATGTGATTTGGTACAACACATGTTATGTAATATTATTATTATTATTACATAGTGCTGAGGGATATTGAGCTTGACCTTCTCTACATTTATTCTTCTTGTATAGTTTACTATCTCTTGCTAAGTTATTAAGATTGTGGCAAATTTCTGGCATTGTCACTTGGGCATGTGGTTTAGGCCCTATTTTTAATGATGTGATTCATTAATTTTTTAAGCTTTCATGTAGATTATTTATTAAAAAAAAATTATATTAATTTAATAATCATAATCATATCATTTGATTATATTTATCTATAAAAATGGATATCTTGTTTTTAAAATTGTATTTGTTGTATTTTTTTTTTTTTAACACAAATATGATGAAATTATGTGATTGTAATTATGAGATCAATTTAATTTATATATTTTTTTTTGTAGATGACTTGTATACTAAAATCTAAGATCAATGGATTGAATCATCATTATGGGCCTGATTGAATCTGTCCAATTCGTATAATGGACTAGAGACAACCTCACTCCTCGTTCTATTATGCTCTCATATGTTGAAATTTGGCTATTGCAAACAAACAATCATTTGGCTCACACGATATGAAAATGATTAACCATGCAAAATTTTAGATTAGAATGATAATAATGAGTGGCTTTAATATCCAAATTTACCACATTGTTTGTATAAAAAAAATTGTATATTGTATAACACTTATTCATAAAAGAAGGGTGGATTTAACAAACAAATCTGTGATTCGGAGATTAGAAAACAAAATTATGATTGGGTTGGTTAGAATATTTTATTAAGAGCTGAAGAGTTTAAATCTGATTATAAGTTATATATATATATGATTCGTTTGGAAAGTGGGTTGGTTTTTTGACTTTTTGAATTTTTTGTTATTTTAGTCTAGGGTTAAAAAGTTTCGGTTGAGAAGGGTTTTTGACTTTTTTGATTTTTTTGACTTTTTTGTGAGAGAAAAAATGTAATGATTATGGATTAGATGTGATATTTTGTCTTATTGGGTTAAAAAACGTATTTTATTTTTTGTGACTAAAATAGCCAAAAAAAAATCCCAAACTTAGCTTTCCAAACGAAGCCTATAAAAATCTTCTATGCTACAACCTTTTATATTAATTTTTTTTAAAAAAAAAAAAAAAACCCTAATTTTGTGATTGACTTTATCTTATCATATTTTGATTCACTGTTTTTAAGGTGCTTTATAAATGATATTTTTTATTATTTTATTTTTAATCATAATGTTGTAGTTTCACCGCAAGACATCAAGAATATATATATATATATATATAATTATTTAAAATTTAATTAAAATTAAAATCAAGTCAAATTAAAAGTAAAAAGGCAAATGAAAAACAAGGTCGACCTTTTTCTTTCCGATACCTCAACACTTTCAATCCAAACATCAAAAGTCAACATTTGCTAGTAGAATTTTGAAAAATGCTAAACAAGTCCAAGTCCTCAGGATCAACAAATGAATATCTAACTTTTTTAACCCAATTTTAAAATTTCAAGAAGTAATTTCTATGTTTTCCCCCCACTTTTATCACTATTTGACCTCATTTGGAAAAGTATTTTAGGCCAACTTTTATTTTCCTGAATTTTTTTTTGTATCTTTAGTAAATTTTTATTTTAAATTTTGTATCACAATCTTTTATATTTGAAAACCCTAAATTTTACAAAATGTATTAAAATTTAAAATTTTCACTAAAATAAAAAGCAAATTTTCCACAAAAAAGCATATTATTATTATTTTTTCCAAATATTATCATTTTTTACAAAATTTTAGGGCCGTATAACCAAAAAGAATTTGATCCACGGCAATTATCCCATGCGGTCATAGAGAGAAGCACTTAAGGCCCGTTTGTTTTCCGCTATCACAGTCCACTCCAGACTGTGATAGATGAACAGTAATCATGACTCTTGTTTGTTTTGATCTTAAGCTTCGGATTCGTAGTCCAAAGGACTATGGATAGGCCTTGGTGAGGGTATTAATAATCCGGTGTGAGAGATGGTATTAGCAAAGCAATCCGTTCGGATTGGATGTTACCGGACGTCTAATCAGTCAACTGAATTTTTATTTATTTATTTATTTTTATACTTGTTGGGCATTTTTTTTAAACATTAATATTTAATATTTTTTGTATTTTTTGTTAAGTAAAAATCATAATTTTATTTGTTTTATTATTTTATATAAAAATAATTTAACAATCTCTACACTAACAATTATCATCAAAACAAACATAATTTTACTAATCTCCTCACTATTAATCCCTTCACTATCAATCTCCTCCATCTTATCTCTAAAAACAAATGGAGCCTAAGTAGTAAGGCGAATAAGATTTCAAGTTTGAATTTATAGAGAGTCATTGACCTGTATTATAATTTAACAATTTACATACTAACCGTTATCTTGTGAAAAAAAAAAATCAAAAATAATTTTTAAGTTTAAAAATATTCTTATAAAGAAAAAAACACAAAAAAATAAATAACTTAATTTCTAAAAAATTAAATTTAAAAAATCGAAAGCAAACCCATTGATTATGTTTATTTTATTTATTTATATGTATTATAATCTATCTATACTATATATTAAGCAAAAGAGAGTTTTTAACCCCCAATACTTGTGGGAGTTTCAATATCCTAATTTGAATTTTCTAAATTTTTTATTTAAAAAAAAAAACTCAGCATTTATTGATTTGGTCAAAATCCCTGATCAGTATTTATTAACTTTTTTCAATCCACATGTCTTTCCACATGCCTGCATTTATTGATTTGGTCAAAATCCCTGATCAATATTTAAAATCCTCCCATACAAATAATTATAGATAGTAGCATTTTTAATTTCGCTTATATACTATGGTTAGTGATAAGATTGTTAAATTATTTTTATAAAAAATCTTAAAAAACATAATTTATATATTAAAAAAAATTTAAAATAAATACAAATATCTATAATTATCACGTTCATAGCACGGCTGATAAGCACTATTTTATTATACAAATATAATATTTTGTATCTATCATCAATCAAAGAGTAATAGTGCGGACGGAGGTAGTAGTGACAAATATATACCTCCGGAGGCGCGAGTTCATGGGGAAGTCCAAACCCTAGTTTTTAGTCTCTCCATTCCAATCCAATCCAATTCCCTCAAATTTTTTCCCGCATTTCTCTTCCTTTCTCGCGCTTTCCATCCTATTTGTTTTTTCTCCGATTGTCTCTTCAAATTCTTCCGTTGCGATTGGATCTGGGTTTGGTTTTTCAAAACCATTAATCCGGAAGACAAACCAAAGTCAGAATCTTTTGCATCAAAGCTAGGTTTTTTTTTTCAAGATCGCAAGAACTGTGGTACCGAAGTTTAGTTATCAATTAGGGCTTAGTTATTGCTATCGTTGAAATTGAAAGGTCTGGGGTTGAGTTCGAGGATTTTCAATCTACTGTGTTTTAGGGTTTTTTTTTTTTTTTTTTTTCTCTCTCTGCTTTTTTGTTTCTGGAGAGAAGTATCAGAGAGAATCTGAGCTGCCAATGCAATTTGCTTCGATTTCGGAGGATTTTTCGGTTATTTTTTAGATACCGAAAAATTTTGTGCTCAATGTCTTGGGCAGGACCAGAAGATATCTATCTATCAACCTCTCTTGCAAGCTATCTTGATAGTAAGATTCATAACTCTTTCTATATTATCTACTGAATATTTTGTTACATGTGCTGTGTTTTCTTTTAGAAAGCTATTGTCTTGAAGTTCTTGTTTTTGGGCTGTTTTCAACATGTATATTATGTCAAAAAGTTTTAAAGTATTTTTAGAATGTTACTGTGCTGAAATTTTGTTTTTGGCATTTTTGTGAAAATTTTGTTTCTCAAACTAGCCTCCTTCCCAGAATGAACTCACCATTGATAGAAAAGAAAAACAAAAATGTTGGCAAATAATTGAAAAGAAGAATTATATTAAACAAATTATGACAAACATAATCAAATAATAGAATTTCATATGCATTTGAAACCAGAAACCAGTGGCATCTGCACAAGAAAGACAGGTTGTTTTTTCTTTGGATATATATAGTTAATTTATGTATTAATCAATACACTTCTCATAATTTGAATACCCAAATTCGCAATCTCATAAATCTTGAACTCCTAACTCATCTACTCCAAACTATGCACACTTACTCATAATGTCTTTAAATTCTAAAAGTAATACCTTCGTCAGAAGTAGATAACCAGAAAAAAGTCTATAAATGAAGTGCATCGTATATATTTAAAGTTGATGTGATGTAGGCCATTCCCAAATTGCAGGTTTTATACACTTTATTTCTGAATATGAACAGTTGACTAAAAAAAATATGCTTACATAAAAAATAATAATACCCGAAATTTCTCATTAAATGTAACTTGTGTTGAATTACGGCACAAATAATTTTTTTTTTAAAAAGGCTTAAAGCTCCTTCAAGATAGATATGAGTCTTATAACTTGTTGAGAGCAATTGTAATACTCTATGTATCTAATATCTTTTTGTTGAAATAATAGTGTCAATAGTTAAATTTTTTTAGATTTAAAAAGTTTAAATTAGGAGATTTATTGAAAGTGGATGACAAGTGTGATTTCTTTCGCATAAATTCTAATCTAGTTTTTCAATGACTATCCTAACCAATATTTCTAGAGTTGCCACTGCTTGAAACCGGGTTTTAGGATAAGTGTTGATGATTTTTTTGCCATTTATCAGTTCATTGCTCATGTTTTTTCTGAAATCATCTATGCTTCTAATGCTTGTTTGTGTTTTTAAGCTAATCCAATATAAAATGATGGTAAACTGAAGATATGCTCACAAAGGTACAGAGGAAGTTGAATTTTTGAAAAGAAAAAGAACTTGTTTAGTTTAGAGAGATTTAAAGTTTAATGGGGACCCTCAATTAACGGGAACCAACGCTAGGTAATGTCCTTGATGCATAGGAACTTCATGACTGAGAAATTGAATAGTCTGCTTGTGGGGAGATTCGGGAGACCATAAGAATCATGAATAACAGCCATGTCTATATTGGTGTCGCGCACAACTTTCTTGGACATGCTTAGTGATACAGTGGACATGGCTTGGAGATGTCTTGGTGCAATTATATTTTTACTTATTGAGCTTAAATGTGGCTAATATGTTGCTGACACTAGTTATTTGAGACACGGATGTTTGTTTTAGTGTTGGATAAGAATATGACAGTCAAGGGAAATTTTTAATCAGATTTGTTATGAAGTAAAATTTGGACCATTTTTTCTAATTGTAACGTCCTCAATGTGTCTTTCTCTACTTTTTGAAACAGTTCGTTGTTTTTGCATGTCTAATTGTATCATGTATCTGTCTTGGTGCAACAATTGTTTTGGTTGATTAACAGTCCACTAAAAGCAACAAAAAAGGGGTGCAATTCATGTGTACATGAGGTCTAGGGAAGCTAGGCTTGTAAGCTTCCTTTGAAGAAGGTCAAACCATCTATACTTCTATAAAAGTACATAATTTATTAGGAACATTTTACTTCCTCATCACATATTCCTAAACTTCTCTATAAGGTATCTATATTGATTTATGGATAGGGTTGCTCAAGCTCAGCCCAAAGTTATTCTCTCAAGCTCAAACCCGAGCTCATCCTCATCACCAAACAACTTGCTTGTACTGAGCTCAAACCATGTTATTTGATCAGGCTCTGGGCGGATCCAAAGTTAATATATATATATATTTTTAAGTTTATCAAAACTAAAGTATTATCATTGTTCAGCTGGGTCTAGCTCAGGCTGAGTTAGGCAAATTAGGCTTTTAGCACAGGCTCGGGATCAGGTTCAGCTCAAAAGTGAATTTGGGCCTAATTTTTCAAAAAATCTGGCTCAGCCCAAATTCACTAAACTTAGCCCAAAAATGCTTGGGCTGAACGAATGAGCTTTGGGCTTGTATTGCCGATTGACAGTCACAGTTAAGGACTCTTTATGTATAATAGCATGATTATGCTGATCTCTTAAATTCCTTTTCCATTTTTTGAAATTGAATCGCTGATCTTTCAAATTGAACGGAAAATCCTGTGTTTGATGAATAGTTTTGTTCCAAGGATGCCAACTTTACTGTTACAGAGTTACCATCTATGCATCCATCTATATTTGACACCAAAGAAATTGAAGAAAAAAAAAAATCTAGCTTTATATTTGTAACAGATATGTATGCATTAAATCATGTGGCAAATTGATATTACATATACATAAAATTTGTTATATCAATACATTATTGCTTCACCAGATGCAATTGCAGCACTGTATGTATTTGTTTCTGTCAACATGCAAAAAAAGGGGTAGTAAGTAGTATGTGCACATTCTGTGCTGAAGAACAAGTTTCATTTTTTTAGGGCCTCAAGTTTAGCCTTGAAGTTCACGTGGGGCTTTGACATTGCAAATGTAGGAACTTTTATTGCATAAGAGGAGTTTTATCAGCTAATTGTTCATTCAGTTTACTTGATTGCAAAAATTGTACCTATTTCAAACATGTGACTGCATACATGAACTATTTGATGGAAATTTAGGATGGAAGTAGATACAGATTGGCTTCGAAGTTGTGAGATACCAGTGGGTTTCCTCCCTCCTTTTAGTTCTTTGGCATTTATGCTCTTTTTTATTTTTATTTTTATTTTTTTTTTAATTTTATAAATAATTTTTGTCTTTCTTTGCAGAGAAGCTTCTTGTATTGCTGCGAGATGGTAGAAAGCTGTTGGGAATACTTCGTTCATTTGATCAATTTGGTACCATATTTGCACTCATTTACTTAGGTTTGTCATGCTAATATTTTCAGTGCTAACTAAACTGACAAAAGCTCTACACTTATTTCAGCCAATGCTGTTCTCGAAGGTGCGTGTGAGCGAGTTATTGTAGGTGATATATATTGTGACATCCCATTAGGTCTGTACGTAATCCGTGGGGAGAATGTTGTTTTAATCGGCGAGCTGGTATGAATTTTTATTTGTTGCCTTCTCTTTCTGCAGAAGTTCTCTATAATAACCTACCTTACACTTTCTTAAATTTTGTTTTTATTGCTTAGGACTTGGAGAAGGAGGAACTTCCCCCACATATGACTCGTGTTTCAGAAGCAGAGATAAAACGGGTAAGTGTTACTTTTGATGTTATCAGAAAGCACACATCTGGTAAGATTTTAGAATATCATGATGCACTACCACAGTTTTCCAATGAGGGGCTATCTTACTTGTTGCTGCATTATTTCATTGCATTGTTCTCTGGCTGTTGATTAAGTTTTTAGGGTATATAATATTAATTGTTGACTTCTGGAAGAGTAGCAGCTATAGTCTGTCTCACCCCTTTGAAGCTCACATTTCCTTGTTTCCTGTTAAAGAATATAACACAAGTATCACCTGTGAAATGGAAACACATCAAGTTTTCTGGTCATCATTCTGCTACTTACAATTTATTTTTTAAAATTGTTCAGTATTTTAATTTTAATATATTTATGTTGACTGCTCAATTAGCAGACCAAACACCATGTGAATGATGACATGGTCAGATGGGTTGTGACTTGTGTAAAGCTGAATTATAAATTTATAATTGTATAATTATTTAAGCAATGTGTTGATGTGGGAAATGAAAGTGGAACATAGGGTAATTTGAATCTATCTCTCTTTTTCCTTGCCCTCCCTCCTTTCTTCCTTTCCCCCTCTCTATTTACAGATAATGAGTTCTTCTTCAAGGGCTATTGTCTGCTAATTGAGGTGGAAAATGCATTTTATACAAAAAAGAAGAGGGTAGATTTGGTACCAACTGTGTTTCATATTTTATAAGGCAATAATTGAAGGGCAAATCACACTAGTAGTTCATATTGTTTGCCCTTTATTTTGGAATTTGTTTCTAATAGGATTTAATTGATGATGGACATCTGGAATTTGGATGGAAAATGCATACGTGACCAAGTTGGAGGAGCAAAAATAGGAAATTTAAACCTTCTCTTTTTCTCTTCTCTTTTCTCTTTTCTCTTCCTCCTCCACATCCAGCCAACAGCACCATCTTCAACGTCTCACCCATGACCACCGTGAGATTTTGTATTTTCTTCCTCTATCTCTCTGTTTTGTCATTTTTCTCTCTCTAAAATTGATCCAAAGACAATTTTTCTCTCTAAAAACACACCTGACCCAGCACCTCCAAAAACCCATTACCACAACTCTGGTAAACTGACGAACCCACTGACCTAACCCCCTCAATATCTCTTTCTTCAACTTCTCTGTAATACAGCCACAAAAGAACAGCCACCTTTGGAAACCAGCAGCCACCTTCACCATTCTCAAAAATGCTTAAACCCAGACAAGATCTGCAGAGGCACCTTCTTCACCTTCGTACACATAAACGTTACATACATATATAGTATTGTTTATATGCATAGACTATATGTATGTATATTAAGGTGAGCAAAAGCAATTTTGGGGGATTTTTTTTTTTTTTGTGGTCAAAATAGAGACCTAACCTCTCTCTCTCTATATATATATATATATATATCTGACCTTACGTTTTTTTTTTTGAAAATCCTTTTTGCCCCTCTCTCCACTTTATCATCATCTTCTTCTTCTTCTCCTCTTTCTCTTCTAAACACAATTTGGGTCTTGCTCACATGAGCATTTTCTAATATGCCTATCTGTTCACCGTGGCCTGGGTTACAATGGCACTCCCATCTCCACCAGGTATACAAGGATTTCTAGTTTCATTCATTGGGTTAGCATGGAGTGATTTGGTTCTTAGAATGTTTGTTTTTGACTCCCATCTCCCACAGGTGACAATACTAGGTTTGTAGATCTTTTAGGCTCGTCTTTAAGAAATTAAGGGGTTATTCAAGATTTTACTTTCAGGGAAACATTTGACGTGCAACTTTTAATTAGTCACCAATGGCATGGTAGGTGGAAAGAGTCACCATGTGTGGAAGTGATTTGAAAAAGAAAATTTAAATTACCAACTCGTGTGGAAGTGCTTGTTCTTCTATTCTATTTAGTTTTATCTTTTCTTGTTTTGTAGACGTCTCTTTTGTGTGTTCTGCCTCACTTTGTACCAACTGTATGTTATAATGTACGTTCAACAGGCACAAAAGGCAGAAAGGGAGGCTACAGACCTGAAAGGTTCCATGAGGAAGAGGATGGAGTTCCTTGATATGGACTAATGTACATGTTATGTCATCCAGTCCCGCATTTTGAATTGAGCTCATGCCATGTCATCCGCAAATATTATCACGGTTGGTTGATGCTTGGGGATTAAAAAAGGGATGGATGGTTGTTTTGCTTTTTTTCCTCTCTCTCTCTCTCTCTCTCACAACATACACAACTTTCTGTAACATTTTATTTCACAAGGTTGAGAAGAGGGTATTATTTGCTTGATGTTTCAAATTCGTCAGAGCTTCTCCTCACCTTAGTGACATCTCAAGGAATTGGCATTGGCTCAAGATAATTGGTAGGGGATCTTTGGTTCACATAACATTGTGTGTATCCGAGATCTTTAGTGTTGTCTTTCGTTTCCAGTGGACTGTGGTTTCTACATTGATGGCCACTGGTGAGGTGTGGTTTGGCATTTTAATCCATTTAAAATAACGTCTTAGTCCATGTTTATTAATTTGTACATTGTTTTAGCATGTTGGAAAGGTGTGCTCTAGTGCTTATTTTAGGTTCTTCCCCCGTGCCATGGCCCTTCATGTTGGTTTAAGGCTATAATTCATTGAGACTCTAGTCTCTGAACTTGCCCTTGCACCTGTTAGTGGCAATGAAAGATTGTCTTGCAGTTTTGCATTGGGAAGTTGACACAGTAGTCATTGTTGGGGCTGGCCTTCAAATGTGTTTTGAGATGTTTGAATCACTGATACAGGATCTTAGGTCTCTTCAACATTTTCTGTGGATCGAGTGAGAATTGTTTCTGAATTCTCTGAAAAAGAAGGTATTTATTTTTTAAAGGCTGTTGGTGGTTTGTTACTTGGTATGGGTACATGTATGTACTGTTAAGATTGAATTTAAATAGGTATCTGGAAAGGAATAGGCGAGGAATGTAGAGAAAAATTAAAACCTTTGTTATTTACATTTCCTTATGTATTCATTTTCCTTTTTAAATTTTTACTCAAATTTATGATTCGAAAGTCAAATGGAGGATATATCATGATGTACTTTACCCCAAAAAAAAAATTTGAAAAAAAGATTTGTAGGCTTGAAACAATATTATTATGTTCAGTTTCTCCATTTTTTGGTTTTTGGATTTGTTGATTTTGTGCAATAACCAATTTCGGAATCTGAAAAATTTTATGCAACACCCTACCTGTATAGTGGATTAAACATTTTCTTCCCAATTGAAAAACACAACTAACACCTTCTGAACTCTGTGAGTATCGATTGTGAGATTGCCTGTTGAGTGTTTAGATGACATTGCATGATCTAAATTATGCAACAACGAGATCTCTCTTGATCCTTACATACCTGATGATGTGTTTGATGTTCTCTCTAATACGCTTACTTGGGGACTTATTATTGTAGCTATTCCATGAGTCTTTAACATTTCTAGAAAAGAAGAAAAAATTTGGTACAAGGTGAATTACATAAATTTCTTGAAAAAAATTGTAACATTTTCCTTCATGATTTACAAATTTTTAAAGATATTTTATAGTGATTTATTGTTCAAATTTAATCTATGTGACACTATTTTGTATTTTTATAATTTTTTTAATTTGACAAATTATAAATACATCCTCTGAGGTTTATTTAAAATATAAATTAAATCTATCCCTTGAAGTTTTGAATTTTATAACAAATGGTCATTTTATTAATAAATATTAAATTAATTAAATTTTTTTAATGATGTTATAAATATATTTTAATTAATAATTCAAATAATTTAATTATTGTATAAAAGTATAGTTAAAATTTTTATTTTTTTAAGTTAATTCTGTTAAATAAAAAAAATTAACAAAGAAATATTTGTAATTTTTTAATTCACATAGAATTTCTTTTATTTTAAATAAATTTTTAGAAGAATATTAATAATTTATCTTTTTAATTTATTTTGTTTTTGGACTAAACCCAACCGACACCACCGAAGGGCCAGATTGCATAATCGACCGACCAAAAACCTGATGACATATATCCAATACGGATAATATTAGAGATTATGAAAAAAAATATTATGAAATGTATTATAAAAAATTTTCATCTTTTAATTAGTATGTGGTGTTTTATTAGATGTAGAATCCAAAGGCGGAAAATCTTTCATAATCATCTTCATGATATTTTTTTCACGATCCTTAACATTACTCGTCCAATACTGGGTGTGTTTGAGAAGTTAGTTTTTTTTTTGGGACTAAAATAGTCAAAAAGATAAAATAAATTAAAATAATTAATAAGATAAAATTTTACATTTACGTTTAAATTTTAAATATTTTATTTTTTTTCTTTTACAATCGTCAAATTTATAATCATTCCAAATAAAACTTTTTAATCAAATTAAAATAACAAAAAAACTAAAAAATTAAGTAAAATAACCAAGTTCTCAAACTACCCACTCCATTACCTTTGGATGGTACAAAACGGACCGAATATAATGCATATCTTGATTTTCCAAATGTGTACGCGGCGGCCTCTTTGCATCCCCTAATATTCGGCTCCCACAGATTCTTAATTTTATTCTTTTCTGTTTTATGATATTCTTTCTTGGGTCTAGAGGAATAACAAATAAATTTATTAAATATTAAAACCCAAACCAATATGTGACTTCAGAATACAACAGAAGAACTAGAAGAAGAAGATGAGCAGTTTTTGATTCGAGCATTGCATCAAACAGTTGGAGGGCGAAAGATGTAACATGAAGAACAAATTCATGGGAAAGAACAAATGTATAAAAAGTACAAATCAACCACCACGAATCCAATTCAATATGAGGACAAACGAAACTCAAACACAGAGAGCCAAGAGAGTTCTCAATCAAGCAACCATAGGATAATGAAATTAATAATTGGATTGCACAACTAATGGCATATGGCAGGGCCGGCCCTGAGATTTGTGGGGCCTAAGACGAACTATAAAAATGGGGCCCCTCTAATATATTTTTTTAATAAAAAATTTATGTATAAAATGATAAGTATCCACAAATTTTTTATTTAAGTATACTTGAACATATAATCATTAAAATTATAAACTAAAATTTACTTTCATATACTTGCATTAATTGTTCTACTTTCATCCTCTTCTTTCTCTTTTCATTTCCAAAACTATACTTCCTAGGAAACATGGCTATAATCCCAAACACTTCAATCTACAAATCACAAACACTTCCAATCAATCCACAAATCACAAATACTTCAATCCACAAATCACAAACACTGCAAATCAATCCACAAATCACAAACACTTCAATCCACAAATCACAATCCACTGATCTGATAGCAAATAAATTATATAAAAAAAAAATTAATGAAACAAAATTAGGGCAAAAAATTTATTCAATTAAAACTGATAAATACCTAGGTAAAAAAATTAGGGCTAAATTATTTATTCCACTAAAATCTAATGGATAAAGAAGGTAAAAAAAAAATTAGGACAAATTTATTATTCCACTAACTGATAGAGAAAGAATGTAGAAAAAAAAAAAATTATGTCAACTTTATTTAATAAAATCTGATAGTGAGAGAGAAGATTTACCATGAGAGAGTGTGTGAGAGAGAGTGATTCGCCAGAGGAGTGAGTGAGTGAGAGAGAGTGAGTGGCTCACAACAATGCTGTGCTCTGCGTCCGCCTTGCCTTGAACTTGGTACATATTGCCGTGATCTTCATTTTATTACTTCGTTAAAGAGAGAGAGATTGAAAGCAAAACAGTGTATGTATGATTTGGGTTGGGCCCAAACACTTCTTCTGTTTTTGATTTTTTTGATTTTTTATATGTTTTCATTTTAATAAAATATGGGCCAAACACATTTATAAATAAATATGGGCTAAATTTTACATGGGCCCAATAAAACATTTTGGGGTTCTTTAAATTGATCTTAAAAAAAAAAAAAAGAGTTGGGCCTATAATAGTTTATTAAATTTGGGGGCCCTTTTTTTGGGGCAAAATTTGAGGCCTAAGGCACAAGCCTTACCTGCCTTAGGTCAGGGCCGGCCTTGGCATATGGAAGTTGAAGAAGGGCATACCTCGTCTGTTTCTTGAACCAGATTGAAAGCAATTTGCATGTTGAATGTTGTTTCGGAAACAGACCAATTGGTTGAATGTTGTTTGTGGAATGAACTATGTTTCTAAGTTGAGGATAAAATACTTCAAATCTCTATGAATATATTCATTATTTAGCAACAGAGATCAAGCCTCTACATCAAAAAAAAAATACAAAAAAAATACAAAAAAACCCTAAATCTAGAACAAAAAACAAAAACAATCGGTTTCGTTTCCTAGAAATGAAACTCCTATAGCATCAAAAAACAAAAACAAAAAACCTTAAAGCTATAGTGAAATGGGAAAATAGAGGAAGAGAGAGAGAGAGAGAGACCCAAATCAAAATCAATGGGCTTGAGACGGTGAGCGATGGTGATGAGACAGTGTACCGATGGAGAGCGATAGGTAGTTCGACCGGAGTGAGAATGTGTTGATTGGTTTTCCCTTTGGTGTATGTATCGATACATACAGAGAAATTAAAAAAATAAAAATTTAAATATAAACCAAAATGAGGCGGCAAAATTGTGTTCCCACCAAAAAAAATTTAGTTTTATTAAATCATTTTGATCACTGAAAATAACCTTTGCCAACTATAATTTTTTGTAGCTAAAAATAAAAGTAAAACCATGTTAATTATTTGGTGACTAAACTATTTTTGTAGCCAAAGATTATTATTCCACGACTAAAACATTTTTGGTCACTGAAAATAAGTATTTACCGACTAAATTTTGGTCGCCAAAGATTAATAGCAAATATTATGCGAGATGCTTGCCGACTAAATTTATTTTAGTAGGCAAAAAGTAGTATACAACGACTAAATAAATCTTTGTAGCAAAAAAATCAAAACTAACACCGACTAATATGTCTTTTAGTTGCCTATTGGGTAATTTTTTAGTGACTAAGTGGGTTTTTGTCACCTATTGAGTAACTTTTTAGCGACTAATTGTATTTTGGTCGCCTATTGGGCACTTTTTAGCGACTAACTATTTTTAGTCGCCTATTGGGTCACTTTTTAGCGACTAATTGTATTTTTAGTCACCAATAAGTAATATACGGCTACTAAAAAATTTTAGTAGCTAAAATATGAACCATTGCTGACCAATACAAATTTTAGTCGCCAAAGGACTGACTTTTGGCAACTAAATTCATTTTAGTCGCCAAATTTGGTCATCAAAAGTACGAATTGTTGTAGTGAACCTAGGATTATTAAACAACACCACCAATCCACCAACGAGGTAAAAAACTTAACTAGACTTAAATACTAACTGTGGTGGTCTGAAAAATACTAGTTTATTAGGGATAACTTAAACATGTCCTAACAATGGGTTCAGCCCAAACAAGAATGTCCATCAAACAAATATCACACTCCCATCTATAAAAGGAAGGCACGCCATGAAATATAGAGATGTCACATCTATCTACAACACAGCACATACACACTCTTTAGTTCTTCATCTTCTCTCCTTGATTCAAGAGTCTAACTTTATCATCAGAGTGTCTCCAGCTTGTAACCTTGGTTGGGTAGCATCGACCCATGTTTATTTTCTCAGATTTACTGGACAAAACTCATCTCTTCGTTGGATCTCTTCAACAATCTATGTGAGAGGATTTTCTAGGTCTCACAATTGGCACTGTCTGTGGGAATCGTCCGAAAGAATTCAACGAAGGAGATAACAAACACCACACTTAAGATTCTTAAATCATTGTCACATGTTACTAGAAACAAAGACCCACAGTTGATTTTGTCTTTTTTCTCTTTGTTTAAATTTATCTTTGAAGTTCAATCTTGTTGTCTATATGCATATATATATATATGTGTGTGTATTTATACTCATAGATTTGGTTCAAACATTTGTTTAATATCTATCTCGACATTCTCTTAGAAGAGTAATCGGCACATACGTAAACCCATTGAAATACTTTTAGTTGGATTTGCTAGGGATAGCTTTCAAAGAACATGTTGGTCACTAACTAATTATTTTCTCTCTAAAAAATTGAGATTCAACAAATTGCAATAGTAAAACTCGAAAATCAGCATTCTAAGAATTTATTTATATATTATACATTGCACGTATTGGTGATAGAAACTTATGACAGTTGAAATCTTGAGAAGAGGAGTTCAAATGATAACATGTGCTCTTGAGATCCACAAATGGGTTTCAGTGCTCTCTTTCTACAAGATACTGAAACAACTTGTCTTAAAATAAAAAATAACTCATGAATTACCGGTGAGTGTGCACAATTTCTGCTGAGAAAATAATTTGAACCAACATGAACCTCGCTAACTCAACTTTGCCGAAGTGAGGCTCCGCCGAAGTAATGCTAAAGATCAAAAGTAATCACTAGAGAAGCGTTTCGGCAAGCAAAAGAAGTTGCCCTCAATAAGCTAGTATTGTTTAGGCCACCACACTAACCACACTTCCCAGATCTCGCTACTGAGGGGGCTTGCTCTCACTCTCTCCCACTCTCATCAGTGTTCGAACAACTCGTCATACCATCCGACAGATCTCTTTCTCTCTCTGAGTTCGAAGCTTCAGCTCCGCAATGTCAATGGGGTTGTTTTGGAAAGTAAGTTAAAAATTGACTTTTTGATTTTTTTTTTTTTAAAAAAAAAAAAAACATGTAAAAAAGTAGAAAGGTAATATCTCCAAATAGATTAAAAGTCAAAAAATTAACTTTTAGCTAGGTTCTCAAAACAGGTGAGTGTCAATGTGGTCAATCACAAGTATAGTTGCTTTGCCATGTCTTGTTCAAATTTTAAAGGTATGTTATAGGCCTCATTTGAGAAATTTACTATTTTAGTAGGCTATTTTAACTTTTAACTATTTTAGTAGGCTAAAGTATTTGTGTTTGAGAAGATGATTAATTTTTTTATAGTTAAATGTGATATTTGTGAGAGAAAAAATGAAATGATTATGAGTTTAATGTGACATTTTATCTTATTGACTATTTTAGTCTATTTTTTATTTTTGTGAATTTTAGTCAAAAAAGCCAATTTTTGACTTCCCAAACACCCCCATAGTGTTGTTCATATTTGATCTATGTAACACTATTATGTATTTTGTAATTTTTTACTTTTTATTTGGATAAATTACAAATAATTTTTTTGAAATTTACTTAAAATATAAATCGCACCTAGTGGTTTTGATAATTACATCTCATTTTTTTGAAGTTTTGAATTTCATAAGAAATGGTTTCTTTTATTAATAACTTATCAAATTAATTAGCAGTTTTTAATAATATCATAAACATATTATAATTAATAATACAGATAATTTTATTATTGTATAAAAAATAATTAAAATTTTTATTTTTTTAGTTAATTTTGTGAAATAAATTTTTTTAATAAGAAGATATTTGTAATGTTTCAAACTATAAGGAATAATTTGTATTTTAAATAAATTTTAAGAAATATATTTATAATTTACTATTTTTTATATTTTCTTGGGACTAAAAGACTTATTTTGAAATATAGGTTAAATAAATTTGTAATGTTTCAAACTTTAATTTTTTATAATTTTTTGGAAATATATATTAAAAAAATAGAAAAATAATATAATTCAAAAAAATAAAAAAAAATATTTTAGCCGAGTTGTGAAAACAAGCCTAAGCCCCCACCGACAGCACCGACGGCCAGATTGCATAATCAACCGACCAAAAATCTGATCACATACATCCGGTTCTATCTTAAGGTCAAAAAGGCCACTCCACTACACTTGTTACCATCCATCCAGGGGTTGACTTTTAACTCTAGGGTTTGGTTTTGAAAAAACGTTTTTAATCTTAATTTTTTAATTTAATTTTTCAACTTGATTAAAAAAAATATTTAGAATAAATTTTTAATTTTTTTAGAATTTTATAAAATAAAAAATAAAGTAATTATAATTTAAATATAATATTTTACTTTATTAATTTTTAAAATTATTAATATTTTATTTTATTAATTTTTAAAATTATTTTATAACTAAATTAATTTCAAGTTGCCAAACGGACGCTAAATCATCGTACGAGATTAAACAAACAAATCGGCGATCGAACCTAGGAATTATTTAACAGCGCCACCAAACCAATCAATCCATCAACGGGGTTAAAAACTTAACCAGAGTTAAATACTACTAACCACACTTCCCAGATCTCGCGACTGAGTGGGCTCGCTCTCACTCTCATCAGTCTTCGAACAACTCGCCATACCACTCAGGCGATCTCTCTCTGAATCTCTCTCTCTCTGAGTTCGAATCGAAGGTTGATGTCTGCAATGTCAATGTCAATGTGGTCAATCACAGGCACAGGTGCTTTGCTATGTATTGCGTGGTGTGGTTGGTTAATGAGAGTTGAAGCTTCTGTACATGAATACTCCGGAGAGAAATTCGTGAGCAAGGGCAACGCCTTCGTCGTCCATGGCGGCAGTGAAGGAATCTATTATTCTCTTCCCACTCTCAACGACTCTTCCATCGCTGCCAACGGCGACGCTTATATTCGGTCAATTTCATCTCTCTCTCTCTCTCTCTCTCTCTCTCTCTCTCTTGTTTGTAAATCGATCGTTTATTTGCACTATTGTAGTGTTTACTGGTGAAATTGTAAGTGGTTGAGACTGTTTTTCTGGTTAATTTAGTGTAATTTCTGGAGATCTGAGTCAACGTTACAGTAGCATTTGATTCTGAATTTCATGCCAATTAATCGGAAAAAATTTGGTAGTCATTTTCTTCGCCTAATTTATTTAATTTGACTTGTTCTCCCAAGTAAATGTTGATTTTTTTTTTTTTTTTGGTGGGGAAAGGGGTTTGGGGAAGTGGATGATGATGTTGGACCATGTTCATGGGGCAAATTACGCTGGTAGTCCTGTATTTTGGTCATTGTGTCGCTCAACTTTTACTCTGAATTTAGGACTTTGTCTAAATTTAGTCTGATTGATTACAACTATTAGCATTTTTTAATAAAAAATACGCATATAAGTGGCAAATGTCATATAAACTTGCTCAATTTAGTGAGTTAACTTCAACCAACTTAGGGATCATTTTCCATCAAAAATACTAATGGCGTTATCAATTAGACCAAATTGATACAAAATGTAAAATTAGGAGTCAAAATTGAGCCAATTGAAAATGTAGGGATCAAAATGACACAAAGGGCAAAATGTATGGACTACTAGTGTAGTTTGCCCTAGTTTATATTATAACTTATTCAGATTTGCTAAATTTCTGTCTTTAAATTTTTCATTGAAACAAATTAATTTTGTTGAAATTGTAACTTCACTTGGGACATTGAACTTGGAAGTCACTGTCAGTGAGAAAATTGTTATATGTCAATCCATACAGCTTCTTTAGTTAATTTCTAATATTTATATTTTGGGGTTATTGTTGTCAGAGTGTAAGATTTGAAATTGGAAAAGGATTTACCGAATATCTTGAATTGATGATTGTGAATATGAACTAAAACATTGAACAAGAAAGAGGGGGCAACAAAAATATGAACAACTAAGGGAAACATATTCTTTTAGCACGCCACATATGTTCCTGTGTTTATCCGTTGGACCAAAGTTCTCATGATTCTTGACTAATTAGAAAAATTGATAACATCTTGTGGAAGGGGTGAGCCTCAGTGGTCGAGGTGCTACTAACTACCATCCCTTTACTGCCCCGCGTATTCTTCCCCATTGTTTCTAGCTTTGTTGCCAGAAAGATCATCAAACTGCTTTAGCAACATCACCAATAGAATTGAATCTTATTATCTTCCTTTCTTAAATTATTGATTCTATAATCAGAATAGTTTGCAATGTAACAAAAGTGGTAAGCAATCAATATAACAACCCATCATTACATCTGTTTCTCTTTTCAGTACAAATTACGCTAAATAAAACTCTGTTCCTTCACTTAAATTGTTCTATATGGAAGGAAAATTGCTGAGTGCTGGTGAACATGCATGTAGTTTTCTCGCTTAATCATATCCAAATTAAAATTTTCATTGTCCAAGTTCTTTTGGTTTTTTCTGAAACCCAATGCCTAACATTCATCAATTTTCAAAATCAGTTTTGAAAAGGTTATATTCAGGAGGCCCAAAGAGTTATCAAATTTCAGCTCAGGGGTAGTTCATGCCATTATTTTTGAGGTAGATGATAGAGAGACAATTGGAGGCTCAGCCTATGGGGGCCAAAGAGCTGTATGCTGCACAGCAGATCTTGCAAAGTTGGGTGTATGCTCACAAGGAGAAATCATTCATCGGCCCTCTACCAAAAATCCTGGCTGGCCCCAAGTGTTTGGTGTCTCGTTTAATGTTGATGAGCCAACTTCAACTTTGCAATCAAGGTCGATACAAATTACAAAAACTGGGATGTATAACCTTTATTTCATTCACTGTGATCCAAATCTCAAGGAATTGGTCGTAGAGGGGAAATCTATATGGAAAAATCCTACTGGTTACCTACCTGGTAGAATGGCACCGCTTATGAACTTTTATGGCTTCATGTCTCTTGCATTTGTGATACTTGGAATTTTCTGGTTCTATCAGTATGCTAGATTTTGGAAAGAGGTTCTTCCATTGCAGAACTGTATAACACTAGTGATAACATTGGGCATGTTTGAGATGGCCTTGTGGTATTTTGATTATGTTGAATTTAATGAAACCGGAGTTAGACCAACTGGGACCACTGTATGGGCAGTCACCTTTGGTTCCGTGAAACGCACAGTTTCACGTTTGATCATTCTGATGGTTGCTATGGGCTATGGTGTTGTAAGACCTACCCTAGGTGGTCTTACTTCAAAGGTTTTAATGCTTGGAGCAACCTTCTTACTCGCATCTGAAGTGCTTGAACTGGTAGAGAATGTTGGTGCTATCAGTGATCTTTCAGGAAAAGCAAGACTGTTTTTGGTTCTTCCTGTGGCACTCTTGGATGCTTTCTTCATTCTTTGGATATTTACCTCCCTCTCTGCAACTCTGAGTAAGCTTCAGGTATATTTAGTTATATTATTGTTGTTTAATGGAAAAACCTTTTGATCGTGTTCATTATGTGGTCAAAGGACTATACCATGCTATGCTAGCAAAGACTCAAATATTAATTAGTTTGTTTGGAACTGCAAGTTCACACTTCTATATTTGGGCTCAATGTGGTGCATATCTAGCTAATAATAGGAGTCAAACATTTTTGTTTATTAGGCTATATATCAGATGGTATTTTAATCAGGTTAAACATACTCTATAGGAAGAAAAAAAAAAAAAAAAAGGCAAAAACAAAAAGCAAAAATGTGTAGATAAGTTCTACTTAATAAAAAAGTGCTTGTGGGCATTTTAATTCCTGTAAATGTAAAATAAACTGAATTGAAACAAAGTATAACTAAAAGATTCCAACATTTGGAAATTAAAACTCTTAAAAAGCCAAAAAACAAAAATCTTCTAAAATGTTATCTAAAACCATGGCGGAGATTGGCACTGATAGTAGAATTCTCCTATAATTATGAACTCCATAAATCCTTATAAACATGTCTACAACTGTATACAGTGCTAGTGATAACGGTTTTCCTTATTTATTTATTATGTTATTTTTGTCGATGATAGATGAGTTTGAACCTTGGCATGCACTCTGTAGTAAGCTGATTTCTGATTTGATCTCAAATGAAATAAAACAATGATTTGCTCTAGTTATTTCTGCAACGATAATGAATCAACTGTTTTATAGTGCCAATGTCAATGTAATGGACATTAGCTCTTGAAAATTGAAAACAGTGAGGAATCTTAATAAATTTTACTTGCAGGTCAAGGTGTGATGTGTGTTCTTTGTATTTTGTGCTTTGTATCCCATTCAACACTGCTAGGGCCCAATGACTAAATTTTGTGCATATTTTTCTGTTTGTGCCTTGGAATTTATATGAGTAAGCTTGGGCTTCGTTTTTCCTCACTGTCTGCAGAGAGAGGGGAAAATACTTTCCTTTTATGTTATGCTGCATTCTGGAATGACACCTACATTGCTATTTTTATTGATATGTGATGTAAGTGTTGCTGCCTGAATTCTGAAAAGATCCACCAAAGTAACATTTATTTATCGATGTGATGTGGCAGGCTCGACGCATGTTGGCAAAACTAGATATTTACAGGAAGTTCACTAATGCTTTGGCAGTAGCTGTTATTGTGTCCGTAGGTTGGATATGCTATGAGGTAATTTTTCTTGTCTGGGGAATAAGGCTTAATTAATCTTCAAATGTGTTAAGAAATGTCCAGTATTTGACATGAACCACTATAGGGCAGTGGAAAGCGCAAAGTGTCTGTTAAAAACCATCCTCTACGATGAAAAGGTCTCAATAACATAGTGTCTGGCTGAGACCAAACAAAATTATTCAGTGTGTTTGGTTTGAGTTTTTTGGATTAAGTTTTTTAAAAATTGAGTTTTTTGGTTTTCGTGTTTTTTTGTTTTTAGTAAATATTTTTAAAATTTTAAACATTTTTTTTTTTACTTTTTTAGATGCACCTTACTTAGATGTATCTAAAAAGTAAAAAAAATTGTGAAAAAATATTTTAAAAAATTAATAAATACATAAAAATACAAAAAATATACTGAATTCTCGTTTTTTTTTTTTGTATTTTTGGCATTTAGTGAATTTTTAAAAGGTTTTTTTCACAATTTTTTTACTTTTTAGGTATATTTATGTTAGGCGTGTCTAAAAAGTAAAAAAAAAATTTACTTAAAATATTAAAAAAATTTAGTAAAAACAAAAAAACACGGAAAACAAGAAAAGAGAATTTTCTTAAAAGTGTTTTTTGAAAAACCTAACCAAGCAAGCTGATTAGCATTTGAACCGTGTAGAGTGCAAGAATGAGGGCCAGGATGAAAATCCCTGTGGAGAAAAAAATGGTTTAAAGGCCCGCTATTATCTGCTTCTTTGTTAAAATTTGTTGCAATTGGCAGTCAATTTCTTTCATTGAAGTTTTTAAGATATGGTCAACGATTTGTTAAGTCATTTGCAGTTTCAGCTTAGATCGGATCAAGTAATTGGGAAATGATGTATAGAATTATCTTACACAAACACCTACTTTTCACATCACTAGTTTTTCACCTCCTATTCAAGAAAGAAGAAATTTTAGAGATTGTACATCTTCCCACTTTGGCAATGTAATCACTATAGTATAACATTGTTTGTGCAGCTTTACTTCAAGTCATCGGATGTGTATAATGAGCAATGGCAGAATGCTTGGATCATCCCCGCCTTCTGGCAAGTCCTATCTTTCTCTCTGCTCTGTGTCATCTGTGCTCTCTGGGCACCATCTCAGAATTCAATGCGGTACAAACCCTTGCTTCTAGCTATATGATGCATATATGTTTGTGTGCACTGCTTTTTATTATGATGTCTTTAGCGCGTATGTTCCCTTTTGCTTCAAAGGGGAACTAATGAAGAAAACAGAGTTTACAAAACAGATAATTGGCACTCTATGATGACCATTATCATTCACACAATGTCCATGTGCATCTGGCAATTATAATTCACTATTCTTTTACCATCACCGTTCATTTACAGCCTGTTTGGATGGGATGGGATGATTTGGTGAGAAATAATAAGAAATGAAGAGAGAGAAAACTCTTTTTGTGTTGGTTTATAAGTTATGTGAGAGCTTGTGTTGGTTTATAGTTATGTGAGAGAGAGAGAGAGAGCTTATTTTATAGGGGTTTCATTTCTCACTAAAAATTGTGTATTTCTATAATACCGAGATTGCCCATTAAAATACGAATGAAGGAAAAGAAATCCCACCCATATCTGTGTATCACATATTTTGTTGTCTTACTCATCCAAACATAATAAGAAAATACAGTAGTTGCTTTTCTTTTCTAACCTAAATGTGTGACCACAATCATTTCATTTCTGTTCTCACCCGCAATCCAAACAGAGTGTTATGGCATTTTTGTGTAGACAATCGGACTGTAATTTATGCTATTGTTATTCTAATCACTAATTCTTGAGGTCGTAATTTGTGAGTATTATGATTGTTGTCACATTAGGTCATAATAACTCGTAGAGATTAAGTGTGCAGGAAAAATCTTCCCAACTGTTGATCAATTTTATGGTGGAACATAGAAATTAGCTGCAAACTCCTCGCAGAGGGTTTCTTCTACGTTATAAAAATTAATTGTCAATTATTTTCTTGTCTCCACATTGAATATTTTCACATGTGACAGCTATACTTACTCGGGAGAAGCAAGTGAAGAGTTTGACAGGGATGATAATACTTTGACACTCATAAAACCATCTCCTATGCCTTCAAAGGATATTCGAAGTCCACTTGAAGTCGGATCAGTACACAGCGGAAACAACGGGTTATCGAACGGTGATTTGGAAGAAGACAAGACAGAATAATTTGAAACCCAACTCAGCCAGGTTAGGCTTGTTTGATTGTGAGAAGCTATTTAACTCTGAATGATCATCGTGATGGATATGAAGTTGCTACATGTAGAATTTATGTGAGAGGAGAGGGAAAAAGCCATTGGAGGGAATATGATGAAGCTTTTTTTATTTGTTCTTGTTCTTTTACTTTTTCTCCCCCTCTAATTCTTTTTATCTTGTTTAATTGGATTGTAGTGTACTGTATGGTTCCAAATGTATCATCTGTTGCATATAGTTTAGGCTCATCTTTGGATATAGTTGGAAGACAAGTGGTATTTTTAATATTATAAGCCATATTAGTGTGCTTTCTATTCTGTTTAATATTTTTGGGCAAATTACACTTCAGCCCCTCAACTATAGGACATTGTCACTTTACCCTCTCGAATAAAAATGGTGACATTTTGCTTCTCAAATTTTCTGATTTGTTTCACTCTTCATCTTCTATTAACATTCAGTCACGGAAATAGGACAGAAAAGTAGCATATGAGTTGTGTACATGTTAATTTTATGACCAAAGTATTTGCTCCAAAAAAAATTTATATACATATATGTGAGGGATCAAATGTATATATTTACCTCTCTGGTCATAAATTTAGAACATGCATATATTAACTCATATTTTCTTCATAGAAGATATATACATTTCTCACATATATATGAATAAATTAGTTGTTAGTTAGATCATAAAATTGACATTTACTGCTCACATGCTGCTTTCCTTTAAGCACACTGTGTGCGCGCGCGCTATCTCTTCCTATTCAAAGATGTAAAGTTTTCCTTCTTTCTTTTTCTATTGCCCTTTTATTCCAAGGCAAGGAGTGATATAGGGCTATCGAAAATCATCCCATTGCAGGTTATCTTCATGTTACCAGCCTTCACTACCCTAGTCTATAGCTTTTTGCACTCTTTTCACCATGTTTAAGGATCTATCTCTTTCTCTGACCTATAGGACAAAAGGAACTTAACTAGCAGCACGTAACAAAGAACAACTCACAACAACTTAACTCAAGTCCTAGTACTGATTTATGCACTTTGCTCCTTGTTAGCTGAGATAGACGGACCTTACTAATTAGGCGATGATTAAGCTAAAACTAAAACTAAAACTAAAACTAAGGGAGCTGGGCGAGTCTAGCTTAGAACTAGGTAGGGCCTATTCGACCGATCAAATGTAGGAATTTATTTTTCCTCATTCAAAGCCAATTTTCAGCTTTGAGACAAGTACCCAATGGCCAATGCTGGGTTCTTGGCGGTTGTAATTCAATAAAAAATTCTACTGTTATTTTTTTAATAATATAAGATTAAAATTAAGACAATTAAAAGATTTAGAGGACAAAATGTAATAATTTTTAATTGAGGGAGGTAAAGTGACAACCGTCATTGGGTAAAGCCTTAAATTCTTTTTTTAATTTTATGAAGTTACCCTTAACAAATATTGGATGAGAAAATGGCACTGATTGGCATCCGATTGTTGTTAGGTCCACATCAATATTTGAACAAAGTTGTCTCCAGAAGTTGCTTTTTCTTCTCTCTTTTTCCTATTTTTTTAAATAAAAAAATCTTTTTCTCTGTACTTTTATTTTTTTTTATTTTTTATTTTTTTGGGTAGGCCATACTTCACCTTGACCTTTTTTCGGGTATTTTTATAGCTGCCTCTTAACAAATAAGTTGGTTTTATTAATTACAAAAAATGAAATATTAATTGGTTTTTGCATCATCCATATTGCTGCAATGACGTACTCTGTGGGTGGATCAATTATCTAAAAAAATAATAATGGTGACAATTAAATACTTTATAATAAATAAATAACAAATAACCAAAAAAACCTAGGAATTTTGATTGATTGAGACCCCTTTGAAAAAGATATCCCTCCAACCCAAGATTGCTAGGTAAAAATTAAACAAACTAGCATGCATGGACAATTAATCCACACTATTATCTACTTTTTGTGCAATTTTCTATGCACTGATTCTGTGAACGTGGCAAAGTTAGATAAAAAAAATCTCCATCACCGGTTTGTTACTTTATCCATTCCAACCTGCTTTTTTGAAAGGGTTTGTAATTGATTAAATTAGATACGTGTTGACTACATATTTTGTAAAAATCAATTACAGTTCGATACGTGGTAAAGTAAGAATATTATGGGGAGACTACTCAAGTCTTCGATCTTGATCGTACACGTGGCAGTGAAAATTGGTTCTCATGTGATCTGAGTAGCACATGATCAATAAAGAGATACAAGATGACGTGGCTTCAACGGTTGCTCATATTCAAATTCAAATACAAGAGGGAAGTTCAACTGCAAGAAAAGGCGTAGTGGAACTACTTCTAAGGCAACATGATCAGCAATCATGGAGGAGCAGTTCGACAGTTTGAAGTGCAGTTCGATGGTCATCCTTAAGGAGTATAATTAGCAAGGAGGTCCCCAGAAAAAACCCCCAGACTCAGATCATACAAACCAGTCTTACTTTACATATTTTATTTTTCAGTTTTTTACATTACCAGTCTTTACCTTTCTTGCACTTTAAATACCTGTTCTGCACTTCGATTCATAGGAGTAGTTTCAAGTAGATCGTCACTGTAAACCTCTTCGAGGCTGAGTTTGGATCATTGTAAGTGTTCATTTTAATGAAATACTTCCATTGTTCTTCATGTTAACTGTTATTTTCTCTTAATTTCTCCTAAGTCAAGCCACCAGTAAAAGTCCTCTTCAATGAGGCTGAAAGAACTAAAACACAATCGTCTGATAATTGGTTGGCAATTATAATTTCTGTAAGGACTGATTGATCCTTGCTGGCACGCTCGCATTTACAAAAATACCCTTCGAAAAGTCAAAAAGCCAACATATATTTTTGGCACGCCCGGTGGGACCTGTTAAAATGGCTAGACGAAGACGACAGGGAGAAAATGAACGCTTGGAAGAAGGCGTAGAAGGAGAGGTAGAAATACCTAATCCAGAGGATAATGTGGTAACACATCCTGTGGAAACTCCCATGTTATCCGAACCTATGGTTGAACAGACCAGTACTTCGAGACGAGAACCATATGTTCATAATATTGGACGAAACCAAGGAATTGGACCATCCACTGTTCCATCTACTCAGCCAACAAATCCATGGGATGGTTTAGTAGATGCTATGGGACAACAATTAATGAACACAATGGAAAGGTGGACAACGTCCTTTTTGGATCGAATGAATAACCACCAACCAACAAACGCAAGACACACAGAGGAAGTTTTAAATGTCCCTCAGCAAAGATTGGCTAGAGATAAACAGCCTATGCAAGTTAATGGACATTCTAATGGCCAAGCTAGTAACCAGAACTATGAGAGACCATCACCTCAGTCTTGGTATGAACCCATTTCGAGGCCTATAGCAGGCCAAAATGCCTCAGTACTTAACAATGAAGCCACACAAGTTGGTGGATCTGGTCAAGTACAAGAAACTGGCGTAAGAATGGTTACAAATCCCATGTTCGAAGCCATACCTGGCACTAGGGGATATAATAATCCCTTATTCGAATTTATACCCGGGGGGTTGGAAGGTTGGCCTGCAAATGGAAGGGACACAACACCTGTTCCAGCACCTTTCGCAGGCCTTTCGCAGGACAGGCTCAAAGGGGTTACCCACACCCCCAACAGCAACCTGCACCACAGGGGCAACCAGTCCCAAATGTACCACCTTATGGACCAAGAGACCGCAAGCACAAGTTTGTCCACCAAATCCTGTGTTTATCCCTCCAGTAGTGGTTCAACAGGCACAAAATATGGTCCCTAGGGACCAAATTGCTGATATTGTTAGGGAGATGTGTGGACCGATGGCTCGGGGGGTCCAGACTCCTGTATACAGAAAACCATACCCAGAATGGGTGGATAGGGTACATGAATACCCAAGGGGGTTCAGGATACCAGATTTTACCCTTTTCTATGGGACTGGAAATCAGTCAACAATAGAGCATATTGCTAGGTTTGCTGCTCAATGCGGTGAATTTACTAATCATGACTTTATGAAACTAAGATTATTCCCAAATTCTCTAACTGGAGGAGCGTTTGTATGGTACATCAACCTTACACCTGGCTCCATTCAAAATTGGCAACAAATGGAAGAGGCATTTCATGCCCAATTCTTCCAATCAGAGCCAGAGGTTTCTATGGCAGACTTGGCTAGATTGAGTCAAAGGCCTGAAGAAAAGGCTACTCAGTTTGTTGCCAGATTTAAAAGGGCTCGAAATAAATGTAGAGTCATCTGCCAGAATCAGAATTTGTAAGATTGGCTCAAAACGGCCTAGAGTTCAGGCTTCGAAAGAAGTTTGACTCGACTGAATTCAGAGATTTGGTGGAACTGACCTATAAGGTGTCTAGATACGAAGCATTACTAGAGGAAGAGCAAGATCGAAATAATGCGTCGTACAAGACATATTATAGAGATCCTAATTATGAGATCGATGCAGCGGAGATTGTGGGCAAAGAACCTGTAATCTGTGAAGCATTAATTCATAAGGATACAACAATTGACCAGCAGTTTAAAAAGAAAGACTTTCACAGAAAATACTCTTTCGATTTAACAAAAGCAGATGACATCTTTGATCATTTGCTTGCGGCCAATTTCCTTAAGTTACCTAAAGGAGTAAAACTGCCATCTCCAGATGAACTTAAGGGAAAAGTATATTGTAAATGGCATAACTCTTGGTCTCACTCGACTAAAAACTGCATTGTTTTTCGAGACAGGATCCAAGAACAAATTCGGAAAGGGAGTTTGAAATTTCCAGCCAAAACAGAAAAGGTCATGGGGATTGACAGCAACCCGTTTCCAGAAGTTGGAGAAAGCACAGCTAATGTGGTTGTACCAAACTTCCAGAATCTATCTCTGCAAGAGTTGGAAGAGGTCAATGTGCAGATGCATATTGCCAACCAGACAACTACCAAGAAGGACACTGGAAACCCACCAGCCGTTGGACAAGGTTTCTCGCACCAGAAGGAACACTCTGATGAAGAAGCATTGGATGATGATTCCTTGGAAGCAGCTGTAATGCAGAGGATGTGTCCCAGGTGCAGACTGAGTTATAAATGGTTGAAGGGGCTTCCAATTGATGGGAAGCAATACTACAGGGATGTTCAGAGACGTCCTAAATCAACCAACGCTTACAACAAAAGGCCGTATCCGGCTAGTGATAGGCAGCGACCACCAGTGGTTGAGCCTGCAGTGGACAGAATCCATGCTAAAGGCAAGAGGCCCTTACATGAATCCAGGCCACCTAACTATTACAGAATGGAGAGCAGTCATTCTGAAAGAAGACTGGAGAGAGGCTCATTTCAGGGGATCAAAGCCAGGGATTGGCCCCCTAGACCAACCTCACGTAGGACAGAAAGTGGCTATCTGCATCGAAGGTCTGAATCAGGCTCAAAACATGAGGTCAGAGCCAAACACTTGCCTTCACAGCCAGCTTCGAAGATGGCTTCGAAGGTTGAAAAAAGCAGTTCAACATCTGAGTCAGCAAGTTCGTGGGTACCTGGGGTCCCAGATTGGTTTGTAATGCAGAACAAGCCTAGGGAGGTGCCTGCCCAAAGGGATGTTGAAAACCAAGGCAGGATGGTCAAGCCTCCATTGGTGGCTCCGAACAATTGGGTATTGCTTAAACACCCAAAGACAAAGGAACCAGATATGGTTCCAGTCATTTCAAGATCACAAAGGAGGAAGATTCAACGCAGGTACACCCAGTACCAGCAAGATCTGAAAGAAAGTGGAGAGAGTTCTTCACTGGTCAAGACAGAAGGAAAGAAGAATCCAAAGTCAGACCATGCTCCAAAGCCAAATCCACAGAACAAAGTGTTGGCAGCAGAGAACAGTTGGCCAAAGTTCATTCTGAACTAAAGGCCAGGGAGAAGGCTAGCTTAGCAGGGTTGGAGAAGGCTCTGATGGAAAGTGATAGCGAGACGAAGAAGAGATTGGCATAAGCCAAAAGAAGGAAATGGCAGAGGAAGAAATGTTCGAAGCCTTCATGGCTGAGCAAACATTTTTGGTTGAAAAACCAGTTGAGAAAGATCCTTCGAAGGAATCAGTTAGCAACGAAGTGCCAGAATGCAGCATGGAGGATGCTGCTGAAGTAACTGAACAAGGTGGCCAAGGGAGGAAGCAGGTACAGCCAGCCATCCAATTTGGCTCATTTCCTCCAGTATCAGTCAATATGGTACACATATTGCCTCATGAGTTCCAGGCTGGGGATGAGGACCAAGACATGGATCCTATTCCAGTCTCTAGTGAGGAGTCGCAAGTGAGTATGGTACAGGATGAGTCTGAAATGGCTACTCCGATGGAAACTGAATGCGAGGGCGAGGAAGAGGTGAGCATCAACCTCTCATATCCTTTTGAATATCCCTCGAATTCTATGACACAACATGTCAAGCCTTTGTATATCAAGGCTTTCTTTGATGGGATACAATTGAATCGGGTCCTGATAGATAATGGGGCAGCAGTGAACTTACTACCGAAATCTTCTTTGAAGAAACTAGGGAAAAAGAATCCCAGGTTGATCCCAACCAGCACAACCATCGCTGGCTTTGCTGGAGACAAACAGATGGCTCAGGGGATTTTACCCATTAACTTGAGTGTGGGAACCAGGGACTGTATGACAGCATTCTTCGTGATCGACAGTAATGCTAAATACAATGCTTTACTTGGGAGAGATTGGATCCACACTAACAAATGTGTGCCTTCCTCTTTGCATCAGAAAATCATGATGGCCTTAGGCAATGGAGAGACAGAGGAAATAGATGCAGATCCTCAACCCTTCATAGCCTGTGCAGACTTTGCAGAGGCCAAGCTGTATATTGAGGGAGTGACACCACTCAGTATACTGAGGAAAGCTGATGGCTCAGCCGAAGTGACGGCTGATGAGGAAGTGACACACCTGAAGCACTTAGTCCAAGAGAGTGCTGATGAAGAGATTGTCGTCAAAGATGACAATGATGCCTGGTTGTAGGCAAAGAGATGAAGAACAAGAAGCCAAGTCTTTGGCTCTGATTAAATTCTCAACATTGGATGTAAAAGCTATAGTCCAGAAAGTACAGGAGCAAGAGAGAAAAGCCATGATAATTGGCTGCAAGCAGGAACAGCAACAGGTCAGAATTTTGACCCTTGGGAAATACTGTGCATTGGACATTGAGACAAAAGTCCAGGAGATACAGGAGGAGGATGCCTTATGGACAGATTTTGTCTATGAGGAGGAGGGCAAAGATGTTGAACTAAAGAACCTGGGAGCAGAACAAAGCAAGAAGGTTGCTTCGAAGGTCAAAGAAACCAAGGAAGAAGCTTTAATAAGTTCTCAGACACAAGACCCCTTAGAAGAAGTAAATTTAGGGGAAGGTTCTATACAACAGCCCACCTATATAAGTGCTTGCTTGAATATTCTGGACAGAGGCCAGTTGTTGGTTGTTCTGAAGAAATACAAAGATTGCTTTGCATGGTCCTATAATGAACTACCAGGATTGGATAGGTCATTAGTAGAACATAGGCTCCCTATGAAGCCTAATTTCAAGCCATACAAGCAGAAACCAAGAAGAATGAGTCCAGAAGTAATTCAGAAGGTCAAGGAAGAGATTCTTAGACTACTCAAGGCAGGCTTTATTAGGACAGCCAGGTATGTTGAATGGCTATCTAATATTGTGCCTGTAGTTAAGAAGAATGGCAAAATGAGGGTATGCATCGATTTCAGAAACTTAAATCTAGCAACTCCCAAAGATGAGTACCCTATGCCTATAGTGGATCTGCTGGTAGACAGTTCAGCAGGACATCAGATTTTATCAATGATGGATGGGCACTCTGGTTATAACCAAATCTGCATTGCAGAGGAGGATATCCACAAGACAGCATTCAGATGTCCTGGGAATATTGGCACCTTCGAATGGGTTAAAATGCCATTTGGTCTGAAGAATGCTGGGGCTACATATCAGAGGGCTATGAACACTATCTTTCATGACCTCATTGGAGGGTATCTAGAGTGTTATATTGATGACATTGTAGTGAAATCCCAGTCCATGGAGGAGCATCTGTTTCATTTAGAAGCAGCTTTTGAAAGAATGAGGAAGTTCAAGTTGAAGCTCAATCCTCTTAAGTGTGCTTTTGGCGTATCATCTGGAAACTTCTTGGGTTATGTGGTACACAAGAAAGGAATACAGATTGACCAGAATAAAGCCAAAGCCATCATTGAAGCCAGGCCTCCATCAAGTAAGAAAGAATTACAAAGGTTCCTTGGACAGGTTAACTTTCTTCGAAGGTTCATTTCTAACACTGCAGGGAAAACTAAAGTATTTTCTTCCTTGTTAAGGCTGAAAGATGAAGAGGAATTTGTGTGGACAGCAGAGCATCAAATTGCTTTCGAAGGTATCAAAGCCTACTTGGCCAACCCTCCAGTGCTGATGCCACCAAAAGGAAATAAACCCTTGAAGTTGTACATAGCCGCAGCAGAAGATTCATTAGGAGCTTTCTTGGCTCAAGATAATGAAGAAGGCAAGGAGCAAGCTATTTATTACCTTAGTAGGTTTTTAAATTCTTGTGAATGTAAATATTCAGCTGTTGAAAAGCTGTGTCTTGCTTTGTATTTTGCTGCAATGAAATTAAGATATTATCTTTACCTACAACTGTCTTGGTAATTGCAACCACAGATTTGGTTAAATACATGTTATCCAGACCTATGTTGAGGGGGAGAATTGGCAAGTGGATACTAGCCTTATCAGAATTTCATCTAGAATATGTCCCTCAAAGGGCAGTAAAAGGGCAAGTTTTAGCCAATTTTCTGGCAGACCATCCATCTCAAACAGAGAGCCAAGAGATAATGGAGCTTGGTATGGCTAGTGTTGAGCCATGGCAGATGTGGTTCGATGGATCGAAAGCCAATGGTTTAACTGGAATTGGTATTGTGATTAAGTCTCCACAAGGGGTAGAAACCACACATGGTTTCAGAGTGGATGAAGCCACCTGTTCCAATAACCAGGCTGAATATGAAGCCTTAATAGTGGGACTAGAAATTCTTATTGGATTACAAGTACATGCAGTTGACATATTTGGAGACTCTCAATTGGTGGTTAACCAAGTGAAAGGGGTTTTCAAGTGTCAAAGCATAAGTATTTTGCCATACTATGTTGTTGCATTGCATTTGCTTTCTCAGTTTCAAATAGCAAATGTAACTCATGTTCCAAGATTCTTGAACAATAAGGCTAATGATGTAGCTCAGAAAGCTTCGAACTTCAAGAGAAGGGATAATACCCAAAGGGACATAAGCCAAACAACATATCAAAGATTAATACAACCTTTGAATAAAAGGAATGTGGTCTTGGAAGTCAATCATAATGACTTACAAGAACAAGATTGGAGACATCCAATAATGCAATACTTAGCTGGTCCATCTTCGAAGGCCAGCAGGAAAATCAAATTGCAGTCCATGCAATACATGATATCTGGTAATGCTCTCTATAAAAGGGTGGGAGGGAGATGGTTTGTTGCTGGAATGTTTAGGCCCAAAAGAAGCATTAACAGCTATGGTTGAAGTTCATGAAGGCATCTGTAGTGCTCATCAGCCTGGTGTAAAGATGAGATGATTGCTTCGAAGGCATTCCTACTATTGGCCAACTATCCTTAAAGACTGCATAGAATATGCAAAGGGTTGCCAGGCATGCCAAAAGCATGGCACAATAAGGCATGTGCCCATAACTGACCTTCATGCAGTAGTAAAGCCCTGGCCATTCAGAGGGTGGGCCATGGATATGATGGGAAAATACACCCACCTTCTTCGAAGCATCATTGTTTCATTTTAGTGGCCACTGATTACTTCACTAAGTGGGTAGAAGCCAAGCCATACAAGGCTGTAGATCAGACAGAGGTCATTGGATTCATTAAAGATTTGATCCATAGATTTGGCATCCCACAAACCATAACTGTGGATAATGGGACTGTGTTCGATGGGAAAATGGTGAAGTCTTTTGTGGCAGAGTTTGGAATTAGCCTTGTTAATTCCACACCTTATTATGCACAAGCCAATGGTCAAGCTGAATCATCCAACAAGTCCTTGAAAAAAGGATACAAAAGGTTGTGGAAGATAACCCCAGGGATTGGCATAACCTTTTGTTGGATGTTTTATGGGCTTACAGAACTTCCCCAAGATCAAGCACAGGAGTCACTCCTTATGCCTTAGTATATGGGCATGATGCAGTTTTACCTGTAGAAATTAATGTTAAATCTTTGAGGGTAAGATGCCAAGATCAGTTAGATCCTGAGCAATACCATCAAAGTATGTGCTTGGAGTTAGAAGGCATAGATGAAGCCAGAATTTTGGCATTAAATAGCATTCTTTTCCAAAAGAAGAAGGCAGCCAAGAATTATAACAAGAAAGTCAAACACATTGGCTTTGATGAAGGTGATTTGGTATGGAAAACAATACTCCCAATAGGAATTAAAAGCCATAAGTTTGGCAAATGGTCACCTAACTGGGAAGGACCATATCAAATTCATAGAGTTCTGCCTTTTGGAGCATACCATTTGAGAAATCTGAATGGGTATGTACATCCCAAAAAGATTAATGGCAGATATTTGAAGCCTTATTTTCCAACCATTTGGGAAACACAAGGAATAAAATAAATATTAAATACAAAAACACAAGACTGCTCGAATGATAGACAAAATTTGTTCTTTTATAAAGAATTAAGTACATTGTGCCACAAATTGGCCCAGAAATCATTACAATGTCTTAATTGTTTTTGTACAATAGATTTCCTATTGCTAAGTGAGGGAACTAGTTGAATAGCTGTAGCCATGTCTTCTTTGCGATCGGCCAGTTCTTGGTTAGTGATTTGCAATTTAGTGTCAGTTCGAACCAAGGCCTGGTTTACTGCAGCTAACTCCTCTTCAAGCTGAGCTTTCTTTTCCAGCAGCTGGACTCGAAAGTGGGAGGCAGAGGAGTGTTGTTCTTTCAGAGTTGATACTTCGGTATGCACTTGGGAAACGAAACTCTGATCTCTGGCCAGTTTCTCATCTGCAGCCTTGGTAGCCTGGCAAATGCTGATGTAAAAATCGATAGTAGCTGCTGCCTGAGATAAATGGCTTGAAACATCCATGCCTGACTGCTCAGCAAGTCTGCAGCACTGGAGGAATCCATTTCTGATTGTAGGCCTCTGTAGAGCCTCGAAGGGAATCCTCGAAAATGAAATCAGCATTCCAGACATGTGTCCAGGTCTATTGAAAGTGCAGAAGGCTTACTGCTGGAAGAAGAAGAACTCTCGAGAATTTCCAACAAAGAATCAGCCAAGACTAGTGGCTCAGCTTCAACATTGAATGTTGGAGAGGTAGAAGGTATGTCAAAAAGACTGGCTAGTCTTGCTTCGAAGACATCTACCTCATCCATAGACATGAAGGGTGCAGAGAGAGTTGTGGTGGAAGGCGTAAAGGACTGCATGGGGATAGGAGAAATGAAGGGAGCATCTTTGGCAGCTTCTATGGTCTTAGCCACCAATGAGTCAAGAGAAGAGGGGCTGGAAGTAGGCAAAGGTGATGAACTATGAGTTGGAAAACTACCAGCACCCTCTGTAGGAGAGTCAACTGCCATTAGAGATGGGATAGCAGTTGGAATTTCTGTAAAAGAAGGAGGAGCAAGGCTTGAAGGAGAATTGGACTGAAGTAGGTCAAAGGTCAAGAAAGGGAGGTATGGGTCTAAGCCAAGAAGGAGAGATGCATGGATGCTAGGGCTCACAGGGGGTATATGAAATATGGGCCTAGGAAGTGGAAGTGTTATCTGAATGGTTTTCACATTATGCATTTCATCAACTTCGATTGAAATTGAGGGAGTCCCCATTGGAAGTATAGCTTCAGTGTTTGCTGCTGCAAAAAGAAAGAGATGTAAGGTCAAGCTCTAGCGTCAAAATTTGATAAGGCAAAACAGTGGAAGCATGAGAGAAATTACTTGTTCTAGAAGCGCTGGCACTGATGGGAGAGCTGCGAAGAGAGTAATGTTCGGCAATCTGTTGCCTTCTTACCATTTCTCTTTGTAACGCATCGGCAGCAGCAGCTTCCTCTCTTAAAATTTGTTGCTGCCGTCTCCTCTCAGCCCTTTCGAAGACAATTATGGCCTTGGAATGTTCTTGGTCTACGGCCTTGGCAGCTACCTCATGAATGGGATCTTTAATCAAGACAGTAGTTGAAGCAGTCACTTTCCTTCTCTTTTCTATTGCTTGGGCGATTGTCTCGGAATCAGAGTCCTCAGCAAAGTCAGAAGGAGAGACAGTAATCTTTCTTCTCCTCTTTCTTTGAATTGGCTTTGTCTGTTCCTCAGATGTCCTCTCAACTTCTGCAAACTAAGATTCGGATTTCCTAAAAATAAACTCCTTCTCTACCCCCCTAGCGGTTGTCTCCTCTTGAAACAAATCAATCACGTTTTTCCTTTTTGTCAAGGGTGACTCGTGCTCTTGGTCTGCTTCTTCTTCTTCTTCTTGCACCTCAGTTGTTTTCTGTTCAGGATCAAGCAGTCTTCTCTTCTTTTGCTGCTGACCACCTTCACAAAAAAAAAAATATATATATACATATAAATAGACACAAAATAAGAATAAGACAATCAGCATCATATAGGGAGTCGAAGGAAAGAAAACAAAGGCATATACCTTTCTTCGAAACAGCCCGAGTGGCTTTAGGAGGAGTTGAGGTAGCAGGAATGGACTGGGTTGTAGGAGGCACAGTGGAGGAAGTGACAGTTTCAGCTCCTTTGGGCTTGGGCACATCTAACACCTCCAGTAGGTTTTAAGGTGAAATGGCTAAATAGATTTCCATATTGCTTACCCACCAATTTTGGTATCTCTTCAATACGGTACCTTCAGGAATGAAAGGGCTGTACTCAAAATTGGCCAAGTCATCTATGAATTTGAAGGTTGCTTCTTCCAGCCTCAACTTCCGAACCTTCAAATCTCTCCTGGTAAGGCTCAGATTGGTATTGCTACAGAGAGGTATTGGGACCCCTTGTGTGAAGCCAAATTGTCTAGCAAATTAAGCAGGACAATAAGGCTCAGCTATACATTTATAAGCTCTAGGGTTCGTGGTCCCGATAAACAGCTCTCTAGGAAGCAGAAGGGAAGCCCATATATCCTTGTGAATAGGCGAAGCACAGAGCCTGTCACTTAGGAAATGACTCAACCAAGTTGGACCTATGCTGGTTTCGAAGGGACGGAAACGGTGAATAGGAAGGGCAGCTGGTAGTCGATGGAAGAAAGAGAAATAAAAGGCAAAAGTAGAAGGATAGAGGGAAGCATTGGCCAGTCTTATGCCATGGGTAAGAGAGTGTAGCCCAAAAAATTTAAGGCATTTGGATTGTAATTCAGTAAAATAGGCGAAAAGCCAAAGCTGAAAGATCCAGAATGGCCCCCCTTGATTAGCATCTAAGGGCTTCTCACAAAAGAGGGAACAAACTCTGTATACATGGCCTAGAATATATGGGGCTAAGGCTACCCTTTTTTGCAAAACAAAGGCTTTGGCAAGAGGAGCAAATTCTGGCATGATTCTTTGAGAGGAGGTGCAGAAGAGGAATTTGCAAAGTCAATATAATAAGAAGGAAAAGAATTCCCTATCAGTTACTGGGCCCTCTTTTTGTTCTCAGCTTTAACAAAATCACTGTAAGATGAGTTAAGAGAGGGGAGGGAGAAAGAGACTGCTAAGTCAGGGAAATCTGGTGTAATGAGGGTACCAATAGGGGATACTCCTAGTAGATGGCAAATGTCAAGAACAGTAGGGGCCATCATCCCACATCTAAATTGAAAAAATTGAAGATAGGGTTCCAAAAACATAAAGCAGCAGGGACTAGGAAAGGGTCCTCCGAGATAGTTACCCTAGATAGTCGGAGAGCATCGAGAAGGCAGAGCTCTTGAAGGTCCAGTGTCCTAGCAGGGATGACCCGGTCGTACCATTCTTGCCACTCCGGTCTCATTGTGGGCCAACATCGGTGAGGGCGATTGATTCTCCAGTTCCTCCAATCGAGACCACCTTCATAAAGGAGACATTGGTGCTCCAGACGAGGATATAAAGCTGGGAGCTCAGTAGGGATCTCCTTGAATATTGGTCCGAGCACGTAGTCTTGCTGCTCATGATGACGAGGGACAAAGATACGCCCGTCAATGGCGCTTTTCTTCTCAGCCTTGTACTTCTCACATTCTGCGTCAATGAGCCTTTTCAAGGCTACAGATGAGCTCACACGCTCTATGACTGGCACTTCTGGTGAAGAAGAAGCCATTGATAGTACGTTTTTTTGGAAAGCAAAGAAGGGAGTGAAGAGAAGCGGAAGACTGATGAGGGTTTGTGCGTTAAAAGAGCAAGTGATTTCAGAACATGAAGCAAGAGGGTTTTAAAAGCTTTTGTGTCTGAAAAATATATTGCATAAGTCGTTAAGTACTAAAAGTACAAATACGAGGAGTCTCTTCCAATATTTATAGTTTTTGGAGGGAAGAGCACATTTCGGATGATGATGTCAGCTTTGAAGCAAGATGTTTGGCTTCGAAGCCAAATTTTGGCGCCAAAAATAAAACAACAACGGCTTCGAAATGTAGGAGCCGGCTTCGAAGCATACTACATACTTAAAGATACTAGAATGCTCGAGTATTGGTCTACTTCAAAGGGTTTAAAGACCTGTTTGAGGGTTATTAATGAAATAACGGCCTTCGAAGCAAAACTTAGGATTCTTTAAGGAGAATTGCTATTCGAAACATCAAAGCCAATCGTTGGTTTTTTATAAAAAGGAGTTTTTGTTAAACTAAAACAGTGTGGACTGCTCTTCGAAGTAAAAGTGGTCAATTTAAAATTGATGGGCTATATCAACCATGACCATGTATTGGTTATAGGTAGTGTTGAAGAGTAAGGTTGTTAAATTCGAAGCACTAATTCTAGATGATATCAGCCAGAATTGTCAACTTTACTCCACAAATTGGAAAAAGACATGTTGGTTCTTTTTAGTGTTTCATTAAAAACAATTGAGTCCAGATTCGAAGGATGAGATTGTTCAATTCGAAGCTCTGAATTGGCTTTTAAAGACAAAGGGAAACAGAGTCAAACAATGTCAGATACAGAAAAACTTTGTTTGTATCCAAGCCAAGGCAATTACATCAAGTAACCCTATCTGGATACAAACTCAAGCTCATAAAAATAAGGAATAGAATAAATAACAAGATCATGAAATTTAGTCCAACAGTGATCAATGAAATTTTTTTCTTTCTTTATTATATCCTCTATTTCTTCTAATGTTGGCTGCATGAGTTGATGTGCTCTCACTTCGTAGTAGAGCTCTTCAGCCTTTATTTCGAAGGCTTCCTCTCTCAATTTTTGTTCCATTTCGTCTATGACCAAATCATCCCAATACGTAAAATTTTTATTCTTGAAATCATCGAATTCTTCGATAAAGTTCTCTGCTTCGTACTGGGCATGAATTCGAAGAGACGAAAGCTGGTCTAAGGATTGCGTAGTAGCCTTAGAATTTCGATGCCAGTAAAGGAGCAATGAAGTTGGTCCAGGAACATATGAAGTTCTGCTTGGGCAAGGGGATTAAGGACATGGCTCCTAGTCAGAATATCACAAGCCCATTGAAAGTTCTTAAGAGGGACTGCGTCCTCAAGAACATTGAAAGGCAAGTGAGAGAAAGCTGCAAGCAGAAGTTGAGCTTGTTTCCGCTCAACTGGAGTAGGAAATGATGGAGGTTTGTAAGGTGAAAAGACTTCATTCATGGGGAGTGCAAGCCTCAGTTTTTCTGTCCAGCAAAGAGTTGGTGGAGGAGAAGGTATAGATGCTTCTGCTTCAGAAGATGGAGAAGAAGGTGTGGATGCTTCTATTATGGGAGATGGCACGGGGGTGGAAGGAACAAAGGCATTAATATAATCAAGCCAGTCAGAAGAACAAATCTTCGCCTTTTTGGCTAAAAATGATGGATTGTACCCTTGTGCTTCTTCTAGGTGCCGGGTAACATGCATTATCTTTGTAGGCATGGAAGATGTGTACCATACTACAAGCAGATTCTCCTCCAAACTACGTCGATGGTCAATGGGCACGTAGGGGTAAACCACTGAACTTCGAGCGTAAGAAGGAAATTCTAAAGGGTCAGTGAACTCAACAAAATGATGGTTGATTCGTTCCCTCAAATCCCAGGACTCAGGTGTTGACCAGCTTGTCCAGTCAGAAACCGCAGAAGAAGAAGAAGTCGCAGCTTCATCCCATGCAGAGGTTTGCGAAGAAGAGTTTCCCGAGTCCATATTTGCAAATTGCCGAATCAAAGGCTTGGGAGCAGTTCGTTCGAGGTACAAGGAGAGGTTAAAAGAAGAACTTCTTGTGTCTATATCTGCAACTTTTTGAATCGAAGGATTAAGGGCAATGTGCTCGTAGTCCAAAGGTTAATAATTTGCGAAAGCTCCCATGACCTGAATATAGACAGGCGGACAAAGGTGGCTAATGAATGCGTGGAGATTCTTTCGAGGGGAAGCAGCATTACTCAATGGCTCTTCATATGCTTGATCAGTAGAAAGGGAAGTTGATTTAAGCCATGGTCTGTTCGAATACTAAGGTATTGGGATGTTCGACAAATCGAAAGAGAGTTAATGCAAATGATCACCAAATAGGTGACGGTTGTGTTTCCAGAATATGGATTCCATGCACGTTCTAAAAGAGCGGGAAAGCTGTGATCCACTAATATCACCAAGTATTGGGTATATTAGTGCGGGGGGTAATGTTGGTTACATATTTTGTAAAAGCCAATTACAGTTCGACACGTAGCAAAGCAATGATAGTATGGGGAGACTACTCAAGTCTTCGATCTTGATCGTACACGTGGCAGTGAAAATTGGTTCTCACGTGATCTGAGTAGCACAGGATCAATAAAGAGATACAAGATGACGTGGCTTCAACGGTTGCTCATATTCAAATTCAAATACAAGAGGGAAGTTCAACTGCAAGAAAAGGCGTAGTGGAATTACTTCTAAGGCAGCATGATCAGCAATCATGGAGGAGCAGTTCGACAGTTTGAAGTGCAGTTCGATGGTCATCCTTGAGGAGTATAAATAGCAAGGAGGTCCCCAGAAAAAACCCCCAGACTCAGATCATACAAACCAGTCTTACTTTACATATTTTATTTTCCAGTTTTTTACATTACTAGTCTTTACCTTTCTTGCACTTTAAATACCTGTTCTGCACTTCGATTCATAGGAGTAGTTTCAAGTAGATCGTCACTGTAAACCTCTTCGAGGCTGAGTTTGGATCATTGTAAGTGTTCATTTTAATGAAATACTTCCATTGTTCTTCATGTTAACTGTTATTTTCTCTTAATTTCTCCTAAGTCAAGCCACCAGTAAAAGTCCTCTTCATTGAGGCTGAAAGAACTAAAACACAATCGTCTGATAATTGGTTGGCAATTGTAATTTTTGTAAGGACTGATTGATTCTTGCTGGCACGCTCGCATTTACAAAAATACCCTTCGAAAAGCCAAAAAGCCAACAATACGCTTGAATAATCCCTTCTCATAATAAGAATGTATATTCCTATTTTGAACGGGTTAAAATGATTTTTAAATCAATTTATTAAATAGGTCAGGCTTGGAAATGTTAATTGTGACTCGATTATTAATATATATAAATTAGTTGTATATTATTATTATTATTATTTAAAAATAAAAAAGATGCACTAAAGAAGGAAAAACATAGTTAACTAAAGCCACGTTTGGCTAAACTAAAAAAGTGCACTTATTTTATCTTTTTATCTTTTTTAGGTCACATCAATCAATATCTCATCTCTACTTTTTCTACACATAATACAAGAAAAGTCAAAAAGTACACTCATTTAGTCTTCCCAAATACTTAAGATGTAATGGTTAAATATTAAACTCAACTACAAAATTATTAATATTATAAGACTATTAGGGCATGGTTTGAGATCGATTTTAAGGCTTAAAGTTGATTCTGCTAGTTTAGACACAAGGAATTTTTAATATTTCTGAACTTAAATTCAAATCAAACCGGACCCATATCGATATTTTTCAACCTCCACATGTGAGTGGGAGTTAGTTTGTGATAGGGACCACTCAGGATAAGTAATTGATTTTTGGCAACAAAAGCTTGACAAAGTCTCGTCCGATAACATGTTATTTTAATAATTTTTTAATTAAAATATGAGATAAAAAATTAATATTTTTGAAATAATTTTTAATTCTTTTATAAAAAAATATACAAAAAATAAAGAAATTTTTTTTTAAAACTTTTTAATATAAATAATTTTTTTTAAATTTTTTAATAATTTTTTGATTCTTAAATTAAAACACTCGCATCTTAAACGAGGCCTTATGTGCATTATAGCTAGTATGAATATTATAGCTAGTCTTTTTCCTATTTCTGTAAAAAAAAATTAATAAAAAATAAAATCAAGAAGAAATATCTTGCGTGAGTCTGTCCAAAATCACTAAAAGACAAAACAAATGATGTACGGATAACTTGCACTGAATCAACAACTCTATGAATGACGGTCCATTAGTATTTTTCTCTCTTTATGACCAATGAAGTATTTCATTCATCAATATCTTGTTTGGAACCCAAGGGGTTGTGGCATTGTGGTAAAAGCCTTGGGGTTAAGCCCCAAGGTCACAGGTTCAACTCCCACCCCCCCTTGGGCCAATCTCCTGAGCGAAGCACTGTTGGTTAGGAGGTTGGACCTCAAGTTGTCTAGTCAGCACTTGGTGTGGGTTCAATGCTCCCCCGCTGTGCGAGTCCTGACTTAAGCGGAGCTTGTCTTGGGAGGTCGGGGCAAGTTCCCAGGTTATAGTCTCTCGCTCGGAACGGCTAACAGGACACCTTGGTGATCTCTACAAGGGGCGCTGCCTTGGACCTGCGGGAGACCTGCGGGAGAGTGGGAGGATTTTCCCTGTAACAAAAAAAAAAAAAAAAAAAAAAAAAAAAAAAAAAAAAAAATCTTGTTTGGCATTTGATAATTACAAAGAAAATGATGTTTAAGTTGAAATATAAAGGGGAAATTACTATTTAGTGGGAGGTAAGGGGAAAATTACCAAAATCAACCCTTTTTGTGTAAAAAATTATACCTCCATGATTTATAAATATTTTTAGTCAAATAGATTGAATTGTAATTTTTTTCAAATAAAAATCAAAGCCAATGTAATTAGGACTACAAATGAATTGAGTAATAACTTGTTTAAATTTACTTTGAAAATTTAATAAATTTCAAAACTTGTTCAAACTTGTCTTATTCATATATCCAATCAATTCTAAACCAGTTTTTTTATTGAGCTAAATTCATGTATTTTGTAGTGCATATAAACTTATCAAGTCGACTAATAAAGTATTTAAACTTAACTTGAAAGCTTAACAAATTTTAAAATGTGTTAAAATTTAATTTGTTTGAATCATAAACCGATATCCAAGCACAATATTGGGTAGAATCAAGTTTTGAGATTTTTTTTTCTTTTTTTTTTGGGGGCTTATTTTTGTTTTTATGAACCTTTTTACTATTTTGAGTTTTTTCCAAATAAATAAATAAATAAGTCCGTCATAGTTGACCTCAAAAAAGAATATAAAAAAAAAAATTGAAAATAAGTTAAATTTAGGCCTCATTTGGTAACATCATTTTTTAACCTAAAAACTAAAAAGTCACTAAAAAAAATTAAAAAACTAACAACATATACCAAAAAGTCAAAAATTCTCTTTTCTCTCTACTTTTTACATATTTTTTTCGTAAAAAACTAAAAATTAATCTCAAACATACTAATTTTTTTACAACATATTTTAACTAAAAAATTAAAAAATTATTAAAAAAACATGTTCTCAGAAGAAGCCTTTAGTTTAAAAAGCTTTTAAAAATTTGGTTGTCAAAAATTGGAAAAAGTTTAATAAATACAAATAAGCCTTTGACTGAAAAGGGGAAAGAAATATTGCAGTTGAATATTAAAAAAAATTATAAAAATACTTGTTTCGTTACCTTTGTCTTTTTTTTTAAATTAAATTTTTTATTTTCATATTTTTTTATTTTTGTGAATTTTTTAAATATTTCACGCAATTAATTTATTTTTTAAATACAACTAATCTAAATATAATTAAAAATATAATATTTAAGAAAAAAAGAATTGTAAAAAATTTATCAAATATAAAAAAAAAATACAAAAATTCAATACATTCATATTTTATTGTATTCAACAAATTTTTTTTAAAAAAAATTATATAAATTTTAAACTTTTTAAGTATATCAAGATTAAGTAAATCTAAAAAAGTTAAAAAAATTATTAAAATATTAAAAAAGTTACTAAAAATACAAAATTACGAATTAAAAATTGTAAAAAAAAGTATACCCATTGAAAGTCTGTGAATAGAGTCCACATACAGAATGTTAGCAGATACAGAGAAATTTCACCACGGAAGCTTTGTTTGACTGACAAATGTCCAAATTTAATAATTCTATGAAGAAGTTGAAAGAGACCCTTTGTTAGACCCACTTATTTGAAATCTTCATGCAAGTCTTGCTTCCTCATCGAAAGTCCAATAATTAACATTCTTGACTTATTGCTCTATGTACTTCTCATTTTAAAAGTCTTTTGCTGCAAGAGGGAAAATTGCTCCTTGGTCTAACGTGTCCATTGCACAAGTTAAAACAATGTTCCCAGCATTTGGTGCTGAGGGTGTATCAACATTGTTTTTAGGGCACGTCAAAATGGGTGTTGTGTCGGTGTTCAACACGTGTCAAACCTCGACATGTCGTAGACACGCTGTTTACTTGGATTATGATTATCAAAATCTTGATCTACGATTTTTCGATTTATTTGAGTACAATCGATCGATCGTGTAAAACATTATTTATAGGTAAGATCTTTCGATCCTGATAATGGGATCTTATAGGGTCGTGAAATCCCGATCCTATCCGATCCAATTTACAAATCCTGTTTTGTATCGTATGACATATTTTATTGTAAATTTTATATTTATTGTCTAAATATCAATTTATGTGGTCAAAATAAATAATAAAAATTAAGTAATGTTGAATCAAATAAACAAAGAAAAACAAACTAGGAAATAAACATTCAAATATTGTAGTAATTTACGAAAATTAACTAGTCAAAAAAACAAACTTAGCTTTAGCGGAGTCTAAGGAAGATAAGATGATTGCAATTTTTTTCCAATTTTTGGAGAGATTATTTTTGTGACTCGAATCCGCTCCACCAGAGATGCTAACAACAAACCTTATCATTCGGTTAACCTGCTCTCTTGAGTTTTTAATTTATTTTCATATCCAATTTTGTTAAATATTTTTTCTTCACTTTTTATGCATTATTGTAGATTGTAAAGTATTTTATTATAAAATTCTTCTTCACCTTCTTTTTTGATGAAATACAAAACTTTTACCATCGAGTTTTTTATTGTACAATATTATACGTACATTTTACATGGAGTATTATATTTTTTACAATATATTCACTTCTTTTTAATAGAATATAGGTTCATTTTGTGTATACTTTTTAAGAAATATTTATTTAAATTAATTTATTATGTAATTTATCTTTTTTGGTAGGATCTTACGATCCTCGATCCGATTCTACGATCTGATCCTATAAACAATTCTAATGATCTAACGTAGGATTCTATTTTAACCACCTTGACTTGGACACGTGACATGTCAATTTTTTAAATTAATTTTGACTTGGACACGTCACATGACATGTCAATTTTTTAAATTATTTTTTTACACGGCATTTTGAGGACACACATGCTGTATATTTAGACATGGCTCATCAACTTCTAAATTTAAAGCTTTGAAATGGAAGAGTTCAACAGTATGGATCATGCAATCCAAACAACAGATTGCTAGGTGCTATTTTTGCAGCATCTCAATGGATGCCTAGGGATGAACCAAGAGACTTGTACTCAGCATCAAAGAGTGAAAATTTGAAACTCGGTTTTCAATGATTTTTGTGTAACTGTTGCATTATCAAGAATAAGGAAAACTTTCATTTGGAATAAGAAGTAAAGACTTCATCATTCAACCAATGCCAATTCATCATTCAAACAAATGAATGCTAGAATGAAATCAAAAGATCTAACATGAAGTTCTGAGTAATGTCCTTATGTCAGAGTTTCATATACGTGCCAGAATGAAAGCAATGCGAACTCTTTATTATTCAATCAAAGACAATTCAGATGCAACGTATGGAATTCCCATAACTATCAATGCTCAATAATGGAGTGATATCAGTCATAAACTTGAATCTCAAATGAATGCTAGAACTGAAATTACAGCAAAATACAGCACAAGTAGTATAGAAAACGAACACGTTGTGTAAAAACAATGCCAAAAAGAATGGCCAAACTTGTAACAATTCTAACAAGATGAAGTAATCCAGGTAATTACCTGAGTGCCACACTAGATGAGAATTGTTGTTTCATTATCACAATACTTTTACACTGTTAAATGTTTAATTCTTTCTAATAAAACCCCCCAAATTATTGTGTTCCCTAACTTCCAAGGTTATCAAAACTTAACTAGATACTGTTTTCTAGTTTGAAAATCATAGTTGCCAGTAAATATCATAGTACAACAACACACAACAATTCCCATATGAACAAATGAAAACAGAAAAATAATCTAGAAATGTAGTAACAAATCAAACAACAACATCCTTACAGGACAGAAGAATTCAGGTTGAGGGTCTCGGTGATTCTGGAGAGTGGTAATTTATCTTGTTCACGCTTCAATCTCTATGAGTGTCCACAGAAAAATTAGCCGGTAATCCTTTTGTAAGAGCTGAAGAAAAGCCCAAAATGACCAGAACCACACCTAAATGCTCTACAAAAAGATTTAAAGAATGTTTCCTAGGTTCTAACCGGTAAAATTCATCCCGCTCTTTCACTGAGATCTCCTCCGCAAGTGTTGTGAAACTGGGTAACCCTCAAAGAAGTCCAAGACTGCGGTTTCTAGGTCCTCAACTGAGTACTTGATATACGTCTCGGGGTGCTTTCCACTCTCTATATGGCTCCTGAACCGGCCTAGGAATGACCTGTAAGCTGGAATCAACTTCTCCGAAATTGATATCCTGAGCTCCTCCCGGAGCTGGTTATCGGGTATCAACCACGTCGCCTGAGTCCGGTGAACCTCCTCAAACATGGCATTGAAGGTCTTAAACCTCTCTCTCAAAGCACTCTTTGAAACCCCAGATGAGAAACTCCCACTCACATGTAACCCCTCATCTCTCAAACAATACAAAACCCTAACCCAAGTTGCTCTCTGATAGCTTGTGGCAGCCTGTCTAAACTTCCCGGTTAATTTCTTCAGATAATCGTCTCCGATCATCTCTCTCAACTCCGGTGACCCCTTGATTTTCTGAACAATGTAATGAACATTGTTCATCATGAACAAGTGAGCCAAAGAGGCATCTTTATAGAGCTTGGACTTCCCATCCAAATTGAATTGTAAAATCACAATTATCCAAATCAAGTGGAGCGCCAGAGGGGTTCGTCCCTCTAGCTCCGCGAATTCCATATCAGGGGTCGTAGGATCGCCAGAGTACCTCGACCCCGTCGGAGGTTTAGACACAATCAATTCAATCAAAGTTTGTTTGTAATCAGAGATCAAGCTTATATAATTCATCACATATCTAGTCAAAGGATGAATTGTACCTCCGGGAACCGGAATCCTCGAAGGCTCACGAAGAATTGCGTTCTCGAATTCTGATAAAATTCCTCTCGCTGCCTCAGCAAGCCTGGACTGAATCTCCGCCGCCTGAACTCGAATCGACTCCGCCGATTTCGATTCGAAAACAACATCAACGTCCGGTAACAAATCCGATAACGCATCGTGCAGATCCAAGATCTTGAACAGCTTTTCCGGCGATCGGCGACTGATACTGATAGCTTCAGCGAAATTGAAGAGTTGAATTGCTGGACCTTTCACGGTTTCAATGAAACACGAATCATCTGAAGCGGTACCTAAACCCTCGAAAATTTGCTCGCAGAGCTTTTTCTCACTCGCGAAGAGGATTCGAATACAGACTTTTGCGGCTCGAATCCACTTCTTGATCTTCGTCTCCAACACTTCCCATTCGAGTCTCTGTATATCACCGATGCTCAATTTCTCGATTCCAAGCTGTCGAAAGCTCGCGTCCATGGCGGATTTGCGAACACTGCCGTAAACCTGAACACACTCGCGGAAATATCCAGCTGAGATCATCCTCTCCGCGATGCTTCGGAGATCGTAAATCGCTTCCGATGGAATCAAATCGATCTCGCGAATACTAGTAGTAGATTGATACTTGGAACTACTACTACTTCTACTACTACTCTCTCCAACATGAAACTCCACTTCAACTTCCTTGCTCACCACCGAATCTTCAAACGAATAATCTTCTTCTGGAAAATCAACTCCAGTGCTATCAGCTCTCGGAGTAGATCGAACCGATTCGACTAACGATTCGGCTTCAACAGGTCCAGTATGTGAAATCAGGATATTACGAAACTCGTCCTCGAGCCTAGCCATGGCGATCTGGATCGCACCATTGACCTTGTTCTGATCATCGGTCACAGTCACCGATTCCATCGATCGTTGAATCTCATCAACGGCTTGCAAGTATCGATCGATCTCTTGACGATCGGAATCGAAGATCATACGCTCTCTGGCTTCCTCCGACGCCGTGGAGTCCCACCGGAGGATGATTTTCTCGGCTGATTCGATTGCTCCGGCGGTGTTTTCAGGCGGCTCCATGGTCGGAAATTGGTTCGAAATTTTTTGTAAAGCAAACAATCTTTATCTGATAAGAACTGTTTTTCCTTTTGGTTTTGGTTTTAGTGATTTTTTTTTTTTTCCTCCTTGTGTGGTGGGGTATTGTGACGAGTAAGAAGCCAATAGCTGAATCAATATGAATCAACTGTTGTTGTTGTGGTTGTGGACTTGATTTTTTTTGTTTTGGTTTTGGGAAGTGATTTCAGAAGTGTTTTTTGTGTTTTGAGAATTGAGATTTGAAAGTAATTTGATTATTTTTAACTTTGTCGGAGTATTTATAAAGTTTAATTTTTAAAATATGATTTGGATTAAAAAATAAAAAATTTATTTGATTAATGAATTTTTAAAATATGATTTAAAATTTAATTATCTCTCTCCTTTCTATTTTTTTTTATCATTATTAATTAATAAATTAATAAATTATTTTTTCTCTTTCATATCTCTTTTTTTTTTTTTAATTTTTACTCATCAACTAATTAAAATTTTCCTCACACTCATTTATTTAATTAAAAAAAAATTTACAAATTAACTCAAAATTATTTTCAAAACTTATAACCAAATAAATTTTTAATTTTTAAAATTCTTTTCAATAATTTATCTTTTAAAATACAATTCAAAATTTATTTCAAAAATTAAATAGCTTCCGTTTGGAAGTTGGTTTGAAGGCTACAAAAAAACAAAATAAGTTTTTTAATTTAATAAGACAAAATATCACATCCAACGCATAATCATTATATTTTTTCTCTCAAAAAAAGTCAAGAGTCCTTTTCAAATCAAATTTTTTAATCCCAAATTAAAATAATTAAAAAAATTAAAAAATTAAAAGGTTAACTCATATAACAAATGGAGGCATGATGATGCCAAAATATTTACGCCAAAGTTGAAATTTGATTGAGAATATTCCGACGAGCTGATTATGTACGTGACGTAAGAAATCACTCTTCCCGTCGAGATTTTAAAAATCAACAATGCTAGAGACCTCTAAAAAGGCATCTCTAAACCCACCTCTAATGAAGTGGAAAAGGAAAAAAAAAAGAAAAAAAAAAAATCAAGACACATGATTGGTTGTGGCAGTGGGGGACCCACTGCCACATCACTAGTGATACCTCTAAATTAGAGATCCCAAGCATTTTTGTTTAAAAAATTAAAGTGTTAGCATTTTTTTTGGTATTTTTTTTAAAATTTTATTTCTTCATGTAAATCAATCGAATTAATCAAGTTTAACTTGTGTTAAAATAAATTAAATTCAAATACAATTCAAAATTTATTAAAATTTCAAATTAAGTTTGAACAATTTACTTTTCAATTCAATAAGTTTGTATTTATTATAAAAAAATTAAATTACTTGAGTTCGACTAATTAAAAATCTGTTCAAAATCAACTTGTTATATAAACAAATTAAATTTAAATATAATTTTAAGATTGTTAGGTTATCTAACTAAATTTGAAAAACTAATTACTTCACTCGACTTAGTATATGTATTTTTTAGATGTTTTTAAATTAGTTGCATAAAAAATTAACAAAATATATAAAAATTCACTAAAATAAAAAAACAAACAAGGTAAAATATGAGTGTGACGTGTAACAATGACATATTTTCTTCCTACCTCAGGTTTTATTTCTCCTTTTCTTTTTCTTTTTTTTTTTTTTCCTTCTTTTTCCCAAATTTTCATCTTATGGTTTCAATTTTTAAATTTAAAAGCAATAATCACTTTTCTCTCTTTTTTTTTTTTTTTCAATTTCTAAATTTAAAATTAATCTCAGTATTTTATATAAAAAATATTCAAATAAGACAAAAAAATATTTTATATTTGTTATTCACAATATCAGTTAAAGAAATGACCATTCATACGTTGCAGTTTGCAAAAGCTTCTATTAATTTTTGTTCTTACAAATATTCAATTTTAATGTCAATTACTAGTTAATCCCCTATGACTACACTTTTCACTTCATAAACTAATATTATTGTTCGGTTGTATAATTTGTAAAAGTCAATCACAAATCAACACGTGGCATAAAGAGGGTAATTTGGGAAATTAATACCAGTTGCCAACCATAGTCAGACACGTGTCAGCCCGTATTAATAATAATGGGTCTACGTAGCACTGGAACGATCGAGGGATATAAGGTGATGTGCCTAACGGTTACTCACAAAGTTCAAATTCAAAATCAGGAGGGAGGCCTAACTGCAAAAGTGGCGTAGTAGGACTGACTATAAAGAGAACATGTTCAGCAATCATGGGAGGACATTTCGACGGTTAGAAGCCCACTTCGACGGTTATCATTGAGAAGTATAAATAGCAGAGAAGGCCCCAAAGTGAAGGATCCAGACTCAGATCAAAAAACCAGTTTTATTTACTTTGTTTTCCCTTCCAGTTTTTACAGTTCTTTACATTTCTGTACTTCAAATTTTTGTACTGCACTTCATTCATGGGAGTAGTTTCAAATAACTTGTTGCTGTAAACCTCTACGAGGTTGAGTCAGATCATTGTAAGTTTTTCATTTTACTTAATGAAATTTTGAAATTATTCTTCACTTAGTTGTTATTTATTAAATTCTTCTAAACAAGCCACTTCGTTCATAGGAGTAGTTTCAAATAACTTGTTTCTGTAAACCTCTACAAGGCTGGGTCAGATCATTGTAAGTTTTTCATTTTACTTAATAAAATTCTGAAATTATTCTTCACTTAGTTGTTATTTACTAAATTCTCCTAAACAAACCACCAGTAAAAATCCTCTTCATTGACACTGAAAGAACTAAAGCACAATCGTCTGATAATTGGTTGGTAATTAATCTTCTGTAAGGACTGATTAATCCTTAGTGGCACGCTTAAAATTACAATACTAACCTTCGAAAGCCAAAAAAGCCAACATATATTTTTGGCACGCCCAGTGGAACTAATTGAAATGGCTAGACGTAAGAGACAAGGAGAAAATGAACTCCTGGAAGAAGGTGTGGAATGAGAGGTAGAGGTACCTGATCCAGAGTATAATGTGATAACACATCTTATGGAAGCACCTATCTCATCAGAACCTATGGTCGAACAGACTAGTAATTCAGAACATGCACCACATGTTCAAAATATTAGACGAGGTCATAGAATTGGACCATCCACTGTTCCATCTACTCAGCCAATGAATCCATGAGGAGGCCTAATAGATGCCATGGGACAGCAGTTAATGAATACAATGGAAAGATGGGTAATATCCTTTATGGATCGGATGAATTCTCATCAGCCAACTAACACAAGGCATATGGAGGAAAATTCAAATGTTCCTCAGCAAAGATTGGCTAGAGATAAACAGCCTATGCAAAATAATGGACATACTAATGGTCAGACTAGTAATCAAAATTATAAAAGACCATCACCTATACCTCAGTCTTGGTATGAGCCTCTTTCGAGGCCTATGGTAAATCAAAATGCCTCATTACCTAGCAGCGAAGCCATACAAATTGGTAGATCTACGCCAACATAAGAAAATGGCATTAGAATATTTTCAAATCCCATGTTCGAAGTCATACCTGGCACAAAGGGGTTCACTAATCCCTTGTTCGAATTCACACCTGGGGGGTTGGAAGGGTTTCTTGCGACTGGAAGAGAAACAACACATGTTCCTCCTATTACAGCACTTTTCGCAGGTCCTTTCCTAAGACAGGCTCAAAGAGGTCAACCATACCCTTAACAGCAGCTAGTACCACAGGGACAACCAGTCCTAAATATACCTCCCTATGGACCAAGAGGACCTTAGGTACAAGGTTTTCCACCAAATCTTGTGTTTGTTCCTCCAGTGGTAGTCCAACAAGCACAAAATATGATTTTTAGGGACCAAATTTTGATGTTATCAGATAAATGTATAGACCTATGGCTCGGGGAGTTCAAACTCCTGTGTATAGGAAGCCATATCCAGAATGGGTGGATAGGGTGCATGAATACCAAAGGGGGTTTAGAATACCAGATTTTGCTCTTTTTTATGGGAATGAAAACCAGTCAACAGTAGAACACATTGCTAGGTTTGCTGCCCAATGTGGTGAATTTACCAATAATGATTACATGAAGTTAAGACTTTTTTCAAATTCTCTAACTGGGGCAGCTTTTATATGGTATATTAATCTTACACCTGGCTCTATCCAAACTTGGCAGCAAATGGAGGAGGCATTTCATGCCCAATTCTTCCAAACGAGCCAGAAGTTTCCATGGCAGACTTGGCAAGGTTGAGTCAAAAGCCTGATAAGAAGGCTGTTTAATTTATTGCCAGATTCAAAAGAGCACGAAACAAGTGTAAGGTCATTCTACCAGAACTTAAATTTGTGAGATTGGCTCAAAATGGTTTAGAGTTTAGGCTTCAAAAGAAGTTTGACTCAACTGAGCTTCGAGACTTAGTGGAATTAACCTATAAGGTGTCTAGATATGAATCATTACTTGAGAAAGAATAAGATCGAAGTAATGCATCATACAAGACTTATTATAGGGATCCTAATTATGAGATTGATGCAACAGAGATCGTAGGGAAAGAGCCTGTGATCTGTGAGACATTAATTCATAAAGACACTACAATAGACCAGCAGTTTAAAAAGAAAGACTTTCATAGGAAATACTCTTTCGATTTAACAAAGGCAGATGCCATTTTTGATCATTTGCTTGCAGCGAATTTCCCAAAGTTACCAAAAGGAATTAAAATTCCTTCTCCTGAAGAACTTAAAGGGAAAATGTATTGTAAATGGCACAATTCTTGGTCTTATTCAACTAAAAACTGTATTATTTTTCGGCACTGGATCCAAGAACAGATTTGGAAGGGGAGTTTAAAATTCCCAGCTAAAGTAGAGAAATCTATAGGGATTGACACTAATCCATTCCCAGAGATTGGAGAAGTTACAACCAATGTTGTTGTGCCAGACTTCCAGAACTTATCCTTGAAGGAATTGGAAGAGGTTAATGTACAGATGCATGTTGCCAGTCAGACTACTGTCAAGAAAGATACCAGAAGTTCACCAGTGAATGGGCAGAGCTTTGCAGACCAATGGGAGGACTCTAGTGAGGAGGCATTGGATGATGACTCCCTAGGGACAGTTGCCATGCAAAAGATGTGTCCCAGATGCAGGTTAAGTTACAAGTGGTTGAAAGGGCTCCCAATTGATGGAAAACAGTATTACAAGAATTTGCAGAGACATCCTAAACCAACCAGTACCTACAACAAGAGGCCATACCCAATTGGCCCCAAATAGCAACCATTCTTAGCTAGACCATCAGCCACTAGAGTGCATTCTAAGGGCAAGAGACCTTTACATGAGTTCAGACCACCCAACTACTATAAGATGGAGAGCAATCATCCTAAAAGGAGGCTTGAAGTGGGCTCAAGTTATGGAATCAAAGCCAGAGATTGGCCTCCTAGATCAGCCTCAAACAAGATGGAAGGTAACTACCCTGACAGAGGGCATGAATTAGGCCTAAGACAGGGGAGTAGGGCCAAGCAGTGGCCTCCATAGACAGCTTTGAAGCTGGCTTCGAAGGCAGAAAGAGCTAGTTCAGCAACTGAGCTAGTGAGTTCACGGGTACCTTGGGTTCCAGATTGGTTTGTCATACAGAACAAGCCTAAGGAAATGCCTACCCAGAGAAGTGTTGTTGGAGACCAGGGTAGAATGGTTAAACCTCCCTTGGTGGCTCCAAATAATTGGGTGTTACTGAAGCACCCCAAAACAAAGGAACCAGATATGGTTCCAATAATTTCTAGGTCCCAAAGAAGGAAGATCCAGCGAAGGTACACTCAGTACCAAAAGGATCTGAAGGAAAGTAGGAAGAGTTCTTCATTGGCCCAACCAAAGACCAGACAGAGGAAATAGAAAGTCCAACATTGGATCATAGTCCAAAATCGACTCCTCAGAACAAAAGAAGTTTCAGCAAAGAGTAGTTGGCTAAAGTTCACTCTGAACTGAAAGCTAAGGAAAGATCCAGCTTAGTAGGTCTTGAAAATGCCTTAATGGAAAGCGACTGTGAGACAGAAGGAGAAGTTGATCTAGGCCAAATGAAAGAAATGGTTGAGGAAGAGATGTTTGAAGCCTTCATGGCTGAACAGACTTTTTTGTTGAAAAACCAGCAGAAACAGACCATTCGAAGGAAGTCACTAGTACTGAAGTGTCAGAATGCAGCATGGAAGATGCTTTTGAAATAACTGAACAAGTTAGCCTGGAAAAGAAGCAAGTGCAGCCAGTAGTTCAGTTTGGCTCATTTCCTCCAGTGTCAGTGAATATGGTGCATATACTACCACATGAGTTCCAGCCTGAAGATGGAAACCAAGAAGGCCAGGAGATTGACCCTATTCTAGTTTCTAGTGAAGATTCACAGGTTAGTATGGTTTAAGATGAATCTGAAGTGGCCACACCAATGGAAACTGAGGAAGAAGTGAGTATTAATCTCTCATATCCTTTTGAGTATCCTACAACATTCATGACACAACATGTCAAGCCCTTGTATATTAAGACCTTTTTCAATGAGATACAGATGAATAGGGTATTGGTGGAAATGGAGCAGCAGTGAACCTGCTTCCGAAATCCTCTTTGAAGAAACCAGGGAAAATGAACCCCAGATTAATCCCAACCAGCACAACCATTACTGGTTTTGCTGGGGATAAGCAGATAGTTCAGGGTATTCTATCCATTAACCTGAGTGTGGGAACTAGAGCTTGCATGACGGCATTCTTTGTTATTGATAGTAATGCTAAGTATAATGCTTTACTTGGCAGGGATTGGATTCACACCAACAAATGTGTGCCTTCCTTTCTACATCAGAAGATAATGATGGCCTTATGCAATGGAGAGACAGAGGAGATCAATGCAGACCCTCAACCCTTTGTCGCTTGTGTTGACTTTGTAGAAGCCAAGTTGTATACTGAAGGAGTGACACTACTCAGTATATTGAGAAAACTTGATGGTTCAGCCGAAGTGACGGCTGATGAGGAAGTAGCACACTTAAAGCACTTAGTACAGGAGAGTGCTGATGAAGAATTCGTCATCAAAGATGATAATGATGCCTGGTTGTAAGCAAGAAGATGAAACCCAAAAAGCCAGACCCTTGGCTTTAGTCAAGTTTTCAACATTAGACTTAAAATCAATAGTGCAAAAAGTTCAGAAACAAGAGAAGGAAGCCATGGTAGGTAGCTGTAAGTAGGAACAACAACAGGTCAGACCTTTGACCTTTGATAAATACTGTGCATTGGACATCGAAACAAAAGTCCAGGAAATACAAGAAGAAGAAGTCTTATGGACAGACTTTGTTTATAAGGAAGAAGGCAAAGATGTTGGATTAGAGAAAGTGGGAGCAAAACAAAGCACAAAAATTGCTTCAAGGACAGAAGAAATCAAAAGAGAAGCATTAGTGAGTTCCCAAATGCAAGACCCCTTGGAAAAAGTTAATTTAGGGGAAGGTTCTGCACAACAACCCACTTACATCAATGCTTGGTTAAGTGCTCTTGACAGGGACCAATTATTAATGGTTTTAAAGAAATATAAAGATTGTTTTGCATGGTCTTATAATGAACTGCCAGGATTGGATAGGTCATTAGTAGAACATAGGCTCCCTATGATGCCTAATTTCAAACTATACAAGCAGAAGCCAAGAAAGATGAGTCCTGAAGTGATTTAGAAGGTCAATGAGGAAATTCTTAGGCTTCTTAAGGCAGACTTTATTAGAACAGCCAGATATGTTGAATGGCTATCCAATATTGTGCCTGTGGTTAAAAAGAATAGTAAAATGAGGGTATGCATCGATTTTAGAAACCTGAACTTAGCAACTCCAAAAGATGAGTATCCCATGCCCATAGTAGACTTATTAGTAGATAGTTCAGCAGGGTACTAGATTTTATCTATGATGGATGACCATTTTGGTTACAATCAAATTTGCATTGCAGAGGATGATGTCCATAAGACGGCATTAAGATGTCCAAGGAACATTGGCACCTTCGAATGGGTTAAAATGCCATTTGGCCGAAAGAATGCTGGGGCAACATATCAAAGGGCAATGAACACTATCTTTCATGATCTCATTGAAGGATATTTAGAGTGTTACATTGATGACATTGTAGTAAAATCCCAGTCCATGGAGGAACATTTAGTTCACTTGGAAGCAGCCTTCGAAAGAATGAGAAAATTCAAGTTGAAATTTAATCTTCTCAAATGTGCTTTTGGTGTATTAGTTGGAAACTTCTTGGGCTATGTAATACACAAGAAGGGAATATAGATTGATTAGAATAAAGCCAAAAGCCATCATTGAAGCCAAGCCTCCATCAAGTAAAAAAGAAGTACAAAAATTCCTTGGACAGGTTAATTTTCTTCGAAGATTTATTTCTAACATTGCAGGGAAAACTAAAGTATTCTCTTCCTTATTAAGGTTGAAAGATGAGGAGGATTTTGTGTGGACAGCAGAGCATCAAACTGCTTTCGAAGGAATTAAAGCCTACTTGGCCAAGCCTCCAGTGCTGATGCCACCAAAGAGTGATAAGCCCTTGAAGTTGTACATTGCTACAGCAGAAGATTCATTGGGCATTTTCTTAGCCCAGGACAATGAAGAAGGCAAAAAGCAAGCAGTCTATTACCTTTGTAGGTTTTAAAATTCTTGTGAATGTAAATATTCAGCTATAGAAAAGCTGTACCTTGCATCGTATTTTGCTGCACTGAATTAAGATACTATCTTTTGCCTACAATTGTCTTAGTAATTGCAACCACAAATTTGGTTAAGTATATGTTATCTAGACCTATGTTAAGAGGAAGAATTGGCAAATGGATACTAGCCTTATCAGAATTTCATCTAGAATATGTCCCCCAAAAGGCAGTAAAATGACAAGTTTTAGCTAATTTCTTGGCAGATCATCCATGTCAGACAGAAAGCCAAGAGATAATGGATCTTGGTATGGTTAATATTGAGCCATGGAAAATGTGGTTTGATGGATCAAAAGCCAATGGTCTAATTGGAATTGGTGTGGTGATTAAGTTACCACATGGGGTAGAAACCACACTTGGTTTCAGAGTTGATGAAATTTCTGGTTCCAATAATCAAGCTGAATATGAAACTTTAATAATGAGACTGGAAATGCTTATTGGATTACAAGCTCATACAGTTGATATATTTGGGGATTCTCAATTGGTGGTCAACCAAGTGAAAGGAATTTTCAAATATCAAAGTGCAAGCATATTGCCATACTATGTTGTTACATTACATTTGCTTTCTCAGTTTCAGATAGAAAATGTGACTTATATCCTAAGATTCATGAATAACAAAGTCAATGATGTAACTTAGAAAGCTTCGAATTTTAGGAGAAGAGATGACACTCAAATGAACATAAGTCAAGCAGCATATCAAAAATTAATACCACCTTTAACTAAAAGGAATGTGGTGTTACAAGTCCATCATAATGACTTACAAGATCAATATTGGAGGCATCCAATAATGCAGTACCTAACTGGCCCATCTTCGAAAGCCAACAGAAAGATTAAACTACAATCTATGCAATACATAGTGTACGGTAATGCTCTTTACAAAATGGGAGCAGATGGGTTGTTATTGGAATGTCTAGGGCCAAAGGAGGTATTGACAGCCATGGTTGAAGTTCATGAAGGCATCTATGGTGCTCATCAGCCTGGTATGAAGATGAGATGGCTGCTTCGAAGACATTTCTACTATTGGCCCACCATCCTTAAAGATTGTATAGAATATGCTAGAGGTTGTCAGGCATGCCAAAAGCATGGCATGATAAGACATGTATCAATAACTGATTTACATGCAGTTGTGAAGCCTTGGCCATTTAGAGGATGGGCTATGGATATGATAGGAAAAATACATCCACCCTCTTCGAAGCACCATTGTTTCATCTTACTGGCCACAGACTACTTCACTAAGTGGGTCGAAGCTAAACCATATAAGGCTGTAGATCAAACTGAAGTTATTGGATTTATTAAAGATTTGATTCACAGGTTTGGCATCCCACGGACCATAATTGTGGATAATGGGACTGTATTTGATGGAAAGATAGTAAAGTCTTTCGCGGCAGAGTTTGGAATTAACCTTGTTAATTCCATCTGTTATTATGCACAAGCAAATGGTCAGGCAGAATCATCCAATAAGTCTTCGAAAAAAGGAATACAGAGAGTTGTGGAAGACAATCCTAAGGATTGACAAAACTTGCTGTTAGATGTATTGTGGGCTTATAGGACTTCTCCAAAATCAAGTACAGGAGTTACTCCTTATGCCTTAGTATATGGGCATGATGCAGTGTTACCTGTAGAAATTAACATAGAGCATGTTCTTGGAATTAGAATATGTGGATGAAACTAGAATTTTGGCATTAAATAGCATTCTTTTCCAAAAGAAGAAAGTAGCCAAAAACTATAATAAGAAAGTCAAGCACATTAGCTTTGATGAAGGTGATTTGGTATGGAAGACAATACTCCCAATAGGAATTAAAAAACCATAAGTTTGGCAAATGATCACCTAATTGGGAATGACCATATCAAGTTCATAGAGTCTTGCCTTGGGGAGCATACCATTTGAGAAATTTGAATGAGTATGTACACCCTAAGAAAATTAATGGCAGGTACTTGAAGCCTTATTATCCAACTATATGGGAAACACAAGGAGTATAGAAAATGCTAAACAAGAGAAACATGAAAATACTCAAATAATAAATAAAGAATTCATTTCATAAGGAGTTAAGTACATGCAACCATAGATTGGCCCAAAAGTCAGTACAATGCTTCAGTTGTTCCCTTACAATTGATTCTCTACTCTTAAGGGATGGGAACAATTAAATGGCTGTAGTTATCTCCTGTCTTCGATCAGCCAGTCCTTGGTTGGTGATTTACAGCTTTATGGCAGTTCGATCCAAAGCCAGGTTAACTGCTGATAACTCTTCCTCTAATTGAGTTTTCTTCTCCAACAGTTGGGCTCGAAATTGAGAGACAGAGGAATGTTGTTCTTTCAATTTAGACACCTCAGCATGTATATGGGAAACAAATTCCTGGTCTCTCAACAATTTCTCCTTTGTAGCTTTAGTAACATGGCAAATGTTGACATAAAAGTCAATGGTAGCTGCTGCTTGAGACAAGTGACTTGAAATAGCTATGTTGGATTACTCAATGACCTTACAGCACTGGAGGAAACCATTCTTGATAATAGGTCTTTGCAAGGCTTCTAATGGGATCCTCAAGAATAATGTCAGCAACTCCAAACAGATGCCCAAATCCAGTGAAGGTGAGGAAGCCCTACTGATGGTTAAAGAGCTCTCAAAAATTTCTAAGAGAGAATCAGCCAAAACCAATAGCTCAGTTTCATTACTGGCTGTTGGAATGGTAGAAAACATGTCAAAAAGGCTAGCCAGTCTAGCTTCGAAAATGTCCATCTCTTCCATTGGCATTGGTGGTGTAGAAAGGGCTCTAGTGGTAGGAAGAGATGGCTGCATAGGGATAGGAGAGGAGAATGAAGTCTCCCTAGTAGTTTCCATAGTCCTGGCCACCTGTAAGTCAAGAGAAGAAGGGCTGGAGCTGGATAGTGATGATGGACAAAGAATTGGTGAGCTACCAGTATCTTCTCTGAGGGAATCAGCCATGACTAGAGATGAAGTAATAACTGGGATCTCCTCAGGAGGGGAAGGAGCAGCAAGGATTATAGGAAGAATAAATTAGGCTGAGTTAAAGGTTAAAAGAGGAAGATATGGAGTTAAGCCAAAGGATAAAGATATAGGAAAGCTTTGTCGTAAAAAATGTGTGAAAAGTATAGAACCAGGAAGTGGGAGTATTGCCTGAACGGGCTCTACACTTAGAGGCATTTTAGTGTCAGTCTTCTTTTTCTTTTTTGAGGGTGCTTCTAATAGTCTTTTAACTTCAGATGAAACTGAAGAAGTCCTTATCGAATAAGAAGATAGAGTAGTTGTTACTGTAAAAGAAGAAATACGAAGCAATATTAAGTTTCAGTATTGAAAACTTGAGAAAGAAAACTAGAGACACAAAAGGAAATTACTAGTTTCAGAAGTGGTAGCAATGGTTAGAGAACTGTGAAGGGTATAATGTTCAGCTGTTTGTTGCCTCCTTGCAGTTTCTCTTTAGAGTGCATCAGTAGTAGTAGCTTCATCCCTAAGTATTTGTTGTTGTCTCCTCTTCTCAGCCCTCTGGAATACAATGATCTCTTTGGAGTGTTCCACTTCCACTGCTTTAGCAGATGCTTCATGAATGGAATCTCCAGTGAAATCAGAATGAGAGATCATCATTTTTTTCTTTCTTTTAATGGTGTCTCCTGCTCTTTCTTTGCTTCCTCTTCTTCCCCGTGAGCCTCAGGTACCTCATCTTTAAGACCAAGCAAGAGTTTTCTTTTCCTTCGTTGTTGCTACTTGTTCTTGAGGAGATTTAAAGCTTGCACTCTTTGAGGAGAGTCTCCCTGTGGGGCACCTACACCAAAGAAAGAACTATAAGTAAAAAACAAAAGCATCATAAAAGAGAAGAAAAGAAAAGAAGCAGCAGTGCGTACCTTTTTTCGATGCAGCTCGAGTGACTCTAGGAAGAGGTGAGGCAACAGGAGCAGACTTTGTGATGGCAAGGGTAAGAGCTGGGGTAGTATGAGCAGTGGAGGAAGTAACAACTCCAGTCCCTTTGGACTTGGCTTGAGGCACATCTAGTGCCACTAATAGATCTTGAGGAGAAATGGCCAAGTGCACTTCTATATTGGCCATCCACCAATTTTGGTACCTTTTCAGTGTGTTGCTTTGGGAAATGAAGGATAGGTATTCAAAATCAATTAAGTTTTGGATAAACTTAGAGGTTGCCTCTTCTAATCTGGATCTAGGAACTTTCAGTTTTCTGTTCGCAAGGTTTGAGTTGGACTGACTGCAGAGATAGATAGGGATCCCTTGAGAGAGTCCAAATTGCCTAGTAAATTGGGCAGGGCAATAGGGCTCAAAGATACACTTATAAGCTCTAGAGTTCATAGTGCCAATAAATAGCTCCCTTGGGATCAAAATAGAAGCCCACATATTTTTGTGATGAGGCCTAGAGCAGGACCTATCGTTCAAAAAGGTCCTCAATCGGGCTGGGCCAATATTAGCTTCGCAGGGGCAGAAGAAGGTGTGAGAAGAAGGGGAAGTTGGGAGTTGGTGAAAGAAAGAAAAGTATAAGGCAAAGTTGGAAGGATAAAGAGAGACATTGGCTAACTTCATGCCATAAGTGGTAGGGTTTGATATTAAAAACTTTAGACACTTAGAACGCAAATAAATGAAGTATGCAAAAAGCCAGAGTTGGAGTATCCAAAATGGGCCTCCTTAATTAGCATCCATAGGTTTTTTTTACAAAAGAGGGAACAAGCTCTGTAGACATGGCCCAAAATATAAGGAGCTAAGGCCACCTTTTTATGCAAAACAAAGGCTTTGGCAAGAGGGGCAAACTCAGGCATAATCCTTTAAGAAGAAGTACAGAAGAGGAATTTACAGAGCCAACACAGTAAAAAAGAAAGAATTCCCTATCAGCCACAGGGCCTTCCTTTTTGTTCTCAGCCTTGACAAAGTCATTATAGGATGAGTTCAGAGGGGGAAGAGAAAAAGGGATATTGAGGTTAGGGTAGTCTGGACCAAATGGAGTACCAATAGGGGATAACCCTAACAGATGGAAAATGTCAAGGATAGTAGGGGCCATCACATCACATCTAAATTGGAAGAAATTGAAAGTAAAATTCCAAAAACAAAGAGCAGCAGGTATTAAAAATGGGTCCTCCAAAATGGTGAACCTGGATAATTGAAGGGCATCGAAGAGGCAAAGTTCCTGGAGATCCGATCTCCTAGCAGAGACGACCCGATCATACCATTCCTCCCATTCTGGTCTTACTATGGGCCAACAGCGATGGGGTTGGTTCACTCTCTAGCTTTCCCAATCAAGACCGCCTTCATAAAGGAGGCAGTGGTCCTCTAAACGTGGGTACAGAGCTGGAAGTTGAGTAGGGGCCTCTTTAAAAATAGGCTTAAGCACATATTCTTGTTGCTCATGGCGGCGGGGAATAAAAATGCGCCCATCAATAGCACTTTTCTCGCCAGCTTTGTATTTCTCATATTCTTCAGCAATGATCCTCTTTAAAGCTACGGATGGACTCACACGCTCCCCGACTGGTATCTTCGAGGAGGAAGAAGCCATTGACAGAAGTTTTCAGAGGACGAAGTTGAGAAAGAGGGTAAAGAAGAAAAGAGGTCAATAGATATAAAGGGTTTGTGTGTTGGGCGAGCAAGTGAATTAAAAGCACGAAAGGAAAGGGTTTTTAAACCTTTCTGTCTAAAAGATGCCCAATCAGTTTAAATGGGCAAAATTCATAAGAAGTACTGAAGGTACGGATATGAAATGTTTCTCTCAAAAGTGATCGTTTGGGAGGGAAACGTATCTCAAACACTCAGATTGGCTTTGAAATAAAAAATTTGGCTTCGAAGCCAAGGTTTGACTCCAAAGCCAGATGACAAACATCCAGGTAGGGCTTCGAAAGCAGGTAGTTGATTTCGAAGCACGTTTCATACCTAAGAGTACAAAATGCTCAGGTTTTGCTTTGCTTCAGGGGTATTAAAGACTTGCTTTTAAGTTTCTTGTTAAAAATAAGGTCCTTCGAAGTAAACTTTGAAATACTCTGCAGCTAGAATTTGTTTGTTTTAGACTTTGAAGTTGTAAAAAGCCAATATTTGGTTAAGCAGTGAAAAATCCCAAAGGAACTCACTCTTTAAGAATAAAATAGTGCAATCCCTAAGGTAAGTTTCCATATTTCGGAAAACGTAGACTGTTTTTTCGAAGCAAAAAATAGTTAATTCGAAACTGTTGATTGTGTTAACCATATGATTGGAATGAGAAAACCTAAGGCAAAGATTGTCAATTATACTCCATATGTTGGAGATATTCAAATTACGTTTCCAGTATTCCATTAGAAATGTTTAAATCAGGTTTCAAAGGACAAAGTTGGTAAATTTGAAGCTATGATTTTGTTTGATTTGGGTGAATAAAATGGTTACAAGTATGCAATTGGAATATAAAACCAGACCATGCTGAATAAAGAAAGAAAAACCTAGATTTATCAATATGAAAGTAATTACATCAGAAAGCCTTCTTGGCTACAAATTCAATTTCATAAAAATAAGGAATAGAAAGAATAACAAGGTCATGGAATTTGTTCCAACAGTGGTCAATGAATTTATGTTCCTTTTTTATTCTGTCCTCTATCCTCTCCAAGCTGGGTTGCTGTAGCTGATATGTTCTTATTTGATGAAAAAGTTGTTCAGCTTTCATTTTGAACTCTATTTCCTTCAATCCTTGTTCCATCTCATCCATATCTAGATCATCCCAGTATACAAAATCTTTATTCTTGAAGTCATTATATTCGTCGATAAGATTCTCTGCTTCATACTGGGTGTGAATTCGATGGGCTGAGATTTTGTCCAAGGATTGAGTGGTAGCCAAAGAAGTTTGGTACCAATGGAGAAGCAATGTGAGTTGATCCAAAAACATCTGAAGTTCTGCTTAAGCAATGGGGTTGAGGACATGACCCCGAGTCATAATGTCATAAGCCCATCGAAAGTTCTTAAGAGGAATATCACCTCCAAGAACATTGAAGGGCAAGTGAGAAAAGGCTACAAGCAGAAGTTGAGCTTAATATCGCTCAAATGTAGTGAGAAGATCTGGAGGTTGGTAGGAAGGAAGAAACTGATTCTCAAAGAGAGTAAGTCTCAGTTCTTCCATCTAGTGAGGGTTTTGACGAAGAGGAGGCGTAGGAGGGTCTATCCCAAAGGAAGAAGGGAACTGGGGGTTATTTACACATTCAAGCTAGTCAGAAGAGCAAAGTTTTGCCTTATTGGCTAAGAATGACGGGTTGTATCCTTGTGCTTCCTCTGGACGAGGAGTTGCTCGCACTATCTTTGTAGTCATGGAAGATATGTACGACGCTATAAGTAAGTTGTCTTCCAAACTGCGTCGGCAATCGATGGGTACATAGGGGTAAACCACCGAGCTCCGAGCAAAAGGAGGGAAAGACAGAGTATCAACGAATTTGACGAATCGATGGTTAATTCACTCTCTTAGCTTGGATTCATCAGGTTCTGGCCAGCTTCCCTAGCCAGTAGACCTGGAGGAAAAAGAAGCAGCTGTGTCGCATGCAGAGGTTGGTGGGGTAGAGGAAGAAGTAGCTATGTCCCATGCAGAAGATGATGGGGCAGACGAAGATTTTACAAGATCCATTTTTGCAAATGCTTGATCTAAGGGTTCGTAATTGGCAAACTTCGGGTCTAGAGGTCGGTACATTGCGAAAGCTTCCATAACTTGCATCAATGGAGGCGGATAGGTGTAATCAATAAATGCATTGAGATTCTTTTGAGGCCTATAATCATTTTCCATAGACTCCTCGTATGCTCGATCAATGTAAGAAAAGATTTACTTGGCTATGAGGATTGTATTAGTCTTTTCGAATGCTCAGAAAATGGGAAATGTTCAAGGTGATTGTTGGACTTATTTATTTTGATGATTTATTTAATTATGTTTTAATTTATTTTCCAAAATTTATTTTGATGATTTATTTAATTATATTTTAATTTATTTGAAAAAGAAAAATAGAATCCAAAATTTATTTTGATGATTTATTTAATTATATTTTAATTTATTTGAAAGAGAAAAATAGAATCAAAATTTATTTTGATGATTTATTTAATTATATTTTAATTTATTTGAAAGAGAAAAATAGAATCAAAATTTATTTTGTCCCATTATTTCTCACCTAAACCTTTATCCTAAATGTTGTTAGAATGTATTTAATATTTAATTAAATCAGAGGTTCAAACAGCCCAAAACAAAGGTTCAAACAGCCCAGCACTGTAGCAAGCCAAAAGGTTCAAACAGTCCAGCACAGCAACAGACCAAAAGGTTCAAGTGGAAGATATTCAAATTAGTAATGATGGAGTGGAAGATATTCAAATGAATACAACGGCTATAAATGACTATAAATTCAAATGAATGCAACGGCTATAAACGGCTATAAATTCAAATGAATACAACGGCTATAAACGGCTATAAGTTTCATTATATATACCAAAGCCTCTAATGTAAACAAGTAACAAACAAAAAAACAAAAAAAAACCTGAAAATATTCTTTGATCTATAATCACTCACATCTATTCTCTGAGGAGTATTCTTCAATTTTTGTTTATATCCTCTTTCAGAAATTATACACTGAGACGTATAGCTTTAAGCCTATCTTTCCTGTGTGAGGTTTACAGAAAAACCAGAGCTTCATTTTGTATATCCATCTGGGAGAGATATTTATTGTAAGCTTTCTTTGAAAACAAAAATACCATTCATCTTATAAAAGTGTTGCAAATACTGTGTTCTTGAAATCTTGAGAATGATTGTGAATCACCTAAGATTTGCAAGGGTTTGGGCTTGTGAAGTTTGTGTAAAATCTATGGAGGATTGCTCCATGTTTATGAGGTTTCTAGCACCCTTGTGAAGTTAGAAGATAGTAGAAAATCTCAAGTGATGCTTGAGGAGTGGATGTAGGCTTGGTTGAAACCGAACCACTATAAATCTGTTTGTCTCCTCTTCCCTAATCTCTTTATTTTCCTACTACTGCTATAGCTATTTAATATTCATGTGTTAATCATTTGATTTACCCTGTGTGTTAGTTATACTTCATTGTTATTTTGTTTGATCATTTACTGCTAAGTTCATCATTGTACTTGTTAATAATTTGTTGTACTAATAGTTAATTTTATTGGGGTATTATTAATTTTAATTTGTAGAAACCTAATTCACCTCTCCTCTTAAGTTACTTTTTGGGTAACAATTGGTTTCAAAGCCTAGGGCTCTTGTTTAGATTTAACAATCTTGAGTTTTTGATCCATAACAACCATGTATTCTACTTACTCTGCTGTAGGACAAGCTAGCAATAGGCCACCTCTCTTTGATGGTAGTAATTACATTCATTGGAAAGAAAAAATGACTTTGTATCTTCAAGCTACCAATTATGCTTTGTGGCTCATTATCACTAAAGATCCTAAAATCCCTTCCAAGATAGTAGACCATATCAGTGTACCTAAACTTGAGGATGAATTTGATAAGCGTGATTATAAACTCCTTCAAGCTAATGCTAAAGCCAAGCTTATTCTTGTGTGTGGACTAGATGCAAATGAGTACAATAAATTTCTGGATGTATTACTGCTAAAGAGATTTGGGATAAACTTGAAATCACCTATAAAGGAACTAGGCAAATAAAAGAGTCTCAGATTAACATGCTTATTTATGATTATGAACTCTTTACTATGGAATCATTTGAATCTATTTCTGAGATGTTTTATAAATTTACCAATATTATTAATCCTCTAAAATCTCTTGGTAAATCTTATACTAATGGTGAGCTTGTGAGAAAAATACTTAGGTCTTTGCCAAATGATGGGAAGCTAAGGTTACAGCTATCCAACAAGCAAAAGACCTAACAAAATTAGGCATTGAAGAACTCCTAGGCTCACTCATGACTAATGAACTTTCAATGATGGGTGGCAGCAAAAAGGAAGCCATTTGGGGAGAAAATGATGGAGTAACCAACCTGTGTCTCATGGCTCTTGGAGAAGAAGAATTCACTCAAGATAAGGTAATTTTTAATTATGTAGAACTTGAAAGTGCTTTCAATGAATTACATGACATATTTAGAAATGTTTGTGTTGAGAATTCTAAATTAAATAAATTAGTTACTTCTCTTTCAAATGATGTGGATGTTTTAAAAATGGAAAATGCTACTTTGAAAAATGACTTTACGTCTATTACCAATGAGAAAAACATTTTGAAAAACAATGTTGAGGATTTAAACAAAACTCTTAAAAATTTTGTAAAAGGAAAAGAAAATCTCAACAAGTTTCTTGGAAATAAAAAATGTGTTTTTGACAAAGTAGGCATTGGTTTTGATCCTCCTAAACCTTTTATGAGATTAAATGTTCTTGAGACTAATCCCTATGGACCCAAGAAAGTATGGATACCAAGAAAGAAACCAAGATATTTTATAGGTAGAATCTCAAAGAACACCAAGGACTTCGAGAGGAAATGCACAATAAGAGTGTTCAATCTAAAGAGCAAAATTAGCCTCTACAAGAAGAAGAAGAATGATGAAATGAAAATCACCAAGATAAACAATAAAGGTAATGTATGGGTGAAGATTCCAAAATGAAATGAAAATCACCAAGATAAACAATAAAGGTAATGTATGGGTGAAGATTCCAAAGAGGTAAATGAAGGTATAACTCCTAGCACACCTTTAAACTTAAAGTTCTATATTCTTTAAGGTGTGATTTATGTACAATAGGTTGTGTCTAATTATTGTTTCCATGTAACCTAAGTGTACTAAGTTTACTAAGTCATGTTCTGCTAGTTTCTTTCAAACCTTCATTGAACTCAAAAATGAGAATTATATTATTTTGATGAATGCCTATTAGAATATGAATGATTCATGTATTCATTAACATTGTATATCATGTCATTCATTGCTATAAAAAAGAGATAAGAAGTGATAAATATTTTTTGTGAGTATACTTTTCAGATCTTATATATGACTTAATACTAATATGTTAATTCATTTTTTGAGTCATATCTTTGTAGAATCAATTTTGATGTCATAGCATGTTTTTGAGATGTATACTATCTATATTTTGAATTGTACATTTATGATCTCAAGAAGATGTTCAATATGAAAATTTCATACTTATATGCTTTATATTGGAATATTTGAATGAGTTATGAAATTCATTGATTATGATCCATCAACAATGTCTAAATGAAAAGAAGTATCATACGTTTGTAGAGACATTGCATCTATCCTATTGAATATCTTTTGAATATGGATTATATTGGCATATATCTCATGAAATACTTTTGATTGATAAATTGTTGAATTAATTGTTTATAACATTCATGTTGTGTTCCACATTAAGTAAAATATTTTATCACACTTGAGTATGTGGATTGAATTGATGAAAATGCCTCTTGATAATGTTATATGATTAAATGAGATTGTTGCATCATTTCTTAATAAAACAAAGAGCATAACACTATTTTCTTATGCATATTATGTTATGTGCTACAACTTGAAAATTCTGAAAAATAACATTCCAAACTCTTGTTTGATCATTAAATTATTTTTCACCTTTTGAGTTTATGATAAGAAGTGATTTGTGCTGTATTTTTATTGAGTAATAGTGATTGTTCTATGAATGCTATATTTACACAAAATCATATTAGAAAAGGGTAACACTAACTTAGGGGGAGAAATCATTTTGCTAACATATTTGTTAAACCCTTTCTGAGATGAACTCCTCATGAAAGAAAATTGAAGATTAAAAAGCTTCTAACTCATGAACCAAAGGCATGCCTCCTACACTCTCTTAAGCTTTTGAGGTAAAAATTCTATCTTATATCCTTTGAGCTAATACTGTTATTACTTTGATATGAAAAAGATTGATTATGCTTCATATGATTTGCAATGTGTACTCTTTGATGATGCTCTTGCCTAAGAATCATGTCTATGCTTAAATATGTGTTATATATTGAAATTCATGATTTTTCTTGGCATATGGATTGCTATACCTTGAACATGCTTCATTTTTTGGAATTATATTAGCGCCATGAGATTATATTGAGTTTAACCTATTATAAGCAATATTTGCTATTCTACATAATGCTTGAGCAATGATTGTTAAATCTTCTGGATTGCATATTGGTATCCTTGGTAGATTGCATGTTAGTATCATTTTGGCATCCTTATTGGTAATATTTGGCATCCTATTTGATATTATTGAGGAAAACATTTCAGTTATGAGCTTTCATTTATCATATCTCCTATTGATTTTGCCAAATGAAATAAGGGGAAGAATTTAAACTAGATTATTTTTAAAAAAAAATCCCCTTAGATTCTATTCTATTTTTGATATCACACTTATGAGATTGCACCTCACATATTTTTTTAACTATCCTGTATAAAATCTGTACGCTCTTGCTAAAAATTGATTGTTAGATCATGCTCAAATCGATTGTTAGATCATACTCAACTGCTTCACATATACTTTTAACAATTTGGTATCTCCTTGGCTCTTGCTTGAAAATAGATTGAAATAACATAAATTCTTCATAATGGATAAGCTCATTGATTCATTGTTGCCATATTATCTTGCTACAACAGTATGTGTGTCTTATTCTTGACCTTTGGAACTTCTCCTTATTGCACCCATGGCATTTATCTAAACTTAATGCTACATTGTGATAATACTAGTGCCATCAATTTAAGCAAAAATCCAGTTTAACACTCACGAACAAAACATATTGAAATTCGACATCATTTTTTAAGAGATCATGTTCAAAAAGGGGATATTGTACTTGAATCTGTAAACACCGACAAGCAATTGGCGGATATTTTCACAAAACCCCTAAGCGAGGATCGCTTCAATTTTATTCGTGGCGAGCTTGGAATGTCGATTTCTACTTTAAAAGTTTTGTTATGACTATGAAACTTGAATTTTTGTTAAAATCATATATGTGTATTACTACATTGATATAGAAACATATACTCTCAAGTCCTTCATACATTTATTCTTCGTAACAGTTTGCTATTTTCAACTGTGTAATTTTTCTTTGGGTTCTGCATCTTGAGATAAAATTAACTTTGCATACATTGATTTTTTTTAAACCCTCATGGTATTTTTTTTACATTACCATTCTAGCAACACCAACGTCCCATTAAGTTTAATTTCTGCTGGTATTATTTTATTTTAATTTAATTTATTTTTTTATTTTGCTTTTAGGCTTAATTTCTTTTATTTTTATTTTTTTTCATTATTATTTTTTTTGGGCTTAATTTTCTTATTTTTTTTGCTTTTTAATTTCATTTTTCAATACTTAAACATAAAAACAAAAACAAATCAAAATACAAATATTTACATATAAAAAAAAAATCGTTCATTTTTTTACGGTCATACGCCGATCAAAATAAACATAAAAAAAAAAAAATCCTTCATTTTTTTTTTCCGGCCATACGCCGATCTTACTTACTCGCCTCTTCTATCATTTTCTTCTTCTTTTTATCACCTTGGGCGACCCTTGATGCCCCTGTCCCCGTGCTTTCGTCGAGAGCGACGACTCTCCGCTGACTATCAAAGGCCAAGAACGACGGTGCTCCAAATCGGGCCATGGAGGTGGTCTTCCGTTTAAACTCTTTATTTTCGGGTTTCAACGCGCCTATCTCTGCTCGCGCATCCTTATACATGCGCTGGAGCAGAGAGAGTTGGGTGTTGACCTGATGGAGCTCACTCGTCCTGTTCTGCAGTCGGTGAGCCAATTTTGTGACTGCAATCACCGTCTCCATGCAGGACGTCAGTGTGAAATGATTGGTTTCAATGTCTGATTGAGCTGCCATTATTTGCTCAATCAACATCATAGGAAGGTTGGGAAGAGTAAGAGCCAGGGCACTCGGCCCAGCAGCGCTTACGGGATCATTCAGGTCCGGAAAGAGAGTAAAGGGACGGGACGAGGCCATGAAGTAGTAGAGAGAGATGTAATCGACAAATGGGTGGTTTTTGGCAGCCTTTCTGCTTTGCTCAGTCTCTCTGTTCTGTCTCTCGAGGAAGAAGAAGATCGAAGAGAATGATGAAGAAGAGATAGAAGAGAGTGAGGTGAAGAAGAAGAAGCAGATAAGTGTGATTAAGAAGAAGGCTAAAGAGAAGAGACTGAAGAGAAGAAGGCAAGGAGGAAAAGATAGTCGAGGCGAGCGGCAATCGAGGAGAGCTGCTTTTGTTGGCCAATGAAGCACAAGCCAGGCCGCGTGGCAACCGTGTTTTACGAAAAAATAGAGAGACGCGGGAGAGTTGTATGTGTATACATATATGTATATATCTATGTATATATATGTTTTGATTATCTATTTTTTAATGTCATTTATCCCTATCATTTTCCTCCAGATTTTGACCCATGATTTCCTTTTGATAATGTCACAGGGGGAGAAAACTTATGATGTTATGTATTATGATATTATTTTCAAATTATGGTATTATTTTCAAACTAATATGATGTTTTGTATTTATAGTTTGATATCTTAGTCTCATATCATGTCTCTAATTAAAACTTATTTATTACACATGTGCTAACCTATGTATTTAGAAATGAATTCAGGGAGCATGACTTGAGGTGAAGTTTTTCTTACTCTCAAATCAAATCAAAACATCATTGTGTGCCATCATCAAAAAGGGAGAGATTGTTAGACTTATTTATTTTGATGATTTATTTAATTATGTTTTAATTTATTTTTCAAAATTTATTTTGATGATTTATTTAATTATATTTTAATTTTTTTGAAAAAGAAAAATAGAATCCAAAATTTATTTTGATGATTTATTTAATTATATTTTAATTTATTTGAAAGAGAAAAATAGAATCAAAATTTATTTTGTCCCATTATTTCTCACATAAACCTTTATCCTAAATGTTGTTAGAATGTATTTAATATTTAATTAAATCAGAGGTTCAAATAGTCCAAAACAAAGGTTCAAACAGCACAGCACAGCAGCAGGCCAAAAGGTTCAAGTGAAAGATATTTAAATTAGTAATAATGGAGTGGAAGATATTCAAATTAGTAATGATGAAGTGGAAGATATTCAAATGAATACAACGGCTATAAACGGCTATAAATTCAAATGAATGCAACGGCTATAAACGGTTATAAATTCAAATGAATACAACGGCTATAAATGGCTATAAGTTTCATTATATATATACCAAAGCCTCTAATGTAAACAAGTAACAAACAAAAAAACAAAAAAAAAAACCTGAAAATATTCTTTGATCTATAATCACTCACATCTATTCTCTGAAAAATTCTCTAAGGAGTGTTCTTCAATTTTTGTTTACATCCTCTTTCAGAAATTATACACTGAGACATATAGCTTTAAGCCTATCTTTCCTGTGTGAGGTTTACAGAAAACCAAAGCTTCATTTTGTATATCCATCTGGGAGATATATTTATTATAAGCTTTCTTTAAAAGCAAAAATATCATTTCATTTTGTAAAAGTGTGCAAACACTGTGTTCTTGAAATCTTGAGAATGATTGTAAATCTGTCACGACCCAAACCCGCCCCTATGGGTTTAACACCGTAACCGGCCAGTAATCCGAGATTACCGAAGGCCTGCTTAACAGTAATACAGAGTATAGGGGCATGGCGGAAGCCAAAACAGTAAACAGATAATGTCCAATGAGCTGTGACAGTCTGTATGCAAAAAGACTTTTCATAACATTTATACAATCAGTACGAACAATACACAGTGTTTACAATCATTCAGGACAGGGACTTAATCCCTACTCAAACAGTACGGTAACGGTCTATACAGTATGACAGAATAGAGACAGATAGGGTGAATCCGTGACACCCCAAAAGCAGCCTAAGCTTGAACGGATCTGGAACCTCGCAGTGAGGCACAATGGTTGGCTGACAAAACAAAAGCTTGCCTGACGTCCCTAGCAACGGTCCGGTGCCTGAACACCTACATATATATATGAGCAGTGAGCTAAAGCCCAGTGAATAACACATGCGTAAAGAGGTTAAGAATGAATGTCATTTCAGCAGTGAAAACAATCATTTAAACAGTATATCAGTCATTTAGTTTGTGGCTCATATTTCAGGCCATAACAGTCATTCAGAAATTATAATAGTCATATGTGGTACATCCATTAGCATAGCAGTACAGTAAACAGTAGGTCTTAAAAGACCGAACAGTCAGTGATGGCCATCATAACAGTAAACAGTAGTGGTTCCAACATGGGAACCGACAGAGATCTCTGTAATAGTAACAGTAAACAGTAACAGTAGTTGCTAAGGATGCCACAATACAGTTCAGAATAGAGGACATACATTCATTTAGTTAACAGTATCAATTCAGAAACAGTACAGTTCAGTTAACATTCAGGAAATATTCATATTTGAACATATCTTTACACAATTGTTACTCACAGAGTTCTGGGCTACAGATAAGCTAGAGCGTCCACGGATGCCAACCCTACACAGTTACAGAATGAACACACACTAAGCTACACAGTTGGGAAACAATAACTTAATCCCTAACTTGACTCGGTGTGGTTCTACATCAATATCCTCATTAAGATGGCTTAAACTAGGCCTAAGAATGCCTAGAATGGAATGAGGATGCAAAGATGCACTTTGAAAACATTTTCAGAATTTTCAGAAAACAGAGGTCCCGCTCAAGCGTGACTATCTCCGCTCGAGCATACATGCAACAAAAGGTTTCCGCTCGAGCGTAGACTTACCCGCTCGAGCGTACTGCAAAATAGTCAAAAGTGCTGGATGTGTGAAAATCACGCTCGATGGGCGCTCGATAGCCGCTCGAGCGTAAGACACAAGGTCCCGCTCGAACGTCCAATACCCCGCTCGAGCGGACTATAAAACAGTGCAAAGTGCTGGAAGCAAGAATTTCACGCTCGAGCGCCAGACACCCCGCTCGAGCGTGAGTCCAAAATCTGGAATTTCCAGATTTAAACCTCAAGCTCAAAACTCAATTTCAAAGCATCAAATTCGATCCTTTTGGGCTAATTTTCTGGAAAACATTTGTAAACTCATAGAACAACATGTTTCAAAGGTTAATTTGAGAAATCGAAGCCCAAAGGTAGTTCAATTAAACCCCATTTCAAACCAAATTTCATGAACATGACCTCAATGCAACATGCATGAGTTAAATCAACTTTAAAGCTTCAAATACATGCTCAAGTGAGTCAATTTCTTCAAAGACAAGATGAATTCATGGATTTTAACACAAACATGAACATGCATGCAAGATTCCCATGAAATCCAACCTCCAAACTCAACAATGTAAACATGCATGCATGATTTGAGCTACAATACAACATACTAGAGCCAATTCTAGACTTAGCTCTCTAAACTACCATGATCCATGCTAGATACAACTTAGATACACAATTAAGAGAGTGATTTCTCTACCTTATGTCTTCAATTCAAGTGTAGAAGCCCAAACATGCAAGAATCCCTTCAATTTCTCTCAATCTCCAAGCCAATTCTCAAGAACTCAAGATTTTCTCCTACCCTCTCTCTTTCTAGTCGGTTGTGACTCTCAAAATGGGCTGATGAAATGTTTAGTCAAGAGTGTATGAAGTGGAGAGGAGTTGCCTAGATTAATCCACTAGGTGACAAATTGGTAAATAGGGCCAACCCTTGTAATCTAGCTTATTTTAATCTAATTTAATCATACCAAATCGCATTGTAAATAAATATACCATTAAATCACATAATTTCTAATGATCATAAAACATTAATCAATTTCTGATTCGGCCGCCGATAAGGCCTTCAATTCGCAGTTTAAACACAGAACACGAACATATGATTTACCAGTCAAACAGAGAGAAATGCAATTAAACTCATATACTCAATCAATCAGTTCAGACTTTCAGTCAATCAATCAATTATCATATTCAGTCTTCGTTTAGCCGTAATCAGTGGTGAGGGTTGTCACAGAATCACCTAAGATTTGCAAGGGTTTGGGCTTGTGAAGTCTGTGTAAAATCCATGGAGGATTGCTCCATGTTTATGAGGTTTCTAGCACCCCTGTGAAGCTAGAAGATAGTGGAAAATCTCAAGTGAAACTTGAGGAGTGGATGTAGGCTTGGTTGAAGCCGAACCACTATAAATCTGTTTGTCTCCTCTTCCCTAATCTCTTTACTTTCCTATTACTGCTATAGCTATCTAATATTCATGTGTTAATCATTTGATTTACCCTGTGTGTTAGTTATACTTCATTGTTATTTTGCTTGATCATTTACTGCTAAGTTCATCATTGTGCTTGTTAATAATTTGTTGTACTAGTAATTAATTTTATTGGGGTGTTATTAATTTTAATTTGTAGAAACCTAATTCACCCATCTCTTAGGTTGTTTTTTGGGTAACAGTGCAGAAGAGAATTTAATGCAGTACAAACATTACAATGATGGACGTCGGTTGCAGTTCTAAGAAGATGCAAAACCCATGCATGTCCTAGGACGTGGGTAAAGTGCCTCGATCCACTAATATCACCAAGTTTTGGGTATATTAGTGCGATGGGTAATGTTGGCTGTATAATTTGTAAAAGCCAATCACAATGCAACACGTGGCATGAAAAGAGCAATTTGGAAAATTAATACCAGTTGCCAACCATAGTCAGACATGTGTCAGCCCGTATTGATAATAATGGGTCTGCGTAGCACTGGAACGATCAAGGGATATAAGGTGATGTGCCTAACGGTTACTCACAAAATTCAAATTCAAATTCAAAATCAGGAGGGAGGCCTAACTGCAAAGGTGGCGTAGTGGGACTGACTGTGAGAGAACATGTTCAGTAATCATGGGAGGACATTTCGACGGTTAGAAGCCCACTTCGACGGTTATCATTGAGAAGTATAAATAGTAGAGAAGGCCCCAAAGTAAAGGATCTAGACTCAGATCAAAAAATCAATTTTATTTACTTTGTTTTCTCTTCCAATTTTTACAGTTCTTTACATTTCTGTACTTCAAATTCCTGTACTGCACTTCATTCATAGAAGTAGTTTCAAATAGCTTGTTGCTGTAAACCTGTATGAGGCTAGGTCAAATCATTGTAAGATTTTCATTTTACTTAATGAAATTCTGAATTTATTCTTCACATAGTTGTTATTTACTAAATTCTCCTAAACAAGTCACCAGTAAAAGTCCTCTTCATTGAGACTGAAAGAACTAAAGCAAAATCGTCTAATAATTGCTTGGCAATTAATCTTCTGTAAGAATTGATTGATCCTTGCTGGTACGCTTAAAATTACAATACTAACCTTCAAAAGCCAAAAAAGCCAACAATTATAAATAAGTATAATGAAACTATTAAATTTTCCATGTATTTTAATAATAATAATAATAATAATAATAATAATATTTTCCATGTTTTGACTATTAATAATAATTTCATCCAAAGTAAAGATGGGTGTGTCTCGTACATTTGGCCTTATTCTAGAGGTTAAAATTTTATTTTAAGCTATGTTGGATTACTAGACAAGAAAATGATTAGATAAATCATGTCATTGTAGTAATCACCTTTTTTTTAATTTATATTTAAATACAATAAACCAAATCAAATCTTCATCGGCTATATGAATCATTCTTCTCAACTCAACTCTATCCATAACCATTTGATTAGTTAAATTAAGGAGATTCATATATCTATTTATTACACTAACGCCAATTTAGGTCTGTCCATTCCCCTACCACTTCCATCTACCGTCACTATATTGCATCGTTTCACTATTGCCTCAGTTGATTTCTGTTGTATATACCCAAACCATCTCAATCTATTCTCTCTCAACTTATCTTCTATCGATACTACTCATACCCATTCATGAATATATTCATTCCTAATTCTATTTTTCTAGTCTTGTCACACATCCACTTTAGCATATTCATCTCAGTAACACTCATCTTATTTACATGTTTCTTAGTTATCCAACATTTCGCCTCATACAACATCACTGGTTTAATAACCGTTCTATAAAACTTTCTTTTTAGTCTAGTGAGTACACGACGAATTTTACACATTGAACAGTTCAGATTATCAAAATAAGATTTGTGGTGGCCCTCATGGGCCTAACAACATAGTCTAGGCGGACTGGAGAGAAACCCTTCCCTTATATAGTATAATTAATGTATAAATATTATAATGAGAACCTGCAACTATGAGTGAAAGCGTTAAAAGTAAATTTCTTAGACACTATGAGTGAAAGCTTTATTTTACTTGATTTTAAGTATTTTTACATTAACTATCATTTAATAAAGGGCTATTGATACATATTTCTTGTTCAGATGTTGTTCTTGAATAGAAGCTTTTGTTTGTTAATTTTGTTGTACAAATATTTGTTTTTACTAATCACAATGACACCATTAGTTGTCATGACTCATGGGTAGTGGTACTATCATCACAACACATCGAAAATTGTAGCAAGATAATATTAAAGACTTAATCTTAAAAGGAAGTCGCATAAACATAGAGGGTATTAAAAAATAATAATAATAAATAAATAAATGCAATCTTAAAAAAATAATTGTAAAACGATTATCACTCTTAAATTTATTCTTATTGACTACCAGTAAAGGATTAGGTTTTAATTAGTTAGATTCCAAACAAGACAACAACTGGCATTCAAATAGTTCATGTCATTGTATATTAATTTATGAGTAATGCTTTAGATATTTTAAACATTTTCCTTTAAGACAAAATTATCAGTCTCTTTTCTATTTTCTATTATCTTTTTAGTTGTCTGTGACCACCATCATACTCTCATACTATCTCCAATTCCTCTCCTACTCACTCTCTCTTGTCATTCCTTTTCCACTCTGTCCCAACATAGTTATAACGCTTTCCACAATCCCTTTTACTCCATTCCCTTCTCATCCCATCTAACAAACTTGTTTACCCTAATCCTAGCCATCGGAGCCACCTAATCTCCCAACCCTTTTCCTTCATATCCCCAAACTCCGTTCTCTGTTTTGAAACAAAATTTGGTACTAGTGCTACTTGTGTTCAGTACAAGTGTAATGAGATGGCCTGGCTCCATATCTTCTTTGGGGTTGTTTAGGGTGTCCTAAATAAGTGCACTTTTTGTCTTTTTTAGATTTAGTGTAAGAGAGATGATTAACTAATAATTTGAGAAGATATGAGAAAGAAAATTATCTTAAATATTTTAATTGATTATCATATTGTTAAGTTTGAAAAATAATATACTTTTTAGGCTAATTGATTTTAATTAGTAATTGAAGGATGAGGTATGGGACGATTATTTTGTAGGTTTGAGAATCCAGAGAGCCCACGGACATTCGTTGATAGTAATTTATGAGCTTAGCTTATTAGTGTAAATAACTTAAAATAAATTAACAAAAAATGATTATCAAAAAATTAAGAGAGAAGTATTTTTAACTTATGTTTTTGGATTATTAATTTTTAATTTATAATAAGTTGTATAAAAAAATATTTATTTGAAACATATCAACTTAAATGCTTAAGTTTGTAATCAATCATAAATTTATATCATAATTTATAAATAAAGAGAAAAATAGGAGAGAAATGAAAAAAATATATATTTTTTAATCGCATGTCTCATATCAATTATCTTTTCTTTAAAAATCTTTATCTAAATTTCGTAGCCTAAACGCAAAGATTTTTATTCACATGCATGTATGCTTGAACACTTTTTTGTAGGAATTTTGTGACCATTTAGTGCCTAAATGAAGAGTTGCACGAGTGGTGCAGAGTGAGTATTTATTAATTATTATAATTTTTTTTTTTTTTTGGATATAGACAAGAAAAGAAAAACAAAATATGAAGGTCGCATGCAAATGGTTGCGGCTTTCGTGGAAGAAGTGAGGCTGCAATTCAAACTCTTCGACGAAAATCAGAATGAAGGTGCTCTCAGCCTCCTTTTCACTGAACTTTTTTTTTTTTTTTTATCAGTAAAATAAAAAAATTATTAAAATATGCATTTACTGACTTTTTCACTGACTTTTTAAGAATCTTTTTGACAAATCATGATAAGTAAATGTTAAACCTGTTTAGTATATACATATATATATATATATATATGAGAAAAATGATTGGAAATTCTAATAAAGAAACTCTAATGAGTTTTAGTAAGAGTGAATTTTACTGTGATGTGATGTTTTGGCCTTAATTTTATTTTATTTTATTTTTTTATTTCTTGTCATATCATTAGAGCTCAATTAGAACTCCAAAATTAGAGAAATATATCATTGCTCATATGTATAACTTAGGTTAAAATTGATAATTAAAAAATAGAAGTCAAAAACTCTTCTCCCACGAAGCCAACTGTATTTTCATTGTAGAAGTGCCAATATGTAGAAGAGCTCTAAATTAAAAAAAATGATTAATCTTTAGCTTCATTAATTTTTTCATTGTAGAAGTGCCAATATGTAGAGCCGACATCACTGTTCTTCATTTATTTTATTAATGTGGGACTTTCAGTTCAAAGTTCAAATGTAGGGTATTGTTGCTTTCCAGGTTAGGAGCCATTATATGTGGACCTATATATCCAAATATTCATATATCAGCTCCAGCTGTAATTAATGGCTATATGATGTATGTTAGAGAAGGGTTGACTTGTATTTTCTGCACTGTCAATGAGTTGGAACTTGGAAGCCTCAATTATTTTTTTAGGGCATAACACTAATGTGTGTAAATTATAAAAAAATAATTTTATTAGATGTTCTTAATATAATATTCCAATTCACTTATTAATTGATACTTTTCATATTATTTGGCCACCCTCAACTTATTCTAATGTTGTGTTTGGTTAGAGGATTTGGGGAGGAATTTAGAAAGGGAAATAGAAAAGCTAGGTGAAATGTGAATAAAACATGCCTATATTTCATCCAGTTTCACACACCTTTTCCCTTTCCTTTTCCAAATCCCTCTCCAAATCCCCCAACCAAACACAGCATAAAAGAATTGAATAATTTCCCGTAAATTGAATTTTACTGGCCACCAAGGATGGTAGCCTAGCAGGCAAAAGTTCACTCTGATTGAGTTTAGTGAACAAGCAGCTTTGAGTTCGAGTATTTATGGAGGCGAAGCGGTTTCCATCAAACTCTACTCCTAGTATCCGCTTGCTAGGACATGGTGGGGTTGGGGTCGAATTAATTTATAGTTCAAGCTCGTCTTGAGGGTGTTCCTATAGTTCCCCTAGGCCCATTTAAGTCCATGTCTAGCTCCATGGCTATTCGGGTCGGGACTCTTTAGTCACATTCAAAAAAAGCTGTTAGGTTGATCCTCCTTCAATCCTTTCTATCAAGCAAAAATTACACCTTACTGATGAGGAAGTCTTGTGCTTTGCCAAGCAATTCAATCCTTTTTCATTATAACCTTGTTGATTTTATGATGATTGTGCCTCTACCTCTGTAAAATCTTATGCCTATAAATCCCTTATCAGAAAAAGAGTAATGGTTGAGATCCCCACTCTCACAAGACCCCTACAAATTTGAATCACTCATGATATGAACCCTACATATATCTGAGTAGACCCAATACATACATGGAGGGGCGGGATCACTTTGGGAGTGTGGGGGTCATCCCCAAAGGAGATCCCAAACATTTCTCTAATGAGATCAACAAATGGGACAAGCGTTAATTTTTTTTTCTTTTTAGGCCCTTATGTTTTTTATATTGACAAATAGGTATTTATATTTGTTTTTTTTATGTCAGTATGTTGCAGTGGATGAAAACTTATTTTGAAAACAAGTGAAAATATTTTCTTTTTTGTTTTCGTTTTTGAAAATTTTAGATTTAATTTTACTTTTAAAAAAAAAAACAGAAATAATATACAAAACAAAAGCGGTTGGAAATTTTGGTTTTGTAGGCTCATTTGGGGCCAACTTTGAGCCCAAATTTAAATAGGGCCCACACATTTTTTGAGGTGGATCCAAGTGGTAACGTATTCCCTATCATATGGCAAGTCACACGGAGAAGATAGTTCGTCAAAATCATTTATGGGTGAATGGGAAGTTGACGTAATTTTTTATTTCGTGAGATAGGAAATTGAAGAGACAAATGTAAGTTACCTTGCTTTGGTTGTCTCACACAGAAACAATATAAGAGTTTCTATGAGTCTATAAGCTTTAAGTTGATATACTTGGAATGGGCCTCAAGAGGAACCCCAAGTTTTGTAAGGAGGGGAGTTATGGACAAAGTGGGCTTGACCCAAATTCACCACGCGTGCGGCCAAGCAGTGTCGGGTGCATGTTGTGGGACGGGTCCTAACTTTAATTTTTTGGACAAAATTCGTTTAAATTTTTTCAAATTCTTGAAATTCCTAACGAATTAATTCAAATTTTACAAAAAAAAATTAGAATTCAAATTTTGCCTTCCCGAAACCATGCCTCTCCAGTCGCCTCTCTTCATTTTCTGACAATTCAAATTTCACACCTCTTCGAAGAGTTTTCCTGAACAGACACCTCTTTGCCTATAAATAAAGAATTATCCAGCAATTCAATTCATTCATTTCTTCCCCTTTTTCTTCCCTCCTGCACTTGTTCTTCATATTAGTTCATAGAGTTTTCAGAGAGTTGCAAAACTGAGGTCTGGTTCGCTTGACAGATTGTTTGTAGTGTTACTATAATCTATGAGTTTTGATTATTGTATCCTGAAAGATAGACGTCATTAATCCGCGAACACCTGTGCGGCGTTAAACTTATCTTAAAGACAAAATGTCACACATTCAACTTGATCATAGTCTTGATGTTTTTATTTTCTAGAACAAAAATGTTCTATAAATAATTTATTTTATTTGTTTCAGTTTTATTTTTTACATTGAAGATTGTCCAATTGTCCAGCAAAAGCAAAATGCTGTAAACGAAAGTATTGCAAAACAAACAAACCATGGTACTAATGAACTTCTTCTACTACACTTTCCCAGTACATAAAATACAACAAATTTCATTACGGTGTCTCTCTGTTCTATTAGCCCTTCGAGGCAATGTATTTCTTTTAAAAACAAGCATGTAATTACAATCCACATTAGCCAATTCAGAAGTTGAATATACGTTGAATTACAGTATATATACACACAGTACTTCTTCTTATCCTTTTACCCGTTCAAATCAAATCATGATTTTAAAACTAAGCCAAACGGAGCCTAAAACTCTCTCTCTCTCTCTCTCTCTCTCCAGAATTTCATTTTCTCATCATATTCTTTCTTTCCAGTTCCAAGAAAACATTTTGTTTCTGGGATTTCCATTCCATGCCATGCCTTAGCTTCCAAACACCACCCAATCAGGATATGTCAAATGCAAAGCTATCATTATTTTTATACGTTGATCGGTCTCCAGACCCGTCATATCTCCTCCCCAACACCCCACCGTAGCCCTCTTGCACATTCGCTACGTGTGCATTATTACACGTTTGATCAGCATACCCATCTCTCAGTGACGGTAACACTTCAATCGTTCTAGCCTCATGATCACCCTCAATTCGCACCTCCTCAATCTTTCTAACCACCTCTCCCATTTCTGGCCGTTGATCAGGATTACTCTCTGTGCACGCTGCAGCGATATGGAGTAGCCTTTCCATCTCCCTCACTGATTTTTTCGAGTTTGTGATCTCCGGATCAAGTACTTCAGCTTCTCTACCCTCTGAAATGGCCGATCTCACCCACTGGACCACATCGGTCCCTCCCTTCCCGTTGTTGAGGTACTGGGAAGGGAATTTACCGGTGAGGATTTCCAAGATTACGATTCCTAGACAGTAAACGTCGCATTTTGGAGAAACTTCTTGGGTTTTAATGGCTTCTGGGGACTTGTAGGCAAGCAGTGATTGAATGGCTTGTGGGTTGCTTACCAATGAGTTGAATCCATAGTCTACGAGCAATGGCTCAGAGTCCGGGCTGACAAGAACATTGCTTGATTTGAGATTGCCATGAGGTAAGTCGGAGGAAGCTAGCTCAGTGTGGAGGTAGCCTAATCCTCTGGCAATTCCTTGAACAATCTTTAGACGGGTTGGCCAGTTGAGCTCGGCATGGCTCGGTCCGCGATCACCTAAAAATTTAGAGTTATTATTGGAAATCATAGGTGTTTTTGAGGACATATAAGAAATTTAGAGTTATTATTGGAAATCATAGGTGTTTTTGAGGACATATAAGAAGAGAAGGATGCAAATATAAAATTGTGGAGGAATCGGATCATCTGTTCTACTCTTTGTCCAAAATCACTTTTGTACCACACAATTTATCTTTATGACTTCGATCATGTGGTAGATGAGGAGTTTGAGACAAAATGACAAGAGAGAATGGAACAGAAGATTCTCAGCAAGTTGTAAGGGTATATCAGATATGTGATTGCATTCACTAGTTACAATGTCAAGAAACCTTTCATCATACGAAAGAAAAGATTAGCAAGTAAGGCTTTGTTTGTTTGGGGATAAGGTTAGAGGATTGGACTAGTAACCTAGTCAATTCTAAATTTAAAGTTTGGATACGAAAGTGAACTTTTGAATTGAGAGTCTTTCGGATTATATAGGCCACATATGGGAGACTATTGAGTCTTGTGGGAGAAGGTGATACAAAATGAGAGAACTAAAAGGATACAAATTAAAGGTTTATCAAAATATTCTTGAACTATGTTCATTATACTGTTTATCTCTAGTGATTTAAATCAAACATAAGACAAGATATGATTCAATTAATCTCTCTCTTAATTAAGGACATTCTAAATAATTTCACGTAATCTAGTTGAATAAAACAAATATCGCCATTGCCCCTATTGGCAAAATTTGAATTGACTTGGAAACTAATTAGGTTTCGTTTGGCTTTTGATTAAAAACAAAAGCAAAAATGTTAGGGATTCTAAAAAAAATATCAAAAATTTTGCACACTATTTTATTAAAAAGTTTAATCATTTAAAGTCACACCAATTTATAAAAAAAATTATAAAAATAAAAACTTAGTTATTACCATAAAGTTATGTAAAAGGCTAAAAGTTAGATTCATACCATGCAATAGGTAGAGTAAGCTTCCTTTGGGAACAAACTCAGAGACTAGCAACTTCTCATCTTTCCGATAATGGTAAGCCAACGGTGGCAACACATTCTGGTGCCTTAACCTGCCATGCCTTTTGATCTCTGCATCAAACCCTTCTTTCCCCAACTTGTTCATTTCCTTTATCCTCTTCACCACCACTGTCATCCCATTCGTCATCATCGCCTTGTACGATGACCCCAACGACCCATTCCCCAGCACCTCTGCCCCTGCCTTCATCAAATCCGTCAACCCAAACACAACACTCTCTTCATTCACCAACACGAGGTCGGCCCCGCCACCTTTCCCGTTGTGGGACCCCCTCTTACTCGACCCCATGCCTTTTCGACTCGAGTTCATATCCTTTTTACTTACACTTGACACGCGAACCTGTTAGTGTAATAACATATCAAAACGATGAATAAGAAATCATTTTAAAATTAAAATAGCATATATTGTGCCTGATCATCAGAAGTTGCACTGAATAGACTAACGTATATCTTCAAAATAAAAACAAATAAATTTATAGGCAGTTTTGTAAACTGTACCAAACAGCATCATATTATGTACCAACCGTACCTCCACTGTCTCCTCAAGATTTTCCTTCTCGAGCAAATTGAAGTTCTCTTGCCTCCGCTTGAGCACGAAGATCGCCACGATCATGATGGAGAGAATAACCACAGTGGTTGTCATGAGCCCAGCGGCGATCTTGTTTGACTCGTTAGGGTCAGCATTGTCGGAGTTTGGTGACGGTGTTGGATGAGGCATTTTAGCATCCAGACTGCATGCATTACCTATCTTCGGACCACAAAGCCCTACATTTCCCTGGAATGCTCTCATATCGAATGACAATAAACTCGCTGGGATTTCGCCTTCCAGGCTATTATTCGATAGGTCGAGCAAATTCAACGAAGGTTGTTCTAACGATGGAATTGGCCCGGAAAAATGATTGTTTTCAAGGTGTAATTCTGCTAGATTGTGAAGTTTAGCCAATGATTCTGGAATTCGACCCCTGAAATTATTCATCCCAAGCCACACTTTCCTCAAAGACTGCATTTTTTCGAAGAAATCCGCGGGAATTTCACCAGAAAACCGATTGTTCGACAAGAAAATGGCTTTTAAAGCACCCAAACGATTCAATTCCGGAATAGAACCCGAAAAAGCATTGTTCTGTAAACTAATCACACGAAGACCCTCCAATCCAAGCAGAGCATCAACATCAATTTTCCCGGACAAACCCATATCTTCGAGACGAAGAATGCTTACGAATCCATTCTCACAATTGAGACCAACCCATGTCTTGTTTACGACGCAAGGACTTGATCCCGAGGCCCATGCGTCGATGGCAGTAGTGTTGGTGAATGATTTCTTGAGCTTGAGCAGAGCTTCAGAATCAGAAACTGAATAACAACCCATTGGAGACACAATCAAGAATATGTAGAAACAGAGTATGTACAATCCAAGAACATGAACAATGGCCATTACTTCACTTCTTCCCCGTTAATTTACGTCTCCCCGGGAAAAACCCGCCGGTGAATTGTGAATTTGTGGTTGATTTTTGTGTGATTTTGTGTGATTTTCATGGTTTGTGGATTGGGTGTTTGGTCATGAAGGTGGAGATGAGGGAAGAGAAAGGGTTAGAGACAGAGAGAGAGTTTGAATTGCTTCTTGTTTTTTGACCAAATCATTGGCTAAACCGTTGTTTTCGTAGATGAGGTCCATTGAGGCCTATATGATTTGTTGTAACGGTAAAAACTGTCAATATTGGTTATTGGACTATTTTGCCCTCTGATATATGAGGCTGATTTTGCAATAGAACTAAGAAGCTTTCTTAAATCAGGGCCAAATTTGGTAAGTTGTAAATTTTTTAGATGAATGGACAGTGGCTTTTTTGCTGTGAATGGACAGATGACTTTATGGTATGAAGGATGAGGAACTACTGGCATGACTGTTATGGACATTTTTTGTTTTATGACAGCACTATTGTATGAGAGATGAGGAACCACGGTCATCGTTGTCGTTTAGTAAAAAGTCTGGCTTCCTCTAGTCCCACATGGTATTAGAGGATTCATCATGAATTCCGTTTCGATAATCTGAACCGTTCAATGTGTAGAACTTGTAGAGTACTATAACCCTGTAAAAAATTACGTTAATCAGATATCGATAACTATCTCATCGAATTAGTTTTCTGTCAACTATTTATTTTTTCACCGTCTATTTTTGTTTATATAAAACTGATTTGATCACATTACTATCGATATCTAATTAACGTGATTTTTAAAACCATATAGTACTCGACAAGTTCTACACATTCAACAGTTCGGATTATCAAAACGAGACCCGTAATGAGCTCTCACGTATCCACCAGCATCCTCTAATCCGATCTGGGATTGGAGATAAGCCAGTACTTTAATAAATATATAAAATTTTTCGAGTTTAAAATCAAAGTAAAATGATATTAAAATATTGTGTTCTTTATCTATACAAAAGTAATAATAACACATTGTAAAATAATGTAATTTTATTTTAATTTTAAACTTAAACCAATGAATTATCATAGTAAAATTATTGATGAGAGATTCAGGGGTGTTTTGGGAAGCAACAAAAAAGTTAGCTTTTAGCTTTTTACCCATTTTGGATCATATCACCTCTCACATTTTTTACTCACAAAAAGACAAAATAGACTAAAAAAATCAAAAAGTCAAATTTTTACCAACTTTTCAAAATACCACTCATTAAAAAAGAATAAGGATCCTCAAAAAGAAAAAGAAAAAATGCCATGGAAATTGAATTTCTTAACTTTTTTAGTGAGTTGTTTTCTTTATTTTATTGGCCTTTTTTTTTTCTAATTTTTATGAATTTTTAGGATTTTTTTTTTTTTTAATTTTTAAATTGTACCCACATTTGACATGAAAAACCCACTTCAGCTACTTTATTTTCGATTATGACAGTAAACTTATAAACTTCTAGTTAAATTACAAAATAACTTAATCGTCAATTTTTATTGGAAAATTTGGCTATAAACCCTTCTTATCTTCCTTTTATTGTTAAAAAAACTAAAAAAAAAATTATACTTTTAAAACCTCTCATAATTATAAAATCTTGTATAAATGACAAAATTTATTATTTAAATATTTTGTCAGGCTATTGTACCTTAAACTAAATCTTCCTTAATCACCATCTCAATCTCTCAAGCTTAGTCTGATACAACTATTGCTTATACATAGACGATAATGCCATGGCTAGGGTTTCAAAGGAGATCTGGTCGGAGTGTAGAGGGGGAAGCGAGAAAGACATTCTCTTCGTGTTTCGGAGTCACCAGAACTGAAAATGAAGACGATTTTGACAAATTGGTGCTCTAGTCCACAGAGCCAAAAGCAATCATAGTCTTCAAAAGCTCGGGGTTCATCTTTGAAACGTAACTTTGAATATCTGCATATATATATATATATATGAAAATCAGATACACCGAAATGATTTTCACATAATAAGAGAGATAATGAATTTTAAAAATGAAATCAAATTGATGAGGACGAACCTCAAAAGCTTCGACGGCGATCGGAGAGCTTATTGGGAAGAGGTTTGGAGGAGCAGTCTCTCCATTCTAAAGAAATCGAGTTCAACAGCTGATCTCGATGCCATTTTGATGTTCAACTCTCTTTTTTTTATTTATTATTAATTATATGCTTTGAGTGCTTTTGAACGGCGTTGAGCAAGGAAATTGGGAGGTGGAGGGGGCTTTGGAGGAGTTTTCAGAGACGAACGAGGCGCTTGGATGTATGGCAACTATGGAAGGCTAGATAGTGGAACAAGCTTAGAGGCAGAACTGTGGGCTCTCTATAAAGGACTAACAGTGATGCTCCAGAAGGGTATGCATGAGGTGATCATTGAGACTGATGCTGAACAAGTAGTTCAGCTGATGGAGGACGCCACAGATGACAAATTTCCTTTTAAGGGACTGTTGAAGGACGCAAAAATAATTTTCAGAGAATGTGAATGCACCATCCACCACATCTATAAAGAGGGAAATTTGTGTGCGGATGCTTTGGCAAAATTTGGAGCGGAGCAACCTGAAGATATATTGGTGGTTAATGAACCACCAAAGGAAATTCAATATTACCTTGTTGCAGATATGATCGGCCTCTTTAGGGAGAGGGCCTAGTTTGTTTTTTAATTTCTGTTGTACCTAAAAAAAAAAAAGAACGGCGTTGAGCAAAACAATGGATAATAGAATATAAATGCCAAGACAGAGACAGGGGTGTATTGTATTATAATACGCACGAGATAAAATTTGACCTGGTTTATTCATTTAGTATATATTTTACTTTTTGTAACAGTAAAATTTTACTCTGGTTAAAAGCATGTTGATTTACTTAACAATATAAAATTTTATTTTAAATCATAGTAAACTTTACTCTTATTCAGAGTAAAATTGTACTTTTAAAGTAAAATTTTACTCTAAATCACAGTAAAATTTACTATGATTCAAAGTAAAATTTTACTTGGGTTAAAAACATATTGATTTTGCTTAACAATATAAAATTTTATTTTAAATCATAATAAACTTTACTCCGATTCAGGGTAAAATTTTACTGTTGATTTGCTTAATGATATAAAATTTTATTTTACATCTTAGTAAACTTTACTATGATTCAGAGTAAAATACTCTGAATCATAGTAAAGTTTACTATCATTCAAAGTAAAATTTTACTCTGAAATACACTGTGAAGATGGCTTAATAGAAGAGCTAATAAATATGAGGGTAATATAGTAAGAGAAACAAGTTTTAAAATATTATAGTGCTGCTCATAGCACCTATCAAAATTCTTTGGACCCCCAATTTCTTTAGACCCCAACCCTAAACCCTAAATTTTAATAATATTTTTTTGGACACCCCACTTATTACCAAATCTACCCATATTCATAACATTTTCACAATGAAATGCACACTCACCTAATTTTTCATCCAATTCCTAAAACAACTCTAATGAAAAGAAAAGAAAAGAAAAAAAATGAAGAAAACAGATGATACTCGGATGTTATTGCATGTTGGGTGGTTCACAGTGACTAAAAGAAAAGAAGACATAATAGCCATGGCCATGGCCTGTTCATCATCATCGTCTACTTGTTCAATTTTCAGTCCAGATATGCGAATTCTTAATGTGCCATTATTATCAAAACCTATAAAAAAAATTCAATCACATTCATCATCATTATCATCATCAAGATGAGCATACAATGGGCGGTGTTGGACGCCCATTGCTTCTGTATCGATGCTTCCAAAAGAATCCATTATCATCAGAATTTTGAATGTATCGCCATCAAAATTCTGAATGTAGCCCAAAATAATTTGTTCATCACTGTGTAGCCGAAAAAATGTATTTTGTTCAGAACTGTTTTGTCGAACAATAATGATCCTGTCAGCACTGTACGTCCGAACAAAATTTGTTCATCACTGTGTAACTTGAATCCATTCCAATTCACAACTTAAAATAACATGAATTAAATCCATTCAAAATACATAACTTAAATCCATTCCAATTCACTCTTTTCCATTCTAAGTTAGTTTAACAAAGAAAATTACATAACTGACTATCTACATTAATGTTCGGAACCTATGTATTGAACGAAAGGATTATGTTCAGTACTGTATTACCGAACATAATTTTAACAGTCAGCAAACCAGTATCGAACAGCTCGAACGAAACAAGAACGACCGAAAATGACCGAAAACGACCGAGAATGTTAATACAAGACAGGTAAACTTATTAATGGAACACCGGTCTCACTAGAATTGTTGTCCTCGTCCTCCATTGCTCTACACAGTGAAATAAGTGATGAAGTATACGTTATACTTGAAGCAAAACTTTCAAGTTCAATAACGTTGATGATGGTGATAAAGATGACACATTCAGGATTTAAGATGATTATGAAAAATAATAGATTTAGGGTTTATATTAGTTGGTTATGAAAAGTAATAAGTTTAGGGTTTACAAACATAGAATACGTATAGTTGGAGTTGGAGGTGGGGGTGGGGGTGGGGGTGGGAGTGGGTGTCCAATATTATAGAGTATTAGTTCTTATTGATAGGTGAGTGTTCCATTTAATAATGTTTTTTAATATAATTTTACTTTAGGATATAATTGTAATAAAAAAAATTATAACATGGCAGAGTCAAAGAATTTTGGCAGGTGCTAATAGCAACACTCATTTTGAAAGTACCTCCATAATTCTTGTCATTTTGAAAGACAAATTTGACAGTGAGGTGTCTATCACCAAATCTCCCTATTCAATTAAAAAGTTGACCGAAAAAGGGGGTTATTTTTTGTCAATTTGATTTGTTGTGACAAGTAAATTTACACATTTCTCTAACAAATGTAAGCTTATGGATTATGATCATTTGTTAACTTATTGAAGTCATTACAAGAATCAAATCCTAACCTCTGTCAATGAAAGAAGACGATAAATTGATAGAATTAATCTCAAAATCATTTTTGCTAGTATACAAAAAAAAAAAAAATTATATCCATTAACGACCTTAGAAATCTATGTTGATGATGAAAGGACTGTTGGTTCTATTATTTTTATATTGAAAAAATGATTTTAATAATTTACTTTTTAGTGAGGTCCTATATATATTAAACACCTAAAAGTACTTTGGTGGTGGATCCCTTCTTATGGATTGGATTAAATCATGCCATCAAACGGTTATCCCGGAAATTGAGTCCATGGATATAATGATAACACCTCAAAGCATCATTTTTTTCAGTTCAAAAAAAGTGAAAGTAGGGGCACATTGAACCAATTTGGGATGCATTGAAGCTTAAAAGAAAAAATATGAAAAATTCAAGTGTTGTTGTTCTGGCATTAGATATGAGTTTGTTGGGGCTAGCTCAGGTCCAACAAAAGAAATCCTAGACCCTGAGATTTGGGCCCAACATTGGCCCATATAGTTTGGATTAGCATTATGTCCCTCGGGCCTCAATCTGACCCAGCCCCAACTTAGAAAAACGCTGCGTCTGTCTCTGCTGCGTCTCCAGCGTTTTGGAGCAAAAGTTGATTTGGGATGTGATTATAATCAACAATATGAAATTACAATACTACCCTCATGATTGGTGCAGGATGATGCAGGCCATTATATTGGGTGAGAGCATTTTGGTAATTCTATAGTTGTACACCATGACATGACAACTTAGAAAAATATTATCTAAAAAAAGTAAAAAAGCAACTTTTTACCAATTTTTTAAGTCACTTTATGAAAAATCCAAAAATCTTGATTAAAAGCAAAAAAGTTGATTTTTACCACCTTCCCAAAATAGCCTAAAATTGTCTAGCTGACACTACAATTACCTGCGTGAACTTATAAAAAAATACAATTAGTTCATGTTATTGACATAATTTAGTTCATGTTATTGACATAATTATACTGATTTTTCTTTTGATTAACTAAAGGGACTAAAACTAATGTAGATAATGAATAGACACTAAAATAAAAAGATACATTGTAGACATTAAAACAAAAAGATATATATATATATATATATTAGTTAAAATCTATAATAATATTATTTTTATTCATATGAAATAATTGGTAAAAAATTATTTAACTATTCCGAGAATTAAAATTTTAAAAAAAAATCACTTTGTTTGGTTTAAAATTTCAAAAAAAAAAAAATTACGAGTTTTCAATCCGTATTTAATAATTTTTAATAAAAAAAATTTCACATTTTAATCAAATTTTTTTTTTCACTTTTTAAATCTACTTAATCTACATATACTTAAAAGTAAAAAGGTAGAAAATTTGTACAAAATTATTTTAAAAAATTATTGAATACAATAAAATACAAAAGTACATTTTAATATTTTGTTGTATTTAATAAATTTTTTAAGATTTTTGTACTAATTTGTTTTTTAAAGTATATTTAGATTAAGTGAATCTAAAAGATAAAAGGAAAAAAATTAATTAAAATGTTAAAAAATATATTTAAAATTAAAATATACGAATTGAAAATTTAAAAAAATATTTTGAAAAATTTTAAACCAAATAAATTAAATATAATTATGTTAAAAATGTATAATTAATTTTTAAAAAAATTCAAAGAGGAGGACTGCATTGGGAGCAAGGATCCCCTCCTTTCTTTCTCTACTTCACTGTCTTCTTACAATGGTAAAGATTCATCTTAAAAAAATTCAATCGTTCAAATCATCCCAAAAAAATTACTTTTTAATTTTTAATTTTTTTTTAATAAAGTGATTTGAGTTGTTAAATTATCTTTAAATGAATCTTAACTGTTACAAAGAAGGAGTCAAGTAGAGATGAGAAGGAGAGAATCCTCGCTCCTTTATTGGTTGACTGCCTAACAAAGTAGATTTTAATAGAGACAAGGATGTTGATGTAGGCCCAACTTTTTCTGTACTTATATGAGTGGTTGTGAGGTTGTCATTGACTAATTAGCTGGAACCAAAACAAGGAATTGTTTGTGTGGGATAAAACATTTTTTAAATGGTTACGTTGTCAAGACGATGTGGACGTGGTACATATTTTTGTTTATTATTTGTTTTGTAAAAGAAAAAAAATTTGAGGTTAGAGCTTGATGTGGTCGAGCATTTTGTAGTACATTAGGCTGATTATAAAGTAATTTTTCAAGCTTCAAGTTTCACTTTTATTATCTGGCAAACAATAAGCAAAGTGGGCTTGTTTGACAAGATTGTTGGGTTAATTTAATTTATTAAAAAATTAATAAAATAAAATATCATAGTTAAATTATAATCATTTTATATTTTTTCTCACAAAATTATAAATAAATAAAAAAAGTTAAAAATTCATCTCAAACAAAAAAAAATTAGCTAATCTAAGGGGGTGTTTGACATAACATATATAAGTGTATTTATTTGAGTCACATCACGTCTATACCTTTCTACAAATCTTTTCATAAAAAGAAAAAAAAAATATACTTATTTAGATTATTTCAACTACCCCTAAAATAACTAAAAAGCTAAAAAATCAAACTAAAAAAATTCATCCCAAATGACACCTTACACGTTGGTCCTATAAATTAAATTTATTTATTCCTAAATCATATTCTAATTTTTAATTATAAATTTATCACTATAAATATATTTATGTTGTAAAGTTACTTATTTAATGATAAATTATTTACTTATTTAAAATTAATATATTTAAAAATTATTCGGTGTGTTTAGTTTCAATTTTTTAAAAATTAAGTTTTTTATTTTTTGTAGTTTTTTATTTTTAGTGAATATTTTTAAAATTCTAAGTAATTTGTTTCTCTTTTTTTAGATACACCTTATTTAGATATATCTAAAAAGTAAAATATTTTAAAAAATTAATAAATATATAAAAATACGAAAAAAATATACTGAATTCTGATTTATTTTTTTTCTGTTTTTGGTATTAGTGAATTTTTTACAGATTTTTTTGATAAATATTATACTTTTTAATTATATATTTATGTCAAATATATCTAAAAATTAAAAAAAATTACTTAAAATATTAAAAAAATTCAATAAAAATAAAAGAATATAAAAAATAAAAATTTTAATTTCATAAAAAATAAATCCTAAAAATTCAAATCAAACAGCCTGATATTATAATACATGTGATTTATTTCTTTTAAAGATAGAGATGAGATGACCAAAAAATAATTTTGAAAATAATAATAAACAGAAGGAATCAATTAAAATAAAACACCTAATGGATTCAGATTGACCACGAACCGCACGATCCAATCCATCAAAAAGTACGGAAGAGAGAAAGAAGTTTCTGGCCGTTGATCGAAATTGGATGTACACAATAGTGATCCGAATACTACATGGTAGTATATCTGTATAATGCAAACATGTGAAGAAAAGCACGGCCACGTGATTTTCATGCAATGTTTTGATGTGACACTAGCTTTGGTACACCTAGGTCTGTTAATACGATATGATCTTGACACGTGTTGACCGTAAATTAGAGAGTATTTTTATAAACGTGGGCTTGGATGGGCCGGGCCTAGATAAGTCGGCCGCCAGTTGCGGGAAAACGTGTACTGCCCGTTTGCTTTTTCTTTAATTGAGACCGTGGGACCTACCTGGGCCGAGTTGGCCCTGTCGGCACGCAAAAGGTATGCCCAAATTCCCATGTTAACCCTACTGTTCTTCACAACAATAATGATTCATGTCACTAAAAAAAATTACTAATAGCACTAATGTATTAGGAATATCAAAAAAAACAAGGCATAGGCTACGGACACCAACTACCACATCATTAGTGGTGCTATTAGAGTATCACTTTTAGTGCTCTCAACCATTTTTCTCTTCATAAATTACAAAGGCCATGTTTAGTACAACCTTATTATTTGATGTTTTAGGGCATGTTTGATTGGAAGGATTAGAGCATGGGATTGAGATTATTAATCCGGGCCCAATTATTCCATGTTTGTTTTGACATTTTGTTTTAGGATTATTAATCCAATGGATAATTAATCCAACAAATTTGTAGGATTATTAGTAATGAGGTAGGGGTGGGATTGTGAATACTATACTAATTTGATAGGATTATTTATACCTCACTATTAATCTTGTGGAATCAAACAAGAGTGTTTCCAACGTTTACTCTTTTTTTTTAATCAAATTTGAGTAAAAATTTGAATAAAAGGTTTATATGATATCGAGCATTCCACCGGGAAATTTTGATTTTTTATCAAAACACCGGTCAACTAGGAGGATGACTGAAGGATGTCCAGTCAATCAACCGGCCAATGTAAATTGCCCAAATTTTGAAATAGACTTTCTACAATAAATTGCAAGGAAATGGATATCCGGATGGACAATTGACCGGTTGTCCAATGCTCCTACTCCTGCATACCTGTAAAGCTAACGACTATCTACAATAATTTAATGAAAGCCTCTAAGCATCCTCAATTTGATGAAAAGTTTAAGACATCCTCAATTTGATACTGGTTTGATATTAACACTAGAGAACCTAAACTAAACTTTTTTTTATCAAATTTAAATTTGATGGGAAAAAAAAAAAAAAAAAAAGAGTAAGCGTTGATAAGAGCGTGACGTGTTAGTTTTGTTCGTGTTGTGTTATTTTGTATGGAAGATTTTATTTTTATATAAAATCTATAAAAGAAAACTTAATAAAAATGACGTAATAATGTTATTATTGTAAATAAAATTATCTTTAATAGTATTTTGTCTTAAAGTGAAACGTTGACAATGAGTCAAATGAAAATTTTATATAAATTTTGTAATTTTGTAGAGCATTACTCATTTTGTATTTATGTCAAAATTCTTTTAACACTAACTGAATTCGTTTATTTTTTTGAGTTGGGCTTTTTTTCAAGAGAAATGTTTTTTTCCCCGAATTTGAGCCCCCCCGAATCAGATAGAAGAGAAGAGAGAAAGAAAAGAGAGGGGAAGAGGAGGAAGAGATGGGAAGAGATGGCAGCCCCTCCGCCCACCGTCACCTCCGCCTGATTGTCACCTGCCGTTGCCTCGTCGCAGCAGCTCGTCGTCGCAACCCCGCCGTCGCCTCCGCCTCTGCTTCGCAGCCCCCGCCTCTGCCTCCACCTCCGCCCCCTGCCTCTGCCCCCTGCCTCCGCCTCCGCCTCCGCCCCGCCTCTACCTCCAGCCCGATTTTGTTGGCCCCTCCAGTCCACTTCTTCTTCTTCTTCCTCTTTCTCTTCTTCTTCTTCTTCCTCCTTCCTTCTCTTCTTCTGATATTCTTCTTCTGAAAAAAAAAAAAATCGAAAACAACGTCATTTTTGAATTCGGGGGGGATTCAAGGGGGCTCAAATTCGAGCTACCAATCACTTCTATTTTTTCAATTTAAATCTAGACTAGAGGGTGTTGTCTAGGCACGTAATAGGTTTCATTTTAATAATTTGAATTGTTTATTTTATCATCCTTTGCGTGTATATCATTGATAAAAAAAAATTAAGTCAATATGATATTTGTAAACCCTTCATTTTTTTTATGAATAATATACATATAAAGCCTGTTAAAATAAACAATTCAGATTATCGAAACGGGACCTGTGATGGACAAGACCCTCTAGTTCATATGATAGATTGAAGAGAAACCCAACCCTTTTTTTTGTCATATTATGGGATTGTGTCATTTTTAATTTATTTTTGATTTGTGTTGTGTTAATGTGTCATATTAATAAAAAATGCAAAATGTATGAATAAATTTTTTTTTTCCCCACAAGTTAAATTTCATACAACTAATTTGGTTAAATTCAAATTATTTATATTTTTTTATTTCAATTCAATTTTTCTCTAATTTTTAAAAGTAATACCCTATTATTATGTATGTTTTACTAGATTAACTTTAAAATCTTAAACGAAAATGTTATATATATATATATATATATTAAACTTTAAATCTTATTATATATATATGGGGTAAGAGTTACGTAAAGAATTCAAAATTGTCATAGTACCCTTATTAGACATAACATTAAAATGTATAATTAATTTTTTATTAAGTTGAATATCTATATAAACTTGATGTTATATAAATTCGACACTAACATGATTTATTACTATTCGTATTATCAAATTGTGTTATATTCATATTTATGTCAAAAAATAGTTAATTATAAATTACTAACTTCATGTAATATTTGCCAGGGGGTTTGCCTAGAAGCAGTCACTCTTGAAATAGTGCGTAATACCTCACTAATTGTTAGGCGCTCTTGCGTTGAGTCTTGTTATTATATTGTGACAATAATTTACACCATTAAATAACATATTGCATAGAAAATAAAAATAATTAAATAACTTTTAAAAATATTGTTAAAAAAATGAGATTTTTAGTTTAAGGTCCTAATATTATAATTTTATAAGATAAATGACATTTAATATTTTCATAATAATTGTGGTCCCTCAATATTTTTACACATAAATTTCGCTACATAGAGAAATTTCAATTTCACAAAAAAAAAAGTTAGCTCTCATAAAAAAATTCTCTATAACGAGCTGAATTTTCTTTGTAACAAACTGAAATTTCTCTAATAATATTATTGAGCGATCTTAACTAATAAGAAAAAAAGCATATTAGACTTCTCCTACTACCCAAAATTGGAGAGAGATGTTTCCCTATTTTTTCCTAAAAACTCAACTTGCTTGTTTTCATTTTTCAAAAAACACTTTTCAGAAAATTTTACTTTCTTATTTTTCGTATTTTTTTGTTTTTACTGAATTTTTTTAATATTTTAAGCAATTTTTTTACTTTTTAAGAACAATAACTTCAAATAAATAAACAGAAAACAGTTTAACAATAACTTCAAATAAACATTAATAAAACTTACAATTGTTTACTGGAATGAAGCAAGCAGTTCTTCAAAATACATAATTTGTAAACTAAAAACAATTTCTGAAAATATAAAATTACAGAGAAAGCTATTTTCTTGAGGAAGGAATGCTCTCAATTTTCTTTTAACTCTGCCTTATTCTTGAATGAAGAGGCTCTTTTATAATCAAAAGAGACTACTGTTAGTCTTATGAGTGAATGATTCTGACTTGAAAGGAGCATCAGGAGCACATGGGATTTGTCTGCTGCTTTCGATGAGTGACTAAAGTTGATGGTTGCTTTTTACTGTGCTGAATTTGTCGGTTGGATGAATTATGATGAATGATGAATAGTAATGTTGACTTTTTGATGAATAGTGAATAGTAAAGTTGACTTTTTTCACTATTCATTACTTGAAGGCATGTGATTGAGGAAATCAGTATAGATATATATATCAGCAGCTTTTCTCAAAAACGAGTATTGATTGAAGCTGATAATTATAGCTATATAGAACCCAATGACTGAATTAAGCATATGGGTCCTGAGCATCTTGGAACTCGGGTCCATATGGATTTTGAGTAGTTGAACCTTCAGAAGAGTTTGAACTGTCTGAACCATCTTCTGAACTGCTGTTATCCGAGTCTGACTTGGCTTGGGCCATGAGGAGACGAGCCATTTGGAAGAGCTCATCTTTGGATGACTTGGACTTGGGCTTAACCTTTGATTTGGACTTATCCTTTGACTTGGGCTGGTCAGTACTGGGCTTTGCTGATTTGGATTTAATCTTTGATTCGGATGACTTGGGCTTGGAAGAACTGGATGATGGGCTTCCAAGATTGACTGAAGGAAGTTGGCTTCCTTGTGTTAATGGAGCAGTTGGGTTCTACTGAGCTTTAACCATGGCAGGTGTAGGGGCATGAATGTTGATTGGGAATTCAGTTTGAACAATTTCAACAATTCGTGGAATCTTAAAATTATCCCACCATTTAACCATATGTTGCCGGTAAATAACATCATCATAAATACCATATTGCCATTTAAATATCCAGGGGATTTTGTATTTGGATATAAAAATAAAGTAATGGAGGGAATTTCCTTTGCTAAGGAGTGAATGAGAAAACAGTGGAAAAATAGTTAACTTGATCCATAATGACTGATGGGAAAATTTCTGAAATGGCGCCATGCTGAGTCCACCATCGCAGAAACCAGGTAAGTAATTCGGATTTAAACTTTTGATCAAATTAAATAAACCAAGAGTGGTTATTTGACTCATTTTGATACAAGAGGACTTTGAACCAACCGTCAATGTAATCATAGTAATTGTATTAAATTGAATGACCATGCAGATCTCGTAGTTGATAAGGAGAACCCCAATCAACCAGAGAAACAAAGTTGTGAATATAAAGTGAATGGTACACAATTTTACTCGTGTAAGTGCGATCATAAATGGGTTTAATCACAATTGACTGATGGTTGAACAAGATGTCTTTGTAGAAAGTAATTGTTTTTTCTGGATGGAGAGGAATAAAATGTCATCCAAAAGGAAAATAGGATTTAACCAGATTATGAACAGTGTGACTTTTTGGGTGACTAGGTTCTTTGAAAAAGAGATTAGCAGTGGTGGATTTAACATAATTAGATTGGGCTGATTTAATAGGATTAGGAGGGTATGGAGTAACTGCTTGACTAGATAAAGCAAAATGATCAGTAGCCAAAGCAGATGTATAACTAGGTTTAGGAATGTTACCAAGAATTTGGTAACGGTTAACCAATTCAGCAGGATGGTATTTCATTACTAACTCCATGGGAGACGAAACAAAAGGTTGACTAGAAGGGACCAAGGCTTTGGAAGGAGGCCGTGGACGAGACATCTGTGAAATAGAGAAGATAAATTAGCATCCACTGAGGATATCTAATTGATCAGTATGTTTATATAAACAGTTAATATAATGAGAAAGTTGTTGTTTCTGAGCTTTAATCCGATGAAATTGTATGTACTGGGCTCTTTTAGTAGGTAAATGGATTGATTTGAGAAAAGCAAGGCGGCGAGCAGTATGCTTGACTAAGGTTTTATAGTGTTTAATCTGGTGTTTATGGTAAGGAATAGAGGAAATGGGCATGATGTAACTCACTATCCACCCTGTAAAAATTCTCGGGTAAGAAAATCAGGAATAGAATTTTGACAACCAGGTATATATTCAATTTCAAAATCAAAAATACTTAAAATAGATTGCCAACGAGCAAAAATTTGCTTACTAACAAGATTTTGAACATCTTTTTCTAAAACATATTTAACAGATTTGCAATCAACACGAAGTAAAAATTTTTGATTTAAAATATCATCTTGAAATTTACTAATAAATAAAATAGTAGATAAAATTTCTTGTTTAATAGTACTATAATTCTTTTGTACTTTATTCCAGACACCAGAATGATAACGAACAATTTGTTCAGATGACTGAGGAGTAATTTTCTGGAGAAGGATGCCACCATAACCAATATCAGAGGCATCAATTTGAATAATTTTGAATGAATTTTCAGTAGGAATACCAAGACAAGGAAGAGACTTGACATATTGTTTAACCTGTTTAACAATAGCAGTATAAGTAGAAGACTAAGGAGGAGGATTGTCTTTTAACCGATCAAACAGAGGTTGACAAGTTTTCCTAAGGTCTTTGTAAAATTCAGCAATATAATTCAGTGATCCTAAAAAACGTTGTAGTTGAGTTTTATCTAAGATTTCATCAGGAAATTTAGACGCAAATTCAATGGAACGACTAATAGGTAAAATAGTATTCTGGTGAATATCATAACCTAAAATTCTGACTTTGGTTTGAAACAATTCAATCTTAGGAGCAGAAATGACTAGACCATGACTCTTAATGGTATAAAAGAATGCAGTAAGATGTTTCCAGTGTTCACTAATTGATTTGGAAAAAATAAGAATATCATCTATATAAACTATGGAAAAATGACTAAATTGATTGAAAATATCATTCATTATATTTTGAAATTCACTATGAGCATTTTTTAACCCAAATGGCATGACATTCCATTCATAGTGACCAAAAGGTGTAGTAAAAGCAATTTTATATCTATCTTTAGGATGAATTTGTATTTGCCAAAAACCACTTTTTAAATCAAATTTACTAAAAATAACAGCTTGACTAAGTCTTTTAATCAAATCTTTTTTATTAGGAATAGGATATCGAATCCATTCTAAAACTTTATTTAATGGTTTATAATTGATGACTAAACGAGGGACGCCTCGTTCTAATTACGCATTTTTATTCACATAAAAAGCAGGACATGACCAAGGTGATTTACTTTGACTAATTATTCGATTTTTTAATAGTTCATTGATTTCTTTTTTACACATTTCAAGTAATTCATGATTCATTAGAATAGGTCTAGATTTAGTAGGAATTTGACTTTCATGAAAATTCTTAATATATGGTAATGTGACTACATGTTTTTTCCTATGCCAAAATACAGTAGGTAAAGTAGAACAAACAGTAGTTTCTAATTTTAATTTAAATTCATTAATTTGAGAAATAATAACTGGATTAGTTAATTGTTGATCAATTCTTTTGTAATTAATTTCTTCTTTAAGATATCTTAAATGACGAGTTAATCGATTAATCGTTTGAGAAATAGAAAAATCTTTTAATTGATTTAATTCTAATATTTCAAGAGGAGATAAGAATTTAAAAGTAACAGGATGACCTAAAACATGAGTAATTATTCCTTCACTAGATGTGGTAAATGGGTATAGTAAAAATATAAATGGTGTTCCTAAAATAACTTTATCAGTCATATTTTTTACCAAAACAAATGAAGTTTTAAAGCAAACATTATTTTGACATATATGAACTTTAGGTATTTTATATTTAATATGCATTTTACTACTATTAGCAGAAGTTAATTTTTCACGACATTTTTTATAATATTTAGTAGGGAGTAATCCTTCTTGAATACAATTAAGATAGGCACCAGTATCAATTAAAGCGATAACATCTAATTCAAATTATTAATAACTATTTTAATTTTAGAATACCATTTTTGAATATGGATTTTATTAAGGAGATTTAATCTATTATCTTCATGATTATGAGATTGAGATTGATGTGATCGATTATCAAATAAAAGATTATCAGGGTTAGTAGGTTCATCAGATTCATGTTCAGATTCATTGGGAGAAACATTATTGGTTTGGAAATTATCTAAATTTTTATTAAGTTTTAATGTTATAATTTCATCTTCTAAATGTTGATCTTTATTTTGTAAATCTTTAATAGTTTGTTTAATCTGATTAATTTCTTGTTGTAAATCTTATAAGGTAACTTCTTTGTGTTTATTTTAAAATCTTTCTAAGGTTTTAGATAGACTAATAATAGGCTTATCAAACTTAGGTTTATGATTAGAATTGACTAACAAAGATTTTAATTTATCAGTATATTTCTTTTTTAATTCAGAATCTTCAAGTCTACTAATTAATTCAATAAGAGCAGTTTCTTATTGATTTTGTTTAGTAAGAACATTAATTTGTTTAACAGGTTTACAACAAACATCATTACATCCTAATTCTATATTATTATCAGAATCTTCACTAGGTGAATTGTAATTAGATGAAATATTAGGATTATCAGAAGAAGAATTACTAACAGATTGATTTAATTGAAAGATTTCAAATAATTGATTTTTTGATTCATCATTAATTTGAAGTTGATTAACTTTATCTTTTAATTTTTGTTTTTCTTTACATTTATTAGAATAATGACCTTTTTGACCACAGTTGTAACAAGTAATATCTTTATTAGATTTAGCTTTTGGATGTGATTTCTTGTAATATTTCTTTTTAGGTTTAGTATAGAATTTATCATTTGATTTAGAAGGTGAATAATTCTTTTTATACTTGTTTGAATATTTGTAATGGGATTTACTATGTTTTTTATGTGTTTTCCTACGGGAATGTACAACAGGAGGTAAACCATATTGTTTACAAAAATTATCTAATTCATATTTAACCTTATATTTATCTTTAGTAGCTTTGTGACTGAGTTTAAGATCAATACACATTATTAATCCTTCTTTTTTAATAGTGCTAATGATATCACCATAAGTTAAAGTGTCATATTCAATGATACCAGTAGGTTGACTAAGAACATCTCTAATTTTGTGAGCAAACAAACTAGGTAATTCGTTAATAAATTTTTCTTTCCAAAAAGATTTAGTACAATCTTCTCTTAATATAACTCTAGAGGTAAATACATCTTTATACCATCTAAAATCACTTAATTTTGGACAAGTAAGGTTACTAAGTTGATCATGTATGCGAGAATATATATTAGTAGGAGTACCTATAAAATGTCTAACTATGGTATAGATTAATGTGTTAACACCATCAGGTTTGTAATAGCCAATAGTTTCATCAAAGATTGCTAAATCATTTTCATCTTTTTGATTAGCATGTAAGATTGATTCTCTTTGATCTTCAGCAAGGTATTTTTCCCACCAAGATTTGAGCATACTGGTAAAACCAGAGATAATTAAAGAAGTAATTTCAGGTTGAGAGTAATCAGGGTAGTTAGTAAGATAACTATTTGCAACTATAGATAAGTGATTTAATTTTTGAAGTATTTGATCTTCACTAAGACCATCAATATTCTATTCGTATAATTTTTTAGCAGATACAGAAAATTGATTAGAAAGATTAGTTTCTTCATATTGGAGGTCAGGTGGAGTAGGTCGAGAATACCAATTTTTAGTAAGAATAGTCGGTTGAGGTTTAGGATAGTGGAGTTTATTAAGATTAGAAGATTGAAATTGTTGAGCTAATTGATTAATTTCATTATCAGTTGTATCAGTTTCTGATTGAGTAGAAGCATTGTCTAAAGGTTGGTTTAGGACAGTAAGACCTTTTTCCTTAGATGGTGAAGCTTGTTCCGAAGTAGTTAATTTAGTGAATAGTTGTTCTATAGCTTTAACAGTAGAAGTATCTTAAGTGACTAAACTATTTCTTTTAGAACGATTACTGGGTAAGTTAATCAAAGGGTGATCTAAAGATTGTTTAGTGGATGTAGTGTTAGCAGAATAATCATCTAAATTAGTTTCTAGTTTATCTAATTGTTTACCAATTATTTTTAAACATTGATTAGTATAATTATTTTGTTCAATAACTTTTTTAATTTCAGGGTCAGTGCTAGACAACTTAAAAAGAGAGGCTGGGACTTCAGATCCTTGATGTTCAATAATAATATTAGATAAAGGAGGATGACTAGAGCTAACAGTTGTATTAAGAGAAGTTTTCCATTTATGTTTTGTGATTGTATTAACCTTTTTGTAATAGTTGTCTAAATATTCAAAGAAAGGAATTTCCATACTATATTCAATCATAAAATCATACCATTTTCTAGTAAGCTTAGATTGTTGAGTAGAATTATATTTAGCACGATAAGCATGTCTTTTAGTCCTATTTTCTTTAGATTTAAATTCAACATGTAATTTATCAAGATCAGGAGCAAAAGATTTACTAATTGTCATTAATTGAGGATTGATTGGAGGTATTACTTCGAAATCAGTTTGAGTAGGGGAATTATTTGATTCAGTATCTTCTTGAGGGAAATGTGTGTGAGTAGAGTAAACAGGTTTACTAATTTGAGAAGTAGTAGAGTTATCAATGCCTTTTAATTTACTATGGGAGGGTTGACCAAAATTAATTTGACTATTTTTTCGGAATAAATGAGTATTAAATATTTCATCTTCAGTTTCAACATCAGTAGGTATACTAGAAGTACTATGTCTAAAAGATTGACTACGATTAAATTTAATACGGACTGAACCGTTAGTAAATTGTTGAATATCTTGGATATCTTGACTAGTGGATTGTTGTTGATTATGTTTGTAATTTTCATTGACCGTAATCCATTGATCAGGGAGAGTAATATCTTTCCATTATATCATTTGAGAGATATTTATATTAGTATCATTGTTACTAGTTGAATCAGTAATGTTTTATCCTTAGGACTTTTATGTAAAGCTTGAACATTTAAATTGGTTTTAATACATTTATAATGGACACAGTAAATTAAAGCAATATTATGAGTTTTTTCTTTCATATTAGTAAATGAACCATTTAATTGAATATTTAAAATTAATGCATCTAATATGTGTAGATCTCTAAGACTGAGTGTGAAATCAGGAAAACAATTAAAATGAATAGGTCCTTTGTGAAGACCAGTTTCCACCATACTCATTAAACTATCATTATAATCAATAAAACGAGCATCTCTTAAACATAATAAAACATAAGTATTTTTACCTTGTGGAGTTAATGGTTTGATTCCAACTTGAATTAATCCTAAATGAATAAAATTGTGACCAGTTTTTAAATGACGTTTAATAGTGTTAGCATCAAATAAGTGACAAGTTTCTCTAGGCTTTTCTAAAGCATAAACTTGTTCTAATGTTTTAACATGCAGATTAACATTAAAAGCAGATTGTAAAAACGTAGTTTTATAAATCTCTTTAACTGATAATTTTGGTATATTCCAACTTAAATCCAGTTTATCATTTTGTATTTCTAATTCTTCTTCATTAATTACTAATCCTTGATTAGGTATTGAGGGCAAACAGTGGCGTAGCCAGGAATTCAGTACAGAGGGGGCACAAATTAATGATAATTTGGTTCCATTTTTCTAAAAACACTTTTTAGAAAATTCTACTTTCTTGTTTTCTATTTTTTTGTTTTTACTAATTTTTTTTAATATTTTAAGCAATTATTTTTGCAGTTTTTAGACATACCTATATAAATATACCTAAAAAGTAAAAAAAATTGTGAAAAAAATCTTTTAAAAATTCACTAAATACCAAAAATATAAAAAAAATATGAGAATTCAGTACATTTTTTGTATTTTTATGTACTTATTAATTTTTTAAAATATTTTTTCATAAATTTTTTACTTTTTAGATACATCTAAGTAAGATGCATCTAAAAAAGTTAAAAAAAATGTTTAAAATTTTAAAAATATTCACTAAAAACAAAAAAATACGAAAATCAAAAAACTCAATTTTTAAAAAATTTAATCCAAAAAATTCAAATCAAACACACTAATTAATTTTTTTTTCATAATAAACAACAATGAGATATTACTAAATTTAAATGTTAAGAGTTCATTTGGATAAATGTGAATTTTAAATTAAAGGATTTGAGATTAAATTTTATACAAATTTTGGGGAGTAACTATTTTATAGGTGGATTGGAAAATTAAAAAAGTAGATATGTTGAGACAAAAATGATATATTTTAGTAGAGAAATTCTATAAAACATACTGCAAAAAAAATGTCTATCATATATCACAATTATGATTTTCGTGATCTTTAGTTATAACACATTATAGTGTTAGATATAATTTAGTTATAACTTCTTATGGTTGTTATTTTAGTTATGACTATATATCAAGTAATAGTTAGTTATGACTCATTCTTATATTAGTTATGACATGTTGTAATTTTTTTTTATTTTTTTGTTTTTATAATTGAAGATGTGTTGCTTGATTATAATTTATATAGTGGTCATTTTAGTTATGAATGGAAAGAAACACATGAAAGATAAATTCTACATGTCAAATGTAACTAACAATCCAATAAATTCTATATCTTCATTGAAATTTATTATGTTTGCATGGCAATAATAATAGACATCACCATTATATTAAAATTTTTATAGATAATAATATAGCTTCTTTATTTTCAATCAAAATAACAATTATTGTTTTCATAATTTTAAAAATGTCATTGACATTTTACTTTAAATAATTTTTTAATAATTTTTTTATTTAATATATTTTATTTATGTTAAAAAAAAAAAAAAATTCTCAAAACTCAGGGGGGGCACGTGACCCCCCTGAACCCAGCATGGCTCCGCCCCTGAGGGCAAAGTTGTTGACCTAGAACTGACTGAAGAGTTACTTCTAAATAATCGACTCATTTTTCTTTAATTAAATTGTTTTACAGGAATCTTAATACATTGTCTAAATTTATCATGTTTTCACATACTAGGCTTTCACACATACCTATTTCGGAGGACCCCTAAAATCCTACACTGCCTAACCAGAGGACTGACCGAGGACAGGGGCGAAGATTGGGTGGCTAGTAACAAAGTGGAAAACACAGATATAAATTTGACAGATTAAGATGACTGGAAACAGATTAACAGACAGAACATAGAGTTGACTCAACAGAAGTAGCAAAGTAGTAAGCAAGAGATAGCAACATAACTTGGCTCTGATACCAAAGGGAACAGAAGTAGGAAGTAGCACTAAAATAAACAGAAAACAGTTTAACAATAACTTCAAATAAATAAACAGAAAACAGTTTAACAATAACTTCAAATAAACATTAATAAAACTTACAATTGTTTACTGGAATGAAGTAAGCAGTTCTTCAAAATACATAATTTGTAAACTAAAAACAATTTCCGAAAATATATGTCTAAAAAGTAAAAAAAATTGTAAATTTTTTTTTAAAAAATTCACTAAATACCAAAAATATAAAAAAAAAATACAAGAATTCAGTATATTTTTTTGTATTTTTATGTATTTATTAATTTTTTAAAATATTTTTTCATAAATTTTTTATTTTTTAGATACATCTAAGTAAGGTACATCTAAAAAAGTAAAAAAAAAATGTTTAAAATTTTAAAAATATTTACTAAAAACAAAAAAACACGAAAACCAAAAAACTTAGTTTTCAAAAAATTTAATCCAGAAAACTCAAACCAAACACACTGATTAATTTTTATTTTTTTATTACCAACTTTCATCTTATAAAAAAATTATACCAAAACAAACCCAATTTATTTCGGCGCATCGCATTATACTCCAATCGACACTCTACCTCTTGTGTAGCGAGTGTAGTGAGTGGATGAGTTCTACTTGTGTATCCCAATAATAGATCCCTTCTTATAAATTAAATTAAATTTGACCAGTAATGGGTTACCTTTAGGGATGTAATCGGTTCGGTACGGTCGGTATATAGGTAAAAAATTACACCGAACCGATAATGTCGGTTTTATTATTTCGAACACCGATACAGACCGCTTCTCCCATCAAACCGCACAGACCCGAACCGATTGAAACGGTTCGGTTTGGTGCGATTTAATCGGTTTAGAATTTTTCAAACTTGAGTCACTTTTAAATATAATCATTAATCTTTATAAAAATATTAAATTAGTTATTTGTCTACTATTCAAACATATCCAATCCATCCATTTAATACATTTCAATTTCTAAATTAACAAAAAATAAAAACAAAAAAAAGTTTAAAATACTAAGGTTTCAAGAATAATGAGTTAGAGTTAAAATTAATATAATAAGAGTTTACAAACTTAGGTTATAAAGATGATAAGGTTAATTATATTTATTAATATCATTATATTATTAGATTATATATATACTATAAATACAATATATGTTGAAACGATCGGTTTCGGTTTAGATCGGTGCACAAGGTGCTTAAACCGATACCGAACCGAAAATCGAAAAAAATCAAATTAAAAAACCGTACAGACCGATTCTTGTTAAAAAACAGACCAAATATAGCCGATTTGGTTCGATTCAATCGATTTGGTCAATTTTTTCGATTTTTCTTACATCCCTAGTTACCTTGAGACCAACGTCTATGAATATTATTGCCCCACAAAACGTCCCTTAAAATATAATAATAATAATAATAATAATAATAATAAAATACCCAATATTCGTTAGCCAAGAAGACTTACTGCTAAGTGAACTGGTACAGGCTCGAATACAAAACTGTGTTTGGTAAACTCCCCTTTTCCTTTTTTAAAACCAAAATATAAAAAGAAAATGTCTCGTAGCTCAAATTTTGTGGCTCAAAAGTGGCTCAAATGGCCAAAACGACGTCGTTTTGGCCATTTTTATGTTGTTCTGTACTCAAAACGACGTCGTTTTAGCCATTTGAGCCACTTTTGAACCACAAAATTTGAGCTACGTAGCATTGTCGAATATAAAAATATATTCAAAAAGATAATGATAATTGGGCGTTGCTTTTTTCTTTTTCTTTTTATAATAGGGGAAAATTCACATCTATATGTATGGTGATTTTAAATTTATTTGTGATATAATAAGTCATTGAATCATTTATATGTGTATTGGAATGTGGTATGATTATGAGAAGATAAGATTTTTAAATTTTACCCTCACAGTTATTGAGGTCTTTTGGAAAGTGGGTTCCACTTTCCTCTCTCACAAAAAATTGATTATAATCAGTTTTTAATCAGCTTTTAACTAAAAAGTTGATTATAATTATTTTTCCAAAATAGCCTATTGTATATTAAAGTATTAGCATTAAACCACTAACAAAATTTCCATTTAACACCCACCGTAAAACTTAATGCATGTTTAATTTTGGGGGGAAAATATGTATGAGTTTGTATATTTTACACAATAGAAGACCGAAATAAATTAAACCCCTAAAAATCCTATAATTCATACATTTCTTTAAAATAAACTAAAAAATGAAAAATAAAATTTTAATCTAAAGCTTGATAGTTTTGTTGAAGAATAAAGAAAATGAGAGTGACGCGGACAATGTGGTGATGTGAAAATGATATTTAAAGACACGATTTGATGATAAGGATAATATATTTATGATGTTTGTTGAAACTTATTTTAGCTAAATTATAATAATTTATAAGTATATTTAAAATTATCTCTCTTAAGTTTAGGATAATAATTGTTTTTTTTTTTCAATTATTTTTACTATGCAAATTATAAATAGAAGCTATGCACAGTTTGTTATAACATTATAAAGTAAAATATAAACACTTAGCTAATTGATTACAAAGAATTTTACTATTAAACTTGAGAGTAAATCCTCATGAAAAAGAATGACATTCTTAACACATGATTTTTAAATTTTTTCATAATAATGTGTTGGTGAAAATACCAGAAAAAATTATATTTTATTGATAAATAATGCAAAGAAAATGAGATACAAATAGATCAAGCTGAGACACGGGTATCTCGTTTTCTTTAAGAAGATCAAGCCCATTGCAGTAGGAAGAACTCAAATACCGATATAGCAATCACAAAACTATGACTTGTCACCTTTAGGATACAACAGCCCGACCACTTGTCGTATGGTTCAGGCCAACTCTGCACAAGATGGTGAACCCAAAGCTCCACGAAGAAAAATACCATTCTTTGTTAGTAATCTCTCAAGTATAAACAATTGTTGGTGTTATTATAGAAAAGAGTAAATAAGAGGAACTATTTATAGGCCACTAGGACTTTACAATTACACCAAAAATAATAATGACCATTAAACTAGGAAAAAAAAAGAAAGAAAAGTATACTAAATGTTAACTCACCACCAAGTTCATGAATTCTAATTAAAGCACATCTTTAAAAGTAAGTACACGTCCAGAGGTGAACTTAAGGTCAACCTCACCACTCCCAAGTATCTTGGTTTGATTAGAGTCACTAAGCATAATTGTTTTCTCATCATCAAAGGGAGTATACACATTGACTAAGCTTGATCATAACAAACATGTTTATTGGCACCAGAATCTGCCAACCAACTGTCCACATAATTAACCATGTCAATGTCTGTAATCATTGCCACAAATGGCTCATCGATGACGTTAGCCTTTGGGGCAGGTGCACGTTTTCGGAATTTGCAAGTTCGAGCAATTTGCCCACTTTTGTCACAGACAAAGCGTGTAAAATTTTGTGGAGGTAATGGACCTTGGTTCTTATTTGGATTAATCCATTTATTGTGAGATTTACCATAATTCTTCATATTCTTTTTATAAAGCTTCAAATAAGCATTCTTGGAATTGTGACATTTGGGTAAGTTATTATTTACTGAAACAAAGTTTACCTTTGTGGTAGAATTGTCATTACCCTATTGTGTTATTAATGCATCTTGACCTCTAGCCTCCTCTTCAACTTGGATGTGAGTGATCAACGCCTCTAAGGAAGTCTACTTTTGTTTATGGCGCATGCTTTTTTGAAATTCTCTCCAAGATAGCGGTAGCTTGTCAACAAGTCTTACAACTACCAAGTTGTCACTAATCTTGATGCCTTTAGATCTTACTTCTGCAACTATCATTTGAAAATTTTGTGCTTGCTCCACAATAGATTTTCCATCCACAATTTGCAAGCGAAAAAAGCGACTAGCTGCATACTTTTTTGCTCCTGCCTCTTCAGTATCATACTTAGTCTGTAAAGTTTTTCAAATTTTCTTTACGGAAATGTAAGTAGTGTCATAGTAATCATAAAATTGATAAGCAAGGCAATTTAAGAGATAAAAGCGACATTTATACTCATCTGTATTATAGGAAGCCACTTTTGCTTTATGTGCCTCGTAGTCTTCATCATTCATCTCTTCGGTTGGGATTTTGTTTGGATTCTTCTCGATAAGAACATATACAACTTTCAAAAGGCTGAGGTAAAAAAGAACTTTTCATTTCCACCTCTTAAAATGAACTCCCTTGAACTTGAAAGGCTTGTTGAGATCTCCAATTCCATCATTAGTTTTTTCTGGTACTTGTTCCATGGTTGTTCTCCTTAAAATTGTTGGTGAAAATACCAGAAAAAATTATATTTTATTGATAAATAATGCAAAGAAAATGAGATACAAATAGATCAGGCTGAGACACGGATATCTCGTTTTCTTTAAGAAGATCAAGCCCACTGCGTAGGAAGAACCTAAATACCGATACAGTAGTCACAAAACTATGACTTGTCCCCTCCAGGATACAATAGCCCGACGATTTGTCGTACGGTTCAGGCTAACTGTACACAAGATGGTGAACCCAAAATTCCACCAAGAAAAATACCCTTATTTGCTAGTAATCTCTCAAGTATAAACAATAGTTAGTGTTATTATAGAAAAGAGTAGATGAGATGAACTATTTATAGGCCACTAGGACCTTACAATTACACTAAAAATAATGATGACCATTAAACTAGAAAAAAGAAAAAGTGTACCAAATGTTAACTCACCACCAAGTTCATAAATTCTAATTAATTTCCATTCATGAATAAGACAAAAGGTTACCAAAATAATGAATCTTCATTCATGCATAAGACGAGATTCATGAACAAGATAAAAGAAAATTCATGAACAAAATATATAAATAAATAAAAGATATTAAATGATCTAACATAATGTATACTATTTCATATCAATTATTGATTGGTTTAAAAACTAACCAACGCAACTTTCTGTCACAATTTAGAGATCATGTTTTAAGAGTTTTTAGCATTTCTCAAACATCCATTACATCTTAATGTAAGGATCATTATTTGGCCAGAAGGCTTCAACGCGGTCACAGTGAGTTTGTTCCTAGACCAAGCCCTTACCCTAATTGAGTTGGGCTAGTCCGAATAAGACTTAGACTAGGCTTAAGCCTATGTTTGAGGTCTGATAGCCCAACGTGTTGGATGGTGAGAGGAGCATGTCAATTTGGCCAGTAAATTGAGTAAAAAGTAACAAAAGATAAGTAAAGAATTAAAAGGAGAACAAATGGGCCCAAACATCCATTTATAAAAATAGGTATGATTAGCCTTTAGGTGTAAATATGTATAAAATAGGGTATATGAATTGAATAGTTATAAATTTGTGTGTTTAGGTATGAATAGATGTAAACATATGTGACACTAAAAAAACACGTTTATATAACTATTCAAATATAATTAAATACACATGTTTACACATATTTTACGACGATAGAGATATTGTGTGTTTTAAAGCTTGTGTTTTTATTTGAAATGAAACAAAAACTAGAGAGAAATGGATGAGAAGTTATTCCATTATGAATTTAGATAGTGATTTAAACAAAATAAATTAATAAATTAATTAATATTTATTTAATAATTCAAACTAGAACATGTGAAAACTAAACAACCCCACCCCAGTTGCATTGAATACTCTTTAGACCAAAAGTGAGCATGAGAAAAACTTGTGGCCCTAGGAGTTTTACCAATCAAAGGCTGAGCCGTGCACTCTAAACTATGGCCCATTTTGGAAATATAGGTTAAAAATCAAGAGTCAACTTTTAATTTATTTTTGATCATATCACTTTTCAGATAAAATAGTTAAACAAGTTTTAAAAAAAGCCAAACAGCCTCTACTATAATTTATTATAATTAAGCCTATCTTGATAATTAGAAAAAAAAAAAATTATTAGTTTATTTGAATCAAATCATCTCTCCATTTTTTTTTTTGGATATTTTTTTTTTTAAAAAAGTCAATAAAGTAAAAAAAAAAGTCACTTTCCAAAACAAGTCTTAGTGGGTGTTTGGAATAATAAAAAATATATTTTTTACCTAAATGAACTTAAAAAGTTATTATCTTTAATTAAAAAAATCAAATGTCACATTAATTTTTTTACACATAAAAAATTCATTTTAATAACTTTTCAAATACATTAATTTTCTTAAAATTATTTAAAAACAACTAAAAAAATCCAACCTCAAACCCACCCTTAATTTTAGCCAACTAACATGCAATTAATAATCACAATTAATGTCACCTGACAACAAATGAGCCAATCTATACTATATATTAAGTAAAAGGAGGTTTTTAATCCTAAGGTTTGTGGGAGTTTCAATATCCTAATTTGAATTTTCTAAATTTTTTATTTTAAAAAAAAAAAAACTCAGCTTTTATTGATTTTGTCAAAATCTCCTGATCAGCATTTATTAACATTTTTTTCAATCCACATGTCTTTCCACATGCCTGCATTTATTGATTTGGTCAAAATCCCTTGATCACTACTTAAAATCAGTTACTGCAGTACCCTTTTCAATTTCTCCCATACACTATGGTTAGTGATAAGATTGTTAAATTATTTTTACAAAAAATCTTTAAAAATATAATTTATATATTAAAAAAAATCTAAAACAAATATAAATATTTATAATTATCTCGTGCATAGCATGGATGATAGGCTAGTTATGAGTTATTAACAAGGTGAATTCCATAGGTTGATTTTTTTTTATATATGTTTTTGTAAGAAATGATATTCATAAAAACTTTAAGTCTAATCATGACAACAATATTATTGTAATTATGAATCATAATAATGGTCATTTTAATTTTTAATAAATAAATATAAATTCTACATATTATTTTATACAGACTTTATTTATATATAAATGTTGTTTGTATAACATTATTAGTTTTGTTAGCAACTGTAAAAAAACATCATGTACATTGATGCTAGTACCTTCGAGTTGTCACAAGATACATCCCAAACAAAATTTGTTACTCGAATCCCATAAATCTGTTCAAAAAAAAAAAAAAAATGAATCCCATAAATACAGAATTAAAATTTTGAGGGAAATTTATTAGAAAATCATTTTTTAAATATTTGTATTTCAATTAGTTCATAAGATATTCTTATATTCTGATAAGTCCTATTATTTGGACATTTGATCTACCAAATCCTAATTATCATAATTTAGGTGCTTTATAGACATTTCTACCCTTACAAATATTTTTTGAACGGTTAGAAATTTGGTAATGTGAATATTCACATTGACATATTAACATTCACATTGATGGTGTAAACATTTACATTAATAGTGTGAACATTCACATCACGGAACATTCACAATGTAAATGTAAATATTACTAGGGGTATTTTGGTAACTATGTCACCCATAGGATTTATTGGAATATAAAAAAATAATGTGGACTAATTGTGTCATGACCCAAACCCACCCCTATAGGTTTAGCATTGTAGTTGGCCAGTAATCCTTGGATTACCGAAGGCCTCTGAACAGATTAACAAAATTAAGGGGCAAGCAAAAGCAAATACATAAATATAGTTGTCCAATGAGCTGTGTAGACTTACATGAAACAGAATATTTAAAACTTTAAATACATAACCAAAAATCATTTTCACATTATACCCACACACTTAACTATAACATCTTAAGTACAGCCAATAAAAACAAAACAAGTCTTATCTATAGAAACATCCAGAACTTATAACACATGACATTTCAGAAACCTCCACGTGAGGCACAATGGTTGGCTGACAACAGAACACAGATTCAGACAAAAGTCTTCAGGCTCGATCTCCAGAATGCCCACCTATACATACATATATATATATAGTGAGCTAAAACCCAGTGAATAACATTAAGGTAAAGAGGTTAGTGAACGAAATCCGAACATGTCATAAGCGTAAAACAGATCATAGCATAATCATTCTCGTATCTGAACATAATAATGGTACATCTCATAGAACACATCACATATCGTCTTCTGACTAGAGTAATCGGTTCCGGATATCGATTAAACACATTTCACCACAATGAAGTGGCTAACGAGATCTCGTATCACATATGTGTCATGGACCCACGTTTACATGCCGTCTCTCATGACTTGGGACTATCTAAGGATGCCAGAATAGATTTCAAGCATAAGACATTCGTTCACGTAAATAAATATCATTTCAGGAATCATAACTTATCAAATCACATTTGGAATATAATTCATATGAACATATCTTTACAATAACGTTACTCACAGTGGGCTCCTGTAAACGGTCAATCAATCCTCGGACGTTGACCTACAAAAGCACACAACACGAACATATCATATCATATCATTACACATTCATATGGCCATCACGGCTTAGTTCTCTTTACGTTGATTCTTGTTCTTTCTTATCATATTGCTCAAAATACACACTTGTAATCTCTTAATTTCTTAGTGTGTTTCTATTCTATAACTTCATTGCTATGGCTTAATTAAGGCTTAGAAATGCCTAATATGCAATGAGGATGCCAAAATATGAGTTGAAATACTTGGTAAAATTTCTAAAAATAAGGTCCCCGCTTGAGCGTAGATTTCTTCGCTCGAGCAGACATGCAAAATGTGAGGGGTCGCTCGAGCTCGACTTCCTTCGCTTGAGCGGTCTGCAAACTTGAAAAAAAAAATACTGGTTGGTCTCAATCTACGCTCGAGCCACAACTCCCACGCTCGAGCGGTTCAACAAAGTTCAAAGGGTTCGCTCGAGCGTGACTTTGGTCGCTCGAGCGGGCTGTAATAGCCTGCAAAACTACTGGATGCACGAAATGTCCGCTCGAGCTGCAAATCCCCCGCTCAAGCAACCTTCAAAAATTCTGGGTTTCCAAAATAGAGTTTTGAGCTTCCAAATGCAAATTCAATGGCAAATTCGTGCATGGCTTGTTCATAAACTTGGAAAACTTATTCATAAACATGAATATATGATTTTCACAAACTCTTTTTACTCAAAACTCATGAATTTACCAAAATTAGACCCAAAACTTTCATGCATGTAGAACATGCAACTCTTATCTTCAAAATCCATGATGTTTGGCCAAATCGAGTTCCAAGGCCCCATGCATGTAGCAATTTCCTTCTCAAAACATGAATTCAAGTGATGAAACATGGTGATTCTAACATGCATGTACCAAATAACTTACCACAATAATTTAGATGCTCAAAATCAAACTTAACATGCCAAAACTCCATATTTCCATGCATGTATGCCTCACATTCATTCAAATTCTTTCCTTCCACTTCCAACACATGCAATTGAGCCTCAAACTTTTATGAATTATGCATGCATGTGACTTCTAGCTTTTAATTTCATCTTTAATGGCATGAAAGATGCACAAACATGAGAGTTCTTGACAAATTCATACATGTATGTATGACTTAGCAATGTTTCCTTCATTCTAGGCTTATTTTATGCATTTAAATTCATAATCTTGAAGAAATCTCTTGCTAAATGACTTAGATGCACAATCTAGAGGTTGCAATCTTACCTAAAGTCTTCAATTACTTAGATACTTGTACAATCTTGAAGAATTCAAGCCAAAGCCTTCAATTTCTCTTCAATTCCTACTCTTTCTCTCTCTAAAAGTGAACTCACTCTCTCTCCAAAATACAATCTCAGAATTTTGCACTCAACAATGGGCAAAGATGAGCTCAAATGAGCTTAAGGGCTCATATATATAGTTATGATGCCATAATACATTAATTAAAACATAAGGCTTGCCAAACGCAACTTAATTAATCAGATTGAATCAATTTTTAATAAAATTTGCCATAACATTTTAAAAATTCTAAATAACATATTCATGTAACCAATTTCGATTTCGGATGCCGATAAGGCTTTCAATTTCCATATCAAAGCAGATTTCACAACAGATATTACTATGATTAACAAATAGAAAATCAGATAGCATACAAAAATACACAATTAACATATAATTATTTTAATCACTTGATTAACGTCCTCAATCACGGATATGTAATTAATCACGGATCGGGGTTGTTACAAAATGGAATATAAGTAGGTGAAAAGGGATTTATAAAAGAGTCCCAAATTTTAATTTAAAAAAATTAAATCATGTAATTATAAATGATGACACTGAGGGAAAAGAAATAATCACAGCCTCCTCTCTAGTTGCGTGAATTTTTTTTCAAACCCCCGTTAGTTGGAAAAAAAAAAAAAAGAAGAAGAAGGAAAAATTACAAGTCAATTACAAGTACACAAAATATTTACAAATTTATGAAAAAATTATAATTGTAATTATAAAAGTTAATAAAGTTTACCACTTGTTTGAAATTATTTTGAAAAATATACATTGATATGCAATTTTCCAAAAAAATAAATCCTAAACCTACTTTTTTTTTTTTTAACAACCAAGTCATTTTTGAAATCATGTCTCAAAAACAAGATTTTAACTTTAAACATGTATTTGTAAAACATGATTTCAAAACAAATTAACGCTAAAATCATGTTTTGATTTCATGATTTTGTTCTAAATTCATGGTCCCTATGGCCATGCAAACAACTAATTCAAAGTTTGCCATGTTTGTCGATTCACGTGATATTAATACTATACATTGATATGGTGGTGTGTTGATACAATAATTTTACTTAAAATTAAGGTAATCCTTATTAATAATATAAAAGGCAATTTATATATAAAAAATTTATATAGAATGAACGACTTCCTATAATCCTGCGATCCTTTTATTTAAAATCAAAATATCCAATATTATCTTTATTATATTATGGAAACTTACGTGTAAATCTTAATATGTAAATTTATTATCCAATAGGTCATATATTAATTAATGACTTTTTTATTAAATATTAATTAAAAAAATCACTAATTGTTAATTTTCAACAATTGTCACAAAAAATATCACTAATTAAAAGTTTTAACTGAAAAGTTCGTCATAGAAAAATGACACTAATTGTAAGTTTTAGTGATAATTTATAAAAATCGTAACAAAAAAGTTACTAATTATTAATTTTTAACAACATATGTAAAAATTATTACAAAAAATTATTTTTAACAACGATTTTATTTAGACTTATAGGAATTAAGTCTAACTATTATGACTTATTAATAGTTTATCCTTATATGACAAATATTATTAACCCATCATTATAAATATATTAGCGAATTACTCATATCTGAAAGCACTCCTATATAAAATCACATAAAATTTATTTTTTTCTTGTTCAAAAAATTAAGGATACATTATAAATATATCCTTTGAGATTTACTTAAAATATAGATTGTCTCTTGTGATTCTGAAAATTACATCTCATCCCTCCAAGTTTCTAATTGCATAACAAATAACTTCTTTTATTAATAAATCATAAAATCAATTAACGATTTTTAATGATATCAAAAATATATTTTAATTAATAATTTAAGTAAATTTATTATTGTATAAGAAAATAGTTAGGAATCTTATTTTTCATATTAATTCTATTTAATAAAAAATTCTAACAAAAATATTGTAGTTTCTAAAATAACAAAGAGAAATCTATATTTTAAACAAAGAGTGTATTTATAATTTACTTAAAATTTAATATGATATAATTTCATCAATTTCATATCAATATCCAAACCCTAGTCAATTTCACAGCAATATAATTTTTCAATTTCATAGCAACATAATTTCATTGACTCTTCCCACCAATGACTCTTTTCAACAAACTACTTTTTATTTTAGTTGATTTGGTAAACACTCCAAGATGCAGACCTAGTCAAAAGTGGGCAGGGGGTATTTTAGTAAAATTGTAAAAAAAAAAAAGCATCTTTGAAAAATTGAAACATGTGTTATGCACATTAAAATTCTCTTTCTTAGAGTTGTACTACCATCCCACCACCTCCTGTTTTGAATATATATCTTCTCCTTTACTTTATCTCACTCAATAAACACGTGCTCTAATTCAATAAATATTTTTCAAACCAAAATAATATAAAAAAAGTCACCTCACAAATCAGAACCGCACACACATAAAAAGCAAAACAAAGTGTTGAAGAAGAAGAAGAAAAACCTCTCTGTTTTCCATATACACCAATTTCTATTCAAAGTGTTGTAAGTTTTTGAATTATAAAAAAATCATCGATTGCATAGTCGTATCGTTCAATTCTGTGAAAAAACAAGTTCAGAATGGCAAGTTCTCAAGTGTTTTCCGATGACCGGAGGTCCGGCAAGTCGCCGGAGAAATCAAATTTTGCGCTGACTTGTAACCGATTGAGTCAGTTTCTCAAGGAAAGAAGGAGCCTTGGAGATCTAGGGTTTGAAATCGCCGGAAAAATCGACGCCAAAGGTATTTTTCTGATGAAAAGTTCTCGAGTTCATTTTCTGCTTTTTTTTTTAATTTTTAATTTTTATTTTAAGAAATACAAAAGAGTGATTTTTTTGGGGGTGAACTGTTTTTGATTTTTTTTGGAAAACAATTTTACTTTTTAAGAAACATTAAAAACCCAGTTTTCACAAAAATAAAAATAATGGGTGTTTGTTTTTTGAACTTTTATTAACACAAGATATTTTTTTGGCTGAATTATTTTTATTTTTTTTAACAAAATACTTTTTAGGAAACATATTTTCAAAATTTGGAAATTATTTTTATACGAAAATAAAAACAGGTGTTTGTTTTTTAATTTTCATTATTTTTGTTTCGATTATATGCTGTTGAAAGACATGTTAAATGAGAACATATTTGGATAATTATGCCAGGAACAAGCTTGTCACCAGTCTAAAAATTAGTCGAAGGTTTATTTTTATTGGCTTATTTCAAACTTATTTTTAGTGATTTAAATCGTTTGAAAAAATAGACGAAATATATTTTTGAAATTAAATTTATTGTTTATTTTTGAAGATAAATATAATTTAATCAAGTAGTTATATACGTCTCATAAATTTAATTTTTTTTTTATATATATGATGTACAAATTAAACGGTTTAAATCTCAAAAATGAACAAACCACAGGCACACACAAACTAGACCCTTCCATTAAAAAAAAAAATAAAAAAAATTGGACTAGATACAAGCTCCCCATCTGAGCCAAGATGGGTGATGTTTGATAATAGATTCGCCCATTTTGGCAATTGACCCCACAAAATGGTGAGTACAAAAACTTTTTTATGATTTGGAGGTAAATCATTATCAGCAACTCATGCCAAAGTCGAGTTTATTTTTTTTTCTATTTAAATATTCTAAAATATATATATAATTTAGAGAATTGACCCACCTTTTAAATTATTTAGGAAACTAACCTATTTTTTGAAATCATATTTTAAAAATACGATTTTGAAATTGAAATCGCATGTTAAAAATGTAATATATATCTTAGTGAAATCCATATCATCATAAATTGCATTTTCAACATGCGATTTCAAGGTGAAATCGTAGGTTGAAAATGCAATTTCAATTTAAAATGCATTTTCAAAATGCGATTTTAAAAAGCAGGTTAGTTTCTCAAATAATTTGAAAAGTTAGTCAATTCTCTAAATTGTTTTTTTTTTTTAAATATTTAAAAAAAAAACTCTGCCAAAGTCTCCTATCCTAGTTATTTTCTGCCACTTTAGTTTATATATATATATATATATATTTTAAATTTTGAACTTTCTCTTGTTTTTGTGAAATCTAATTTAAGCATTCATGATTTGGCAAATAATTCAGGGAGACCCGAAACCACAAGAAATATGGTTCCGAAGGTGGAAAAACCGGTCGGGTCATGGGCACAACATGGACTTATGGATCTCTTTCCTCAGCATGCTGATCTCCCAAATAAACCTATTTCCAGGTTTGTTTCCTTTCTCAAGTCCTATGCTCTCATCTAATCTAATTTTAATAAATATACACTCTTATTTCTGTGTTTGGATCTTAGATTTACAGAATGAAACAAGCATATACAAAATTGAAAATGAAATCGTTATGCTTTGTTTAGTTATGTATAACAAAATCAATGTGTATGATTATTTGGGTATTGCTTCTAAGTCTGAATTTCAAGCCAAAGACTTATATGGATGGCTCATGATTAAAATCCGTGTAGAACCCTTAAACAATTAAGTTCAATCATAACCATTCATGGTGAATTGAATTCGGACTTGCATATCATTTTCATAACTAATTATACTTCTCGTTTTCTTCTCATTTTTCTTTAAATTTATAATTCAAACATTAGCACGAGTCTCATGCACACGTATTTGTTTATGAGCATATCAGCAACCTAACTAATTCTTTGCTTCATTTTTCTATTATCAGCAAACCAAACACCATGGAAGCCGAGCCTAAAACCGCCCCAATGACGATCTTTTATGGTGGAAAAGTATTCGTGTTTGATAGTTTTCCTGCTGACAAAGCTGGGGATCTCATGCTTTTCGCTGGCAGCGAAACCAATCCTGTTCCAGCCCCCGGAACAGAAAATCAGATCAAGTCAGGTGTTTCTGCAGCCTCAGGCTCGCTAACTCAAAACCATCTTCAATCACAAACTAAAGCTACTCATTCCGGTAATTGCTTTGTCATTTAAAGATTTGTTACAAGAAAACAATGAAATATCTCTGAAAAGTACTTGAATATTAATCATTTTTTTTTTTTTTGGTTTGTGTTTCAGATCTGCCAGTGCCAATAGCAAGAAGGGCATCGCTTCACCGGTTCTTTGAGAAGAGAAAAGACAGGTAGGGGTTTATGAAAGAATTATGAAATGAGAAACAGTTTTTAAATTTGCTTTGAAAAAACAAAATTTCAATGCATTTGTATTCAAATAATCTAAAATTTTGCTTCTTTTTTTTTTATTTTATTTTATTTCAGGGCCACTGCTAGAGCACCATACCAAGTACATGGCGGTCCATCGACTTCTTCATCTTCCAAGCATGAGGAACAGCTTGATCTCAAGTTGTAGACATCACTTTGTTTTGTGATGAACTCATTTTAGATTCTAACTCTCTCATCTATTTACTTTATTTCTTATATCAACTTTGTTCTTTTTTAAGGTTCTTGTTAGAGTTATGAATTATGTAAATCAGTATTTAATTTATCAAGTTGTTCAAGGTTGAAGATTTTTAAGATTTGTTATAAGCATTTTTCTTCATTACATTGTTTAGTGTGAGTGCATGTACCAAACAATCATAAAATAATACACGCAAAAAAAAAATCATAAAAAAATTGATATGCGAAATTTTATATCTTACCGCAAATTGTTAATGGGTTCTATACATATTTATTTATTAATGTAAATTTCATTGCTGACTTAGATAAGATAAGAAAATGTGATGAAATTTTGAGATTATGTACAAGATTGCAAATTTCTTTTATTATTCATGGTTCAAAACCAAAGACCTTAAATTTCTTAACTAACCATGCTTCCTTTATAATTTAATAATGATATATATATACACATTAACCATATCTTAAGACAATACTAGATGTACATTTGTGTATTTGAAAATTAATTGCAATTTATAAATAAATAAGTAAATCATTATTAATGTAATGTTGTCAACAGTTGAGCATGTGTCTTTAGACAACACTAGATGTACATTTGTACATTTGAAAATTCATTGAAATTAAAAAAAAAAAAACATTATTAATGTAATGTTGTCATCATTTGAGCGTGTGTTTAGGGACATTTGAGGGGGGGAAATTACAAGAATTACAATTTAACTCAAATTTTAAACATCATGATGAAAGGATCATATTAAAACAAGATTGAAGTTTGAGAAGTTAACTGGTGTATTTAGAGTGTAAGAGTTAACTAGTGTAATTAGTATGCAAGAGATCATGAGAGTAGTTAGAAATTTTATTTTTTCTATCAATTCTGTTAAATTAAAAATTTTAATAAGGAGACATTTATAATTTTTAAAATAACAAAGAGCAATTCGTTATTTAAAGAAAGAGTGTATTTATAATTCACGTCTTCCTTAGCCTCATCAGATTTGAAGTCTTGTTGCCACTTTCTCACTGTAACATAATGATTCATTGCAATCCATGGTCCACCTGTGAAGACCCTTGTGTAGTCCTCATCATCTCAAATTTCACAATGGAAAAATCGTTACCAATATCAAGAGCTTCAAAATATGCTTGCAAGCCCTTGATTCGTGTCATTTTTTTCATAAATAGTTCATAACCAATGGTTTTACCTAATAATTGCACAATCAAACATTTTTCCATTGAAGTTCTTCTCGTTCCCATTCTCATTAAATCGGGATCTAAAAGTACTTGTTTGAATGATCAGCTTCTATCAATTTTTTCCGAATTGGCCTCTTCATTTTGATCCTGATTGTTGTCTTCCATTAGAGCCTCAAGACAAGATTAGTCAGGATTATCAATCCCCTTTTCCTCTTTTCCCTGATGAGGATCATCCATTTGCTCATCCCTTGAGAGTATAGTGCTTTTGATTTTCTTCTTGCGTCCTCCTCTTCCGTCGAGCAACCAGGTTCTAACTGTTGTTCGCAATTTCAGTAATAGTCATTTTCTAGAGAAAGAAATTTTTACGAAAGTTTACCTACTTGTTCTTGGGCGTTTGACTCTCTTTCTAATCAGTGTTTAGACCTTCTGTCAAGTTGAGTCAAAATGAATCGAACCATTTTTAAACCAATCATTTTAAACACTTCTTAAACTACCATTGTAAAAATTATTGCAAGAGCGATTATTGTAGAGAATCGTGGTCCATTGGGACACGGATCTGCGAATCCAGCCCAAAAATAAATAATTTGGGGGCTTTCTCTCATTTCTTGTTGGGCCAGTTGAGAATATTAAGTTCAGAGTGATGTTGGGCCAATCCATTAAACCTTCTTCTTGATGTGTACCATGATTCAATCCAAACCCGGCCCAGTTTCATCAATCCTTGTTGAAGCTCATCTAAATTTCACAAAACAACTTCGGCATTTAACGGTTGTTTGGAATGTTTTAAATAAGTGTACTTTTTAATTTTTTTTATCAAATATGGGTTGGGTTTGAAGTGATGTGGTAAAGAGGTGATATGACTTAAACAAGATGATATGACTTAAATAAGATAGTGACTTTTTGACTTTTTTAGGAGATGCTAAACCTAACCTTAGTAAGGATTAAATTTTTTTATTCAAATATATGGATATGGACTCACACGTTTATGGTAAAAAATTTCAGTAATTGAGTAGAGAATAATAAATTGACCCTGGGCAATTGCTCGAGTATTCGTGGAGAGGATATTTAAATGTTAAGGTAAGTGAGGTTTTAAGTTATAATATATGGAGAGATGTAGACTTATGGTCATGTTTGTTTGGGCGGACTGGATTAGCATTCCCATGACTAATAGTCTTAGGATTACGAATCCGTTGGATTATGTATCATATCTTAACTAATAGTCAAGTTTAAAATAATTAGTACGTACTTCAATTGTTTAACAAAATATCGGATTAACAATTTTATTGGACTATTAGTCCAATCCCAAGCTCATGTCCACCCAAACAAACATGACCTATAAGTTATGGAAAGACGTTGACCTACATTGTAATTTAATTATTAATATATTACCCGCTATTTATGCAAAAAATAAAAACAAAAAAAAAGAGTAGAAAATAAGTTTATGAATATACAAATGGTTCATACTTCATACAACAAGATGCAAAAGGTATATAGACTGATAATTAAAACAAAAACAAAAATGGATCCGACTAATAAATATTATAAAATATAATTATCTATGGAAGTGTATCATGTTTTTAATTTTGTGACCAAATTCTACGTTCATTATAGAATCGTTAAGTTGAGTATGAAGGAATTCTATATTTTACCCCAAAAAAATATTAGTTAATGCGTTATTTATTTATTTATTTATTTATTTATTTATTTTTGCACAGTGTATGCAATAAATACAATAAATATTGTACAATTTTTTAAAAACTTTTATAAATAAAATGACGTTTTTTTTTTCTTTCAAAAAAATAAACTTATAGTTTACATTTAAGAGAAATGGACAGAGGATTAGGGTGGAGCATAAAAATCAAAAAAATCATAAATCGGTTCAATCTAGACTAAATTGCATGGTTTGGTTTTCTCAATGCACGGTTCGATTTTGATTTTTGAAATAGGCAAACCGCACTTCATGATTCGATCCGTGATTTTATAGCTACGAATTTAGTTGGAATCGAATCAGACCGTTTAGATTACATATATAATTTGTTACCGAATGTAGATATTAATTTTTTTTTAGTATCAAATATATATATATATATATATGTATATATATTATAACTCTAATTTATTATAAGTATATTCTTGTATAGCGATAAAACTAATTTTAAGTAATTGCTTAAATAACTGTTAGGTTGTGAATAATATTGTGTGATTATATTGTGAATAATAATAATGATATTTTTAAAATTTGTGGTTTGAAATCGAACCGAATCGTGATTTAATTGTTCGGTCCGAATTGATTCTAAAATTTTCATGAATTGATTTGATTTCAAATTTAATGAAATCATAAATAATAAATTAATTTTAATTTATTACTAAACTGAACTAAATCCGAACCATACTCACCTATGAAGAGGATCACTCCCAAAGTTTGATATAGGGATCAAACTCGCAATATCCACTATAAGAGTTAGAGATCATATACCACTGTGACATAAAATCATGTGTAAATGAAGTAACCAGATTCCTCCAAAATAATAATAATAAATTCTAAACCAAGTGAAACCAGTGCAATAGGCCACTGCATCATCTTCTTTAGTTATATGTGGGGTTGTAAACGAATCGAATTCTTCATGAATAGTTTGAGTTCGGCTCGTTTAAAATTTATTTGAGCTCAACAAGTTTATTGTCACAACCCAAACTCTCCCTTATATGTTTAGTATCGTAACTGGTCAGTAATCTTAAGATTACCAAAGGCCTCTGAAATCTATATAATAAAACAGAACGGATTTTGAAAATATGTAAAATGTATCAAAGATACATTTGACTTTAATGGTTTAGATTAATCCTAAATATATATCATTCAGATCAATCCTCTCAAATATAACAAACACTTAGTTCCCGCCCAAACACTGCTCTCTCTCTCCCACGTCTCCGAAAGGCCGCCCACTTACCCCCCCTCTCTCTCTCTCTCTCTCCTCATCCTTGATTTTAAACTCTCTTCCTCGTACTGTCACACAAACCTTCTCCATCTCTCTGTCCAGCTCTCTAGTTTCGATTATGGATAGTTTTGGTTGTGCAACCTCCAGCAAATGGGTTTCTATTTCACTCTTCAAATGGGTTTCTATCTCTATTGAATAAATTGTCTCTAACCTATGAAATGGGTTTTGATTTCTCTTGAATATATTGTTTACAATTAGAAATTAATTGTTGATATTTTTACAATTAGAAATTAGCTATTGATCTCCATTCTTCGGAAGATGATGTCGCAATGCAAGCATTGAAGGTTTTGGTTCTCTGCTGAGGCTGAAGAGCTTGCCGGAGTAGTAGCGGTGAAGAAAGAAGGAGATGGAAAAGGGGAGGAACCCTCTAGAACACCGATAATGGAACCGAGGCTAAAGAGCTCGCCGGAGTAGTAGCGGCAAAGAAGGAAGGAGATAGAGAAGGGGAGGAACCCTCTAGAACACCAGTAATGGAGATTTTTCTCACTCCTCCTATTAGTCCAGCACCACCTCCTAATAGCTCTTGAATCATTTTTTTTTTTTTTTGATCTACAATAATCCAAATATGTATATATATATATATCAATACATATTTGTGTGACTATCACTCTCTCTCTCTCTCTCTCTCTCTCTCTCTCTCTCTCTGTGTTGTGCAGTTTCAGTTGTTCGCGGCTTCTGACTAGAAAATGTCCTTTGGTTTCTCTCTCTACAAATCAAGCAAGTTTTGTTGTGGGCATTGGGGCAAAATCTGTAGGGGAGTCCTTTCATCTCTCTGCTCCTCCTCCATTTTATTTATTATATATATATATATATATATAATTTATGTATATACATACATAATTCATGTATTTGTTTGTATTGTTTAAAAAACAGAGAATGGAGAGGATGGTGGTAGTGAGAGAGAGAGAGAGAGAGAGGAGGTGGCGGTTTTGGTGGATTGAATTTTTGATAATTGGGTTGGATACATGTGAACAAGTCTAAAATCAATCCTAAATTTGATTAAATAAATCCTAGGTTTGTTTCATGTGAAATTTTAGATGTGTCATTTTCTTTTTTCCATGCTCGGCATCAAGTTCTAACTATGTTAAGCTGACAAACATTTCTCAGTGAACACAGTATGTGATTTTTAATTAAAACTTAGTTTTTACAATTATTTTGGACCTGTTAAGATTGATGGAGAACTTATCCATGAAGTTGCTGCCATTATCTCCCATGTTACCGGCCATGAAGGCTTGGCAACATCACGATTTCAATATTATGTTGAAGAAGAGGAGGGGGAGTCCTTCCTTCATCTCTCTGCTCCTCTATTCTATTTATTATATATATATATATAGATATAATTTATGTATATACATATATAATACATGTATTTGTTTGTATTGTTTAGAAAACAAAGGATAGAGAGGATAGTGGCAGTAAGAGAGAGAGAGAGGTGGCGGTTTTGGTGGGTTGGGTTGATTTGTTTTTTTATTTATTAAATTAGTCATAAAAAATAAAATAAATTAAAATTTTAATAAAATAAAATGTCATATTTAAATTATAATTTTTTTTCTCACAAATTTTTTTAAAAAAACAACTCAAACAAACTTTTTAATCTACACTAAAATAACTAAAAAATTCAAAAAACTTCAAAACCAATCCAACTTTCCAAATGAAGCAAGGGGTTTGACGAGGTTAGCCGTCAGGTTGATGACGGACGGTGAACCAACAATACTCAGTGTTGACACGTGTTTTTGTGGGAAAGTAAAAAAAAACACACTCACACACACTTATCTCTTTCTTTCTCTTGCTTTGAAAATAGATTCCGTTTTCGGTACTTTTTCTTTTAGGATAATTGATAATTAATAATTTATTAAATAGTGTTGGGATTACAATTATATTTTAATCCCAACGTTATTTACACCATGCCTTCAGGTACGGTTATACGCTAGTAGATAAACAAAGTAAAGGGGCTAGTGGAAACAATTATCAAAATACAATGTCTATAGAGCTGTACAGACATATATGAGACAAAAAATTTGAACTTATATTCACATATAAATAATGATGTCATATATACATATCATTGTCTTATGTCACCCTTATATAGATAAACAAAAGTTTTGTCCAAGCAGGAGAAAAAGAAAAGATAAAAACAAACGTCACGTGCACAAAACTTAATCACTTGAACCAATTGGGAACCTCCTCAGGAGGCACATTGGTTGGCTTGACAAGACAGAACTCCAGGCAATAGCTTAAGCCTGGTCCCGCACCTAATCACCTATATACATAAATAATATAGTGAGCTGAAACCCAGTGAATAACAACAAGGTAAAGGAATTATGAATAATGTCCCATTAGATTCAGAATAGATTCAGATTCACATGCTTATATAGATTTCATAAACAGTCATACGTGGTACATCCATTAGCTAACAGATCAGATTGGCCATAAGAACCACGTACAGAGTAGGTGGTCAATAAGACCATAGTCGGTGTCGACAACCATATAGGTTATAGCGATTACGATTTTGACCCGACCCTTATTGTATCCCGGACTCGGGGTTTAATGGTTTCATATTGTTGTTTACATCTTGTTTCCCTTGTATCTTCTTAAATTTAGCTTTTGGATTGTTGTGGTTGCGTTTGGGACAGGTTGGTTACTTAGTTTCCAAACTCTTGTTGCTTAGAATTTTGCTCCTCCGCTCGAGCGGGCTTTGTGAACTCTCAGTATTTTTGCAGGTCTGCAAAACTACTGGGAGAGTGTATTCTACGCTGGAGCGGATCTTTCTGCGCTTGAGCGGGCTCAGCTCGAGCGTTGGTTTGTTGTCTGTAAAACTACTGGATGTATGTATTCTACGCTCAAGCGTCACTTATTATGCTCGAGCGGAACAATTTGTTGTGTTTGACGCTCGAGCATCAACTATTGAGCTCGAGCGGCCTGTGCGTATATCAGTTCGTAACAGCCACATTTTACATCACTTTTCCATCTCTCTCTCTTTAAAGCTCTCCAAAACCCTAGATCTAGAGCTTCTCTCTCTAAAACCTATCTTCTCTCTACATTTTCACCAAGATTCGTTGGTTTTTCCACCCTACTTCCTTTGTTAAAAAGGTAGAGCATCTCAAGGATTACATTTCTATCCGAATAGAGTTGTGTTTGAGCATCTTTGAAGCTTTCTCTTTGCTTGCTCGACTTCTAACTTCGAAGTAGGGACTTTTTACACTCTTCTATGAGTTTTAGCTTAGTTATTTGTTGATGTGTAAGAAATATTAGGATTTGAGGCGATTTGAACAAACCTAGGATTTTGGTTTAAAATCAAAAGATGGGTTTTGAAGGAATGTATTAGAAATGGTTATGGGAGTAAATATGAGCTTGTGTTGTGTTAAAATGGTTGATTTCAATATTTGGGATAAAGTTAAGAAAAATGGAGTTTTGCCCTAAAATGTCTCGAATAATTATTTTGTATAAATATGGAATTGGTATTGGGAATATGAAATTAAATAGATGTTTATATAAATGGTGGAGTTAGATATGTATTACCTCGCACCTATAGAAAGTTGGATAATTTATCTGTTGTAAAGATTGTATATCTGTTTAGAAATATCTATCGGTGAAGAATAGCCATGATTGTGGTAGAAATTACATGAGGATTAGGTGAATTGAAACTAATCTTTTAGCCGTTATCATTGAATATGATTATGATATGTATACATTGTATATGTATGATGTTTGAGAGGAGAAATGAGATGTATTTCATATTTGAGAGAAGAAAAGGGATGGATTCCATTAAACTAAGTTGACCTATGTGTCCAGAATGAAAGTCCCGAAAACCGCGCATATACATAGGTGCCGATTCCTGCGGACGAAATTTTCGTAAAATAGCAAGTGAATGTATTTGTATGATAATTATGTTAGTTGGAAACCTGTGAGGTGTATCCTCTATTTGATTAATTGAATAAAGTGGGTATAACTAATGAACTGGGATAAAATAGATTGAGATGTAAGTTTGACATAATATGGTTTTGGAAAAAATTGTAAAGTTTTGTCATTTAGGCATTGAATATGGGCATCCTACTTATATTTTTGTTAATATTCATATATTGTGTTAGATTGTTACTACTAGGCTTTGGTTCACCCTACTTGAAAAACCATTTTCAAGTGCTGGTGACATACCTTCTCCGAGGACTTAGCTTGGGAGGACTTAGGAGTTGAAGGCTCTATTTTGTTGTCTTGTATTTAATATTTATACAAGCCTAGGACTTTATATGTATAGAGCTTAAGACACTCTCTTTTGTTGTAGCCAAGCATAGTTTTGGAAAGATGTAAGCCTATAAGGCATTTATTTTGTTGATCATTAAATTGGTATCACATGCTATAGATTCAAGGTAGAGCTTATGAATGTATATCGCATGTGTCACTTTTGTAAATTAACTCTGATTAATGAAAGTTTATTACTTCATTTGTGTTATCTTGTATTGATCATTTGAAGATGAATTATTGTAATTATTTTGGGGGCGTTACAACTTGGTATCAGAGCGTACCGAGTTTGAATACTTCGGGTTCGTGGGAGGTGGTTAGTACCACAACGGGTTTGTCTCGCTTGACAGAGATGTTTTTATGTTTGTAATGTTATGTGATTATATGAGTATGGAATTTAATTTCTAGGATGTTGGTCGAGTCCACGGGTTTTTAGAAGTCCTATTAGAAAGGCACTTGATCACTACCGTTTCTAATTGGAACTATGGCAACACTGCGGGACGATCATCATCCGGGAATGAAATTTGTATGTGTTGATGTGACAATGTGTTTATGCAGAGTGAATTATTGTTCTCCACCGCATTAGGATACGAGTGAGTTAGCTTCGACATATTTGTAAATGTGCTAATCTTTTTTGTTACCTTCATTAGGATGTCAGGACATGGACGTGATGGTGGTAGGTGTGGTAGACCTAGAAGGCATGAGGTGCCGATACCGGATGATATTCCGGCACAGGAAGAAAGAGTTGGTCAAGCTAATGTAACCGAACCAGTTGGTCAACAAGCCATGGGCGCATTAGCGCGCGAAATGGCTAGAGCTTTGAGGGAATCCATGGACATTCTCAGGGTTGAGAATCAAGTCCAGGCCCAAGTAGTTAAGGAAGGGCCATCTTTTCTAAAACGAGAGCTTTTCCAGTCAAATCCGGATGAGTTTGTGGGTGATCCCAAGGAGCCACTAAAAGCAGATGAGTAGCTAGAACAGATAGTGAAGACGTTCGAGATGCTTGGCATCGAAGACGATGGGCTGAAAGTGACCCTGGCATCCTTCCAACTGAAGGAAGATGCGGGTCAGTGGTAGAAGTATGTGCGTGGGCGCATGGGGTGACTTGGGAGGCCTTTGTCAACGCCTTCTAGGACAAGTTTTTGCCTCCCACAATTAGGGAGAAGTTGAGGGATCAATTTTCTCAGCTCAAGTAGTTGAACACACTAGTGGGCGAGTTTGAGGCAGCTTTTACTAGCCTCTCTAGGTTTGCACCAAAGTTGGTAGTGACAAAGGAGCGTCGTTGCTTGGAATTTGAGGAAAGGTTAAGGACCGGACTCCTTTTCAAGGTAGCCGATTTGATGATTAGAGATTATGGACGAATTATAGAGTCGGCGGCTCACCTTGAGACCGTGATGCAGATGGAGGAAGAGAAGATGAGGGGCTCCAGAAGGAGTCGGGATGTTTAGGGAAACAATAAAAGGCAGAAGGGTCCTACCCCACAGCAGCCCCAGGGAACTCAGTCAAGGTCCATTTTTCCAGTGCCGAGTTCGGGTTCTGAAAGAGGTGGTCAAAGAGATTTCACTTGTTACAAGTGTGGCCAGTTGGGCCACAAGTCTCTAGCTTGCCTGTAGAGAGGAGAAGGGCAACGGTCTATATCGGCTTCAGTTCGTTTTCAGAGCCAGAGTTAGGGAAGAGGGAAGCCGCTTATTTGTTATCAGTGTGGGCGAGCAGGGCATATGAAGAGATTTTGCCCTCAATTGGGTGGCACACTCGATGCGTCTGGTTCGAGACAGACACAAAGCCACCAGCTGGCACAGTCAGTACAGACCTCAAGGGCCAATCAGGAAGCCTCTTGGGCTCAATCAGTGCATTAGGCTTATGCTCCGAGGGGTGAGCAGGTTGAGCAAAGACCTTTAAGACATGTGTATGCTGTTACCATGCCAGATTTAGTACCAGTGCCTTCAGTAGTGAGAGGTACCTTCTTGTTTTGCAATTCAATTGCTAATGTGTTAATTGATACGGGTGCATCCCATTTATTTATATCGTCTGCATGTGCATTGGTTTTGAGGTTAAAGTTGGCTTAGTTAGCATCTTCTATCTGTGTAAATCACCTATTGGTGATGAGGTTGTTTTAAAGCAGGGATGTCGGGGTTGTGACATAGAGGTTACCGGTCGCCGCCTTCCTTTTGCATTTGTATTGATTGATATGTCTAGTTTTGACGTTATATTAGGTATGGACTGGTTGTCATCATATCAAGCTGTTATAGATTACTACCGTCAGAGAGTTACTGTATGTACCTTAAGCGGTGATTGCTTTTATTTCTTAGGGGACCGGGTTGGTAGAGTCTTATCACCGGTATATGATCCGCGTGGGTGGAATGAGCTTAGTTACCTTCTTACAGACTTCTTGAGTACTGAGTGTGATAAAGTCTGAGTTGAGTTGCCAAGGGTAGTTTGTAAATACTCGAATTTTTTTCGGAGGATCATACCAGTTTACTACCTCATCGAGAGATTGAGTTCTTTATCAACTTAGTGTCTGGTACGACACTGATTTCTATGGCATCATATAGATTTACACCTACCGAATTAAGTGAGTTGAAGATTCAACTCCAGGAATTGTTGGATAAGGGTTTTATCTGTCCTAGTACTTCACCTTGGGGAGCACCAGCTCTTTTTGCCAAAAAGAAAGATGGTGCATTGCGACTTTATATTGATTATTGGAAATTGAACCGGATAACTGTTAAGAACAAGTACCCAATGCCTTATATAGATGATTTGTTTAATCAGTTGAAGGGGTCTTGTTACTTTTCTAAGATAGACCTGAGATCGGGTTATCACCAGTTGAGAGTGAGGGAGGAGGACATCCCGAAGACGGTATTCCGTATGCGGTACGACTATTATGAGTTTTTAGTGATGCCCTTTGGGCTAACCAATGCACTAGCTGTGTTTATGGATTTGATGAATCGGATCTTCCATGAGTTCTTAGACCATTTTGTGGTCATCTTTGTGGACGACATCTTGATTTACTCACCCTCTGAGGAGGAGCACGGGGAATACTTACGGGTAGTACTTGAGTTACTTAAGGTCCACAAACTGTATGCTAAGTTTGGGAAGTGTGAATTCTAGTTGAAAGAAGTTAAGTTCTGAGACCACATAGTATTCGGGTAATGGGTGACTGTATACTCATCTAGGATAGAGGTAGCGCAAGATTGAGAACAACCTAAGAATGCTTTTGAGATCCGTAGTTTCTTGGGATTAGTTAGGAATTACCGTTGATTCGTGAGAGATTTTTCTAAGCTAGCCTCACCATGGTATTGTTAACCCCAGGCGAGGGCCACATGTACATAGGTCACGATATTGTTACTCCCGGGCAAGGGCCACGTGAACCTAGACCTCGGTATTATTACCCTTGGGCAAAGGCCACATGAACTAAAGATGCCACATTACGTTACAGAAAATTAGACATTCATTCATGGTTCACAAAATAGCATTTTAGAAAACAGATCATATTATTTCAGTTAGAAAATACTTATAATCAAACATAGCTTTACAGAGTTGTTACTCACAGATAACTCCATGGTAGAACAGAGCACTCGGACAGAACAGACTGATTAGGCAACGATAACATGTGACCTATACAAACACGTGACAGAAACACACTGAACACACGTCTCAAAGGTGTTTAAGTTATCATTATTCTTTCTTAGCGTGTGTTTCTAACTCTCATCCTCATTATTATGGCTCAATCATGGCCTAGAAATTCTTTAGATGCAATGAGGGTGCAAAAATGCACTTTGGAACACTTAGCCAAATTTCTAAAAACATGGCAGTTCGCTCGAGTGAAGCGTCTGTCGCTCGAGCGATCTGCAAAATTTGTAAAAGTACTGGATGCTCGATTTTCACGCTTGAGCCAAGACTGAAGACAAAGGGTGGTTGTTTGACCGCAACTTGTGTCACTCGGGCCAACCCCCAAACTCTGTAAAACTACTAGGAGCTCGAAAACTGTCGCTTGAGCGATCATGCCGAATTCTAGAATTTTTAGATTACTCTCCAAGCTTCAAAACTCAATTTCAATACATAAAAACACATTCTTTCGGGCCAAAACTTGAGAAAACATTTGTAAACTTGTAAAACCTCATGAATTAAAGATCATTTCGCAAAATCAAAGCCCGAAAGCAAGTCAATTATCCAAAACTCAACTTGAAATGCAATATGTAGAACATGTATAAATTGAGACAAGTTCTTTCCTTCCAAAACATGATCAATTGAGATGTTTAACACAAAAACATGTTGAATTCTTGAAACATAGCCAAGATAAGAATGTGTATGTGAAAATTCTTTGAAAATAACTTCAAAATGAAATGAGATATGTATGCATGCATGTGTTGAGCTTAAATTCTTCAATCATATCTTCATTCTTGTATTAAACCACCTAACTCACTTGAATTCATACTCTTATTGACTCATACACTTAGCTTATGGGTTGAATTCTTACCTCAATTCTTCAATTAGAGTCTAGAGGGTCACTACTTTGAATCCCCAAGCTAATTCCTCAAAATTTCCTTCAATTCTCTTACTTGATCTCAATTCTCTCATTCTCTCTCTCTCTCTCTCTCTCTCTCTCTCTCTCTCTCTCTCTCTCTCTCTCTTACTGTTTAGAGCTCAAAATGATGAATTGGAAGTGTATAAGAATGAGTCTAGAAGTGTAGAGCTAGCAATTAGCCTTGTATAGGCTTGGTTAGGATTAGACTAATTAAGTATGATTAGTTTTAATTAATTTATTCTAATTATTTGATTCCAAATCAAATTCTAATTAAACTTACCAGAAAATTTTAAAAATTCTGAATAACACATAAACGTAGTCAATTTCATGTTCAAATGCCGATAAGGCCTTCAATTCACAAATTCAAGCAAAATGACCGATAGATATTTCTACAACAAATAGATATAAACACAAATAACACATGGCACATGCAATTTACTTAAGATTTCATCTTAATTACTTGTTAAACATTCTTAATCAAGGATTATAAGCTGTAGACACCCCATTTTTGACTGCCCTTAAGACTTGGGGGCCTCAAGTTGATTGTTCAAGGACAAAGGCTGTGTTGTACAAAGGTTCGATTTCTTCGGCAAGGAGAGCGTCAAATCCCAACCTTACACCCGTTTTTTTTGACCAAAACCTTTTGGCCAAAATGATTTTTAGACCTTAAAACCCTCTCTTTCAAAATATTTTTGAAAAAGTTTCTACGATGTTCCGAGGCTCGTATTTCGTTAAATGTTGCGTTTTTCGGTAAACTAAGCAAGGACAAAGTGGAAATAAATGAAAGAAAGGTGAACTCCTTGAAAAAATCTTTAAAACATCTTTTTTAGAGGTTTGGAGTTGAAGAAAAAATGAGGGGAAAGAAGAAAACTAGTTTGGGAGAAGTTAGGCATGAATCCGGTTAAGCCAAAATTGAGCAGTCTTCACTAAAAGAGGCATATCTTTTTTCACACTTGGACTTTTGATGTGAGGCTGACACCATTGGAAAGAAGACTTCCGATGCTTCAATTTAGACACAAGAATGACCTGCAAAGAAGTCCGGATGAAAGAGATATGCCCATTTGAAGTCGGGCCCGAAAAATAGATTTTTGTGGTCGGCCACCAGTGGTGGCCGGTTGGCCAGAAGTGAGGTTTGTCGGCCATCATTGGTGGTCGTCGGCCACCAGTGATGGCCGGTCGGCCACTGGTGTCCAAAATTCAGATATTTTGCAGATATTTCCCCTCCAACTATTCCACACTGCTCCAGATATTTCTACCTTGATATTTTCGACCAAGGCTCTTGTATTCCTATTTATAGAGGCCATTCTCTATTTTTTTCAAGGTTGGAAAGTTTGGGAGCCTTTCTCTCTCTGTACAATTCTCTCTCTCTCTCTTGAGCTTTTGTGCTTAGAAGCTTACATACTTCAAACTTTAACCTATCAACCCTTAACCAAAGTGGTTCATCTTTGGGCTGAGGTTGCTTGAAACTCTCTTGGAACTCCTTAAGTGGGATTTGGCTTGAATTGTGGCCTAAAATCACTCTTCCCTTCAAGAGGTATAACCTTTACACTTTAAGCTCGTTTTTCATATTTGTTTTGCCATCTTTTTGTACTGTTTTGGGGCTGGTTTTGAACTGTCAAAATCTCTATTTTTATGGTTTAAAAGTGTTGGTTTGAGGCTATTTTGAGTTAAGGGGTTGTTCACCCTTCTTGCTCCTTTGTTTGTTAAGCTTTTGTGCCATTATTTATCACTTTCAAACCAACTTTTTTTGGCCTTTTAACCACTAAAATTCAAAGGATTTTCAATGGCAAAAAAATTATTTTGAAGTCCAAAATTAGAGGGGTTAGCCTCCCCTCCTTGTGTCTTATTTGCATGCCTAGTTAGCTTCATATGTTAGCATGTTTTTGTAGCTTTACTTAGCTTATTTCTAGCATGTTTTTGCCTCTGACTTGGGCTGCTTTAGCTCTGTTTTGGGCTGTTTGTGTTGTATGAGTAGTCTTTTGCATGGTTGTAGTGTAACCCCATGTTTTAGCTTATTGTTTTAGCTACTCTTGTCTTCATTCCAACATGTTTTCCAACTGATTTTGGGTTATAAAAACTCTATGTTTTTGGGCTGAAGCTTGGGTTCTAAGGCCATTAAAGGTTGAGGGGTTGATAGCCCTTCTTTGTACCTTGTTTTGGAGGCCTTTGCCCTTGTGTTTCTCACCATTTTGCTATCTTTTTCCAAGCTTTTAAAAACTATTTTTCAGAGCTATTTCAGTGGATAAAAACATGTTTTGAAGTCCAAAAATGGAGGAGGTAGCCTCCCCTCCTTGTGTCTTGCTTACTAGTCTAGCATGCTTCATGTTTTAACCTATTATTCTAGCTTGTGCCAACTTAATTTCAGAATGTTTTAAACTATATTTTGGGCTATTTTGCATCTGTTTTGGGTTGGTTGTTGCTTTTGAGCTTTGTATTGCATAGCTGTGGTGTAATTTCCTTCACTAGCTTAGTATTTCTAGGCATTGAGTATCATTTGTGTGTCTTGGTTGCATGTTTTAATGTTTTTTCATGCCTAATTCCAGCACTTAAAATCTCTGCAACCTCCCTCTTTACTTCACTTTTTCATTTGCTTTGAGGGTTGTTTCAACCTTAGGGTTGTTTAAACTTGAGGTTGAGGCTCATGCTTAATGGTTTAATCCTCTTTTGAGGGTTCATTACCAATGGCATGAAGCTTCCCTCATGCCTTGAACTACCCCTTGGTTGACACTTCTTTCGCTTTAAAAGACACTCACTTTTGGACTTAACCGATTAAAAAATGGATTGGTAATCTAAAATTAGTAAACAAAAATGGCAAGTAAAAGAGGCAAGATTAAGCATCTTTCATGTTGCATTGCATGTGTTCGAATCGAACGTTAATTCGAACACAAGGAAAATGGAACATTTCATACTCAAAGTGATGAAATGTCCCACTTTCCTTAGTCACCATTGCTCTTGATCATGTATGATAGGGTGGTGGTTGTTTTAGTCTTGTTTGTGCATTCATTAAGCTTGTACAAGCTTGGTTCCTTAGCCATCATGCATGGAAAATGCTTGGTTGATGGTTTGAGGGCCAAGAGCTACACTCCTTTGAGCTTGTGTGATGATAAGAAAGGTAGCAGTACATACACTCCTTAAAAATACACTACTTTGCCTTTGTTTGCTCTCTGTTACAGCAAAAGAAAAAGTTCAGGGAAGGGGTAGCCGACTGGCCACCAGTAGTGGCCAACGGCCACCAGTATCAGCCGACCGGCCACCAATGGAGAAGGTTGCTCTGTGTGCTCCTGAATGGGATCAAAAGTGTCCTGGGAGTTGGCACAATTTTCAGTGATAAAAAATGTGCAAACAGAGGCTGCAATGGTAAAGCAGTGGCATTTTTGGTAGGAGAATCCGAGCATGCATGCATCCCTCGCCCCTCGAGGCCGTTTAATTACTTTATTAGTTAGTGGTAGCTAATTAATTAATTTACTTGCTTTGTAATTAGTTAGTTAAAGTGTTTAGCTAATTAATTCGTTTTGTAATATTTAATTAGCTTAGAATAATTAGTTTAATATCATATTTGTAATATTGATTAGCTAGAATAGTTAATTAATTTGTTTTGTAATAGTTAGCTTAATTAGCGTAGCTAGTTAGCTTATTCATTCGAACCCTCCTTCGCGATGGCGTAATGTTATAATAAGTATGCGTGTGTGTGTATGTCTTCTAACCCCACGTCTTTCTCCCTTTTATTCAATCACTTTTGATGGTTAGATTAGGGACATTTTCAATTAGTATACCTTATACTTGTATGTTTGCATCCATTCCTTTGTCTTGCATGCACCATGGCTCAGCGTATCATTCAAACTGCATCGTTATTTCAATATCTTCTTTGAATACGAGTTTCAAAGCATGCTATCAAAGTGTTACAAATGTCATATTAGTAGCCGAGCATATTAATTGCATTATTGCATGCGTTGCATTAGACATTTAACATAGTTAGGATCATGCATTTTTCTAACTAGTTTCTGTTTTGGCTTGGAGTACTCGGTAAGTTTTATGCTTTAGTATGCTTGCACGAGTGTAATTGCCATATTACAATGATTCGCATACTTGCCATGAGGCTATGTGCTTACTTACTAAACTGCATGAATGCCTGTGGATAAAGGCTTTGTTGTTTGAATTGGAACAATTCAACGAATGTGTGTTTTAAGCCTACTTTGTTGTGACAAATCATGTTTTAAGCCCAGTATGCTTGGTGGCAAATCCGCATCTTTAAGCCCACTTGAGGGTGGCAAATTCAAACCATTTTCGCAAACAAACATGACTTAAAATGTTCCAATTCTTGCGATGTAGTCTATACTTGCTCGTGTGCGTCACATAGTAAAGTTAGATTAATAACCGGAACAAAAACACATAATGTTTATAAAACATCATATCATGATTAGTAGAGGCCGATTTTTGATCGGGCGAACGGGAGTGCTCAATTCATGACCTTCTCCCCTTGTACCCAAATTTCTGAGCTGAGACAACTTTGGTGATGATGAACACGTGACCTTTGGCACGAGTCAGGGTTTCCTAAATTTCTCCAAAAACAAAATATTTAGGTGGTGACTCTGTATCTGGCAAACCAGTCCAATTTTGGCATTATTTGATTTAAAATTGATTGGACTCTTTGGTAATTATCAGTTTCACATTGCACTTGTGAGACTAGATTCAGAACAGAAGAGTCCCAATTATGAGGCCTTTCTTTTCAAACCCTTTCCGAAAGACGGGGCGTGGAAAAAGGCGAGTCCACATAAGCTAATCACAGGTTAGGGTGTAACATGCCCGGGGGATACCTGTGCAAGTTAAACAGGTCGGACCCTCGGTCTCTTTGATCTAGTCTCAATAGTGCAATGTGAAACTGAGATGAGAGTCCAGATTTGGCAACTTTTAGAAAATCTATTTTATTGCAAAACCTTTTGCCAGAAATGGACTACGTCATCAGATCTCAGAGTTGCCATCTAATATTTTGAGAAATTAGGAAACCTATGACTCATGCCATGGCCATTGTTCGTTATAACCAAAGTTGTCTGGGTTCGGAACCTTAGGTATAAGAGAGGAAGGTCATTAATTGAGCACCTCCGCTCACCCGATCAAAAGATCGACCTTTATTAAACCATTATATGAATTTTATTTACTTTATATGTTCATATTTCGATTATTTAATAAATCCTAAAAATTACTATGTAAAGCATACAAGTATAGACTATATCATTTATTTTGGAATAATTTAATTTCATATAATTTTGAAAAAGTTTTGAAAATGTACAACCCAAATAAATTGAGTTTAAAAACATGAAAATCAACATTATTCTAAATTAAGCGACACAACCTCCATCCACCGGCATTCATATAGTTATATCAAATAAGCAAATAGCCTCATGGTTGGATACTAAACATAGTAAGAAAGGCACACACAAATGGGATGCTAAAGCATAAAAACTTACATATTTATCGACATCCCGCGAACAGCTACATGGATGCAAAGCAAGGATATACTGAAAAAATAAAATAAACATGATGCATATCCACAAATAAGGAAAGCAAGTAAAAGAACGGGATAGAAAGAAGTGGGACGGGAAATTATTACAACACTTTGAATAAATTATTACAAACCAAAATAAAACAAAACCTCACAAAACACTCAAAATAAAAATAAACAAAATAAAAGCTTCATGTTCATTGGAACTGTCGGTGGAAAGTGGTCAACATTAGAAGATTACGCCATCTTATTCGAAAGAAGCTAACCGACCGGCCAACTAGGCCGAGCAAAGCCTATCTTGTTGCAAAACCCAGAAAAGGAACAAACAAGAAATATGTAAGTGACTCAACTAACCACTACCGGTTAGCTTACAACATAACTAATATGAAACAAAAGCAAGTTAATAAGAAAAAATTAATAATAATTATGGGCTAAACAAACCACTTGGATTACAACAACACACTATGAAATATAAAGTAAGAAAATAAATATGAGAAAAACAAACCACTTTGATTATAACAAAACACTATGAAATAAGAAGTAAGAAAATAAATATGAGATAAACAAACCACTTGAATTATAACAAAACACTATGAAATATAAAGTAAGAAAATAAATTTGAGATAAACAAACCACTTCGATTATAACAAAACACTATGAAATATAAAGTAAGAAAATAAATATGAGATAAACAAACCACTTGGATTATAACAAAACACTATGCAATAAGAAGTAAGAAAATAAATATGAGATAAACAAACTACTTGGATTATAACAAAATACTATGAAATAAAAAGCAAGAAAATAAGTATGAAATAGAAAATATAAGAAAACGAAAGATTAGAAATTCACCTTCCAAAGAAAGATTGAACTTCTTGATTTCCAAACTTCCTCTTGATCACACTCAAGTTTAGGAAGTGTGTTTTTAATCCTCAATTCGAAACTAGAATTGAGCTCTGGGTATGTACGGTGGAAAAGTGGCTAACTCTCTTTTTTTTCCTCACTTTCAAAAACACTCACTTTTTCCTCTGATTAATCACTATGAAATTTAGCTATTTTCAGAATTTTTGGAGTTGTTTTGGATGTATAAAAGGTGGAATTTCAGTGTTCATAAGCCATGGAAGGTGTATATGGAAGATGGAAGTGTTTTTGGCTCAAAACTTGAACTTTCTCCCATTTTTTCTCTCTTTTTCTCACTCTTTTCCTTTCAATTTCGTGGTCCTCCATCTCTCTTACAATCTGATCATTCTATATAGGCAATGAGGGAGAGTTAAGGTCAAAAAAAAGATGGGAGACAAAGTGGGAGACAAGAATGTGATAGGAGATGAATTTTCAAGGTGGTTGCATAGGATATTCCTTTATGGATGCAAACAAAACCTCTTTTAGACAATGGAGGATGAGTAGGTATGTATTTGGTGGTACATGGGTCGGCCAATGGAGTAGGGGAGTATCCCCCCCCCCCCCACACACACACACAAAAAAAAAAACTTCTCTACTTGCTAGTTTGGTTTGAAATGGTTAAATATTATTTGAGGGGAAATATAACACAAGGCAAAGCTTTGGCAGAGTGGTTAAGGTGTTGGGTGCTAAGTAGTAGGTTGGCTGTTCAAACTCTCTTCCAAGCATTCCTTAAATTCATTTTTTTGGGTAAAGACAAGTCAGTGCCACATCATCAACAAGGACCAATCCAGTCATGCCACATCAGCAAGATCGCCACGTCACAGTCAACATTTGACGGAATATTCTGCATATGGACGAAATATTCCTTGACTTAACAGAATATTCCCTCACATAACAGAATATTTTCTAAGTTTTAAAAATTACAATTTGGCCCAGAAGTTTCAAAGATTTGTGCTGTAACCCAGATTTCGGGAGAATTTTTCAGTGAGGCTCCCGAAAGTGCAACGAAGGTTGATCCTAGCTAAATGAACCATTCTGGACGCAACCATGAGGTCAGAATATTCCCTTGGAAAGGTAATTAGTGGCTATTTAGGGTTGAAAACAGGCTTATATTCTAATTTTTCTTATTGAGGATTCTGTAAAAAACACCTTCTTGTTTTCATTATCGGGTGATCAAAAAGAAGCGCCAAAGTCTTATGGTCAGTCAAAATGGGGTGTCTACAATTGCCCTTCTTTGACAGAACTCGAAGTCATTTCTTGACGTGAGTGAATGTTAAAGCCCGAAGACGACCCTTTTGACAAGGCCATAAAACTTGGGCAAACAAACAAAATGCATTGCAATTTGTTGAACTCGAGGACTGCCTACATATCCCTTTACAATGAATCAAATCAACTTAGTTCAAGGGCAAAATGTAAATGATATGCTCGAAATATAAATCGGACTTACACGCTTCGCGAAGCCATTTTCATGATGCTTATGAGATAGTGCAACGCAACAAGGCAAACTTTAAACATGCATTCTACATGATAGAGCGAATATTTAAAACAAACTAGGATACAAACTTGTATGCCCCAAGATAAACCCACTTAAGGATACGTCGTCATGTATTCCAGGACAAAAAAAAAAAAAAAAAAAGCTCAGGATCGCATTCCTACATGCTTCAAACGCGTCTCAAACGAGTGGAAAGAACTCAAAACTCAAACGGTCTCATGCGAGTAAAAGAAGTGTAAATCCGCAATCCAAGCGCATTTCATGTGAGAGGAGAAATTATAAACTCGGAGTCCAAATGCATCACACATAAGAGAAGGAAATATGAATTCGCAATCCAAACACATCTCACGCGAGAGGAGGAATTATAAATTCAAAGTCCAAATGCGTCTCACACAAAATGAGAAAAGGTAGAGTAACCAACAGGCATACCTATCCGTATTTCATACGGAGAGAGGGAAGGTTTTAACCGAGTAAACTTCAAAATCCTAACGCGTTTCACGCGAAACAAGGAAATGTGGTATAACCAACAGGCGTACCTAATCGTATCTCATATGGAGAGGGGAGAGGTTTTAACCGGGTAAATATCAAATCCTAACACATTTCACGTTGAAAGGAATAAAGGTGGTATAGCCAATAGGCGTACCTAACCGTATCTCGTACGAAAAAAATGGAAGGTTTTAACTGAGTAAACTTGAAAATTCTAACACGTTTTAAAAGATGGTGTAAGCAATAGGCGTACCTAGCCGTATCTCATACGGAGAGGGTAAAGGTTTTAACCGGAAAAAGTCAAATCCTAACACGTTTCATGTGAAAGGAGTGAATGTGATGTAACCAATAGGCATACCTAACCGTATCTCATATGGAGAGAGGGAAGGTTTTAACCGGGTAAATATCAAATCCTAACACATTTCATGTGAAAGGAAGAAAGGTGGTGTAACCAACAGACATACATAACCGTAACTTATACAGAGAGGGGAAGGTTTTAATCAGGTAAACTTTAAATCCTAACACGTTTCACGTGAAAAGAGAAAATTTAGTGTAACCAGCAGGCGTACGTAACTGTATCTTATACGGAGAGGGGGAATGTTACATATACACATGAACGATATACAAAATATGTATTACATACATATACATATACACAGGTAAACTATATTCGTATACGGATACACACATATACATATACAGACAAAATATACATAATTACATGTATACAAACATATACGTACAAATATATACACACATACATACGTACACATACATATATATATATATATATATATCTCCTCCCCTGTTTTTGTCTCTCTCTTTTCCTTCATTTTCTTCGAGCATCATGTCTGGCGCACGATTTCAACAATCGTAGCGCCTGACCGATAGGTTGTCCTGATATTCAACGATGTCTGGAGCCTTCTCTCCCACCTTGTCTTTTTCTTCTTTATTCTTTTCTCAAGCCAAGGCCTATGAGAGAGGCAGAGTAAAAACTTGCAAACTTTATCTACCACCACTCTACAACCCATTTCTTTTGCACTACTCTCCTCTGCCATGGCCTCTTCCCACGGTTCTCTCACTCTTTTTCCAAACCTTAACGAGTCCACGATAGAGATGACCGATTCTGACTCCCCTAAACCTCAACCGCGTGCTCCTTTTCTTTCCCATATTTTCAACTTTCCAGCGATGTCAATTGAGCAAATAATGGCGGCACAATCTGATATCAAAGCTAACTCGTATACGCTGAGGTCATGTGTAGAGACCGTGACTGCGGTCTCTAACTTGTCCCTTCGATTGCAAAACAGGACGTTTGATGTACATCAGTTAGATGCACAACTCTTCCTACTCTAACATATGTACAAGGACTCTCGAGTAGAAATTAGTGCACTGAAAAAGCAGAATAAAGAACTAAAACGACATGCCACTTTTGCAGCCCGATTCGGAGTTCCTTCACATAACTAATTTGATGGCCGACGAAGAGTAATTTCTTTTGGAAGCTCTGCCAAGGCCAAGGCAGAGTCTTCAAGAGCTTCAAAGGAGTGAAGATGAAGAGTGACAACTGACAGTAGAGTTTGGCGACGAAGCTGTCTTTGTAATCTCTGCCGCCAGACTGCTGCCGGAAACTGAAAAAAAAAAAAAAGTTACCTCCTCTGTTTTTCCTTTTTCGTTTTCTCTTTTTGTTTTTGTTTTTTTGTTTTTTTGTTTTTTTTTACTCTCTTTTATACAACTTCGATCAAGGTTGATCCCTGACATTAATAAAACGAGTTTGTTCTGCAAATTTGGATGACATGAATGGCACAACACTAAGCGTAAAAATCATTTTGTTTTGAATTTTGAACTTGAAAATGGTTGCATTTTAGTGAATTCTAACTATAACTAACCAAAACACAAAACACAACTTAATGAAATGAAAATGAAGCAAAAACCATCCCCAAACACACCCTTTTGCGCTTGTCGGAGCAAAATGAATGCAAAACAGAGCAATGCCGGTCGACTGACCGACGAAAAAGCATTGCCAGTGACAACTACTGTCATTTTCCGACGATTACTTGATTAAGGTAATGAGAGCTTGAAGTGCAGGTGAAGAATAGAAAACTTGACTCGACTATGCCCCTAATTCATCACTTTGCCCTCCCTTTTTTTTGTTTTTCCTTTCTACTAAAGCAATTTTGATCAACATGAGAGGTAAATTAGTACACTTGTTCCATTTTCTGTCTTGAAATCATGTGAGCCAAATTATGAACACTGAAAATTTTCTCTTTTTGGTCCAAAGAATGGTCTGAGTTTTGCAAAAATGAAATAATTTTTTGAGAAAATCAGTCAACTTCATTAAAAGTCCTTAAAATCTATTTTCGCTAATGACCACTACCCGACCAACATGAAATCAACCCTTGAGATATACAATTGAATTCGTCTTGCAGCTGAACCCATCATGAAAGAAAAATAGGACAACTGAATCAAATGGGGACGAGCCAATCAAATATGGATAGCCGAGTCGAATAAAGATACGCTAATCAAATATGGACAAGATGAGTGAGTTAAAAACTGGTTAGGGCCAAACTTCAAGATGAAACTGCCTACGTATCCCAAAGATAGGTATCAGGCCATACGCAGTTCCGGTTAAGGTTCACTCGGGTATTGACACTCTCCTTTTGTGCTCTAACTTTTGCCAAAGCCGCCCTTTTGGGTTTTCAACCTTGCAAGCTTTTCATTTTTTTCATTTTTCTTTTTTTTTTTTCATTTTTTGTCATTTTTTTATTTTATTTTTTTTGTGCTCTAACTTTTGCCTGAGTCGCCCTTTCAAGTTTTTGGCCCAGCAAGCCTCTCAAAGATAGTACTTCTTCAACTTGTCCATATTGATTAGTTGTGAGAATTCTAAACCATCCAAATCCATGAGAATGACTGCTCCTCCTGACCAAATTAACTTGATGATGTAGGGACTCATTCAATTGGGTCTAAACTTACTCTTAGGGTCATGGATAGGAGCTCGATTGTCCTTCAACGCTAAGTCTCCTTCCTTCAAATTCCTGTATCTAACCTTTTTGTTGAATGCCCTGGCAATCTTGCGTTGATACCCCTGAATGTGGTATAATACCTTTAATCTTCACTCATCAAATAGCATTAGTTTCTCAAATCGGTTTTGTTGCCAATCAACTTCTGTTATCTGACATTCAGCCATAATCCTCAATAAAGGCACTTCCAACTCAATCGGCAAAATAGCCTCCATTCCATATACCAAAGAGTAAGAGGTTGCCCTTGTAGACGTTCGGATTGATGTCCTGTATCCCCAAAGTGCAAAAAGCAGTTTGTCTAGCCAATCTCTGTAGGTTTCCACCGTCTTACACAAAATGGTTTTGAAGTTTTTGTTTGCAGCTTCAACGGCTCCATTGGTTTGTGGCCTGTATGTTGATGACTTGTGAAAAGCCACATTTTATTTTTCAAGTAGAACTACCACTTCTCCTCTAAAGTGTGAGTCATTGTTTGAAATTATTTCGTTTGGTACCCCATATCTGCAGATGATGTTGTTCTTGATGAATTTGGCCACATGTGATGTTTTCAACACTAAATACAACTATGCTTCAACCCACTTGGTAAAATAGTCAATGGCAACCAAGATGAATTGATGCCCATTTGAACCCTTTGGTGTGATTGCCCCGATGACATCTATGTCCCAAACTGAGAAAGGTCAAGGTGAAATCATGTTATAGAGTTTGGATGGCGGAATGTTCATGCGATTGTCATGGATTTGACATTTGTAGCATTGCCTAACAAAGTTGATATAATCACTCTCCATAGTTAACTAGTAGTATCCTTGTCTAAGGATTTTTCTGGCTAGCATATTATACTGTTCGTATGGGCTCCACACTCTCCTCCATGGATAGCTTCCATGACACAATTTGCCTCTTCTTCCTCTACACACAGCTTGTGCATTCCCAGATGCCCTCTCTTGTATAGCTTATCTCCACAAATGACGAACTGAGTGGCCAGACGCCGTATCCCCCTTTCGTCTTTAGCATTTGCCCCTTGTGGGTATGTACCACTTTCCAAAAAATTCCAAACATCAAAATACCAAGGGTTTTCATCTTGAACTTCTTCCGTTGCGGCTATTATTTCATACGCGTGGGCGCACTTTTGTTCTATAAGGATCGGACATATCTTGACCCCGACTGGTATATCTATCATTGATGCCAGGGTTGCCAACGCATCAGCAAATCGGTTGTTCTTTCTTACCAGGTGTGTAAAAGTTAGTTTTTCAAACCTCGGGATCAACATGTCTAAGGTCTGATGATAGACTTTCATTTGTTCCTCTTTAACTTTCCAATTTTCGTTGGCTTGAGAGACAACCAAGTTCGAGTCCCCGATCACATCCAACCTAATTGCCCCTAGTTCCAGGGCTGCTTCCAATCCGGCAATGCATACCTCATACTCTGCTTGGTTGTTCGATACCTTGAATCGGAGTTTGAAATCTAAAGGGATATAGGAATCATCCGGCGCTATGAGCAACACACCTATCCCATAGCCAAATTTATTGGACGCTTCATCGAAGTACAACTTCCAAGTGTCTTCTTCCATCTGCATGACCTCTTCATCTGGGAATGAGTACTCCACATCTTCTTCTCCTTCAATTGGGTGATCAGTCAAAAATTCTACTACGACCCTTCATTTGACAGATTTGTGAGTGACATACTTAAGGTCAAATTCAGAAAGCAAAAGCAACCAATGAGCTAGCCTACTGGTAAGTGCTAGTTTTTCAAAGAAATATTTGATTGGGTCTAATCTTAAAACCAGAATTATCGAGTGAGCTAACAGGTAGTGTCTTAACTTCTTGGTGGCCCATACCAAAGCTAAGCAAGCTTTTTCCAAAGGAGTATAGCGGGTCTCATATTCAAACATCTTTTTACTTAAGTAATAGATGGCCTTCTCCACTTTCTCATCCAACTCTTGTGCAAACATACATCCCATAGTTGATTCAGTCACTAATAAGTATAGGATCAATGGGTTCCCTGGCTTGATCCCTGGCTTAGGCGGTGATAACACAGATGGATTCCGCAGATACTGCTTGACTTGCTTGAACGCAAACTGATATCGATTATCCCATTGGAACTTATTCCATTTATTTAGGAGACTAAACAGTAGTTCACAAGTCAAGGTTAGTTTTGAAATAAACCTCTTTATGAATTGCACCTTTCCCAAAAAACCCCGCACCTCCTTTTCAGTCATTGGTGACGGCATTTCTAAGATAGCCTTAATTTTAGATGGATCAACTTCGATTCCCCGCTGTGTGATCAGAAATCCCAACATCTTACCCGCAGTTACCCCAAAGATGCATTTCTGTGGATTCAGCCTTAGCCTGTATTCCCTAATTCTCTCAAAGAATTTCTTCAATGCGGTATAATGGATTTCCCGATCTTTGGACTTGACAATCATGTCGTCTCATACACCTCAACTTCCTTGTGGATCATATCATGCAAAAGAGTGGTAGCGACTCTTTGATAAGTGGCCCCGATATTCTTCAAATCGAATGGCATAACCCTGTAGTAGTGTAACGCCCTCAAAATAATGACATTAAAACCCATCAATTTAGACATGTATTGATATAAAAGATAAATATTCTTCCATTCATCAGAGTAGTTCATTACAATGAGTATTACATGTTAACAACAAAAGCAAATGCCCTACGAGCTTACAGCTTTCCAAGTTAACACTTGGTTACAAAAAGAGAGTACTAACTCAAATACACGTTAAGCCCTTGGCTTGAATTTACATGTAATACATCCAAAAGATAACAAAACGACAAAAATCTGTCTGCCTCTAGCCTCCCAAGCTATGTCCTTGGAGGTGGCATGCTACCTGTACCTGAAAATGATGTCCCATAAAGGGTGAGCCACAGCCCAGTAGAAATACACTAAACCAGCTATGAACAATGACTAAAAGATTAGCAGTTGATAGATGGTTAACACAGATACATCCACATATATCACATTCCGGTTTCATGACATTAAGTCCATGTTGCATTTCATTTCCCATTTCTTTTTCAACTCTGAGTTTGAAAACAAGGCTCAACACCTAGCCAAATAACTTAATGAGATTAAGACTCATCTTTAAAACACTTTCGAAATTCATGATGGATACATATTTTAATGCTGTATCGATAACACATAAACCATGTCCACACTTTACGAAAGATACACATTTCGGTGCTGTATCAACATAACATAGAATCACTTCTATACTTCACAATTGATAACGATATACATTTTAGTGCTATATCAAATCAATTCGAACACTTTCATAATCAACACTTGATACACATTGTAGTGCTGTATCAATGTCACACAAAATCCGGTTTAGAGGTCCATCCCATATCTTCCCCTAAACCGTGGAGTACATCCCCTATCTCCTCCCACACAACACATGTATATAAACATAGATCATATACAATCAATCAATACATAAATTTAATGTATTATTCTAGTCACTATATTCGATAGCATACTCAATCGATTAGTTTCAGTTTGCCTAATCATCATACATTGTCTACAACAATCAAGACTATCCTCTACCGATAGCCCAAAGCAGTTATTTCTATACCGAAAATAAATGCACCAAATGGATATATAATCAACATTCCAACTAGGTGAGTGATGAATGAATCTAACTACACCCTTTAAACCCATACACATCCAATTCCAACATTCTCAATTCAATTCCTCTTTTCTTCAAATTAATTATGCCAATTAATTTATCAATGTAATTAGGGCATTTTCCATAATTAACATCACAACCCTAAGGTTCCATTTTCATCAATAACCCAACATTTATCTCATTTTTCTATGCCAAACATGCAAATAGGTTTATATAAACAAAACCCCAACTTTGTAAAATTACACAAAAGACCCAAACTTTCTCATAATTACACAACAACCTCCAACATATCAAAATACCAAAATTCAAAGACAAAGCTCATAAAGAGGAGTAGGGTATCCCTACCTCGAAGTTTGAGCTCAAACGGAGATGAAGACGAAAGACCAACGTGCTCCAAATCCCAAGTTTTTCAGATTAAAACGAAGCCCTCAACCCACTCTACCTTTTTAACAAAAGACTAAGGGTAGAAACTCACTCTAGATAGATCAAACCTTAGAGAGAAGACAAGTATAGAGAGAGAGAGAGAGTCGGATCTAGGGTTTGCAAAATGAAAGGGGATGAAAAAGTAAAGTTAAAATCGCTGCTGTCTACTGATATACAACAGGCTCGCTCGAGCGAAGGATTGGTCGCTCGAGCGACCAGACACAAAGAATACTCGCTCGAGCGAAGAAAGTCTTGCTCGAGCCAAAAACTCGAAGCTTCAGATCTGCAACCCAGAAGCACGCTCGAGCGACAGAATGCTCGCTCGAGCGAAAGAAATCTCGCTCGAGCCAAGAAACACAGCTCTTAGGTCAAAATGAGACGCAGACACATGCTCGAGCGCAGGACTTCTCGCTCGATCCACCAAACACAAAACTCGACTCTCGCTCGAGCGACCAAACCCTGGCTCGAGCTAAGGATCCAAAACAAAGAGCTCTCTCGAGCGACAAACTGCTCGCTCGAGCGAAGGACCAAAATTCTGGGCAGCAACCATTTGCTCCCAACACACAACCAACCTATAATAAACCTGCCCAACACATCCTATAACTCAAATACAAAGTATGAAAGGACGTAAACAAGATTTAAACAACTGCTAACATCCACGGACACAAGTCTGGATCACTGTACAACAAGGGGTAAAACCCGGGATCGCTATAAGTAGTATGTCCCCCATGGTGTGGTAAATACAGTCTTTTCTCTGTCCTCGAGAGCCATAAGGATCTAGTTATACCCTGAAAAACCATCCATGAATGACAGTAAGGCATGTCCTGCAGTGAAGTCTACCAATTCGTCAATATGTGACAATAGGAAATCATCATTCGAACTAACCTTGTTCAAATCTCGGAAATCAACACAAACTCGGATTCTGCCATCTTTCTTCGGAACTGGCACAATATTGGCTAACCAAGTAGGATATTCTGATACAAGCAAAAACCCAGCATTGATTTATTTGGTAACCTCTTCTTTAATTTTCAAGGCCCAATCCGGACGAATTCTGTGAAGCTTCTGTTTGATAGGTCGAGCCTCAAGGTTGAGAGGGATCCTATGCTATACAATCTCAGGGTTAATTCCTGGCATGTCTTCGTAAGACTACACAAAAATATCTTTGAATTCTTTTAATAAAGCAACTACTTGTTCACGTTCCTCCGAAAACAATGTAGAACCAATCTGGATCAAGCAAGGATCTTTCTCAGTACCCACATTTACAGAAACAATTTCATTCTCTAATGGCTTAGCACACATTTCTTCCTCCCAGTCGATTAAATTTTTCAAAACCCGAGGAATTTCTTCCTCTTCGTTTTTATCAAGATTTTCAAAATTTTGGTCAATGTTATGAACTATGGGCACAGAAAAGTAGCAGAAATCACAACATCTTTATTCAAAGCCTCGGGCTCACAAGTTGCAAAAAACTCGAAAGAGAAATAAAAGGAAGACTCAGATAGCTTAGACAAAATTGAATCTAACTCCAACCCCATAGGCCCACCGAACTCAGACTCAACAGCCGATTCAGAACTCTCAATACAATTCTTTTCAAAGTGCCAATTTATTTGTGAGCCATTCACTGCATCCATGATGAAGCTTGAGTAGTCGGCAGGTACCTCTTCCCCGATCATAGCAATAGTCATATCTCCCAAATTTATCGGTTCAGCACTAGTATGCGACTCTGTCAGTAAATCAGCCAATGTTAGACCAAGGACTTCCTCTGCGTTGCTTTCCAAGCTGACTTCTCTGTCTTGTCCATTGTTGATACTAGGATCTACTCACTCTTCGTCATTGTCAGAGAACTGATGATCGAAGAAGATCTCAAACCCAGGGTATCTCTTTCTCTCCACTTGATCGATACAAGGCTCAGGAAAACTACAAAAAGGGAAGTCTTCTCCTTGGCGGACAAAGCGTCCGTTCAAGCTCCCATGGATTGGCCTATAAACCAGCTCATACTTCTTTCTCATCTTCTTTGCATTGATTCTCTCTCTCTCTCTCTCATTTCCTTCCCTTTCTTCTCCCAATTTTCTACTGTTGGTTCATATCCCATCTCAATTGCATGTGGGTTGTGGATTACCTTAGTTACCTCTGTGGTGCCTTGTCGGCCACTCCTTTCTAATCTTGATCCTGGGATGTATCCTAGCTTGTTCATTATGTAGACTGATTGAGCACTCAGATGTGTACCCTCACCTTCTACTATGATTTTTTGTACTAGCCGTGCTTTTGCCAAGGTAAAACCCAAGAGAAAAACATTTTCCTTCTTATGTTGTATTTCTAATACTGGCGTTGTGACTTCTGGAGAAAGGTGGATCGTAGAATTACCAAAAACTACGGCAATCTCTTCATTGTGCGGGTACTTCACCAACTGGTGTACGGTTGAAGAGACCGCTTTCATCTTATGTAACCAAGGCCTACCCAACAATAGGTTGAAAGTTGCTAGGACATTCATGACATGGAATTCTGCCTCATGCTCAGAGGGACCAACTAATATATGGACCTTGAAAGTCCCCATAACATTCTTGCTGGTTTTGTCATATGCCCGGATAACTTGGCTTGTTGGTGTGAAGTCAGCCGGCTTTAACCCGATCGCATAAGCAGTCCTTGCTAGGCACATATTAATGGTTGAACCGGTATAAACCAAAACTACTGGAATCCACTTTTTTCTACACTTCAAGGCCACGTACAAAGGTTTGTTGTGGTCAAACCCCTCAGGTGGTACCTCTTTGTCGTAAATGATAACATATGGGTCGTGTCTCTAGGTATGATGAAAGACACTAACTGATCTGGCGTTGTCTCAATGGATAGCTTGGCCTTGTTTAAGGCTGACAACATTGCTTGTCAGTGTTCTCGGGAAGCCATGAGAAATACCTAAATGGAGATGTTTGCTTGGATATTTTTTAGCTGTTTTAAAATCAGGTTTTCTTCTGCTTCTTTCTCTTTATCAATGTTTGTATCCTTGCCTGAGGGCTCGCCTTGGTCTAGTTATGGAGGTTTAAAGTAACGCCCACTCCTAGTTAGGTGATCAATTTCCTCGGAATACCAAGTCTCATCAGGCAAAGTATTACCTTATTCATCATCAGTGTGGGCGAGTTGCAAATCGCTATCATCCCACCATTTGTCTTCGTTAACCGAAAGGCAATTGTCAGGCTCTACATGAATCATTCCCACGTTATACTCTGGTAGACTTTCTGATTCTTCTTCTCTCTTGGAACCCCTTTCGTTGCCACTGTTTTCAAACTTTCCAGTGTCAGTTTTTGGTTCATTCTTTTTTCCCTTAGTTTCTCCATCAGGACTTTCATTGTCGCTTGCTCAACCGTGAGTAGCATTGGAACTTCTTGGTTCCTACCAGTCGATCTGCACATTCCCCAAGTCCAATTCCTCAAAGAATTTGAGATTGTCCAAGTCTTCTTCTAAATTAGCCAAGTCATCTAATCCTTATTCAAGCATATCTTCTCTAATGACATTGATGGTACATGAGTCAGACAGGATAACTTCCGATTTCAACTGGCCAACAGGTACTATGTATTTGCTGGGATCATATCCTTCTTTCGACAATTTTTAGTCTTTATCACGAGTACTTCGATTATGTCTTCTTTGGGTCCTTCTCTTGATACAATCTTTTCTTCCTCAGTTTGCAATACCACCACCACTATGGTTTGTTTTGGTTTTGGCTGGGTTAGAGGTGCATCCATCATACATAAATCAATGCTCTCTGGAATGCATACCTCGGGTTTAGGTAGATGGACAGGTGTGATGTATATACTAGAGTTAAAAGTGGGTGGAAGTGTATGGATATGGTTGAGGCGAAGAAGTGGTTGATTTTTGTCATGAGGTGGCAACGGGTTGGTAGTGACGTTGGGTTTTAGTGGTTGTGGGTGAGTTATGATCTTATTGTCAATAAGGTCTTGGATCTCGTGGCGAAGGCGAAAACAACAGTCAGTGTCATGTTTGGGTTGTTGATAAAAGGCACAGTATTTGGTAAAGTCATGTTTGGTTGGGAGAGGATAGGGAAAAGGTCGGGGGTCCAGAGGCTTGAGATACCCTCTTTCTGTCAAGATTTTCATAGCTTTGGCCAGGGACATGTAAAGAGGGTTGAAGGTTCTAGCCGTGGTTCAGGTTGAGTTGGTTGTTTGTGGATTGGCATTGGCAAATGGGTCGGCTGTTTTGGCGATGGTGGTAGTAACTGAATTGACCTCAGAAGGTCTTACAACTGTACTACTACCAGTAGTAGCATTGGAACTGCAACCAAAAGGCTTCCAAACAGGTTCCTTATCATCCACAATGGTTCCCTGTTTGATGACATCCTCTATCTGGACCCCTATTTTATGTAAGTCTTTAAAAGTGAAAAGCGGGAGGACTATCATTTTTTGTAACATTTTTCTATGCAGATTTCTAACGATCATACGGATTTGGTCTTTTTTGAGTGGTCTGTCGGTCATCATTGCTGCTTTTGCCCTTCATCTAGTAATGAAGGCCACAAAACTTTCATTGGGCTCTTGATGGGTGGCCTTTAATTTCGGAGTAGTCACTTCAATCTGGATGTTATAAGCATACTAGGTGATAAAGGCCTCGGCTATCTCTTCCCAACTTTGTTTTACCGAGTCCTCTAACTTGGCATACCAGATGGCAGCCACTCCTGACAAAGTTCATCTGGATAAAGAGAGCTTTTGTGGACGAGTCAAACCCACAAGCTTTAAGACATCAGATAACAAGCAAATGTGCCCCATTGGGTCGCTAGAGCCATCAAACATATCAATGTGTGGCATTTTGAACCGTTCTGGCAACTTCACGGCTATCTCAGTGTACCCGTCTTCGATGTCCGGGATTGAATTAACTCCTTGTGACCTTTTGAAAAGTTTTTCCAACTTGGACAGCTTCAACATAGTTAGATCAGACTCAGGTGCCTAGGACGGAAGGAGCCCTTTCGCTGGTTGTGGAAGGGGAAATGATCCTCCTGAAGTTTGTATAAGAACCCTCAGATCTTCTGGTGAGTTAAGTTCGGGAAACTCGTCAGTTGGTGGAGGTGGAGGTAGAGATGGTAGTGGAACTAGATGAGTCGCCGGAGGTAGTTGAGTAGTGGACGCCCCAGATGGGCATTGCAGTTCAGCAAAAGTATTACCTTGAGTGGCAAGAGTAGTACCTTGGGCAGCAACCATAGTGGCAATGGTATCCATGCTCTATTGAAGGTCCAATAGTATGTCTGCTAAATTTTCTGGAATCTGAGCCATCACTAATTCTAGTGAGTTAAGTGGTGATGATCTAACAGGTAAAGAAGGGGTATTCTGGACAGTTGATGAGGCTTTCGTTCTTCTCCTTCGTGTAACCGGTGGCAAAGAAACTAACACTGGCTGTCCCTCAACTAGATCTGAGATCTTATAGAGTCTACCAATGCGAATCCACAGAACTTGAGGGATATCAGGCCGTTCTGAAGCTATTGTGCTACGACTACCTTGCTGAAACAAAACGGGACCCCCAATCAGAATTTCATTAGCATCGCGGCTCAACTGATTACTGCTAACCCATGCTGAAAAATTGAACTCAACTCCACAAACTAAAATGACTGAACCACTCATCTGAATCTGAGAATCCCCATACATTGAACATAACAAATAATAGGAAAAAGAACATACATCCCTATAGGGGTTAGGGTTACCCTATCCTAGATTCGAAATGATCTAGGGTTTCACTATTCAAACAAGCGGCATCATACAACCTAGAAATGAGAAAGCATCTTGTCCTATTGTTGGAAGGTACTAGAGCTCACTATATGCACAAGGTTAGTTGTACTCTAGGGATTGAAGTCAAGGTGACGTTACCAAAGAGTCCTTTGGGTTATAACCAATAAAGATCCCAGGAAATCAGAAGAGTCAATATAGCCTCTCTTCGGAGTCTGAGAACCTTAGATAGCAGAACTAGATAGTAGAGCTACCTTTTTGACAGATCTCAAAAGGTTACAACACAAGGCTTCTAAAGTATCGTAAAGATAGGTGTAGTGTCACAAAAACTTGTTTGTGCTCCCAACAGTATCTGGGCAACGCAGGGACTTGAAGTGCACCAATGCATGCAATGCAATGAACATATAATTGAAAATAAAAGTCATATCATAGAGTTCGAGTCAAGGTTTCATAAAATCCCTAGCAGAGCCGCCAGAAACTGTAACATGCCCAGGGGGTACTCATACGCGTTAAACAGTTCGGACCCTCGGTCTCTTTAATCTAGTCTCACTAGTACAATGTGAAGCAAAAATGAGAGTCCAAATTTGGCAACTTTTAGAAAATCTATTTTATTGCAAAACCTTTTGCCAGAAATGGCCTACGTCATCGGATCTTAGAGTCGCCACCTAATATTTTGGAAAATTTGGAAACCCATGACTCGTGCCAAGGCTACTGTTCGTCATAAACAAAGTTGTCTCGGTTCGGAACCTTAGGTATGAGAGGGGAAGGTCATCAATTGAGCACCCTCACTTACCTAATCAAAAGATCGGTCTTTACTAAACCATAATATGAATTTTATTTACTTTATATGTTCATATTTCGATTATTTAATAAATCCTAAAAATTACTATGTAAAGCATACAAGTATAGACTATGTCATTTATTTTGAAATAATTTAATTTCATGTAGTTTTGAAGATGTACAACCCAAATAAATTGAGTTTACAAACATGAAAATCAACACTATTCCAAATTAAGCGACACAACCTCCATCCACCAGCATTTATACAGTTATATCAAATAAGCAAATAACCTCATGGTAGGATGCTAAACATAGTAAGAAAGACACATAAGCGGGATGCTAAAGCATAAAAACTTACATATTTACCGATGTCCCGCGAACAGCTACAAACAAAGTTAGCAAAAATGCATGATCTTATATACAAAATACTAATGCAATTTACACATGAGATGTAACTAAAGATTCGGCTTCTAAGATATGGCATGTGAATCATCTCAAGAACATGAGGTAGTGTACATAATCACATAAAAATTGATTAAATCCACAAATGCAAAATTAGCCGAATCAAGATGCATAAAACATGGATGCAAAACAAGGATATACTAAAAAAATAAAATAAACATGATGCATATCCACAAATAAGGAAAGCAAGTAAAAGAACGGAATATAAAGAAGTGGGGCGGGAAATTATTACAACACTTTAAATAAATTATTATAAACCAAATGAGAGAGAGATGACGGAATTTTGCAATAAAATAAAACAAAACCTCACAAAACACTTAAAATAAAAATAAACAAAATAAAAGCTTCATGTTCCTTGGAACCGTCGACGGAAATTGGTCAACATTAGAAGATTATGCCATCTTGTCTGAAAGAAGCTAATCCATTGGCGGAAATTGGTCAACATTGGAAGATTACGCCATCTTGTCCGAAAGAAGCTAATCCACCGACCAACTAAGCAAAACTTGTCTTGTTGCAAAACCAAGAAAAGGAACAAACAAGAAATATGAAGCTGGCTCAACTAACCACTATCGGTTAGCTTACAACACAACTAATATGAAACAAGAGCAAGCAAATAAGCAAAAAAATAATAATAATGGGCTAAACAAACCACTTGGATTACAACAACATACTATGAAATATAAAGTAAGAAAATAAATATGAGATAAACAAACCACTTGGATTATAACAAAACAATATGAAATATAAAGTAAGAAAATAAATATGAGATAAACAAATCACTTGGATTATAACAAAACACTATGAAATAAGAAGTAAGAAAATAAATATGAGATAGAAAATATAAAAAAATGAAAGACTAGAAATTCACCTTGCAAAGAAAGATTGAATTTCCTGATTTCCAAACTTCCTCTTCATTACACTCAAGTTTAGGAAGTGTGTTTCCAATCCTCAAATCGAAACTAGAATGGAGCTCTGGGTATGTACGGTGGAAAAATGGCTAACTCTCTTATTTTTTCTCACTTTCAACAACACTCACTCTTTCCTTTGATCAATCACTACTAAAATTTAGCTATTTCAGAATTTTTGGAGTTGTTTTGGTTGTATAAAAGGTGGAATTTTAGTGTGTATAAACCATGGAAAGTGTATATGGAAGATGAAAGTGTTTTTGGCTCAAAACTTGAATTTTCTCTATTTTTTCTCTCTTTTTCTCACTCTTTTCTCTTCAATTTCGTGGTCTTCCCTCTCTCTTACAATCTGATCATTCTATATAGGCAATGAGGGGGAGTTAAGGTCAAAAAGAAGGTGGGAGACAAGAATGTGATATGAGATGAATTTTCAAGGTGGTTGCATAGGATACTTCTTTATGGATGCAAATAAACCTCTTTTTGATAATGGGAGATGAGTAGATATGTATTTGGTGATATACGGGTCGGCCAATGAGGTAGGGGAGTGTACTACACACAAGGAAAAAATGCAAAAAGAAAGAAAAAAAAAAAAAAAACCTTTTCTGCCTGCTAGTTTGGTTTGAAATGGTCAAATATTACTTGAGGGGAAATATAACACAAGGCGAAGCTTTGACAGAGTGGTTAAGGTGCTGGGTGCTGAGTAGTTAGGGCTGCAAATGAACAGAGCCGTTCGTGAATAGGCTCGAGTTCGGCTCAGTAAAAGCTCGTTCGAACTCGGTTCGTTATTTTTTTTTGCATTCGAGCTTGAGCTCGAGCTCGAGCTCGTTAAATTTTTAATAAACAAGCCCAAACATTCCAAAGCTCGGCTCGTTAGCTAGCTCGTTTAATATTTATTATTTATATATTAAATAATATAAAAATATGTATAAAAAATAAGAGAAATATGCTATTTATATATTTAAAAAATATAAATGTAAATAATAGTTAATTATAAATAGTATATTTATATAATAGTGGTAGTAGATATTATTATTTTAGTAAAATATGAACTTTTTTTTAGTATGTTTATTTATATTGTATATATAATTGTATAATCAAAATTTTAATTGTAACTTTAGTCTCACATGCAAGTATGAATTTATAAATTTTTTAGCTCGTTAAGGCTCGTGAACAGGCTCGAGCTCAAGTCGAGCCTAAGCCAACTCGGCTCGAGCTCGTTTCGTTAAATTTTGATTCAGCTCGAGCTCGTTAAAATTTTAATAAACAAGCCCAAACATACTAAAGCTCGGCTCGGCTCGGCTCGTTTGCAGCCCTATGAGTAGTAGGTTGGGTGTTCAAACTCCCTTCTAAGCATTCCTTAAATTCATTTTTTTGGGTAAAAACAAATCAGCACCACATCATTAACAAGGACTAATCCAGTCATGCCACATCAGCGTCACAATCAACATTTGACGAAATATTTTGTATATGGACAGAATATTCCTTGACTTAAAAGAATATTTCCTCACATAATAGAATATTCCCTGAGTTTTGAAAATTATAATTTGGCCCAGAAGTTTCAAAGATTTGTGTTGTAACCCAAATTTCGGGAGAATTTTTCAGTGAGGCTCCCGAAAGTGCAGCGAAGGTTGATCCTAGCTAAACGAACCATTCTGGACGCAACTGTGAGGTCAGAATATTCCCTTGGAAAGGTAATTTGTGGCAATTTAGGGTTGGAAACAGGCCTCAAATTCTAAGTTTTCTTATTGAGGATTCTGTGAGAAACACTTTCTTATTTTCGTTATCGGGTGATCAAAAAGAAGCGCCAAAGTCTTAGGGTCGGTCAAAATGGAGTGTCTACACGGGGTTGTTACATTTACTAAATGAATGAGATCGATCTCGATTTTTAGGTTCATTTATTAATCGAGCCAACCTCGAGTAGCCCTAAATTCCGCTCGACAAGGCTCGTGAATATAAAAATAAATAAATAAATATTAATAAATATTTATTTTTAATAATATATTAAATAAAATTTCAATAATCTATTTTATTTTTTTATTTATGTTTGGTGTTTATGTAAGTTTACATATTTGATTGATGAAATTTATTATTAATATAAACATTATTATATATTTTACTCATAATTTTGTATTTTTTTATCTTAATAAGTAAATTAATTTAAATTTAATTTTTTTTCGGCTCGTTTATGTAATCGAGCATTGTCACGACCCAAACTCGCCCCTATGGGTTTAGCACCGTAACCGGCCAGTAATCCGAGATTACCGAAGGCTTACTTAACAGTAATACAGTAAAACAGAGTACAGGGGCATGGCGGAAGCCAAAATAGTAAATAAACAATGTCCAATGAGCTGTGACAGTCTGTATGCAAAAAGACTTTTCATACATATATATACTCAATACAGAACAGTATGCACAATATTTACAATCATTCAGAACAGGGACCAAATCTCTAGTAAACAGTACAGTACAGTGCTATGTCTATACAGTTATACAAAGCAGATACAGAGACAGACAGGGGAAATAAAACACCCCTAAGCCATGGCTTGGCAGGCTCGGAACCTCGCAGTGAAGCACGGTAGTTGGCTTGACAAAAAGGGGAGTCTAACCCACGCTCCTAGCTCCGGTCTGGTGCCTGAACACCTACATATATATATGAGCAGTGAGCTAAAGCCCAGTGAATAACATAATGCGTAAAGGGGTTTAGAATGAATGTCCTTACAGTAATGAAAACAGTTCATTGATTCAGTATATCAGTCATTCAGTCATATGTGGTACATCTATTAGCATAGCAGTACAGTAAATAGTAGGTCTTGAAAGACCGAACAGTACAGTAGGTCTTGAAAGACCGAACAGTCAATGATGACCATCAATCAGTAAATAGTAGTGGTTCCAACAAGGGAACCGACAGAGATCTCTGTAACAGTAACAGTAACCAGTAGTTGCTGAGGATGCCACAATACAGTTCAGAATATAGGACATACATTCATTCAATTAGCAGTATTAGTTCAGAAAACAGTTCAGTTAAATAGTCGGAAATATTCACAGTTGAACATATCTTTACACAATTGTCACTCACAGAGTTCGGGGCTACAGTTAAGCTAGAGCGCGTCCCCGAAAGCCAACCCTACACAGTTTACAGGATGAACACACACTAAGTTATACAGTTGGGAAACAACAACTTAATCCCTAATTTGCCTCAGTGTGGTTCTAAATCAATATCCTCATTAAGATGCCTTAAACTAGGCCTAAGAATGCCTAGGATGGAATAACGATGCAAAGATGCACTGTAAAGCATTTTTCAGAATTTTCAGAAAACAGGGGTCTCGCTTGAGCGTGGCTTTATACACTCGAGCGGACATGCAAACAAAGGAGCTTCGCTCGAGCGTGACTTCCGTCGCTCGAGCGGACTGTAAGCTACAGTGAGAATACTGGATGCTCAAAATTCACGCTCGACAGGCGCTCGACCCTCGCTCGAGCGTGAAACACAAGTCCTCGCTCGAGCGTGAATTCTCTCGCTCGAGCGGACTGTAAGCTCATGCAAAGTACTGGATACACGCATTTCACGCTCGAGCGTCACTTTACTCGCTTGAGCGGAAGGCATGATCACAGAGTGTACGCTCGAGCGTGGAGTTCCTCGCTCGAGCGTGGGTCCAAAATCTGGAAATTCCATATTTGAACCTCAAGCTCAACCAAGTTTAAATGTACTAAATTCGATCCTCTTGGGCTAAATTTCTGGAAAACATTTGTAAACACATAGAATAACATGTTTCAAAACTCAATTTGTAAAATCAAAGCCCAAGGGTAGTTTAATTAAATCCAATCTCAAACCAATTTTCATGAACAAGATGAACATGCAACATACATAAACTCAAATCATTTCAAAGCTTTAAATACAAGCTCTAATGAGTCAATTCTTTTCAAAACAAGATGAAATCATGGTCTTAAACATAATTATGAGCATGCATGTAACATTTTGCCATGAAAACAACTTAAACTCAACAATACAAACATGCATGCATGGAATAAGCTTCAATTCAACATTATTAGACTAAATCTTGACTTAGATCACTAGAGGCTCATGAATCACGCAAGAACAAGCTTTGAATACACGATTAAAAGGATAGGTTCCTTACCTAGGTTCTCAAATGCAAGACTAGAAGCTCAATTGACAATCTACACTTCAATTCCTTCAAGTTTCTAAGCAAAAACCAAGATAGAACCAAGCTTTTCTACATCTCCTACTCTCAGTCGGTTATGCTCTCAAAATGAGCTGAGGAGATGTTTTGAATGAAGTATAATAAGGTTCAAGAATGGTCCATATAGTGGGCCACTAAGGGGTAGGATAGTAAATAAGTCCAACTCTATTAATTTGGCTTAATTTAATCTAATTTAATCCAGTTTAATCATACCAAAACAATTTTTTAATTAAAGATACCATAAAATTACATAAATTCTAATTAACACAGAACATCAATCAATTTCAGATTCGGCCGTCGATAAGGACTTCAATTTGCAGTTTAAACATAAAACACAAATAGATAATCAAGCAGGCAACAGATAGATATACAATTAAATAGATATACTCAGTCAATTCAGTTCCAGATTTCAGTCAGTCTGTTCAGTATTTCAGTTGATTCAATTACTTATCACAATCAGTCTCAGTTTAACAGTAATTAGTAAGGTTATCAGTAATCAGTGGTGAGGGTTATTACAAGCATGCTCAACCCAAACTTGATCTCAACAAATATTTGACGAGCCGAGCTCGAGCTTGAGCTCGATTTTTTAAGCTCATCTAGAGCTCGGCTTGAGTTTAAGCTCGACTAATTCTTAATAAATAAGCTTGAACATTGAAAAACTCAGTTCGGCTCAGCTCGTTTGAAACCCTAGTTACATGGTATCTTCTAATTGGCTGTTGCTTAAAACCTGATTAAACAAAAAAAAAAAAATCATCTTTATAAATGCTCTTGACAAGGAAACTTATGGATTGTTTGACGGGAAATGATATGTATTTTAGTTATGATTTTTGTAGTTTTTGATTGTGATATATTATTGTATTAATTATGACTCTTGGTTATGATATTAATTTAGTTATGATTCAAGAATTCTTTGATTATACCTTATATGATATTTGATTATAATTTTTTTTAAGTTACGACTCTCATAAAATTGAGTTATAACATTTGTGATAATAAAATTCATAAAATGTCATAACTCATAAGCATGTGTCATAACATTTCTCTTGTTTGACACATACAACTAAAAAGTCATAAATTTATAAAATTGGATAAGTTACAAATACACCATATGAGATTTAATTAAAATACAAATCGCCCATATAGTTTTAGAAATTACATTTCACCACTTGAGGTTTCTAATTTCATAACAAATCACCCCTTTTATTAATAAATCATCAAGTCAATTTACAATTTTTAATGATATTAAAAATATGTTTCAATTAATAATTTAGGTAATTTTATTATTATATAGGAGAGCAATTATGAATTTCATTTTTTTATTTAATTCTGTTAAATAAAAAATTCTAACAATAGGGTATTTGTAATTTTTCAAAGCACAGGAGATAATTTGTACTTTAAACAAATGTCAATGATGCATTTGTAATTTACCCTTTAAAATTATTCTACTTTCAGTGATTTTAAATAAAAAAAAAATTATATCAAGTTTTTTACTTTTTAAATTTGTCTTATGTAAAATAATAGTATTGTGGAGAGGTAAAAATAACAGCCCAAAATGCAGACGTGTTAGCCCAAGGTCCAAAATTCAAGTCTAGCCCAGCAACTTGAAATAAAAGAGGCCCAAATCATTCATAAGTCCGATAGAAGAAGCGATAGTGTCACGTGACTAAAGCCTGAGTAAAATCTCCTTTCAGAATGAGATCTGCAAAGTGCATGGATGCCGTTAGATTCATTCACAATCAACGGTAAAGATCACAATCATCAGAAAGAGGTACATAGGCTTGGCCCACACAAACGAAATGACTATCTGATGAACCTGATTAGACTGATGAGGCAATTGGCAGGTTGACCCTTAGAAGCCTAACATAATCTAAGCCGCACTTAGTAAGGTAATCTAATAGCAAAGGATCAAAGCAATTTGGCCACTTGCTCGGCCAAAGTCTGGAAGTAACCAAAGCTTTTAGATGAAGATGCCAATCCAACGATCAAGGTTAGAACAATGACACTATAAAATGATAAGTAAAGAGAAGAAAGAGATAACAAAGGAGAAAATAGAAAATCTATTTCTATAAATAAATATTATATGGCCAATTATATTTTTAATTTGATTGTCGGAGGGTCCTCCCGATCATATCTGGTTGAGAATGATCACTTACCAATTGATTTATCTTTGCAGAGTAAGGAAAGGGTCATCTTGTATTGCATTTCCTAAGAAGAATCTTTCTACCTTCACAAGTATAAAAATTAAAAAATAAAAATTATTAAAAAAAATTTCTTACTAGACCTTTTTTTAATTTTTTTTTTATTTGTTTAATCAAGTAAAAAATGTTTTTTAAATTTTTTTAAAAAAAAAAATTTCACTACAAAAACTAAGCCCCCAAACACTCACTTATTCTGTCCCTTTTGGGTGGCCTATTTTTATTCGCATCGTGTCATTTTTGCTTCATCGAGGGCCTTCTTTCTCTTCCGCTCCACTCTCGAAGCCCTACCCCTCTCTGTCTCTCTCTCTCTTCGAACCCTAAAAAAATAAAAAATAAAAACAAATATCCATATCGATCTTCTCTGTGAAATCGATATCGAAGAAGCACTGAGAAAATGCAGCATCAGAGGATGAAGCAACAGCAACAACAACAACAGGCCTTGATGCAGCAAGCAGCTCTCCTTCAACAGCAATCTATGTACCATCCTGGCCTCTTGGCTGCCCCGCAGGTTCCTCCTTTTCATCTCTCTTTCTACAAATTCGTGGTTGATTTGATTTCGATGTATCGGTTTTGTGTTTGTTTGTTGGATCTTTGATTTTTTTTATTGGAATTTTGAGCTTTTTGTGGAGCTAGGGTTTTTTATTTTTGTCTGAGTGTTGTTGTTGTTTTTTTTTTTTTGTTGGGATTTGTGTTGTGATGAAACCTGGGGTTTAAGCAGAGTTTAGACTTTAGGAATATTGGGTCTTGGACTTCATTGTGTTTGTTTGGGGTTGGGGGGGGGGGGGGGGTGGTGTGTTTGGGTTGTGTGTGGAATTGGTAATGGTTCTGTGTTTTTGGACCTTGATGTTTTGAAAATTGATTCGTTGCTGCTTTTCTGGCCTTAATTGTGTTTTCGTTTCAATGTCATGTGCTTTGGCTTGATGGGTAGTTGTTAATTTTGTTCCTTTTTTTTTTTTTTAAATGTGAATTTTCATGCATTTTTAGTTAGCTTGGTATTGTACTTTCTCTGGTCTTCCCACCCTTATCTGATTTGGAGCCATTACCCTTTCATTTTCTCTGTTTTTTTAAGAAGTAACGACAAGGACAAACCTTGGATTAGTCTTGGGCTTGAAATGCCTTCTATGCTTAGTTAGGCTGAGAGTGCTGCTGTGATAAACAGCAAATTTCTTTTAACTTACAGTTTCAATGCATTCAAATTGCAAGAACTTGCTCATGAATGGGCAGGCTTTCGGATGCACTTTCCCAAAATCTTCCCCCAGACTATGACCTTCACACCATGCCAATACACAAATTTTTAATCTAGAACTTATCTTCTTCTTCTTCTTCTTCATGGAAAAATGAAATAAAAACATGGTTTTGAGTATTTTGGCCTTTCTTTTATCTGAATGCTGTTTTTCTACTAAAAATGTGAGTTCTAGATTTCTCTTATTTGAGAGGTCATTTTATAGTGAGCGAGCACCTTGTACAATCTCTTGTTTGTATTACATGTAATGTAACAATTTGGTCACAATTAAAAATTCTTCTTTATCAACCGAAGCTCAAAGGGGAGGGTAATTAATATTATCATGATTTATTTGAAAGATGAAGCCTATTTTTTTTAGTATGTTCTTTGTGTTCAAGTAAAATGTGAAATGGAATTGAACAACTAAATCATATCTAATAATACTCTTTTGTGGGTAAGGTTTTCTTGAGTTTTGTGCCTTGCTTAGATTGCATTTCATATATTTTAGATAAGGTCGTATCTGATATTCTACAGTTTCATGCCTTGTGAATTATGACTTCCGTTGGTATTTTATAGGTTTTGGATAAGCTGAAAACTAAAGTTGCTGAAGTTAAAATTGATAAGATGGTTATTAGGAAATAATTATTCTTGTAGGTTGTTGGTGAGATACAAATACAATTTGATTTTTTTTTAGTGCCTTTATTTAATTTGGATTGATTTAGGTCTCTTGCTTCATGTTGGTGGGTGGTAAAGTTTGGTTGGGGATGTCATCTGAAAATAGCTTTGTTGTTCCTATCATTTTGGGGTTTTATTTTGTTCCTTTTTTTTTTCTTTTCTTTTTTTTCTTTTTTTTCACTTTTTTATTTTGCAGATTGAGCCTATCCCAAGCGGAAATCTGCCTCCTGGGTTTGATCCAAGTACATGCCGCAGTGTGTGAGTGTTGTCCAGACATTTTTTTTCTTCTATTTTTCTTTTATTCTTTTATTGCATGTTTGTTGTCTCACCATTATGCCCTAGTCACAATCTTTGCTAGATATGAAATTTTGTTTCAGTCTTTCTAGTTTTCTTTGTCTTTTGGACTAGTTTTATTTCTTTATTTCCCCCCTTTATTTTTATAAATTCCAAAAATATCAGATCAATATTTATACAACATAAATTATGTGATGCGTACTTTTTAGATTTCGACAACTGGAGGAGTTTCTTATTGCTCAATTTATTTTCTTTGTTTTCTTCTTTTTTAAAACTTGTAGTTTCTTTACTTTTGAGAAAATGCAGGTATGTGGGAAACATTCATACACAGGTGACAGAACCCCTCATTCAAGAGGTTTTTTCAAGTACTGGACCTGTGGAGGGCTGCAAGCTCATTAGAAAGGAGAAGGTATTGTTATACCTGTAGTTTTGTGTTTTACAATACTGTGGCAAGGCTCAGTGGGCAAAGATGATGTGCTTTATCTTGTTTGGTTAACTATATATTTTTTTTATAAAAACTTTGATACCTTCTAATTTTGAGGTTGACATTTCTGTTGTTTCTCTTAAATGCAGTCATCATATGGATTCATTCATTACTTCGATCGTAGATCTGCTGCGCTTGCTATACTGTCTCTTAACGGACGGCACCTGTAAGTAGAATTCTTAGTGGTTCATTATATTCTGTCTTGCTTCTGCCCTTGTATTTTATTCTGTTTTTTAATTTATTTGCAGGTTTGGGCAGCCTATCAAAGTTAATTGGGCATATGCCAGTGGTCAGAGGGAAGACACATCAAGTGGGTCCACTTTGTTAATATTTAAATTCTTTAGCATTTAATCTTAGTGGTGTTTTATGATTTTTACTTAGAAGGTATTTTATGATATTGTTACCTTGTTATGCAGGTCACTATAACATTTTTGTTGGTGATCTCAGCCCTGAGGTTACTGATGCTATGCTGTTTGCATGTTTTTCTGTGTATCCTAGTTGTTCGTAAGTTTCTATGCTTTGATTAATTCTTCCTTTTTAAAAAAATCAAAAATTCGTTAAATTTATCGTCTTAACTGGAACAGATTGCCAGATACATTGTTTCGTGAACTTCAGTGATTGTGTAATTGTTCTGTATTTGCTAAATAGGTATCAGTATGGGTGGATTAATTTTTCCTTGTGTGCTGTTTTCCAGTGATGCAAGAGTTATGTGGGATCAGAAGACTGGGCGGTCAAGAGGGTTTGGATTTGTTTCTTTCCGGAATCAACAGGTGATTTTTTTGTGTTTGACATCTGCTGACAATTTGAGCTTTCAGTTTTGTGTACTGAACTAATTTCTCATTATCTCTTTACCTTATTTATCCGTACAGGATGCTCAAAGTGCGATAAATGACTTGACTGGTATGAATTATTTAAATTAGTTTGCATTTGCTTTATTCACGTTATATCTTTATCTTAGCTGTTCGATGTTTATTTCAGTTTGAACATGCATTGGATCATTTTTACTAGTATTTCTCGTCCCCTCCCCCCAACTGGTATCACCTGGACTCTTGAATAGGTGCAATAATTGGGCTTATAAAAAAATAATGCATGAAGACATGTTATCTTTTAAAAGCATTGCCACAAAAAAATTCTGGCTAACTGAAGAAGTTTAAGCATTTACTTTTATTAAATGTAATCATCACTTAGTTAACTAATTATCCACACAAGTATCTAAGCAGATGAAAAATTGTGATTGCCATTGTCATGTGTGATAATTTTGTTTGAATTGTGACTCTCTATGTTATGCTCGTTCTATATGACAACAACTTGCACTGGTTCTGATTTCGTTGTTCAGGAAAGTGGCTTGGTAGTAGACAGATACGTTGTAACTGGGCTACAAAAGGTGCTGGAACTAATGATGACAACAAGAGCTCTGATGCCAAAAGTGTGGTGGAATTAACAAATGGATCTTCAGGTGAGTCAAGAAGGAAGAACCTTAAATGATAAGAATTTTCTGAAGATATTCTGAGATATAATATAATATTGTATAGCTTTTTTCCTGAAGTTTGTTTCAAATGTTGTTGTGTCATGCTATCTTTTTATTCTGACTGGGTTAACAACTTCCTTTGTTCTTCTGACATCATTACACATATAATTTAGTCATCATATGATTCCTATGAAGTGAGATTTGTTTTTAACTTTTTGATTAGTTATCAATGAAAAAATTATTTTCTGGTTCATTTCTTTGGATGGTCTAATGTTTTCTTGTTTACCTGTATCCATTGATGATATAGTTCTAGATGTGCGTGTATTGTAAAAATTTATGATGTCGGCATTGTCCAACTTTTCAACGAGCATCAATGTGCTTACGTTTGCACCCTTTTTTTTTCTTTTTTGGTTTTTGGTTTTTGCAGAGGATGGTAAAGAGACGGCCAACAATGATGGGCCTGAGAATAACCCTCAATACACCACTGTTTATGTTGGCAATCTTGCTCCAGAGGCAAGAAAACCTTCTTTCTCTTCTATTATAATTTTCCTCCACCTTTATCCATCTTCCATAGTCGCGGAGAGCTTGTTGAAGTCCATTTTGGGACTGATGTCAGGTGGACTCTTCCACAAGCGACATATTCCTCATAGCTTGTGGAATGAATCCATATTTTATTTATTTATTTCTTTTCCCTATTTGGAAAAGGGACCTAGAATGCCAGAGCTTTTACTATTATGAAATGCCTGTGTGTGTATTCTGTTTGCTTGACTGTTCGTATAATCTGCATTGCAGGTCACTCAGCTTGATCTACATCGCCACTTCCATACTCTTGGCGCTGGAGTAATTGAGGAAGTTCGTATCCAACGTGATAAGGGCTTTGGTTTTGTGAGATACAGTACCCATGCTGAGGCAGCTCTGGCCATCCAGATGGGAAATACCCAGTCTATTCTCTATGGCAAGCAAATCAAGGTATGCCTCAGCGCCCATTTATGGAAGCTGCTTTCATGGAAAGCCAATTTGCTTTGCCAAATTTTGAAGTTATATTGCTCAGATTTTGACACCTTTGTTAGTTTTAGTCTAATAGTTAATTGCCAGCTTACAAATTTTAGTTGCTTCTTTTGCTAGGAGGTATTTTTTATGTAGGATAAGTCTGCTTTGGCCATCCAAAGAATGAATTTACAAATAAATTAAATTCCCTTTTTTGTCTTTTCTTTTTTTTGGTTTGCATTTCTAAGGTTTCAGATTCATATTCTTAGAAATCCTGAAGAAAACAGAACATTTCCAATACATGTTAAATGTACCTTCGCATTTTGTAAGGTGACTTGGGTTGGTAAGGAGAGGCTATGAAGCACGGACACGGACACGGGACACGGCAATTTTCAAAAAATGGGGACACGGACACGGCGAATTTTATTTTATTTATTTTTATGTGTTATGTAGATTCATATTACATTCATCCTAAATTAAAATTAACAAACACTAACATAGTAACATTAATTAAATAAACATAACTATTACATTTAAACAAATTAATATATCATCTATTCACAAAAAAGCCATAATAAACGATAACAAGAACTAAGACGAGAAGGGGAAAACATTCAACATCTAACAATATTTTTCACAAAAGCACTAAATAAGAGGCAAAAGATTAAAAATAAAAAAAAATAAAAAAATAGCCCTGCCGTGTACCATGCCGTGTCCCCGCCGTGTCACATGCCGTGTCCCCATATGGACACGCGTGTCCCCGCCGTGTCCCTGCTGTGTCCCCTACAAAAAAATCATTAAATTAAAGGGACATGCCATCTGGCATGTCCCCGTGTCGGACACCGCCACGGCACTGATTTTGGAGTGTCCATGCATCATAGAGGAGAGGCATTGATTAGAATGATTTTCTATGGTTTTGTATTAAGCATAGAAAAGATTTGATTTAGGATTTGCATAGGACCTGGATTTGATTTTAGCATTGAAAAGATTAAATTGTTGATGTTTATTGCACTTTTTTTTCTTTTTTTCTTTTTTCGCGCTTGTAGTTCTCTAAATCATGTTGGTTTGACTGGTCAATGTCATTCATGCTTGTAGTGCTCATGGGGTAGCAAGCCAACTCCACCGGGAACAAATTCAAACCCACTTCCTCCACCTGCAGCTGCACCTACTCTGCCAGGTCTTTCAGCCACTGATCTTTTGGCCTATGAGCGGCACCTGGCAATGACCAAGATGGGTGGGGTCCACACCCTTATGCACCCCCAGGGGCAGCATCCTCTTAAGCAGCCGGCTATGGGAATGGGTGCTGCTGGGGCTAGCCAAGCGATTTACGATGGTGGCTTCCAGAGTGTTGCTGCTGCCCAGCAGCTCATGTACTACCAGTGATATAATAAGATAAGATTAGAGCTTTGTGGGTGAAATGGAACCCTAATTTTCTTGCCTTTGCAGGGTCTTATTTGAGATTTCAAACTTTTTAAGGAGTTTTTTATGATGTTTCACTTCTTTTCTCTCGAGTTTGTGGGGTGGTTGCCAACCAATTATATGCTTACTACCATATTGATAAATATCATGTATGTTTTGCTCTCTTCTGTTATTATATGTAGGAATGAGTGGTTAGTATTATTGCAAGTTTGATTGTTTAGCGCTTATTGGTGTTTGGTTTACATAATGATTTTGGTAAATTACGAGTTGAATTGCCTTTAAATATTTTTGTTTCCTTTTTGTTCTTTGAATCGGACTCTAAATTATGAGCAATGAGATGTTTTGATAGCATATTCCACTATCATTGATATAAAAGTTTCCGCGTGGGTGGAGGCTTTTGTAAGCCACATTAAAATGTGAAGAGAAAATGGTTAACATAGCTTTTCTTATTGAATTATTAGATATTTTTGCAATGTGGTCCAATGTCTTATTGCAGTCTACTTCACTTGACCTGACTCAAGCCTAAACCCGAAGGACCGGTCCAAAATGAAAGTATAATGAAGTTGAGCTTTGTTACAGAGCCCGAAAGGGTTTCGAGCCAATTTTGGCTCGAATTTGAGAAGGAAGGAGGAAGAAGAAGAAAAAGAAGAGAAGGAGGAAGAAGAAGAAGAGAAGGAGAAGCAGAACTGGAGGGGGTCCTAAAAATGGGGCTGGAGGCGGAGGCGGGCGGAGGCAGAGGCGACGATCAGTCGACGAGCGACCGCCTCTCCCCTCTGTTTCTCTCTCTCGCCTCTGCTTCTCCTGTGATCAAAACGAAGAAGAAGAAGAAAAGAAGAGGAAGAAAAAGAAAAAAAAAAAAAAAAATTGAAGCCCAAAACGACGTCGTTTTGGGATTCGAGCCCCATATTTCGGGTCCTCAAACATTTTTCAATGAAGTTACATTTTTGTCCTTTTCCAGATTGAAGTTGCAATTAAACCAATGCTTGTTTTGACATAAAATGCATGCTTAAGTATTTTATATATTTTTCATTGTTTGGTTAAATAAAAAATAAGGAACATTAAAAAGAAAAAGTATTTTTCGTCATAATTCTCAAAATTATGAAATCTGAAGAGAATTATTCACTAATATTTAAATATATATTCAAACATAGGAGGATTTCAGAGGTAGCAGAAGAAGAAAAGGGGGGCAGTCGGCTGTGGGTTGGGAGAGAAAAAGAAGTTATTTAGTGGCTGTAGAATATGATCATATGGTGCCTCAATTGTGTTGTGATTGATAAAATGGATGAAGTATATGATTATGTGTTGAGTGACGAGTAAGACAACATGTTGATTGTTGAGGAGTATTGCTAAGTGACACCTCTAGACCACCAAATAATTTTTCATGAATAAGAGGGAAGGGATTGGAGGGATTACCCTGATTACCACCAAGGGGCCATCCTAGTTAATAAGGGAGTTTACTCCTCTTCTTATTGACTAGGGTTCGAATCCTCTACTAAATTGGAAATCCGACTATTTAGGTAAATCAATTAACTTCTCCCAGTTTGACTTGTAAAGATGAATTCTAAAAGTCCTGCCTTAGGAATGTTTTGGGCATTAAAAAAAAAAAAAACAAAAGATTGAATGGATTGGTAGGCTACGGAGAGGTGGGAGAGAGAGAGAGGTAGTATATTAATGTATGTTTGAAAAGAAAAAATATTTGATACATACCTAACCTTTAACACAATGTACACCCGAGAATTGAACTCACAACCTCAAGATTATTAGGCCAAGAAAATCTATCCTTGTGTTGTAAATAATATAACATTTCTCAACAAAAGAAACCCAAGAAAAAAATAGAACAATGCTACATGTACAGTATTACTAAAAGTACATGTTGCCAGATATTATTGGGTGTCCCAAAGGGTAACCCAAGAAGATGAGAAAAAAATTTAACTTGAAAATAAAAAATAGTAATATTAAGGGTACAAAAATGATTGTTCGCTCAAACTGGTCCACAAAGTCATTATCAACCTGTATGAATAAACCCTTCAACATATTAGCAAAAGAAAAGAAAGCCATCATCAACCTCTATGAATAAACCCTTCAACATATTAGCAAAAGAAAAGAAGAAGAAGAACACGTAGAAAATTACAAGTACCATAATAAAATCTCAGTCTGATTGTAACCGGGAAATATAGTTGTCATAAAACTTCGCAGCACGCTCAAGATCTCCAAGCTCAGTATAACAATCAGCTATTGCTCCATAAGCTTCTGTATTCCCAGAATCCTCTCCCTCTCGTTCTGAGATTGCCAAAACCATGGAATGGTATTTAATAGCTTCTCGGTATTTACCCTGCCTTTGCAGTGAGGCTCCTGCAAGACAAATATTTCCCAATTCACAAGAGAAAAATAGTTTTAACTATGCATTCTATAGAAACAAAAAATACATTTCCGTTGGTGGATAGTTATGTGAGCAATTATTTAATACAGTTCCAACACATACAAGCAACATTTATGATCAATAGCTAGCATTTAGTTTGCTAAGCAGCTCAAGTTTACAATGATCAGTTCTAAAATATTCAAAAAGATGTCATGCACTTGAATGGGCATTGTAGAATTATTTTTTCACAATTGCTGTTCCGTCATCTTTTCCATTTCTATTTAAGTTTCTACTCTTCTAAGAATGGGGATTAGCTTAAAAGAGCAAGTGTATTCAGACAATAGACCAGTTAGTATATCTACTTTGGCCTTGTCTGCAACTTCTTCACCATGTTTTCTGTCAATGGCAGTATAGCCACCTTTGTGTCTCTTGTTTTCTATCTATACATCCAAAGTCTATCTAAAATTTTATTTGTAAAGCTTAAAATAATAATAATAATTAAAATAAAAAGAAAAGTTATCATTTCATTTCCAAATTCACCAATGAATTTCTCATGCTTTGACAGAATATTGTTACTTTAAAATGTCAAAACTCCTCAAGTTTCCATGAGATGGCAATTCAATAATACTAAAATTACAAGGAAATTGACAATACATGTTAGCATGCTAATACAAAAGTTCAGCAAGTTAGTAGATGAATAAGAAGAGTAATAGCTGCATTGGTCAAGTGTCAGATGCTGATACCCAATCGATGTTCCTCAACATTCATGGAACATTTTTTTTTTCCAAGTCCTCAACGTTAATGGAACATATACTAGGCGTGTCTATAGTTTGAAAAAAATTCCTTCATTTTGGAGACATAATTCTTCTAGGGCACTCCAAATTGTCCAACAAGATTGGCTTCTTTTTTGGTTGTCATCACAGTTCTTCAGTGTATACACAGTCCGGCTAACCAAGGAAAGAACAAAAATACGTACTACATTTGTGAGGATATTTGTTTTGCATTTATGTAAAACTATCATAACTCGGACCAGCTTTATAAGCAAAGTTGAGAAATATAATGCAGGTTACAGGAGGAAAATGGAGAAGAGTTGGGGTTCATATTTGTTCATGTATTGCATATTCTGTGTGAAAACCATGAACACAGAGTCCAAGTCCTAGTTTTAAAATATTCACCGGATCAATGACCTACATACATGTATAAAAGGATTGAAGCATCTGGATTGTGTCAATTCCATTTGTACCAAACTTAATTTTCGATAAAACCAAAAACCCAATAATTTTTGAAAATCGGACATCATGGCATATCCTACCTCTTTTCAGATAAGTTTCATAACTCCTTAAAAAAAAACAATAATTGAATGTAGATGAAAGGCCAAAAAAGAGGAGATAGGAACAGACGACAAACCTAAGCCTCTAGCTGCCTTCTTTTCCTCAATCGGATCCCCAAGACTCTGAGCAAGTTCAAGAGCAGCCTTAAACTCCACAAATGCCTTCTCTGGATCTTGATTCCTCAGAAAATTCTTTCCAGATTTCAAATGGGAAATCAATTCATGCTTCCTTGGATCAACAATTACTTCATTTTCTTGTATTCTACCACCAACAGGAGCATAACTGAGAGTGGGGGCATAAGACTCGATCTTTGCTTGCCTTCTTAGTGCTGCATTAATCTGGCGCAACTGCTCATTCAGCCGTTCCAATTCTCCTCTCCTCTGTCTTGCAAGCAGTCCTGTAATAAATAAATTACAATAACAGTGAGTTCAAATAATATGGAAACTAACTGGGAGCTAAAATCTGTAGACATTATATCCTTTTTTCAAATGGGTAACGGAAAAAGATATGATCCAAGATAGTAGGCTCATTTTGGGCTCATGAACTTGAATTTCGGTTGCGGACTTATGTAGAAAAGGGAAAATCTTTATTATAGTTGACCTTGCACTAAAAAATGCTCCCCAAAGTCTTATGACTAGGATAGCAGACTTTATTTTCAACTTAAATTCTCTTTATGTAGTCCAAGAGACTTGTGGATTGGGCTCTGATGCATACAGGCAAGCCCAACAATCCGAGGATCAAAAAAGAATTTGTCAAACCTTGTACCAAAACTGAGCTTAGAAAGGCTAGAGTTCAAGACCTGAACTGTGGAGCATGCTAAATTCACGCCTCATGAGACTTGCTTAAAAAAGGTACTTAAATATGCAGTCAAATAAGAATGAATTATGTAAGCTAGTGAATGTAAAGGAGGTAAAGATAAAGATTGTAATGCTACTTATTCATTTTTCCTCCCCCTTGTAAGCACATGTAAACACTACAACCACATACATAATCTAGCTTCACAAGTCATTTGCATGTAAGAGAGGGACAAAACTGATGATTACCATAGCTTCAAATTGCCTTACCTCCAACTGTGGCCCCTACAAGGGCTACAAATAGCAGTAAGGGCATGTTGAAAACAGATCTATCAGCCTCACATGTTTCTGCCAGAGCTTCAAAAGGCATACTCAACATCAAGGCATTAGTGACAATAAGTGCCACGGCTGGGGATCTTACAGGAACCATCACCTGCCAAAATAAGGAATTCCAGAGGAATTCATTGACAGTGACATTATAAATGTAATCAGCACCACAGAGGGCCCTGAATCATCACAAATACATTGCAACTGAAACATAAGTATACTCGAGTACATGCATGTTTCCATTATTGTTCACATCCGAAATGATGATTATAGAAAATGATAAGAGTGTTAAAAACCGAAAACCAAAACAAAGTGTTCAAACAGGGAGGAATGAAGAGTGCAGCCAAAGAATATGTCATATGCAACAAAATCTGTTGAAATGGATGTTTAAAGGCAGACACATTGAGTGAATGGAGTTCTCGACAATTAATAATTAATATGGGCTTTGTTTACCCACTTTTAAGCAAGCAAATACAAAATGTGGGATGACTCACCATCATACCTGTGAAACTAAGTCTTCCAGAGTGGTGTCATAATCTACTTGTGTATGGGCAGTATCACAAGTTCCTTCTGATACAGAGGTGTTGACATCATTTACTCCTGTAAGCATAGACCGACTGCCTAGCAGTGGCTGACAAGCCTCAAATTCTTCAATAGAAGCATCTCCAAAGGATGACAAGAACTTCTTTACTTTAAAAGGAATAGAAGCCAACTTACCTGGAAAATGTGTTTTATCTTCAGGGTTCAGAGACATGCTTTGATGTCTTAGCCACACTAATATAAAGTTATCAAGAACTGGTTTTACATCAATTGTAAAGGGTGCCTGGCATAGTATAGGCTACGTAGAGTCTCATACTTAAAACTGTAAAACATGTTGGGAGTGAACAAGTAACTTGGGTTTGACAGCTTGTTCAATACACAATATCAGCAAGAACTTATACACTAAACTTAATCAATTACGAAAATAACAAGTGCAGCTGTGATGTGATTTGTAGCAAAAAATGTAGAATAAAATGCAATAAATTGTTCACTAGGGGTACTTTCTCCAAAATGTTACATCCATTTTGTTGTTGTAGAATGCCACTGCCAGATCCAGTCAGTGATGCACATCCTCTTCTGCTATTCTAGTCCATTAAAGCCTTACCTTATAGGAGAATTGACTTGAAAATTTTTCCTCGTCACAAGCTCTCCATCTTTTTCATGATATGTCTAAACCATTTTAATTATCTCACCTGACATATAGTGAAAAAAGTTAAATGGAATAAAGGAACATGCCAAGTGCATCCCTTTTTTTTTTTGATAAATACGTCCCCTTTCTTATTTTTGTCTTTTTCAAAATCAGTAACAATCCAAGTTCTTCCTTATAATACTCTAGTTGGAAAGGTATACAAAATTAAGTCTCATAACCAAATGCCTAAAAACTAAGTATAATAAAATGCATAGGTAGAATTCAAAAAGTGTCAGTAGAGATTAAAATTCACTTGATGGATCGACTACAAATAACATGTGTATGCATGTATCAATTTTCTCCCTAGGGGGTTAGGAGTTGCCTTCTATTGTATAGCAAATTAGCAATCTTATGCTTTCTGGTTTCTAAATAAGCTTGTTATCAAGAGTTAAAAGGGACACATAACTTTTTCTGCCTTTGTTATCATATGCTTTAATGAAGTTAGGAAATTAGGATCACTTTTGCTAGATAAAAGAGTACAGGCATAAGAATGAGATTTTTTCCATACTGGCAACCAAAGAATTTGAAAATTCTAGATAATTACAAGCCTGAGGTAAAATTTGAGGACAAATAATTCTCTTCCAAGAGGGAGAGACTGCAGTCCAACATCAAAGATACCACCACCAAAAATATCAACTCACAACATTTTTGTCCCCAATTTTATTGATGGTGTTTGGGAAGTGAGTTTTTATGTAGGTTTTTTTAGTTGTAGGTTTTTATTAGATAAAAAATTTTTGGTGTTTGGGAAGATAGTTGGGTTTTTATGTGGTTGGATGTGATATTTGTGAGAGAAAAAGTGAAATGATTATGGAGTTGGATGTCATATTTTGTTTGGATGTGTTTTTTTTGGTTTTGTAAAAAGTTTGTCTTTTAGTGGAAAAAATGAGAAAAAAATTTGGAACCTAGGTTCCCAAACACGAAAATTTATACTATTACTTAGAAGATGATTGAAAAGAATTTTCAGTGTTCTATACTAGATTAAATTAGGACTTTATTTTTTATTGTGTTATAAGGATTTGAATTGAATCCAAGAGCATCTCCAATCCTTCATCAAAATTTGATGGAAAAATTGCTAAAAGTGTGCTCCAATCATTTCATCAAATATGTGTCAAACCAAGGGTGAGGCAATTTGTTCACCAAATCAAAGATGAACCAAATCCTTAACCAAATTTTCAACAATCATATTTTTACTTAAATTTGATGAAATTTAAAAAAGAATAAGGAATGGATATAGTTTTCTTTCATAAAAATGGTTAAAATAGATTTTTAGGACAAGTATGGAATTTTTTTAAAATACTTGATGAAAAAAGACAGAATAAAAGATTAGAAGAGTGTTCCATATCGGATCAAACTTTCAACCAAATTTTCACTCAAATTTGATGAAAAAAAGAGAGATGGAACACTCAAAAAAGAGAGATGGAACACTCCAATCCTTACTAAAACAGGTTTAATTGTTCAATACACAAGAACAAGAAGCATACACATCATAAAATAATTATAACCTGTTTTAGTATCACCAATATAATGTTCAATTTCTTCTCATGACACATGCATTCCATCAATCATTTCGGAACCTATTCTACACATAAATGTGATTTACATTCCAGATCAGCTACATGAATACAATATACATTGTCAGGTTGAGTTGATTAGATATTTAATTGCACAAAACGCGAGGCTTATGTTTCTTGTCGTTCTCTTTTCTTAGCTTTCTCGGCAAACAAACAGAAAGTACAGAGAAAATACTCAAAAATAGAGAAAATATGCAAAGAAATTTCGTTTAACACAACAATTTCAACTCAAGAATCAAAAAAATGAACAATACTACAAAAATTGAAGAAGATTTGAGAGAGAAAGAGAGAGAGAGAGGGACCAAAGACATGGAGTTTGAGAGCAATTTGGCCGGAGGAAGATGAGCGGCGGTGAAATACGGCGGCGGAGTGAGGGCGGAGGAGCACGAAGGAGGAGGAGCAACGGGCGACCACCGCCATTTTGCTTCGGATAAGTGTTTTCAGTACAGAGCTATTTTTTTCATCTGAGAAAAAAACACTGTTCAGATTTCAGAAGGCGTTTGGCTCCGTGGATGAAGTTATCCTTATTCCTAACCCCGTCGTGGATTTTGCGCTTATTTGGTTTTGTCCTTTCTGTGTGCGCACACTGAGACACTACCATTAGACTAGCTCCCATTCATACCATTTTTATTTTATTTTGAAAAATTACAACCCAAAAAATCAAAAATCAAAATCAAAATTTAACTACGGTAATAAATCAAATGCTATTTTTTTAATTATTTTAATTTAAATTATGAACTTTTAAAATAATATCAATTAAAGGACAATTTGAACAATTTAATCATTATTTATGATCATGGATCCTACACTCATGACTGCAAATGAACAGAGTCGTTCATGAACAGGCTTCAGCTTGGCTTGGTAAAAGTTTGTTCGAACTTAGTTCGTTAATTTTTATTTATTTATTTTTTGCTCGAGCTCAAATTCGTTAAACTTTTAAGGGTAAATTATAAATACACCCCCTAAAGTTTGCTTAAAATGCGAATTGCCTCCTATAGTTTGAAAAATTACAAATATCTCTCTGTTAGAATTTTTTATTTAACAAAATTAATTGAAAAGGTAAAATTTCTAACTATTTACCTATACAATAATAAAATTATATGAATTATTAATTGAAATAAAATTTTAACATTATTAAAAATTGTTAATTAACTTGATGATTTATTAAGAAAATAACCTATTTGTTATGAAATTAGAAACCTTAGGGGGCATAATGTAATTTCTAGAACTATAGGGGGTAATTTGTAATTTAAGTAAACCTCAAGAAGTGTATTTGTAATATACCCAATTTTTAATAAACAAACCAAAACATACAAAAACTCGACTCGTAAGCTCAACTCATTAGTTGACACGTGTAACATTTATTATTTATATTAAAATAATTTTAAAATAAGATAAATATGTTATTTATATATTTAAAAAAATACAAATATATATAATAGTTAACTATATATATTATTATTTTGATAAAATATTGACTTTTTTTAGTATGTTTACATATATTGTATATATAATTGTATAATCAAAGTTTTAATTGCAACTTTAATCTCATTCGCAATTATGAATTTATAAATTTTTTGACTTGTTAAGACTCGCGAATAGACTCGAACTCGAGTTTGAGTCAAACTTAAACCAACTCGGCTCGAGTTCGGTTCGTTAAATTTTTATTGAATTCGAATTCGAATTCGAGTTCGAACTCATTAAAATCTTAATAAACACGTCCAAATACATTAAAACTTGACTTAGTTTGACTCGTTTGTACTCCTACCCGTGCATATGTAGGTCACACATTTTATAATTTTACAAAATTTTATTTCTAATTGCTTATTATCGAAATACACATTACGTATATTTAAATGATTTTTTTGTTTGTTTTTTTGTTTTTTGGGTGGAACTTAGGCCTTGTTTGGCAAGTGTCCATTTTAATCAAAAAGTCAAAAAGTTACTAAAAAAATCAAAAAACCAACAACCCATACTAAAAAGTCAAAGATTTCATTTTCTCTTTACTTTTTGTACATCTTTTTGTAAAAAGTAAAAAAATCATTCCAAACAAACTAATTATTTTTGGAAAATGCCTGGTAGCTTGAAGCTACCAGGCTCGAAAATGGTTCGAGAGGAAGAGAGGGAGAGGGAGAGAAAGAGAGGGAGAGGAGAAAGAGAAGGGAGGGAGAGGAAGAAGGTCGGCGTCGCAGCTCCCCGCCCCGCCGTCGTCGCAGCTCCCGCCGTCGTCGTAGCTCCCGCCGCCGCCTCTGCTTCCTCCTCCGTCGCAGCCCCGCCGATGTCGCAGCACCACCGTCGTCTGTCCAGCCTCCCCTCCTCCTCAAACCGGTTTTTATGGCCCCCTCCCCTCCCTCCTCCTCCTCCTCCCTTCTCTTCTTCTCCCTTCTTCTTCTTCTTCTTCTTCTTCGTTCTGCAAAACCAGGGAAGAAAGAAAAAAAAAAACAAAACAAAACAAAATCGACACCAAAACGACGTCGTTTTGGTGTCGAGCCGCGACATTCGAGTTACGTAGCATGATCGATTATTTTTACATCACATTTTAACTAAAAAATTAATAAAAAAAGTTGTTTCCAAACGAGACCTTAATGTTTTAAAACAGAAGTGTTATACTTTTCAAGATGGTATTATTTTCCAACGGGACGTCCCACATGAGGCTTCATTGATCAGGTCAAAGAATAGGTGCTCTGGGGGTTAAGAAAAGCATTATTGACAAAAGGTAAGAAAAAAAAGCATTTAAAAAATTCAATAATATTACATTTGTGGTCTTTTCTTATTACATTTCAAATGTGATAAATTGGTGCAATAAAGCTCACATAAACAACATTATTGAAAAAAAGTTGGGCTAAAAGGCTTCAATGTCCTCTCCGAAAGGAAAAGAGAGAAATTTCTCATGTGAGAGAGATGTTGATTAGATACATGATTTTCTAATGAGGGTTGGTACAAATAACTATTATTAGATTTGTATTGGACTTTCAAAGAAAAGGAATATATATATATATATATATATATATATCTTTTACTCGGATTTCAGTCAGCATGGCAAAAAATTGTTGATTAATTGAAAAGTTAAGAGATGAATATTATGAATTGGAAAAGGCTAATATAAGCATTATTTTAGTCTAAATTACAAATAATTTGGTCTTATGGAAAAGTTAAGGGGGATTTAATATTTTTATTAAATACTATCAAAAAAAAGTCACTAATTATTAATTTTTAGCGACATTTTGAAAATTGTCACAAAAAATGTCACTGATTATAAGTTTTAACGACAATTTAAAAAACTCGTCACAAAAAAAGTCACTAATTTTCAACTTGTAACAACAATTTAAAAAATTTGTCACAGAAAAATGTTATTAATTGTAAGTTTTAGCGATAATTTATAAAAATCGTAACAAAAAAAGTCATTAATGGTCAATTTTTAGTGATATATGTAAAAAATTGTCATAAAATAATTATTTTTAATGACAATTTTATTAGGACTCGATGAGAATTAAATCTAACTATTAGAATTTATTGTTAATTCACCCAAAAGGGATTAACAATGTATTCATAAAGTGAACCATATCTCTAGTGTGTGAGTGATTTTCTGATCACACTGCCCTCCTTAGTGATTCAGCTGTAGAACACAGGCAGAATAGATGGCACCCTGCTGTCCTGCACAGAAAGAAAAGGCTCCGGCGGTGGTTCTTCCACCCGGGGGCACTCCGACGATCAAGTCAGTATATCTCTCAAAGATAATCAAGTATTCAACTCACAAACTTGAATATCAAAAATATACCTTAGACCCATGGGGGTGCCTCTCTTTTATAGCCAATACAATCCTAGTCCCAATAGGAGCCTGGCCCTAATGGACTTAGGATTACTGCTAATCTGGGACTCCCAGTGGGATTAGGATAAACTCTCTAAGAGTCTTATATTTACCAAAACTGAAGTCTTTTCCCATTCTAGGACTCTTGTCCTTCATCCGCTTATCTCGGATTCCGATATCTTCGGAGATAACCTCGGCCTTGCCGAGATCACCTCGGCGTCACGACCAGGACACGTGGCACCTCGGCTGACACGTCGGCGTCACCTTGCCACGTATTGGTACTCAGAAAATATATCCCCACATCTAGTATTCAATCCTTTAAATTCTTTAAATCGTCAAATATTAAGGCCAAGTTTGGAAACTTGTAAAAAAGTTAAAAAGTCAAAAAGTTACTCAAAAAGTTAAAAAGTTAACACTATTCACCAAAAGTCAATAATTACGGCTGCACAACTCCCAATTTGAATTTTTCCCTACAAATCAATTTTTACAATTTTTTATTACACATTTTTCCATAAAAAGTCAAAAGGTTAACCCAAACATCCATATTTTCAACCTTAATTTTTTAGTCTAAAAAGACAAAAAGTACACTTATTTAGGACAACCCAAACAACCCCAAGTGGCCATTTAGGAAGAGGAATAAAAAGCTGCGTTTTGCAGAGGAAAAAAGCTATGGGCAGCTATAAACAAAACAAAATCATTTGAGAAGTTATAAAAATGCAAACATATGAAATTACGTAACTACCCCCAATTGTTCAAACACACGCAGGTAAAAACCATTTGGATAAGGATATTTTGGTCATTTTAATGTGATATGACATCATAGATAAATATTAAACTAAAAAGTCAAAAGTTAACTTTTTATCAACTTCTCAAATTACTTTTCAAAAAAATAAAAAAAATTTATAAAAGGCTAAAAGTTAACTTTTTATTAACTTTCCAAAACACCCCTAAGTATCTAGCCATGATCTTTCAACACTAGCCTCAACCTGCAAAACTATATGGAAAGTGATAACAATAACCATCTATACTATATATTAAGTAAAAGGGGATTTTTAACTCACAGGCCTTGTGAGAGTTCCAATATCCCAATCATCATTTTCTAATTTTTTTTATTTTTTTTGTTTTAAAAAAAAACTCAGCATTTATTAAATTCTCTAAAATCTTTTTGACTTCCTTTTCAATGCTTGATTGGAAGAAAGCCTATCGGCTAATGTGAACTCTACTATTGAATGCTTTAATTAAAGCCTATGCACACCAAACTTATTAATTGAGTCCCCCATCGTCAAATGAAAAATTCTGACATTTATATCTATCTATACTATATATTAAGCAAAAGGGGGTTTTTAACCCCAAGCCTTGTGGGAGCTCCAATCTCCCAATCTAAATTTCCTGATTTTTTGATTTAAAAAAAAAAAAACCTTAGCATTTATTAACTTCTCCCAACCCCCAAATTTTACACTCATAACAACACTTTAATGCATTAAGAACAAGTATAAAAAAAAATTCTTTGAAATCCAACGCATGAATTCCTTGAAAAGTCCCAACATATATGATTATTGTCCCTCATAATAACACTTTAATGCATTAAGAACAAGTATAGAAAAAATTTCTTGAAAAGTCCAACACATATGACTATTATCAAAATATTAAACTTTAATATAATATAATAATAAAAAAAGGACATTTAATTCATTGAAAAGTCTAACACATATGATTATTATCAAAATATTAAATTTTAATATAATATAAAAAAGGAAAAAAAGAAGACATTTAAGAAAAAAAAAAAAAAGACATTTAAAAATCGTAATTCACATATATAGATAATTGTAAACATAATCCGTGCATAGCACGGGTGGTATGCTAGTATCTATATATAAGGAAAAAGGGGTTTCTAACCCCCAAGCTTCGTGGGGAAAAAAAAAACCTCAACATTTATTGATTTGGTCAAAATCCTCTGATCAGCATTTATTAAAATTTTTCAATCCACATGCCTTCCTCATGCCTGCATTTATTGATTTGATCAAAATATCTGATAAGCATTTATTAACTTTTTCTTTTTCACATGCCTTTTGAGAACTTTGGTCAAAATCCCTTCATACAGATAATTATAGATACAGCTTGTGCATAATTACTGCAGCATTCTTTTCAATTTCTCCCATACACTATGGTTAGTAATAAGATTATTAAATTATTTTTATAAAAAATCTAAAATAAAAATTTTGTATATTAAAAAAATCTAAAATAAATATAAATATGTATAATTATTCCGTAGATAGCACGAGTGATAGGCGAGTCCGGATCCTCTCCAGCCAAACACTCCTCCTGTCCTCCGGTCAAGGGCCACGATTTGGCCACGTGGCCCTTTCAAGATCTACGGCTCAGATTAAAAAAAAAAATAAAATTCCATCATTCAACCCAGCACAAAGCTTCGAACAGCACAGCCACACAGCTTTGGTGAACGGCGACGGCATCTCGTGACACCGACGACGGCGAATCGAAGTCGGCGGCGGACATCGGTGGGCTCTCCCTCTCTCCCTCTGTCTTACTCCGAACATTTGGACTGCGATTTGAGCCGCGATTGGAGCCGCGAACCATAGTTAAAGCTTGATGTTGTGCTGCTGTATTTTGGTCATTTCCAGTTGATTTTGAGTTTGATAGTCTTAGATTTTGGTTGGGAAAAATATGAATTTAGGTTTGAATAATGTAAGAGACCCCGAATGTGATTTATTTTGAGTCCCTAATATTTTTGTTTAGGTTAAATGTATTCAATTTTTTTTAAATATATATATATATATATATCAACACAACTTGGTGGTACAGGTTCAATGAAGTTTCACAAAAATTGTAAGTTGATGACAAAATGAAGTGGTGACCAGTGACAGAGAACAAGATGAACCATAGAATTTTAACTTTAGCTTCCATCAATGAAGCAAAGAGATGAAACATGTTGAGATGTTAAAAATATCACAACTTAACAACTCTTCCATATGACCATGAAAAACCATTTCAAAATTCAGAAAGTAAAAACTCTATTTCAGAAAAAAAAATTTCCAAGGCAAGTGCAAAGTACAAATTGTGAAAATCTAGCCCCATTTTTACAACTCATCATCTTCAGAATCAGTAGAACTTCCACCACTCTTCTCATAAACTTGTTTTATGACAGGATTGCATACAGCTTCAAGTTCATTTTTTCTTCAAACTGATCTTTCTCTGCATTTTGATTGTCGTCCAACCATTCGAGAGCTTCCTTCAACGTGCTCTCGATCTTCTCTTTGTCATCAGAATCAATCTTCTCTTTGTCATCAGAATCAAACTCATCTTTCTCTTCTTCTTCTTTTTTTTTTTTTTTTTTTTTTTTAATCTGAGCCGTAGATCTTGAAAGGGCCACGTGGCCAAATCGTGGCCCTTGACCGGAGGACAGGAGGGAGTGTTGGGCTGGAGAGGATCCGGACTCGTGATAGGCTGGTTGATAATTAATAAGAAGTTATATGTATGGATAGGAAATCCTGGGTCCTCAAAAGTGTACGTTCCCATGTCTCAAGCTTTCCTTCATCATCCGATGCGTTAAAATAATTGTTTTCAATTTAAAAATGAGTCATTCTACAAAAAGAGGTTTGGGGCAGGGGATACACATTTTTTGAAGATAGAGAGTCACACTTCACATTTATTAAAAAATAATAATAATAATAAATGACATGTAGGGTAATTTTGGATATAAAAAAAATTATAGTAAATGATGTGTCTCATTTATACATCTATTAAAAAACAATAAATATGGTCCATAATTGTAATAATGTTATTATCATATTATTTTTTATGAATTTTTCATATGGAAATTCTATATTTTAGCATTTTCAATGTAATAATAGTTAGGATGAAATACCAATAAATCTCAAAATGTGATTTTGTGATTTGTTTAGTTCTCTCTTTTTTTCTTATGAAGAGAAAAGTTCCATTAAAGTGTAAATTACATAAAAGGGCCGTCACTTAGATATTTGGGTTTAATTTTTTGGGGATAAAAATGGGTTAAGTGACATATTTGGGTTTAATTTTTGAGGGATAAAAGTGGGTTTCTCCAAATATGAAATTACACATTTGGACATTACGAACAAGAATGCACCACTCCAATGTAACACTTCAATAGCTTAACACTCTAAAAAATTCTTTAGTGTACTTTTTCCAAACGTAATAACATAACACTCTAAAAAACTCATTAATGTACATTTCTCAAACATAACACCCCAATGTAACACACAAAAAAACTCATTAGTGTACTTTTTCCAAACTTAACACTCTAATCAATTTAAATACTGAAAAACTCATTAGTGTATTTTTCCCAAACGTAACACTCCCACGTAACACACACAAAAATACAAAAAAATTACTTAGTGTACTTTTTCCAAACATAACACTCCAATGTAAAGCACACAAAAATACAAAAGAAAAACTGTTTAGTTTACTTTTTCCGAATCTAACACTCCAATCAATATAACACATTAAAAAACTCATTAATGTACTTTTTCCAAATGTAACACTCCAATCAATACTAAAACTTCAAATGTGAAATAAGAATTGAAATTAACCACACCCATTACAATTACAATTAAAAATTGAAATTAACTGTTCCAAACTTTTTATTTTTCAGTAGTTACAGCAATCACATATCACCTTGTGATGTAATTTAAAATTTGGTTTTGAAAGTGTCCCACAATCTAGATTTCATCATGCGTAACAACATAATCAATTTTTGATTAAAATTAAACCTTGGTTTCAAAATTATCCCCCAACCTGGGTTCCCACGGAATTCAATTTGGATATGACATCGCTTTTGGTGATTTACGTTGCCTGTTCTATTTCGAGCGCAGGAATCTAACGTGATGCCTAGTAATGTTTACATGCTTGTCATATTATCTATGGCTGTTGCAGTGGAGCACATTGAATGCTTAATCATAAAAGGATAATCTAGTAAACTCAAATGGTACCAAATTAAACAAGTACATCTTCCAAAATCAATTAGGACTATTTGGTTCATAAGAAAACTTTGAGACTAAATATATCAACATTACTCCATATGGGATTTATGGGTAATTTTTCCTATTAGTTATACCTGCATTACAGCTAAGATTTCCATTTCAATTTAAAACAAATTTCTTGACCTATTGAAAGAGTTTCATCTTTCATTCCTTGACTACCCTCAGCTTTTACATCTTTTAAGTAATGCCTCCGACACTCGATACTTCTAGAATTGCAACACCTGATATCTTCTTGGTGCACTAACTCCTTGCAAGGTACTGTAAATCAAAAGTATATCACAAAACAATAAGTTATAAATCAAAAGTATACAAAAGGACACCAATTTTCATTCTTCCTCCATAACTTTTTAATTTTTAGAAGACAATATTATTTGCTTTATAAAGGATAGTACCTCTGCGAAATCAACTTCGATCTGAGTCTTAAATACTATTGATAAAGTTTGAGGATAACATCTCTAGAACCCATTCATACAAGAGTGGGATAATTTGATTATGATAGAGTTTCTTCTAGCTTTAAGTACTCAAACTCGTGTTTGAGAATGTGAAATTTCTTGTGCTTCTTCTATGTTAAAGAATTTCTTCAAAATCCATTGTAGAAAACAAAAGAAAAAAAATTTCAAATCAATATAAATTAATGTCACACAAGATAATGTAGCGAAGGGAAGTGAAAACTTACCTTGTTATAACACATGTTCTTGGTGAAGACTTTAAATTGAAGTGCTCTTGAAAGAAAAACTCTCAATTTCAGGAACCACTCAACATCATGGACGTTAAAACTCAATGATTGATCTACCCATTTACCAAAAGCAATTGTTGAAGATATTATAGGCTCTGGATCACCCTTATATTGGAGTGAAAGCAAATTTGGAGAATCAATGTTGACTGTAACTAGCTTTGCACATTATTGTAAGGTGAAGCGCTTAAGATGATTACTTGAAATCTTAATGCTTTGTAACATATCGCAACAACTCAACTCCAAAATCTCAAGAAGGGGGAATTTGGAAACAAGGTCATGGAATAAACCCTCTTCAATGTCAGTGTTACACAATGATAGGTGTTTCAAATTTTGACATCTAGACATGTCGAAAGTCTTGACATAGGTTGAATGTTTCTTGTTAGTGTAATGAAAATACTCGAGGCTTGGAGCTTTAATTTCAACGATGTCAAATGGATGGCGCGATTTGACAACCAAAGTAAGTTTCCTAAGTTTATGAAGACATTTTACTTGAAATCTATTCAACCCCCTACAATGAATGAGGACAAGTTCTTCGATCAAAGGACAACTAGAAAAGAAATGTTGAAGAACTTTCTCATCAATTTGGAGAGTTTCTAGAAATAGCCTTTGTAAAGAATTGAAATTGATAGTCTCATTGCATAAGGGCAGCCCTAGATTACAATCCTTCAACTTCAAAGCCTTCATTGATTTAGCATCAAAGATAGTTGGAGTCAAGTTGTAGACCGCGCAAATTTCAGGATAAGTCCACAAATCAAGCTCTTCAACATTGCTCTCGATGATCATTCGCAACCATTTTTCAAGAACTAAAGCGGATTTAGAATTCACAAGCCTTATAACAAGCTTAAATTTCTGAATCTTAATCTTGTTCTCAATGAACCTTGACAAAGACCGATCCACGTGATTGAAGAAAATACTGTTTGTAGTTTCCCTATCATCTATATGCTTCATAAAGCCATCAGTGAAAACCTCTTGAGTCCAACACATGCTCTCGGGGTTTCCATTTAATCTTTGTTCAAGGTGTAACTCATCAAAATTTAATATGGGGAACGAAGCCCACAAATTGTGCCATCTTTTAGATAGCACGCTCGTTCTTGCAACGTCTGATCTGTTGAGAAAAGACATCATATGATGAATGATGGAAACAGGCAGTTCTGATATACGGTCCATGGCGCCTATGTTGTTGTTGCTCAGTTTTGCTGAGACTCTATACAAAAATTGTCATATGATACTATGTTTTTTTGCTATAGAACTGTTGAATAAATATATGTAATTTGTAATTGGTTGCTTCTAAATCAGGAAAAGAAGTATGTGTGTGTGTTCAATACCTGATGAGAGAAGATAAAAAGAACATGGCCCTGGTGTTTTTGTACAATGATTTCATAAAACTGTGCTTTGGAGCAAATCAAGTCTGATACAAGAGATCAAATCCTTGTTGAACAGGTATTTGAAGAAAACAATAAATAAAACTAATTGTGGCATAGTTATTATTTATGTAATTCTTATAAAGAAAAAGAAAAAGAAAAAGAAGGAGGAGGAGTAGGAGAAGAAGAAGATCTGTTAGAATACAGAGTCAATGAGAGAGAATATAAGACTCCTTTTTAGATTTTTCCTCTGTTTAGAAAACAAAATTTGGATAAACATATATAGGAAGTTGTTTTCCAGTGTTGTTCTTTAACTTTTGGACTGTTGGTTCTAGAAATTTTAAACTTCTAATATAAACCAACAACCTATTGGGGCCTATTGAATCTTCAATCCTTTTCAATCACTTTAGATCATCACTTGTCACCATTTCAATTTAAGATGACTATCTTGGCCTATTGAGACCTTGTTTGGGATTGATTTTTTTAGAAATTAAGCTAAAATGCATTTGGGAAGTTGTAATGATTAATTATTTTTTTTAAATGCAAAATGGTTGATATAATATTTAACTTTTTTTTAGTTGATGAGAAACAAACTTTTTAGTATTTTAACTTTTTTTTATTTTTTATTATATAAAAAAGAGGTGAAGTATATTCATGGTCCTTCTAATTTGTAATTTGGTTCTTTTGTCAATTTGATCTATATAGTTTCAATTGTATCAATTTTTACCTTTAATTTTTCAAGTTATCAATTTAATTCAGTCAATAACCTACATTAAAAAATTAGACAGAAATTAAGGACAAAACAATTTATTCAAAATGGAACAAATAATTTTAAATTGAACAACAAACCTTCAATTATTTTGAGGAGTGAATGAATTATTTTATCTCTTGATTCCAATCCAATTTCTAAAGTGATTATTTATTGAAGTAAATTGAAATGTTATAAAAAATTCAAAGATAAAAATAATGCAATTAAGACTATAATGATCAACTTGACACCAGAAAATAAAAAAATTTAAACAATTTAAAAAAAAAACTACAATTGAAATAAATAATTAAAAAGGTGGGCAAGGGAGGCAAATTTCAATTGCAATATATTTATTCTTCAATTTCACTTTTGTGTCAAATAAGAATAATTAGAGAAAATTAAAAATAAATTAATAAAACAGGGTTTGGATTTTATAATAAAATAAATTTTTAATTTTTAATTTTATCAATTTAAATTATAATATTTTAATTTGTTTTAATTTGAAACATCCATCTACTGCGTTGAATAAAATTGTTCAAAAAAATTATATTTTACTCATTAAACTCAATAGAAACGGATATTTTAGACATTTAATGACTAACATATCATTTTTCATTCGTTAAGTAAAAATGTTGGAAAAATATTAGATAGCGTTTGGTTTACTTTTCAAAATTCAACTTTGTTTTTAAATTATGATTTAGATGAAATAAATCAAACATATTTTAAAATACAATTTAAAATTACTTTCAAAACACATTTCTTCTCTTTTTATTATTATTATTAATATTAATCAATCAATCGATCACTATTTTTTCTCTCATCTCTCCTCTCACATTCTATACATCAATCAACAAAAAAAAAATTACAAAGCATTTCAAAATTATTTTCAAAACTCATAATCAAACAAATTTTCTCTTTTCAAATCATGATTCAAAAATTCAAAACTCAAAACTCAAAACACAATTTCACATTTAAGTCATAATTATAAAACTAAACCAAACGGACTTTTATGTTTTATATTAATAGAAACTGGTATTTTAGACATTTAATGACTAAAATATCAGTCCCTAACAGCTTCCATTGAAACCCAACCTGGAAAAAAAAAATAAAAAATAAAAAATCTTTATCTATCTATATCTGAATAATGATAAGGATCATGAAAAAAATATCATGAAATGTATCATGAAAATTTCTTATCCTTTGATTAGCGATCATGCTACGTAGCTCGAAACCGCGGCTCGACACCAAAACGACGTCGTTTTGGTGTCAATTTTTTTTTTTTTTTTTTTCTTTCTTTCTTCCTTGGTTTTCTTACAGAACGAAGAAGAAGAAGAAGAAGGGAGAAGAAGAGAAGGGAGGAGGATGAGGGAGGGGAGGAGGAGGAGGAGGGAGGGGAGGGGCCATAAAAATCGGTTTGATGAGCAGGGGAGGCTGGGCAGACGATGGGGCTGCGACGGCGGGGCTGGAGGAGGAAGGCGAGGACGACGGCGGGGCTGGAACGGCAGGACTGGGCTGCGACGAGGACGACCCACGGCGAGGAGGAGGAAGGCGAGGACGGTGGGCAGACGACCCTCTCCTCTCTCAGACGACCCTCTCCTCTCTCTTTCTTCCTCTCCCTCTCCCTCTCTTCCTCTCTTGATTTCGAGCCAAAATTCGAGCCTCACCATTCGAGCACTCGATTATTTTCCTTTGATTAGTGTGTGGTGTTTATTGTATGTGTAATCCAAAGGTGGAGAATCTTTCATGATCATCTTCATGACATTTTTTCATAATCCCTAGCATTACTAATCTATATCTATATCTATACTATATATTAAGCAAAAGGGGGTTTTAACCCCCAAGGCTTGTGGGAGTTTCAATATCCCAATCTGAATTTTCTAAATTTCTTATTAAAAAAAAAAAAAACTCAGCATTTATTAATTTGGTTAAAATCCCCTGATCAGCATTTATTAACTTTTTTCAATCCACATGTCTTTCCACATGCCTGCATTTATTGATTTGGACAAAATCCCCTGATCAGCATTTAAAATCCTCTCATACAAATAATTATAAATACAATCTGTATATAGTTACTGCAGTACCCTTTTTAACTTCTCTCATACACCATGGTTAGTGATAAGATTGTTAAATTATTTTTATAAAAAATCTTAAAAAACATAATTTATATATTAAAAAAAATCTAAACAAATATACATATCTATAATTATCCCGTGCATAGCACGAGTGATAGGCTAGTCTATACTATATATTAAGCAAAAGGGGGTTTTTAACCCCAAGCATTGTGGGAGCTCCAATCTCCCAATCTAAATTTCCTGATTTTTTTATTTTTTTTAAAAAAAATCTTAGCATTTATTAACTTCTCTCAACTCTCAAATCTTACCCTCATAATAACACTTTAATGCATTAAGAACAAGCATAAAAAAAATTCTTTGAAATCCAACACATATGAATTCTTTGAAAAGTTCCAACACATATGATTATTATCCCTCATAATAACACTTTAATGCATTAAAAACAAGTATAAAAAATTTTCTTGAAAAATCCAACACATATGATTATTATCAAAATATTAAACTTTAATATAATATAATAAAAAAGAAAAGACATTTAATTTCTTAAAAAGTCCAACACATATGATTATTATCAAAATATTAAACTTTAATATAATATAAAAAAAGAAAAAAAGAAGACATTTAAAATATATTAAAAAAAAGAAAACATTTAAAAATCACAATTCACATATATAGATAATTGTAAACATAATCCGTGTATAGCACGGGTGATATGCTAGTATTATATAAGAAAAATGGGGTTTCTAATCTACAAGTTTTGTGGGAGCTCCAATATTCTAATCCTAATTTTCTAATTTTTTGATTTAAAAAAAAAAACCTCAACATTTATTGACTTCTCTCAATTCACAAACTTTTTTGACTTCTCTCATAATTACTGCAGTACCCTTTTCAATTTCCCCCCTATACTATGGTTATATACAAAAATAAAGAAGATAAGAATTTAGTTATGAATCTAAAAAAGATATAACAACATCTAAATTTGAATTATGATTTAGTAATATAATTATCTATTTTTTTATATATATCTATCAAAATTTTAAATCACATAATGGGACAAATTAATCAATTTTCTAAAATTATTGATTTTTTAATTTATAAAATAAATTTAAAAAATTATTGATTGATTTATTTATTTAATAACAAAAATATTTCCTAATCTCTCTCATCGATTTTCAAAAAAAAAAAATAAATATTAAAACTTGTCTTTCTTCTCTCTTCCCAAAAAAATCAGATAATATTTTTCATCAAAGTTATAGATACCTATCTATATCTTATATATTATATTATAACATAAAAAATAAAAAATAAAAAACACTAAAAATCGAATATACAAACAGATAAGATTAATAAATTTAATGTTTATTTATTCAGTTAAAATCTTTCTTTTGCATCTCAATATCCAATCTTAAATTTTAAAAATATTTAAAGTTTATCTAAACAAATCTAATTTGAAAATGTCTCTCACCATGATACTTTAAATTAATAAAACTCACATGTCTATCACATATCTAACTCACATCATAACTTACCTAAATAATAATAATTAAAAACAAATAGAAACCAAAGATAAATTAAATTAAAAAAAAAAAAAGATACCCACAATTCCATCTTAAATAAATTGAAGAAAAAAAAACCCCCAAATAGAAACCACACACAAAAAAAAAAAAAAGAAAAAAAAAAAGATAAGAATTTAAACATGGATCTAAAAAGAATTTGACAATATCTAAATTTGAATTATGATTTAGTAATATAATTTATCTATTTTTCTGATGTATAGATGTCAAAATTTTAAATCATTTAAGAAGACAAATTAATCAATTTTTAAGTCTTATTTAAAGAATAATTTGATTAGTCATCCCAACTCTTAAACTTCGCGGGTACTGGCAGAGGAGCTAACTTGGGTTAGGTGAGGTTTAAGTTATTGGAGATAACATTCTCGCACTTATTTTTTAATTTTATTTTTTCCCTGTGTGATTCTCTTTCCCAACTGTTGGTTTGGTTTTGGTTTTGGTTTCGGTTTCTGTTTTAGTGAGGTTTATGTGTTTGTTTACATGTTTGCATGGTAGATAAAAATTATTGGTGATTATGGTTGCAATCGAAGTATCTATGTCCGTTCCATACCAAGGATTTGATCGGATTTTGTTTTCTTCAGTGAATATCATAAAATTGAAGTTTAAAAAATAGGTATCAAACTTTTTATGTTTTGTCATTTTATTTTATAAAAAATGTGAAAATTTATTGAGAATTCAATATTTTACTATAACATTAGATTTTTGTATAACTATGTAAATTTAAAACTTTTAAATATCATTGTGTTATTTATTTTTATTATCTTTCTATCCCATTAGACCATTATTACTATTTGTTAGTTTGTTAATTATAATTCAATTAATTGAAAATGAGATCTTAGTATAACTTTTCATAATTATTGTGTGAGTGATTTTCTGATCACACTGCCCTCCTTAGTGATTCAGCTGTAGAACACAGGCAGAATAGATGGCACCCTGCTGTCTTGCACAGAAAGAAAAGGCTTCGGCGGTGGTTCTTCCACCCGGGGGCACTCCGACGATCAAGTCAGTATATCTCTCAAAGATGATCAAATATTCAACTCACAAGCTTGAGCATAAAAAGCATACCTTAGACCCATGGGGGTGCCTCTCTTTTATAGCCAATACAATCCTAGTCCCAATAGGAGCCTAACTTCAATGGACTCAGGATTACTGCTAATCTGGAACTCTCAGTGGGATTAGGATAAACCCTCTAAGAGGTTCATCTTTACCCAAACTGAAGTCTTCTCACAATTTAGGACTCTTGTCCTTTATCCGCTTATCTCGGATTCCGATATCTTTGGAGATAACCTCGGCAACTCCGAAATCACCTCGGCGTAACTACCACGACACGTGGCACCTCGACTGACACGTCGGCGTCACCTTGCCACGTGTTGGTACTCAGAAAATATATCCCCACAACTGTCCCCTAGGTTCTATTACCTCGGCATTCTGAGGTGATGGAACCTATATTGTTCCTCCTTCCAGTACTTCGGCACAAGAACTCTTCAGCCGAGGTCGTTCATCTCAGGCCGACATGTCTTCTTTCAAGAACAAGAATTCAAATGAACTCTCCTACGCGCATGAGCTGTCATGCATCACTTCTCAACCGTTTCCCCCACGCGTCCGATCCTCATTGGACCGTATCATTGACGCGCCTGAAAATCGTCTTCTCTACGTGCGCCGTCTGACGTATGCGATGCTCCAGGCGTAATAATTGTTTCATTTTGCCGCCGTTTCGAGTTTTTGACAAAAAACCTTTCTTTCGTCTTCTTTTCTTCACTTTTACATTTCGATTCTCTTGCTTTCTCTCTCTCTAAACTTTCTCAAATCCGCCATTGCTCTAGCTCCAAGCTCTGCAACCGTCTTCATTCTTCCATTCCAGCGAAGCTTTCACTGTTCCGTCGTGCCTACATCCATCGTCTGACCTCGGCGATCTTCATACCAGCTCCAGTTATCTTGGTAAGCCTCTGTTTCTTCCATTCTTAATTCCTCCATGCTCGTTTGCTTTCTTGTTGCCATTACTGCTTTGTTCAAACCTTTGATTTACTGAACCATTCATCTGGATGCGTCTATTCCATGATTTCGCTTATGTTTTGAACACTTGCATTGTTTCACCACTTTTTTGCCACTGTTCTTGAGCCTGTTTTTCTTGAATTCTTTATGCTTTTGAGAACCCTACCTCTGTTCTTTATTCTGAAACTTCATTCTTATTTCTGTATTTTTTCCAGATCTGTGCCTTCAATCTTTGCTTTCGTAGATTTAGGTTTGGGATTTGTCTGTAGAACCTACCAATTCGTAGGAAAAATTGAAACAATCGTAACCAGTGTTTACCTAGGTTTTTGCCGAGGTTCCTATAACCCTTTAAGAACATCTTTTCTCTGTAACCAAATTCCTTTACGCCGAAGTCATGGGTATGTGGAGACATAGGGTAGATACCCCTACCAAACTTGAATACTTTAGGGAAGAGTTCGAAATCCCTGCCGACGTCTATCTGAGACTGGCTGGGGATGACGACTCAATCATGCCCACAGACGATACGATGCCCTTTCCCATTGTCGCTTTTACTGAATGTGGACTTCGGCTTCCACTCAATCCCCTTTTTCGTGAAGTTCTTCACTATTATAAGTTGAACCCCATGCAACTTACCATTAACTCTTATCGAGTGATTAACGGTATTATAGCCTTAGCTAGGCAGGAGAACGTTAAGATCACCCTTGCCGACATCCAATTTTGTTATACCATGTGTGCCCTTAACCTGAAAGAAAAAGGCTATGTTTATTACCTCAAGCCAGGGTCCACCGAATTTAAAATCGTAGCCGACCTCCCAGACTCCAACAAGGGGGCTGGAGATGATTACGTTATTGCTTCGGGAAATTGGGAGTTTGGCACAGACGAGGACGTTCATCTGTATCCTCTTCCTCGATCAGTTAAGGAGGGCAAGGGTAAGAGCCCAGTGTCAATACTTAGTTGTTTCTTTCCAAGTGTTTCAATATTTTATCTATTTCTAATGTCTTTTTTCTTCTTGCAGATGTTCGCAAGCCACCGAAAATTTTTCGCCAATCTTACGTTCCCAGCAAGGATTTGAAAAAGCTCCTGGACTTGCCAGTTCATAAAAGAAAAGCCCCTCTTCTTCTCAACTTTATCCCTACATATAAATCAATCTTGCCCGACGTCCCTAGAAGAAAGAAGAAAAGCCTGTCTCCACCTTCTGCCACAACTCTAACCGCTTCTACATCCAGAACAGATCAAGGATCAACATCGGATCCAGCCGATCAACCATCAACTTCAGCTCCATACTTGGTCCCCATACCTGAACGAAAACATCGGCGAAGACTTGTCAAAACCGCCGAGATGGGTCGTGCAAAACCTATCGCCAAGGATCTTCTTGCCGATCTCCCTACTGATGTCGACGCTCAGCCGACACAGAGCATGCCCCCGCCAAAGCCAAAAAGAACAAAAAAGGCTCAGCCAAAGGCCAAAGCCACCGAAGTTGAAACTGAGGATACTCTGCCAATTTCACAATTGGCTAGGAGTGAGAAGACATCCTTTGTTCCTGCCAAAAGATCTGTTGAAGCCCATCCTTCTGAGTCCTCCAAATCGAAGAGGCCGAAGTCGTCGTCTGGGACGACCTCGGGTTCTAAAAAACCAGATATCCCCTGGGCGCCTACTATCACTCTGGAAGATAAGCCTGTCATGGCCACTGACAGTGCCGACGATATCAATATCGGTGTCGCCCTCAGTACTGCTCTTCTTCTTCCTGGTGATCTTGAAAAGAATGCCGAGTTGAGTGAGTACGAAAACTACGCTTTCATGCTTCAACGCTGTGTGCAAGTAAGTGTCTTCACTTGGTAACCTGTCTTTTCCTCATCTTTTCATACTTGAAAAACTTTGTAATAACTTTTGCCTTGTGTTTTTTCAGGCTGTTCAACATGCCCATTTGTAGACGTCCCCGAACGCATCCCGGGGAAAGGGGTGCGAGCCCCCCCCGGTTCTGGTTCGATATTGGGTCACTACAGTTCGAAGGACTCAAAATGTCACGGTTCTTAATCTTGAACCAAAGAGTCCAAATCCGGCAAATCGTTTTGAAAACAGATTTTTTTGAAAGAAGTGCCAAACATGGACTGCTTTGCCAGATACAGAGTCGCCACCTAAATGTTTTTAAAATGGGAAATTTAGGAAACCCTGACTCGGTGCCAAAGGCCACGTGCCCGTCATCACCAAAGTTGCCTCGGCTCGGGAACTTGGGTACGATTGGGGAAGGTCACTTCGTGAGCACCCCCGCTCGCCCGGTCAAAGACCGGCCTCTACTAACCATGATATCTTTTTTTGAAAACATTGTGCGTTCTTATTCCGGTTATTAGCCTAGGTTACTATGTGATGCGCACAGCATACAAGTATAGACTGAGTCGCCTGAATTGGAACAAAACATTTCATGTTTGTTTGTTTGAAAATGGTTTGATGGTGCTACCCGCAGGTAGGCTAAGACGTGGATTTGCCACCCTCGGGTGGGCTTAGAAAACATGATTTTGCCACTATCTAGTGGGCTTAAAACAAACATTTGATGAATTGTCCCAATTCAAGTAACACAACCTCCACCCACAAGGCAGTTATATCACATAAGCACATAGCCTCATGGCAAGCATGCTATTCATGGCAGCACTCACACGCGTGCAAGGATGCTAAAGCATAAAACTCACCGAGTACTCCAAGTCAAAACAGAAAACCGATTAGAAATCATGCATGATCCTAAATATGCTGAAATGCCTAATGCAACACATGCAATAATGCAACTATAGCAGGCTCGGCTATTCTAAACATGGCATATGGAATGCTACAACTAACACGTATTCAATTTGGAATTGAAATACAAATGCAGTTTGTATGATGCGCCGAGCCCGGTGCGTGCAAAACAGATGAATGATGCAAACATGCTGTCATACTGTATACTAATTGAAATATGCCCTATATCTAACCATCGTAAGCGGGTAAATAAAAGGGAAGAAAGACGTGGGGTTGGAAGACATGCATCACACTCACGCACACTTATTACAATTATGCCCTCGCGCAGAGGGTCCGAATAAATAGTACAGTCCGAAATGAAAGAATAATACAGTCCAAAATATACAGTCCGAATAATATACAAATTCCTAATTAATTAACAAATTAACTAAGAAAAACTGTAAACTGGCATGTAAGCCAGGGGCTGCCTCACTTCCGCTGAATGATGTATGCTGGGCTGCCTTTTCGGAAATCCACTAGGATGCCCCGATTAGCCTCTGTTTGCAATGTTCCTCGAAATGCGTGCCAGACTCCGAAAAGTTACTGATTCTTCATTTTGCTGTAACAGAGAGCAGGAAAGGGGCATAGCAATGTATTTCACAGATATATGCATGCCTCGATCCTCGTGCCACCAATCACGCATATCGATGCATGATGGCCGAGGAGTCGGATTGCACAACTCAATATAGGATGAATGCAGATGAATGCTACAACAAAACCTAACTCCATCATGGGTAATCCGGAGTGTTGGTGACTTAGGAATTGAGACCCGTTCCGTCACTCGGAGTACGAAACGCGCCTCGTTTCCCGTGCCCGGGCTAACTCCTATCCCGGACACGATGCAATATGCATGATATGCATGAATGCAACTAAAATACAATCCTAGCATGCACAATGCTATGAAAATGAGATGCTTCGAAATGCGTGCACACGGGTACGCAAACCGAGGCGATGATCCTAAGGCATGAAATGGCATACGCAACGCCAATTGGACTTACACTAACACGAGTGGACCTCAGCCACACTCACATAAGAGGCCGGCGGATGAAAATGAAGCGCCTCGAAATGCGTGCACACGGGCGCGCAAACCGAGGCAATGGCCGTAAGGCATGAAATGGCATGGAAATGATATGCAAACATGCAAATGAATTTTGGCACTGAAATGTGGGGAAAAACAGCCCCGAAATGAGGTGAAAGTACACCCGATGCATGAAATGGCCCCGAAACATGAATTTAGGCACCCGAAATGGCCTATAGCTATAGCTATACCAAACATGCACAATACAGACATGGAATGAAAATGCAGTAGCAAGACAGCCCCAAAACAAGCATTTTCAGTCATAAAAATGGGTTAAACAGCAAACACACATAGGATTAAGCAAGAATGCAAAAATGGCCCCGCAAGAGGGGTATTGAAGCAAGTGATACATGCGATGCCCAAATGGAAAAGTACCCTTCTATAACACTGATGAGGGACTAAAAATATGAACATTTACAGTAGATGACATCCTCCAACTCAGTATGAAAACATGCTAAAAATGTCATGCAAGAACTAGGATACATAAGGCTATAACATGAGGTATCCCAAAAATTCATCAAACCAGAAAAGACCCTTAATGAAATATGTCAATAATATCAAAATATGACTCTTTCCAGTTCTGATGATGGCCGAAAACAGAATCTAGATAAGCTTAAAAAAGCATGCAAAAATGGGGGTCAAAGAGGGGTATAATGACAAGTATAACATGGGGACCCCCAAAAAGGTTGATCCCTTCTACAATGTTGTAGAGGGATACAAAATAAGCTTACTCACAGTTCATGACATGCTCCAAAACAATTTAAATATAGGCCAAACAAATCATGCAAATTTACGGTAAATTGGAGGAATTGTGAAGCAAGTGAAAGATAGGGGGCCCAAACAAGGTTGAGCCCTTCTTCAATGTTGAAGAGGGGCTCAAAATAGGCCCTCTTACAGTTTACATTATACTCGAAAACAGATCACACATGAGCTAGAAATTTCATGCAAAATAATGGCATACAAGATGTTATTGAAGCAAGTGTCAAATGGAGGGCTCAAACAGGGTTGAGCCCTTAAACAAACATGAATAATAGCTCAAAATAGACCTAGTTTCAGTTAAGGTCGGAGCCCAAAACAATAAGAAAATAGGCTTAAGAAATGAGGCAAGAAAATGCTACAAAAGAGGGAGATTGAGACTTACCCTTGTAGACAAGTTCTTGGCTGCCTTTTGCTTGAAGAATGGATGCCTTCTAGCTGCTGGAAAGCCCCCCTTGCTGCTGGAAATGGAGTGGTGGTGGTGGTGCTTGATGATGATGAAGAAATGGAACCAAACTTGAGAGAAATGAGAGAGATAGATATGGATATGTGTATGTGAGCTTGAGAGCAATTTTCTCACCCTTTCTCTTGAGTTGGGAGGCCAACTATATGGGCAAGAATGGGGGAAAAAAGAGGAGGAAAAGAAGGGAGGAAACTTCCTCCAAGCTTTCCTCCAAAAATATCCCCCCGGATACAGATCTTTTTGGGAAAAAAGGTGCACAGCTGTAAAGTACACAGCATGGGGATCATGGCCGGCCATGTGTTTTTGCTGCAGGTGGCCGGCCGGCCACCCCCTATGGCCGGCCGGCCAAGGGTCAAAATGGGCCAAATGAATTAGTGGCCGGCCACCAGGTATTGGTGTCCTCCCAGGTCTTCTCAACACAACCATGTGGTTCAAATTTGGCAACTTTAAAACAGGAGAGAGAATAGGCCAATTTTAGAAGGGGTTCAAAAGGGTCAATTAGAGTTACTGGCCGGCCATGTGTTTTTAGGATCCTCCCATGTGTGTACAACACAAATATGTGGTTTTGGCTCGAAGAAAATGCTCCTAGGGTGGTCAACATTAGCCCGGAAGTGAGAAAAACGGGCGTCGGAGGGCGCCGGAAGAGCATAACTGGTTGCTGAGACAATTGCTGGCCTCCCACCCTCTAGTGATCTTCCTGGTGATAAAACAGCGGTACCTGCCAAAAATGAACAAAAACCGATGCAAAACGAATGCTCGGGGGCCAAAACACGCAGTTCGGGATCCCGAAAATAGGCCGTTAAGCACCGAAAGTGGCATTCGGCCACGAAGTGGGTATCTAAGACCCCAGTGTCCCTCAAAAGGGAGTAAATGAGATGCATGCCAAAAATCGGAGGAAACGGAGATGGTTGGGTGGTCCCGAACCGAGGCACACGGCCTGACGGCTCCGAAAACCGGGAACCGGGCTCCGAAATGGGCAAAATGGCCTACGGCCACGAAATGTAGCCCACGGCCACTGAGAGATGGTCTACGGGACCTCTTCCTCCCCTCAGGAAAGAAAATAGAGAAAACCGAGTCCGGTTCGCAAACCGAGGCAAGGCACAGAAGAGGGTTCGAGAGTCCGGAGGCAGGGCTCACGGCCGCGACTCTGAGACTTCTGAACGAGCACGATATGCAACACCACCGAGCGCTCAATCGGTGACGTCTGAGTCTTAAGGTCGGTCAAAAATGGGGTGTCTACACCATTCCTTCTCCATGCAATCTTTTGAGACTAGGGAGAAGTTGGCCGACTTGAAGAAGGAGTTTTCTGCTCTTCAAAAGATGAATAAAAGCCTCCAATCAAAAATGAAGAAATTAGAATATCAAGCCGAGGCTGCTACTAAAGCCCAAACATTAGCCGAAGAGAAGGCTGAAGCTGCTGAGCCTATCAAGAAAGTCGCTGAAGCTTAGAGACGAGAGGCCGAGGAAAAAATGGCCCAAGCTGAAAAAGAGCTTCAGGAGGCCCTGGCTACTAAAGAGGCCGAAATCAAAGCGGCCGACGAAAAGGCCTATTCTCAGGGCATAGCTGACGTTACTGAGGATTATAAACTGCAAGTCAGGCAGGCATGCAACAGGGGCTTCTCCCTTGGTTGGATGTCCCTGATAAAAAAAACTTGATCTTCTTGCTGATTCACCTTTTCGAAATGCCGATGCTATCCCTCTTCCATTCCCCCCACCTCCTCCTCCAAGCCAACCAGAGGGAGATTCTGAATCTGAGTCTGAAGCTGAGGAGGAAGGTGAGGATGAAGCTTTGGTAAGAAAACCCAAGGAGGCCGTTGGGACTAAGTCTCCTTTTCTGAATGAGCAGGTGTTAGACCTGACTCAAGATGATGATGGTGATGGAGTTACCAAGGAAACTACTCCTCAGCAGACTTTGTTCGACGTTCCTCAAGCCGACAAGAGTGTTGACGAGACACTTGCCGAGATTGATGCCGAGATCGTGGCAGAAAAGGCTGCTGAAGTAGTTCTTCAGGAATCTGCCGAGGTAGTTCTCCAAGAATCTGCCGAGGTCCAGACTCAAATTGCGCCTGAAGTTGAAGAATCACAACCTTGATGTTTTTTTGTACTTTTTTGTTTTCTGGATAATATAAGTTTCTTGTATGGCCGATGTGCCTCCAGTTTATGTTGAATGTTTTAACATAACTTTCTTTGAATGTCTGCACTCTTGTCTTCTCTTGAATGCTTCCGTATGATTCTATACTTAGAATATTTTGCATGTGTTACATACTCATCCTTCTTTGTATAATCTTCTCGGGGTTACATACCTCGGGTATAATAACTGCGAGCTTTTCTTTGGCAAGATACTGACCTGCAAACTTTTCATGAATTTTAATAAGTGTAAAACATATACTATTCAATGTTATCTTTACAAACTTTCCTCAAGTTTCAACAAGTGTTTAAACAGTGATCTCGGTCTTAACCTACTTGCGAATTGCTGCAAATTTCAACAAGGCTTAACATATACTGTAAACTTTTCTCAAGTTATAACAAGTGCTAAACAATGATCTACTAGTAAATTGCTACAAATTTCAACAAGTGTTTAAACAATATACTTAGCTTTTACCTCAACCTATAAATTGCTACAAATTTCAACAGATGATCATATGTCGGCTTAATATCATCTTGTAAATTGCTTGGCTTTCTCTTCAACTTGTAAATTGCTATAAATTTCAACAAGTGAAGAGAAACAGTAATCTCGGCTTAACTTCGACTTGTAAATTGCTACAAATTTCAACAAGTGAAGATAAGGAATAATCTCGGCTTAACTTCAACTTGTAAATTGCTACAAATTTCAACAAGTGAAGATAAGGAATCAGCTTAACTTCGACTTGTAAATTGCTACAAATTTCAACAAATGAAGATAAGGAATCAGCTTAACTTCGACTTGTAAATTGTTACAAATTTCAACAAGTGAAGATAAGGAATAATCTCGGTTTAACTTTATCTTGTAAATTGCTACAAATTTCAACAAGTGTCAAGCATATTCTTCTTCTCTTTGCCCCCAATGTGAACCTGAGTTCCACTTGGGTTCTCATTATTCAGAAATAATATTGCGCATCTTTTTATCAGTGTAAAGGAATTCTGCTATGGTTTTATTGATGATGTTGAAAAAATAACAAGGAACATCTAATGATAGAAAAATTTCAGATTATAAGTGTTCCATGGTCTAGGTAATGCTTTGCCCTCATTATCTTCAAGCCGATAAGCCCCATTGCCTAATACCGAAGTAATTCTATAGGGTCCTTCCCAGTTTGGGCCAAGCTTGCCCTCTCTGGGGTCCTTCTTGTTGCCGACGACTTTTCTCAAGACTAGGTCGCCGACTTGAAAATATCTTGGATTGACCTTCTTGTTGTAAGCTCTGGCAAGCTGTTGCTGGTATACTGCGAGCTGAATTGAAGCTTTCTCTCTTTGTTCTTCCAAAAGATCTAGATCTCGGGCTAAGAGTATATCATTAGTCCCATTCTCAACTCCCTAGGTTCGGATTCCTGGGATGCCGACTTCTAGTGGAATGACTGCTTCTGTGCCATAAGTCATGGCAAAAGGGGATTCCCCTATTGATCTTCTCGGCGTAGTCCGATATGCCCAAAATACGTTGGGTAATTCGTCTACCCACTTTCCTTTTGCTGCCTGCAGCCTTTTTTTTATTCCATCCAAAATTACTTTGTTGGATACTTCTGCTTGCCCATTACTTTGGGGAAAACTTGGTGTTGAAAAGTAATTTTTGATCTTGAATTTCGCACAAAAGTTTTTGATGAGTTTGCTGTCAAACTGCGTTCCATTGTCGGCAACTATGGCTCTGGGAATGCCAAATCTGGTAATGATGTTTCTCTATATGAAGTTCTTGACGTCCATATCTCGGATTTTGGCAAAAGGTTCTGCCTCTATCCACTTTGTGAAGTAATCCGTTGCTACTAGCAAGTATTTTCTCTGCCCAGTTGCTTGGGGAAGTTTTCCAACAAGATCCATGCCCCACTGGGCAAACGGCCAAGGGCTGGACACTGGATTCAAGTTAGCAGCTGGCTGATGTATCAAAGGTGCAAACCTTTGGCATTGTTCGCACTTCTTCACGTATGCTTCTGCATCTTTTTGCATGTAGGGCCACCAATACCCCTGGGTAATGGCCCTGTGAGCTAATGATCTGCCCCCAGCGTGGCTTCCACAGACTCCTTCATGAATTTCATATAAAAAATCTTCAACCTGCAAATGGTGCACGCACCTTAAAAGGGGTCCAGTGAAGGACCTTCTGTAGAGATGTCCGTCTGCAGTCAGACTGAATCTTGCCGATTTCAATCTGACTTTGTGTGCCTCCTTGCGGTCTTCTGGCAGCTTTCCTTCTTTCAGGAATGCAACAATTGAATCCATCCAGTTTGGCCCCATATCCACACACATTGCTTCTCACTCTGTGTTCTGTGGTTCTATGCTCGGGCCCGACATATAGTCAATCATAATTGTCCTTGTTTTTCCAGTCTGCATTGAACTTGCCAGGTTAGCCAACGCGTCGGCGTGGCTGTTATCATCTCGGCTTACTTGGAGTAGTCGGCAGTTCTGAAATAAGGCTACCAATCTGATGACCTCTTTTGCATATGCCGACATCCTCTCGTCTCTGGCTGCAAATTCTCCTGTTGACTGGTTAACAATAAGCTGTGAATCACAAAAAACTATTACCTCATCTGTTTCTGCTACTGCTGCCAGCTTTAGCCCTGCAATTAAGGCTTCGTATTCGGCTTCATTGTTTGAGGCCCTGAACCCCAAACGAATGGACTGTTCTATTATTTCTCCATCTGGAGATATCAGTAGTACTCCTGCCCCTGCTCCTTGCCGGTTTGAACTTCTATTAACAAACAGTCTAAAGGAGTCGCCGATGTAGATGCTACAGGGTCTGAGTTTTTTCTTCCTTTGCTCTTTTCCCTTTGACTGGGATTCTCCTTGTTTGCTGGGACGACATTCATCTTGGTTCAACGGAACCCGATGTTCGATGGATTCAGACGTGAATTCTGCCACGAAGTCGGCCAAGACTTGGCCCTTAATTGCTGTTCTGGGCCTGAACTCCAGGTCATACTGGCCCAAGGCTACTGCCCATCTTGCTATTCTTCCTGTTAAGTCTCCTTGTTGCAATAAGGACTTTAGTGGGTGCTCTGTTAGCACCACAATATTGTGCGCTTGAAAGTAATGGTTCAACTTCTTTGAGGCCATTACTAAGGCCAGCAATAATTTCTCTAGTGGTAGATACCTTGTTTCCGCATTGGCCAAGGTTTTACTTACATAATAAACAGCCTTCTGTTCTTCTTTTTCTTCTCGGATTAGCACTGCGCTTACTGCGTGTTCTGACACAGCTAAGTACAAAAATAGCTCTTCCCCAGGTTCAGGTGTTGAGAGGACTGGGGCCGTGGTCAGATATTTCTTTAGGTCGGCCAAAGCGGCCTCACATTCCTCGGTCCATAGAAAGTCCGTGGTCTTTTTCACCATGTTGAAGAAAGGCTTACATTTGTCTGAGCTTCGGCTTATGAACCTGTTTAGGGCTGTGGCCCTTCCAGTAAGCATTTGTACATGTTTTGCCGATGTTGGGCTCTGTAGATCTACGATGGCCTTGATCTGATCTGGGCTGGCCTCTATGCCCCTTCTTGTTACCAGGTACCCCAGAAACTTACCAGATCCAACTCCAAACGCGCACTTTGATGCATTGAGTCGGAGCCGATATGTTTTGAGAATTTCAAATACCTCTTTTAGGTCAGTGTAACGACCCTCACACTGATTACCGATTAATTACCGATTATGGCTAAACTGAGACTGATTGTGACTGATAATTAAAGTAATTGTACTGACGGAATTACTGAACTGACTGACTGAATCTGAACTGAATCGATTGACTGTATCTGTTTAATTGCATTCTTATCTGTTTGAGTGTTTAATTATCTGTTCAGTTTTCTGTGTTTAAACTACAAATTGAAGGCCTTATCGGCGGCCGAACCGGTAATTGATTGATGTTCTATGATCCTTAGATTTTATATGATTTTATGGTATACTTGATTGAAAATTGATTTAGTATGATTAACTTAGATTAAAATAAGCCAATTACAAGAAGTGGCCTTAATTACAACTTTGCCCCTTAGTGGACAAATCTAGACTTGTTTAATCACTTGTATACATCACTTGAGCCTTATTTCAACACATCTCATCAGCCTATTTTGAGTGCCTAACCGAAATAGAGAGAGAGAGAGAGTAGGAGAGTTGAATTATTCTTGCAAAAAAAAATTGCTTGGTGATCTTAAGGAAATTAAAGTATAGATTGTCTATTGAGCCTCCATATCTCAAATTCAAGACTTAGGTAAGGAAATTCATCTTCTTCTTTGTGCCTTTGAGTTGATTCTTGCATGTTTCATGCTAATTTGAAGAATTGAGCTTAGGAATGGTTTAAGTGTTGCATTAGAAGCTCAATTGTTGCATGCATGTGCATATTGGCAAGTTTTGAGGTTGTAATTCACCATTCCTCACATGCATGTTCATAATGTTGTTGTAATTCATGTTGTCATCATGTTTTTGAAAAGAATTGGCTCATTAGAGCATGTTTTGAAGCTTTGAATTGAGTTTAATCCATGCATGTTGCATGTTCTTCATGTTCATGAAAATTGGTTTGAAATTGAGTTTGAATTAAACACCCTTGGGCCTTGATTTCTCAAATTGAGCTTTGAATCATGTTGTTTTAAGTGTTTACAAGTGTTTTCCAGGTTTTCAGCCCAAGAGGATCGAAAATTTTGCATTTAAACTTGATTTTGAGCTTGGGACTCAAATCTGGAATTTCCAGATTTTGGGCCTACGCTCGAGCGAGGAAGTCCACGCTCGAGCGTACATTCTGTGATCCTGAGCGAGAAAAGCTGCGCTCGAGCGTGAAATGCGAGCATCCAGTACTTTGCATGAGTTCACAGTCCGCTCGAGCGAGAAAACTTACGCTCGAGCGAGGACTTGTGTCTTACGCTCGAGCGAGGGTCGAGCATCCATCGAGCGTAAAATTGGAGCATCCAGCATTTTTACTGTAGCACACAGTCCGCTCGAGCGACGGAATTCACGCTCAAGCAGAGCTCCTTTGTCTGCATGTCCGCTCGAGCGTAGAAAGCCACGCTCGAGCGAGACCCCTGTTTTCAGCAAATTTTGTAAAATGTTTCTAAGTGCATCTTTGCATCCTCTTTCCATCCTAGGCATTCCTAGGGCATATTTAAGGCATCTTAAAGAGGATATAGATGTAGAAACACACCGAGGCAACTTAGGGATTAAGTAATTATCTTTCCCAACTGTGTAGCTTAGTGTGTGTTCAATCTGTAAACTGTGTAGGGTTGGCTTTCCGAGGAGACGCTCTAGTTCACTGTAGCCCAGAACTCTGTGAGTAACAATTGTGTAAAGATATGTTCAAATGATTATCTTTTGAATACTGAACTGAACTGCTTACTGAACTGATATTGATTACTGAATGAATGTATGTCCTTTATTTCTGAACTGTACTGTGGCATCCTTAGCACCTACTGTTTACTGTTACTGTTACAGAGATCTCTGTCGGTTCCCTCGTGGAACCACTACTGTTTACTGATTGATGGCCATCACTACTGTTCGGTCTTTCAAGACCTACTGTTTACTGTTATGCTAATGGATGTACCACATATGACTGATTGACTGAAAGACTGAAATACTGATTTAATGAACTGTTTTCATTACTGTACTATAAGGGCATTCATTCTAAACCTCTTTACGCATTATGTTATTCACTGGGCTTTAGCTCACTGCTTATATATATATGTAGGTGTACAGGCATCGGACCAATGCTAGAGGCGTCGGGGTAAACTCCAGTTTTGTCAAGCCAACCAATGTGCCTCACTGCGAGGTTCCGAGCCTGCCAAGCTTAGGCTATAGGGTGTTTTAGTTTCTCCCCCCTCCTGTACTGTTTTGTTTACTGTATAGACTGCACTGTACTGGTTAATAGGGACTTGATCCCTGTTCTGAATGTTTGTAAATGTTTTGCATACTGTTCTGTACCGTATATATATGTGAATGTATAAAAAGTCTTTTTCCGTACAGACTGTCACAGCTCATTGGGCATTATTTATTTACTGTATTGGCGTCCGCCAAGCCCCTGTACTCTGTTTTACTGTATTACTGTCAAGCAAGCCTTCGGTAATCTAGGATTACTGGCCGGTTACGGTGCTAAACCCATAGGGACGGGTTTGGGTCGTGACAGTCGGCAAGATGACCCTTAGGCTCCTTGGTCTTCACGACCATTGTAACAACCCCATCACGTATAATGATTAGTACTTGATTAATTAAGAGGATTTGAGATTTAATTGCCGAGTATTATAATTTATTTGGGATTTATGAGAATTGTGGAATCTGACTCGTATGTGATTTTATCGAAGGTTTATTTTGGAATTAGAAATTAAGGGTCCAAATGGCTTAAGGGAGTAAAATTGAGAAGCTAATCAATTTAATTTTAATTACGGACCCATTTGGGAGTTTAATTAAATATTCGATTCAGTTTAGTAAAATTAAGATTCAATTAATTAGATCCAAATTGGAGAAAATTAAGTTAATTAAATCATGAAAGATTGAGGATTATGTGCCTGTTTGGCAGAGCTTAATTACAGCTTATTTCAGCTTTCAGCTTAATTTAAGCTATTTTGATGTGTTTGGTTTAGCTTATAGCTTATAGCTTATAGCTTTTTGGAAGTCAGAAATCAGCTTATTCTTTGAGTGGGGCAGGAGATGCTTTAAGAATAAGCTGGAAATCAACTTAAGCTGAAAGTTATAAGCTATAAGCTGTTTAGGCATAAGTTATAAGCACTTTCCCACAGCTCTACCAAACAGGGCTTATGAATATTGCGAATTAAATTTAGTTATGGGGTGACCAATTTGAATATATAATTTAATTGACGGAAACTTGGGGTCTGATCAGAAATTGAAGGCCTAAATAATTAAAGAAACCAAAATTGAGGTTGGAAATAAGTTCGATTTATTATTTAGAGCATTTTGGGAGTCTGATTAAAAATCTGATTCGGATTAATAAAATTTAAATATAATTAATTGGGCCCTAATGGAAGTTAAATTTGACTAATTTAATTATGGGTTTGGTTATGGTGTGCAACTTACACCTTACACCTTACACTTACACTTTTTGTGAAAAATTAAACCTTACACTTACACCTTTTTTGAGGTTGCACACCATATGCAACCCACTTACACCTTACACCTTACACCTTACACTTACACCTACACCTTATACTTATACTTACACCTTACACTTACACTTTTTGTATAAGTGGCATATGGTGTGCAATTGCACACTTAAGAAAAGTCCTTTGATTATATGGGATTTGAGGTTAGTTATAATTAACTAATTGTATGTTGATTGAAGTTAATTAAGATTAAGTGATATTTAATTAAATTATTTCTAGACATAAAATTTAATTGGACTAAATTAGTATTGTGGGTGTATTGAGAATCTATGTTTGGGTGTGTGCATGTGATGTGTTGGATGCCTAAGAGGAGTGCACGTGTGCCATGTTTGAAATCAAAAGTGAGGTGTGTGTATGGGAGTGTATAACCGGGTGAAACATAAAAAATAAAAAAAATAAAAAATAAAAAAAAAATAAAAAAAGGAGAGGATGTAATGTCCATCTGGACTCAATCAAGGAGCTCAAAGGATAAAGTTAAAAAGAGGGAGAGAGAACCGTACGGTGAGAGAGGAAGAGAGGTTCTGGGCAGTAAAGTCAAGAAGAAGAGGGTCTTGTGGGATACTAAATTTGAAGTCAAAAATTATGAAAAATTTATCTTAAGGTAAGAAATTTTATCCTCTTTTTAGTGTTGTTTACTTAATCTAAACAAAAATTTATTGAAGGTGGATTTTGAGAAGATTCAAAATAAAGATTTGAGGATTAATTATAATTTTGTAGAAATTAGATTTGTGTGTTAAATCAAGTTGGGTTGGAAAGCTTGAGTTATGATTCTTTTAATTTGTTAAATTTGGGTTCAATTTAGAGAATTATTCTTGGATTAAGTTCTATAATTTACATGCAACAAGGGTTTATTCAAGATTTGGCCCACACAAATGAGTTAGGTTAATGATTATGGAAATCAACTTAGAAATTAATTATTTTGCATTTAATTTTGTAATCTTACATGAATTTGGGCCTTAATTCTACATGCATGTAATTTGGAGGAATTAAAGAATAAATAGGGGTTTTGATTTTAATTATATTAACCCATGCATGTAATGTAATCTAAGAGTTTGACTTAAATTAAACATATTTTGGAATATCTTTGATTATGAATTAAGTTTTGGGTGTGTTATGAAGGAAATTAATTTAACCTAAGTTTGGCTAAATCAAAAATTAAATTATGATTTGATTTTGAATATAGAAAATTAGTTGGTTTTAATCTTAATTCCACACATGCAAATATTTCTTTAAAAGAGTTTGTAATTTTAATTTCATGATTTAAGAGGAATTAGTAAAATAATGAAGAATTGGAGCTAAGGCCAAGTTATGAAGGTTAATTAGAAATTAATTATTTTGGATTTGGTTTTTGAAGTTATAATTAAATCAAGCTCCATAAATTATATGTAATTTTATTGTGCATTTAATTTTGAAAAAAAAAAAAAAGGATTTTAAAATCATGAGTTCATGAGTTTTGATTTTATAATGAAAACAAGGAATTTGTTTAATCCATGCATGTAATTGAATTGAAAAGTTTTATTCAATTTAAATACATTTTAGAACACCCATGATTATGAATTATATATTTGGTTAGAAATTGAGTTAAGTTGATTTTGTTATTACTAATAAAATTGGACCTATTTGTATTGTATACATCATGGATTTTGAAAGATTTGGGTTAATTCAATCTCATATTTTGAAGAGAAAAATGAAATGTTTTATAAATATCAAGTTTATGGAAAATTAGAATTAATCCTAATGTTAGATAAAGTGTTGATTTTATAATTAGATTTTAATCCATACTTGTAATTTGAGATTAAGCATATTTTGGGGCATCTATGGTTATGAATTAAATTGAGGTTATAAATTAAACTAAGTCCAAGATTATGGAAACTAGTTGAAAAATTTATAAGAATATAAAACTAGTAATTTTGATGTCAATTTCATGCATGTGAATAATGTTCTAAGGAATTTATGACTTAATAAAGAATAATAAGCTACTAATCAACATAGATTAGTTAGTTAAAGAATGAATCATTGGTCTAGTGGTAATTGTTTAATAAGCCAAGTAAATGATCAATCTATTTGGAAAAGAAGGACTTAGTGATGAAAGAATATGTGAAATAAGAACTCGGTTTATTTAAATGAGAACGAATAAACGTAGTAGAACTTCGGACAAGAAAGGGCAAGTTTAATCAAGGGAGTAATATTGTATTTCAATGTGTATATGTGATGTGCTTGTGTAGGTCACGCGCCATTGTCTGCCTGATTTTCCTGATATATCCAGTCTGTATGATTTGCCTCTGCAGCCCTCTGTGAGTAATAACTTTGTAAAGTTATGTTCAATGTTATGTATTTTCAATATACTATGATACGAAATGATTGATTCTTGAAAAAAACTATGATATGTTGGAAATGAATGAATGAATGTCTAGTTTTCTGAAAAGTAGTTGTGGCACCCTTAGTCCCTATGGCCCTCGCCCGGGGGTAACAATACCGTGGCCTATGGCCCTCGCCCGGGGGTAACAATGCCGTGGCCTATGGCCCTCGCTCGGGGGTAACAATACCATGGCCTATGGCCCTCGCCCGGGGGTAACAATACCGTGGCCTACGGCCCTTGCCTGGGGGTAATAATACCATGGTTGCTTGCGCGCAAGATATGGACCTTTATGGTTGTTGGTACCAACTTTGTTGTGGTCTTCGGACCTACTTGTTGTGGTCTTTAGACCTACTTGATCGGATAGCTAATGGGTGTACCACATATGATCTTATGCAAAATCTGAATATGATTATGAATATGAGCATGTATCTGACTCTATTTCTGATTGGAAACCTGAATATGCATAAGACTCTATTTCTGCTAAGATTGTGTTTCTGATAATAACTCTGATTTCTAACTCTGTGATGGACATCATTCATTAAACTCTTTACTCTGTTATTATTCACTGGGCTTTAGCTTACTGTATTATTTATGTATGTAGGTGATCAGGCGCGTAGCCAGGCTTAGAGGCATCTGTCTAGAATCTGTCTTGTCAGCCAACTAATGTGCCTCTCGTGGAGGTTCCGAATGTGTTAAGTGGTTATTGCTTAGTAACTTAAAGTTTAAGTTCGGTTTTCGTGTTTGGTTAAGCAAGTCTTGGGTATTTTGTAAATAGGGCTAAGTTCCTTTTTGATCTAATCTGTGTATATATGGTGACTTAAAGTTAATGTGTATATATGTAGATATAAAAGTTTAAAATTTTCCTGTCTCATATAAGTCTGCACAGCTCAATGGACGTTGTATATTATTATTTGCTTCCGCTAGCCCCTAATATTTTGTTAATCTGTTCAGAGGTCGTAGGTAATCCTCGGATTACTGGCCGGTTACGGTGCCAAACCTATAAGGGCGGGTTTAGGTCGTGACAACCATGTCATCGATGTAGACTTCTACTGTTTGGCCAATCAAGTGTCTGAACATCTTGGTTACCAGCCTTTGGTAAGTTGCTCCTGCGTTTTTCAGCCCAAAGGGCATTACTCTGTAATAGTACAGGCTTTTTGGGGTGATGAACGCTGTTTTCTCCTCATCTGGGGGGTACATGGCTATCTGGTGGTACCCCCTATAAGCGTCCAGGAAGCTCATCCTTCCATGTCCAGATGTGGCGTCTACCAATTGGTCAATCTTGGGCAAAGGAAAGCTGTCTTTGTTCAGGCTTGTAAAATCTACGCAGACCCTCCATTTACCGTTTTTCTTCTTTACCACCACAGTGTTCGACAGCCACGTCGGATAATTGACTTCTCGAATGGCCTTAGCTTCCAGTAGTCTGTCTACTTCTTCCTCCACTGCTTCGACGTGCATCAACGTCGGTCTTCTAGCTCGTTGTATTACAGGTTTGGCCGACCTGTCGACGTTCAGTCTGTGGCATGTGACCTCGGGGTCAATGCCAAGTATTTCATAGGGTGTCCAGGCGAACACCTCTATGTTTGTCCTCAAAAAAGCTTCCAGTTCTCTTTCTTCTTCTTCGGCTAAGCCTAAGCCGAGAAGAAAGAAGCGCTCTTCATCGCCCTCCTGGACGAGGATTTTCTTCTGTGTTTCCTCACTCTTCTCGGCCGGCTCCTTGCCGACATCATCTAGGACCTCCATGTCCTCATCTTCAATCTCTGCCTTCTCTGGTTCTTATATGTTGCAGGTTGTTTTCATTGCTGCCATGGAGCAATTTTTTGCCTGCAGTTGATCTCCTCTGACTTCTTCAATCCCATGTTCTGTTGGGAACCGCAATAGTTGTCCATTGCATGCAACCATGGCCTTCCCAAGATGATGTTGTATGGGGAAGGGGTGTCAATCACAATGAATTCTGTCTTGATTTTCTTTGTGCCGGCTTGTACTTCCAAGCTTGTTGCACCTAGTGGCCATGTCGAGGTTCCATTGAAGCTGACTATCGGGCCATTGGATCCTTCCATGTCATCTGGGTGAAGGCCTAGCTCCTTGTAACATCTAACATACATGATGTCACAAGAGCTGCCTTGGTCTATCAGGATGCGTTTCACTTGGCATTCCCCAACCTGGAGGGATACTACCAAGGCATCATTATGCGGATGCTGGATCATCTCTAGGTCGGCTTCGGTGAAAGCTATCATCGATCCTTGGCCCTCTTCAGACCGAGGTCTTTTCTGTCCGACCTGGTTTACGTGCTGTAGGTGTCTTACCCTCTGGGTCTCTCCTCTGACTTCGTTCTCGTTGACCCTTGAGTGGATCACATTGACCACCCATGGTCCCCCTGCCTGAGGTTGCTGCACTGGAGGAGGCGGGGCCGTTGGTGCTTGAGGCAATCTTGCCTGTTCTTCTCTTGTTCTGACCTCATCGACAAGGTCCCTCAGATGGCCTTGTTTCACTAAGTCCTCCAAGTGCGTTCTTAGGGCTCTGTAACCCTGAGTTGGATGCCCTTCTTCATTGTGGTAGGCGCAACGCCTACCAATGTTCCTTCCCATGTATTCTCCTGGGGCCTTTGCCGGTGCCCTGAAATAGGGCTGATTTCGAATTTGATCTAGGACTTTGTGGATGGGAATTCGGAATACAGTCGTTACTGCTTGCTTACCCCTCAATTCTGTCTCCGATTTGTTAAATCCGTTATTACCTCGGCCTCGCTTCGGCGAGCCGTTCCCTTTTTCCTGTTTTACCTCCTTATTCCCTGATGTATCCTCCTCGGCTCTGGCATATTTCTCGATTCTTGCCATTAGTTCTTCCATGCTTTTTGGCAATGTCTTTGCCAAAGATTTCCGTAGTGAGCAATCATCTTTCAGGCCGTTCTTGAAAGATACGACCGCCACTTCTTGGTTGCATTCGGGTATTCGATTGAACACCTCGTAATATCTTTTTGCATAGGCCCTAAGGCCTTCATCCTTGCTGATCTTCAAAGCCATCAATGCGTCCACCCTTAATGGCTGCAGCTTGTTTGTCACGAACCTGGCCACGAACATCTCGGCCAGGCCTTTCCAAGTCTTCACGCTTCCCTTTGGCAGCTTGTGGAACCAATCTGATGCAATCTCCCCAAAGGACGAGGGGAACACTTTGCAGAGCAATGGCTCGTTTCCACTGTATAATGCCATTGAATTCAAGAATAAACCAACGTGGAAGTTAGGGTCTGACTTACCATCGTATATTTGAAACCTCGGCATACTGAATCTTTTTGGTGCCTCAAATTTGTCTAGTTCTACCGAGAACGGTGTCCTCGGCTTGTCGGGTGAATTAACCTCGGCTTCAGCATTCTGTTCCTTCCTCTTGAGGTAGTTTCTCAAGTTCTCTTTACTCCTCACTGGAGCTTGGCTATCTTTTGACTTTAGTCTTTTCGGCACACTGCTTTCGGCCTCGTGGTGGGCCCGTTTTGATCATTCTCCATGGGTTGTGTCAAAGCAGAGCGCCTGCCTTTGGACATGCCGATGTTCTTTGGGCTCTGGGTCCTGCGTGTGGTACGTCCTTTGGGACTTCTCTTGTCTCGGCTCCTTTCGGCTGACTTCCTTGGATGGCGGGTGAGAGTGCCTTCCGCTCCTGGCGTGTTGAGGTGCTTCGGGAATTATTTTCCTTTCTCCCTTCTGGATATTAATTGCTGGAATTGGCGTGTCCTGTAGTGGGTATGGTGGCTGCATGACATTGTTTTGCATCATGAAGTTGACGACTGACTGTAGGTCTGCCAACTTGTCTGCCAATTCTTTTACTTCCTCATCCCTCCGTAGGCACCTATCCCTCCATACCTGGAGGTTATCTTCGTTATAGTACTTGCTTTGGTCCGACTTTTTTGATGTGTCGCCCTCCTGGCCGATGTCTTTTCCTCCGTGCCCCTGGTCACGGGCTTCTTCGTTGTGGTTGTCTCCTTCAATGTCAAGGTCGATAGGCCTGCCACTCCCAGCGGGAGCATCGTCCCCAACCTTTTCTTTTTGTGCGTTACTGGCCATCTATTCTTCTTTCCTTCCCACAGACAGTGCCAAATTGTGTGAGTGATTTTCTAATCACACTGCCCTCCTTAGTGATTCAGCTGTAGAACACATGCAGAATAGATGGCACCCTGCTATCCTGCACAGAAAGAAAAGGCTCTGGCGGTGGTTCTTCCACCCGGGGGCACTCCGACGATCAAGTCAGTATATCTCTCAAAGATGATCAAATATTCAACTCACAAGCTTGAGCATAAAAAGCATACCTTAGACCCATGGGGGTGCCTCTCTTTTATAGCCAATACAATCCTAGTCCCAATAGGAGCCTAACTCCAATGGACTCAGGATTACTGCTAATCTGGAACTCCCAGTGGGATTAGGATAAACCCTTTAAGAGTTTCATCTTTACCCAAACTGAAGTCTTCTCTCAATCTAGGACTCTTGTCCTTTATCCGCTTATCTCGGATTCCGATATCTTCGGAGATAACCTCGGCAACTCCGAAATCACCTCGGCGTAACTACCACGACACGTGGCACCTCGGCTGACACGTCGGCGTCACCTTGCCACGTGTTGGTACTCAGAAAATATATCCCCACAATTATCATAGTTAATTTGTTACAACTATAATTGTATATAATAGCATAATATATAGGGATAATCTCTAAATATAATTTCTATTTTTTTATGTGATTAAAATAGTATATCTTAATAGTATATTGAAGAGTTAGATAGTTTTTTTTATCTCTAAAAAACTCAATATGTTTTTTTTTCTTTTTGATTTTTTAAATTGAAATAGTCTATCTTAATAGTATATAGAAGAGTTAGATGGTTTCTTTTATCTCTAAAAAATTCAACCTATTTTTTTTATTTTTTTATTTTTTAAATTGAAACATTAATTGTTTATGTCCATAAAACAAAACTAATAAACACATATCAAAAAGCTACATTTTTTTTCCATTTTTTAATATGTAGGATATTTACAAATGAAAAATGTTTGACACTCCAAATTGTTTTTCCATAATCCAACTTATAATGATGTGGTCATAAGTGTCAATTTTTATACAAATATGAGAAAAGAATTAATTAAATTATACATTTCAACCAACCACATATTCAAACTTTGACTATTTCAAGATATTATTTCACTATAATTCCAATTAAGAAAATATTTAACCCTTAATATATTGAAAATTGAAAATTGGTGAAATATTGAAAATTATTATTTTTTCCATTAAAATTGGTGACGAGAAAAAAATTGGGATAAGAATGAAAATTCTTTTAAAAATTGATAAAAAATTTAATGAAAAAATTAAAATAATTCATATCAAATCAAAATCTATATCTATTTATATATTATACAAGAAAAAAAGGGGATTTTTAACCCCACAAGTCTTGTGAGAGCTCCAATGTCTCAATCCTAATTTCTTAATTTTTTGATTTAAAAACAAAAAAAAAAAAACAAAAAAAACTCAGCATTTATTGACTTCTCTCAAATCTTTTTGACTTCCATACACACCATTTTCAACTTCTCTCATACCTATCTAATTATGTTGGAAATAAATAATTATTTTCCATTTTCAACTTCTCCCATACCTATTTAATTATTTTGAAAATAATAATTATCCCCTAATTTATGGATTTCAAATGAAAAGATAACAAAAATATTTCATAATCTCTCCATTCTAATTTCTCTCATCAATTTCCAAAAGAAAATATTAAAACTTGCCTTTCTTTTCTCTCTCTAAAAAAATCAAATAATATTTTTCATGAGAATTGTAGATATCTATCTATATCTTATATATTATATTATAACAGAACTAAAAAAAAAAAGAGTTAAAAATCAAATATACAAACAGATAAAATTAATAAATATGATTTTTATTTATTCAGTTAAAATCTGTCTTTTGCCTCTCAATATCAAATTTTAAAGATCTTTAAAGTCTATCTAAACAAATTTAATATATCTCACACCATCATACTTTAAATCCATAAAACTCACATGTCTATCACATATCTAGCTCACATTATAACTTACCTAACTAAAAATAATTAAAAACAAATAGAAACCATAGATAAATTAAATTTTAAAAAAAATAGAAGTCACAACTCCATCTTAAATAAATTTTAAAAAAAAAAATAGAAACCACACAAAAATAAAGAAGATAAGAATTTAAATATAGCTCTCAAAAAAATATGATAATATCTAAATTCAAATTATGATTTAATAATATAATTATCTATTTTTTGATATATATTTATCAAAATTTTAAATCACTTAATGGGATCAAGTCTTATTTGAACAATAATCTGATTAGTCCCAACTTTTAGACTTCAAAGGCACTGACGGAGGAGTTGATGTGTTAGGCAAGGCGAGGTCTAAGCTGTTGGGGGGTAATATTCTATCACTCCATAAATTTATTTATTTTTTAATTTTATTTTTTTCCTTATATGATTCACTTTCTCTGTTGTTAATTTAGTTTTGGTTTCAGTTTTAGTGAGATTTATGTGTTTGTTTACAGGTTTACATGGTGGATAAGAATTATTGGTGATGATAAGAAGTATCTATGCCCATTATGTGACAAGAATTTTGATCGGTTTATGTTTTTTTCAATGAAAACCGTAAAATTGAAGTAAAAAAATGGGTATCGAATTTTTTATTTTTTATTTTCATTTTATTTTATAGAAAATGTGAAAATTCATTGAGAATTCAAGATTGTACTATAACATTAAATTTTTGTATAACTAGGTAAATTTAAAAAATTTAAATATCATTGTGTTTTTTTTTATTTTTATCAGCTTTATATCGTATTATACCATTACTGCTATTTGTTAGTTTGTTAATCATAATGCAATTAATTAAAAATGAAAGTTTAGTATAACTTTTCATATATATTAATTAATTTGTTACCGCTATAATTGTATGTAATAACATAATAATCTCCAAATATAATTTCTATTTTTTTATATAATTAAAATAGTTCATCTTAAAATTGTATATATATGAGAGATAGGTGGCTTCTTTTATCCCCAAAAAAGCCAATCTATTTATTTTTTTTTTTACTTTTTAATTTTTTAAATTGGAACATCAGTTGTTTATGTTCACCAAACAAAATTAATAAACACATATCAAAAAGTTGCACATTTTTTCCTTTTTTTGTTATTTTTTCTTTTTTTTAATAGATAGGATATTTACAAATGAAAAATATTTGACATCTCAAATTTTTTTTCATAATCCGACTTATAATGATGTGGTTATTAGTGTCAATTTTTATACAAATATGAGAAGAGCATTAATCAAATTATACATTTTAATCAACCACATACTCAAACTTTCACTATTTCAAGATATTATTTCACTATAATTCTAATTAATAGAATCTTCAACCCTTAATATTTTTTTTATTGAATTATAATTTGATAAAAGTTTAAAAAGGTAAAGAGTTGGAAATTATTATTTTTTTCAATTAAAATTGATGAAAAGAAAAAAAAAATGGGATAAGAATAAAAGTTCTTTTAAAAATCGACAAAAATTTAATGAAAAAATTAAAGTAATTCATATAAAATCAAATTTTTTATTTAAATTTAAAATCAAATTAGATAAAGAAAAATTAAAAGAAAATGATGAAAGGTTAAAAATATTCTAAAACCTTCTTATTATTAAAGACTAAAAATTCGTGTGCACATTATATTTCTAATTATAAAATTAAAACTAAAAGAAATGTAACTTAAATTATTGGATTAATAACAGAAATATCATATCAATTATTGTTAAATATCACTTCACTTCATATTTAATAATAAAATTATATATTTGTCTTAATTATAACTTTTAAATTGGTATATTTTCATAACAAAAAAAGGTATATCATAACTAATGTAACCTCATTTAATTAGATTTATTTATTTATTTATTATAAATTATCAAAATTGTACTAAATAAATTTATATATATATTTTAAAAAAATTTAAATTAATAATTTAAAAAGTTATAAATACAAAAAATAATTTATGAATTTTCATGTATATGCCAAGATAAAATATTAATTTAATTTAATATATTTATAATAATTTTTTTTTTTAATTTATAAAATCCGTGCATAGCATGGTTTCCACCAGTTATCTTCGAATCAAAAATCAAAACCAAAATTAAAAAGAATCCTAGTATATGTATAGAACAAGCATTGAGCAGCTTTGGTTGAAAACCCTAGGGATTGATTGCTTTTGAGGAGGAGAGAGCAGTGGATCTCAAATTTGGTGTCTCATCCCTAATTAACAAGGTATTATTCTTTCGTTGCCTTAATTCATCTCCCCCTCTTTCTTTTGGTGGATTGTTTCAGTTGTTTCTATGGGTGATAAAGGAACTAAATAGTTAATTGTTTAAATTTGATTTGATAATTTTAACAAATTTTAAATTTTGTTTAAGTTTAATTTGTTAAATTTGCAAACTAATCTCAAACAAGCTTTTGTGAGCATTTTAGGGTTATCAAACTGAGCCGAATGAACAATTGACCGTTTAAGTTTGATTTTATTTAAATGTATTCAAGTTTAATTTATTTATTTAACAAACTGAACTCAAATGAGTTTTTAATAAGTCGAACTGTTTGGTTTGTTTATCAATATTAGTTTCTTTCAGTTACGAGTTTTGTTGGCTTATTTTCACCTAATTAGCTATTTTAGGTATTTTTTTGACTTTTTATGTAAACGTACAGAAAATTAGAGAGAATAATTCAGTGGGTTTGATTTGAGTTTTTTGAATTAAATTTTTTGAAAATTGAATTTTTTGATTTTCGTGTTTTCTTTTGTTTTTAGTGAATATTTTCAAATTTTAAATTTTTTATTATTATTTTTTTAGATAAACCTTACTTAGATGTATCTAAAAAGTAAAAAATTTGTAAAAAAATATTTTAAAAAATTAATAAATGCATAAAAATACAAAAAATGTACTGAATTCTCGTATTTTTTTTTGTATTTTTGGTATTTAGTGAATTTTTAAAAGGTTTTTTTCACAAGTTTTTTACTTTTTAGATACATCTAAGTTAGGTATGTCTAAAAATTAAAAAAAAATTGCTTAAAATGTTAAAAAAATTCAGTAAAAACAAAAAAATACGGAAAATAAAAAATAGAATTTTCTGAAAAGTGTTTTTGAAAAAGTGAAACCAAGTAAAGTGATTTTTGGTGATGACTTTTTTGTTTTTTTTGTTTCTTTTACTATTTTAGGTGGTTCTCAAATTTAGCTTAATGAACTTTTTTTTAAAAAAATTTCAAAGTCTTTTGACCTTTGGATTCTAGGAACCAAAAAATTTAGAAAAACAAAAATAAGCACAAAAAATTTTTTTTGATTTATTTTGGATTTTTCAAATTTTTTTTTTTTTTGGAATTTTGTAAGAAAAATTTACTTTTTAGATTCGTTGACCGACTGAAAAAGTTAAAAAAATTAACAAAACTTTGAAAAAATGTCGGAAAAACAATGGGAAAAAGAGGTGGCTTATTTCTAACTTTTCAAGCAGATTATTTTATCTGTTTGTTTGTTTGTTTGTTGTTGAATCCTTTCATATATAATTTTGATTAAGCGAATTCTGTCAATATTATTATTTTTAGATATGGAGGAACTTGTGAACAAGTCAATTGATGAGGAAATTGATAACATATAGATCGTTGGTTATCTTTGCCTGAAGATGTCATCCATGGCATTATGTCTTTTCTTCCCACAAAAGAAATTGTTAGAACCAGCGTCTTGTCGCACCGATGGGAATGGATACAGGCTTCTTACCCGAATTTGGATTTCAACCAAACATGGTTTGGAGAGGAATTAATTTTTGGAAAATCCGAAAGTGATTATTTACTTCAAAGATATCCTGATATAGAGGTAAAAAGGGACAAGTTCATCAAATTTGTTGATGATACTCTAGTAAGATATCATGAACAAAACCTTAGGATAAGGAAGTTCAAGCTTTACTTTACCCTAGTTGATTCTGCCATGGGTTCTCTTGTTGATAGATGGATTGCATTGGTTATCAAATGCAGAGTAGAAGGACTACATATCTGGATCATACCTCCCGATTATGCATTATACACTTTACCCCATACCATCTTTTCTGCAAATTCAATACAGGCTTTGGAGCTGCAAAACGGTTGTAAGTTTGAACAGGCGTCACATAGACAGAGTATAAGATTTGTTTCTCTGCGAAAGCTATGTCTCAGACGTATGCATGTGGATATGCAATTGGTGGAGAATATTATCTCTAGTTGCCCTTTGATTGAGGAAATTGAACTTGATCAGTGTTTGGGATTGAAGAAGGTTCAGATTTCCGGTCTTCATAACCTCAAGATAGTTCGTGTAGTCCAAGGCAAGGACGGAATTGAGCTAGTTGACATTGAAGCACCAAGTCTGTATAGATTTTCCTATGAAACCTTCGCCACTAAGATTTCACCCTGCAAGTTCAACTTGATTGCCTGCCGGAATTTGAAACAGTTCACTTTATTAGAAGTTGTCATTGCAGACCAGCAGTTTAATGATCTTATTACTGAGTTTCCTCTCCTTGAGCGTTTGGTCGTGTTTGATTGCAATTTGTTGGAAAGGGTTAAGATTCAAAATCAATGTCTAAAGGATCTTCGTTTCATACATTGCAACAAACTAGAGGAGATTGAAATTGATGCTCCTAATTTACATTCATTCCACTATTGTGGTAATTTGATTCCCTTGATAGCGTCAAAAAGTGCTTCAGGACTATGGAAAGCTGATTTCAGATTATACCAGAATAATCGTCTGAACTCTCAATGGTTCCATAGGATCAGAGATTTCCTCACAAGAACAAAATATTTTAAAGGTTTGACCTTGGTATTCTGTTGTTTTGAGGTATATCAACTAATACATGTACAATAGTTGAACGGTTAATAATCATGCGAATGACAACTTATATCAATTTTTGCCCTTGCTTTTATGGATCTCTTTTACAAAGTTTTAATTCATTTATAGAGCGAAGTTCTTGTTTGGATTCTTTTCAATATGTTACTTTCTAGCAAAAATTACATCTTAGCCCACAAGCTTGATCATTATGAAATATCAATTGGTTGAAGTTTCTTTTTCTAGACATTGAATATGTGGAAAACTAATTTTAATAATTTCAAGTTGTTATTCATTTTTTCTGTGATTGTGCATTTATGCAAGTATGTGAATGTGTGTAGGTATATTTGTATGCATATTCTTGTAGACTACATTATTTACGTGCTCAGTATATGCATATTCATTTTTAATATTTGCCATCTAGTAGTTGGCAATCTTAATAAGGTTCTCTAAGAACTTCAATTATAGTTATGTAATAATATCATTATGCATTCACGTTGGAGTAAGTTAGTCCCCAAAGAATTTACTAGTCAGCGAGCATCATTGACTATACAAATTCATGTTTACATTTTTGTAATTCTAACTCAATCTGATGTTATGTTATTATGCTTTTGACATGGATTGTTAAGATTACATTTAACAAGGAAGAGTTCAGCGACGTATTGGTTCCTTCAATTCCTGTGCTTGAGCACTTAGAGCTGTGTGTAGTATCATCTTCACTATGTTATTCTGCTCTTCTGGATGAGCTGCTGTGGAGTTGTCGCCCTAAAACTCTTTCCATACACTTTGCGGAGTTGGTGTCCCCAAACAAATTCATTAGGGTACGATTATTTCACTACATGTTCTTGTTATTTGTAATGCTTCGACTACTCATATGTGGTTGTGTCTACGTTCTTTTTATTCATATTTAGTGTTGTTTAACATGTTTATTCCTTTTATAACTTTAAAAAGTTTTGAATTTTAATTAGAAAAAAATTTCTTCAATAAGATGGAGTGAGGAAAGCAAAGAAAAGAGCTGGTTTATATTTAAATAGCCATTATTTCGATGTTAAAGTGGGTGAGAAGGAAAGAATGTGAAGGATTAGCCAATTCCGAAGGATCTGGATGGGTTAGATCCTTGCGATCCTCTTGTAGAAATTAACTTTGATATGCTTTCCTTTTGCTCTTCTTTCCGAAACATTTGGAGGGGTACTTTTTGACATGTCCTTTCTTTTCTCTTCATATTTAAACTAGTTCCCTTCTAGATCCCCAAGAGCAATCTTTTCAAGTTTATTCTATGTTTACTACTTGTCTTGTTGTTTGCCTGGCTTATATGGGTTGTCTAGTAAAAGATTGTAACTATTTGGCTGTGATATACATGATTTGCAGGTCCTTCGCGAGAAGTTTGCGCACGAATTTGATTTGAATTGTCGTGATTTAAGCAGTGTCCGATGTTGGCAGCATGATTTGAAAGATTTTGAGTGCTATGATGGAGATGGGAGGCCTCTTCCTTGGAATGCTATATCAGATGAATGGACAAATGTTGAGAAAAGCAGAAAAATGCGCATCACATTCACATGGTGACATTATTGACGCAGCAGGTTTAAACTATTTGGATATCGAATCAATTTGATTTACTCTCTTTAAAAATTCATTTCTTTTACCAGATAGATCCCTGTTCAATGCTTCAACTAACAATAGGAAAATTTATTTTGAATAGGCATGGACTCAAAATGGGAATTACATGCCTAAAATTGGACATATTATCTTCTTTTATGATTTAGTGCATTTGATAATATATGATATCAAAGACTTAACCTGTAATTAATGGTGAATATGCTCAGCGCAAGGCAATTAGGCATTTTTAAATTAAAAAAAAAGAGTAGAAATTCAATAACCACATATTTGGTTGATTGAACTTATAATTAGCCTAGGTTTTTTTGGAAGGCACTCTGCCTATGGATTGGGGGAATTGGGTGTCTAATTCTCCTTTACATCTCATCTCAGCATTGTCGGTTGGCTCAGTTTAACTCCTTGTATAGAATTCCATAACTAGAAGATTAAACTGAAAATATGACCTCTGCAATGATTTAAATGATTAATTGTTATCTTGTAGATGCTTGTTATCAATATCATATATTTGACTTATTGTTATTTTGTTTTTCAGAAAGCAATAAATAAAGATGGCCCTAGGAGGATTAGAGATGAAAGGATGCATCATCTCTGACTGAAATTGGTGAATCTATTTATTTGTGGATTGTGCTGTCGTAAGGGGTTAATTTTTATTGGATATTTATTAATTTGAATATTTAAGACAATGGTAGCTGCATTTATGTTTGCTTCTCCATAATACGATTTTGTTTTTTTTTTTTGAACATTAATTAAAGCCTATCTTTTGCTGACTTGTGTATATTTATGATTTATAAATTCAAAAATTCAAAAATTATGCATTGAGAGTGTGAACTTCACAGTTTTATTATATGAAGTTCAGATTCCTTTGTTTGGAAAGGAATTCTTTCGAGTAGAGTTCATTTCTAAAGGACCATGTCACTGTGATCTGGAGAATCTGTGGATATCTAGGACCCTTGGGTTCGAGGAGTTATTTGGTGATTTTGGGGGCATGGCTTAGCAGTGTTTGGTGGTGCATTAGGAGTATTGTGATTGGTGGATGGGGTGAGGGTTTACGATTTTGTGTTGTAACATGGGAAATAAATATCTCCCTTGCATCCTTGACCTAACTATTAGGGGTGATTAACGGATGTTCTGATCTGCTCAAACAGACCAAACTAAACCGATTTGTCGCATTTTGGACGGATGCGTGATGATGAGCGCACGGTTGCGGATTAATTTTTCTCCGATCTGTCTAGTTTTAGATGGATGATAGATTTGAGGTTTCTTTAGCTGAAATCGAATCGTTAAACCGTGAGCATCCTTAGTAATTTATAAGACTTTGTGCTTTCAATTTGTTTAAATATTCTATTTGTGTTTTTAATTGAAAAAGAATTTGGATATTCTGTTGTATTTTCAATTTGAAAATCTTTTTATCAAATGGCAAGTGTTGATATTTGGTATTTTTATATGGAAAATATAAGGCTTAATTTTGTCATTTTGACATTTTTTTTTAAAAATCAAATTAAATATTTTTCAATAAAAAAAAAAGTAATGAATTAGTTTTAATAATGCATGGTTTTCTTATATGTATTTATTATTGGTATTTGACAATTTACTTGGTAATCTTTTGGTTATGTTGAGTTGGCTTGTTATCTAAAAAAACATGTTGACAAGTTATTGTATTATATTCAAAATTTATAAAAGTTTAAACCGTCAATCTAATTCGCATTCATCCGTCAATCCGTTTAACCCGCATCTGTCAATTCGGCAGGCGGATGCAGATTGATTTTTTTCAATCTACCAATCTTACAGATGGATGGTGGATTAGAGGTTTTCGGCCGCAATCGAATCACAAGCACCCCTACTAACTACTAGAAATCAGCCTTTTTTATTTTTTCTCGCTATTTTGCCTAATAAATCATAAGTAGAAATTATACTAACCAGACTTTTAAAATAAAAAATTAGAAAATTCTTTTTATCTCTTTATGATTTGGTTATATGACGCATTTTAACTTTTTGTTATTTAAAAATAGCCGAAGGCCCCATATGGATTACAGTAAAATACTAACTCGTTAATTTATTAACATTTATTTTTAAGCTATTAGTCCATTATTGTCACCATAATCAATAGGAAAAAGCGTGGTCGAATTGGAGGGGGCTTGAATGGCCCGAATAGGTGTTGGTCTGTCGTCCGCCCGGATGATTGGCCAGACATTTACCCGGACGACCAGGTGAAAGATTGTCTATCACGGTTGTCACCTTCTTCGACCGCGGTTGTCAGGCTCCTCACCGGACGATCGGCAAGGTGAATTTTGAGCTATTCGAGCCAACCTCATATTCGGGCTACTAAAAATTCGTTTGGGGAGTGGCTATTTTAGCCAAAAAGTCAAAAAGTTACTAAAAGTTGTCACATCACCTCTCTACTTTTCTGCACATCTTTTCGTAAAAATTCAAAAAGTTACTAAAATAGCCTGTTCCCAAACGAGGCATGATATCATCAATAAGCAAACCTTTAAACATCTTTTATAATTGACACAATCCTCTATTTTTCGAGTAGAAACAATTTGCTTAGCTTTACATCTGCTGGCCTAGGGTATTATTTTTAATGTTGGAAAACGATTTTATAAAAATCTTACTTTTTACTAATTATAAGTTAAAATTAAGGTGGGATTCATGTTTTTTTTTTTTTTTTGGAAAGTTTTGGACAAAGTGAGTTGGATCCAAAATTCATTATGCGTGCGCTGTTGCCATCGAACCAGACTGGGTATGGGTGTGGGTCACTCCATCTATATTTTTAGACAAAAACACATTTACATTTTTTGCGCGAAAAATTCAAAATTCAAAACGTTTGCGCCAAAATTTGAAATTCGAATTTTCAAGTTCAAATTTTTCTAGTCACCTGCCTTTTAATCAATCGTACCCTTCCAGCCATCTCTGAACAACGATGAAGGCCTCCCGAACAAGTACTGTTTTGTCGATAAATAGCCTGCTCCATTTCCTCAAATCCTCATTTCAAATCATTCCAATTTCTTTTCCATTTTCATTTCTTCATTTTCTATGTTTTTCACTCTTCTCTGCTTATGCATATTTCTTGCAAGTTAGAATTATAAAGAGTCTGTGATATAGAAAGAGTTCAACACTGGTTTGATTCGCTAGGCTTGAAGTTGTTGTGTCGCATTTCCAAGTATTGTTGTTATATTCTAAGAAGTAGATGACGGTAAATCTTGAAGTACCGAAGCAAAGGTGAAATATCTTTTAAAGAGATTGTGTCTAACACAAGTCTCGACTTAAAGTTTTCTATTTGTTCAGAGTGAATAATTTTTGGGAAAATTTCAAAATAAAAAAATAATAAAAAATGAGGATTTGAGCCTTATAATAAAATAAACTATGAGTTTTTAATTTTATTAATTAAAATCATAAACTTTTGATTTGTTTTTAATATAATCTATTTATCTATTTTCGTTAAGTAAAATCAATTAAAAAAAATATTTTAATTATTAAACTCAGTAAAAACTATAATTGGACATTTTAATTATTAAAATATTATTTTTTCATAGATTTTATTTAATGAAAATAAATAAATGATTTAAATTAAAATTGATAAAATTAAAAATACAGAGTTTATTTTGTTATTCTAAAAAAAAAAAAAAAAAGAGTTAGGTCTTAGAATTTGCGGCCCAAAATCTACTTAAAAATGAATATATATATATAGCAAAGGTTTGAAACTCGGATCGGACCAGCCGGTTGAATCGATGACCGGTTGAGGTTTCGGTCCAGTCGACCCCCTTAGCCGTTCAATGACAAAAATCGGTGATTTTAAAGAGAATCAGATGAACCAACGGTTTAACTGTCGAACCGATCGACCCAGTTGTGGGTCAATTAAATCGGGACAGTTTCATTGTGATTTATATATATATATAAAATATCAGATCTTTCTTTGCCTTTTCGTTTTTTATCTCGATCTAGGGCTTTTTCGTTTCGATCGGCAACTCTATCTCTCTCCATAGCTTTATTTCCCTCTTTAGCAGCCGTCAATTATCATCACCACATTACATAGTTCATCACCAAAGTCGCTGCCAAAGAATCTCAACCTCAAGGTATTACTTTTTGTAATTTGTAGCACCGTTGCGTGTATCAAAGGGTTTGATTTGGTTTCAAAGGTTTCCAATATATATGTATTTTGGACTTATACATTATATGTACAGAGAGAGGTTGGACTCAATATAAATATATATATATATATATATATATATTGTGTATAATTCTATTTCATCTTTAATTTTATTTGTTGTCAATATGTGATGTGTTATGACTTTTATTTAAGATTTTTTTTTTAAATTTAAAAAAACATCACTAAAAATATTTAAGAATTTTGTTTAAAAAAAAATTAAAAATTTAATATCTATATTGTTAATTTATAATTTTTAAAAAATTATTTATGACATAATTATGACGTCACGGTTCGATCCGGTTCAACTCGACGGTTGAACCAGTAATCTATCCACCTAATTCCTTTTTCGATTTACTTACCGGTCCAAGTTTCAAAATCTTGATATATAGTAAAATTGAAATGATAAAATGTAAAGCTACATATAAAATCAATAAAAACTATTAATATAAAATTTTAAATAATTTTTAGATTTTTATATCCGGTCCGTAACATTACTATATAAAAAAATACTATCAATTTTTGATAAGTAAAAAAAAAAAAAATGTAAATAACCTTCGCAAGTCACAGCGTCTCTCTCTCTCTCTCTCTATATCTGTGTGCGCGTAGGTTTGTGTCTGTCGAATGCTTATAAAAATCTCAAGATCACACCTTAGGGTTTTTTTCTCTCGATAATTTCTACCATCTTGAGTTCTATGTCACTACCTAACAGCTTCGATTGAAACCCAACCTCAAAAAACAAAACCAAAAACAAAAAAAATCCCCAATTTGAGGCACCGCCATGGGGGTCTCATTCAAGGTTTCGAAAATCGGTACAAGGTTTCGACTCAAATCGCTTCAATCGGAGACCACTGTCGAAGAAGATGTCGCTGATAGTTCCAAGGAAAGCAGTCGAATTCTCGGCAACAATGAATCTACTACTTCCGCATCCACTCGGAAGCTCGAGGTAGTTTTTGCTCACTCATCCAATTGTTTGTTTGGATGCTGAGAAAATATTGTAAAATTCAAATCAAGTCACGATGTTAAATGTTTATATGATTTTGTGATTTGGGATCGTAAGGAATTTTGATTCTACGTTCTCAGGGGAGTGAAATTTTTATCATTTTTCGTTAATTTGGTTTTTTTACTAGTTAATTTTGGATTAACTGATTGATTGTTAAATAAAGATTGATTCATTCATTTTCGTTTTTGTGTTTTATCTCGTTGATTGTGCGAAGATAGAATTTTTATGTTCTTCACTTCGTTTTAAAGTTTTGCAATGTGAGCTTGTAGCAATTTTATGTGTAGATTTAGGGAAGTCTGTGGATAATATATTTGAAAAATTGTTCTTTTTTGTTTTTCTTTTTGTTTTTGTGTTTTCATCATTTTAAAAATTTTTCTTTAGAGAATCACTGTTGTTGATTTTTTATTTTTGTTTATTTGGGGAATTGCAACCCTTGAATAAGCAGTGCAGTTGGGTTGGGTTGGGTTGGGTTGGGTTGTATAATAATAGAACTAGCTTGGACTCTTACGAAAGAAAAATAATTACTAACCTTGTTGTTGGTTTGATATGTCTGTCTTTGATTGTTTTAACTGTTTTGTGATACAGGTTAACGTCACTGGAGGGGATGAAGATGTTGCAATCTCTGGTTTGTCCCCAACTTTTGAGGGGTTTCAATATCTTTCGTGGCAAATTTAGTTCTATTTCCTTTTGTGCATTAAGTGTGTTTGTTCTTTCTGATTTTTCCAGAGAACGAAGTTTCCTTCATGCTGAACCTTTTTCCGGATGGATATTCTATCGGAAAATCCTCGGAGGTTTGTTCTATTATAAATATATTTTAAACTCTATGCAGAGGTCAGTTGAAAGAAAATATTCTGTCCTGTACTAATCATATATGTTGCCTAATTCTATACCAATTATGAATTTTCAGGCTACCCTACAGGATGTTCAAAAATGTTTACATCCATATGATAGGACATCGGAAACTCTCTTCTCAGTGAGTATCTGTTAATAAATTTTTTACTTTTAATTTCTCAATGGGTGGTTTATTTCACATTCCTTTTTTTTCCAACATAATAGCATAAAATGAAAGTAGGGAACTCTATATTTTGTAGCCTAGCAGTAGGCATTCCTTGTTTATGCTCTTCTCTTGGATTGCCTATCTAGTGGTTGATAAGGAAACTTTGCATTTGGGGTCATTCACTTAAAAATGGGAAAGTTGAAATTTATTATAGTAGTCCGTTCTTAGTTGCAGGAATAGTGCATCCATGTTGCGATTCTCAGGAAGAAACGCGTAAGAAACGTGTTTCTATCCAAGATGGGATTGGACAAACAACTCCAGAAGCAATAAATAAAAAAAAAAAGTAGATCTGAAGATATGGATCTGAGAGGGAGAAAAAAAAAAAAAGAATCTGATTTTTTTTCGAAATCAATATGGGTAGGAGGAGGAGGAGGAGGAGGAGGAGGATGATGATGACATACCTTTCGAAAAAAGATGAAGTGAAATGAGACCGAGAGAAGTCGAAGGAACCAGTCTTCGCGTCTTCAAAGAGAGAGAAGACGACAACTGCCCACTTTATTTGCTATATTTATCTTTCTTTTTGTCTTTTTTTTTTTCTCTTTTATTTTGACCTAGCTTATGGTCATGGACTTCATGTAGAAAGTTCAATGGGCTTCATTGGGCCTATAGTTGGTCTTAGCTTGCAGATTTTAAAAAAATTGGATACTAATTATATTGCAATCAAAGCCCATTAAAAAAAAGGGAGATTGATCAATAAGTCTCATATTTTGGACTTGTAATTCATATAGTTCCATATTTTTTCTTGTGATCCATTTAGTCGTTTTGGATGTGTAATGACTCATTTACCCGCCACATTAGAGCGTCACATTTGGAAAAAGTACACGAAAGAGTTTTTTGGTGTCATATCATACCCCGTTACGTTAGAGTGTCACATTTGGAAAAAGTATACTAAAGGGTTTTTAATTTTCTTATCGCTACGTTGCAGTGTCATATGTCACGTTTGGAAAAAATACAGTGAGGAGTTTTTAATTTTTTTTAGTGTCACATAATACCCGCTACGTTGTCACGTTTGAGAAAAGTAAATTAATGAGTTTTAATTTTTTTTGAAGTGTCACATCATACCCGTTACGTTGTCACATCTGGGAAAAGTACACTAAGGAGTATTTTTTTTTGTTGGATTGTCACATCACATCATACTCGCCACGTTGTCACATTTAGGAAAAGTACACTAAGGAGTTTTGAATTTTTTTTGAGTGTCACATCGTTGGGAAAAGTACATTAAGGATTTTTTATTTTTATTTTTATTTTTTGAGTAAAATTTTGGAGTGTCACATCATACCTGCCACGTTGTCACATTTAGAAATAGTACACTAAGGAGTTTTTAATTTTTTTGAAGTGTCACATCGTTGGAGTGTCATATTAATACCTGCCGCATTGGAGTATCATACCTGTCACATTAATAAAAGGGTATAGTTGTCCACTAAAACACTACCAAAATAAAAAATAGGACCACACGGAAAGAAATTATCCACTAATAGGACTTAGCAGATCAATAGAAAAAATTTGAAACTAATTGGAGTATTTGTTTGTGAGATGTGATTTATTAGTAAATATCCCTTCAAAAAATAGGCATATTATATAAAAAAATATAAAAATAAATAAAATAATAAACTTCATTATATTTGAATAAAGCCCCAAAAAATATATGTTATATATGTCAATTAAAAATAAAAAAAAAAGTTTATATAGATAAACTACAAATATTATTAATAAACATAATACATAAGCGCTCCTAACCTACGATTCTTCTAAGTGGCCACGCTCCTCCGCTCCCACCCTCGTTTCGTGCAACTAAGAGTCTGTTTACTACTTGTCATTGCCCATTTATAAGTTGAATGTTTCAATTGCATACTGCCAACATTTACTTTTATCTTTATTATTTTTTTGATAACATTGACATTTCTTGCTTATGCTCTTCTCTCGGATTTTTTATCTGGTGGTTGATAAGAAAACTTTGCTTTTATATCTATTCACTCAAAATGGGAAGGTTGGAATTTATTTTAGAAGTTCATTTATTGCTTGTCGTTACCCATTTATAAGTGAACGTTTCCATTGCATACTGCCAGCAAAGTCCACATATACATTATTATTATTACTATTATTATTATTATTATTATTATTATTATTATATTTTTATTTTTTTTGATAACCGAGTGTTCGGGTCAACTTGTGTGCACCTCAACATTTCTTGCTTGTGCTCCTCTTGGGTTGCCTATCTGGTGGTTGATAAGGAAACTTTGCTTTTGGAGCTATTCACTTAAAATGGATAGGTTGAAATTTATTATAGAAGTCCATTTACTGCTTGTCGTTACTCATTTTTAAGTGGACTGTTTCAATTGCATACTGCCAATCAACATTTATATTTTATATATATATATATATTTTAATTTATAGATGGGTGTCTTAGCCATTTATCAAAAAAAAATAAAAAAAAAAATAAAAATAAATAAATAATTGGGTGTTTGAGCCGGCTTGTGTGCACCTCGACATTTCTTGCTTATGCTCTTCTCTTGGGTTGCTTATCTGGTGGTTGATAAGGAAACTTTGCTTTTGGAGCTATTCACTTAAAATGGAAAGGTGGAAATTTATTATAGAAATCCGTTTACTGTTTGTCATTACCCATTTATAAGTGGACTGTTTCGATTGCATACTGCTAGCAGAGTCAACATTTACATTATCCTTTTTTTTTTTGATAACCGGGTGTCCACATCACCTTGTGTGCATCTCGTCATTTCTTGCTTATGCTCTTTTCTTGGGTTTCCTATCTAGTGGTTTATATGGAAACTTTGCTTTTGGAGCTATTCACTTAAAATGCAAAGGTTGAAATTTATTATAGAAGTGCGTTTACTGCTTGTTGTTACCCATTCATAAGTGGACTGTTTCAATTGCATACTGTCAGCAGAGTCAACTTTTACTTTATTTTATTTTATTTTATTTTTTGTTGATACCCCGGGTGTTTGGGCCAGCTTATGTGCACCTCTACTAATCCTGAGGCCTTGAAATTAACAACCGGGCAAACCTCCAGTGGTTTCTTGGTGTGACTCGAAGTCAAGACCTTAGATCTTATCGTCAAGTCTTTACTGTTCGGCCAACCAACGCCTTGGGGTTAATCTTTACTTTATCTTTTCATTTTCTCTGATTAGGAGACAGTTCAATAAACTTTCATTCCCTGTTGAAGGATGCATCTGCCAGTGTTTTATTTGTCTTTGGTACAATTTTGCTTTGTTATTAATTTTTTTCTTCTCTATGTATTCATGTGTTTGGAGGCAATTGAGTCTGGCCGATTGCCTGGAGATATTCTGGATGATATACCCTGCAAGTATGTTGATGGGACACTTCTGTGTGAGGTAAGTTATCCAATTTAGAACTAAATCTTTTAGACTGTGAAGATACCCTTTATATGGCCACACAATTCATACCTACCAAAAAAAAAAAAAATGTACATCTTGTATATGTCTCTGGTAAAAACAATCAATGGTGGATATGGGTGCGTGCATATAAATGAAGATGTATGCAGCCAGGCCCTCCCAACTATGTACTTATAAATATGGAAAATATTGAAGCTTGTCAAAGTTTTCCTTCACAGAATGGGCTGCTTATTTATTTATTCCTAATAGACAATTGATGGCCATGGGAGGACTTTATATGCTTTTCTAAGCGTAAATCATTGCCAATTCTTGGTGTGCTTTGTCCTTTGTTGTACTGAGGATACACGGTATTTTGGCAGAAAAAAAAGAAAAAGTGTGTTGTTTCATTGTCATTAACTCTTTGGAAAAATACTAATTCTTATGGCTAGGCACACCTCTTGTTTACTACCCATGCTGTTTGTTTTGCATCTCTGTTGCCCCTGCTCTTTCTCCATCATCAGTTTTGCTCGTCCCCGCCTTTGCTTCAACTGTCCACCTCCACCCATTTGCACTATCATTGCCGCTGCTACATTGCAATGACAAATTATGTGGTTCTCTCACCTTAGGACCATCTTGTCTGCTACTACTGCCAGTGCTGTATCTTTCACATCAGTTAGTATAGTAAGATTTATAGAGTACATAAATAATGATGTTTGCATGAAGTTCTTAACTCAAAGGGAATATGAATTATGTATAATGCCAAAGTATGAAGTGATCATATTTATAGCCTACATAAAATTCAGAACTCGCTCTAAAAATCTGGCCTTTATTATCTATCATGTCCACATCCTCAAATAGTTTAAAGAGATTATGTAAGATTAGATTTTATAGAGGTTGTGATCATTCATATTGCTTGGTTGGTATAAAAAGTTAGATCTAAGATGCTTGAATTATGGCAGGTGCGAGATTATCGGAAGTTCACTTCTGAAGCAGGGCTTACAGTTTCTTCTTTGGATGGTTCTCCGATTGTTAATAAAGTTCGCCTTAGGATGTCACTAGAGAATGTAGTGAAAGATATCCCATTGATCTCAGATAATACTTGGACATATGGTGATCTCATGGTAAGTTTGTTATGCTTTTCTCATCCTGGTAAAATGGATATGGCGCCTTTAATATGTGTTCACTCTTCACTGTAGGAAGTGGAGTCCCGCATATTGAAAGCCCTGCAACCACGACTTTGTCTAGACCCTTCTCCTAAGTTAGACAGACTGTGTGACAACCCAGTTCCTACAAAGGTAATGAAATTAAAACTGGATGTATTCTATTCAGCTGGAGGAAAGGATTGCTCATATCTGAACTCTGTTTGGACTTTATTTGCAGCTAAATTTGGCTCTGTGCAGCAGCTTACGGAGGAAAAGACTGAGACAGATGCCAGAATTTGGGGTTACTTCTAACAATAAGATCCATGGGAAAAAGGTCTGCATAGATAGAGTGCCAGAAAGCTCAAATGGCAGGTTGGGAGATGCAGGACCCATATCTAGCAGTGTAATACCACAGCATGTTCTTGAGAATCTTACCCCTCAGAATGTTGGTTCTAGCAATGTGCTACCAAGAAAAAGTTTTGCACTAGATGCTTCCGTCCCTGCATTGTCCTTAGAATCTCACCAGCCAAAATATCAAATGGGGGTAGGAAATCCAAGAATGATGCAGGATCATGTGTCAGGGCCTGTTTCAAATGCACAGGGAACTTCTCTTTCTGGGCAGGACATGATGATCTCTTCTTCTGCTCGTGGTAAGAGGGAAAATCAAGATGGGCCACTGTCACCCTTAAATAAGAGACCTAGGCATATATCTGTGGGTCCCGATGGTAATCAACAACAGCATATGGGGTCACATATGGACAGCTTCCAGGGACCTGATTCATTCTGGAAACATACATTGTTGCAGCAGCAACCAATTGCAAGAGGAATTCAGTATGCTAATACTGGCATGCAAAAGTATCCCCAGCAGATGTTTGAAGGGGGTTTAAATGATGAAGCCGGGGCAACACAGTTTGCTATGGCACAGCAGGGACTGAGACACGCGAAGGAAGAGCCTGTTGAGACTGAAAGATTGGACAAACAAGAACTCAACCAAAATAAAAATGAAATGCACATGGTGGAAGCAGATAGAAATCATATGGACCTCCAGCAGTCCCGACCACAGCAGAGGTTACCACAACATGCATTCATGAGATCCAACATCTCTCAAACTCCCTGGAATGGTCTTGGTCAGCCTCTTGACAACAATTTTAGGAAGGATGACCAGTTCCCAAAAAGAAAATCTGTGCAAAGTCCCCGTGTTTCTGCTGGGGGTTTGCCTCAATCTCCCTTGTCCTCAAAATCTGGAGAATTTTCTAGTGGTTCAATAGGACCTCCATTTGGACCGGTTGCAACATCTGCACTTGGATTATCACAAAAGGAGAAATTGGCAGTTACTTCAGTTCCAGCAGTTGGTGGGACAGCATCTGTGACTTCAAGTGCTAATGATTCCATGCCACGGCAACACCAAGCACAATTAGCTAAACGGAGAACAAACTCCCTCCCAAAGACCCCAGCAATGAGTGGAGTTGCGTCTCCTGCTAGTGTTAGTAATATGAGCGTCCCATTAAATGCAAGCAGTCCTCCGGTTGGAACTCAACCTTTGCCTGATCCTATAATGCTTGATAGGTTCTCAAAACTTGAAGTGCTTGCTACAAGGTATGTAGTCAATCAAACTACCATTGTATTTTAGAATTTTACACATTCCTGTCTCTCATACGGGTAAATAAAACAATTCTCAGAAGTTTCTTGGTGTTTGGCTCTTATCCTACGTGTAAGCATGTGTTGGAATACGTCTCACATCTCCTGAAATTACCCCATCTGTACTAGTTATAAGGTTCTAGTTTCTCTCTCTTTAATATCTGGGTTTCAAAGAAAAGTGTGTACGGGGGTTTTCAATTTGGTATCAAAGCTTGGTTGGGCCTGTGATTGGTGTGCCGTTTGTTCGGCTATTATATGCTGTGGTTCAGGAGAGTGTGTTGGAATATGTCCTACATCGCCTGGAGTTGCCCCATATGTGCTGGTTACAAGACTCCAGTCTCCCTCTCCTTAATACCTGGGTTTTAAGGAGAAGTGTGGGCTGGGCTTTTCAATTGTATGTACCCCAAATACATGCGTATGTTTAATTACTGTTTCATTGGATGATTTTTGTTACTTTCTACCTAGCCTTTGTCAATGAACCTGAAGAATTATATAAAGGGCCTTTGTATTGCTATATTAATCCTCAGGTTGGTTAGTATGAAGGCTGTCATTTTATTGCATGATTCACACAATGGATGTCTTCTTCTTCCATCCCCTAATCCTCTTAAAACTTATATGATCGCCAGCATAGTAATCCCAACCTTTTTTTGTTACATGCTTATATAATCTTCTTTTTCAGGCATCAAATTAATTGCAGAAAGAATAAGGTGGATGAACACCCCATCAGGAAACCTACTCCGTTTTCTGCTGCAAAGCTATCACTTCATCTCTCCAATGATTCCAGTAGCGAGAATTTCATAGACGAAACATGTTCAATGCTTTTGTCAAAGTCACTTGTAGGTGGCAGTATAAATGCTTGCAAGACAAGAGTCTTGAAATTTGTGCAGAACGAGCGCGTACTTCAAGGTTTGTTGAATTTCAAATAATTAAATATTGTCAATGATTGTTCCATTTCTAACCATTTCACTTTCAACTTTCAGGAAATGTTTATTCTGTTGTTCCTAGGATACGAACTAGAATGATCATGTCAGCAAAACCAAGTGATGGAACCATAGCATTGCATTATGGAGATTTAGATGTTGGTGATTTTTTGGCTGCAGAGGATTATCTTCCTACATTGCCGAATGCTGTGAGTTCCTTGTATACATGTGTAAATTCTTCATAATGCATATCAGAGCACAAATATTAATTTTCAGATCTTTGGATTCAAATGTGTATTTATCTTTTAAATTGATTTGATACTGCCTTATCTGAGTTGTTTGGAGTCAGCTATACAGTTCCTTCTTTACTGCACTATCCTGTTAAAGAGTTATCTTAGATCGGATAATGGGTATATGTTTTTTGATAGAGTTATTCTTATCTTGTTGGGGTTTTCTCTTCCCTGAAGGGCTCCACTTTAATTTGCATTAATACCATAATTTACTGGGTGATAACTGATAACTGTTGCCATTACTTTTTATTGAAAAGCTTCCAGTTCGCCCTTCATTTAACACATTTTAGCCCATTTGGAAGATCTTGTAAGCTCACTTTTATTTTTTATTATAGCTTTAACAAATTGAATTTCGGTGTTTGGCATACTTTTTGGATTCGACTTTGAACAACTTAATCAGCTTTTTTGGGAGAAAAATGATAGATTTTCTTAAGCTACCCATTAGGTGCTTTTTTGGATCATTCTTCCAGCTTTTTGCATTTGGGGAAAAAATGCCCCATGAGGTATTATGAAAAGCTGTTAGGTTTTTAAAAAACAGTTATGTGCCTTTTGGACCTTACACAACAAAAAACAACTTGACAGCTTATTTACCAAACAAGTTCAGCTTTTTCACACATTATACATGAAGTTGCACCAGGCACTTTTACAAAAAGGTTAATTTTTGAGTTTTTCCAAACTGGTAAGTTTTTGTATACTCCTTCGGTTATTCCTTTATGTGTTGGTTTCTTACTTCACATTTATAACTGTCCAGTACTCGGCATCTTCACCTCCATTACGCTTGTTTAGTGCTCAGGTTCTTAATGGCCCACATTCTAGCCTCTATGGCATGCCGAGAAAGTACATTTGTCTCTTATCGGTCAATGGATTACAATCTTCTGTAAAACATATTATATTGGATGAACTTTGCTTTTGGTCCAAATAGGAATTTAGTTTTTATTGTCGCTATCCTCTTGTACGCTTGCTACTAGTCATTTTTGGTGGTCTGTTGCATAGATAGGGAGAGGATGAACAGACACTTTTAGGATGCCTGAAAGTTATTCAGAAGCATCAAGTATATGTACTCAAATGCTCACATTGCATTATGATAGCCTTAACAAGTATGCATTTTCTATTACTTTGTCTTATATATCTAATTGTCTTGCAACAGCATGTCGCGGACTTACTCGCAGCGCAATTAACTACACTGGTATGTTCTTTGAAATTGGTTTGGACATTTAGAAATAACAATTTTGAAGTTTCACTCCCTTTTGCATTATGTATGAAGTGATGTAATCCGATTATGCAGATGATACGCGAGGGGTATCACGTGGAAGATAATACCCAACCAAAACCAATCCGCATCAATCATGCCTCAAACAATCAATCTAATTCCCTTGGAATCCCTCAGAATAACACAGGAGTCGAGATGCAGCAATATTCAGATGCAGTTCCAGGTCAGCCCACCAATGAAGTTGCAAAGCCAATAAATAGTGGTAATGCATCTCTAAACCCAACCCAGAATCTACCAAACGCAAGGATGTTACCTCCTGGAAATGCTCAAGCCTTACAGATCTCTCAAGGACTCTTGCCTGGGGTTTCAATGCCTGGTAGGCATCAACAACAGCCTGATCAACAACCATCATTGCAACAACAGCAGCAACAACAAAATCAACAGTCCTTGATGCAACAACAGCCTCCCCAATTCCAGAGATCATCTCATATGCTTGGTGCAAATCCACTCTCGCACATGAATTCAGTAGGGCAGAATTCAAACATGCCATTGGGTAATCTTATGGTTAACAAAGCTTCTTCTCACCAAATTCAGCTGTTGCAGCAACAACAACAACAGCAGCAACAACAACAGCAACAACAGCATCAGCAACCACAGCAGCCGCAGAGGAAAATGATGATGGGACTTGGAGCAGCAATGGGTATGGGAAATATGGGCAACAATATGGTTGGGCTCGGAGGACTTGGCAATGCCATGGCTATGGGGGGTCCAAGGGGGATAGGTGGAACTGCGATTTCAGCACCATCGGGCCAAATTTCAGGCATGGGTAATGTGGGTCAGAACCAGATTAATCTGAGCCAGGCTTCAAGTATTAGTAATGTAATAAGCCAACAATTTCGTTCTGGGGGACTAACGCAGCAACAAGCACAAATGATGGCAGCAAAGCTTAGGATGGCACAGAGCAGACCAAATATGTTGGGTGGGCCTCAATTGAATATAGGCGGAATTTCAGGAGCTAGACAGATGCAACAACTGGGCTCCATGCTTGGGCACACTCTAACGCGGGCTACTAACATCAATCAAATGCAGCGAACAGCAATGGGACCGATGGGCCCACCAAAGTTGATGCCAGGGATGAATCCGTACATGAACCAGCAGCTGCAACAACAGCAACAACAACCATTGCAGTTACAACAGCAGCAGCAGATGCAACAGCTCCAACAGCAGCAATTCCAGCAGCAACAACAGCAGCAGCAGCAAGAAACAACCTCACCACTGCAAACTGTTGTTTCACCGCAACAGGTGGGCTCACCATCAACCATGGGTATCCCGCAGCAAATGAACCAACAAGCCCAGCAGCAACAGCTGCAACAAGCTAGCCCACAGCAAATGAGCCAGAGAACTCCAATGAGCCCACAACTGAGCTCGGGCACTATGCATCCCATGAGCACTGGTAATCCAGATGCTTGTCCTGCAAGCCCTCAGTTGAGCTCACAGACCCTAGGCTCAGTTGGTAGTATCACTAATTCACCTATGGAGCTTCAAGGTGTGAACAAGAGTAACTCTGTTAATAATGCATAGTTCAAGATGAAAAGGTCGCTTCAATTCCTTGTGGTAATGCTTTAGTTGCCCTGGTTCAAAGTACAAATTTCGAAGATGGAGCAGATGGAGGTGAATTGACGAAGAAGTTCTTGTGCTGTACCGTAGAATAAAATTGTGATAAAGGTCGCTTCAATTCCTTGTGGTAATGCTTTAGTTGCCCTGGTTCAAAGTACAAATTTCGAAGATGGAGCAGATGGAGGTGAATTGATGAAGAAGTTCTTGTGCTGTACCGTAGAATAAAATTGTGATAAAGGAGATTTGTTATCTGGCTGTGCACCTTGATGAGGATGGTCAATTTCCATTGCTAGGGTTGCTATTGGATTTTCCATACCAGCCAAGAATAAAAAGAAGAAAAAAAAGAGAAACCTTTTAGCTATGCTGTTTTAAGTAGAATGATGTATATAATTCTTTTTCATTTTGGTATTGATTTATGTAAGATAGGCACCTGGATAAAGGTATGGTTTGGTTCGGGTTGTATTTGCATAAGAGAAGACAATGGTGTCGTAGCTTTGTAAAATGACTACTGTTTTTAGCCTAATATTTCTGTATTGGGACGTTGAGATGACCGAGGTTGAGAATGGAATTGCAATCATGTCATCAGAGAACTACGCAAAACAAAGAATGGTGGTGTGTTTTGCTGTGAAATAAAAGAAATGACAGAATATTCAAATTCCATCTTCCACTCACAGCTGCTAGTTTTGGAAATGAAAGGCATGAGAAAGTAGAAAAAGAAAAGGGTACTTGGGTCATAAGTCCATTGTCAATATTAGGTACTCTGTTTATCTATTCATTGTTTACTTATCTATTCACATCAACTATCTGTCCACCTCACTTATTTAAGTGTCATTTATTTGTCTATTTTTTTGTCTATGTATCATCTCTTATTTGTTCATGTGTTATTTATCTGTTTACTTAATTTATTTATTTGTCTATGTCGTCACCACCGCCGCCGTTGCTGCCGGCAGCCACCACATGCCTTTGTTGGTCACCAGTCACCTCTGGTGATTTTTCCAACATCCGGCCAACAGTGGAGTAAAATTGAAAAAAAAATACCCTTGAAAATAATAATTTATCTTTTTCACCAAATAATTTCATTAAACATGTTTTTATCACCCAAAAAGATTAAAAAAAATGTTCTTATTACCTGAAAAGATCAAATCTTAGACCAAATAATATATGATCCCATGGGTGTGGATTTTTCACCAATTATCCCAAAAGAAAATGAAGTGAGAAAAGTCAAATTCCTTTCTTTTTGAGTCGGGAAAATTAGAAGAAAATAACTAGGTATTCGTCAGAACTTCTTTATATTCTCAATGTAAGAACACAATCATCACAGAACTACATAAGTATGAACACATGTAAACGGTAAATAATATCAAAATAGAAAAAATGAGAGAGAATTTCAGCAAATAATATAATGCATGATGGTTAATCTTAATCATCCATAATGAAACCGACTCAAATACTTGATTTGAAGACTAAAGCCAATAATTCAGTCCGTCAAGTTCTGTCCTCACAAGACTTCTGATGATATCGTTCACGGTAGGGTAGCCAGACAGGGCCATGGTGAGCTCCAACTCATCCTTCAGCATTTCAATCACTCGTCGCACCCCATATTCTCCCTTTGCTGCCAATCCATAGATCACTGGCCTTCCAACTTGCACCAGCATAGATATATTGCAAATTTGGAATCAACAAATGAGAAGAAACAATAAGCAAAAGAGCAGACATATCTAGCGTCAAATATCACACAAATTATATCAGTATATCCCACATGTAAACTGGCACACCACCAAGCTCTGCTGCTTTCAACCTTAATTGCTCGTTTGAAACATATTCAAAAGTCTAAAGCACTTCCCATGGTGAAACATGAAACAAACAATTTGGTTCGGAGGCACTGAAAGTCTCTCATATTTTAAGCACCAAGATTAGAGGATTACAAAGCTAAAATTCCACTTGAGCCCCCAAAGATGAAGTACATGAACAGTTTGATATCACCAGAGTTTGCATTGGAACACATTGAAACCCTTCCGAGAAAAGAGGTGCACAAAAATGGCATGATATTCAACTAAAACACACTAAAAAAAGGCACAACATAAAACTAATACATAGGAAAATTTCAAAAGTTCATGGTCAGAGTTTACCATTACAGCTTGCGTGCCAAAAGCGAGTGCCTTGAAAATATCAGTACCCGGCCTCACTTCTCCATCAAAGAGAACATGAATTTTTCCTCCAACAGCACGAACCACCTGCAACCTATAATATAATGCTCACTTTTTCAAAACAAGAAACATGCCTAATAGAAGAAGTAATTTGTAAGACCATGGAACAATATTGTTTGCTTTCAAGCTCTTCCAAGTTCTAGTGGGGGAAAAAAAAAAGAACAAAAAAGAGAGCAACAACAACAACTACATAGAGCATTCTGCTGAACTCTTACAATCCATAGCTATGCATTTTAGGAATTCTATTGAACATAAATTCTATTTTTCTATCTCTTGGCTTAGTTAGGCTAGATGACGTCAAGTATAACAACAAGAAACTGAAAGTTACCTCTTCCAGAACAGTGATAGTGGCTGGAGAATAATCTAGCTGGCGAGCTCCATGATTAAAGACAACAATCCCATCAATCCTTACTTCCATGGCTTTTATTGCTGCCAATAGTAGCATACCAGATCGTCAGCAATTTTTGACTGTCATGGTAAACATGAAGTAGAAAACGAAAGATATTCAAGACCTAAATATCTCCAAACTATTCAGAGCATGAAACCAGAGAAAATTTTAAATGGATTTTTTGGAGTAAACATATTTTCCAAAGATTACTTCTATCAAGAAACCTCAAAGCAAGATATTGTCTTTGAACTAATGGTTTTTGTTCTATGATCATTTATATTGATCTTGAAAAACAATAAAAAGTTTCTTTGATTTTTCAACTCTGTGAGAAGGTTCTGTTATTTATAAAGTAGAAAGGAAAATGTAGAAAGATGCAAACATCTAAACATAGTCATGAGCTTATCATCCGCAGGAGTCAGCACCCCTTTGATTAGAATTGGCAAACTCGTTAAAGATCTTAACCACTTTATGTCCTGCAAGTTTGAATGAGCTTAATCAAAGTAAGATTAACATAAAGGAAGTCATCTTATGACCTCGATGATTTTTGTGTTTACTATTTAAAAGTTAAAAACTTTTTAACTATGAGATCACACCAACATAAAAATTGAGTGAAATATGAGAGTCGAGTGCTTTTGGGTCCAAATTAACTGTGAAACCAAATTTTCAATAACATGTAGGTTATTGCTTTGTACCTTCCAAGACAGAGAAGCATCGAGCATCCCCGTTGCAAAGGCTTCAAGGCTTGACGATCCTGCAAAAGTGAGTGATCAATGTTATAAATCTACAAAAATATAAATTTATATGAGCACCTCAATGTAATCTTCATCTTTTCATTATTGGCATCGATTCGAACCACATTTGCAGCCATATACATACACATGCACAATTTGAGCAGGCAAATTATCACTTTCACAAAGGGTCTCTCTAATAATCAAACTATCAAGAGTCACACAGATAAAACCCAAGGTAAGATTTCAAATTACAAATTAATTATGATTCACTTTTATTTTTAGTTTTGGGAAGAGTGATCATGAATATGCGCATTCCAAAACACGTGGTCAGAAACCAAATTGTAGAGACCTTCAAAGTTCTTCAACTGAGGCACAATCATTCTGTATGGAATGATCGTGTTTGGATTAGAATCATGATGCATGGGGAAAAATTCTTATAATGTTAGATACTAAAGTATCAAACCGTTTCCAAATATAAGGGTGATAAAAGGTCACAAAATGTGAAGGACATTGAAGAGAAAGAAAAAAAATTTCACTTATTCATTATGTCTGCCTCTCTTCAACCAAACCTAGGAGCATCAACAGTACGAATAATAGCCTTGAAACCATTTCGCTCGGCTCTTTGCACTAACAGAGCTATCACATTCCTTCTTTTAAATACCTATAAACAAAGGATTACCAAACTGTGAATTCGGCTACTACAAATGGGATCACAATAAAGAAAATATTAAAGGGTCCATGTAAAGAACGATGAAGGTTCCTATGAACAAACTTGAATTTAATAGAGCCAAGATAGTAGAATACCTGTATTAGAAAAAAGTGAACAGCGTTGCAGCTCGAAGCAACCTCCTCCACAGTGCAGGTAGACGAACAGGACATTGCCTACAATGAGGGACAACTCAGTATTAGAGGACACAAAGTAAACAAAGGAGCTCCAGATTCAAGAATCAATACCATGATGTGAAGCTGCTGCTCGGGCTGTCGCGACCTCTCCTGGTACAGACAAAAGCTGATATCAGAACTACACAAAAATTTCACTCAAAAGCTCTTGTAACTGAATTTAGACCTTCAAGATGAGTCAATTTATGCATTGCAGTTGGAGCAATCATGATTGGTGCTGAAGTATGGTAACCCAATATAGTAGTTGAGATATCTATTCTGCTCACATCTACAAGAATTCTCGGCAAAATATTGAGAAAGTTCAAAGAAAGGTGATTTAAAATGGTGTGGTTGTTTGCTAATAAGAATAAGAGGTGTTACACTTGACATGATTCTGCAAAATGCTTCCACATTCATCCTTAGTGTGTGTTCGTCCTCAGCTCCCCCCATTGTAGAAGTCAAAGTACATCTTTGGAAGGGCTTGCCTTGCCAGTTCCTGGAACTTATTCACATTGACCGGTTCAGATGCCATTTATCCTGAAAACACAGCCATTAGTTAATGTTAACATTCCAATAACCTAGACTATATTACAATAATTTAATTATCAAATAATCCAATGTTAAACTTGAGAGACTTGATAGATAGAAAGTCAATACAATTACTAAAATTTGATGACACAAAAAAGGCCACTACATACCAGTGGCTGACAAGTCAAACAATAATCCAAGCTAAACTAAGTCGTATTGTGTCTAAATCAACTAGTGTCGACTACTACATAAATCATTTTTCTCCAATCTGCCCTATCAAGGGCCAATTAATCAAGTAAAATGTTTGTTTGGGTCGAAAAACAAAATTCAACTGAAAACATTTTTCATAGTTAACGAAAAACAAGCCGAGCAAAAAATGTTTTTTACTTTTTAATGTAGAAAATATTTTTTAGACTAAAGTTTTACCAATATCCCACACTACCACTGCCACCATCACCTCCACGATCACTGTCACCATCACTGTCGACATCACCACCTCCGCCACCCCACCACCACGCCACCACACTGAACACCATGCTTACAATAATTTAAAAAACAAGTCCAGTTTGCATATGGATAACAAGGAGATTAACTCCACATACAAAAACAGCACATCATTTTGATGATTAGACGAGCATTAACTAAGTTAATCTTCGTACTAAAACATAAATATATAGCTTCAAAGCAAATAAATTGAACTGGAAAATCTGCACTACTTTAACTGGATTCCAAATAAATAATTGTCATTTATACATATAAATACATAAATTTGTGCGGAGTTATTACTACCTGAATGAGTTGATTAAACTGACTTGAATGTGTGCATATCAGAATTGGAAGTAGAAACACTGCAAAATGAATATTGTCTACTTAAAAAATGTATTTTTTTTTTTTACATATATTTTTGTGTTTGTAACTTAGATTTGAATCGAAATTTATGGAGGAAAAAAATAGAGGGAAAGTTAAAAAAAAAAAAAAAAAAAAAAAAAGAAAAAAAGTGAAAAGGCCTTTTCATGTTATTATAGAAGGGCAAAAATGGAATTTTGTAATGATGATTAGCTCTTTTAATTTTGTTGTTACTCTATGGGCTTAGTGTAATTATATCAAAATTATGGAATTATTTGTATTTTATTCAAATTTCAAAGGAGGTTTCTATAATTTACTCATATGTTTGTCATTTGGGATTAATTATAAATATAAAAAAATTCATCAAATTAGATAATTGTAGTGTAGATGCCCAACAATTATCATAGAAAAGGGCCCAAAATTAGAATTGTAAACAAGTAGTAATAAATTGTTTAAGATTGATTTAAAAACTTAATAGTTAAAAAATATGTTTAAATGTGACTTATTTACCTAATGAACTGATTTAAAAAACAATTAATAATGAGGACATAAGTTGAGCTCAAATAATTTATTTTTCAGAAATGATAGAGACTTCCTTTTTCCTTAACTCCCACAACCCCCATAGACACATGTCAGTGAGTGATGGGCGGAAAAAAAAAAAAAAAAAAAAAAAAAAAAAGTTAGACAATCCCAATACATTGGGGGTGGTGGCGGGTCAAGAAAAAAAGAGGGTCTCAACCTTTTTCCTTTATTTTTTTATGAGAGAGGCTTCTCTCTAGTCCAAATCGGATTGGAGAGAGCTGTTGGGCCTTCGTGGGCCCACCACGGAGGCTACATCGATAATCCGAACCATTCAATGTATAGAACTTGTCGAATACTTCATTCCTATAAAAAAATCACGTTATATAAACATTTAATCAGATTACATTTGTGTTAACAATAAATATAATTTTAAAAATAAATTGTTAACACAAATATGATCCGATCAAGTAGCTATTGATATCTGATGAACTTAATTTTTTATAGGGATGAAGTAATCGATGAACTCTACATATTTAACGGTTCAGATTATCAATGTGGCCTCCGTGGTGGGTATAAAAAAGCCCGAGAGCACCATCCAGTTGGGTTTCCCAACTAGAGAGAGCCCAAGCCCTTTTTTTATAATTGTTTGGGAAGTTGGCTATTTTAGTAGATTATTTTAGCTTTTGGTTATTTTAATAAACTAAAATTTTTATGTTTAGGAAGATGGTTAGATTTTTTTGTAGTTGGATGTGATATTTATGAGAGAAAAAGTGAAATGATTATGGGTTTGATGTAACATTTTGTCTTATTGGCTATTTTAGCTTATTTTGTCTTTTTGTGAATTTTAGCCTAAAAAGCCAATTTTTAGCCTTTCCCAAACAAGCCCAATGCATATAAACTAAGGTCTCTTTTGAGATGAACTAAAAAAACCATCATATATTGGATTATTGACTTAAGTGATTCATATCACATCTTTACTTTTTTACACATCTTTTCATGATAAACAAAAAAATAAACTTTATAACGCATACCTAAAACAATTTTAATTGAACCAAACAATGAATTAACACTGAGTCTAGGGGTGTGTACGTTACGGTTCGGGCAGTTTGAGAGTAAAATTAAAAACCGAATGGCGGGTTAATAGATTGACAAATTGCGGTTTGAGCAGTTTTTGGCGAATTGTCGAATTAAAAAATATTCTAACTAATTATTATACATTTGCATAATATATAACACTAATTGGTATAATATTTTTTAGATATATAACACAAAGTAATTTTACATAATATGTTTCATATATATAATCACTAATTTGTAATAAATTTCATATCTTAAATCTTTTCACACTCATTTTTACGTTCATATTTCATTAGAAGTTAAAAAATATATATGTATTAACTATAGCGAAGCAGAGCGGTTCGGTTGGCAGATTATAAATTTTAAAGTTTAAACCACGGTTAGCGGTTAAAGCAGTGCGGATCGATGCGGATCGGTGTGGTTTTAGTGGATTGGGCGGTATTTTACACAGTCCTGACTAGGGCTGTTCAAATATCCGTTCAAACCGGTAATCCGGACTGAACCAGACCGAATCATACGGCTTGGTTCGGTTCTATTAAGAATTGGTTCGGTTTCGGATTAGAAAATATGAGAACCGTAAAAACGGTTCGGTTAATGGATTTTATGAAAAAACCGCGGTTTAAACCGAACCGAACCGAACCGAATTTTAAAATATATATATATATATAATATCAAGTTTTATTTTTATTAATTGATTTTTTATAATTTTAATAATATTAGGATGGTATATATATGTAATATTAAGTAATACCTTAATATTATTAGTTTTTATCATGAGTTAAATGTAATTAGTTTGAGTAATTATTTTGCTAATATTAATAATTTATTCTTGTAAATAGAAATTTTTTAAACCGTAAACCAAACCGAAACCGAACCGTTTTTTCGGTTTGGTTCTGGTCCGGTTTTACAAGTGTAACGGTCTGGTCTGGTTCTCAAAATCACAGAACCGTTAGGATCGGTTCGGTTCTTGAATTTTCTCAGAACCGAACCAATCCGGACTGTGTACACCCCTAGTCCTGACTGAGTCTATGAAAAGACAATAGGGCACTTAAGAGGGCAGTCATTGTGCGGATCCCACTCTGTTGTGAAAGACTCTGCAAAATGAGGGACCCACTCTCTTATAAAATGTTGCATTCTATGCATAGCTCATGGGCCTCTCTTGTGAAAGGTTTGGGTATTCTGTGCAAGAGTGCTTCTGTCAAGCTATACATACATTTATGATTTTCTCACCAACTCAAAATTTCTCTCCCAAGAGCCTCTTGTCTGATAACTAGTTGGGAAGAGAGGAAATTCCATATGCACAGCATTACATGTTTGGTTCTTGTAATATATAAAACTTGACAATCAATCCACAAGCTAAAATGTATTTATAGTGCCAATCATCACAGAACTAGGTCTTAGTTATCAGTATGAGCATATCTAAGATAAATAACATCAACAATGACAACAACTTAGAACTTTATCTAAACTAAAGCCTACAGTTGAATCTGTCGTACTCTGTCCTCACATGACTTCTGGTGATATCCTTCACGGTAGGGCAGCCGGATAGGGCCATGGTGAGCTCCAACTCATCCTTCAGCATATCAATGACTCGTCGCACCCCATATTCACCCTTTGCTGCTAATCCATACAGGACTGGCCTTCCAATCTTCAGCAGTATAAATGAAATCGTAAAATTAGGAATCGAAAAAGCAGTTTGGCCTCATCACAGTTTGCATTGAAATCCTTCCGAACAAATTGATGCACAAAAAAAGTTGCATGCCATTCCACTAAAACACACTACAAAAAGGCACAGAATTTCAAAAGTACATGGCCAGAGTTTACCATAACAGCTTGTGCACCAAGAGCTAATGCCTTGAAAATATCTGTACCACGCCTCACTCCTCCATCAATGAGAACAGGAATTTTTCCTCCAACAGCACGAACCACCTGCAACCCACAATATAATGCTTGCTTCAAAAAAACAGAAAGAAAAGAAGTGTGCCTAACAGAAATAAATTGGCAAGACCATGCAGCAATATTGCTTGTTTTCAAATTCTCATAGGTTCCAGGAAAAGGAAAATGCTCAAGACCTGTACCCCTAAATTTACCCCCAATGACGTGCACTGTTGCAGTAAGAACTGCTACATGTTTAATGAAATATAATCTATTGAAATGCATTCCCACTTTCTTTGAATTTTCTAATATTCAAATTCAACATGTAAAAGCGCATAAAGTATTTTCTCTATAAGTTCAGTTGTCCATGATATGCTATGGCTCACTTTCCAGATCTTCTGCAGCCAAACTCCTACTTTTCAAGATTTTAATTCATTATATTTGATGCTTGTATCATAAGAAGAACACCAAGGGAAAATATATGGAAAAAAAAGAAGTTAAAAGAGCTTTGGAAGAAAAGCATACTATGTTCCAAGACATGACTAGTTAGGGTATTAGTGTTTTCCGGTTACCACAGTGTGCACACATGATATGCACTTGAGAACCCACAAATATCTTATGTTATTAAGTGTTATAGATGCTTCACAACATTACCAATAATTAAAGGGAAAGCAAAATAGTCAAATTAGGAAAATATACGAGGGGAGAAGGATTCTAAACACAATATAGATCCAACATAAATTCTATGCAAATCTGCCACGTCCCACATGATATTGTTACTATAAAATCATAGAAGGGCATATATTTGAATTCAATTTGTTGGCATATCTGCATAGGACAACATCAAGTATGAAGAGAAGAGACTGAAAGATACCTCTTCCAGAACAGTGATAGTGGCTGGAGAATAATCCAGTTGGCGAGCTCCGTGGTTAGAGACAACAATCCCAGCAACCCCTACTTCCATAGCTTTTATTGCTGCCAAGAGTAGCATACCAGATCATCAGCAATTTTTGTTTCTCACAAATAAACATGAGTAGAAAACAAGAAATATTCAAGACCTATGAAACAAGAAAATTTTAAATGGGTTTGCTAAAGTGCATATTATCCAAAAATATAGGGGTCCTATATAGCTATTCCTTCTAGAAATAAACATAAAAACAAGAAATTCTTCAAATCAAATGGTTTTTTGTTTTGTGGCCCTTATATTGATTTTGAAAAAAAAAAAAAAAAAAAACTTTGATTGATTTTTCAGCTCCTGTGAAGAGGTTCTCTCATTTATAAAGTCAAAAAGAAAAATTAGAGAGATACAAACATCTAAACAGAGTCATGAGCTTACCATCCTCAGCCGTCAGGACCCCTTTGACTAGAATTGGCAAACTAGTGACAGACCTTAACCAGTCTATGTCCTGCAAAGTTTTGAGTAAGATTTAACATAAAGGAAATCAATTTATGACCTTGATGACTTCTGTATTTACCATCCAAAAAATCAATTATTTTAAATATCCAACCACACCAACAGAAATATTTTTGGCGGTGGCTTTCAGCTCCATCAACTGTGTGAACTTGTGAGAGACCTTAAATGACTAAAACACAGGCAAATTTATGCCAATTTGGTCCCTATAGTTCCAAATGACTAAAACACAGACAAATTATTGTAGTAGCCCCTATAATTCCAATTGATAACTCTGGACTATTTTTGACAAAAATGGGACCAAATTGACACAACGGGCAAACTACATGGACCACCTGTGTAATTAAATTTTTGTTCATTTTTCCATTTTGCCTATGAAGAATGGGCACATGAAGAGCATGTGGGCTATCTTCTGTCAAAAAATCTTGACCATCATTACCAACTGGACCAATTAGATGCAAAATGGAAAATTAAAAGGTAAAATTGTTGCAATTGAAACTACATAGATTAAATTGTCACAAGGCATAAACTATAGGGACTAGTATTGTAATTTGTCCCTAAAACATATAACTACTACAATAATATTCATATATATATATAGCAGTACAATTAAAACAGCTTTTCAAATGATGTTTCTAAGCAAAGGAAATGTTTGGCTCAAGAGTAACACCTTCAACAAAAGTTAACTGTGAAGTCAAATTATCAGTTAACACACATAGATTATTGCTCTATGGTTTATACCTTCCAACACAGAGAAGGATCAAGCGTCTCTGCTGCAAAAGCTGCAAGCTTTGAGCCGTTATCCTGCAAAATGAGTAATCAATGTTAGAGTTGTAAATCTTGCATCAGACTGGTTACAGTTAGTATTAGAGAAATATGCAACCATGTATCATACAACTAACACAAAAAACAAACTAATACACTGTCAGCAAGCATGTTTAAATGCATATGTCAGGAAACAAATAACTCACCGAAACTGCTTCAGTTGACAAGAGACCTTCTAAGTTCTTCGGCTGAGGCGCAATCATTCTGAACAAGTGATTGTGTTTGGATCATTAACGTGATGCGTGGGGAAAAGTTCATTTAATTATAGATAATAAATATCAGTGAATTTCCAAATATTGGAGGGAGAAAATTATTCATTAATGTGAAGAACATTGCAGGTATTGGTAGTGGAAATTATATGAAAGAGAAGGAAATGAAATTTCACTTGTTCTTAATGTCTGCTTCCCTTCGACCAAGCCTAGGAGTATCAACAGTAAGCATAATAGCCTTGAACCCATTTCTTTCGGCTCTTTGCACTGACACAGCTGTTACATCCCTTCTTTTACATACCTATGAACAGAGGATTACCAAACTGTGAATCCTAAAGAACGATAAAGATTCCTATGAAGAGACTTAAATTTACTAGAGCTGAAGAGAGTAGAATACATATGTTTGAAAAAAGCGAATGGCATTGCAACTGGAAGCAACCTCCTCCACGGTGCAGTCAGCCGCAAAGGACATTGCCTGTAATGAGGGACAGCTCAGCAATCAACGATGCAAAGTAAAAAAGAATTAGTGTATGAGAGTGTCAATACCATGATGGTGTTACATGCAGCAGCTGCTCTGGCTGTTGCAACCTCTCCTGATAAAAAATATTTTTAAAAAAATTAAAAAATTCAAAGCTGAAATCATAAGTACACATAAATTTCACTCAAAAGCTCTTCTAAATGAAATTAGACCTTCAGGATGAGCCAACTTGTGCATTCCAGTTGGAGCAATCATGATTGGTGCCGAAGTTGGGTAACCCAATATAGTGGTTGACATATCTATTCTGCTCACATCTACAAGAACTCTTGGCCGAAAACTGAGAAAATCCCAAAAAAAAAAAAAAATTGGCTTAAGGTGGTGTCCCTGTTTGCTAATAAGAATAAGAGGTGTAACAACACTTAACGTGATTCTACGGAACGCTTCCGTGTTCTCTCTTAGCGTGTGTTGGTCCTCAGCTCCCCCATTGTAGAAGTCAAAGTACATCTTTGGAAGAGCTCGCCTTGCCAGTTCCTGGAACTCATTCACATTGACCGGTTCTGATGCCATTTTTCCTGAAAACACAGCCCCCATTAGCTGACTCTGACATTCCAGTAATAAGTAACCCAGTCCATAGTACAATTATTTAAAAATCAATTAATTAAACACTAAACTTGAGTCTTAATGGAGAGAGAGTCAATATGGTTACCAAAATTTGCAAATCCCTCCCATCATTTCCAAATTTTCCATCCATTTGTAGGTTTAGTATAATTACTTGAGACTGTATTTGGATCATTAATTTGGATAGGAATTTGGAAAGAGAGAAGGAAAATGTATGTGAAAGGTTGGTAAAATATAGCTATATTTTATTCACATTTCACTCATATTTTTCTTTTTCCTTTTCAAATCCATGATCCAAGTACATATTTCATCCACATTTCACACACTCTTTTCTTTCTCTTTCCAAATCCCTACCCCTATCATGATCCAAACAAAGCCTAAGTATATCAAGTCCTTAAAATAAACTGATTACTATAGGGAGCCGCTATGTCCACCCCACTTTGCTCCAAATACACTCCCTTTTTCGTCTTTTATTATACATAGTTACATTAATGCACTTTCACACAAAATAAACTCCTTGAAAAAATCAAAATTCCAAGGGTTTTAATGTATTTGGAGCAAATAAGAGAGTGTATTTAGAACAAAGTGAAGTGGGAATAACGGCTCCCATACTATATTGGACCATTAAATACTCACAAGATTTCAACATGTTATTTGGATGCAATGTGTAAATAATTCTTCAATTAAAAAAATAAAAAGAATTACACATACTGGTACCTGGCAATTCAAACAATCTCACAAAAATATATATAAAAGGAAAAAAAATTAAAAAAATCTACAACTGTAAAAGCATGAATCTGTTTAAAATCTCCATTTATGGGAAAGAGATTAGTACCAAACTAAAAGGGCTTCAAATTGAAAATGAAAAGGTAATAATTAAAATAGAAAAAATTGACCCAATACAATAGAATTGAACTACAAGCTTATAATCATATAAAAACAGCAGATCGTTTGATGATTAGATGAGTATATTAACTAAGTTAATCTTGGTACTAATCTGCAAACAATTTGAAAAATTTCAATGGAAAATCTGCACTGGTTTGACTGAATTCCAAGTAAATAAGTGCTATGTCTATACAAATAAATACATGATTTTGTGGGGGGAATTGAAATTAGTACCTGAAGGTGTTGATTGAATAGAACTGATCGTGAGTGAAATCAGAGTAAAAACACTGCAAAAACAGAGAGAGAGAGCTCACCAGAAAGCAGAGGTGGAGTGGAGGAAGTTCTCAGTACTAGCCTATACAAAATACTGCCTAGTCCATTAAAATCGTATCGATTCTTATTAATTTGTCTGCTAATTAAGATGAATTTAAATCGCGATTTAAAATTTAAAATTTGTGTTTAAAATTGTCCCGCTCTATATTTTTTTTCCTTTAATAAAATATCAAAATAAAAATAAATAGGAAAGATTTAAATTTGTTATAAATTAATGTTGAATGTAAATGTAAAAACTCCACCAACTCCACAAACTCCACCTACCACAAACTCCACCAACTCCACAAGCAAGTGCTCCACAAGCAAGTGCTCCATTTAGATTAATGCTCCATTAATTTAGTTTAGTGCTCCATTAATTTGATTACTCCATTGTACCCATTCTCTCTATAAAAGAGAGTTCTTCTCTCCATTGTTTACACACAAAAAATATATATTGAATATAAATCAATAATACATTCAATTATTCTCTTTCTCTATTTTTCTATACATTAATTATTTTCCACATGGTATCAGAGCGGGTTTAGCACCTAGTATTTTCGCTTCACCGGCGGGCGGCAACCTCGCCTTGGCCGCCCGCCGGACCTCTACACATACCGCTGCCACAAATTCCACAGCAAATCAAGCTCTTGGGTCTTCCCTATATTTTCCCGAGAAAATTTTCTTGGGTCTTCCCTATATTTCTGGAATCATAATTCTCCTTGCCGCGGCGTCCATGGCCGTAGCTTCAGCCACTGCCATGATGCCATCTCTTTCTTCTCTCTCTTTGCTGCAGAATCAGATAGATGAGAACCTTTTGATTTCCTCAACAAGTAGGGTTATGGAGAAACCAATCCAAGACCAAAGCCAAATCCTAATTTGCAAGCTAAAATTGGACCCAAGGAAACTGCCAACAATCAAGAAGCAGCAAATTCTCAGCATTCTATACTGGCACAGATCCAAGCAAAGGAAGCTGATGTCCAAGCTCTTGCTGAGCTGACTCGTGCTCTTGATAAAAAGGAAGCAGTGGTGTCTGAATTGAGGCAAATGAACGATGACGTGTTGGAAAGCCAAAGGGATGGTGACGATGCTTTAAAGGACTCAGAGCCTTTTAAGAAGCAATATGCTGCTGTACTTGTACAGTTAAATGAAGTAAATGAGCAGGTTTCTTCTGCTATTTTTTGTTTGAGGCAACGCAACACTTACCAAGGAAGCTCCCCACTTACCTGGCCGAAGATCACAGCCAATTTAGGGAACTTTGGTGGTCCCTTGAGCTCGTTTGAACAACCTGCAAATCACCCACAGGAATCAGGATCTCATGTCCATGAACTTGTCGAGAGCTCAAGAATAAAAGCTCGAATGATGGTAGATGCCGCTATGCAGGCAATGTCATCTTTAAGGGGAGGAGGAAATGCTGTTGCGAGGATTGAGGAGGCTATAGATTATTTGCTGTGAAGGAAAGCTCTACTGGACACCCTTTTACAAGCCAAAGTTATCGCTGTAAAGCTTCCCCAATTCAGCTCCAGGCCATACTACTAGCTTCTGATTGCAATCCACGATGGCTGACGAGGCATCTGCCAAGCATGGCCTCATCAAGAAAGGTACCTTTGATCTTTGTGAAGGATAAGAAAGGGGAGACCACACATTGCCAGAGGACAAAAGCTTGCAACACATGCACTAGTGGTCTCTCTCTCTCTACAAAAGCAACCCATTCATCACCCCACTCTCTCTCTCTCTCACTTTACACCCACTCTCCCCGTATATTTCAAAATAAAGCAGACTCCACTCACCCACACCATTATCATCATCATTCCATCAATCATATATATATATATATATTTTATACAATAAAATAAAATAAAATCAACATTCACTCCACTTGAATTTTCTGCTCAGTGTCATCCATACCATATCGATTTGCACACCAAACCTTACCTTATTTTATTCATCTCGGGGATCAACCCCGATCACATTTTTACACAAAAAAAAAAAAAAAAAAAACCTCACAAAAACAAATCAACCACAACCCACACAACAAAACCGGCCTTATTTTTTCGCCTTTTCAGCTGTTCTCTTCTTTTTGCCTTTGTCTTGGGCGTCCCTTGCCGGTGCTGCCTCCATGTTTCCCACGCCGCCGAGCACATTCACTTCCCGTTGCTCCTCAACTATCACATATGGCGGCCCTCCAAATCTGAGCATCACGGTGGATTTCCGCTTCAGTTCTTTATTTTCTGCCTTCAGCATACATATCTCTGCTCGGGCATCCGTATACATGCTCTGGAGCAGAGCCAGTTGGGCTTTTACCTGCTGCACCTCATTTGTTCTACTCTGAAGCCGGTGCGACAGGTTGTTGACCGCCGTCATTGTCTCAACACATGACTTTAATGTGTAATAATTTGCCTCAATATCCGATTGTGCAGCCATTCTTTGCTCCACAGACAGCATCGGAAAGTTCAGAGGCGCAAAACCAGGGGGGCTTGGTTGAGGTTCAAGGGCTATATTCTGGGTTGTGGCTTCGTTGAGGTCGGGAAAGAGAGTAAGACCCCGGGACGAAGAGGCTATATTCTGGGTAACGGGGCGGGAAGAAGAAGCCATTTTCCGAGCAACAGCGTGTTACAGAGTATCTCTCTCAGAAGTGTTACAGAGAGAACGAAGAGTTTTCAGCTGGTTTGTTCTGCATCAGCGGCTGCCTCGCCTTGGTTTAAATAGGCAAGGCCGACACGCGCCTTACGCGCCTCTCATCGCCAGACGACAAATCGGCGCGCCTTTTGATGGCTCGCCTTTTGATGGCGCGCCTTTTGATGGCTGTCGGGCACGCCTTTTGATGGCACGCCTTTTGATAAGATTGGGCACGCCTTTTGAAGGTCCGACAAGATTCTGTAAACTGTCCCGACATTGATTCCGGTTAGCTCTTATATGGGTCCGACAAGACTTGGTAAACTGTCCCGACATTGATTCCGGTTAGCTCCTATATGGGTCCGACAAGACTCGGTAAACTGTTCCGACATTGATTTCGGTTCTCAGCTACAACGGTTCGACACAGCCATATAGTGTCTTCTACAAACGGTCCGACATGACCCCGTAAACTGTTTTCTACAACGGTCCGACATGACCCCATAAACTGTTTTCTACAACGGTCCGACATGACCCCGTAAACTGTTTTCTATAACGGTCCGACATGACCCCGTAAACTGTTTTCTACATCGGTCCGATATGACCCCATAAACTATCTTCTACAACGGTCCGACATGACCCCATAAACTGTCTTCTCCATCGGTCTGCCATAACCATACGGTCTTCTACAACGGTCTGACACGACCATACAGTGTCTCCTATGCACTTTTATTTTATTTGTCAGATTATTTTTCCTGTTTTGTTACTCTCTCCAAACTCAAGTTGGTTAGTTCCTAACCCCCTTGAGTTTGAGGGGGGCTGTTGAATGTAAATGTAAAAACTCCACCAACTCCACCAACTTCACCTACCACAAACTCCACCAACTCCACAAGCAAGTGCTCCACAAGCAAGTGCTCCATTTAGGTTAATGCTCCATTAATTTAGTTTAGTGCTCCATTTAAGTTTAGTGCTCCATTAATTTGATTACTCCATTGTACCCATTCTCTCTATAAAAGAGAGTTCTTCTCTCCATTGTTTACACACAAAAAATATATATTGAATATAAATCAATAATACATTCAATTATTCTCTTTCTCTATTTTTCTATACATTAATTATTTTCCACAATTAATATAATATATATATATATATAAATTATTATATAAAATTAATTAATATTATATATTTATATATATGAAATATTATGTAAATTATGTAAATACTTAATAATTATTTAAAATTATTCTTTAATCAACTAATAAATTAAAATGATATGATTTAATTATTTATTAAATCTTTATTCACAATTTAATTATAATTTTACTTTAAACTGTATCTGTTGGCTACATATTTTGTATAAGCCAGTTACAGTTCGACACGTGGCAAGATAAGGGCAATACGGGAAGATAATTCAAATCTTCAATCGTAATCACACACGTGGCAGTTAGTATTAGTTATTGTGGATCTGCATAAACACTAGATCAGCAAAGAGATGCAAAATGACGTGGTTTCAACGGTTATTCATATTTAAATTCAAAATCAAGAGGAAAGCCTAAATGCAGATATGACATAGTGGAGCTAACTATAAGGTAACATGATCAGCGACCATGGAAGGATGGTTCGACGGTTAGAAATGCAGTTTGACGATTGTCATTGAGAAGTATAAATAGCAGAGAAGGTCTCAGAAAGTGCCCCCGGACTCAGATCCAAAAAATCAATTTTATCTACTTTATTTTCTTTCTAGTTTTTACATTTTCTTGTTCTTTACATTTCTGTACTTCAAATTCCTGCACTGCACTTCGTTCATAGGAGTAGTTTCAAGTAGTTTGTTGCTGTAACCCTCTACGAGGCTGATTTGGATCTTTGTAAGTCTTTCATTTTACTTAATGAAATTTTACAATTGTTCTTCATTTAATCATTGTTTGCTTAATTCTCCTAAACAAAGCCACTAGTAAAAGTCCTCTTCATTGAGGTTGAAAGAACTAAAACACAATCGTCTGATAATTGGTTGGAAATTAATATTCTATAAGGACTGATTGATCCTTGCTGGCACACTCACAATTACAATAATAACCTTCGAAAACCAAAAAAGCCAACATATATTTTTGGCACACCCAGTGGGACTAATTGAAATGGCTAGACGTAGGAGATAAAGAGAACATGAACGCTTAGAAGAAGGCGTGGAAGGAGAGGTAGAAATGCCTAATCCAGAGGATAATGTGATAACACATCCTGTGGAAGCACCTATTTTATCAGAACCTATGGTCAAACAGACCAGTATTCGGAATAAGTACCACATGTTCAGAATATTGGACGAGGCCAAGGGATTGGACCATCCACTGTTCCATCTACTCAGCCAATGAATCCATGGGGTGGCCTAGTAGATGCCATGAGACAGCAGTTAATGAACACAATGGAAAGGTGGACAACATCCTTTTTGGATCGAATGAATACTCATCAACCAACTAACGCAAGGCATATAGAAGAAAATTCAAATGTCCCTCAGCAAAGATTGGCTAGAGATAAACAGCCTATGCAGAGTAATGGACATACTAACGGTCAAACTAGTAACCAAAACCATGAAAGATCATCACCTCAGTCTTGGTATGAGCCTCTTTCGAGGCTTATGGCAAATCAAAATGCCTCCTTACTTAACAGTGAAGCCATGCAAATTGGTGGATTTGGCGTAACACAAGAAAATGGCATACGGATGCTTCCAAATCCCATGTTCGAAGCCATACCTGGCACGAGGGGGTTCACTAATCCTTTGTTCGAATTTGTACCCGGGGGGTTAGAAGGGTTTCCTGCAACTGGAAGAGACACAACACCTGTTCCAACACCTTTCGCAGGACAGGCTCACAGGGGTCACCCATACCCTCAACAATAGCCAGCACCACAGGGACAACCAGTCCTAAACATACCACCCTATGGACCAAGAAGACCACAGGCACAAGGTTGTCCGCCAAATCCTGTGTTTGTTCCTCCAGTAGTGGTTCAATAGGCACAAAATATGGTCCCTAGGGACTAAATTGCTGATATTGTTAGAGAGATGTGTGGACCAATGGCTTGGGGGGTTCAAACTCCTATGTACAGGAAACCATACCCAGAATGGGTAGATAGGGTACATGAATACCCAAGAGGCTTCAGGATACCAGACTTTGCCCTTTTTTATGAGAATGGAAACCAGTCAACGGTTGAGCATATTGCTAGGGTCGCTGCTCAGTGCGGTGAATTTACCAATAATGACTACATGAAGTTAAGATTGTTCCTAAATTTTCTAACTGGGGCAGCCTTTGTATGGTATATTAACCTTACACCTGGCTCTATCCAAACTTGGCAACAAATAGATGAGGCATTTCATGCCCAATTCTTCCAAATGGAGCCAGAAGTTTCTATGGCAGACTTGGTAAGGTTGAGTCAAAGATCTGATGAAAAGGCTGCTCAATTTATTGCTAGCTTCAAAAGAGCACGAAACAAATGTAGGATTGTCTTACCAGAGCCTGAGTTCGTGAGATTGACTCAAAATGGTCTAGAGTTTAGGCTTCGAAAGAAGTTTGACTTAACTGAGTTTAGAGACTTAATAGAACTGACTTATAAGGTATCTAGGTATGAAGCATTACTAGAGGAAGAACAAGATCGAAGTAACGCATCATAGAAGACGTATTATAGAGATCCTAATTATGAGATTGATGCAGCAGAGATTGTAGGGAAAGAACCTGTGATCTGTAAAGCATTAATTTATAAAGACACAACAATAGACCAGCAGTTTAAAAAGAAAGACCTTCATAGGAAATACTCTTTTGATTTGACAAATGCAGATGACATTTTTTATCATTTGCTTGCTACGAACTTCCTGAAGTTACCAAAAGGAGTCAAAATTCCGTCTTCAGAGGAACTTAAAGGAAAAGTTTATTGTAAATGGCATAATTCTTGATCTCATTCAACTAAAAACTGCATTGTTTTTCGAGACAGGATCCAAGAGTAGATTCGAAAGGGAAGTTTGAAATTCCCAGCTAAAGCAGAAAAAACCATGGAGATTGACACTAATCCATTTTCAGAAATTGGAGAAGTGGCAGCCAATGTTATTATGCCAGATTTCCAGAACTTGTCTTTGAAAGAATTGGAAGAGGTCAATGTGCAAATGCATGTTGCTAGCCAAACTACTGTCAAAACAGATGCTAGAAGTTTACCAGCTATTGGGCAATGCTTTGTAGGTCAGAAGGAAGACTCTGATGAAGAGGCACTGGATGATGATTCTTTAGAGGTGGCTGCTATACAAAGAATGTGTCCCAGGTGTAGGTTGAGCTACAAGTGGTTGAAAGGGCTTCCGATTGATGGGAAGCAATATTACAAGAATGTGTAGAGGCGTCCTAAACCAACCAGTGCCTATAATAAGAGGTCATATCCAACTGGTACTAGGCAGAATGCACTCCAAGGGCAAGAGACCTCTACATGAATTCAGACCACCCAACTATTACAGAATGGAGGGCAATCATCCCGAGAGGAGACTTGAAGTGGGTTCAAGTTATGGGATCAAAGCCAGGGATTGGCCTCCTAGACCAGCCTCACACAGGATAGAAAGTGGCCACCTTCATGGAAGGCCTGAATTGGGCCCAAAACAGGGAGTCAGGGCCAAGCAGTGGCCTTCACAGCTAGCTCCGAAGATGGCTTCGAAGGAAGAAAGAGACAGTTCAACAACTAGGCTAGTAGGTTCGTGGGTGCCTGGAGTCCCAGATTGGTTTATCATGCAGAGCAAACCTAGGGAAATGTCTACCCAAAGAAATGTTATTGGAAACCAAGGTAGGATGGTCAAACCTCCTTTGGTAACTCTAAATAATTGCGTGTTACTAAAGCATCCAAAAACAAAGGAACCAGATATGGTTCCAATGATCTCTAGATCTCAAAGGAGGAAGATCCAACAAAGGTACACTCAGTACCAGAATGATCAGAAAGAAAGTGGAGAAAGCTCTTCATTGGTCCAGCCAAAGGCCTAAGCAGAGGGAGAAAAAAGTTTATAGTTAGATCATAATCCAAAATCGAATCTTCAAGACAAGAGGAGTTGCAGCAGAGAGCAATTGGCCAAAGTTCATTCCGAACTGAAAGCCAAAGAGAGATCCAGTTTGGCAGGACTAGAAAAGGTTTTGATGGAAAGTGATAGTAAGATTGAGGAAGAAGTTGGCCTAGGCCAAAGGAATGAGATGGTAGAGGAAGAAATGTTTGAAGCCTTCATGGCTGAGCAAACATTTTTGGTTAAAGAACCAATAGAAACAGATCATTCGAAGAAAGTTACTAGTACCGAAGTGCCAGAATGCAGCATGGAAGATGCTTTTGAAATAATTGAACAAGTTAGCCAGGAAGAGAAACAAGTCCAGCCAGTCATCCAATTTGGCTCATTTCCTCCAGTATCAGTGAATATGGTACATATACTACCACAAGAATTCCAAGCTGAAGATAAGAACCAAGAAGGTCAAGAAATTGACCCAATTCCAGTTTCCAGTGAAGACTCACAAGTGAGTATGGTGTAAGATGAATCCGAAGTGGCCATACCAAAGGAAACTGGAGATGAGAGTGAGGAAGAGGTGAGTATTAACCTCTTATACCCTTTTGAGTATCCCACAACATCCATGACACAGCATGTCAAACCCTTGTATATCAAGGCCTTCTTCGATGGGATACAGATGAACCGAGTGTTGGTGCATAATGGGGCAGCAGTAAATCTGCTTCCGAAGTCTTCTTTGAAGAAACTAGGAAAGAGGAACCCCAGACTAATCCTAACCAGTACAACCATTGCTGGTTTCGCTGGAGACAAACAGATGGCTCAAGGCATTTTGCCTATCAACCTGAGTGTGGGAACCAGGGACTGTATGACTGCATTCTTCGTTGTCGACAACAATGCTAAATACAATGCTCTACTTGGCAGGGATTGGATTCACACCAACAAGTGTATGCCTTCCTCTCTACATCAGAAAATAATGATGGCCTTGGGTAGTGGAGAGATAGAGGAGATCAATGCAGATCCTTAACCCTTCATAGCTTGTGCATATTTTGCAGAGGCCAAATTGTATACTGAAGGAGTGGCACTACTCAGTGTACTGAGGAAACCTGATGGATCAGCCGAAGTAACGGCTGATGAGGAATTAGCACACCTGAAGCACTTAGTCCAAGAAAGTGCTGATGAGGAGTTTGTCGCCAAAGATGACAATGATGCCTGGTTGTAGGCAAAAAGATGGAACTCAGGAGGCCAGGTCTTTGGCTTTAATTAAGTTATCAGTATTGGACATAAAATCAATAGTCCAGAAGATGCAAGAGCAAGAGAAAGAAACCATGGCAATTGGCTGTAAGCAGGAGCAGCAACAGGTCAGGGTTTTGGCTTTGGGAAAATATTGTGCATTGGACATTGAAACAAAAGTCCAAGAGATACAAGAAGAAGAAGCCTTGTGGACAGACTTTGTCTATGAGGAGGAGAGCAAAGATGTTGAATCAAAGAAACTGGGAGCAGGATAAAGCAAGGAGATTGCTTCGAAGATAAAAGAAATAAAAAAAGAAGCATCAGTGAGTCCTCAGATGCAAGACCTTTTGGAAGAAGTGAACTTAGGGGAAGGTTCTATACAGCAGCCCAACTATATAAGTGCTTGGTTGAATGCTCTTGACAGGGACCAATTGTTGGTGGTCTCGAAGAGATATAAAGATTGTTTTGCATGGTCTTATAATGAACTACCAGGATTGGATAGGTCATTAGTAGAACATAAGCTCCCTATGAGGCCTAATTTCAAGCCATACAAGCAAAAACCAAGAAGAATGAGTCCTGAGGTGATTCAGAAGGTTAAGGAGGAAATTCTTAGGCTCCTTAAGGCAAGCATTATTAGGACAGCCAGGTATGTTGAATGGCTATCCAATATTGTGCCTGTAGTTAAGAAGAATGGTAAAATGAGGGTATGCATCGATTTCAGAAATCTGAATTTAGCAACTCCAAAAGATGAGTACCCTATGCCCATAGTAGATTTATTGATGGACAGTTCAGCAGGGTATCAAGTTTTATCAATGATGGATGGGCACTCTGGTTATAACCAAATCTGTATTGCAGAAGAAGATATCCATAAGACAACATTCCGATATCCTGGGAACATTGGCACCTTCGAATGGGTTAAAATGCCATTTGATCTGAAGAATGCTGGGGCTACATATCAAAGGGCTATGAACACTATCTTTCATGATTTCATTGGAGGATACTTAGAGTGTTACATTGATGATATTGTAGTAAAATCCCAATCCATAGAGGAACATTTGTTTCACTTGGAAGCAGCTTTTGAAAGAAAGAGAAAGTTCAAGTTGAAACTTAATCCTCTCAAATGTGTTTTTGGTGTATCAGCTGGAAACTTCTTGGGCTATGTAGTACATAAGAAGGGAATACAGATTGATCAGAACAAAGCCAAAGCTATCATCAAAGCCAGACCTCCATCAAGTAAGAAAGAAGTACAAAAATTTCTTGGGCAAGTTAATTTTCTTCGAAGATTTATTTCTAATACTGCAGGGAAAACTAAAGTATTTTCTTCCTTATTAAGGTTGAAAGATGAAGAGCAATTTGTGTGGACAGCAGAGCATCAAACTGCTTTCAAAGGAATCAAAGCCTATTTGGCCAACCCTCCAGTGCTGATGCCACCAAAGGGTGATAAGCCCTTGAAATTGTACATAGCTGCAACAGAGAATTCGTTGGGAGTTTTCTTAGCCTAAGACAATGAAGAAGGCAAAGAGCAAGCTGTTTATTACCTTAGTAGGTTTCTAAATTCTTATGAATGTAAATATTTAGCTGTAGAAAAGCTGTGCCTTGCATTGTATTTTGCTGCAATGAAATTAAGATACTATCTTTTGCCTACAACTGTCTTGATAATTGCAACCACAGATTTGGTTAAATATATGTTATCTAGACCGATGTTGAGGGAAAGAATTGGCAAATGGATACTAGCTTTATCAGAATTTCATCTAGAATATGTCCCCCAAAAGGCAGTAAAATGACAAGTTTTAGCTAATTTTTTGGCAGACCACCCATGTCAAACATAAAGCCAAGAGATAATGGAACTTGGTATGGTTAGTGTTGAACCATGGCAAATATGGTTCGATGGATCAAAAGCCACTGGTCTAACTGGAATTGGTGTGGTGATTAAGTCATCACAAGGGATAGAAACCACACATGATTTTAGAGTGGATGAAATTACTTGTTCCAATAATCAAGCTGAATACGAAGCTTTAATATTGGGATTGGAAATACTTATTGGATTACAAGCACATGCAGTTGACATATTTGGAGATTCTCAATTGGTAGTTAACCAGGTGAAAGGGATTTTCAAATGTCAAAGTATAAGCATGCTGCCATACTATGTTGTTGAATTACCTTTGCTGTCTCAATTCCAGATAGTAAACGTAACTTATGTCCCCAGATTCTTGAATAATAAAGCTAATGATGTGGCTCAGAAAGTTTCAAATTTCAAGAGAAGGGACAACACTCAAAGGAACATAAGCCAAACAGCATATCAAAAGGTAATACCACCTTTGAATAGAAGAAATATGGTCTTAGAAGTCAATCATAATGACTTACAAGAGCAAGATTGGAGGCATCCAATAATGCAGTATCTAGCTAGCCCATCTTCGCAGAAAAATCAAATTGCAGTTTATGCAATATATAATGTATGGTAATGCTCTCTACAAAAGGGGGGCAGATGGGTTATTATTGGAATGTTTAGGTCCAAAGGAAGCATTGACAGCCATGGCTGAGGTTCATGAAGGCATCTGTGGTGCTCATCAGTCTGGTGTGAATATGAGATGGCTGCTTCGAAGGCATTCTTACTATTGGCCAACTATCCTTAAGGATTGCATAGAATATGCTAGAGGTTGCCAGGCATGCCAGAAGCATGACACAATAAGACATGTACCCATAACTGATCTATATGCAGTTGCGAAGCCTTGGCCGTTTAGAGGATGGGCTATAGATATGATAGGGAAAATACATCCACCCTCTTCGAAGCATCATTGTTTCATCTTAGTGGCCACAGATTACTTCACTAAGTGAGTCGAAGCTAAGCCATATAAGGCTGTAGATCAGACCGAAGTTATTGGATTCATTAAAGATCTGATCCACAGATTTGGCATCCCATAGATTATAACTGTTGATAATGGAACCGTATTTGATGGGAAGTTAGTAAAGTCTTTTATGACAGAGTTTGAAATTAGCCTTGTTAATTCTACACCTTATTATCCACAAGCCAATGGTCAGGCAGAATCACCCAACAAGTCCTTGAAGAAAGGAATACAAAAAGTTGTGGAAAACAATCTCAGGGATTGGCATAACTTACTGTTGGATGTATTATGGGCTTATAGGACTTCTCCAAGATCAAGTACAGGGGTTACTCCTTATGCCTTAGTATATGGGCATGAACCTGTAGAAATTAACATCAAGTCCTTAAGGGTAAAATGCCAGGATAAGTTAGTTCCTAAGCAGTACCATCAAAGTATGTGCTTGGAATTAGAAAATATATATGAAGCTAGAATTCTAGCATTAAATAGCATTCTTTTCCAAAAGAAGAAAACAACCAAAAACTATAATAAGAAGGTCAAACACATTAGCTTTGATGAAGGTGATTTGGTATGGAAGACAATACTCCCAATAGGGATTAAAAGCCATAAGTTTGGCAAATGGTCACTTAACTGGGAAGGACCATATCAAATTCATAGAGTTTTGCCTTCGGGAGCATATCATTTGAAACATTTGAATGGATATGTACATTCCAAGACGATTAATGGCAGATATTTGAAGCCTTATTTTCCAACCATATGGGAAACACAAGGAATAGAATAAATGCTAAATAAAAAGAACATGAAAACACTCAAATGATGAATAGGATTTTATTTCATAATGAGTTAAATACATGCAGCCATAGATTGGCCCAAAAGTCAGTACAATGTTTCAGTTGTTTCTTTACAATGGATTTTCTACTCTTAAGAGATGGGAACAACTGAATGGCTGTAGCCATCTCCTGCTTTCGATCAGCTAGTCCTTGATTAGTAATTTGCAGTTTGGCGGGAGTTCGATCTAAAGCTTGGTTGACTGCTGATAGCTCTTCCTCAAGCTGAGCTCTCTTCTCCAATAGTTGAGCTCGAAATTGGGAGACAAAGGAATGTTGCTCTTTCAGTTCTGACACTTCAGCATGTATTTTGGAAACAAAACTCTGGTCTCTCAGCAATTTCTCCTCTGCTGCCTTGGCAACTTGGCAGATGTTGATGTAAAAATCAAGGGTGGCTGCCACCTGAGATAAATGACTTGAAATGGTCATGTTGGATTGCTCAATAATTTTGCAGCACTAAAGGAAGCCATTCTTGATTATAGGCCTTTGTAAGGCTTCGAAAGGAATCCTTGAGAAGGATGTTAGCAACTCCAAACAACTGTCCAAGTCTATCGAAGGCAAGGAAGTCCTACCACTGGAAGAAGAGCTCTCAAAAATTTCTAGTAGAGAATCAGCTAGGACTAATGGCTCAGCTTCATTGCTAGCTGTTGGACTGGTGGAAGGTATGTCAAAAAGACTAGCTAGTCTAGCCTCGAAGATGTCTATCTCATCTGTTGACATGGAGGGTGCAGAAAGAGCTATGGTAGAAGGAAGAAATGGCTGTATAGGAATAGGAGAATAAGGTGAAGTATCGTTAGCAGTCTCCATGGTTTTGGTTACCAGTAGATCAAGAGAAGGGGGACTGGAGCAAAGTAGAGGTAATGAATAAGGAATTGGAAAGCTACCAGTGCCTTCTCTATAGAAATCAGCTATCATCGAAGATGAAATGACAGCTGGAATTTCCTTAGGAGGGGAAGGAGCAGCAAAGCTTGAAGGGAGAGCAAATTGAGTAGAATTGAAGGATAGGAGAGGAAGGTATGGTCTTAAGCTAAAAAAAAGTGACGCAGGAATGCTTTGCTTCAAGAAAGATAGGAAAAATGCAGGATTGAGGAGTGGGAGCATTGCTTGAATTGGTTCTACATTTTGAAGTCTTTCAACTTCAGATGAAATTGGAGGAATCCTTGTTGAAGGAGGAGGCAGAGTAGTTGTTACTGCAAAAGAAAAAATACAAAGCAATGTCAAGCCTCAGTATCGAGAATTTGAGAAAGATGAATAGAAGTACGAAGAACCTTACTGGTTTCAGAAGTAGTAGCTATGATTGGAGAGCTGCGAAGAGTATAGTGTCCAGCAGCTTGTTGTTTTCTTGCAACTTCCTTTTGGAGTGCATCAGTGGCAGCAGCTTCATTCCTGAGCATTTGCTGTTGCCTCCTCCTCTCAGCCCTTTGAATTACAATGAGTTCTTTGGAATGCTCTGCTTGCACTGCTTTAGCAGATGCTTCGTGGATGGGATCTCCAGTGAAATCAGCAAGAGAGAGAGTCATTTTCTTCCTTCTTTTTAAGGGTATCTCTTGCTTTTGTTCTGCCTCTTCTTCTTCTGTTTCTTTTTCTGCTGCGTGAACCCCGGGTGCCTCCTCTTCAAGATCAAGTAAAAGCTTTCTTTTCTTTTGTTGTTGCTGTTTGCTCCTGAGAAGGTTTAAAGCTTGGACTTTTTGGGGAGAATCCCCCTGAGAGACACCCGCACAACCTATATCAAAAGAAGAGTTATAAGTAAAGACAAGAGCATCATAAGTGAGAAGAAAAGGAAAGATACCTTTCTTCGAGGCAGCTCGAGTAACTCTGGGAGGAGTTGAAGCAACAGGAATAGGCTTCATGGTGACAGGTGCAAGAACTGTAGTAGCAGGAGCAGTGGAAGGGGTAACAACTCCAGCCCCTTTCAATTTGGCTTGAGGTACGTCCAGTACCATTAATAGGTCTTGGGGAGGAATGGCCAAGTGTACCTCCATATTGGCCATCCACTAGTTTTGGCACCTTTTCAATATGTTACTTTGAGGAATGAAAAGGAAGTACTCAAAGTCAATAAAGTCCTGGATGAATTTAGAAGTTGCTTCTTCTAATCTAAATCTTCGAACCTTCAAGTCCCTGTTGGTAAGACTTAGTGGGTGTTTGGGAAGTGGGTTTTTATGTAGGTTTTTTTAGTTGTAGGATATTATTGGATAAAATTTTTTTAGTGTTTGGGAAGATAGTTGGGTTTTTTTGTGGTTGGATGTGATATTTGTGAGAGAAAAAGTGAAATGTTTATGGGGTTGGATGTGATATTTTGTTTGGATGTGTTTTTTTTGGTTTTGCAAAACTTTTGTCTTTTAGTGGAAAAAATGAGAAAAAAATTTGGGAACCAAGTTCCCAAACACCACCTTAAATTGGTCTGGCTACAGAGAGGTATTGGGACCCCTTGTGAGAAACCAAATTGCCTAGCAAATTGGGCAGGACAATAGGGTTTAGTAATGCATTTGTAAGCTCTGGGGTTCATAGTCCCAATGAATAACTCTCTAGGGATCAGAATAGAGGCCCATATGTTTTTGTGTTGGGGTAAAGAGCATGACCTGTCACTCAAAAAGGTCCTCAACCAGGATGGACCAATGTTGGTAGGTTCGAAGGGACGGAAGCTGTGAGAAGAAGGGGAAGCTGAGAGTTGGTGAAAGAAAGAAAAGTAAAAAGCAAAGGTGAAAGGATAGAATGAAACATTGGCTAACTTCATGCCATGAGTAGTGGGGTTTGGCTCTAAAAACTTTAGGCATTTAGATTGTAATTCGGTAAAATATGTAAAAAGCCAAAGTTGAAGTATCCAAAATGGACCTTCTTGATTGGCATCCAAGGGTTTTTCACAAAAAAGGGAACATGCTCTATAAACATGGCCTAGTACGAATGGAGCTAAGGCTACCTTTCTTTGTAAGACAAGGGTTTTAGCAAGATGAGCAAATTCAGGCATGATCCTTTGAGAAGAGGTGCAGAAGAGAAACTTGCAAAGCCAATATAATATAAAAGAAAAGAATTCCCTATCAGTCACAGGACCCTCTCTTTTATTCTCAGCCTTGACAAAGTCACTATAGGATGAGTTAAGGGAAGGGAGAGAAAAAGGGGTTGTAAGGTCAGGATAATCTGGACCAATGGGGGTTCCAGTAGGGGACAATCCTAATAGATGGCAAATATTAAGAACAGTAAGGGCCATTATCCCACATCTGAATTGAAAGAAATTAAAAGCAGAATTCCAAAAACAAAGGGCAGTAGGTATTAAGAAAGGGTCCTCCGAAATGGTGAACCCGGATAATTGGAGGGCGTCGAAAAGGCAGAACTCTTGAAGATCCAGAGTCCTATCAGGGACAACCTGATCATACCATTCTTGCCACTCTGGTCTCACCGTGGGCCAGCAGCGATAAGGGCGGTTCATCCTCCAGCTTCCCCAGTCAAGACCACCTTCGTAAAGGAGACAATGGTCCTCTAGACGTGGATACAAAGCTGGAAGCTCAGTAGAAATCTCTCTGAAGATGGGCCCAAGCACATATTCTTGCTGCTCATGACGACAAGGAATGAAGATGCGTTCGTCAATGGCGCTTTTCTCACTAGCCTTGTACTTTTCACACTCTTCGTCGATAATCCTTTTCAAGGCTACGGATGGACTCGCACGCTCCACGATCGGTATTTTCGAAGAAGAAGACTTTATTTGGTAATGAGCAGCAAGAAGGAGAGGGTCAGTAGAGATGAGGGGTTTGTATGTTTGACAAACGAATGAATTCAGAGCACGAAATAAAAGGGTTTTAAAACCTTTGTGTCTGAAAAATATACCCAATTGTTTTATGTAGGCGGAATTCGTAAAGAAGCACTAAAGGTACGGATGCGAAAAGTTTCTTTCTATATTGATAGTTGTGGAGGGAAAACGCATCTCAAATACTGATGTCAGCTTTGAAATAAAATATTTGGCTTCGAAGCCAAATTTTGGCTCCAAAATCAAATGACAAACGGCTTCGAAAGTAGGAAGTCGACTTCGAAGCACATTACACGCCTCACAGTGAAAGAATGCTTAGGTATTTGTTTACTTCAAAAGGATTGAGGACCTGTTTGTAGGTTTCTAAATGAGAGTAAAATCCTTCGAAGCAAAACTTGAAATACCTTAAAGTTAGAAATTGTTTATTCTAAGTTTTAAACTAGTAGTTGGTTTGATATGATACAGAAGAAATCATTAGTGCAGTCCTTAGAAGAGGTTACCATATTTTGGAAAATGCAAGCTGTTTATTTGAAACAAAATTAGTTGATTTGAAATTATATTAACCATATGTTGGGGAATTGGATATGATCAAATCAAGTTTCGAAGAGCAAAGTTGATAGATTCAAAAATTTGATTCTGAAAGGAAACCAGCAAAAGTTGTCAATTACATTCCATATGTTGGAAAGGTTCTGTTAGAATATTTTATGTTAGTGCTTTAGGCTTTAGATGAGTGCATTTCCTTTCGGTGGCTTTCCATCATGAATTGTCCATTATCAATTGTCCACCATTGTAAATTTCTCCTATATAATGGAGAGTGTAGCTCTTTATTCATATAACATTCAATAACAATCAATCAATCATACATCAATTTATACATTAAATTCTACATGGTATCAGAGCAGGTTTAGAACCTAATATTTTAGCTTCACCGGTGGGCGGCAACCTCGCCTTGGCCGCCCGCCGGATCTCAACCTATTCCGCTTGTTTTCTACACATATCTTCACTGTGCACTCTCTGGTGATTATTTCACCAAACATTGAAATAAGAGAACCTACTCTTATCTTCATGGAACACCTCTGTTCCTCTCTGTCAATGGCGAGGCCTCAAATGGGTTTTCACCAACGGTTCTTCTCTTGTCTGCAACGATCTCTCTCTACAATGTCGAAGTCATCGACGGCGACGACGATGTCCACGTTGGCGATCAAGCCGGAGGTCTACAAGCACAGCCCAGTCCACTACGTCGTCGCACTAGGCGATCACACCACCCTCTCTCGAATCGCCTCATCCTTGCCCAGACTCGCCGATCCAACTCAGATTCACACCGAGTCGGACTCGCTAGCCCAAGCGCGAGTCTCCGACCAGATCTTCGCTGTGCTTGACCGCCGCGACAATCCTCACGGCCGATCACGAAGCAAACGATTCAGAGCATCTTCAATCAACAAACGATGGCCTTCCTCGCCTGAATCTGAAACTCCGATGATCGCAGAATCAAAGGCGTTTACTAAGAAAAGAGAGAGCTCGTCGAGTTCGTCTTCGTCGGAAAGTTCTCAGGTGGAGGTGGCGCGTCGATGTACGCACTGCGCGTCGGAGAAGACACCGCAGTGGCGAACCGGACCGTTGGGCCGAAGACGCTGTGCAACGCGTGCAGAGTCCGTTTCAAGTCGGGCAGGCTCTCAAACTCACAGAGGTGAGGGTGAACCAGTTCCTCCGGTCACAGTAGTTGGGCCGACTTCTCTTTTAACTATGGGAGAAGACTCTACACAACTGGTTTCTCAACCTTCTAGTCAAGCTGATCAGGTTTCTGAGGCATCTGGATCAAGTGTTCTTGCCCACAACAGACAGGGTATCGTGCCCACTGCTTCTCACACAAACCAACACCTCCACTCACTCTCTTCAATTGCAAAACTCAAAAACAGAGATTGGTTTTATTTTATGATTATTCATTTTATTATTATTATTATTATCATGTACCCGGCTCTCCTTCTCATTTTTTCACTTTCCAACCCACGTGAACCATTTTTTTAAATAATTGTCCACCACTTTTGAAAACAAACAAACAGCTTTCATTCATTCCAATTGATTTTTTTGCTTAGTCTTGTACCTTCATGCCATCCGCATTTGCACAACAAAACTCATTTTATTTATCCCAGGGATCAATCCCGATTTTACACCCAAAAAAAAAAAAAAAAACTCACAAAAAAAAACAAATCAACTACAACAAAAACCGGCCTTATTTTTTCGCCTCTTCAGCTGTTCTCTTCTTTTTGCCTTTGTCTTGGGCGTCCCTTGCCGGTGCTGCCTCCGTGTTTCCCACGCCGCCGAGCACGTTCACTTCCCGTTGCTCCTCAACTGTCACATATGGCGGACCTCCAAATCTGAGCATCACGGTGGCCTTCCGCTTCAGTTCCTTGTTTTCTGCCTTCAGCACACATATCTCTGCTCGGGCATCCGTATACATGCTCTGGAGCAGAGCCAGTTGGGCTTTTACCTGCTGCACCTCATTTGTTCTACTCTGAAGCCGGTGCGACAGGTTGTTGACCGCCGTCATTGTCTCAACACATGACTTCAGAGTATAATAATTGGCCTCAATATCAGATTGAGCAGCCATTATCTGCTCAACTGACAACATTGGGAAGTTCAACGGCGTAAAACCAGGGGCGCTTGGTCCAGGGGCACTTGGTTGAGGTTCAAGGGCAACTGCCCCGGCTATCTCTCTAGTGGCCTCGTTGAGGTCGGGAAAGAGAGTGAGACCACGGGACGAAGAGGCTATGTTCTGGGTAGTTGAACGGGAAGAAGAGGCCATATTCAGGGTTGGTTGTAGAGTGTTTCAAAGATAACAGCTCTCAGAGAACGACGAGTATTTTTTCAGAGGTTTTCAGCTGGTTTGTTATGCATCAGCGGTAGCCTCGCCTTGGTTTAAATAGGCAAGGCAGACACGCGTATCACGCGCCTCTCAACGCCAGACGACAAATCGGCACGCCTTTTGATGGCTCGACTTTTGATGGCTGTCGGGCACGTCTTTTGATGGCACGCCTTTTGATGGCACGCCTTTTGTGGGTCCGACAAGACTCTGTAAACTGTCCCGACATTGATTCCGGTTAGCTCCTATATGGGTCCGACAAGACTCTGTAAACTGTCCCGACATTGATTCCGGTTAGCTCTTATATGGGTCCGACAAGACTCTGTAAGCTGTCCCGACATTGATTCCGGTTAGCTTCTATATGGGTCCGACAAGACTCGGTAAACTGTCCCGTCATTGATTCCGGTTAGCTCCTATATGGGTCCGACAAGACTCGGTAAACTGTTCCGACATTGATTTCGGTTCTCAGCTACAACGGTTCGACACAGCCATATAGTGTCTTCTACAACGGTCCGACATGACCCCGTAAACTGTTTTCTACAATGGTCCGACATGACCCCGTAAACTGTTTTCTACATCGGTCCGATATGACCCCATAAACTATCTTCTACAACGGTCCGACATGACCCCATAAACTGTCTTCTACCTTGGTCTGCCATAACCATACGGTCTTCTACAACGGTCTGACACGACCATACAGTGTCTCCTATCCACTTTTATTTGTCAGATTATTTTCCTGTTTTGTTACTCTCTCCAAACTCAAGTTGGTTGGTTCCTATCCCCCTTGAGTTTGAGGGGGGCTGTTAGAATATTTTATGTTAGTGCTTTAGGCTTTAGATGAGTGCATTTCCTTTCGGTGGCTTTCCATCATGAATTGTCCATTATCAATTGTCCACCATTGTAAATTTCTCCTATATAATGGAGAGTGTAGCTCTTTATTCATATAACATTCAATAACAATCAATCAATCATACATCAATTTATACATTAAATTCTACAGGTTCAAGTTGAACTTCCAGCATTTCATTGAATATGATCAAATCAAGTTTCGAAAGACAAAGTTGATTAATTCAAAGCTGATGGCTGAGGAATTATGCTGGTCCTGGAATCAGTACGAAAGGCAATAATTGTTTTCTTCAAGGGAAAGATTCATACTTTGGAGGAGTTTGAGTTAGAATTTGGGATGAAATTGGGGAGTTAAAGCACATCAACCATACAGATTAAGTTTACAATTGAAATGGTAAATCAGAATCTGACAAATGAAATTCGGAAAGCCCAGTTTTATTGATAAATGCTGTTGATACTAGAATTCATTTGATTACATTCTTGATTTCATAGAAATATGGAATGGACAGAGTTACAAGATCATGAAATTTAGTCTAACGAAATTCAATAAACAAAAATTCTTTTCCTACTCTATCCTCTATCTTGTCCAGGTTTGGCTTGTCTAATTGGTAAGCCCTTAATTGAGAAGTGAGTTGTTGGGCTTTCACTTCGAATTCTATTTGTTTTAAGGCTTTGTCTGTGGCATCCATCTCATCTTCTTCATGCACTCCACTCATTGCAACATCCTCGCCATGCTTAGAATCCTGGTTCCTGAAGGCCTCATAGTCATCAAGGAGGTTCTCTGCCTCATATTGAACCTGAATTCGAGCAAAGAGGGCTTCATCCAGAACTTCACTGGTAATGGAAGCCTGGAAGTACCAGTTAAGCAGGAGAAGAAGTTGGTCTAAAAAGGTATAAAGCTCGATTTGGGCCACAGGGTTGAGAACATGACTTCGAGACATAATGTCACAAGTCCATAGAAAGTTTTTGTGGGGAATGTCATCTTGAAGGACTTCAAAAGATACATGGGAGAAAGCAGCAAGTAAGGTCTGAGCCCTAAGCTGCTGATAAGGAGTTGGAGGCACTGGGGCTTAGTAGGGGGTGAAGTGTTGGCCCTCAGAAAGAGTGAGTTTCAATTCATCAATCCAATTTGGATTGGAAGGCAGAGGAGGAGCAGTTGGAGTTTCTCTAATCGAATCTAGGAATTCAGGTCTGGCCACACATTCTAGCCAATCGGAGGTACAAAGTTTTGCTTTCTTGGCTAAAAGCGTAGGACTGATCCCTAAAGCTTAACCAGGACATTGGACACTTCGAACTATCCGATATGGCAAGGTAGAAGTATACCATGATGAAAGCAAATTGTCCTCAAGACTGCGTATACGGTCAATAGGAACATATGGGTATACTACAGAACTGCGTTTAGATGGAGGGATTTCAAGAGGGTCATTGAATTCTGGGAACCGGTAATGAATGCGCTCCCTCGTCTGAGGTTGAGTAGGGGTAGGCCAAGTTCCCCAGCCAGAAGTCGTAGAAGAAGAAGAAACAGCAGCTTCATCCCATGCGGAAAGCTTTGTCGCAATAGGTTCTTGGTTCGAAGGTCGGTGATTTGTGAAAGCTTCCATAACTTGTATAAATGGAGGAGGATAAAGGTGGCTAATCAATGTATGAAGGTTCTTTCGAGGACGAATAGCGTCATTAAATAACTCTTCGTATGCTTGATCAATGTAAGAAAAGATTGGTTTGGCCATAAAAGATGTATCAGTCTTTTCGAATACTGAGATAGTGGGAGTGTTCAAGGGTTAAAAGAGAGTTTAATGCAAATGATGAATGACGGTTGCATTTCTGGAAAATGCAAAAGCCCATGCACGTTCTAAGATGTGGGTAAAGTACCTTGCTCCACTAATATCACCAAGTATTGGGTATATTAGTGCGGAAGGTAATGTTGGCTACATATTTTGTATAAACCAGTTACAGTTCGACACGTGGCAAGAAAAGAGCAATATAGGAAGACAATTCAAATCTTCAATCGTAATCACACACGTGGCAGTTAGTATTAGTTATTGTGGATCTGCATAAACACTAGATCAGCAAAGAGATGCAAAATGGCGTGGCTTCAACGATTATTCATATTTAAATTCAAAATCAAGAGGGAAGCCTAACTGCAGATATGGCATAGTGAAACTAACTATAAGGTAACATGATCAGCGACTATGGAAGGGTGGTTCGACGGTTAGAAATGCAGTTCGACGGTTGTCATTGAGAAGTATAAATAGCAGAGAAGGTCTCAGAAAGTGCCTCCCGACTCAGATAAAAAAAAACCAGTTTTATCTACTTTATTTTCTTTCCAGTTTTTACATTTTCTTGTTCTTTACATTTCTGTACTTCAAATTCCTGCACTACACTTCGTTCTTAGGAGTAATTTCAAGTAGTTTGTTGCTGTAACCCTCTACGAGGCTGATTTGGATCTTTGTAAGTCTTTCATTTTACTTAATGAAATGTTACAATTGTTCTTCATTTAATCATTGTTTGCTTAATTCTCCTAAACAAAGCCTGATAATTGGTTTGCTTTATTCTTGTTCTTCATTTAATCATTGTTCCTAAAAAATGATTGAAATGAAATGTTACACTAGATCATTGTTCCTCAATGACGATTGTGTTTGCTTAATTCATATGTAAATTCATTTAATCATTGTTTGCTTAGTTTGTTGCTGTAACACTAGTCTTTCATTTTAGTTCTTTCAGTCTCACATATACATAACATTAATTACAACATTAATTAGGTGAATGTATAGTGGTAAAAACATATCTCTATTATTTATCACCGTGTTTGTTTTACCATTTTCTTTTATTTTTCCATATTTATTTATATTTATATTTTTAACATATGTGCTACATAGACAAAAATAATTTATACAAAATGGTTCATTGGGTGGTACTCGAGTAATTCTTCATACTATTTATCAATTGACAGATGTGCGGGTGGTTTGCAGATTGGACTTTTTTTTATAAAAAAAATTATTTTGGAGCCTTTTTTTTTATTTTGTAAATATTTATTTTGGACCATTTTTCCCCCATTTTCTGAAATGTTTCAACATTAATAATTAATAAATTAAAACTTATAAAATCAAAAATACAGCAAAATCAATTCCCAACACAAACAAATCATTCAAAATCCTAAACTAGATCATCAATCTCATTTACTAGCTACTATCCAACAATACAATTAAAATAAAATCATTCAAAATCCTAATCTTACCTAAAAGTAATTCTTCATTAACTTTTACATTCATCCAAAATGCAATAATAAAATAACAACGGTCCAAGTTTTAAAAATAAAAAAAAATTAAAAAAAAATTCGAAGACCCGCACCCGCACCTGCAATCATGCCATATTCCAAACTGCATCCGCTCACATTGTATTTGCAAAACAGCCCATTTGTATGCGGATTGGTTTGGGTTGGGCGGATTGTGTGGTTCGGATAACTCTTTGCCCTGACCTAATGGAGGAGGACTGCAAAAAACTATACTTGAATGTAGGGATGTAAGAAAAAATCGAAAAAATTGACCAAACCAATTGAACTTGACCGAAATAGCCGTATTTGGTCTGTTTTTTTAATAAGAATCAGTCTATATGAGTTTTTAATTTGATTTTTTTCGATTTTCTGTTCGGTATCGGATTAAGCACCTTATGCACCAAACTAAACTGAAACCGACTGCTTCAACATATATTGTATTTATAATACATATAAAATTTAATAATATAATGATATTAATAAATATAATAAATTATTAATCTCAATTAATTAACATTATCATTCCTATAACCTAAGTTATGATACCCTTTATTAACTCTAACTCACTATCCTTGAAGTCTTAGTATTAATTATTATTATTTTTGTTTGTATTTTTGTTAATCTAGAAATTGTAAAGTATTTATTAAATTGATGGATTTAATAAATGGCTTAAATTTGAAAGATTCTAAATCGATTAAACCGCAAACCGAACCGCTTCCATTGGTGCGGTTTGATAGGAGAAGAGGTTTGTGTTGGTATTCAAAATAATAAAACCAACATTATCGGTTGAGTGAAAAAATTTATCTAAATACCAACCATACCGAACCGATTATATTCCTACTTGAATGTAAGATCAAATCCCTACTCAAAATGCAACTAAAACCTTCCAAGTAATACTCAATTTCAACATTGAATGTAGACCAAAATCAGCAATATTCAAACTTGCTTTTGGGTAAATTCCAAGAGATTCAAACGTATGGAGGACTTGCAAAAAACTACATTTCCAAATAGTTCCAACAAAACAAAAATTAGCAAGATAGCTGAAACCCATTTTCAACTTGCAAATTTTTAGTCCAAGAGTTTTTGCTAGTAATACTGTAGATCAGATGACCACCTTTCATTTGTTCTTTAACCATTATTCTAATTCCCTCTATATTCATGCAGGTACTTGCATCGATCTCCATAATGACACCTTCCTTGTTGGCTGTATAAATTGTATAAGCCAATCACGATTCAACACGTGGTATGAGAAGGGCAATTTGGAAAAGTAATATAAATTGCCAACCATAGTCAGACACGTGTGAACCTATACTGGTAATAATGGGTCTGCATAGCATTGGAATGATCGAGGGATATAAGGTGATGTGGCCTAACGGTTACTCACAAGGTTCAAATTCAAAATCAAGAGGGAAGCCTAATTGTTGACATGGCGTAGTGGAGTTAACTGTGAGAGAGCATGATTAGCGATCATTAAGGGATGTTTCGACGGTTAGAAGCTCATTTCGACGGTTATCATTGAGAAGTATAAATAGCAGAGAAGGCCCCAGAAAGAAGGACCCAGACTTAGATCTAGAAACCAGTTTTTATTCTACTTTATTTTCCTTCCACTTTTTACATTTCTTGTTCTTTACATTTCTGCACTTCAAATTCTTATATTGCACTTTATTCATAGGAGTAGTTTCGAATAGCTTGTTGTTGTAAACCTCTACGAGGTTGGATCAGATCATTGTAAGTTTTTCATTTTTATTTAATGAAATACTACAATTGTTCTTTATTTAATTATTGTTTACTAAATTCTCGTAAACAAGCCACCAGTAAAAGTCCTCTTCATTGAGGCTGAAAGAACTGAAACACAATCGTCTGATAATTGGTTGGCAATTAATCTTCTGTAAGGACTGATTGATCTTTATTGGCACGCTTAAAATTACAATACTAACCTTCGAAAGCCAAAAAGCCAACATATATTTTTGGCACGCTGAGTTGGACCAATTGAAATGGCTAGAAGTAATGTTTAGAAGAAAGTGTGGAAGGAGAGGTAGAGGTACCTGATCCAGAGGATAATGTGATAACACATCTTATGGAAACACCTATGGTTGAATAGACCAGTAATGCAGAACATGTACCACGTGTCCAGAATAGTGGATGAGACCATGGAATTAGACCATCCACCGTTTCATCTACTCAAACAATGAATTTGTGGGGAGGCCTAGTAGATGCCATGGGACAACAGTTAATGAAAACAATGGAAAGATGGGCAATATCCTTTATGGATCGGATAATACCCATCAACCAACTAACACAAGACATATAGAGGAAATTTCAAATGTCCCTGAGCAAAGATTGGCTAGAGACAAACAGCCTATGCAAAGTAATGGACATACTAATGGTCAAACTAATAATCAAAATTATGAAAGACCATCACCTTAGTCTTGGTATGAGCCTCTTTCAAGGCTTATGATAAACCAAAATGCCTCATTACTTAACAGTGAAGCCATGCAAATTGGTGGATATGGGCCAACACAAGAAAATGGCATGAGGATGTTTCCAAATCCCATGTTCGAAGCCATACTTGGCACAAGGGGGATCACTAATCCTTTGTTCGAATTTGTACCCGGGGGTTGGAAGGGTTTCCTGCGGTTGGAAAAGACACAACACCTGTTCCTCCTATTACAGCACCTTTCGCAAGTCCTTTCGCAGGACAGGCTCAGAGAGGTCAACCATACCCTCAACAACAGTCGGCACCATAGGGACAACCAGTCCCAAATATACCTCCCTATGGACCAAGAGGACCTCAGACACAAGGTTTTCCACCAAATCCTGTGTTTGTTCCTCCAGTGATGGTTCAACAAGCACAAAATATGGTTCCTACGGACCAAATTGCTGATATTGTTAAAGAAATGTGTGGACCTATGGCTCGGAGGGTTCAAACTCCTGTGTACCGGAAACCATATCCAGAATGAGTGGATAGGGTACATGAATACCTAAGAGGGTTTAGAATACCAAACTTTGCTCTTTTTTATGGAAATGGAAACTAGTCAACAATAGAACATATTGCTAGGTTCGCTGCCCAATGTGGTGAATTTACTAATAATGATTACATGAAGTTAAGACTTTTTTCAAATTCTCTAACTGAGGCAACTTTTGTATGGTATATTAACCTTACACCTGACTCTATCCAAACTTGACAACAAATGGAGGAGGCATTTCATGCCCAATTCTTCCAAACGGAGCTAGAAGTTTCTATGGCAGATTTGGCAAGTTGAGTCAAAAGCCTGATGAGAAGGCTGTTCAATTTATTGTTAGATTCAAAAGAGCACGAAACAAGTGTAGGGTCATTCTACCAGAGCCTGAATTTGTGAGTACACACAAAGAGAAAAAGAACAACGATCAATAGAGAAGTTGACAAAGTCATTTGAAAGTTCTAAATAAAATCATTCTACAATAGATAAAAAGCTATATTATTATTGTCTTTTTTTTAGTTGAAATTATATTATTATTGTCTTGTTTTTGTAGTTGAAATTTGGTTGGACAAAGGTTTGTCCCTAATAATCAATTTTAATAGTTTAATGTGTTAATTATTAAACTTGATAGACTTTTAAGGGGTAAAGTTAAACAAATTTTTTTTGAGGGGCATAAGCTTGCATATGGATCGGAATGAAAGCGGCTGGAGGATGTTTGAACATATTAGAGTCTTGCCTAAGGCCAAGTTTTTCCACGGCAGCTTTCCAACCGCACTGGAAAAAGATGTCCTTAGTTCCCTCGACTTGTCGTTCGTAGGTTTTTTCGCCCTCCGGATAGTCACGATCTTCGGCGTCGTCCACTTGCTTCTCTAACTCGCCCTTGTGCGCTTCCCACAACTTCCGCAGCTCAGCAATATACCTAGCTTTGGTTACCTGCAGCTCATTTTGCTTGTCCTCATCCGTCCTTGCCAGCCGTTCTGCAAGCTGGTTGCGCTCGGCCTCTGCCACCCCCTGTGCAGTCTTCAACTTCTCCAGTTCGGTCGTTTTTGCTTTATTATCCGCGATGGCCTCCCGTAGACTTTGCCAGACAAAAATCATGCGTTTATGAGCAAGATGGTTTTTCTGTACGGCCTGGAGAGATGCAGAAGTTAGTACGGGGAACCGATCAATAACTTGAAACAAAACCATTTGATTACTTACCAGAACGATTGACTTTGCCGCCGATCGAAAGACTTTCAGATCGGACAGTTCATCGTGCTTCTTCATGTCCGTAGGGAGAAGTAAACCCTTGGTCATGTTGAAGTCGATCGAATAGTCCTTGTTGGCATATACTGAGTTTGCAACCGACACTGCTCGGCCCTTGTATTTTAGTTCGGGTGACTAGATTGGGGGGGCAGTTGATTGGTTGATTGGTTGGATTGCCCAACAAGAGATTGTTCATTCTGGTCTCCCTAATCAACCAATGGTAGCTCAGCTGAATCCTCATCAACCAGGCGCCGCTCAGTTTGTGCCAGTCTTGGTCTTTTCTTGGATCGACCAATAGCTTGCTCGCTAGCAAGAGCCAGCACCGATCTCTTGTCTAGCACGATTGGCGTAGAGGATCGACCCCCAGCAGGTTCCGCAGGCTGAGAGTCGCTCAACTCGCCTGTAATCATCGATTTGATAGCGCGGATCATGGCCATATTTTGCTCGGCGGTTAAGGGAACTAGTCTAATCGACAGGAGAGTTGGGTCTAGTTCTGGAGAAAGAACACGAAGAAAATCAGTGACCCTGCTCTTACGTGACACAGTATGCTGGTAACTCGGTTCGAAACCGAGCAATTTTTTAGCTTCACGCTCCTCGACCGGATGCCATAAAGAAACTTTTATTGCCTCTCGGTTAGCGTTGGAGTAATCGTCCGCCAAGAGCTTATAATCTACAAAAATGAAGCAAGGGTTAGATCGGTAAAGGCAATTCAAATTCAAAAAAAATTACACCACGCCATGATGCTCACCAGTACTCCCAAAAATTTTATGTAGCTACCAGCCCAGTATGGGCGCTTCGATGTCTTCGTAATTCCCAGACACCCACAGGAAGTCATCATCATTCACCTCTTTGTCTAGATTGCCCTTTATGAGTTTTGCTCGGCCCTTTCTAACCTTGAGGTACCAGCAGAAGCCTTCTTTATTTTTACTAAGTGTGTATTGGTGGAATATCTCGGCGAGACCGAGATTCAGACTGAGTATCCTATTCAGCGCGACCACGCCATTTATTAGTTTGTATGTTTTGTTGGAGACTTGGGTGGGACACAGCTTAGTTTGCCTCAAAAATTCACAAACCAGGGGTTAGACCGGGAAGCGCAAACCGCCTTCTACAATAGACACAATCGTGAAGGGGCATTTGTCCAGTTTGCCCCAGGGAGTGTCTCTCTTCTTGGCTAGCTCCAGGTGGACATCATCTAGAATGTTGTACTCTCTACAGAATTTAGTCATTGCCCCAGGAAAGCTGACCATAAAGCGGTATTTCCTCATCTATCCCGGTTTTATTTTGTAAAATGAACTGACTGTAGCTCAGTCAAAATTGAGCTGCTTAGGTTATTATTTGCTTGGTCTTTAAGCCTCACCGATGTGATGTCGATGTATGCTTGGTCGGTCTTAGTTCTACATTATTAAGAATAAGTGCAAGCGTTAGCACGGCAACGAGTGCACGGCTCCCAAAGGCTTTCGTGTGCTAAACTTTGACACGGTTTGGGTTTTGGACCGGTCGTGAAACCTAACATGTTAGGCCGGTTTTTGGCCAAGTCCTAATCGCTTGGCGTTTATCTCGGCTGGACGATCCACCAAGTTTCAGCACGGACACTGTCGCTTGGAAGATCCACAAACCACTTTCAGTTCAGCTCAATCCTATTTGAGGATCTAGATTGAGACCTAGCTCGGTTTTTCTCAGAAATCAATTTGTTCATCCTAAATTTGAGGCTACACACAGAAGCTAAGAAAGACAAGGGGCACGATCGCCCCATATATGTTATGGGTTCCAGTTTTACTTAACTTCTACAGATGCCTATGATTTTGCCCCATGAGAGAAGCATTGACAGCATATCAATGGTCCCAAGCGAAGAAGGAAAATGAAGAACACGAAGAATACAAAAATGGTGATGAAAGTACGAGGGACTTATATATTTGGGTACCAAATCAGGCTCCAATCTACCTCGGCCTTCACTGTGATGCTCGTTGAGATAGAAAACTCTGGAAATAATGCGAGCGAGGGCGATAACAGTGGCGATAATGGCAGAGAAGGCAAAGACTCAAAGGGTTTAGGGTTTGGCTCGAGGAAGATGAACAGTGATAAGGGGGGAGGGGCAGACCTTTCATATATATGAATGATGCAAAAGGTGCCAACTTTTTGAATTTTAGAGATAATGGGACAACTGTAGGAATGCACCGAACCAGTCAGGGAAGGCCACGTGGCGTTGAAAAGATGGTTTGTCAGTCCTGCTGATTAATCGATGACAAGACTACTGGCGTAAACCTCATTGACCGACGAAATCGGATAGCTCAGTCTGAATAATAATCCCAATCACGCTCAGCTCGGATGGGATTAAGGGGTAATTGAGAGGGAGATTTGCGCCGAACGACTGGCCGATCTATACCAACACTGGACATGGTGTTAGGCCTCAAAGGGAGAGCTTGGGGCGCTGAGAACAAATTGGATCCGTGCCCAGTGTGACAGAACATTAAGATTGACCGAGATACACTTGGCCAAGCTAAGGTAGAATATGTTGTCAAACTGAGCTTGGCCTACGCAGATTATGGTGTTGGGCCGGGTTTGGATGAGCGGGCCCATAGATCAAATTGAGGTTTATTTGACCGAGTTATAAGTGGCTCGGACCGCGAATGTAGAAATAGACGACCCTTGAGGGCGGTGGGAGGCCGAGATACTGAGTGTCGCGCCCCGGGACTTGTCGGCTTTGATGGATCGGTTTGATTTTGCTTGGCTATAACTGTCTATTGTGATGTTTGTCTCTCAAGTGATAGCTTGGTTGTGTAAGCTACGTGGACCAATGGTAAGAAAGGGGAAATCTACTCCTGGTATGCGTCAATACCATTTGATGGTTCGACAAACACTGTTTGGAGGTTTTGGTCTCTACACGTGTAAGAAAGATAGAGGGAAGCATAGTCGCCTGCCCAGAGAAGGACAACAAATGTAGTGCACCCACAATCTCTGAGGCTGCATGGCCAACCTAGAAAAAGGAAGAACATGGAGACGTTAGAGGTAAACAATCTAAAAGGATTTCTAACTCTCTCCATAGTGCTCTTGACTCTCCTCTCCCAAGTGTGCTGACTTGATCGTCGGAGGGTTTATCCGGCAGCACACCGCCGGGTAGCTCACCGTCTTTCTGTTCTCAAGTTAAGCGACGCTGTGTGAAGCTTAGATCCAAGGAGTACGGAGAACGGAAAATGGAAAATATTTCACCCTCGTACAAAGTGGACAATAATTTTTTTTTTTTTAAAAATTCTAAACAGTGTAAGAGATTCAAGTCAATTTGAACTAAACTCAAGTTTATTTGGTACTAGGGATAACCCGTGCCTGAAGGCACGGTCAATAATTTTTTTGGTACCACACATGCTACGGAATTCAATTGTAATGACACTTAATACTTCACTCCAGCTTAATACTTCACAAATAAGAAGTTGAAATTGTTTCTACACAGTAAACTGGCAAAAACATTCATGAATTTCAAATAACAAACTTCAAAATTACAGTCCAAATAATGAATTTTATATTATAGTGTAGCATAAGCAAAGAATAGAATCTAAAAATCTTTGCTAAAATTCAAGTCCAAACAACAAATTTTAGAATTCAATCCACGTCAAAATGACACACGTATAGGAAACATTCAATAAAAGGATATTACTGAATTAGCATCATAACTGGTAACCTTTTCACTTTATCAAATTTCAATACCTTCAAGAAAAGGTGAACAAATATTTTGGTACAAAAGAGTAATCATCCTATCCAACTAAAAATAATAATAATTAATCATCCAGTTTAGAATGAGAGCCAACCAACTACACACATAAAGAGAAGCAACGTAACCCAACGTTTCTAATACGGATCAGCCATCTGCAACAAAATCACTTTCTTAAATTCACTTTAAAAAACCATTAGCTATGAGAAATCGCATCAAAATACATATGAGAAATCAACAAAATGATTCTTTAAAAGCAACTTTAATTTGACAAGAAAATGAACTCATTGCAGTAATAAAAATAATTTGAAGAACAATAACAAATGCATGAATAGCTTAATATAATATTATTGAATCAGATGATTTTTTGGTTTCAATTTGAACAATACCAAAAAAACTCAACAAACCCATGTTTAAGAGTGATAATTGCATGTTTCACAATTTTTTGCAATAACATTGTCATAACAATGGGACTAAAGGCTTGGTTGAATTTGGTTTGGTTTGGTTTGAACATTGTCATAGCAACAAATAATCTTCTTTCAATTTGTTTTGTAATTAATCCCTTTCTTTCAACACAAAATTCATGTACTTCTCTGATAGCTCTGAATATATCAGTGGTAAGCATAATTTTGACCCCATCATTGGCTGAAACACACATGAAAAATAGCATTGAGCAAAGATTCTAAACATGAATGTAAGAGAAAAGTTTACACAGGTTTTACATAGTGAAACCTATCAATAAAATGATAACCCTTGTATAGAAGTCTTCCTAATTGAATCGGGGAGCAAATTTCAACAGCAGCAAAAATATGAATTAGACAAACTTCTCCAAACATAGAACATACATTGATGAACTCGCCATTTTTCCAATTATCTAAGCTCTGTAAATAGATCAAATAATAAAAATAAAATTAAAAAGCCCTAAAAAAACACAAACTATTCTTTGCAAAATTCACGAAAAAATCAAAAATTTGTGTCATCACTACTATAAAACACAATATTTGTAATCTTTGAAAGACATGATGAGGCCACAATTTTAAATTCCCAACAATGCATGAAGCAACACATGACAAATTGCATGATGACAAATTAATTGAGAAAAAAAAAAAAAACAGAGATGATATGAAATGCATAGCTTGTATTGGCCACAACAAACACTAAAAATAATTTGGAAGGAAAAAATGAATCTGAACAATAATCCCGCAAGCAAAATCAATTTTTTACTTTGATATATAGGACCAATCATCACTTCACAAATAAAATCAAATGTTTTACATAGAATCAAAATGAAGATGCCACCTAATTACAACTGTATCAAATCATTCTCCCATTTTCTAATTTCTTGTATTTTGTCTTCTTGTGACAACCCTCACCACTGATTAGTGCTAATCTATGATTAAGCATGTTAAGTGACTGATTGACTGAAATTCTGACTGATTGATTGAGTGTATTAGTTTAAACGCATTTCTATCTGTTTGATTGTTAATTGATCTGTTCATGCTTTATGTTTTGAACTGCAAATTGAAGGCCTTATTGGCAGCCGAATCAGAAATTGATTAGTGTTTCATGCTAATTAGAATTAATGTGATTTTATGATATGTTTAATTAAAATGTGATTTTATGATATGTTTAATTAAAATGTGATTTGGAGCGATTAAATTGGATTAAATAATGTTAAATTACATTAGTTTGGCTTATTTACCAAATTGCCACTTAGTGGACAATCCTAGACCATTCTTTGTCTACTTCCCTCATGTTTGATATGCCATTCATTTCCTCTAGAGACCAAAACGTGAGAGAGAGCTAGAGAGTTGGAAGTAAGCTTGTGTTCATCAATATTTGCTTGAGAATTAGAAGAATTGAAGAGTAGATTACATAATTGAGCTTCTAGACTTGGAATTCAAGACCTAAGGTAGGAGAATCATCTTCTTGAACTTGAATTCTAGTTGTTCTTGCATGATTCATGGTAAGGTTAGTGATTTAAGGCATGAATTAGCTTAATATGTTGAATTGAGTAGGAATTCATGCATGCATGTATACATTGTTGAGTTTTGAGGTTGATTTCATGGAAATCCTCACATGCATGTCCATATTCTAGCTTTGGTCCATGAATTCAGCATGTTTTTGGAGGGATTGACTCATTTGTTCTTGTATTAGAAGCTTTGAAATTGATTAAATTCATGCATGTTGCATGTACATCATGTTCTTGAAGTTTTATTTGGAAATGGGTTCAATTGAACTACCTTTGGGCTTTGATTTTGCAAATTGATCTTTGAAACATGTCATATTATGAGTTTTGAAGTGTTTTCCAGAAAATTAGCCCAAAAGGATCGAATTTGATGCTTTAAATGTTGAGTTTCATGCTTGGAGACAAATCTGGAAATTTCAGATTTTGGATCCACGCTCGAGCGTACACTCTGAGTTCATGCAATCCGCTCGAGCGCGGAAAGTAATGCTCAAGCGTGAAATGCTTGTATCCAGTACTTTGCATGTGTTTACACTCCGCTCGAGCAAGGGAATGCACGCTCGAGCGAGGACTTGTGTCTCACGCTCGAGCGGAGGTCGAGCGCCCATCGACCGTGAATTTCATGCATCCAGTACTTTTGCAGTCCACTCGAGCGAGGAAAGTCACGCTCGAGCGTAGCTCTTTTGTCTGCATGTCCGCTCGAGCGGAGAAAGCCACGCTCGAGCGGGACCCTTGTTTCAGCAAAAATTTGAAAAGTGTTTTAAAGTGTATCTTTGCATCCTCATTCCATCCTAGGCATTCCTAGGCCTAGTTTAAGGCATCTTAATAAGGATATTGATGTTGAACCACACCGAGTCAAGATAGGGACTAAGTTATTGTTTCCCAAACGTGCAACTTAGTGTGTGTTCATCCTGTAACTGTGTAGGGTTGGCATCCGATGACGCTCACTAGCCTATCTGTAGCCCAGAACTCTGTAAGTAACAATATTGTAAAGATATATTCAATCATGAACATTTTCTAAATGACCAACTGTACTGCTTTCTGAAATGATATTTCTTACTGAATGAATGTTTGTCCTATTTGCGAACTGTATTCGTGGCATCCATTGCAATTTACTGTTACTGTACTGTTACTGCTACTGTTACAGAGATCTCTGTCGGTTCCCATGTTGGAACCACTACTGTTTACTGATATGATGGCCATCAACTGACTGTTCGGTCTGTTAAGACCTACTGTACTGTTTTGTTATGGGATGTACCACATATGACTGCTATGACTGAATGACTGATATACTGTTATGACTGACTGTTTTAAATACTGAAAGGACATTCATTCTTAACCTCTTTACGCATATGTTATTCACTGGGCTTTAGCTCACTGTTTATATATATATGTAGGTGTCCAGGCACCGGATCGGAGCTAGGAGCGTTGGGTTTAACTCCCTTTTTGTTAAGCCAACCACTGTGCCTCACTGAGAGGTTCCAAGTCCTTCTAGCTAGGGCTTTTTGGAGTGTTTTAGATTCATCATTTCTGTCTCTGTTTTTGTATAGACTGACGGTACCTGTACTGTACTGTTCTAATAGGGATTAGGTCCCTGTCCTGGATGTCTGTATGATGTATGTATATACCGTTATGGTTTTGAATGTGAATATGTGCAGAAAAGTCTTTTTGCATTCAGACTGTCACAGCTCATTAGATATCTTTCATTACTGTTTTGGCTTCCGCCAGCCCCAGTACTCTGTATTACTGTTATTACTGTTAAGCAGGCCTTCGGTAATCACGGATTACTGGCCGGTTACGATACTAAACCCATAGGGGCAGGTTTAGGTCGTGACACTTCTACAAAACGAATTGCCTCCCTAAACATTTAGAGTTTTCAAGTTTCTTATATGGCTCAAGCCATCCCCAAACCCATCCAAAGAATAAAAAAAATTACTAAGATAAAATGTGGGAAAATGAACCACAACATAGCTAAAACCAAAGCAAGTAAAACCAATTAATAAAGATATTCAATCTTCTGACCGTACACCTAAACTAAGACTTGAAACCGCAAATGAGCTATACATAACCATAAAGAAAAGGACAATCAAAATACAACTAAATTATGTACAAAGCACAATCCCAAAGACAAAAACCCTCAACGAAATTCACAAAAAATTGCCGTTATCATCACTTGCAAAGAGGTTGTGTGTATGTGTGTGTGTGTGTGTGTGTGTGTGTGTGTGTGTGTGAGAGAGAGAGAGAGAGAGAGAGAGAGAGAGAGAGAGAGAGAGTAAAACTAAGTAGAGCTCTTTCCGGTCTTCAAATTATGTTGTAAAGAAACTAACTTTTAAGGTAATCCCACTTACATCAAAACCAATAGAGCTTTTCTCCTCATTCAAGTCTAGGAATTCAAACTAAGTAGAGCTCTTTCTGGTCTTCAAGTCTAAGGGGAAGAAAGACATTTGTGATAGACAGAGGTACTGGTAAGCGAGAATCAGAGGTCTAGCATCAACACACATTTTGTTCAACTTATACTTTTAACTGTCAGATGTTGATTAGGATTGATCTCAACCATTAAAAACAATTGTATCTCTAAGACAATTGTAGGACATTTTCAAAAACCCTCGTGGTTCGTTTTTGTTTTGTGGCTTGTCGAAATATATAACCCACTTTGAAATCAACCATCAAAAGTATTCTTATGCAATAACAACTTTTATTGCATCAACAAAGAAGCCATCGTAAAGGGCTTTGGATCAAGAGCTGGTGGGGAGGGGAAGAGTATGCAGATGTGAGAGAGTGAAAGGGGTTTGTATATGTATGTATATACAACTATTTATAACAATTGCAAAAACTAAAGTCATCAAACACAAATAAAAGGTTCACTTTAAGGTTCTAGCCACATTAAATCTTAACTCTTAAATATGATTTCAAAAGTTCAACTTTTAGCCTCTAAACACTTAATAAAACATTTAGAAAAATTGATCTAGCAAATATAATTAATTTCCAGCCAATAAAAAATTTCCTGAACATAAAATTTAGCATGTAGCATAAATATTAACTATCCAGTTCATACTGATATTTTTGCCAACGTACATTTGTAATCATTTTAACTTATATCTCCTCTTTTAAACTAAATCAAATCCATTAATTTAATTGCAGACCATTTCCCGCTGTCGTATCCTCCATATCTTTCACTCACTGTTCTATTCATTTGTTTGCACTTTTTTTCTTTCTATACCTCCATTTCCCGACATCCCACAGCCTCATTGCACACCAAACCCTTTCTCTGCTTTTTGTTTAAGTTCTCTCTCACCTATGACATACCAATGCCATGAAAATGTATTTTCAAAAGTAGACCAACTAATATACTTCAAACAAAAGTAGCTCTTTGAATTGAAGCTTAAGGTGTTTAAATTTGGATTGAAGTTTTTTCATAGTCATGATCAATCTAATTTTAAGATGTTTATATTATCCAAAATAATGCGCGCAAGATAAAAACTCAATGCAGTTTCGTTATCATGAAAGGGTAAAATATGAACAATATATCAAATAAAATAGTACCAAGACCTAAAAAATGTATTTATGTGAGAAAAACATAATAATTGCTCCAATTATACACTGAGTATCAAACAAAAAAGCTACATTCTAGAAGAAAAAAATAACATGAAGATGAGGTTACTTCGTGCCTTATGCTAGTGACCATAGAAATTGAATGTCAACCGCAAACTAAATTGATCTAGACGTAAACCGTATTGCACAACCACCACCCTCACTGTATTCCCCTCCGAGAATATCATTTTAAATTTAGATAGGAATTTAAAAAGGAAAAAGAAAAAAATGAGGGAAATATAAAGTTATTATGATTCAAACACAACCTTACATACATAAGCAAAATTATTTTTGTTGACGAAATGGTACCAATACATGTTTTATAGAGGGACCAATTTGAGAGAGAAAATAGACAAATGCATACTCTTTACAACTATCAATTAGTAAGCAAATTGATACGTACGCAGTTCCCCTAATATATTTTCTGCCACTGGGAATCCTTAAACCAGTTAATTGATCAAATGCAAAATTAACCTTAAAGATAGATATGTGATTTTTTTTAATTATAATTCATAACTACACAACTAAGTGAGTAATAAGCTTGTGAAACTGGGCAAAATTTTGTCAAGCCAAAATATTATTTCTGCCACTCTATCCATTGGCAATATAAACTTACATTTTTGCTTAATGTTGCCCCCAAGCCAAAATATTGGTTCTGCCACTAAACCCATTGGCAATATAATTTAATTATGAGGTTAGGCTTGATTGTTCTAATGCTATGTCTTGAAACCATAATGTTGAAACCATAATAGAAATATAAAATTAGAAAATATTGTTCTAATGCTATGTTCTGCGAAGACTAATATATTGAAAGCATAATAGAAATATAAAATTAGAATAAACAGCACCAAGAACAAAGAGACTATCATTATGTTTAGGGACTAAGTTTAAAACATTAACCAGCTTTTACGAAGAGTTGTCTCAGTTTACGGGTGATGCTACATTTCCTTCTAGCAAAAGAGCAATAAGGAGGATGTGCTCCTAGTAGTGCTTGATCTACCCACTTGGCATCTATTGGGTTACTAAGTGGAGTAAATGATCTTTGATAAAATCATAGAATCCAAAAATCAACTCAATAGAAAGGAATATTGATAAAATCATAGAATCCAAAAATCAACTCAATACAAACTGAGTGAATATTAAATTAAACTGAGTGAATACTATTTTGTGTCCTATACATGGCAGGATAACATACTGAGTGAATATTTATAAACAAATTAAACAACATAGAAATTAAAACTCTATTTCTTTCTCTTCAAAAAAGGCCTCATCAATTGGTTCAACAATTAAAAACTAACCTCTCTGTATCTCATAATGGTTCATCAATTTTCATCTCTGTCTAACCCATTTTCGTCAAATTTATTGTCTCTTGCAATAAAATCTATCAATTATGACCCACTTCAATTTAAAATATCAAATTCAGTAAATAATAATTTGAATCTGAATACATAAAGATATCCAGTTAAACTAACCTAGAACAATGAAACTCTCAACAACCAATCAGAGAATTCTAAGAAAATACAAAGACTTTTGCTAATGAGATTAATTAAAGCTTGAATAGTATGATAATACAAATTCAAACCAATTAACTCATGAATTTAAAAATCAATTACCAAACCAAGCCAAACCAAACCAAGCCAAGCCTTAAGTCCTATCAATTAATTTAAAAAATTAACTCATGAATTCTATAAAAAAATTTGTTAAAATAGAAAAATGAAATGTGGTTTAGATTTAACTAAGACAAAATGTACAAATAAAAAATAAAAAAATAAACATAACAAAGAAAATCCATGAGCATCAAATCATCCATCTTGTTGTGTCCTTGGGTCAACATCCACTTATCCACATGCAAGAAAAATAAAAACTCTCCCACATACAGGAACAATCCTAGTAGTCCATGCCTAAACTGATGACCATGACAAATTTGGTAAAAAAATTCTTATTTTTTGATGACTTGACAAATCTCGTAGTCCATGGCGTAACTTAGATTACACCTAATCCTACATTCCTAAACATGTATCAATGTCAGCATTAAGAAAAGCATAACAATAGAAAGGATAACAAACTAAGTGAATATTAAATTAAACTGAGTGAATATTGTTGTGTGTCCTATACATGGCAAGATGACATATTGAGTGAATATTTATATACAAATTAAACAACATAGAAATTAAAGCTCTATTTCTTTCTCTAAAAAAAGGCCTCGTCAATTATCCAAAACTGCAATGTTATCCAAATTATATTTTACAACATTGGAGATGGGGAAAGTTTCTGTTTGAGAACATTAATTTATCCAGAAATTTAGTTCTAAGTTCTGTCCCTATTTTTATATTAAGCATTTAAGAAATGAGGGAAAAAAATACTATAACTGAGGATTCTTCGAAAAAGAAAGTAGTGTAAAACATTGCCTCTAAATTCACATACTACTCATCTCCCGTTCCTTCACCTTGTTGGTGGTATTAATGAAATGTCTAGATTCTTTTTGTCTTATAGTTAGATCCCTAGTTTATGTGACATATATAGGTCTATTGTCCTTGCACCATGTTGTAAGATGCTAAATGCTAACACATTCTACTTAAAAATCCACTAACATAGTGACGCATGATTCAAGTAAGATCAGACTTAATGGTTCCAGCTCAATCATTAACTGACAGTAAGAGGTAAATCTAGGAAATAGCTATGATTATAAATTTTTAATTGACATTTTTTCTTACTGAATTGGAAAAAAATAAAAAAATATATCAAACTCCTACAAACCATTACCTTGAATAGAGATGGTCACAAGCAGTAAATTTCTGGAATACTAAAATATCCTAAATGGAAATGCTCCAAAATAACCTCATTACCACCCAATAATTAGTAAATCACTCACCTCTATAATAGAACCATGACTAATAGTAGGAAGAGATTGCTCAACAGAATGTTGTAGGTAATACGTAATTGGAAGCTAAAGATCATTCAAACTACAAACATGGTTTGAGCAGAAAACTATAAGATGATGCACTACATGTCCAATACAAAGAAGGTTCAAGCCAGTGTGAAAAAACTGAGGTTGTTCATCCATTATCATCCAATTATTCATAAAGGCACTAAGATTTGAGCACAATGACAACTTCATTTCATACTTACAATGAAATAAATTGTAGAGAAGGCAACAATTGTCCAATATCTTCCCCAATATGCATCTGCCAAGACTGCTCCAATAAGGGGTGTTAGGTAGCAAGTGCCTGACCAAGTGGTAACATTTCTTACAGCAGAGACATTTCCTTCGTGTAATTTTGTGGTGAGATAAGTGAATCAATCTCATCTAACGCATTAAGGCCATGTTTGGGGAGCTTTTATTTGCACAATAGCACTTATCTGAAGTTTTACTAATTTCGACATATAATATCAAATCTTCGAGGGTGTCCAAAAAAAAAAAAAAATTTCCTGTAATAGATTAAATTCACTCCAAAACTTCCCTATAACATCACTCCAAATCAGATTAAATTTACCATATGTCTCATGTCCTATCCATTCCAAACAAACATATTATTTAATCTTAGTACAAAACACAAATCAAAGAGATTAAACAATCTTAAAAAAAACCTAATCCAATCTAATCCAGTACCCAATCTAACCCAGTACTATTGTTCATGACAGAATAAAATACATAGAGACACATTTCAATGAAATCAATGAAGGGTTCAATAAAATACATACAGAAACAGAAACCCACTTCAATGAAATCAAAGAGAGGAAAATTGAGAGTTGGTGAAGTATGTAAGAAGAGAAAGAGATGAATCTATCTCTTAACATGGAAAAGAGAGACAGAGTAAGTGAAGAAACACAAACAAATCTAAAACAAACAAATCATCTTGACCCATAGATGTTTGATAAATATAATCTCAACCCTCCGAATGTGAGACAAAAAAAACAAAAAAAAAGGTTTTGAAGAGACACATTTTTGCTTCAGAATTTTTGCTTGAAGAAACAAATGTTTTTGAAAAAACAAATCAAACCCTCTGAAAGCTTCATAAACAAATGTTTTTGAAAAAAACAAATGCTTCAGAATTTTTTTTGAAAAAACAAATGTTTGATAAATACATTTTTGCTTCAAAAACAAACCCTCCGAATGTTTGAAGAGACACATTTTTGCTTCAGAATTTTTTTTTTTTTTTTTGCTACAGGAAAAAACAAACTAAAGGTCGGGATGACGGGATGATGGAGAAGAGAGGTAAAAAAAATGATACATATGATGGTGGAGAAGAGAAGAGTGCCTTACCTGGTGATGGTGGAGAAAAGAGCTTTGTTCTTCCTTCTTCAAACCTTTCTCAGAGCTTTGTTCATTGATGATACATATGATGTAAAGAAATGATGTAAAGAGTGCCTTACCTGGTAAGTGCAGTGGGTTGGTGAGAGTAGATTGGTAAACAAATCTGAACCATTGAATTTTAGTCATTGATAAATCTAGACCATTGAAACTCTTTTCAATCTCAGCCATTGTTTTTAAATTGAACAAATCTAAACCATTAAAGATAGTTTATGAGAGAGATATTTTTAAAAATAAATCTGAGCCATTGCTTTTTAAATTAGATAGATCTGAACCATTAATTTCAAAGACATTTTCAAACTCACCCTTCCATTGTTATATAGATAATTTGAATTGAGGTCGAGCCGAGCTTATGTTTGTTTTGTTAAAAATAAGTTTTTTTAAAAAACTTTTTTAAAAAAAATGTGTAAAACATGTGGAAGATGATGTGACCCAAAATAAATTAAAAGTTAGAAGATGATGTGACCCAAAATTAACCATCTTTCCAAAATAGCCTTAAAATGAATCAGATTAACTTCAACACTACACTAGTTGACTTTATTTGTATTGCACCTCAAAGTTTGGAGTAATAATATACAAATAGAAAATTTTCACGTAATTTGTATACAAAATAATGTGATTCAATATGAACCTTTTATTATAAAATAAAATATTTTTTATTCATAAGATCGACATTCTCACATCATTCTTGTCATATTTTTTCGTTACTCTTCATTTGTTTGAGTGGAAAACATATTCTACCAATTTTTTTTTTTTGTAGAAAATATTTTCTCCAGAAATATTTTTCTATATTTGATAGTGATGTGGGATGAAGGTGGAGGTGGTCGGGACGGTGGTGGGGTGGGTGGGGTGGGGGTGGCGGTGATGGTGGGTGGAGTGATGGGGGTGGTGAGAGTGGCAATGGTAATATAATAATATTGGTAGGAGTTTAGCCCAGAGCTCAAATAGACTAGTTTTTTTTGTTGACCATAAAAAATATATTTTCTATTAATTTCATTTTTTATTATACCAAATGTTAAAAATGCTAAAAAATATGTTTCAAAAAATATTTTCTCGCCAACCAAACGGAGCGTAATTGTCACATGCTGGGCTTAACATAATTCTGTATGGCATGAACTAATCAAAGAAACTATACACACTTCCAAAGATTTATTTTTGGGAAAATAAAAAATAAAAAAATCCCCCATTTTCAACGGTCATTTTTTTCCTTTCAAAAACCGTAGCAAAGCTCTTCCGATAACCATTTCAAGAAGCAGAAACTCAAAAAGATTTGGCAAAAACTAGGTCTAGAAGATAGAAGGGTTTTGTTCGTAATCAAATTCCAGCACTAAACTATGGAGATTTCTGAGCAGAGTGAAGTGCCAGCAGAGAAATTTCACTACAATGAAGAAGATGAATCCGAATATGAAGAATGCAATTCTGATGATTCAGATGAAGATCCAACATTTGAGGTTGTCGATAAGATTCGATGTAGATTTTCAAGGCTATCCACCAAGAACAAACCCAAATCACGGTGAGTCTCAAATCTCAATATATACTCATATTTATACATATGCATATAAGATGTTTGATTTTATGTGTAGATGAGATTTGTTCGATTTAATTGCACTCATAATTAATGTCTCAATGTGGGATCAAATGGGTCTTCTTTGTTTTTGCAGTAACATTAAGGAAATGGAGGAGGGTAATGAAGAGGACCCAGATGTAGTAGTAGAATTTGTTGTGCCAGAGCTTGGTGAAGAGGATCAGAAAAGTTTTGAGGCTGTTCAAAAGATCATAGATGGTTATCCCAAAACTTTTATTCTCTTTTTGATGGGTTATAAATTAGAAAGTGTTTCTACATTTTTGGTGATTTTGATGAAGGAAGAAAATGAGTTGAATTTGATAATTGTTAGTAGCAGTTAATAATATATATGGACATTTGATAACCTTCTTATGAGTTGTGCTTTATATAATAGTATATATGTTCTGATCAAAATGTGATTTTTTTATGGCAGTTGGACAGGTAGAGAAGCTGAAAGTGGACCAATGCAAGGTTTATTTGAGGAAACATGGATTGAGGTTGACAGGGAACAAAGATATCCTCATTGAGCGCATTAAAGAGCATCTAGAGTAATATTTCATTTTTGGGTTGTTTTGCTTAATGATTTGTAGAAATACATCTGCTTCTTGAATCGAAAGATACTTTCCTAATTATTTCAATTCTGGCTGCACTTCAGCATTCTTAGTGGTGGTGGAGAGAAGTACCCAATATCAAGCTTCGTATTGAACTGCAAAGGTATACATTCTACCCTTAAGAGCTGAATTTTCTTTATTTCATTCCCCCCTCCCTGTTCTGAAATACTTTGTTTCATAGACTCAGGTATAATATAAGTATTGGGTGTGAGTTTGTGTCCAAGCGTCAAATTGTCTTTAACCTAAATCTTAAGATATTGGCATATGCATCCAAAAGTGGGGTATGCAAGTTGTTTAGTATTCTTAGATAAGGTGTTGTACATTAGTTAAAAAATGTACTTCAAATTAAATTGGATTTAAGGAAAATTTGGATTTCTACCTCCATATCGTTGAGAAGCTATAAATTGTTTCTTTACTAGCAAATATGAGCATCTTCTTCTTTTTCTTCTTCAAACATAAAAAAATTTAGAGGATCCAAGTATCTAAATTGAGTACAAGTGTTCGGCACATATCCCCATGCACTAATCCCGGTCATATCTGGTGGACGTTTACATGAGGAGAAGTAGAAGAGACCATGTAATAGCTGATGGATTTTTCTCTTGTGTATTTTACTTCTCATGGATGATTTCTTTTCTAAATTTAAAAAAGAAAAAAGGAAAAAAATTAGAGCTCATGGACTAGTGGACCCCAAGTCATATCATATGACCCTAGAACCAGTTAGGCAATCTAGAGTATACATTTGTGATTAAGTGACTGTGTGACTCTCCATAATTTTAAAAGGTGGGGACAATCTTATAATCAACTACATCTCGCTGAAATTCTTGACTTTTACTCCATTCAAAACACAGCACACTGGTTGGGGAAAGCACTATGCTTCACATTGTTAGGCAAATTATCAGATTCACCATCCAAGCAGTTCGATTCAATTTGTATTTCACATCCATTTTGAGAGCTCAGTTTTCATGTCAAAAGCAATCACCTTCAAATCCATTTTTATGCTTTCTGACTAATTGGTTATTTATATGCAGGTGATGCATGTACAGGAGATGTTGTTATGTTTGAACAAAATGTTTATGAAATGTGAGTATTTTTGGCAATTCTTTATGCACTTGTCAAAGGAATACCTTAATGAAACCTATTGCTTTTAACTTGGTAGCAGGAAATAAAGAAGATAGTGTGGGATTGACACTTTCAGATTGTTAAGTTATAACACCACTTGTCGAATTGTATATTGCTGGGAGTGTTCATTTGATGGTTCAAGCTTGGAACTATCTAAATGCATAAAGGAGAATGTAGAATATCCTTAGATGGTTGTACCTTATGATTGGTTGCTTTGAGCAATACCACATGAAAAGCAGAATAAATGGATTGTGTGATTACCTATGAAGCACGGATACTCCGAAATAGGCCACGTACGCGTATCGGATACGGATACGCACCCGATACGGCGGGATACGTATCAGATACGGGAAATGAAGTATCTGATTTTTTTTTTTTAATTTTTAAATTTCGGATACGTCTCGGATACACGAGGATACGGTGAGGATACGGTATGGATACGGCGGGGCAAAAAAATAATTTAAAAAACTTAAAATGGGGTGAAATTGTAAAATATTAAAAAAAGATGAAATAAAACACACAAAAAAAGAAAAATAATAAACCAAACTCTCTCTTACCTAGGTCGAACAGCAGCCGCGAAGGAGGAGGAGGAGCAGCTCGCCGATCGTCTCGAACAGCAGCTCGCCGATCGTCGATCAGGTTCGCGAACAGGAGCTCCACGATCGTCGATCAGGTTCGTCCCTCTCACTCTCCCTTTCGCTCCCTCTGTCTGCCTTTCACGAACTCTCTCTCTCTCTCCCTCTCCCTCTCGATCTCGCTCAATCTGTCTGTCTGGTTGGAGATCTCGATCTCATCTCCCCCCCTTTGGTCGATCTGTCTCTCCCTCTCCCTTACCTATGTCTGTTTTGCATATTTATTTGTATTATTTTAGTTATTTTAATTTTAATTTTTATTTTTTATATGTAGACTCTGCAAATCACATAAGATATTAAAAAAAAAAAAAAAACTTATATATTCGGTTTATTTGAATATGATAAAACAAATAAATAAATAAACTTATTAATAAATAAATAAATAAAATAAGGTAAAAAAAACTTATAAATAAATAAATAAACTTATTAAAAATAAAATTTGTCAACTTATAAAATTATAAACTTTGTAAACTTATTAATAAATCAAATAAGGTAAAAAAAACTTATTAATAAATAAATAAATAAACTTATTGATAAATAAATGAACTTTGTAAATTTTTTCCCCTTAATGTGGGATTGAATTGCATTATGGATGTTATGGGTCATACTATATTGTTGAAATTTAATTGAATTGATGAAGTTTTAATTTAATTGATGCTATATTGGTGATGCTATGGGTGATGCATTATGGATGTTATGTATGTTACATTACTAAAAATTATTGAAGTTTTATTTTTGTGTATGCTACGTTACTAAAAATTATGAAAAAAATATTTTTTATGAACGTATCCCCGCCGTATCCGTATCTTACTTTTTCAAATTTTGTCGTATCGCCGTATCCATATCGTATCGTACCCATATCCCGTATCCGTATCCGTGCTTCCTAGGTGATTACTATGTCCAGTTATTTCTCAACCTGCCTTTTGATTTGCTATGTTCATTTTTTGCAGGTTCAACATTGCATCTCGAAGTGCTAGTGGTCCTCCATGTGGAAAGAGGATTGTTGCAGGCCACATCGTGAAAGAAAGCTATGGTGTTGCAAAGCAACAACATACATTCACCGTGAGCTTACAAGCCTACCTAACTTAGATTAAATACAATGAGTGCCATGTTTATACTTGCTGTATTGTATTGATTAGTGAACTGTGAATTTTCTTCACTACTCGTGTCAGATTGAAGTACTATGGAGTGAAGGGGAGAAACCACTCCCTCCACTTTATCCCCTCTTAATCAAGGGCAGAAATCTTTATCGGTTAAAAACAATGAGACAGGTTCGTCCCACATTAACGGTTTATGTTCTTCACCATTATCCATTTATCATTCAAATTATGTTCTTAATCCATAATATCAACTTCAGAGATGGGAAAATGAAGGCAAAAGGCAGAAAATGATATCCAAGAAGCATGCTAGAGGCTCTCTTGCTCGATCAAATAGGGAAGCACGTATACAATTGAAGGAAATGAAGAAGGGCAAAACTTCAGTCCCAATTGTAAATGTGCCATCACAAAGGATTCAGCAGTGTCAACATCCTTCAAGGAGTCTATTACAAAGTCAGAATCATGAGCCAATCATGAAATCTATTCCTTCACATTGTCAGTTCCAAAGGCAGAGTCATGAGCAATACACAAATAGTAATAATCCTTTAAGAAGGCCTTTGACAAACATGAACTGTTCAATACAATCCAAAGATCCATATCCATTTGGATCCTGTCCTGGTTCAATGAGTCCACTCTGAAGTCTCAATCATGAGCAAAGCATGATTTCTTATCCTTTGAGGAATCCAATTCAAAGGCAAGGTCCTAAACGAAGCGTGAATCCTAATTCTTCAAGGCATGCCCATAAAGGAAACATGAATTTGAGTCCAACTAAGGGTCCATTCCAAAGGCAACTATGCCAATTCTATGCTCAAGGAAGGTGTCATTATGGAGATCGATGCAAGTACCTGCATGAATATAGAGGGAATCAGAATTATGGCGAAAGAATGGATGAAAGGTGGCCATTTGATCTACGGTATTACTAGCAAAAACTCTTGGATCAAAATGGGTTTCAGCTATCTTGCTGATTGTTGTTTTGTTGGACCTATTTGGAAGTGTAGTTTTTTGCAGTCTTCCATACGTTCGAATCTCTTGGAATTTACCCAAAAGCAAGTTTGAATATTGCTGATTTTGGTCTACATTCAATGTTGAAATTAAGTATTACTTGGAAGGTTTTAGTTGCATTTTGAGTAGGGATTCGATCTTACATGCAATTAGGAATGTAATTGGGTCGGTACGGTTGGTATTTAGGTAAATTTTTCCACCCAACCGATAATGTTGGTTTTATTAGTTTGAGCATCAACACAGACCTCTTCTCTCATCAAACTACACCGAACTGCACCAATGGAAGCGGTTCGGTTTGGTACGGTTTAATCGATTTAGGATCTTTCAAATTTAAGCCATTTATCAACCATTTTAATCATATCAAATCCATCAATTTAATAAATACTTTATAATTTTTAGATTAATAAAAATACAAACAAAAAAATAATAATAAATACTAAGGCTTCAAGAATAGTGTGAGTTAGAGTTAAAGATTATATATAATATGGGTATCCTAACTTAGGTTATAAGGATGATAATGTTAATTAATTGAGATTAATAATTTATTATATTTATTGATATCATTATATTATTAAATTTTATATGTATTACAAATACAATATATATTGAAGTGGTCGGTTTCGGTTTAGTTCTGTTTATAAGGTGCTTAATCGATACCGAACAGAAAAACGGAAAAAATCAAATTAGAAAATCGTATAGACCGATTCTTATTAAAAACAAACCAAATACGGCTATTTTGGTCCAGTTCAATCGGTTTGATCAATTTTTTCGATTTTTTCTTACATCCCTACATTCAAGTATAGTTTTTTTGCAATCCTCCTCCATACGTTTGAATCCCTTGGAATTTATCCAAAAGCAAGTTTGAATTTTGCTGATTTTGATCTTTACATTCAATGTTGAAGTAGGCTTCTTGTGGCTATCAAATGTCAATGTATGTGGCAAATGTCAATATATGTGGCATTTTAGTCCTAACCTCAAGAACTATTAAGTGCTCCTAAAGTAAATACGCGGAGTACTTCAGTAGTAAATTTATGTGGCGGAGTACTTCAGTAGTAAATTTATGTGGTGTTTCTAAGGCAACATGAGATATGTCAATTGATAACCATTTTGTATGAATTATTTTTGTATATGTAGCACATATGTTAAAAATAAAAATATAAATATAAATAAATATGGAAAAATAAAAGAAAATGGTAAAACAAACACGGTGATTAATAATATAGATATGTTTTTACCACTATATATTCACCTAATTAATGTTGTAATTAATGTTATGTATATATGTGAGGCTTATCATATTTAAAAAATAATTTCGTTAACACATTAAGAACTTTAAAAGTCGGGTACATTTTATGTCAAAACAAGTGCAAAAAGAATGTATAATATTTTAAACTTATTTAACATATATCTTAATAACGGAAAACATTAAGGTACACATGTGTATCATATGAAAATGGTATAATTTTATACTTTGAGTCATAACTAAAAAAAATATCATAACTAAACATAACATGAGACATAACTAAGGATCTCATAAGTCATAACTAAAATAATGTCATAATTACAAAAAAATATTGATCATAACTAAAGAAAAAAATAATATAACTAGAGGTACATATAATACACCATTTTTAAAGGTGTATATTAAAATTTTTCCTTAAGAACACACGTTAAGAGTACTGTTTAAAATATTATAGAACCAATCCTGTTACATCATTGCATGAGAAGGCACATAAAGAATTTTGGTAAAATATTTGGATGAAGTAATTGGTGGGAAAGGAGGATAAAAATATTTCTTCCTCATGTTTGATTTATAAATTTGATGAGAAATAATAAAAAAATATTAAAAATAAAAAATGTCTTCCTACCAAAAAGTGGTAAAATTTAATGAGATACAAACCCATTAATTATGAAATATTTATAATAGCGTGAGTCAATTGATAATAAATATTTTAAATCAATTATTAAATAATTTTTTTTTCTTGTCAATGACGTTGCAGTATTTTGGGTTGTTTTGAGAAATTAGTTAAAAGTAGATTTTTTGACTTTTTAAAAAATCATATAAAAAAATAAAATAAATAATGTAATACAAAATAAATTCAAAATCAAAAATTAATTTTTAACTATGTTTTCAAAATAGCCATTTCTCATTCATATTCAAGAAATGTTCTCATATATTTTCCAGTGGGACCATGCTGTTGCTAATAATACAATGCAACCAAAGCCAATCCATCTGCAAAACGACAGTTTCATGCACATGATTCGATACGGTTTGAAGTAAAATTATAATTAAATTGTGAATAAAGATTTAATAAATAATTAAATTGTATCATTTTAATTTATTAATTGATTAAAGAATAATTTTAAATAATTATTAAGTATTTATATAATTTATAGGGAAAATCGGTCCAGGGTCCCTCTTCCACTTTTCGTAATGGAAGAGATCCATAATATTATTTTTTTATGTTTAAGGTCCCTCCCATCTATCACAGAGAAATTCAGCCCCCTCCCTTGTCTCTACTCTCACTCATCACCACGATCAAACACGCACACACACAGAGTTCACAGTCCCAATTGATTTCGTCCTGTTTCAGCCTAATTCGGGGATTGTAAATCCAGTATCGAATCTTTATTACGACAACATGTTGTTTGCTCAGATCGATGCTGTGTACTCTGCTCTGGCATCGTTAGGGTTTAAGAAGGTTCCATTGCAGATCTCTGAGACTGGGCTATTGCAAGATGAGTTGCAGAGTGGACTACATGCTTTGTCAATCGTTGCGAAAGCACCATCTGAAGTTTGATAGTATGTGATGATTTCATGTTTTTTTTTTTTTTTTGGGTGGCAAGAAGAGCAAAGAACTTTCATTGCAATGACCAGTCCTCAGATTTTCTTGTGCAAGAAAATTCCTTATGATAATTGATAAGTTTTCATGATCACAGTTTATTAATTTGTTGTTACGAGTTTTTGATTAAATAGACTGTTATGGGTTTTGGGATTCAATATTCATTGCCTTGGTTTCTTATTCTAGTTGTGTTGAAATTGAGCTTGATTATATCATGGTTTTCACAGTGTAGCCACTCGTGTTATGGTTAATTAGACAATGATTGGATTCTATGCTGGTACGTGACAGATTTTTTCTTGGAGGAAGTTCGTGTTGAGAGCTGAGTATGCTCACTGTCCAGCAGGAATTTTTGATATAAAATGGAGCCCGGTTGGAGCCATTGTTGATCCGTTGCTTGCTCAAGCCAATGCAGATGGTTACTTGAGGCTTCATCACCTAGAATGCTGTTCGGATGGATCAGCAGCTGGAGGTAATAGAGTATATAAGTGACAACAGTAGCAACAATGGTGGAGGATCAAACCCACGGCAGAGAAATTTGAAATTTCTCTGGAGTCCATGAAAGGCTAAGGAAATTTCTCTGGCAGTGTCCATGAAAGGCTAAGGAGGCCAGAGAAATTCAAAATTTCTCTGGACCAATTTTTTCTGACTTGAATTTTCTTTGGACTAATTTTCTCTGACTTGAATTTTCTCTGGACCAATTTTCTCTGGATTGATGTTGAGAGACCTTAGACATCATGAAAATATTTGATATTCTTTATACTATAAAATCATAATATCATGGACCTTAAAAAAAATACCCCTAATTTATATAATATTTTTTATAAATATATCATATTTTTATAAATATATATATAATATTAATTTATAATAAATTTAAACCTCTTGTATTATTTTTATTTTAATATTTTATTAAAGGTAAGAAAATATAGAGTAGGATGATTTTAAATTTTAAATCGCGATTCAAATTCATCCTACTTTTTTTTTTTTAGATAGGATAAGCAATTACACAGAAGAAGACGCCTCAGACATCACCAACTCCATTAAAGAGGAAGGAACCTCCTCCATCCAAACACGTGGCGAATCAAAATCAAAGGCTAGCCTACTTAAACAATGAGCCACCGAATTGCCATCTCGACAAACATGCGAAACCGATGAAGATAGAAATCGCAAGAGAAGCGCTTGAGCCACACCCACTAAATGACCATAGCAAGATAAATTATCCGCCTTACCTTGAATTGCAGCCACCACATTTTGAGAATCACCTTCAAGATGAATATGCCCCAACCCCAAATCACATCCCAATTGAAGAGCTTTTATCGCACCCATAGCTTCCACACAATCAACATCCTCCATATACGGGATCCGCTCAACCATAGACGCAATGACTTCCCCATGACAGTCCCGAATAACAATACCAACACCAGCACTGGCTTGGGCCTTCCTAACAGAGCCATCAAAATTCAGTTTGAAGACACCCTCACGTGGCACAACCCACCTTCACATCCGCACCTGGGCCGCAGGAAGATGGCCGCGCTCTTGTGCTTGATCATATTCGGATACATAATTCACCGCGAAAGAAACAACTTCCTCCACAGTCCTTGATTTATTGTCAAATAGAATGGAGTTTCTATTATTCCACAGGCACCAACAAATAGCAATAAATAATTGCATGGGTTCTGGACCAATTGTGGCCATGAGTTGACAGACCCACTCAAAACAATTGTTAACAGGAGTAGATTTGATAACCAAATTAAGTGAGCTCGACATCCACACTTGCATGGCAAAATCGCAGTTGTGAAAACAATGGCCTACCGTTTCTGCCTCCACTCCACACCCAGGACATAAATCCATATTGACAATATGACGTTGCCTCAAATTGGCCCTTACAGCTAACAACCCAAGACACATTTTCCAGCCAAAAATCTTGAGTTTGGTCGGTAAATGAAGCTGCCAGAAACCTCGCCAGAACTGCCGATGTGGCTGTCCATTAGAGGAGGTAGCACCGTGACCATCCAAAGAGGCCATATCCATACACACAAATGATATGCCGATCGCACCGAAAACTCACCATTTCGGGAAAAATGTCATACCAATTTATCCGAAGGTAACGTGGGACAAAGAGGAATGCATCGGATAGCCTCCACATCCATGTCCAAAAAATTTTGCGTAAGCAGCTCATCATACCATGCACCCGTCTCAGAATCAATCAAATCACAAACCCGCGCATCATCCAAAAGAGTCAAAGGTGGCAAAATTACCTTAAAAGAGTGAGGCCGTGGAACCCATTTATCGTACTTAACCGAGATGCTCGCACCATTCCCAACCCGCCATCGAAGCCCAGCATTTAATAAACTTCGAGATCCGACTATACTCCTCCAGGTGAAAGATGGATTGCTCCCGACCAAAGCATCGAGAAAAGAAGTTTGAGGAAAGTACCTAGCCTTAAAGACCCGCGCAACCAAAGATTGAGGCTGCTGCACTAATCGCCAACACTGTTTGGCCAACAAAGCTGAATTAAAATGTTGAAGGCACCGAAATCCCATACCACCCTGTAATTTAGACTTACACAATTGTTTCCAGCTAGTCCAATGAATTTTACGGGTTTCCTCTTTTTGTCCCCACCAAAAATTGTACACCATAGACTCAATTTCATGGCACACTCTATCAGGAAGGCGAAAACAGGACATAATATAAGTGGGTATGGCTTGAGCAACAGACTTAATAAGTACCTCTCTACCTGCCACCGATAAAATTTTTTCCTTCCAACCATTTAATCGAGACCATACGCGCTCCTTAACAAACCCCAAAACGGCGCGCTTAGAATGCCCCACACAATATGGTAATCCCAAATACTTCCCGTACGGCGCCAATGAGCCCACCCCAAGAATAGATGTCACCACTCGTTGAGTAACCAAGTCCGTATTTTTACTAAAACAAACAGCTGATTTTTGGAAATTAATTTTCTGTCCCGATGCTTGCTCATACTTTTGGAGAATATCTCGCAAAACACCCGCCTCATCTTCCTTAGCAGCCGCAAATAGAAGACTATCATCGGCAAAAAATAAATGCGACAAGCGTGGACTACCCCGGCAAATTGAAATTCCGGACAACCGGTTAGCTGCCATAGCATGGGCGAGGAGCGCCGACATTCCTTCCGCACAAATAGTAAACAAATATGGCGAAAGCGGATCCCCTTGGCGGAGGCCCCTTGTTGGGTAAAACATTCTGGAAGGCTTCCCATTAACAAGCACAGAAAAAGAAACAGTGGACACACAATTCATAAGTAGTTGCACAAACCGTTGCGGAAATCCTAACAGGAGCATCATTTGATTAATAAATGGCCATTCCACTCGATCATAGGCTTTACTCATGTCAAGTTTCAACGCAAGGCAACCATCCTTTCCGGCCCTCTTATTCTTAAGAAAATGGAACACTTCAAATGCCACCAACGCATTATCGGTAATGAAACGGCCCGGAATAAACGCACTTTGAGTGTCGGAAATTACAGCAGGCAGCACCTCTTTAAGACGATTTGCCAACATTTTTGCAATTATCTTATAGACAACAGTACACAAACTAATTGGCCTAAATTCTGACATGAGCTTGGGATTCTTAATTTTAGGAATCAACACAATGAAGGTATGATTAATATGTGAAATCTCATCAACCCCATTCAACACCCCAAGCACCGCCGAGCTCACACTAGGACCCACCACTGGCCAGAATTTTTGAAAAAATAAAGCAGGCTTACCATCGGGCCCGGGAGCCTTCGTTGGATGCATTTGAAAAAGCGCATGGTGGACCTCAACTTCAGAAAATGGTCTACCCAATTGAGACGCATTGCGATCGGAAACTTTCGTCTGAATCAACTGCAATACAGGGCCCATGTTCAGTCCCTCCCCCGCCGAAAATAAGTCCTGAAAATAATCCACAAAATTGTCCTCCACCACTCTTTGATCCTCCTGCCAAATTCCATTAGAATCAACAATACCAGCAATTTTCTTCTTCTCATGACGTTGGGTGGCCTTGGAATGAAAAAACGAAGTATTACGGTCCCCATCCTTTAGCCAATTAACCCGAGCACGTTGACCCCAAAAAATAGATTCCCGTTCTAAAAGCTCATCAATATCACAACGTAGCTTACACATTTCTGTAACATCTTCCGGAAAATTGGAGCTTAGCATAAACAATCGCTGTAATTGATCGGTTTTCTCCTTCAACTGTCGCTTGACACACCCAAAAACATTACGATCCCACCGTCGCAACGAAGAACTTACATGTGCAATAGTAGAGACCAAACTGCGAACATCCGCATTAGAAGAAGGCAGCCAATTATCGGCAACTACTTGCTCACAACTTGCATGCCGTAGCCACATAGCTTCGAACCGATACATGCGATGACCACTAGCAGGAGATTGACGTTGTTCTTTAGTCCCACAAATGTCAACACAAATAGGTAGGTGATTGGAGGACGTACACGCCATAGGATAAACCTTTGCATGTGGAAACAAGAGTTGCCAAGCATCATTAGCAAACCCACGGTCCAATCGCTCCCGAACCAAAGCGTTGCCACTGCGGTTATTGGACCAAGTGAAAATTGGCCCAACAAAACCCAGATCAGCCAGGTGTGCATCTGCAATAACATTCCGAAAATGTTCCATTTGGGATGGACTACGCCCCACGACGCCACACTTCTTGCGACAAAACAAAATTTCATTAAAATCACCCGCACAAAGCCAAGGCATTTGGAAGCATGTTGCTAATCTACGCAATAATGCCCAAGAATTTTTCCGTTGTGCCATTTCCGGGTGTCCGTAAAATCCCGTAAATCTCCAAGGTTGTTCCCCTAATCCAGCGTCCACAAATACATCAATATGACCAACCGAAAAACTTTTCACACTAACCTGGATACCCGCTGGCCATAACAAAGCAAGTCCGCCCGCAAGTCCAACTCGGTTGACATAAAAACCACCACAAAATCCCAGCTTTTGCCGAATCCCATCCATACGCTTCGAATCTAGCTTGGTCTCCATGAGAAAAACCAGCCCAGGAACTTCCGTTTTCAGTAGAAACTGAAGAGATCGAACTGACCGTGGGTTCCCAAGCCCGCGGCAGTTCCAGCATAACACATTCATTGGGATCGGCGAGGCTGAACATCAGCCTCCACCGTTGGAATATTGTTATGTGGGTTGATAGCATCACCCCCATGCACACACAAACGTTTTCCAGCCCTTACATCCCAAGTTTCATCACTCAGATTCCCATCATTAACTACCACCTCCTCAAGCACTCTCTTAGAACCCATAACAGGGGAGTGAGCAGTATTGGAATCCATATGTTGATGGGCCACCCTCTTCCACTTCTTTTTGGGCAACACTGATTCACTCAGTGGGCTAGCCTCAACCTCCATCAAAAGATTAGGAGCCATGGGAGAAAATTGGGCCACCAAACCTGACACAATAGCCGTGGGCTTAGCCCCACCTAGGCCCAAACTGGAATGTTGAGATTGATTCCCCGGCCCTCCTTCTGTAGTAACCTCCCGCCCATTCAAAAATTCAAAAGTAGTAGTCGTGGGTGAAGATATGGTAGTGCCCGAAATTGTAGCCACATGCACCACGTTTCCTTTACCAACGCCATCAATCACGGGAATCAGAGATTCTCCACCGTGTACGTTCCTATCCCGACGCCGGTCAGCTACCACAACCACCGGAGCACAGGGTGGCGAAACACTCTGCGGGATGTTCAGAAATCATCCGCATCGGTGTCCCCTGGCCAACAGGAGGCCTCATTCCAACTCCTCGATCAATCGGACCATTGCGACGAGGCCCTTTGCTTTTGAAAGTATCTATCCTCAACCATGCCCCATATTGCAACACATCAACCCGAGTGCCATCGGCAGAAGAGAGTTTAGCATCACACTCCCGATCGTTGTGGCCGAGCCTTCCACAACAATAGCAAAAAATCGAGAGGCGCTCATATTTGAAATCCACCCAGATAGGGTCGACAGATGACAAAGCAAATTTCATCCCCCGTCGTAGGGGCTTCCGAACATCAATGGCCACTCGAATTCGCATTGTTCGGCCCCATGCAATGCCACAATCTTCAAAATCCATATCAAGAAACTGTCCAACGGAGTTGCCAACTATTTGCCCAACCTCTTTATTCATAAGAATTAGAGGAAGATTGCAAACATGCACCCAGAATTGCACCGATGTCAATTGAATGTCAGATGGTTGAACGTTTGGATCCATCTCGCCCAACATTAGGAGGTGCTTGTCAAACGTCCAAAGGCCGTTCAATAATACTCTCCGTTTATCCACAACATGACCAAACACGAAAACAAACAGGTTGTCACCAATGACTCGTACTTGCATTCCTTTAGTGGGTTGCCACACCGATAGCAGAGTACTCTTCATGGCGTCAACATTAAACGGCCTGCGAGTGAGCAACTTGCCGACAAGGCACATATCCGATTTGCCCATCATCAAGCTTGTAGAGTCCCCCCCAAGCGTATCTCTCAAATTCATCCTACTTAGAGGACGGTTTAATATGAATTGGTACGATTTTAGGTCAAGTTTGACAAGTTAAAAAAAAGTCAAAAAGTCAAAAAGTTATTCAAAAAGTTAAAATGTTATCACTATTTATCAAAAGTCAAAATTACGGCTACACAACTCTCAATCTTAATTTTTCCCTACACACTAATTTATACAATTTTTTAATACACATTTTTCCATAAAAAGTCAAAAAATTAACCTAAACAAATATATTTTTTTCCTCAACTTTTTAATCTAAAAAGTCAAAAAATAAACTTATTTAGATATCCAAACAACCCCTAATGTATTTCGCAATATTAGGCTAGTACGGAGAACTACCTCCACTCCACCTCTGCTTTTTGGTGATCTCTCTCTCTCTGTTTTTGCAGTGTTTCTACTCTGATTTCACTCACGATCAGTTCTATTCAATCAACACCTTCAGGTACTAATTTCAATTCCACCCACAAAATCATGTATTTATGTGTATAGACATAGCAATTATTTACTTGGAATTCAGTCAAACCAGTGCAGATTTTCCGTTGAAATTGTTCAAATTGTTTGCAGATTAGTACAAAGATTAACTTGGTTAATGCACTCATCTAATCATCAAACGATCTGCTGTTTTTATGTGATTATAAGCTTGTAGTTCAATTTTTTCTATTTTAATTATTACCTTTTCATTTTCAATTTGAAGCCCTTTTAGTTTGGTACTAATCTCTTTCCCATAAATGGAGATTCTAAACAGATTCATGCTTTTATAGTTGTAGATTTTTTTTAAAATTTTTTCTTCCTTTTATATATTTTTTGTTAGATTGTTTGAATTGCCAGGTACTGGTATGTGTAATTCTTTTTATTTTTAAATTGAAGAATTATTTACACACTGCATCCAAATAACATGTTGAAATCTTGTGAGTATTTAATGGTCTAATATGGTATGGAAGCCGCTATTCCCACTCCACTTTATTCTAAACACACTCTCTTATTTGCTCCAAATACGTTAATACCCTTGGAATTTTGGTTTTTTCAGGGAGTTTATTTTGTGTGAAAAAGCATTAATGTAACCATGTATAATAAATGACAAAGAAGGAAGTGTATTTGGAGCAAAGTGTGGTGGGAATAGCGGCCCTATGTAGTAATCGGTTTATTCTAAGGACTTGATATACTTAGGCTTTGTTTGGATCATGATAGGGGTAGGGATTTGGAAAGAGAAAGGGAAATGTATGTGAAATGTGGATGAAATATGTATTTGGATCATGGATTTGGAAAGGTAAAAGGAAAATATGAGTGAAATGTGAATGAAATATAGCTATATTTTACTAACCTTTCACACACATTTTCCTTCTCTCTTTTGCAAATTCCTACCCAAATTCATGATCAAAATACAGTCTCAAGTAATTATACTAAACCTACAAATGGATGGAAAATTTGGAAATGATGGGAAGGATTTGCAAAGTTTGGTAACCATATTGACTTTCTCTCCATTAAGACTCTCAAGTTTAGTATTCAATTAATTGATTTTTAAATAATTGTACGATGGACTGGGTTACTGATTACTGGAATGTTAGAGTTAGCTAATGGGGGCTGTGTTTTCAGGAAAAATGGCATCAGAACCGGTCAATGTGAATGAATTCCAGGAACTGGCTAGGCGAGCTCTTCCAAAGATGTACTTTGACTACTACAATGGGGGAGCTGAGGACCAACACACACTAAGAGAGAACATGGAAGCGTTCCATAGAATCACGTTAAGTGTTGTTACACCTCTTATTCTTATTAACAAACAGGGACACCACCTTAAGCCAATGTTTTTTTTTTTTTTTTTTTTTTGGGATTTTCTCAGTTTTCGGCCGAGAGTTCTTATAGATGTAAGCAGAATAGATATGTCAACCACCATATTGGGTTACCCAACTTCAGCACCAATCATGATTGCTCCAACTGGATTGCATAAGTTTGCTCATCCTGAAGGTCTAATTTCATTTAGAAGAGCTTTTGAGTGAAATTTATGTGTACTTATGATTTCAGCTTTGAATTTTTTAATTTTTTTAAAAATATTTTTTATCAGGAGAGGTTGCAACAGCCAGAGCAGCTGCTGCATGTAACACCATCATGGTATTGATACTCTCATACACTAATTCTTTTTAACTTTGCATCGTTGATTGCTGAGCTGTCCCTCATTACAGGCAATGTCCTTTGGGGCTGACTGCACCGTGGAGGAGGTTGCTTCCAGTTGCAATGCCATTCGCTTTTTTCAAACATATGTATTCTACTCTCTTCAGCTCTAGTAAATTTAAGTTTCTTCGTAGGAATCTTTATCGTTCTTTAGGATTCACAGTTTGGTAATCCCCTGTTCATAGGTATATAAAAGAAGGGATGTAACAGCTGTGTTAGTGCAAAGAGCCGAAAGAAATGGGTTCAAGGCTATTATGCTTACTGTTGATACTCCTAGGCTTGGTCGAAGGGAAGCAGACATTAAGAACAAGTGAAATTTCATTTCCTTCTCTTTCATATATAATTTCCGCTACTAATACCTTCAATGTCCTTCACATTAATGAATAATTTTCTCCCTCCAATATTTGGAAATTCACTGATATTTATTATCTATAATTAAATGAACTTTTCCCCATGCATCACGTTAATGATCCAAACACAATCACTTGTTCAGAATGATTGCGCCTCAGCCGAAGAACTTAGAAGGTCTCTTGTCAACTGAAGCAGTTTCGGTGAGTTATTTGTTTCCTAATATATGCATTTAAACATGCTTGCAGACTGTGTATTAGTTTGTTTTTTGTGTTGGTTGTATGATACATGGTTGCATATTTCTCTAATACTAACTGTAACCAGTCTGATACAAGATTTACAACTCTAACATTGATTACTCATTTTGCAGGAAAATGGCTCAAAGCTTGCAGCTTTTGCAGCAGAGACGCTTGATCCTTCTCTGTGTTGGAAGGTATAAACCATAGAGCAATAGTCTATGTGTGTTAACTGATAATTTGACTTCACAGTTAACTTTTGTAGAAGGTGTTACTCTTGAGCCAAACATTTCCTTTGCTTAGAAACATCATTTGAAAAGCCGTTTTAATTGTACTGCTATATATATATATGAATATTATTGTAGTAGTTATATGTTTTAGGGACAAATTACAATACTAGTCCCTATAGTTTACGCCTTGTGACAATTTAATCTATGTAGTTTCAATTGCAACAATTTTACCTTTTAATTTTCCATTTTGCATCTAATTGGTCCAATTGGTAATGATGGTCAAGATTTTTTGACAGAAGATAGCCCACATGCTCTTCATGTGCCCATTCTTCATAGGCAAAATGGAAAAATGAACAAAATTTTTGTTACACAGGTGGTCCATGTAGTTTGCCCGTTGTGTCAATTTGGTCCCATTTTTGTTAAAAATAGTCTACAGTTATCAATTGGAATTATAGGGGCTACTACAATAATTTGTCTGTGTTTTAGTCATTTGGAACTATAGGGACCAAATTGGGATAAATTTGCCTGTGTTTTAGTCATTTGAGGTCTCTCACAAGGTCACACAGTTGATGGAGCTGAAAGCCACCGCCCAAAATATTTCTGTTGGTGTGGTTGCATATTTAAAATAATTGATTTTTTAGATGGTAAATACAGAAGTCATCAAGGTCATAAATTGATTTCCTTTATGTTAAATCTTACTCAAAACTTTGCAGGACATAGACTGGTTAAGGTCTGTCACTAGTTTGCCAATTCTAGTCAAAGGGGTCCTGATGGCTGAGGATGGTAAGCTCATGACTCTGTTTAGATGTTTGTATCTCTCTTATTTTTCTTTTTGACTTTATAAATGATAGAACCTCTTCACAGGAGCTGAAAAATCAAAGTTTTTTTTTTTGGGCCACACAAAAAAAAAAAAAAAACCATTTAATTTGAAGAATTACTTGTTTTTATGTTTATTTCTAGAAGGAATAGCTATATAGGACCCCTATATTTTTGGATAATATGCGCTTTAGCAAACCCATTTAAAATTTTCTTGTTTCATAGGTCTTGAATATTTCTTGTTTTCTACTAATGTTTATTTGTGAGAAACAAAAATTGCTGATGATCTGGTATGCTACTCTTGGCAGCAATAAAAGCTATGGAAGTAGGGGTTGCTGGGATTGTTGTCTCTAACCACGGAGCTCGCCAACTGGATTATTCTCCAGCCACTATCACTGTTCTGGAAGAGGTATCTTTCAGTCTCTTCTCTTCATACTTGATGTTGTCCTATGCAGATATGCCAACAAATTGAATTCAAATATATGCCCTTTTATTGTTTTATAGTAACAATATCATGTGGGAAATGGCAGATTCACATAGAATTTATGTTGGATCTATATTGTGTTTAGAATCCTTCTCCCCTCGTATATTTTCCTAATTTGACTATTTTGCTTTCCCATTTAATTATTGGTAATGTTGTGAAGCATCTATAACACTTAATAACATAAGATATTTGTGGGTTCTCAAGTGCATATCGTGTGCACACACTGTGGTAACCGGAAAACACTAATACCCTAACTAGTCATGTCTTGGAACATAGTATACTTTTCTTCCGAAGCACTTTTTACTTTTTTTTATCATATATTTTCCCTTGGTGTTCTTATGATACAAGTATCAAATATAATGAATTAAAATCTTGAAAAGTAGGAGTTTGGCTGCAGTAGATCTGGAAAGTGGGCCATAGCATATCATGGACAACTGAACTTATAGAGAAAATACTTTCTGTGTGCTTTTACATGTTGAATTTGAATATTAGAAAATTCAAATAAAGTGGGAATGCATTTCGATAGATTATATTTCATTAAACATGTAGTAGTTCTTACTGCAACAGTGCACGTCATTCGGGGTAAATTTAGGGGTACAGGTCTTGAGCATTTTCCTTATGCTGGAACCTATGAGAATTTGAAAACAAGCAATATTGCTGCATGGTCTTGCCAATTTATTTCTGTTAGGCACGCTTCTTTTCTTTCTGTTTCTTTGAAGCAAGCATTATATTGTGGGTTGCAGGTGGTTCGTGCTGTTGGAGGAAAAATTCCTGTTCTCATTGATGGAGGAGTGAGGCGTGGTACAGATATTTTCAAGGCATTAGCTCTTGGTGCACAAGCTGTTATGGTAAACTCTGGCCATGTACTTTTGAAATTCTGTGCCTTTTTGTAGTGTGTTTTAGTGGAATGGCATGCAACTTTTTTTGTGCATCAATTTGTTCGGAAGGATTTCAATGCAAACTGTGATGAGGCCAAACTGCTTTTTCGATTCCTAATTTTACGATTTCATTTATACTGCTGAAGATTGGAAGGCCAGTCCTGTATGGATTAGCAGCAAAGGGTGAATATGGGGTGCGACGAGTCATTGATATGCTGAAGGATGAGTTGGAGCTCACCATGGCCCTATCCGGCTGCCCTACCGTGAAGGATATCACCAGAAGTCATGTGAGGACAGAGTACGACAGATTCAACTGTAGGCTTTAGTTTAGATAAAGTTCTAAGTTGTTGTCGTCGTTGATGTTATTTATCATAGACATGCTCATACTGATAACTAAGACCTAGTTCTGTGATGATTGGCACTTTAAATACATTTTAGCTTGTGGATTGTATTGTCAAGTTCTATATATTACAAGAACCAAACATGTAATGCTGTGCATATGGAATTTCCTCTCTTCCCAACTAGTTATCCGACAAGAGGCTCTTGGGAGAGAAATTTTGAGTTGGTGAGAAAATCATAAATGTATGTATCACTTGACAGAAGCACTATTTGCACAGAATACCTAAGCCTTTAACAAGAGAGGCCCATACGCTAGAGCAAGGATCCTCGGCCGCCCTAGCCGGCAGCCATCCCAGCAGCCCCCCCCCCAAAACGACGTCGTTTTGGGGGGTTTTTTGTTTTTTGTTTTTTTTTTCTTTTCTTCTTCGTTCGTTCGTTCGTTCTCTCTCCTCTTCAAACAGGAACCAGAGGGGAGGGGAGGGGAGGGAGTGAGGAAGGAGAGGAAGAGGGAGGAAGGAGGAGGGAGAAGGAGGAAGGGAAGGGCCGGACTGGAGGGGGCCATAACCACCGGGGGAGGAGGAGGCGGGGCCGGACGGCGAGCTCGCGACGAGCTGCGACCACGGGCTGGAGCTGCGACGGCGAGGCGACGGCGAGCTCCCCCCTCCCTCCCCTCCCCCCTCTGGTTCCTGTTCGTCGGCCGACGAGAAGAGAGAGAACGAACGGTCGAAGAAGAAGAAAAGAAAAGAAAAAAAAAAAAAAAACAAAACAAAAAACCCCCCAAAACGACGTCGTTTTGGGGGGCTGCTGGGATGGCTGCCGGGTAGGGCGGCCGTGGATCCGAATTCCATACGCTATGCATAGAATGCGATATTTTATGAGAGAGTGGGTCCCTCATTGTGCACAGAATCTTTCACAACAACGTGGGATCCACACAATGACTGCCCTCTTAAGTGCGTTAATGTCTTTCTATAAACTCAGTGTTACTTAATTCGCTACTTGGTTCAATTAAAATTGTTTTAGGTATGCCTTATAAAGTTGACTTTTTTGTTTATTATGAAAAGATGTATAAAAAAGTAAAGATGTGATTTGAATTAAATAAGTCAATAAGCCAATAAGATGGTTTTTTTAGTTCATCCTAAAAGAAATCTTAGTTTATATGCATTATAAAAAAAAAGGCTTGGGTTGGGCTTTTTTAGGCCCATGGAGGCCGCATCGATGATTCGAACTGTTGAATATGTAGAGCGCATCAATTATTTCATCTCTGTAAAAAATCACGTAAATCAAATATCGATAGTCACTTGATTAAATTACATTTGTGTTAACAATTTATTTTTAAAATTATATTTACCGTTAACACAAATGTAAACGGATCAAGTGACTATAAATATTGATTAACGTGATTTTTTGCAGGAATGACATATTCAACAAGTTTTACATATTGAACGGTCCGGATCATTGACGCGGCCTCCGTGGTGGGCCTACAAAGGCCCAACAGCTCTCTCCGGTCCTATTTGAACTGGAGAGAAGCCTCTCCCATAAATAAATAAATAAATAATTATTTGTGCTCAACTCATGTTCGTCTCATATTAATTGTTTTTTTAAATCAGTTCATTAGGTAAATAATTAATCTTAAACAATTTATTACTACTTGTTTACAATTCTAATTTTGGGCCCTTTTCTATGATAATTGTTGGGCATCTACACTAAAATTATCCAATTTGGTGAATTTTTTTATATTTATAATTAATCCCAAATGACAAACATACGAGTAAATTATAGTAACCTCCATTGAAATTTGAATAAAATATAAATAATTCCATAATTTTGGTATAATTACACTAAGTCTATAGAGTAACAACAAAATTAACAGAGCTAATCATCATTACAAAATTTCATTTTTGCCCTTCTATAATAACATGAAAGGCCCTTTCACTTGTTTTCTTTTTGTAATTTTCCCTCTATTTTTTTCCTCCGTAAATTGCGATTCAAATATAAGATACAAGCACAAAAATATATGTAAAAAATAATAATAATTACATTTTTGGGTAAATTACATTGACATCCCCTGAGATTTATGTTTATTATAATTTCTCCCTCATATTTGAGAAATTACACTGACCTCCTTGTTAATTTAATTTTATGGATGATGATCATTACGGTAAGGGGGGAACTGTTATGAAACTTTAAACCTCAGGGAACAATCTGTAATGAAACTTTAAACTTCAGAGAGGGAGATGTAATTTTCAAAAGGTGAGAAAAAAACTGTAATAAACATAAACCTCAGGGGTGTCAATGTAATTTACCCTTCATTTTTTAAGTAGACAAAATTCATTTTGCAGTGTTTCTACTTTCTATTATGATCTGCACACATTCAAGTCAGTTTAATCGAATCAGGATACTCTCCTTGCCTTACCTCCTTGACTTCTTACTTGTTGGGTTATTGGTCCCACTTTTAGGCCCAATTTCAATGATCTGAACTATTCACATTTTAAGATTTGTTAAGTATATTATACCTGTAAAAAATCAAGTTGATCGGATATCAGAAAGCATGTGTTCGGAAAATTGTTTATTAAATTTTTTAAAAAATGGTTTTTAGTTTGATGATCCGAACACATGCTTTTTGATATCTGATCAACTTGATTTTTTACAGGTATGATATAATCAACAAATCTTAACATATGAATGGTTCGGATTATAGAAATTAGGCCTAAAAGTGAACCCAATGGCCCAGCAAATAGAAAGTCAAGGAAAAAAGTCAAGGAGGGGATCTTGACTCAGTTTAATCAACTCGTTCAGGTACTATAATACATTATTTATTTGGAATCCTGTTAAAGTAGTGCAGATTTTCCATTGAAATGTTCAATTTATTTTCTTTGACACTATATATTTAGAGTAATGTTAGAAATATCAAATGTTTTATCAACATTGTTATCAAATATTTCACATATCTATGGGACCTACATGATGTGCGTCTAACACCTATATAAGACATTTGGTAGAAACCTTAGTAAAATATTTGGGTTCCTAGCATTTTCCACATATTTATGTTTTAGTACGAAGATTAACTCTGTTAATGCTCGTCTAATCATCAAAATGATGTGCTGTTTTTGTATGTGGAGTTAATCTCCTTTTTATCCATATGCAAACTGGACTTGTTTTTTAAAATTATTGTAAGCATGGTGTTCAGTTTTATCCAAATCAATCAATTTTTCTCATTTTAATTTGCACCCTGTTTGTTTGGCGAAAAACATTTTATAACGGATAACATATTCTATGATTTATTTATTTTTTTTTTCAAAATATGTTTTCCGGAACATAAGATGGAGGTGGCGGGACGAAGGTGGAGGTGGTGGCGTGGTGGTGGGGTGGCGGAGGTGGTGATATCGACAGTGATCGTGGAGGTCATGGTGGCGGTCGTAGTGTGGGATATTGGTTAAACTTTAGTCCGAAAAATATTTTATACATTTAAAAGTAAAAAATATTTTCTGCTCGGCTTGTTTTTCATTAACTGTGAAAAATGTTTTCAGTTGAATTTTTTTTTTCGACCCAAACAAACATTTTACTTGATTAACTGGCCCTTGATAGGGCAGATTGGAGAAAAATGATTTATGTAGTAGTCGACACTAGTTGATTTAGACACAATACGACTTAGGGGTCGGTTGGGATGTCCTAAATAAGTGCACTTTTTGACTTTTTGAACTAAAAAGTTGAGGGAAAAAAATGGTTGTTTGGGTTAACTTTTTGACTTTTTATGAAAAATTATGTATTAAAAAATTGTATAAATTAGTGTATAGGAGAAGTTTGTGCATTGTAAGCGCTACGGTAGGCAGCAAGGTTTATACAGGAGATGCTTGCCTCCTTTTCGGGTATTGAATTAGACGGTGTTGTTCGGCCCATGGGGGCCCACCACGGGTCCCGTTTTGCAAATCAGAACCGTTCAATGTGTAGAAATCGTCGAATACTATATGTTTGTAAAAAATCACGTTGATCGGATATCGATAGTTATCTGATCGAATTAATTTTTTGTCAACCGTTAACTATAACACCATCCATTTTTTTTTATATAAAATTGATTTGATCATGTAGTTAGAGATATCAAATCAACTTTATTTTTTACAAACATATAATACTCGACGATTTCTATACATTGAACGGTTCAGATTATCAAAACGGGACCCATGATAGGCCCTTACGGGCTGAACATCACCATTCCAGGTTAATTTTTTTATGCACCCCGCGTTGTAAATTTGTACCACTGACCATCACTTCAATATATATGGCTTGTACTTGGCCATCACTGACATCACTTCACCACTGTGTATGCTTGTACTTGGCGCCTGTATAATTTGTTTTTTTATATATATTTTTTTGATGAACAGTGATAACTTTTTAACTTTTTTAGTAATCTTTTGACTTTTTATTTTTTTTCAGTGTATGCCAAACCAAGCCTTAGTTTAGTTTGGATTATTGTTTGAATTGTCAGCCACTGTTATGTAGTGCCCTTTTTCGTGTCATCAAATCTTAGTAATTGTATTGACTTTCTATTTATCAAGTCTCTCAAGTTTAACATTGGATTATTTCATAATTAAATTATTGTAATATGGACTAGGTTACTGGAATGTTGACATTAACTAATGGCTGTGTTTTCAGGATAAATGGCATCTGAACCAGTTAATGTGAATGAGTTCCAGGAACTGGCAAGGCAACCCCTTTCAAAGATGTACTTTGACTTCTACAATGGGGGGAGCTGAGGACGAACACGCGCTAAGAATGAATGTGGAAGCATTTTGCAGAATCATCTTTAAGTGTAACACCTCTTATTCCTATTAGCAAACAACCACACCATTTTAAATCACCTTTCTTTGAACTTTCTCAGTACTTTGCCGAGAATTCTTGTAGATGTGAGCAGAATGGATATGTCAACTACTATATTTGGTTACCATACTTCGGCACCAATCATGATTGCTCCAACTGCAATGCATAAATTGGCTCATCCTGAAGGTCTAAATTCAGTTACAAGAGCTTTCGAGTGAAATTTTTGTGTAGTTCTGATATCAGCTTTTGTCTGTACCAGGAGAGATCGCGACAGCCCGAGCAGCAGCTTCATATCATGGTATTGATTCTTGAATCTGGAGCTCCTTTGTTTACTTTGTGTCCTTGAATACTGAGTTGTCCCTCATACCTGTACTGTGGTGGAGGTTGCTTCAAGCTGCAACGTTGTTCGCTTTTTTCAAATACAGGTATTCTACTATCTTAGCTCTATTAAATTCAAGTTTGTTCATAGGAACCTTCATCGTTCTTTAGAAGCACCCTTTAATATTTTCTTTATTGTGATCCCATTTGTAGTAGCCGAATCCACAGTTTGGTAATCCTTTGTTTATAGGTATTTAAAAGAAGGAATGTGATAGCTCTGTTAGTGCAAAGAGCCGAGCAAAATGGTTTCAAGGCTATTATTCTTACTGTTGATGCTCCTAGGTTTGGTTGAAGAGACGCAGACATAATGAATAAGTGAAATTTTATTTCTTTCTCTTCAATGTCCTTCACATTTTGTAACCTTTTATCACCCTTATATTTGGTTTGGGTATAATATATTTTATATATTATATATGACTTTTGGAATCCTAATAGGTATTTAATAGTCAATTTGGTAGCAGTTAGGATTTGAATAAAAAAAACCCTAGAATTAACAATATATAAATATTATTTACGTGCTCCAGAGTGTAGTGGCAGCAGAAAATTCTTTTCGGTGAGAGTGCTTGGTGTATAACTCAATTTGGTGGGTTTCAATTGGTGTTGATTGTTGCCGTGAATTTGACTTGGTCAAATTCAAGAATTTGTGCCTTGGTTGCTACTTTGCTTTGAAGCATCTGGTTTGGTGTTTAGTGTTGATTTGGGTTATTATTTTGGGTCTTCTTCAACTCTGGTTTCAAAGACTTTGGTTCATCTATTTAGTGAGGTCTTTCCTCTTATTTATTTGTGATTATTTGGAATTCACCGAAGGGTGATTTTGTGAGACTATTCGTGTCTCGTTTGTAATCGTTTGTAAACTTTTTGGTTGATAGTAGAATCGGATTTTGATCCCATGAACGTACCTTACATTGAGGGAACCACGTAAAAATTCTTGTGTTGCTTTTGATATAATTTTTCCGCATTAGTTTTTATTCCTATTGATTGATTTACTGGTGAGGAATTATATATTTTCCCTAACAATTGGTATCAGAGCTTACGGTTTATTTGGATTTATTTATTTGTGTAAATCAATGGAGGGGAATGTGGGTCGCATGTCTGACTTTAATGAAAGTAATTTGGTAACTTGAAAAACTAAAATGGAGGACCAATCATTTTGTAAAAATTTATATGGGCCTATTGAGGGTGACAATGGAAAACCCGAGGGTTTGCAAGATGATGAATAGAAGAGGCTTAATCGAAAAGCCATTGGTGTTATCCGTCAATAGATTGATGACAATGTGTTTCATCATGTTGCTACTGAAACTTGGGCACATAATTTATGGATAAAATTAGAAGGCATTTATGATAAGAAATCAATCACAAATAAAACTTTTCTATTTCGTAAGTTGGTTGATTTAAAATATAAAGAGGACAGCCCTATTCTGGAATATCTGAATGAAATAAAGAGTATTGTTAACTAACTTGCTCCTATGAAAAAAAAAATTTGATGATGAGTTGCAGGCTTTGATACTACTTAGTTCTTTGCCCGAAAGTTTGGTGACTTTGGTTGTGACAGTTAGTAATTCGGCGCCCAATGGAGTTGTCACAATGGGCCAAGTCACTAGTAGCTTGTTGAATGAAGAAACTAGAAGAAAATCAGCGGGTTTCTCTCATTCGGAAGCATTTGTTGTGAGAGGCCGAAGCAAAACAAGGGGGAGGAGTAAAACTCTTCATGGTCGTGATTAAAGCCGTGACAAATCAAAAGATAGTTCTTTTTCAAAGAAAGACATTGAGTGCTATTATTGCCATGAGAAAGGGTATAAGAAGCGAGAATGCCGAAAGCTCAAGAACAATGAGAAAAGGCTTGGCAAAAGTGTAGATAAGAAGCAAGAAAACACAACAGCAGTTGTTACCAATGGTGATCTCATGGTCGTTTGTGAAGATGATTGTATCAATTTTGTGGGCCAAAAGAGCAATTGGGTGATTGATTCTGGTGCTTCTTTTCATGTGACTTCTCAAGTTAATTTCTTCACTACCTACACCAAAGGAGATTATGGTTTTGTTCGAATGGGTAATGAAGGTTTGTCCAAGATTATTGGCATGGGTGATGTTTACTTGGAAACAAATTTGGGTTGCAAGTTGTTGCTTAAAGATGTGAGGCATGTTCCTGACATTCGCCTCAATTTGATCTCTACCAGGAAACTAGATGATGAAGGCTTCAACAACAAATTTGGTGATGGAATATGGAAGCTCACAAAGGGTTCTTTGGTGGTAGCTAAGTGCAAGAAGACTCATACACTTTATTCGATGCAAGGAAAAATTTGTAAAGGTGTTGTCAATGCACTTGAAGATGATACTTCTATCGAATTGTGGCATAAGCGGCTTGGCCATATGAGTGAAAAGGGACTATAAGTTTTGTTCAAGAAAAAGCTTCTACCCGGTTTGAAAGGTACACATCTTGAAACTTGTGTTCATTGTTTGGCGGGTAAACAACATAGAGTTTCTTTTCATAAAAATGTTGCTTCTAGAAAAGAAAATGTTTTGGAGTTGATTCATTCGGATGTTTGTGGTCCTTTGAAAGTTAGAACACATAGTGGTGCACTTTATTTTGTTACTTTCATTGATGATTATTCAAGGAAAGTTTGGGCTTTTATACTAAAAACTAAAGATCAAGTTCTAGAAGTATTTAAACATTTTCAGGCCATGGTTGAAAGAGAAACATGGCAGAAATTGAAATGTATCCAATCGGACAATGGTGGTGAATACATTGGGTTATTTGATGAGTATTGTCGCAACCAAGATATTTGGCACCAAAAGACAATTAAGAAGACTCCTTAACAAAATGGCGTTACCGAGAGGATGAACCGCACCATTGTGGAAAGAATAAGGTGTTTGCTTTCACAAGCTAAATTGTCAAGATCCTTTTGGGGTAAGGCAATGAAGACAGCGGTTGATGTAATCAATTTGTCTCCTTCCTATCCTTTGAATGGTGATGTTCCAGAAAGAATTTGGACCAACAAAAATGTGTCTTATGAGCACTTTAGAGTGTTTGGTTGCCGAGCCTTTGTTCTCATTCCAAAAGATGAGAGGTCTAAGCTTGATAGCAAGTCAAGACAATGTATTTTTCTTGGCTATGGGCGTGATGAATTTGGCTATAGATTGTGGGATCCGGTCGACAAAAAAGTCATTCGAAGCCGTGATGTTGTGTTTCTTGAAGACCAAACAATTGAAGACTTTGGCAAAGGTGATCAACCGAAGCCAAAAACTAGTGATCTCATTGACATGGATCAATCTCCTTCATCTTCAGTTGATGATGAAAATGGGGGAGATATGCAACCGCCTATTGAAGATGTAGAGGATGATGCTAATCATAATGAAGTTGAGTCAGAAATTAAGGAAGAGCATCTAACTCAAGAACCGCCACCACAACTTGAGTTGAGGAAATCTATAAGGGACCGACAACCTTCAAGAAAGTATCCTCCTAATGAATTTGTGTTGATTTCCGATCAAGGGGAGCCCGAGAGTCACCAAGAAGCAATTGAGCATGCAAAGAAATGTAATTGGAAAAAGGCCATGGAAGAGGAATTGAATTCATTGCTTAAAAATCATACTTATGATTTAGTGAAGTTGCCTAATTGGAGGAAAATTCTGAAAAATAAGTGGGTTTTCAAATTGAAGAATGATGGCAAGAATCTGAGGTACAAGGCACGTCTTGTTGTGAAAGGCTTTGGGCAAAAGAAAGGTATTGACTTTGATGAGATTTCCTCGCCGGTTGTGAAGATGTCTTCTATTCGGGTTGTACTTGGCATGGCTGCAAGTATGAACCTTGAAATTGAACAACTTGATGTGAAGACCGCATTTTTTCATGGTGATCTTGAAGAAGAAATTTACATGGAGTAACCTGAAGGTTTTGTAGAGAAAGGGAAAGAGAAATTTGTTTGCAAATTGAAGAAAAGTTTGTATAGCCTCAAGCAAGCCTCGCGACAATGGTACAAAAATTTTGACTCTTTCATGATGAATAATGATTTTCTAAAACCACTTTGGATCATTGTGTGTTTGTGAAAAAATTTCGGGATGGCAAATCTATTATTCTTTTGCTTTATGTTGATGACATGTTAATTGTGGGTCAAGATTCTATCATGATAAACAGGTTGAAATTGGAGTTGAGTAAGTCTTTTGCTATGAAAGATTGGGGACTGGCAAAGCAAATACATGGTATGAAAATTGTTTGTGATCGCAAAGAGGGGCAGATTCGATTGTCTCAAGAAAGCTACATTGAGAAAGTTCTTGAGAGGTTCAACATGGATAAAGCAAAACCGGTTGGTTGTCCACTTGCAGGTCACTTCAAGCTTAGTTCAAATCAATGTCCTACAAGTGAGAAAGACAAGGAAGAGATGCAGAAAATTCCTTATGCTTCAGGAGTTGGTTCTTTAATGTATGCCATGGTTTGTACAAGGTTGGATATTGCTCACGCCATTGGTGTGGTGAGTCATTTTCTCTCTAATCCAGGTAAAGAACATTGGGCAGCGGTAAAATGGATTCTAAGATATCTTCGAGGGACTTCGAAGGTGTGTTTGTGTTTTGGTGATGGTAAGCCGATGCTTGATGGGTTCACAGATTCTGACATGGCCGGTGATGTTGATTTTAGGAAATCTACTTCGGGGTATTTGATGACATTTGCAGAGGGAGCTGTGGCATGGCAATATAAATTACAAAAATGTGTTGCACTCTCAACTACCGAAGCTGAATTTATTGCCATTACGGAAGCTTGCAAAGAAGAGTTATGGTCGAAGAAATTTTTGCAAGAGTTGGGTTTGAAGCAAGAAAGGTATGTGTTTTATTGTGATAGTCAAAGTGCTATTCATTTGAGTAAAAATTCTACTTTTCATTTGAGGTCGAAACACATTGATGTGAGACACCATTGGATTCGTGATGTGTTATATTCGAAATTGTTGCAACTCAAAAAGATTCACATAGATGATAATATTTCAGATATATTGACAAAGACTTTGTCGAGAGACAAACATTTAAAGTGTCGAACTTTAGCGGGTATGGTTGATATCACTACCTAAGTCAGTAGGGGGAGAATTGTTAGGTATACCTCTTTATTGGAGTATGGGACCCAATTGGTTTATTAAAAGTATTTTAATTTGGTTTGGTTTGGGTATAATATATTTTATATATTATATCTAACTTTTGGAATCCTAATAGGTATTTAATAGTCAATTTGGTAGCAGTTAGGGTTTGAATAAAAAAAACCCTAGAATTAACAATATATAAATATTGTTTACGTGCTCTAGAGTGTAGTGGCAGCAGAAAATTCTTTTCGAGGAGAGTGTTTGGTGTATAACTCAATTTGGTGGGTTTCAATTGGCGTTGATTGTTGCCGTGAATTTGACTTGGTCAAATTCAAGAATTTGTGCCTTGGTTGCTACTCTGCTTTGAAGCATCTAGTTTGGTATTCGGTGTTGATTTAGGTTATTATTTTGGGTCTTCTTCAACTCTGGTTTCGAAGACTTTGGTTCATCTATTTGGTGAGGTTTTTTCTCTTGTTTATTTGTAATTATTTGGAATTCACCTAAGGGTGGTTTTGTGAGACCATTCGTGTCTCGTTTGTAATCGTTTGGAAATTTTTTGGTTGATAGTGGAATCGGATTTCAATCCCGTGGACGTACCTCACATTGAGGGAACTACGTAAAAATTCTTGTATTGCTTTTGATTTAATTTTTTCGCATTAGTTTTTATTCCCATTGATTGATTTACTAGTGTGGAATCATATATTTTCCCTAACACTTTTGTGAAAGTGATAATTTGCCTTCTCAAATTGTGCATGTGTATGTATATGGCTGCAAATGTGGTTCGAATCGATGCCAATAATGAAAAGATGAAGATTACATTGAGGCACTCATGTAAAATTTATATTTTTGTAGATTAATAACATTGATCCCTCACTTTTGCAGGATAAGGGCTCAAGCCTTGAAGCCATTGCAACAAGGATGCTTGATGCTTCTCTGTCTTGGAAGGTATAAAGCAATAACCTACATGTTGTTATTGAAAATTTGGTTTCACAGTTAATTTGGACCTAAAAGCATTCAACTCTCATATTTCACTCAATTTATATGTTGGTGTGATCTCATAGTTAAAAAGTTTTTAACGTTTAAATAGTAAACACAAAAATCATCGAGGTCATAAGATGACTTCCTTTATGTTAATCTTACTTTGATTAAGCTCATTCAAACTTGCAGGACATAGAGTAGTTAAGATCTTTAACGAGTTTGCCAATTCTAATCAAAGGAATGTTGACTCTTGAGGATGATAAGCTGACGTATATGTTTAGATGTTTGTATCTTTCTACATTTTCCTTTCTACTTTATAAATAACAGAACCTTCTCACAAAGTTGAAAAATCAAAGGAAGTTTTTATTGTTTTTCAAGATCAATATAAATGATCATAAAACAAAAACCATTAGTTCAAAGACAATTTCTTGTTTTGAGGTTTCTTGATAGAAGAAATCTTTGGATAATATGTTTACTCCAACAAATCCATTTAAAATTTTCTCTGGTTTCATGCTCTAAATAGTTTGGAGATATTTAGGTCTTGAATATCTTTCGTTTTCTACTTCATGTTCACCGCGACAGTCAAAAATTGTTGATGATCTGGTATGCTACTATTGGCAGCTATAAAAGTCATGGAAGTAAGGGTTGATGGGATTGTTGTCTTTTATCATAGAGCTCGCTAGCTAGATTATTCTCTAGCCACTATCACTGTTCTGGAAGAGTTAACTTTCAGTTTCTTCTTGTTATACTTGATGTTATCTAGCCTAATTAAGCCAAGAGATAGAAAAATAGAATTTACGTTCAATAGAATTCTTCAGATGCATAGCTATGGATTACAAGAGTTCAGCATGCTCTATGTAGTTGTTGTTGTTGTTGTTGTCTTTTTTTTTTTTTTTTTTTTTTCCCTAGAACCTGCAAGAGCTTGAAAGCAAACAATGTTGTTCCATGGTCTTGCAAATTACTTCTTCTATTAGGCATGTTTCTTGTTTTAAAAAAGTGAGCATTATATTGTGGGTTGCAGGTGGTTCGTGCTATTGGAGGAAAAATTCGTGTTCTCTTTGATGGAGGAGTGAGACGGGGTACTGATATTTTCAAGGCACTCGCTTTTGGCACGCAAGTTGTAATGGTAAACTCTGACCATGAACTTTCGAAATTTTCCTATGTATTAGTTTTACATTGTGCCTTTTTTCAGTGTGTTTTAGTTGAATATCATGCCATTTTTGTGCACCTCTTTTCTCGGAAGGGTTTCAATGTGTTCCAATGCAAACTCTGATGATATCAAACTGTTCATGTACCTCATCTTTGGGGGCTCGAGTGGAATTTTAGCTTTGTAATCCTCTAATCTTGGTGCTTAAAATATCAGAGACTTTCAGTGCCTCCGAACCAAATTGTTTGTTTCATATTTCACCATGGGAAGTGCTTTAGACTTTTGAATATGTTTCAAACGAACAATTAAGGTTAAAAAGCAGCAGAGCTTGGTGGTGTGCCAGTTTACATGTGGGATATACTGATATAATTTGTGTGATCATTGACGCTAGATATGTCGGCTCTTTTGCTTATTGTCTCTTCTCATTTGTTGATTCCAAATTTGCAATAAATCTATGCTGGTGCAGGTTGGAAGGCCAGTGATCTATGGATTGGCAGCAAAGGGAGAATATGGGATGCGACGAGTGATTGAAATGCTGAAGGATGAGTTGGAGCTCACCATGGCCCTGTCTGGCTGCCCTACCGTGAACGATATCATCAGAAGTCTTGTGAGGACAGAACTTGACGGAATCAATTGTTGTTTTTAGTTTTCAAATCAAGTATTTGAGTCGGTTTCATTATGGATGATTAAGATTAACCATCATGCATTATATTATTTGCTAGAATTCTCTCTTATTTTTTCTATTTTTTCTATTTTGATATTATTTACCGTTTACATGTGTTCATACTTATGTAGTTTTGAAATGATTGTGTTCTTACATTGAAAATGTAAAGAAGTTTTGACGAATACCTGGTTATTTTCTTCTAATTTTCCCGACTCAAAAAGAAAGGAATTTGGATTTTCTCACTTCATTTTCTTTTGGGATAATTGGTGAAAAATCCACACCCATGGGATCATATGTTATTTGGTTTAAGATTTAATATTTTTGGGTAATAAGAACATTTTTTTTAATCAGCTTGGGTAATAAACACATGTTTAATGAAATTATTTGATGAAAAAGATAAATTATTATTTTCAAGGATATTTTTTTTTTTTCAATTTTACTTCACCGTTGGGCTGTTGTTGGAAAAACCACTGGAGGTCACTGGTGACCAACAGCGGCATGTGGTGGCTGCCGACAGCGGTGGTGGTGGTGGTGGTGGTGGTGATATAGATAGATAGATAAATTAAGTAGACAAATAAATCACACATGAACAAATAAGAGATGATACACGGGCAAAAAAGTAGGCAGATAAATGACACTTAAATAAGTGAGGTGGACAGATAGTTGATGCGAGTAGACAAATGAACAATGAACAGATAAACAGGGTACCTAATATTGACAGTGGACCTATGACCCAAGTACCCTTTTCTTTTTCTATTTTCTCATGCCTTTCTATTTCCAAAACTAGCAGCTGTGAGTGGAAAATGGAATTTGAATATTCTATCATTTCTTTTATTTCATAGCAAAACACACCATCATTCTTTGTTTTGCATAGTTCTCTGATGACATGATTGCAATTCCATTCTCAACCTCGGTCATCTCAATGTCTCTATACAGAAATAGTAGATTAAAAACACTAGTCATTTTACAAAGCTATGACACCATTGTCTTCTCTTATGCAAATACAACTCGAACCAATTGTAAATGAAGGAAATGAAGAAAATGAAGAAGGCCAACACTTCACTCCCAATTGTAAATGTGCCATCACAAAGGATTCAGCAGTGGCAACATTTGACAAGTATGCCTTCAAAGAGTCTATTACGAAGTCAGAATCATGAGCCAATCATGAAATCTATTCCTTCACATTGTCAGTTCCAAAGGCAGAGTCATGAGCAATACACAAATAGTAATAATCCTTTAAGAAGGCCTTTGACAAACATGAACTGTTCAATATAATCCAAAGATCCATATCCATTTGGATCCTGTCTTGGTTCAATGAGTCCACTCCGAAGTCACAATCATAAGCGAAGCATGATTTCTTATCCTTTAAGGAATCCAATTCAAAGGCAAGGTCCTAAACGAAGCGTGAATCCTAATTCTTCAAGGCATGCCCATAAAGGAAACATGAATTTCAGTCCGACGAAGGGTCTATTCCAAAGGCAACTTTGTCGATTCTATGCTCAAGTATGTTGGCTTTTTTGGCTTTCGAAGGTTAGTATTGTTATTTTAAACGTGCCAGCAAAGATCAATCAGTCCTTAAAGAAGATTAATTGCCAACCAATTATTAGACGATTATGTTTCAGTTCTTTCAGCCTCAATGAAGAGGACTTTTACTGGTGGCTTGTTTAGGAGAATTTAGTAAACAACAATTAAATGAAGAACAATTACAACATTTCATTAAGTAAAAATGAAAAACTTACAATGATCTGATCCAGCCTCGTAGAGGTTTACAGCAACAAGCTATTCAAAACTACTCCTATGAATAAAGTGCAATACAAGAATTTGAAGTGCAGAAATGTAAAGAACAAGAAATGTAAAAACTGGAAGGAAAATAAAGTAGAATAAAAACTGGTTTCTAGATCTGAGTCTGGATTCTTCTTTCCGGGGCCTTTTTTGCTATTTATACTTCTCAATGATAACCGTCGAAATGAGCTTCTAACCGTCGAAACATCCCTCCATGATCACTGATCATACTCTCTTACAGTTAGCTCCACTACGCCATGTCTGCAGTTAGGCTTCCCTCCTGATTTTGAATTTGAACCTTGTAAGTAACCATTAGGCCACATCACCTTATATCCCTCAACCATTCCAGTGCTATGCATATCCATTATTACCAGTATGGGTTGACATGTGTCTGACTATGGTTGGCAATTTGTATTACCTTCCCAAATTGCCCTTCTCATACCACGTATTGAATCGTGATTGGCTTATATAATTTACACAGCCAACATTACCCCGCGCACTAATATACCCAATATTTGGTGATATTAGTGGATCAAAGCACTTCATCCACGTCCTAGGATGTGCATGGGTTTCACATCTTCTTAGAACTGTAACCGCCTGCATTAAATTCTTTTATACACCTTGAACATTTTCCATTATCTGAGCATTTGAAAGGACTGATACAGCTCGCATGGCCAAACAGACTTTCTTTGACATAGATCGAGCAGATGAGGAGTTGTTAGATAATAATGTTTGCCCTCAAAAGAATTTTCATGCATTTATTAGCCACTCCTATCCATCTCCCTATATTCAAGTCATGGAAGTTTTTGCAAACTATCGACCTTTGGATTACGAACCTATTGTTCATAATTCTCTAGCCCAAAACTTCGCAAACATGGATATTGGAAGCTCTTCTTCTAACCAAAAACCTTCTGTGTGGGATGAGGCTGCAGCTTTTTCTTCTTCTTCTAAGACTTCTGGCTGGAGTGGCTGGCCAGAACCTGAGGAATCCAAGCTGAGAGAGCGCATTAATCATCACTTCGTCGAATTCGCTTCCATCTTTCCCTCCTTTCGTTCGGAGCTCGGTGGTTTACCCATATGTATCTATCGATCGCCGACGCAGTTTGGAAGACAACTTACTCATAACATGGTACACGTCCTCCATGCCTACGAAGATTGTGCAAGCCACTCATCGTCCAAAGGAAGCATAAGGGTACAGCCCGTCATTCTTAGCCTAGAGGGCAAAATTTTTCTCTTCTGACTGGCTTGAATGCGTAAACAACCCCCAGTTCCCTCCTTCTTTCGAGATGGATCCTCCTACATCTCCTCTTCCGCAAAACCCTCATTGGGTGGAAGAATTGAGACTTACTCTCTTTGAGAATCAGTTCCTTCCTTCCTATGAACCTCTAACTCCCCCCACTATATTTGAGTGATATCAAGTTTAGCTTTTTCTTGCGGCCTTTTCTCACTTGCCCTTCAATGTTCTTGAGGATGATGTTCCTCTTAAGAACTTTCGATACGCTTGTGACATTATGACTCGAAGTCATGTCCTCAATCCTATTGCCCAAGCAGAGCTTCAGATGTTTTTGGATCAACTCCCACTGCTTCTTCATTGGCACCAAACTTCTGTGGCTACCGCTCAATCTTTGGACCAAATCTCAGCCATAGAATTCATACCCAGTATGAAGCAGAGAACCTTATCAACAAATATAATGGTTTCAAGAATAAAAATTCTGCATATTGGGATGACTTAGATATGGATGAGATGGAACAAGGATTAAAGAAAACATAGTTTGAAGTAAAAGCCGAAAAACTTTTTTATCAAATAAGGGCATATCAGCTTCAACAACCTAGTCTGGAGAAAATAGAAGACAGAACAAAAAAGGAATAGAAATTCATTTACCGCAGTTGGAACAAATTTCATGACCTTGTCATTTTCTCTATTCCTTATTTTTATGAAATTGAATATGTAGACAAAAAGGACTTCTGATGTAATTACTTTCATCTTAATAGAGCTAAGTTTTCCTCTCTTTATTCAGCGTGGTCTGATTTTACTCTATTTGTCCAAAACAAATAAAATCAGACCTTCAAATTCACCAATTTTGTCCTTTGAAATCTGATTTGAACATATCTAATGGAATACTGGAGACCTAATTTGAACTTCACCAACATATGGAGTGTAATTGACAACCTTTGCCTTAGGTCTTCTTTTCCCAATCATATGGTTAACACAATCAACAGTTTCGAATCAACTATTTTTGCTTCGAACAAACAGTCTACATTTTCCAAAGTATGGAAACTTCCTTTAAGGATTACACAGTTTTATTCTAAAAAAGTGATTCCCTTTATATTTTTCACTGCTTAACCAAATGTTGGTTTTGTGTCACTTCGAAATCTAGAACAAACAAATTCTAACCGCAGAGTATTTTAAACTTTACTTCGAAGGATTTTACTTTCAACAAGAAACCTAAAAGCAGGTCTTTAATCCTCTTAAAGTAAACAAATACGTGGGCACTCCTGTACTCTTAGGTGTGAAATGTGCTTCAAAGTCAACTTTCTGCTTTCGAAGCTCTTGTTGAATGTTTGTCACCTAATTTTGGCGCCAAAGCTTGGCTTCAAAGCTAAACATTTGATTTCGAAATCAATATTAGTATTTGAAATACATTTCCCTCCCAAATTATCAATATTGAGAGAAATTTTTCGCATTCGTACATTCAGTACTTCTTTATGAATTCTACCCATTTAAAACGATTGGGTATTTTTTCGACAGAAAGGTTTAAAACTCTTTTGTTTCGTGCTTCTAATTCACTTGTTCGCCCAACACATAAACCCTTTATCTCTATTGACTTCTCCTTTCCCTTACCCTCTTTCTCAACTTCGTCTTTCTGAAAAAACTCTTGTCAATGGCTTCTTCCTCCTTGAAAATACCGGCCGTGGAGCGTGTGAGTCCATCCGTAGCCTTAAAAAGGATCATTGCTGAAGAGTGTAAGAAATACAAGGCTAGTGAGAAAAGTGCTATCGACGGGCGCATCTTCATTCCCCGTCGCCATGAACAACAAGAATACGTGCTTGGGCCTATTTTTAAGGAGATTCCCACCGAGCTTCCAGCTCTATATCCGCGTCTGGAAGATCATTGCCTCCTTTATAAAGGCGGTCTTGATTGGGGAAGCTGGAGGATGAACTGACCCTATCACTGCTGGCCCACAGTAAGACCAGAGTTGGATGAATGGTATAATCGGGTCGTCCCTGCTAGGACATTGGATCTTTAGGAGCTTCACCTCTTCGACACCCTTCAATTGTCTAGGTTCACCATTTTAGCAGACCCATTTTTAATACCAGCTGCTCTTTGTTTTCAGAATTCTGCTTTCAATTTCTTCCAATTTAGATGTGGGATGATGGCTCCTACTGTGCTTGACATCTGTCATATGTTAGGATTATCCCCTATTGGTACCCCCATCGGTCTAGACTATCTTGACCTCAAAACCCTTTTTTCTCTTCCCCCTCTGAACTTATCCTATAGTGATTTTGTCAAGGTTGAGAACAAAAGAAAAAGCCTTGTAACTGATAGGGAATTTTTCTCTTTTTTATTGTATTGGCTTTGCAAATTCCTCTTCTGTACTTCTTCTCAGAGGATCATGCATGAGTTTGCCCCTCTTGCCAAAGCCTTTGTATTACAAAGAAATGTGGCTTTAGCTCCATATGTTTTGGGACATGTTTATAGAGCTTGTTCCCTCTTTTGTGAAAAACCCATGGATGCCAATCAAGGAGGCCCATTTTGGATACTCCAACTCTGGCTTCTTGGTGCCAAACCCTACCACTTATGGTATGAAGTTAGTCAATGTTTCACTTTATCCTTTTAACTTTATTTTCTTTCTTCCACTAACTCCCAACTTCCCCTTCTTCTCACACCTTCTGCCCCTTCGAAGCTACCAATATTGGCCCAGCTTGGTTGAGGACCTTTTTGAGTGATAGATCCTGCTCTACGCCTCAACACAAAAACATGTGGGCTTCTATTTTAATTCCTAGGAAACTATTCATTGGTACTATGAACCCTAGAGCTTATAAGTGCATCTTTGAGCCCTATTGTCCTGCCCAATTTGCTAGGCAATTTGGACTCTCATAGGGGGTCCCTATCCCTCTCTGCAGTCAGTCCAATTTAAACCTTGCCAGTAGAGATTTGATGGTTCCAAGATCCAGATTGGAAGAAACAACTTCCAAATTTATCCAAGATCTAATTGATTTTGAGTACCTACCTTTCATACCTCAAAACAATACACTGAAAAGGTACCAGAACTAGTGGATGGCCAATATGGAGGTGCACTTGGCCATTTCTCCTCAAGATCTATTAATGGTACTAGACATGCCTCAAGCCAAGTCTAAAGGGACTGGAGTGGTTACTTCTTCCACTGCTCATGCTATCCCAATTCCTACCTTGGCTACTACAAAGTCTGCTTCTGCTGCCTCACCTCCTCCTAGAGTTACTCGAGCTGGTTCGAAGAAAAGTATGCACTGCTGCTTCTTTTCTTTTCTCGTTTTATGACACTCTTGCCTTTTACTTATAGTTCCTTCTTTGATGCAGGTGGCGTAGGCGCCTCACAGGGAGACTTTCCTCAAAGAGCTCAAGCTTTAAATCTCCTTAAGAGCAAGCAGAAGCAACAAAGGAAAAGGGAGCTTTTGCTTGATCCTGAAGAAAAGGTACCTCAGGCTCACGTGGAGGAAGATGAAGCAGAAAAAGAGCAAGAGGCACCATTAAAAAGAAAGAAAAAAATGACAGTCTCTCTCTCTGATTTTACTGGGGACCCCATTCACGAAGCATCTGTTAAAGCAGTGGAAGCGGAACACTCTAGAGAAATCATTGTGTTCCAGAGGGCTGAGAAAATGAGACAACAACAAATGCTTACGGATGAAGCTGTTGCTGCTAATGAACTCCAAAGAGAAACTGCAAGGAAATAACAAACTGCTAAACATTATACCCTTCGCAGCTCTCCAACCATTGCTACCACTTCTAAAACAAGTAATTTCCTTTTGTGTCTCTAATTTCCTTTCTCAAGTTCTTGATACTGAAACTTAACATTGCTTCGTATTTCTTCTTTTGCAGCAACAACTACTCTGCATTCTCCTTCAATAAAGACTTCTTCAATTTCATCTGAAGTTAAAAGACTATCAAAAGTAATGCCTCGAAATGTGGAGCCCATTTAAGCAATACTCTCACTCCCTGGTTCTACACTTTTCATACCTTTTTTGAGGCAAAGTATTCCTGTATCCTTATCCTTTGGCTAACTCCATACCTTCCTCTTCTATCATTTAACTCTACCCGATTTATTCTCCTTTCAAGCCTTGCTACTCCTTCTCCTCCTGAGGAAATTCCAGTTACTACTTCATCTCCAGTGATAGTTGATTCCCTTAGAGAAGACATTGGTAGCTCACCAGTTCCTTGTCCACTATCCCTATCTAGCTCAAATCCCTCTTCTCTTAACCTACTGGTAGCCAAGACTATGGAAACTGCTAGGGATACTTCATCTTCCTCTCCTATCCCTATGCAGCCATCTCTTCCTTCTACCAGAGCCCTTTCTACACCAACCATGTTAATGGAAGAGGTGGACATTTTCGAAACTAGACTAGCTAGCCTTTTTGACATGCCTTCTACCATTTCAACAGTTAGCAATGAAACTGAGCCATTAGTTCGGGCTGATTCTCTCTTGGAAATTTTTGAGAGCTCTTCCACTACCAGTAAGACTTCCTCACCTTCACAGGATTTGGATAGCTGTTTGGAGTTGCTGACATTGTTCTCGAGGATCCCCTTCGAAGCTTTGCAAAGACCTATTATCAAGAATGGTTTCCTCTAATGCTGCAAGGTTATTGAGCAATCCAGCATGGCTATTTCAATTCATTTATCTCAGGCAGTAGCTACCATTGACTTTTATATCAACATCTGCCATGTTGCCAAAGCTGTAAAGGAGAAATTGTTGAGAGACCAGAAATTTGTTTCCCAGATACATGCTGAAGTGTCTGAATTGAAAGAACAACATTCCTCTGTCTCCCAATTTTGAGTCCAACTTTTGGAGAAGAAAGCTCAACCAAAAGAAGAGTTATCAGCAGTCAACCTGGCTTTGGATCGAACTGCCACCAAGCTGCAAATTACCAACCAAGGACTGGCTGATTGAAAACAGGAGATGACTACGGCCATTCAATTGTTCCCATCTCTTAAGAGTAGAGAGTCAATTGTAAAGGAACAACTGAAACATTGTACTGACTTTTGGGCCAATCTATGAGTGCATGTATTCAACTCCTTATGAAATAATTTTTTTTTTTTTTCTTTTTTTTTTATGCTTCTTTTGTTTAGCACTTATTATACTCCTTGTGTTTCCCACACAGTTGGATAATAAGACTTCAAATATCTGCCATTAATTTTCTTAGAGTATACATATCCATTCAAATTTCTCAAATGATATGCTCCCCAAGGCAAAACTCTATGAACTTGATATGGTCCTTCCCAATTAGGTGACCATTTGCCAAACTTATGGCTTTTAATCCCTATTGGGAGTATTGTCTTCCATACCAAATCACCTTCATCAAAGCTAATGTGCTTGACTTTCTTATTATAATTTTTTGTTGCTTTCTTCTTTTGAAAAAGAATGCTATTTAATGCCAAAATTCTAACTTCATCCACATTCTCTAACTCCAAGCACATACTCTGATGGTACTGCTCATGAGCTAACTGATCTTGGCATCTTATCCTCAAGGACTTGATGTTAATCTCTACAGGTAACATTGCATCATGCCCATATACTAAGGTGTAAGGAGTAACTCCTGTACTTGATCTTGGAGAAGTCCTATAAGCCCATAATACATCCAATAGTAAGTAATGTCAATCCCTGGGATTGTCTTCCACAACTGTCTATATTTCTTTTTTTAAGGATTTATTGGATGATTCTGCCTAACCATTTGTTTGTGCATAATAGGGGGTAGAATTAACAAGGCTAATTTCAAACTCTACTACAAAAGACTTTACCATCTTCCCATCAAATACAGTCCCATTATTAACAATTATGGTCTGTGGGATGCCAAATCTATGGATCAGATCTTTAATGAATCCAATAACTTCAGTCTGGTCTATAGCCTTATATGGTTTAGCTTCAACCCACTTAGTGAAGTAATCTGTGGCCACTAAGATGAAACAATGATGCTTCGAAGAGGGTGGGTGTATTTTTCCTATCATATCCATAGCCCATCCTCTAAATGACCAAGGCTTCACAACCGCATACAAATCAGTTATTGGTACATGTCTTAACGTGCCATGTTTTTGGCATGCCTGGCAACCTCTAGCATATTCTATACAATCTTTAAGAATGGTTGGCCAATAGTAGGAATGTCTTCGATGCAGTTATCTCATCTTCACACCAGGTTGATGAGCACCACAGATGCCTTCATGAACCTCAGCCATGGCTGTCAATGCCTCATTTGGCCGTAAACATTCCAATAATAACCCATCTGCTCCCCCTTTTGTAAAGAGCATTACCATACACTATGTATTGCATAGATTGTAATTTGATTTTTCTGCTGGCTTTCAAAGATGGGCCAGCTAGATACTCCATTATTGGATACCTCCAATCTTGTTCTTGTAAGTCATTAGGATTAACTTCTAACGCCACATTCCTTTTAGTTAAGAGTGGTATTACTTTTTGATATGTTGTTTGGCTTATGTTCATTTGAGTGTTATCCTTTCTCTTGAAATTCAAAGCTATCTGAGCCACATCATTAGCTTTGTTATTCATGAATCTTGGGACATAAGTCACATTTGCTATCTAGAATTGAGAAAGCAAATGTAATACAACAACATAGTATGGCAACATGCTTGCACTTTGGCATTTGAAAATTCCTTTTACTTGGTTAACCACCAATTGAGAATCCCCAAATATATCAACTGCATGAGCTTGTAATCCAATATGTATTTCCAGTCCCATTATTAAATATTCATATTCAGCTTGATTATTGGAACAAGTAATTTCATCCACTCTGAAACCATGTGTGATTTCTACCCCCTGTGATGACTTAATCATTACACTAATTCCAGTTAGACCATTGGCTTTTGATCCATCAAACCACATTTGACATGGTTCAATATTAACCATACCAAGATCCATTATCTCTTGGCTTTCTGTCTGACATGGATGATCTGCCAAGAAATTAGTTAAAACTTGTCCTTTTACTGCTTTTGGGGGGACATATTCTAGATGAAATTCTAATAAAGCTAGTACCCATTTGCCAATTCTTCCTCTCAACATAGGTCTAGACAACATATATTTAACCAAATCTGTGGTCGCAATTACCAAGACAGTTGTAGGCAAAAGATAGTATCTTAGTTTCATTGCAGCAAAATACAATGTAAGGCACAGCTTTTCTACAGTTGAATATTTACATTCACAAGAATTTAAGAACCTACTAAAGTAATAAACTGCTTGCTCTTTGCCTTCTTCATTGTTCTGGGCTAAAAAAACTCTCAGTAAATCTTCTGCGCAGCAATGTACAACTTCAAGGGCTTATCACCCTTTGGTGGCATCAGTATTGGAGGCTTGGCCAAGTAGGCTTTGATTCCTTCAAAAGCAATTTGATACTCTACTGTTCACACAAACTCCTCTTCATCTTTCAACCTCAATAAGGAAGAAAATACTTTAGTTTTCCCTGCAGTGTTAGAAATAAATCTTCGAAGAAAATTAACCTGTCCAAGGAATTTTTGTACTTCTTTCTTACTTGATGGAGGCTTGGTTTCAATAATAGTTTTGGCTTTATTTTGATCAATCTGTATTCCCTTCTTGTGTACTACATAGCCCAAGAAGTTTCCAGCTGATACGCCAAAAGCACATTTAAAAGGATTAAGTTTCAACTTGAACTTTCTCATTCTTTCAAAAGCTGCTTCTAAGTGAAACAAATGTTCCTCCATGGATTGGGACTTCACTACAATGTCATCAATGTAACACTCTAAATATCCTCCAATGAGATCACGAAAGATAGTGTTCATAGCCCTTTGATATATAGCCCCAGCATTCTTTAGGCCAAATGGCATCTTAACCCAATCGAAGGTGCCAATGTTCCCAGGACATCTGAATGTCGTCTTATGGATATCCTTTTCTGCAATGCAGATTTGGTTATAACCAGAGTGCCCATCCATCATTGATAAAATCTTGTGCACTGCTGAACTATCCACCAATAAATCTACTATGGACATGGGGTACTCATCTTTTGGAGTTGCTAAATTCAGGTTTCTAAAATCGATGCATACCCTCATTTTACCATTTTTCTTAACTACAAGCATAATATTAGATAGTCATTCAACATACCTGGCTGTTCTAATAAAGCCTGCCTTAAGGAGCTTAAGAATTTCCTCCTTGACCTTCTGAATTACTTCAGGACTCATCCTTCTTGGTTTTGCCTTGTATGGCTTGAAATTAGGCTTCATAGGGAGCCTATGTTCCACTAATGACCTATCCAATCATGGCAGTTCATTATAAGACCATGCAAAACAATTTTTATATCTCTTTAAGACCACCAACAACTGGTCCCTGTCAAGAGCACTTAACCAAGCACTAATGTAGGTGGGTTGCTGTGTAAAATCTTTCCCTAAATTAACCTCTTCCAAAGGGTCTTGTATCTAAGAACTCACTAATGCTTCTTTTTTTATTTCTTCTGTCTTCGAAGCAATTTCTTTGCTTTGTTCTACTCCCATTTTCTCTGATCTAACATCTTTGTCCTTCTCCTCATAGACAAAGTCTGTCCATAAAGATTTTTCCTCCTGTATTTCCTGGACTTTTGTTTCGATGTCCAACGCACAGTATTTATCAAATGTCAAAGGTTTGACCTGTTGTTGTCTATGCTTACAACCCACTATCATAGCTTCCTTCTCTTGTTCCTGAACCTTTTGGACTATTGCTTTTAAGTCCAATGCTGTGAACTTAACTAAAGCCAAAGGTCTGGCTTCTTGGGTTTCATCTTCTTGCCTACAACCAGACATCATTATCATCTTTGACGACGAATTCTTCATCAGCACTCTCTTACACCAAGTGCTTCAGGTGTGGTACTTCCTCATCAGCCGTCACTTCAGCTAAACCATTAGATTTTCTTAATATACTGAGTGATGTTACTCCTTTAGTATACAACTTCGCCTCCCCAAATCAGCACAAGCAACAAAGGGTTGAGGGTCTGCATTGATCTCCTATGTCTTTCCATTGCACAAGGCCATCATTATCTTCTAATATAGAGAGGAAGACACACATTTGTTGGTGCAAATCCAATCTCTACCAAGTAGAGCATTATATTTAGCATTGCTGTCAATAACAAAGAATGTCGTCATGCAATCTCTGGTTCCTACACTCAGGTTGATGGGCAAAATACCCTGAGCCATCTGTTTATCTCCAGCAAAACCAGCAATGGTTGTGCTGGTTGGGATTAGTCTGGGATTCCTTTTTCCTAGTTTCTTTAAAGAAGATTTCGGAAGCAGGTTCACCGCTGCTCCATTATCCACCAATACCCTATTCATCTGACATGCTGTGTAATGGATGTTGTAGGATACTCAAAAGGATATGAAAGATTAATACTCACCTCCTCTTCAATGTCGTCCTCAGTTTCCATTGGTGTGGCCACTTCGGATTCATCTTGAACCATACTAATCTGTGATTCTTTACTAGAAACTGGAATAGGGCCAATCTCCTGACCTTATTGGTTTCCATCTTCAGCCTGAAACTCCTGTGGTAGTATATGCACCATATTCACTGACACTGGAGGAAATGAGCCAAATTGAACCACTGGATGTACTTGCTTCTTTTCCAGGCCAACTTGTTCAATCACTTCAGAAACATCTTCCATGCTGCATTCTGGCACTTCAGTACTAGTGACTTCCTTCGAATGGTCTGTTCCTGCTGGTTTTTCGACCAAAAACGTCTGTTCAGCCATGAAGGCTTCAAACATCTCCCCCTCAACCATCTCTTTCCTTTGGCCTGGGTTAGTTTCTCCCTCTATCTCACTGTCGCTTTTCATCAAAGCCTTTTCAAGACTTGTTAAACTGGATCTTTCTTTGGCTTTTAGTTCAAAGTGAACTTCAGTTAACTGCTCTTTGCTGAAACTCCTTCTGTCCTGAGGAGTCGATTTTGGACTATGACCCAACTTTAGACTTTTTCTTCCCTCTGTCTGGCCTTTTGGCTAGGCCAATGAAGAACTTTCCCCACTTTCTTTCAGATCCTTTTGGTATTGAGTGTACCTTCGCTGGATCTTCCTCCTTTGGGACCTAGAAATTACTGGGACCATATTTGGTTCCTTTGTTTTTGGATGTTTTAGTAAAACCTAATTATTTGAAGTCATCAAGGGAGGTTTAACCATCCTACCCTGGTCTCCAACAACACTTCTTTGGGTAGGTACTTCCTTAGGCTTGACAAACTAATCTGGAACTCCAGGTACCCATGAACCCACTAGCTCAGTTGTTGAACTATCTCTTTTTGCATTCGAAGCAAGTTTCAAAGCTACTTGTGGAGACCACTGCTTGGCGCTGACCCCCTGTCTTGGGCCTAATACAGGCCTTCCATAAGGATGACTACTTTCCATTTTGTGTGAGGCTAGTCTAGGAGGCCAGTCTCTTGCTTTGATCCCATAACTTGAGCCCACTTCGGACCTCCTTTCAGGATGATTGTCCTCCATCTTGTAGTAGTTGGGTGGTCCGAACTTATGTAAAGGTCTCTTGCCCTTGGAATGCACTCTAGTAGCTATTGGTCCAGCCAAGAATGGCTGCTGCCTGGGACCAGTTGGGTATGGCCTTTTGTTGTAGGCACTGGTTGGTTTAGGGCATCTCTACACATCCTTATAATACTGTTTTCCATCAATCGGGAGCCCTTTCAACCATTTGTAACTTAACCTGCATCTGGGACATATTCTTTGCATGACAGCTGCCTCTAAAGAGTCATCATCCAGTGTCTCCTCACTAGATTCTTCCCTTTGGTCTGCAAAGCCCTGTCTATTCGCTGGTGAACTTCAGGCATCTTTCTTGACAGTAGTCTGACTTTTTCTTGACAGTAGTCTGACTGGTAACATGCATCTGCACATTAACCTCTTCCAATTCCTTCAAGGATAAGTTCTGGAAGTCTAGCACAATAACATTGGCTGTAACTTCTCCAATTTCTAGAAATGGATTAGTGTCAATCCCCATAGCTTTCTCTGCTTTAGTTGAGAATTTTAAACTTCCCTTTCGAATCTATTCTTGGATCCTATCCCGAAAAACAATACAGTTTTTAGTTGAATGAGACCAAGAATTGTGCCATTTACAATACATTTTTCCTTTAAGTTCTTCTAGAGAAGGAATTTTGACTCCTTTTGGTAACTTTAGGAAATTTGCTGCAAGCAAATGATCAAAAATGTCATCTGCCTTTGTTAAATCGAAAGAATATTTCCTATGAAAGTCTTTCTTTTTAAACTACTGATCTATTGTAGTGTCTTTATGAATTAACGCCTCACAGATCACAGGCTCTTTCCCTACGATCTCTGTTGCATCAATCTCATAATTAAGATCTCTATAATACGTCTTGTATGATGCATTACTTCGATCTTGTTCTTCCTCAAGTAATGATTCATATCTGAACACCTTATAGGTTATAATAAATTTAAGGGAAAATTAGTCTAAGGTCCTCCCCTCATTTTTAGTAATGGAAGAGATCCACAATATTATTTTATGATGTCTAAGGTCCCTCAACTCCCACACCCATATATCACAGAGAAATTTGACTCAAATCAAACCTCATTTGCAAACTAAATTCATAAGGCAAGATCTGAGAATCAAAGATACATAAATAGATACATATGTAAGAATTTATATGTATAGAGAGAGAGAGAAGGGAACCTCCATGGGAGAACCTAGAGCCGAGCTTTGCGTAAGAAGAGAGCTTGACGTCGAGATCGCCATTGATCTTGCGAGCCTCCTTCCTCAATTTTGAATCCTCCAAAGCAACTGAAATTCATGGCTTTCACTCACTAAAAACACCTGGACAATGTCTTCTCTTTCGGTCCAATACACCCAATTCCCAACTTTCAATCATATAAACACTTTCATATCTTCGTATACGTATGTACATAATGACCAACAATTAAGTCAAAGACCCAACCTGAAAAAAATCCAAAACCCTAGTTAAGAATCCTTGTAACGATTCATTCATGTGAAAAGAATTGGGTAAGTCCATTTATGTGGGTATATATATATATATAATAGTAAGAGATTAATGATGAGACTGAGATGGGTTTTTTCTTCTGGGTGTGAGATTGTGATAATGAGAGGAACGGAGGCCACAACAAAGTTGCGATTAAATAGAGAAGGAGAGGAAGGGAGGCCACAAAGTTGCCATTAAACAGAGAAGGACAGAGAGAGAGAGTGAGTGATGAAAGTGACATTTGGAGGGGGGGTTGCTTGCTTGCTCCTGTGTCATTTTTCATGAAAATCCTTTTCATGAAAAATACCTTGAGAGTTCTTTTTTTATGAAAATCCTTTAAAATTGTTCCTTTAGAAGTTGAGAGCAAAGCGCTTGTTGCAATGAAAGAAACTCTTTTCTTAGCAAAGAAAATGGGTTTTGGAAAGAGTGAGTTCAGAGAAATTGTTTTAATCAAACCAGAGAAAAATTTCTCTGTGTTGTTCACAATTTTAAACAAGGCAGAGAAAATTACTCAAAGAAAATTGAAATTTCTCTGGCTTTGTTCATAAATTTCTTTGACTTTGTTCAGAGAAAATTGAAATTTCTCTCCAGATAAATTCTAGACTTCTTAGATAAATTTTTAACTCAAGCCTTTATCATCTTCTTCCTCCAGAGAAATTCTGGGAATCCAGAGAAATGTTTACATATCTTTACAGTACTGCCAAAAATCCCATGGATGAGTGGTCAGAACTTGGAATAGCCAATGTAGCTGGTTATGGATATGTGATTCCAATAAGCCGCTTATATGTCAAATATTTTGGAGGGGATCTGCAAACCATCTCCATGGAAGGATATGGTAAATTAATTATTGTACTGTGTTGCATTGTACATAAATGCAAGGATCCCTAAATGTATCAAAATCAGCATTGTGCACATACAATGTGCCTCTATGACTGTTGTTGTCCTGTTGTTTTGAGTTTACCACAAAATGCTTGTTATTGGACATCCAAAGTTAAAGTTACGGTGTTTAGTTGATATCTGGACCTGTAGTAGGATTTTTCTCTGATCCACAATATTATTTCTCTAGGTTAGAAGGAATTTTCTCTGGGTTTCTGTGAATTTCTCTGGGTTGAAAGAAATTTTCTCTAGGTTTTTGTAAATTTCTCTGGGTTGGAAGGGAAAATTAAAAAAGGCCATTGTTGATGAGAGCTTTTACAGATATCTATGGGTACTTTTTGAAAGTTGTTTTGGAAGATCTCTTTCTTTCTCTCTCTCAATTTACTTGATAGGTTGGGTTCTTCTTCAGCTCTTCTTTTGTGGTGGTAATATATCATAATTTGTGCTCTTTCTCAGATTCTCTTCCAGCGAAATTTGGTGTTGAAGATGTGTAAAATTTCTCTATGATGTATCTAGAGAAATTTGGTGTGGGTGATGTGTAAATTTTTTTTTGTGATATGTCCAGAGAAATTTGGTGTTGGTCTAGAGAAATTTGGAATTTTCTCTGTGATTTGCCTAGAGAAATTTAGAATTTTCTCTGTGATGTGTTCAGAGAAATTTGGAATTTTATTTGTGAATTGTCCAGAGAAATTCTCTGGATCAAATTTTCTCTGGATTGAATTTTCTTTGAATTGATATTGAGGGACCTTAGACATTATGAAAATATTGAGTGTCCTTTATGTTATAAAATCTTAATACCGGGGACTTTAAAAAAAATCCCCTAAATTTAAAACACAAACTAATTATAAAACTGATGGTTAAAATTTTTTAAATGTGAACCCATCAATAAATTTTGTAAAATATTATCTAGTCAATATATATTTTGTCTAGTCCTATGATCCATTTCTATGTTAATTGTACTTCAAAATTTTCAATACTTTGAGCATTTGTAAAATGCATTGTAAAAGCCACTTCTAAATCTCAACACAGTTCTTTTTCTTTCCATTGTTGACTTTAGTCATGCAGCATTTTTTGAATCAGAGGTCATTCACCATTTCAGTAAAATCCATCAGATGCAATACAAGTAAAAAAGACAACACTTCAAAAGAGCATTTAATGAAGTATATTAATAACCATGTTCTCTCTTAGTGTGTGTTGGTCCTCAGCTCCCCTATTGTAGTAGTCAAAGTACATCTTTGGTAGGGTTGAGTAAAGAATTCGTGAAATCTGTAATTTGATCCAGTCTAGTCCAATTCAATAGGTTTGGATTGATTTTTTGAATCCGTGGTTCGGTTCCGGATTGAAGAATTAAAAATCCGTAGTCCACGGATTGATTCTGGATTGAACCCCATGGTTCCGGATTGGAACCGATCCGGACTGTATACAAATAGTCTATATTTTTATTATACATCATCCCCCCATAATATCTTCTCTTATTCTATATAAAACCTAAACTCAAAGCTAAACCCATATAATATCTTCTTTTATTACTTTTGTTTGTTAGTTTTTAGTTTTAATTTGTAATGGTCTAAATACTTATGGTAAAACCAGTTTTCTTATGGTTGTTTAAATTCTAGAGCAGTATGTCGCTATTATAGAAAAACATGTTGTTATTGTGGAACTAATATAACGCTATGTTTATGTTTTTATGAGATTAAAGTGTTATATATACATATATATATATTTTTTGTTATTTAATTATGTGAATCCGTGGTCCTAAACCGATCAAATCCGTGTTTAAATGGATTGGTACGGATTGGTTCCATGATTTAAACGGATTAGATTGGTTCCAATTTTTCAGGAACCGTAAATAATGAATTAGTCCTGATTTTACTCTAATTCGGTCCAATCCGGACCATGCTCACCCCTAATCTTTGGAAGAGCTCGCCTTGCCAGTTCCTGGAATTCATTCACATTAACTGGTTCTGATGCCATTTTTCCTAAAAACACAGCCCCCATTAGCTGACTCTAACATTCCAGTAATCAGTAACCTAGTCCATCGTACAATTATTTAAAAATCAATTAATTGAATACTAAACATGAGAGTCTTAATGGAAAGAAAGTCAATATGGTTACCAAACTTTGCAAATCCTTCCCATCATTTCCAAATTTTCCATCCATTTGTAGGTTTAGTATAATTACTTGAGACTGTATTTGGATCATGAATTTGGGTAGGAATTTGTAAAAGAGAGAAGGAAAATGTGTGTGAAAGGTTGGTAAAATATAGTTATATTTTATTCACATTTCACCCATATTTTCCTTTTACCTTTCTAAATCCATGATCCAAATACATATTTCATCCACATTTCACATACTTTTCCCTTTCTCTTTCCAAATCCCTACCCCTATTATGATCCAAACAAAGCCTAAGTATATCAAGTCCCTAGAATAAACCGATTACTACATAGGGCCGCTATTCCCACCACACTTTGCTCCAAATACACTTCCTTCTTTGTCATTTATTATACATGGTTACATTAATACTTTTTCACACAAAATAAACTCTCTGAAAAAACCAAAATTCCAAAGGTATTAATGTATTTGGAGCAAATAAGAGTGTGTTTAGAATAAAGTGGAGTGGGAATAGCAGCTTCCATACTATACTAGATCATTAAATACTCACAAGATTTCAACATGTTAATTGGATGCAGTGTGTAAATAATTCTTCAATTTAAAAAATAAAAAGAATTACACATACCAGTACCTGGCAATTCAAACAATCTCACAAAAAATGTATAAAAGGAAAAAAAAATTTTAAAAAAAATCTACAACTATAAAAGCATTAATCTGTTTAAAATCTCCATTTATGGGAAAGAGATTAGTACCAAACTAAAAGGGCTTCAAATTGAAAATGAAAAGGTAATAATTAAAATAGAAAAAATTGAACTACAAGCTTATAATCACATAAAAACAGCAGATCGTTTGATGATTAGATGAGTGCATTGACTAGTTAATCTTGGTACTAATCTGCAAACAATTTGAACAATTTCAATGGAAAATCTGCACTGGTTTGACTGAATTCCAAGTAAATAATTGCTATATCTATACAAATAAATACATGATTTTGTGGGGGGAAATTGAAATTAGTACCTGAAGGTGTTGATTGAATAGAACTGACCGTGAGTGAAATCAGAGTAAAAACACTGCAAAAACAGAGAGAGAGAGCTCACCAGAAAGCAGAGGTGGAGTGGAGGTAGTTCTCAGTACTAGCCTATACAAAATATTGGGAAATCCATTAAAATCGTACCGATTCATATTAATTCGAATTTGAGTGACAATTTAAAATTTAAAATTATCCTACTCTATATTTTTTTACCTCTAATAAAATATCAAAATAAAAATAAATATGAAAGATTTAAATTTATTATAAATTAATATTATATAAATACTTAATAATTATTTAAAATTATTCTTTAATCAATTAATAAATTAAAATGATACGATTTAATTATTTATTAAATCTTTATTCACAATTTAATTATAATTTTACTTCAAACCGTATCCAATCCTGCCATGCATGAAACTGTCGTTTGAAGATGGATTGGCTTTGTTTGCATTGTATTATTAGCAACAGCATGGTCCCACTGGAAAATATATGAGAACCTTTCTTGAATATGAATGAGAAATGACTATTTTGGAAATATGGTTAAAAGTTAATTTTTGATTTTTAATTTATTTTGTGTTACATTATTTTTTATTTTTTTATATATTTTTTTAAAAAAAAGTTAAAAAAATCAACTTTTAGCCAATTTCTCAAAACAAGCCAAAATACTGCAACATCACGGACAAGAAAAAAATTGTTTAATAATTCATTTAAAATATTTATCATCGATTGACTATCTCATTAAATTTTACCACTTTTGGGTAGGAAGAAATTTTTTATTTTTAATAATTTTTACTATTTCTCATCAAATTTCTAAATCAAACATGAGGAAGAAATATTTTTATTCCCACCAATTACTTCATCCAAATATTTTACCAAAATTCTTTATGTGCCTTCTCATGCAATGATGTAATAAGATGGGTCTATAATATTTTAAAGGGTACGGTTAACGTGTGTTTTTAAGGAAAACTTATATACATTTTTAAAAGAGATGTACTATATGCATCTTTAGTTATGCTATTTTTTTTTTTTTTGATCAATATTTTTCTATAGTTATGACATTATTTTAGTTATAACTTATAAGATCTTTAGTTATATTGTATGTTATGTTTAGTTATGATAATTTTTTTTTTTTTTTTTTTTATAGTTATAACTCAAAAAATATGAAATTATACTGTTTTCATATGATATACACGTGCACCTTAATGTTTTCCGTTCTTAAGATATATGTTAAATAAGTTTAAAATATTATACATTCTTTTTGCACTTGTTTTGATATAAAATGTACCCCACTTTTAAAGTTCTTAATGTGTTAACGGAATTATTTTTTAAATATGATAAGTCTCACATATATAACATTAATTAGGTGAATATATAGTGGTAAAAACATATCTCTATTATTTATCATCATGTTTGTTTTATCATTTTTTTTTATTTTTCCATATTTATTTATATTTATATTTTTAACATATGTGCTACATATACAAAAATAATTTATACAAAATGGTTCATTGCGTGTTACTCGAGCAATAATACTTTATATTATTTATCAATTAACATATCTCATGTTACCTTAGAAACAACACATAAATTTACTACAGAAGTACTCTGCATATTTACTTTAGGAGCACTTAATAGTTCTTGAGGTCAGGACTAAAATGCCACATATATTGACATTTGATAGCCACAAAAAGCCAACTTCAACATTGAATGTAAGATCAAAATCAGCAAAATTCAAACTTGCTTTTGGATAAATTCCAAGGGTTTCAAACGTATGGAGGAGGATTGCAAAAAAACTATACTTGAATGTAGGGATGTAAGAAAAAATTGAAAAATCGAAAAAATTGATTAAACTGATTGAACTGAACCGAAATAGCTATATTTGGTATTTTTTTTAATAAGAATCAGTCTGTACGATTTTTTGATTTGATATTTTCCGATTTTCTGTTCGGTATTGAATTAAGCACCTTATGTAGCGAACTAAACCGAAACCAACCACTTCAACATATATTGTATTTATAATACATATAAAATTTAATAATATAATGATATTAGTAAATATAATAAATTATTAATCTCAATTAATTAACATTATCATCCCTATAACCTAAGTTAGGATACACATATTATATATAATCTTTAACTCTAACTCACTATTCTTGAAGCCTTAGTATTTATTATTATTTTTTTGTTTGTATTTTTGTTAATCTAAAAATTATAAAGTATTTATTAAATTGATGGATTTGATATGATTAAAATGGTTGATAAATGGCTTAAATTTGAAAGATCCTAAATCGATTAAACTGTACCAAACCCTGCTTTCATTGGTGCAGTTCGGTGTGGTTTGATGAGAGAAGAGACTTGTGTTGGTACTCAAAATAGTAAAACCAACATTATCGGTTGGGTGGAAAAATTTACCTAAATACCAACCGTACCGAACCGATCACATACCTACTTGAATGTAAGATTGAATCCTTACTAAAAATGCAACTAAAACCTTCCAAGTAATACTTAATTTCAACATTGAATGTAGACCAAAATCAGCAATATTCAAACTTGCTTTTGGGTAAATTCCAAGAGATTCAAACGTATAGAAGACTGCAAAAAACTACACTTCCAAATAGGCAACAAAACAAAAATCAGCAAGATAGCTGAAACCCATTTTCAACCTGCAAATTTTTTGTCCAAGAGTTTTTGCTAGTAATACCGTAGATCAGATGGCCAACTTTCATCCGTTCTTTCGCCATAATTCTGATTCCCTCTGTATTCATGCAGGTACTTGCATCGATCTCCATAATGACACCTTCCTTGAGCATAGAATCGGCAAAGTTGCCTTTGAAGTGGATCCTCAGTTGGACTGAAATTCATGTTTCCTTTATGGGCATGCCTTGAAGAATTAGGATTCACGCTTCGTTCAGGACCTTGCCTTTGAATTGGATTCCTCAAAGGATAAGAAATCATGCTTCGCTCATGATTGTGACTTCGGAGTGGACTCATCGAACCAGGACAGGATCCAAATGGATATGGATCTTTGGATTGTATTGAACAGTTCATGTTTGTCAAAGGCCTTCTTAAAGGATTATTACCATTTGTGTATTGCTCATGACTCTGCCTTTGGAACTGACAATGTGAAGGAATAGATTTCATGATTGGCTCATGATTCTGACTTCGTAATAGACTCCTTGAAGGCATACTTGTCTAATGTTGCCACTGCTGAATCCTTTGTGATGGCACATTTACAATTGGGACTCAAGTGTTGGCCTTCTTCATTTCCTTCATTTACAATTGGTTCGGGTTGTATTTACATAAGAGAAGACAATGGTGTCGTAGCTTTGTAAAATGACTACTGTTTTTAGCCTAATATTTCTGTATAGAGACGTTGAGTTGAGATGACAAAGGTTGAGAATGGAATTGCAATCATGTCATCAGAGAACTATGCAAAATAAAGAATGATGGTGTGTTTTGCTGTGAAATAAAAGAAATGACAGAATATTCAAATTCCATCTTCCACTCACAGCTGCTAGTTTTGGAAATGGAAAGGCATGAGAAAGTAGAAAAAGAAAAGGGTACTTGGGTCATAGGTCCACTGTCAATATTAGGTACTCTGTTCTGTTCATTTTTTACTTATCTATTCACATCAACTAAGGGGTTAAGATGATGTGACTTAAATAGGACAGTGACTTTTTGACTTTTTTGTATTATGCCAAACCTAGCCTAAGTGTCATTTATTTGTATCATCTATTATTTGTTCATGTGTCATTTATTGTTTACTTAATTTATCTATTTGCCTATGTCACCACCACCACCGCCGCTGCCGGCAACCACCACATGCTGCTGTTGGTCACCAGTCACCTCCGGTGATTTTTCCAACAACCGGCCAACAGTGAAGTAAAATTGAAAAAAAAATATCCTTGAAAATAATAATTTATCTTTTTCACCAAATAATTTCATTAAACATGTTTTTATTACCCAAGCTGATTAAAAAAAATGTTCTTATTACCCGAAAAGATCTTAGACCAAATAACATATGATCCCATGGGTGTAGATTTTTCACCAATTATCCCAAAAGAAAATGAAGGGAGAAAAGCCAAATTCCTTTCTCTTTGAGTCTGGAAAATTAGAAGAAAATAACTAGGTATCCGTCAAAACTTCTTTACATTCTCAATGTAAGAACACAATCATCACAGAACTACATAAGTATGAACACATGTAAACGGTAAATAATATCAAAATAGAAAAAATAGAAAAAATGAGAGAGAATTCCAGCAAATAATATAATGCATGATGGTTAATCTTAATCATCCATAATGAAACCGACTCAAATACGTGATTTGAAAACTAAAGCCAACAATTGAGTCCGTCAAGTTCTGTCCTCACAAGACTTTTGATGATATCGTTCACGGTAGGGCAGCCAGACAGGGCCATGGTGAGCTCCAGCTCATCCTTCAGCATTTCAATCACTCGTCGCATCCCATATTCTCCCTTTGCTGCCAATCCATAGATCACGGGCCTTCCAACCTGCACCAGCATAGATATATTGCAAATTTGGAATCAACAAATGAGAAGAGACAATAAGCAAAAGAGCAGACATATCTAGCGTCAATGATCACACAAATTATATCAGTATATCCCACATGTAAACTGGTACACCACCAAGCTCTGCTGCTTTGTAACCTTAATTGTTCGTTTGAAACATATTCAAGTCTAAAGCACTTCCCATGGTGAAATATGAAACAAACAATTTGGTTCGAAGGCACTGAAAGTCTCTGATATTTTAAGCACCAAGATTAGAGGATTACAAAGCTAAAATTCCACTCGAGCCCCGAAAGATGAAGTACATGAACAGTTTGATATCATCAGAGTTTGCATTGGAACACATTGAAACCCTTCCGAGAAAAGAGGTGCACAAAAATGGCATCATATTCAACTAAAACACACTGAAAAAAGGCACAACGTAAAACTAATACATAGGAAAATTTCGAAAGTTCATGGTCAGAGTTTAACATTACAGCTTGCATGCCAAAAGCGAGTACCTTGGAAATATCAGTACCCCGCCTCACTCCTCCATCAAAGAAAACATGAATTTTTCCTCCAACAGCATGAACCACCTGCAACCCACAATATAATGCTCACTTTTTTAAAACAAGAAACATGCCTAATAGAAGAAGTAATTTGCAAGACCATGGAACAATATTGTTTGCTTTCAAGCTCTTGCAGGTTCTAGGGGAAAAAAAAAAAACAACAACAACTACATAGAGCATGCTGCTGAAATCTTATAATCCATAGCTATGCATTTGAAGAATTCTATTGAACATAAATTCTACTTTTCTATCTCTTGGCTTAATTAGGCTAGATAACGTCAAGTATAACAAGACGAAACTGAAAGTTAACTCTTCCAGAACAGTGATAGTGGCTGGAGAATAATCTAGCTGGCAAGCTCCATGATAAAAGACAACAATCCCATCAACCCTTACTTCCATGACTTTTATTGTTGCCAATAGTAGCATACAGATCATCAGCAATTTTTGACTGTCACGGTAAACATGAAGTAGAAAACGAAAGGTATTCAAGACCTAAATATCTCCAAACTATTCAGAGCATGAAACCAGAGAAAATTTTAAATGGATTTGTTGGAGTAAACATATTATCCAAAGATTCCTTCTATCAAGAAACCTCAAAACAAGAAATTGTCTTTGAACTAATGGTTTTTGTTTTATGATCATTTATATTGATCTTGAAAAACAATAAAAACTTCCTTTGATTTTTCAACTCTGTGAGAAGGTTCTGTTATTTATAAAGTAGAAAGGAAAATGTAGAAAGATACAAACATCTAAACATAGTCATCAGCTTATCATCCTCAAGAGTCAGCATCCCTTTGATTAGAATTGGCAAACTCGTTAAAGATCTTAACCACTCTATGTCTTGCAAGTTTGAATGAGCTTAATCAAAGTAAGATTAACATAAAGGAAGTCATCTTATGACCTCGATGATTTTTGTGTTTACTATTTAAAAGTTAAAAACTTTTTAACTATGAGATCACACCAACATATAAATTGAGTGAAATATGAGAGTTGAGTGCTTTTGGGTCCAAATTAACTGTGAAACCAAATTTTCAATGACAACATGTAGGTTATTGCTTTATACATTCCAAGACAGAGAAGCATCGAGCATCCCCGTTGCAATGGCTTCAAGGCTTGAGCCCTTATGCTGCAAAAGTGAGTGGTCAATGTTATTAATCTACAAAAATATAAATTTTACATGAGCGCCTCAATGTAATCTTCATCTTTTCATTATTGACATCGATTCGAACCACATTTGCAGCCATATACATACACATGCACAATTTGAGAAGGCAAATTATCACTTTCACAAAAGGTCTCTCTAATCATCAAACTATCAAGAGTCACACAGATTAAACCCAAGGTAAGATTTCAAATTACAAATTAATTATGATTCACTTTTATTTTTAGTTTTTGGGAAGAGCGATCATGAATATACACATCCCAAAACACGTGGTCAGAAACCAAATTGTAGAGACCTTCAAAGTCTTTCAACTGAGGCACAATCCTTCTGTATGGAATGATCGTGTTTGGATTAGAATCATGATGCATGGGGAAAAATTCTTATAATGTTAGATACTAAATATCAAACCGTTTCCAAATATAAGGGTGATAAAAGGTTACAAAATGTGAAGGACATTGAAAAGAAAGTAATAAAATTTCACTTATTCATTATGTCTGCCTCTCTTCAACCAAGCCTAGGAGCATCAACAGTAAGAATAATATCCTTGAAACCATTTTGCTCGGCTCTTCGCACTAACAGAGCTATCACATTCCTTCTTTTAAATACCTATAAACAAAGGATTACCAAACTGTGAATTCGGCTACTACAAATGGGATCACAATAAAGAAAATATTAAAGGGTGCTTCTAAAGAACGATGAAGGTTCCTATGAACAAACTTGAATTTAATAGAGCCAAGATAGTAGAATACCTGTATTTGAAAAAAAGCGAACAGCGTTGCAGCTTGAAGCAACCTCCACCACAGTACAGGTATGAGGGACAACTCAGTATTCAAGGACACAAAGTAAACAAAGGAGCTCCAGATTCAAGAATCAATACCATGATGTGAAGCTGCTGCTCGGGCTGTCGCAATCTCTCCTGGTACAGACAAAAGCTGATAGCAGAACTACACAAAAATTTCGCTCGAAAGCTCTTGTAACTGAATTTAGACCTTCAGGATGAGCCAATTTATGCATTGCAGTTGGAACAATCATGATTGGTGCCGAAGTATGGTAACCAAATATAGTAGTTGACATATCTATTCTGCTCACATCTACAAGAATTCTCAACAAAGTACTGAGAAAGTTCAAAGAAAGGTGATTTAAAATGGTGTGGTTGTTTGCTAATAGGAATAAGAGGTGTTACACTTAAAGATGATTCTACAAAATGCTTCCACATTCATTCTTAGCGTGTGTTCGTCCTCAGCTCCCCCCATTGTAGAAGTCAAAGTACATGTTTGGAAGGGCTTGCCTTGCCAGTTCCTGGAACTCATTCACATTGACTGGTTCAGATGCCATTTATCCTGAAAACACAGCCATTAGTTAATGTTAACATTCCAGTAACCTAGTCCATATTACAATAATTTAATTATGAAATAATCCAATGTTAAACTTCAGAGACTTGATAGATAGAAAGTCAATACAATTACTAAGATTTGATGACACAAAAAAGGGCACTACATACCAGTGGCTGACAATTCAAACAATAATCCAAACTAAACTAAGTCGTATTGTGTCTAAATCAACTAGTGTCGACTACTACATAAATCATTTTTCTCCAATCTGCCCTATCAAGGGCCAGTTAATCAAGTAAAATGTTTGTTTGGGTCGGAAAAAAAAAAAATCAATTGAAAACATTTTTCACAGTTAACGAAAAACAAGCTGAGCAGAAAATGTTTTTTACTTTTAAATGTAGAAAATATTTTTCAGACTAAAGTTTAACCAATATCCCACACTACGACCACCACCATCACCTCTGTAATAACCCTCGTTACTGATCACTGATTAATACCGATTACTGCTAAGTTAAGACCGATTATGGAAAGTAAATGAACTGACTGACTTACTGAACCGACTGACTGAAATCTGAAACTAAATTGATTGCCTGTATCTGTTTGAATTGCATTTTATCTGTTCATGTTTATATGCTTAAACTGTAAATTGAAGGCCTTATCGGCGGCCGAACCAGAAATTGATTGATGTTTTATGATTATCATAATTTATGTGATTTTATAGCATATTTAATTAAAAAGTGATTTGGTATGATTAAACTAGATTAAATAGAGCCAATTAAAGGGTTAGGTTTATTTACCTAAATGCCATTGTTAGTGGGCCATGTAGGCAACACATTTGAGCTTTATCACACTCATTTGCAAACATTTCATCAGCCACATTTGAGAGCTCTAACCGAATTTAGAGAGAGAGAGAGAGACTTAGAAGATTAGTCTTCAACTTGTAATTGCTTGGAAATTGAAGGAATTGGAAGAAGTTCTTGCTAGCTTGAACCTCAAAACTTGTAATTAAGGAGCCTAGGTATGAGCTTCATCCCCTCATTTATGTATTTGAGATGTATCTTGCATAGTTCATGGTTGATGAGTGGTCTAAGTCATGAATTTGCTTTAAAATGTTGTATTGTAGCTCATTTCATGCATGCATGTGTGTATTGATGAATTTTGAGTTGATTTCATGGCAAATTGTCACATGCATGTTCATGTTAGTGTTAAGGACCATGTTTTCACCTTGAATTTGGAAGAATGAGCTCATTAGAGCATGTTTTGAAGTTTTGAAATGGTTTGAATTCATGCATGTCATGTTTGTAGCATGTTCATGAAAATTGATTTGAAATTGAGTTTGAATTAAACACCCTTGGGCTTTGATTTACCAAATTGATCTTTGAAATACATAATGTTATGTGTTTACAAGTGTTTTTCCAGGTTTTTAGCCCAAGAGGATCAAAAAATTTGGCTTTTAAACTTGATTTTGAGCTTGGGACTCAAATCTGGAATTTCCAGATTTTGGGCCTACGCTCGAGCGAGGAAGTCCACACTTGAGCGTACACTCTGTGATTCTGCCTTCCGCTCGAGCGAGAAAAGTTACGCTCGAGCGTGAAATGCGAGCATCCAGTACTTTGCATGAGTTCACAGTCCGCTCGAGCGAGGAAACTCACGCTCGAGCGAGGACTTGTGTCTTACGCTCGAGCGAGGGTCGAGCGTCCATCGAGCGTAAATTTGGAGCATCCAGCATTTTTACTGTAGCACACAGTCCGCTCGAGCGACGGAATTGACGCTCGAGCGGAGCTCCTTTGTTTGCATGTCCGCTCGAGCGTAGAAAGCCACGCTCGAGCGAGACCCCTGTTTTCAGCAAATTTTGTAAAGTGTTCAAAAGTGCATCTTTGCATCCTCTTTCCATCCTAGCCATTCCTAGGGCATATTTAAGGCATCTTAAAGAGGATATAGATGTAGAACCACACCGAGAAAAATTAGGGATTAAGTTAATATATTTCCCAACTGTATAGCTTAGTGTGTGTTCAATCTGTAAACTGTGTAGGGTTGGCTTTCCGATGAGACGCTCTAGTTCACTGTAGCCCAGAACTCTGTGAGTAACAATTGTGTAAAGATATGTTCAAAATGATTATCTTTTGAATACTGAACTGAACTGCTTACTGAACTGATATTGATTACTGAATGAATGTATGTCCTTTATTTCTGAACTGTACTGTGGCATCCTTAGCACATACTGTTTACTGTTACTGTTACAGAGATCTCTGTCGGTTCCCTTGTGGAACCACTACTGTTTACTGATTGATGGCCATCATTACTGTTCGGTCTTTTAAGACCTATTGTTACTGTTATGCTAATGGATGTACCACATATGACTGTTTACTGTACTGAACAACTGATATACTGATTGAATTGAACTGTTTTCATTACTGTAAGGACATTCATTCTAAACCTCTTTACGCTTTATGCTATTCACTGGGCTTTAGCTCACTGCTCATATATATATATGTAGGTGTACAGGCACCGGACCAATGCTAGAGGCGTCGGGGTAGATTCCCAGTTTTGTCAAGCCAACTAATGTGCCTCACTGCGAGGTTCCGAGCCTGCCAAGCTAAGGCTTAGGGGTGTTTTGGTTTTCCCCCTCCTGCACTGTTTTGTTTACTGTATAGAATGTATAGACTGCACTGTACTGGTTAATAGGGACTTGATCCATGTCCTGAATGTTTGTAAATGTTTTGCATACTGTTTTGTACCGTATATATATATGTGAATGTATGAAAAGTCTTTTTGCATACAGACTGTCACAGCTCATTGGGCATTGTTTATTTACTGTATTGGCTTCCGCCATGCCCCTGTACTCTGTTATACTGTCTTACTGTTAAGCAGGCCTTCGGTAATCTCGGATTACTGACCGGTTACGGTGCTGAACCCATAGGGGCGGGTTTGGGTCATGACAACCTCCGCAATCACTGTCACCATCACTGTCAACATCACCACCTCCGCCACCCTACCACCACGCCACCATCTCCACCTTCATCCTGCTACCTCCATCTTATGTTCTGAAAAACATATTCTGAAAGAAAAAATAAATAAATAAATAAATAAATAAAAATCGTAGAATATGTTATCCGTTATAAAATGTTTTTCGTCAAACAAACAGAGTGCAAATTAAAATGAAGAAAATTGATTGATTTCGATAAAACTGAACACCATGCTTACAATAATTTAAAAAAACAAGTCCAGTTTGCAGATGGATAAAAAGGAGATTAACTCCACATACAAAAACAGCACATCATTTTGATGATCAGACGAGCATTAACTAAGTTAATCTTCGTACTTAAACATAAATATGTGGAAAATGCTAGGAACCCAAATATTTTACCAACGTTTCTACCAAATGTCATAGATAAAGTGTTAGACGCACATCATGTGAGTCCCACATATGTGAAATATTTGATAAAAATGTTGATAAAACATTTGGTATTTCTAACATTAAATATATAGCGTCAAAGAAAATAAATTGAACATTTCAATGGAAAATCTGCACTACTTTGACGAGATTCCAAATAAATAATGTGCGGAGTTATTATAGTACCTGAACGAGTTGATTAAACTGACTTGAATGTGTGCAAATCAGAATAGAAAGTAGAAACACTGCAAAATCAATTTTGTCTACTTAAAAAATGTAGGGTAAATTACATTGACACTTCTGAGGTTTATATTTATTACAGTTCCGCCTTCACTTTTTGAAAATTACATCTCCTTCCTGAGGTTTAAAGTTTTATTACAGATTGCTCCATGAGGTTTAAAGTTTCATAACAATTTCTCTTTCACCGTAATGATCATCATACATAAAATTAAATTAACAATGGGGGGTCAGTGTAATTTCCCAAATGTGAGGGAAAAATTGTAATTAACATAAATCTCAGGGGTGTCAGTGTAATTTATCCAAAAATGTAATTATTATTATTTTTTACATATATTTTTGTGCTTGTATCTTAGATATGAATCGCAATTTACGGAGGAAAAAAACAGAGGGAAAATTACAAAAAGAAAAAAAGTGAAAGGGTCTTTCATGTTATTATAGAAGGGCAAAAGTGAAATTTTGTAATGATTATTAGCTCTGTTACTTTTGTTGTTACTCTATGGACTTTATACCAAAATTATGGAATTATTTATATTTTATTCAAATCTCAAAGGAGGTTACTATAATTTTACTCATATGTTTGTCATTTGGGATTAATTATAAATATAAAAAAATTCATCAAATTAGATAATTGTAGTGTAGATGCCCAACAATTATCATAGAAAAGGACCCAAAATTAGAATTGTAAACAAGTAGTAATAAATTGTTTAAGATTAATTTAAAAACTTAATAGTTAAAAAATATATTTAAACATGACTTATTTACCTAATGAACTGATTTAAAAAAACAATTAATATGAGACGAACATGAGTTGAGCTCAAATAATTATTTATTTATTTATTTATGAGAGAAGCTTCTCTCCGGTTCAAATAGGACCGGAGAGAGCTGTTGGGCCTTTGTGGGCCCACCATGGAGGCCGCGTCGATGATCCGGGCCGTTCAATGTGTAGAACTTGTCGATTATTTCATTCTTGCAAAAAATCACGTTAATCGAATATCTATAGCCACTTGATCAGTTTACATTTGTGTTAACGGTAAATATAATTTTAAAAATAAATTGTTAACACAAATGTAATTTAATCAAGTGGCTATTGATATTTGATTAATGTGATTTTTTACAAGAATAAAAAAATCGATGCGCTCTACATATTAAACGGTTCGAATCATCGATGCGGCCTCCATGGTAAGCCTAAAAAAGCCCAACCCAAGCCTTTTTTTTTTTTTTTATAATGCATATAAACTAGGATCTCTTTTAGGATGAACTAAAAGAACCATCTTATTGGCTCAAATCTTTACTTTTTTTATACATCTTTTCATAATAATAAAAAAAATAAAAAAAAAATAAAAAAATAAAAAAGTTAACTTTATAAGGCATACCTAAAACAATTTTAATTGAACCAAGTGACGAATTAAGTAACACTGATTTATAGAAAGACATTAAGGCACTTAAGAGGGCAGTCATCGTGTGTATCCCACTTTGTTGTGAAAGATTCTGTGCATAATGAGGGACCCACTCTCTCATAAAATATTGCATTCTATGCATAGCGTACGGGCCTCTCTTGTGAAAGGCTTAGGTATTCTGTGCAAGTAGTGCTCCTGTCAAGTGATACATGCATTTATGATTTTCTCACCAACTCAAAATTTCTCTCCCAAGAGCCTCTTGTCTGATAACTAGTTGGGAAGAGAGGAAATTCCATATGCACAGCATTGTTAGAAATGGTTTGAAATTCTGGGTAAAATTAGAATTTTTTTTCTATCTTTGGTCAATTATTTAGGTGGGACCCGTGCGTCAAAATTGGCGGGTCTAAGTGGTCACGTGTAACGCCCTCAAAATAAACCCATAATTCATACATTTAAGATACAAGAAATTGACAATATAATCAAGAGAATAATGTGTACATCTATTTATCAGAGTATTTATCACAAAAGTATTACATGTTGATAACAAAAGTAAATACCCTACGGGCTTACAACTTTCCAAACCAACACTTGGTTACAAAAAGAAGAGTACTAACTCAAACACATTAAGTCCTCGGCTTGAATTTACATGTAATACACAAAAAGGTAAACAACAAAAAGATCATCAAGCCTCTAAGCCTCCCAAGCTACGTCCTTGGAGGTGGCATATCACCTGAACCTGAAAATGATATCCCATATAAGGTGAGTCAATGCCCAGTAGAGATATATTAAACAAAGTATGAGAAATAACTAAAACAATAGCATTTGATATATGGTTGACACTTATAAACCAACTTATAACACTTTTCAATTCAACATCAAGTACATTCATTTTTTATTTCAGTTTCCTTCACTTATACAGTTTTGATTCATAATTATGGCTCAGAACCTGGCCAAACAATTCAATGTGACTGTAACACATATTAAAACACTTCCATACTTCACAATTCACATGAGAATATAACTCATATTAAAACACTTCCATACTTCAACACTTCCATATTTCAAGTGATACACAGATTTGCTGTATCAATGGAGTCCATCCCATATCTCCTCCCAAACAATATACACATACAATGTATTTAAACACTTATCATATACAATGATCAATCAATACACACATCTGCTGTATTATTTCAACCGTCATATTCAATGATATATTCAATGTGATTAGTTTCAGTTTTCCCTAATCATCATACAATGTCTACAACAATCAAGACTATCCTCCACCGATAACTCAAAGTAGTTATCTCTAAACAGATAATAAATTTATCAACAGATAAAATATCGACATTTTCATAGGTGAGTGATTAAATTATCCAACTACACCATTTAATCCCATAATTTCTCAATTCCATGATTTCAACTCAATTTCACATTTTCTCAAATTATTTATTCAAATTAATTATTCAACATAATTAGAGCATTTTTCCCCTTTCTCAAATTTTGATCCTAAGACCAAATTCCACCAATTTGACTCACAAACTCACATTGCCAAGGCCTTATATGCACATGGAGTTTTAAAACACAAAACCCTACTTTTATAAATTACAAATCAAACCCTAACTTTTCCCAAAATTACCCAACAACACCAACTAATCAAAATGACTAAAATTTATGTTAAAACTCATAGAATAGAGTAGGTTATCCCTACCTCGGAATGAAGAGACCAAATGGAGAAGATGATGAAAACTCGAAGTGCTCCAAATCCACAAATTTTCAGATTAAAGTGAAGCCCACGCCACCATCTATCTTTCTTACAAAGGGATTAGGGTAGAAACACTCTAGAAATAGATGAAACCCTAGAGAGAAGGTATATAGAGAGAGAAAGAGCAGCTGGCCTAGGGTTTGAATGAAAGAAGATGATGAAAAAGTGAAGTGTAACTCGTAGCTGACAACTGATATATTCGAGGCTCGCTAAAGCGAAGGAGTAGTCGCTCGAGGGACCAGACACAAAGAAACCTCGCTCGAGCCAACAAATCGAAGCTTCAGGTCTGCAACCAAGAAGCACGCTCGAGCAAAGAAAATCTCGCACAAGCAAAGAAACTCAAAACATAGCCCTCGCTCGCTTGAGCGAAGGAAAGCTCGCTTGAGCCAAGAATTGCAACCTTCAGGTCCAGAACCAGACGCAGACGTAAGCTTGAGCGCAGGACTTCTAGCTCGAGCCACCAAACACATCACCCAACTCTCGCTCGAGCGAAGAAACCCTGGCTTGAGCGAAGGATCTAAAACACAGAGCTCGCTCGAGCGACAAAAGCCTCGCTCGAGCGAAGAAACAAAATTCTGGGCAGCAACTATTGGTTTAAACTCACCACCAACCTATAACAAACCTGCCCAACACATCCCAAAACTCGAATATAAAGAATTAAAGAATGACAACAAGATATATACAACAACTAACACCACGGAATCTAAGTCCGGAATATAACAACCAAATGAGGAAAAAACCGGGATCGCTATATAACGCGTTCTATGTCGCGTTGTGATTCACGTAGTATATTTGGTTGCTCAAAACCATTATCGAGTGAATAGGAAATTGAAGCCAAATTGTGCTCCATGAAAATTGAGTTTTTGTGGAAATTCCTTAAGGTTTGTATAAATGGCTTGTCCCACATTAATTTGGTAGGAAGTTTTGAATGGGTTTATATAGCTTGGACTTATAACTTGGGGAGGGCCCCAAGGGGCACCCCAAGTTTGTAGAAGAGAGAGGTTATGGGCTAGACCCATTAGACCCAAAAATCACCACACACGCGCGCGCGCGCCACCGTTCATTGTCCGGCCCAATACTAATTTTTTTGGGCCAAAAATATTTGAATTCAATTTATTTTTGATAGAATAAATTCTGTCCAAATTTAATTTTCAATTTTTGAATTCAAAATTTTATTTGCACCTCTTCAGAAATTCTGTACAGGTTCGGATCTGTCCAAAACCGAATCTGTTCGGTTCAAATTTAAATCCACCCGAACAGATTTGAAATTCAAACAGATTCGGTTATCTATTCAAATTCAAACCCAAGAGGTACAGTACCTGTTCAAACAGGTATGCTACATGTTCAATTCAAAATTAAAGGGTGTCATTACTTCTATAAATAGACCAGCCCTCATTTGATCAGATGGTCTCCAATTTTCGTTCCTTTTTTGCTGCAATTCATCTCTACATTTTACTGCATTTATTCCATTATTTTTCTGTGAGAAATAGTGTATACACTAAGTGTGTTCGTTGAACAAATAAATTGTAGTGCTACATTTATTTGTTATTGATCATTTCATCCTTGAAGATAGACGTCCATATTCTGAAAGCACCGAAGAGAGGACTCATCTGTCTTAAAAACACAGTGTCAAACACTGGACTTGATCTAATTATTATTCGAAGAAATTAATCAAGTAAGTTGTTTAATTTATTATTCTGTTTTATTTGTTTATTTAAATCAGATTTTAATTTTGTTTTTGTAACAAAATAAAATCTATTTTTTATTTATTTAATTTTATTTCTAATTTGATTTTTGTAATCAAACAATTTTCTCTCATTTCCTTTATTTATTGTGTATTCAATTTGTTGTTAAGTACACAAACAAAATTAATTAATTACGGTGAAGTTTGTCTAACAATATTAAGACAGACAATTTTTGGTGTCTTCATTGTATTTAATTTTCTGTGATTTCATAAAGACATATTCTGATTGGAAAAACAAATAGTGGTTTATGCTATTTGACAGATAGTAGTAATATACTGTCTATTTTCTTCGACAACTAGTAGTAATATACTGGTGTCATTAACAATTGCAGAATATTAATTTGTGTTACAGAAAATTATTGTGGTATTTTATTTTTCTAGTTTTAGTAACAAGGAAAATAAAATTATTTTGTGTTATAATTTATTTTTTGGTTTTAGTAACTAGAAAATTAATTTGTGTTTTAATTTTTTCTGATTTTTGTAATCAGAGATTATGGCTACTGCAACTGAAACTGCAACTGGTAGTGGTACTCCAATTGTTACACCAACACCGGTCCCTATCCAGAACCATGTTCAAGTACCAATAAATCATGGAGAAAAATCAAAAAAAATTAACGGTACTGAGTTTAAGAGATGACAGCAGAAGATATTGTTCTATCTTACAACTCTTAATTTGGCCCGGTTTCTCCATGAAGAGGCTCCAGCACTTAAAGAGGGTGAAAGTGATCGGCAAGTTGTTGCCGCTGTAGATGCTTGGAAACATTCAGATTTCCTGTGCAGAAACTACATCCTCAATGGCCTTGACAATATGCTGTATAATGTTTACAGTCCTCTGAAAACAACAAAAGAGTTGTGGAATTCTTTTGAGAAGAAATACAAGACAGAGGATGCCGGCACGAAGAAATTTGTTGTCGGTAAATTTCTAGACTTCGTTATGGTAGACTCCCAAACGGTAATTTCTCAAGTTCAAAGTTTTCAATTAATTTTACATGATATTCATTCTGAGGGTATGTCTCTGAGCGAGTCTTTCCAAGTCGCTGCTTTAGTGGAAAAGTTACCACTAGCTTGGAAAGATTTCAAAAATTATTTAAAACATAAACACAAAGAGATGACCATGGATGAACTTATTGTAAGACTGAGAATTGAGGAAGATAACCGTAAGGCTAAAAAGAGGAATGGGAAAAATCCCATTGAGTCCAAGGCTAATGTGGTTGAACAAGTTTACAAACCACATAACAAGAAAAGGAAGTTTACTGGAGTTGGTCCTAAACAAGGTGACAATAATGGCAACAAGAAATTCAAAGGAAAATGCTATAACTGTGGCAAGACTAGACATCGAGCTTCTGACTGCCGCCGGCCTAAGAAGGATCATGGAAGTACAAGCAAGAAGACTACCAATCAGGCCAATGTAACAGAATTAGATTACATCTCTGACGGGGTGAATGACATCAACCTCTCTGCTGTGGTGTCTGAGGCTAATTTGGTTGGAAATCCTAAGGAATGGTGGGTTGACACTGGGGCAACTCGTCATATTTGTGCAGACAAGAAGATGTTCACTACCTACAATGAGGCGGCAAATGGTGAACAACTTTTCATGGGAAATTCTTCTACTTCTACTGTGGCTGGACAAGGTAAAGTGATCTTGAAGATGACATCAGGGAAAGAACTGACCCTCAACAACGTACTGCATGTACCTGACATCCGGAAGAATTTAGTTTCTGGTTCTTTATTAAGTAAAAATGGTTTTAGGCTTGTTTTTTAGTCTAATAAATTTGTATTAACAAAAAGTGATATGTATGTTGGTAAGGGATACATGAGTGATGGTCTCTTTAAATTGAATGTAATGACAATTGTACCGAAAGTTGCTATAAATAAGAATAACACATCTTCTGCTTATATTCTTGAGTCGAATTTATGGCATGGTAGATTATGACATGTGAATTTTGATGCTTTGCGTAGATTAATTGGTTTGGATTATATACCAAAGTTTGAAATTGATCCTAATCATAAATGTGAAATTTGTGTAGAAGCAAAACTAACTAAGGCTCCATTTAAATCGGTTGAAAGGAAAACCGAACCTCTAGAATTAATTCATACAGATGTATGTGATCTTAAATTTGTTCAAATTAGAGGAGAAAAAAAGTATTTCATAACATTTATCGATGATTGCACAAGATATTGTTATGTTTATTTACTTAGAAGTAAAGATGAAGCCTTAGAAATGTTTAAACTCTACAAAACAGAAATTGAAAATCAACTTGGTAAAACCAACCCAACATGGTAAAATCAACTTGAAAATCAAATGGTTAGAAGTGATAGGGGTGGTGAATATGATGCACCATTAAATGAATTTTGTGCACAACATGACATTATTCACCAAACTACAGCACCCTATTCTCCTTAGCAAAATGGAATTGCTGAAAGAAAGAATAGAACCCTAAAAGAAATGATGAATGCCATGTTACTAAGTTCAGGCTTACCACAGAACTTGTGGGGGAAGCAATATTGTCTGCTAATTATGTTTTTAACAGAATACCCCACAGGAAAACCAACAGCACTCCTTATGAATTGTGGAAAGGTCGATCGCCTTCCTACAAATACTTAAAAGTGTGGGGGTGTTTGGCAAAAGTTGAAATTCCTGTTCCTAAAAAGACTAAGATTGGACCAAAAACAGTAGATTGTGTGTTTATTGGTTATGCTCAGAATTGTAGTGCATATCGGTTTTTTACTTATAAATCAGAAATACCTGATATAAATGTGAACACTATTATAGAGTCAATGAATGCTGTGTTTTTTGAACATGTCTTTCCTTACAAGAAATGACAGGAGTTAAGTTCACAGAAAAGAACTTATAATTGTACACAAAGTCAAGAGACTAATGACAATCAAACACAAGAGACTAGTAATGGTCTCGACCAACAGGATTTAACTGATGATGAACCAAGACGAAGTAAAAGAGTGAGAACATCAAAATCTTTTGGTCCAGATTTTCGGATATACTTGTTAGAAAATGAACCTCAAACCTTTAAGGAAGCAATGACAGGTCCTGAAGCACCTTTATGGAAAGAGACTGTTAATAATGAAATTGAATCTATTATGCAAAATCATACTTGGGAATTGGTGGATCTTCCACCTAGTTCTAAACCTCTTGGGTATAAGTGGATATTCAAGAGAAAAATGAAAGCAGATAGTTCAATAGACAAGTATACAGTAAGACTTGTAGTTAAAGGTTACAAACAAAAGGAATGTCTGAATTATTTTGACACACATTCCCTTGTGACAAGAATAACATCCATTCGCATGCTTATTGCTATAGCAGCGTTGTTTAGTTTAGATATACATCAAATGGATGTTAAGACAGCTTTCTTAAATGATGATGTAAATGAAGAGATCTATATGGAGCAACTCGAAGGGTTTGTAGTGCCAGGGCAAGAAAAGAAAGTTTGTCGGCTTGTAAAATCTCTTTATGGATTAAAACAAGTGCCTAAGCAATGGCATGAAAAATTTGATCATGCTATGCTTACTAATGGGTTTAAGATAAACGAATGTGACAAGTGCGTCTATGTTAAAAACACTGACCAATGATATGTCATAGTTTGTCTTTATGTGGATAACATGCTTATCATTGGAAGTAGTCGAAACATGATCAAATCAACTAAGCAAATGCTTAACAAAAGATTTGATATGAAAGATATGGGGGTTGCGGATGTTATATTAAGAATAAAAATTACTAAAATATCTGACGGATATGCATTATCTCAATCTCATTATATTGAGAAAATTCTTGATAAATTTATCAAGGATGATTTGAATGTAGCTAGAACACCTGTAGACATCAGTCTTTATTTATCGAAAAATAAAGGTGATGCAGTGTCTCAGTTAAAATACTCCCAAATCATTGGAAGCCTAATGTACCTAATGAATTGTACTCGTCCTGACATAGCTTATGCAATCAGTAAATTGAGTAGGTACACTAGTAATTCCGGAGAAGACCATTAGAAAGCGATCATTCGGGTTCTTAGATATCTAAGATTTACCCGTGATCATGGTTTGAACTTTACTCGATATCCAATAGTACTCGAAGGTTATTGTGATGCTAATTGGATATCGGATACTAAAAATTCAAAATCCACTAGTGGATATATCTTTACTCTGGGAGGCGCTGCTGTTTCTTGGAAGTCCACAAAACAAACATGCATCGCACAATCCACAATGGAATTTGAGTTCATTGCTTTAGATAAAGCAGGAGAAGAAGTAGAATGGCTTCGTCACTTCTTAGAAGACATTCTAATGTGGCCAAAACTTGTGCCAACTATTTGCATTCATTGTGATAGTCAATCTGCAATAGGTAGGGCACAAAATCATATGTATAATGGAAAGTCACGACATATTCGTCGTGGACATAATACCATAAGGCAATTGTTGTCAAATGGAATATTCTCAATAGATTATATAAAATCTAAAGAGAATATTATGGATCCGTTAACAAAAGGTTTGACAAAAGAGCTAGTGTATAGTTCATCGAAGGGGATGTGATTAAAGCCTATTACATAAGAGTCATCATAATGGTAACCTTACTTATATGACTGGAGATCCCAAGAACTAAGTTCAAAGGGACAACTAAGTTATGTGTGGCTCGCCAGAAATCACCAAGAGATTAAAATTCCCTACCCATTCCTATGGTGAGAGTGATATCTGCAACATGTGTTGTCTGCAGGGGTATAAGGATAAGCTTAGCTTTTAATGATTACTTATATCTTGATTTAGGCATGAAAATCAAGACGAGTATAAGGAGATACTCAAAATAAGAATCACCTATATGAGTGTCGAACTGGGGCCGGTTCTATGAGAATGAAGAGGCTAAATTCTCTAGAAACACTCATGAAAACCAGAAGCGTTCAAGGCCAAAATGAATACAACAGTGAGAACCACGATGTGTTAAAAGATATTTTGTGTGAAATCTATTGTCTTGGCTTACACAAACGGCTAAACAATTCAAGGCATCGCGTCCATTGGTTAGCTAGTAAGTCCGATATGTTATCACTAGGAAAGGTTCAAGGCCGAAAGCTACCTATCCTGATGCAAGATATTTTCGATTTATTCTCTTTCGACAAATTCTGCATATTGTTGTATTTTCATTGTCATCAAATTCCATTCATGTGGGGGATTGTTAGAAATGGTTTGAAATTCTGGGTAAAACCAGAATTTTTTTTCTATCTTTGGTCAATTATTTAAGTGGGCCCGTGCGCCAAAATTGGCGGGTCTAAGTGGTAACGCGTTCTATGTCGCGTTATGATTCACGTGGTATATTTGGTTGCTCAAAACTATTATCGAGTGAATGAGAAATTGAAGCCAAAGTGTGCTCCATGGAAATTGAGTTTTGGTGGAAATTCCTTAAAATTTATATAAATGGCTTGTCCCACATTGATTTGGTGGGAAGTTTTGAATGTGTTTATATAGCTTGGACTTATAACTTGGGGAGGGCCCCAAGGGGCACCCCAAGTTTGTAGAAGGGAGAGGTTATGGGCAAAATGGGCTAGACCCATTGGACCCAAAAATCACCACACGCGCGCGCCGCAGCCGCCCGTTCGGGCGAGCGGGCTGGGCCTGGGCTTGGGTGCGTGGTGTGAGGTTGGGTTGGGTTTGTCCGGGGAAAATTTTATTTGCACCTCTTCAGAAATTTTGTACAGGTTCGGATCTGTCCAAAACCGAATCAGATTTGAAATTCAAACAGATTCTGTTCAAATTCAAACCCAACAAGTACAGTACCTATTCAATTCAAAATTAAAAGGGTGCCATTACTTCTATAAATAGACCAGCCCTCATTTGATCAGATGGTCTCCAATTTTCGTCCCTCTTTTGCTGCAATTCATCTCTGCATTTTGCTGCATTTATTCCATTATTTTTCTGTGAGAAAGAGTGTATACACTAAGTGTGTTCGTTGAACAAATAAATTGTAGTGCTGCATTTATTTGTTGTTGATCATTTCATCCTGGGAGATAGACGTCCATATTCTGAAAGCACTAAGGAGATGACGAATCTGTCTTAAAGACACAGTGTCAAATATTGGACTTGATCTGATTATTATTCGAAGAAATTAATCAAGTAAGTTGTTTAATTTATTATTCTGTTTTATTTGTTTATTTAAATCAAATTTTAATTTTATTTTTGTAACAAAATAAAATCTGTTTTTTATTTATTTAATTTTATTTCTAGTTTGATTTTTGTAATCAAACAATTTTCTCTCATTTCCTTTATTTCTTGTGTATTTTGTTTGTTGTTAAGTACACAAACAGAATTAATTAATTACAGTGAAGTTTGTCCAACAAGCATTACATGTTTGGTTCTTGTAATATATAGAACTTGACAATACAATCCACAAGCTAAAATGTATTTAAAGTGCCAATCATCACAGAACTGGGTCTTAGTTATCAGTATGAGCATGTCTATGATAAATAACATCAACAACGACAACAACTTAGAACTTTATCTAAACTAAAGCCTACAGTTGAATCTGTCGTACTCTGTCCTCACATGACTTCTGGTGATATCCTTCACGGTAGGGCAGCCGGATAGGGCCATGGTGAGCTCCAACTCATCCTTCAGCATTTCAATGACTCGTCGCACCCCATATTCACCCTTTGCTGCTAATCCATAGAGGACTGGCCTTCCAATCTTCAGCAGTATAAATGAAATCGCAAAATTAGGAATCGGAAAAGCAGTTTGGCCTCATCAGAGTTTGCATTGAAATCCTTCCGAACAAATTGATGCACAAAAAAAATTGCATGCTATTCCACTGAAACACACTACAAAAAGGCACAGAATTTCAAAAAGACATGGCCAGAGTTTACCATAACAGCTTGTGCACCAAGAGCTAATGCCTTGAAAATATCTGTACCACGCCTCACTCCTCCATCACAGAGAACAGGAATTTTTCCTCCGACAGCACGAACCACCTGCAACCCACAATATAATGCTTGCTTCAAAAAGGCAGAAAGAACAGAAGTGTGCCCAACAGAAATAAATTGGCAAGACCATGCAGCAATATTGCTTGTTTTCAAATTCTCATAGGTTCCAGCCTCCAGGAAAAGGAAAATGCTCGAGACTTGTACCCCTAAATTTACCCCCAATGACGTGCACTGTTGCAGTAAGAACTACTACATGTTTAATGAAATAAAATCTATTGAAATGCATTCCCACTTTCCTTGAATTTTCTAATATTCAAATTCAACATGTAAAAGCACATAGAAAGTATTATCTCTATAAGTTCAGTTGTCCATGATATGCTATGGCCCACTTTCCAGATCTTCTGCAGCCAAACTCCTACTTTTCATATTTGATGCTTGTGTCATAAGAAGAACACCAAGGGAAAATATATGGAAAAACAAAAGTTAAAAGTGCTTTGGAAGAAAAGTATACTATGTTCCAAGACATGACTAGTTAGGGTATTAGTGTTTTCCGGTTACCATAGTGTGCACACACGGTATCCACTTGAGAACCCACAAATATCTTATGTTATTAAGTGTTATAGATGCTTCACAACATTACCAATAATTAAAGGGAAAGCAAAATAGTCAAATTAGGAAAATATACGAGGGGAGAGGATTCTAAACACAATATAAGTCCAACATAAATTCTATGCAAATCCGCCATGTCCCACGTGATATTGTTACTATAAAATCATAGAAGGGCATATATTTGAATTCAATTTGTTGGCATATCTGCATAGGACAACATCAAGTATGACTAGAAGAGACTGAAAGATACCTCTTCCAGAACAGTGATAGTGGCTGGAGAATAATCCAGCTGACGAGCTCCGTGGTTAGAGACAACAATCCCAGCAACCCCTAGTTCCATAGCTTTTATTGCTGCCAAGAGTAGCATACCAGATCATCAGCAATTTTTGTTTCTCACAAATAAACATGAGTAGAAACAAGAAATATTCAAGACCAATGAAACAAGAAAATGTTAAATGGGTTTGCTAAAGCGCATATTATCCAAAAATATAGGGGTCCTATATAGCTATTCCTTCTAGAAATAAACATAAAAACAAGAAATTCTTCAAATTAAATGGTTTTTTGTTTTGTGGCCCTTATATTGATTTTGAAAAATAAATAAATAAAAATAAAAAAACTTTGATTGATTTTTCAGCTCCTGTGAAGAGGTTCTCTCATTTATAAAGTCAAAAAGAAAAATTAGAGAGATAGAAACATCTAAACAGAGTCATGAGCTTACCATCCTCAGCAGTCAGGACCCCTTTGACTAGAATTGGCAAACCAGTGACAGACCTTAACCAGTCTATGTCCTGCAAAGTTTTAAGTAAGATTTAACATAAAGGAAATCAATTTATGACCTTGATGACTTCTGCATTTACCATCCAAAAAATCAATATTTTAAATATGCAACCACACCAACAGAAATATTCTTGGCAGTGGCTTTCAGCTCCATCAACTGTGTGAACTTGTGAGAGACCTCAAATGACTAAAACACAGGCAAATTTATGCCAATTTGGTCCCTATAGTTCCAAATGACTAAAACACAAACAAATTATTGTAGTAGCCCCTATAATTCCAAGTGATAACTGTAGACTATTTTAAACAAAAATGGGACCAAATTGACACAATGGGCAAACTACATGGACCACCTGTGTAATTAAATTTCTGTTAATTTTTCCATTTCCCCTATGAAGAATGGGCACATGAAGAGCATGTGGGCTATCTTCTGTCAAAAAATCTTGACCATCATTACCAACTGGACCAATTAGATGCCAAATGGAAAATTAAAAGGTAAAATTGTTGCAATTGAAACTACATAGATTAAATCATCACAGGGGTGTAACCTATAGGGACTACTATTGCAATTTGTCCCTAAAACATATGACTACTACAATAATATTCATAAATATATATATACAACAGCACAATTAACCCAGCTTTTCAAATGATGTTTCTAAGCAAAGGAAATGTTTGGCTCAAGAGTAACACCTTCAACAAAAGTAAACTGTGAAGTCAAATTATCAGTTAACACACATAGATTATTGCTCTATGGTTTATACCTTCCAACACCGAGAAGGATCATGCGTCTCTGCTGCAAAAGCTGCAAGCTTTGAGCCATTATCCTGCAAAATGAGTAATCAATGTTAGAGTTGTAAATCTTGTATCAGACTGGTTACAGTTAGTATCAGAGAATTATGCAACCACGTATCATACAACTAACACAAAAAACAAACTAATACATTGTCTGCAAGCATGTTTAAAAGCATATATTAACGAAACAAATAACTCACCGAAACTGCTTCAATTGACAAGAGACCTTCTAAGTTCTTCAACTGAGGTGCAATCATTCTGAACAAGTGATTGTGTTTGGATCATTAACGTGATGCATGGGAAAAAGTTCATTTAATTATAGATAATAAATATCAGTGAAATTCCAAATATTGGAGGGAGAAAATTATTCATTAATGTGAAGGACATTGAAGGTATTAGTAGAGGAAATTATATGAAAGAGAAGGAAATGAAATTTCACTTGTTCTTAATGTCTGCTTCCCTTCGACCAATCCTAGGAGTATCAACCGTAAGCATAATAGCCTTGAACCCATTTCTTTCGGCTCTTTGCACTAACACAGCTGTTACATCCCGTCTTTTATATACCTATGAACAGAGGATTACCAAACTGTGAATCCTAGAGAATGATAAAGATTCCTAATTTACTAGAGCTGAAGAGAGTAGAATACATATGTTTGAAAAAAGCGAACGGCATTGCAACTGGAAGCAACCTCCTCCACGGTGCAGTTAGCCGAAAAGGACATTGCCTGTAACGAGGGACAGCTCAGCAATCAACGATGCAAAGTAAAAAAGAATTAGGGTATGTGTATGAGAGTACCAATACCATGATGGTGTTACATGCAGCTGCTGCTCTGGCTGTTGCAACCTCTCCTGATAAAAAATATTTTTAAAAAAATTAAAAAATTCAAAGCTGAAATCATAATTACACATAAATTCCACTCAAAAGCTCTTCTAAATGAAATTAGACCTTCAGGATGAGCCAACCTATGCATTCCAGTTGGAGCAATCATGATTGGTGCCGAAGTTGGGTAACCCAATATAGTGGTTGACATATCTATTCTGCTCACATCTACAAGAACTCTTGGCCGAAAACTGAGAAAATCCCAAAAAAAAAAAAAAAAAAAAAATTGGCTTAAGGTGGTGTCCCTGTTTGCTAATAAGAATAAGAGGTGTAACAACACTTAACGTGATTCTACGGAACGCTTCCGTGTTCTCTCTTAGCGTGTGTTGGTCCTCAGCTCCCCCATTGTAGAAGTCAAAGTACATCTTTGGAAGAGCTCGCCTTGCCAGTTCCTGGAACTCATTCACATTGACCGGTTCTGATGCCATTTTTCCTAAAAACACAGCCCCCATTAGCTGACTCTAACATTCCAGTAATAAGTAACCCAATCCGTAGTACAATTATTTAAAAATCAATTAATTGAATACTAAACTTGAGAGTCTTAATGGAGAGAAAGTCAATATGGTTACCAAAATTTGCAAATCCTTCCCATCATTTCCAAATTTTCCATCCATTTGTAGGTTTAGCATAATTACTTGAGATTGTATTTGGATCATGAATTTGGATAGGAATTTGGAAAGAGAGAAGGAATGTGTGTGAAAGGTTGGTAAAATATAGCTATATTTCATTCACATTTCACTCATATTTTCCTTTTTCCTTTCCACATCCATGATCAAAATACATATTTCATTCACATTTCACACACTCTTTCATTTCTCTTTCCAAATCCATACCTCTATCATGATCCAAACAAGGCCTAAGTATATCAAGTCCTTAGAATAAACTGATTACTATAGGGAGCCGCTATTCCCATCCCATTTTGCTCCAAATACACTCCATTCTTCGTCCTTTATTATATATATAGTTACATTAATACCCTTTCACACAAAATAAACACCCTGAAAAATCAAAATTCTAAGGCTATTAATGTATTTGGAGCAAATAAGAGAGTGTATTTAGAGCAAAGTGGAGTTGTAATAGCGGTTCCTATACTATATTGGACCATTAAATACTCACAAGATTTCAACATGTTATTTGGATGCAATGTGTAAATAATTCTTCAATTAAAAAAATAAAAAGAATTACACATACCGGTACCTGGCAATTCAAACAATCTCACAAAATTATATATAAAAGCAAAAAAAAATTAAAAAAATCTACAACTATAAAAGCATGAATCTGTTTAAAATTTCCATTTATGGGAAAGAGATTAGTACCAAACTAAAAGGGCTTCAAATTGAAAATGAAAAGGTAATAATGAAAATAGAAAAAATTGACCCAATTCAATAAAATTGAACTACAAGCTTATAATCATATAAAAACAGCAGATCGTTTGATGATTAGACGAGTATATTAACTAAGTTAATCTTGGTACTAATCTGCAAACCATTTGAACAATTTCAATGGAAAATCTGCACTGGTTTGACTGAATTCCAAGTAAATAATTGCTATGTCTATACAAATAGATACATGATTTTGTGGGGGGAATTAAAATTAGTACCTGAACGTGTTGATTGAATAGAACTGATCGTGAGTGAAATTAGAGTAAAAACACTGCAAAAACACAGAGAGAGCTCACCAGAAAGCAGAGGTGGAGTGGAGGTAGTTCTCAGTACTAGCTGTACAAAATACAGTCTAATCCATTAAAACTGAATCGATTCGTATTAAAATATTGTCTAATTTATTAAAATCGCATCAATTTATATTAATCTGTCCGTTAATTAAAATTAATTTGAATCACAATTTAAAATTTTAAAATTATTCTGCTTTATATATATTTTTTACCTTTAATAAAATATCAAAATAAAAATAAAGGAGACTTATTTATAAGTCCTTTTTCAAACACTTATACTAGGCTAAGTTCTGTGTAATTTCTTATAGAGTCTCAAGTCCTATTTAGATAGGAATGTATTTCACCAGATTCTACATAAACATAACGTAACGTTACACCTACATATACGTAACGTAATGTGACACTTACATAAACGTAACGTAACGTGTCACGTTACGTTTCGCAAACTTAATGAGTTTTTTTTTTTTTTAAATTGAATGTGAAAATGTTGCTGGCTTATGTGGGTGTCACGTTACGTTTCATATAAATATGATCTATGGTAACATTCAATTTCCTATATAGAAAATTGAATGTTGCCATAGATCATAGGTGTCACGTTACGTTTATATAGGTGTCACGTTACGTTACGTTTATATAAATATGTCACGTTACGTTACGTTTATATAGATATGTCACGTTACGTTTATGTAGGTGTCACGTTACGTTTATGTAGGTATCAACAAACTTCCCACAGGACTTATGGGAACATAAGTTTTTTACTAGGACGATATATAGCATAAGTCTGCCTAATAAAACTTATAAATAATTTTTCCTAAAAATAAATACAAAAGATTTAAATTTGTTATAAATTAATATTATATATATATATATATAATATTATGTAAATCAATATTATATGTTATGTAAATATTTGATAATTATTTAAAATTATTTTTTAATTAATTAATAAATTGAAACGGTACAATTTAATTATTTATTAATTCTTTATTCACAATTTAATTATGATTTTACTTCAAATCGTATCGAATCCCAACGTGCGTAAAACTGTCGTTTTGCAGATGGATTGGCTTTGGTTGCATTGTATTATTAGCAAAAGCATGGTCCCATATCATTTTTTCTCTCAATTTCAAATTTTGATTTATATTAATTTTACATCTAGATTTTTGAAATTTTAATTAATTTGACCTCTGTCATCACATTCTGTTTATAATTGGACAAAATGTACTCACATTATACTAAAATTTGTTTGAAATTTTATTTTACCTCCAAATTATATTTTAAAAATCAATTTGTCTCTTACGTCAGAACATTTCGTCCAATTGACAGGGTTAAATTGATCAAAATTTTAAAAATTTAGATATAAAATTAATATTAATCGAAATTTAAAAGTCAAATTAAAAAATACATGAAAGTTTAAGAGGTGAAACGTTATTTTCCCCTGACAAATATATAATAACCTTTCTTGAATATGAATGAGAAAATACTGCAATGTTACTGACGCCATTATAAATAATTGATAATTGATTTAAAATTTGTTTAATAATTGATTTAAAATATTTATTAACAATTGACTCATATTATTATAAATATTTCATAATTAATGGGTTTGTATCTCATTAAATTTTATCACTTTTTGGTAGGAAGACATTTTTTATTTTTAACATTTTTTATTATTTCTCATCAAATTTATAAATCAAACATAAAGAAGAAATATTTTTATCCTCGCCTTCTCATGCAATGATGCAATAAGATGGGTTCTATAATATTTTAAAGGGCATTGTTAATGTGTGTTTTTAAAGAAAAATTTTAATATATACACTTTCAAAAGAAGTGTACCGAATGCACCCTTAGTTATATTATTTTTTTCTTTAGTTATGATATAACACCCTGTCCCACATTGGAAGTTTGCATGGATGATCTTGGGCATATAAAGCACCACTACCTTGCTACTAAGTAACTTGGACTTAAGTTTTTGGGTCTTATTGGTTAACCCACAAGTTACTTGGGCCAGCAGGTAGTGGGGCGTTACAATCAATATTTTTCTGTAGTTATGACATTATTTTAATTATAACTCATGAGATCTTTAATTATGACTCATATTGTGTTTAGTTGTGACAATTATTTTTTTCTTAATTATGAATCAAAAAGTATAAAATTATACTATTTTCATATAATACATATGTGTCTCATAATTTTTCTGTTCTTAAGATATATGTTAATTGAGTTTAAAACATTATACATTCTTTTTGCCCTTGTTTTTGATATAAAATGTATTCAACTTTCAAAGTTCTTAACGTGTTACAAGAGAACGTGTTTGTGGCTATCACCGTGTTTGTTTTACCATTTTCTTTTATTTTTCCATATTTATTTATATTTATGTTTTTAACATTTGTGCTACATATACAAAAATAATTCATACAAAATGGTTCACTGGGTGTTCCTCGAGCAATACTCCGCACTATTTATCAACGGTGATATTACATGCACTAATTAATATATTAACTAGTATACCAACATTAGTTATGACATTATTATTAATTTCACTCATTATACAAATTACAAATATTAAAAACCTTTTAAATTATGCTACATCATCAATTGGTACACTAATTAATACACTAATTGGTGCATATAACATTATTCATATCTCATGTTACCTTAGAAACACCACATAAATTTACTACGAATAATGCTTGCGGAGAAGTGATTTGGAAATACTCTTGGATCCTGTAGGACGATCTTAATCCTCTGATTGCCACCTGAAAAAGGATTAACACTCCGGTCAGGTGTGTCGAAATTAACACTCCGACAGACAAGTTAGTATAGGCTCTCTTGTTTGCTTGTGTCTTAAGTTTATTTAATCTATTCTCACATACATCTCTTTGGTTGATGCTCCTCTTATTTATACTCGTCCCTGGTCTCGGGGGTCGGGCCCATTTTTAATCCAGCGCACAATTACTCACTCGGCCTTTCTGTCGTGTGCCCATTCCCACTCGACTCCTTGTACGGCTGATTCTACGGCTGATTTAATTATTCAGCTTCAGAACCCCCCAAGACAAAGTTGAATAGTATTTGTCCTGATTTTCTTCAAATATATTTGGCTTTCCGACATATAAAACTATTCGGCTCCCACAATTGCCCCTCAAACATCCTACTAATGTCAGTTAGTCGACATGTTTGGTCTTGAACTCAGAGAGTCAAAAATACGGCGGTTACACTCTTTCCAAAACTCAAGCATCAGAACGTCTTCGCTTTTTAGAAATCATTATAATTTCTCGTCCCTTCGTACGCTTCATTCATTTAATGCGATTTGAAACCATGTTGTCCCTTCGAATGTATATTTTTTGAATACGCAAAGCCTCTTGGTTGCCTGTCAGTATACCTCATTCATTTCACGACCTTTACAACTTCTTCCTGTTCCTCATTGTCCTCTCTACTTTTTACAAGTTCTTCTCTTCTCCATTTCAACTCTCATTTCCTTGTTTGTTTTTAGTCGACCGAACCGAACCGAACCGATTCGCCGTATTTTGGACGGATGCGTGATGACGAGCGGACAGTTGCGGATTGATTTTCTCCAATCTGCCAATCTAGCGGACGGATGGCAGATTTGAGATTCCTTTGGTCGCAACCGAACCGCCAAACCGCGAGCACACCTAGTAATTTATAAGACTTTGTGTTTTCAATTTGTTTAAATATTCTGTTTGTGTTTTCAATTAAAAAAGAGTTTAAATATTCTATTGAAAAAAAGTTTTTAACTTGAATATCTTTTTTGAATTGAAAAAAATAAACGTATTATTTATCTATATTTTTTTTGTTTTTAAATCTATCTCTAAAAATAATAAATAGAAAATATGATATATGCTGATTGGTTTTTGTTTTCAAAAATAGATATAGATGTAACAATACAGAGACATACAATCTCTACTACTGCTCTATTCATGGTTTTGGTAGTTTGAATTGTTTTTATATTTTAATAATCACAGATTATAATATTTTATGTGGATAAGACATGTTGTCATTGTAGTATGTGGATGAGGCATGCAGTGATTGTGATATTCTAAAGTTTTAAACTTTCTTATTTTGGATGAGGCATGCAATGATTGTAATATTTTTTTAAGTCATTGACTGTAATACTTTTTTTTTTTTTTTTTTTTTTGAAGAAGTGCACAAGTTGAATTATGTTGAAAATTTATAAAAATTCGCATTCATCCGCCAAACCGCCAATCCGCTCAATCCACATCCGCCAGATTGGCGAACGGATGCGGATTGATTTTCTCCAATCCGCCAATCTAGCGGACGGATGGCGGATTGGAGGTTCCGTGGCCGCAACCGACCCGCATCCACCCCTAGTGCAGGTAACGATTTGAAGAAAGTCCTTTCTTCGGCCGACGATGTCATACTTCAACAAGTCAAAACAGCACTAGAATTTTTTGGCCATCCAAACCTTCAAAAATAAGAGTGGACCGCCCATATACTGTTGCAATACGAACCTACGTATGCCACTTTTTCGACTGCGGATCACATTCTGATCCCGAAGGGCAAACAGTAGCTCACGACACTTATTTTCCCGAACTACAAGAACCTTAGGGAAATTGGTGTCGGAGATTCGGATTTGGAGCAAGGTGAAGTCCGTGAGGGAGTTGCTAAACCAAACGAAGACGATTTGGAGGAAGTTGGCGCGGCTCTCAACTCGGCTTTTGAAGAGGTCGGCCTTAACTCCCCGTCCACTTCAGGGCGGGTTGACATATCGTTGGACGACGATATTTTTACCAACTTAGGAGATCTTCCCGGCACGGAACCTAAAGATATGGCCGGTGAGTCGCTTGCACAGATGGCCAGGAAAAAGAATGCCGAGTAGATAGTGGCTTGAAGAAGAGCTGAGACCGCCGGGTCTGAGCCCCCACCTGTTCAGACTGACTTTCTTCCTCCAGCTCCGGTTAAGGCTATAATTTCTCAAACTATTGTTGAAGAAACGGAGCAAGCTATTATGGAGGAGTTGGCTATTGGCCAATCGGACAATCAGTTGGCCGAATAGATAGGGGAAAAACGCCCCGTCGAGTTTGGGGTCGATCTTTCCGAAAAGTTAGTCGACAAACGGCTACGCGTGGATGAATCGTAGGATATCGCAGCGCCGGTTATTATCCAACCAAAAATAAAAAACACGTATGTTTCTTCTAACGTATCGGCTTTAAAGGACCCCACTGTGGCGCTAAGTGTGGCCTCATCGATATCTTTGCCAGTTGATAGGGCTGCGTTCCGTGCAGAGCCGAACGTGGTGTTGATAGTGCTAGCTGCTCAGTCAGTGATATTGGTATGTACACTTACTACTATTTTCATCGTTATTGTTATGCTAATTAACTTATGTGTACTTTGCTTCAGACGGCGGGTAGGATCGCGGAGATCGGCCGCCGACATTACGACGCCGTTGAGCAAATCGACTCTCTCAAAGCTGAAATTGAAACCAAAAAGAATAAGGCTAAAGAGGCATTAACCGGACTGGCAGTGACATCCCTCAGGGCCGACTCTGAAGCCAAGAAGGCAGAAGAAAAACGGGCAAGGGCCGATGCCGAGGAAGAAAAGGCTAAACGCTTAGATCTTCTCAGAGTTGCCGCCGAAGATAGAGCAAATGCTAGCGAAGAGGCACTAAAGTTAGCCAAGGAAGTGATTGCGAAGCTGGAGGCCGATTTGGAAGAATCGAGGAAGGCGAGAGAAATTGCCGAATCCGAGGTTTCCAAAGTGTTCAATGCCAACGAGGTCGCCGCCTTGGAGAAATATGTGGAGGAAATGCCTAAATTTGAGAATCGGGGATTCAAACATGGCTGGCTCAAAGCTCTAGCAGCAGCTAATGTGGTATTGGAGCAGCCAATTCCGTATGAGCAGCTAGAGGTTGATTCTACGGCTGATTTAATTATTCGGCTTCAGAACCCCCCAAGACAAAGCCGAATAGTATTTGTCCTGATTTCCTTCAAATATATTTGGCTTTTCTACATATAAAACTATTCGGCTCCCATAATGCTATATGTACTAATTAGTGTACACATTAGTGTACCAACAGATGATATGATAAATAGGATCATTAATGATATCATAACATTGGTACATTAATATGTATACTAATTAGTACATGTAACACCACCGATTTACAATTAAAGTACTCCGCATATTTACTTTGGTAGCACTTAATAGTTCTTGAGGTCAGGACTAAAAAGCCACATATATTGACATTTGATAGCCACAAAAAGCCAACCTCTTGCTCAAATCCCAACTCAAAATGCAACTAAAACCTTCCAAGTAATACTTAATTTCAACATTGACTGTAAGATCAAAATTAGCAAAATTCAAACTTGCTTTTGGATAAATTCCAAGGGATTCAAACGTATGGAGGACTGCAAAAAAAAAAAAAAAAAACTATACTTGAATGTAGGATGCAAGAAAAAATCGAAAAAATGAACCAAACCAATTAAACTGGACCGAAATAAGAATTAGTCCGTATGATTTTTTAATTTGATTTTTTCCGATTTTTTGTTTGGTATTGGATTAAGCACCTTATGTACCAAACTTAACCGAAACCAACCACTTCAACATATATTGTATTTATAATACATATAAAATTTAATAATATAATGATATTAATAAATATAATAAATTATTAATCTCAATTAATTAACATTATCATCCCTATAACCTAAGTTATGATACCCTTATTATATATAATTTTTACTCATTATTCTTGAAGTCTTAGCATTAATTATTATTATTTTTGTTTGTATTTTTGTTAATCTAGAAATTGTAAAGTATTTATTAAACTGAACCGCTTCCATTTGTGCGATTTGATGGGAGAAGAGATCTGCGTTGGTACTCAAAATAATAAAACCGACATTATCGATTGGGTGGACAAATTTATCTAAATACCGACCGTACCAAACCAATTACATTCCTATTTGAATGTAAGATCAAATCCCAACTAAAACCTTCCAAGTGATACTTAATTTCAACATTGAATGTAGACCAAAATTAGCAATATTCAAACTTGTTTTTGGGTAAATTCCAAGAGATTCAAACGTATGGAGGACTGCAAAAAACTACACTTCCAAATAGTTCCAACAAAACAAAAGTCAGCAAGATAGCTGAAACCCATTTTCAACCTGCAAATTTTTAGTCCAAGAGTTTTTGCTAGTAATACCGTAGATCAGATGGCCACCTTTCATCCGTTCTTTCGCCATAACTCTGATTCCCTCTATATTCATGCAGGTACTTGCATCGATCTCCATAATGACACCTTCCTTGAGCATAGAATCGGCAAAGTTGCCTTTGGAATGGACCCTTCGTTGGACTGAAATTCATGTTGCCTTTATGGGCATACCTTGAAGAATTAGGATTCACGCTTCGTTCAGGACCTTGCCTTTGAATTGGATTCCTCAGAGGATAAGAAATCATGCTTCGCTCATGATTGTGACTTCGGAGTGGACTCATTGAACCAGGACAGGATCCAAATGGATATGGATCTTTGGATTGTATTGAACAGTTCATGTTTGTCAAAGGCCTTCTTAAAGGATTATTACCATTTGTGTATTGCTCATGACTCTGCCTTTGGAACTGACAATGTGAAGGAATAGATTTCATGATTGGCTCATGATTCTGACACCACTGCTGAATCCTTTGTGATGGCACATTTACAATTGGGACTGAAGTGTTGGCCTTCTTCATATCCTTCAATTGTATACGTGCTTCCCTATTTGATCGAGCAAGAGAGCCTCTAGCATGCTTCTCGGATATCATTTTCTGCCTTTCGCCTTCATTTTCCCATCTCTGAAGTTGATATTATGGATTAAGAACATAATTTGAATGATAAATGGATAATGGTGAAGAACATAAACCGTTAATGTGGGACGAACCTGTCTCATTGTCTTTAACCGATAAAGATTTCTGCCCTTGATTAAGAGGGGATAAAGTGGAGGGAGTGGTTTCTCTCCTTCACTCCATAGTACTTCAATCTGACACGAGTAGTGAAGAAAATTCACAGTTCACTAATCAATACAATACAGCAAGTATAAACATTGCACACATTGTATTTAATCTAAGTTAGGTAGGCTTGTAAGCTCACGGTGAATGTATGCTGTTGCTTTGCAGCACCATAGCTTTCTTTCACGATGCGGCCTGCAACAATCCTCTTTCCACATGGAGGACCACTAGCACTTCGAGATGCAATGTTGAACCTGCAAAAAATAAACATAGCAAATCAAAAGGCAGGTTGGGAAATAACTGGACATAGTAATCACACAATCCATTTATTCTGCTTTTCATGTGGCAATGCTCAAAGCAACCAATCACAAGGTACAACCATCTAAGGATATTCTACATTCTCCTTTATGCATAGATAGTTCCAAGCTTGAACCATCAAATGAACACTTCCAGCAATACAATTCGACAAGTGGTGTTATAACTTAACAATCTGAAAGTATCAATCCCACACTATCTTCTTTATTTCCTGCTACCAAGTTAGAGGCAATAGGTTTCATTAAAGTATTCCATTGACAAGTGCATAAAGAATTGCCAAAAATACTCACATTTCATAAACATTTTGTTCAAACATAACAACATCTCCTGTGCATGCATCACCTGCATATAAATAACCAATTATTAGTCAGAAAGCATAAAAATGGATTTGAAGGTGATTACTCTTGACATGAAAACTGAGCTCTCAAAATGGATGTGAAATACAAAATGAATCGAACTGCTTGGATGGTGAATCTGATAATTTGCCTAACAATGTGAAGCACAGTGTTCTCCCCGACCAGTGTGCTGTGTTTTGAATGGAGTAAAAGTCTAGAATTTCAGTGAGATGTAGTTGATTATAAGATTTTCCCCACCTTTTAAAATTATGGTGAGTCACAGTCACTTAATCACAAATATACTCTAATGAATGTCTAGATTGCCTAACTGGTTCTAGGGTCATATGATATGACTTGGGGTCCACTAGTCCATGAGCTCTAATTTTTTTCCTTTATTCTTTTTTTAATTGAGAAAAGAAATAAATCCATGAAAGGTAAAATACACAAGAGAAAAATCCATCAGCTATTACATGGTCTCTTCCACTTCTCCTCATGTACACGTCCACCAGATATGACCGGGATTAGTGCATGGGGATATGCGTCCAACACTTGTACTCAATTTAGGACACTTGGATCCTCTAAATTTTTATATGTTTGAAGAAGAAAAAGAAGAAGATGCTCATATTTGCTAGTAAAGAAACAATTTATAGCTTCTCAACGATTGGGAGGTAAAAATCTAAATTTTCCTTAAATCCAATTTAATTTGAAGTACATTTTTTAAATAATTTACAACACCTTATCTAAGAATACTATACAATTTGCATACCCAACTTTTGGATGCATATGCCAATATATTAAGATTTAGGTTTAAGACAATGTGATGCTTGAACACAAACTCACACCCAATACTTATATTATACCTGAGTCTATGAAACAAATTTTTTAAATAATTTGCAACACCTTATCTAAGAATACTATACAATTTGCATACCCAACTTTTGGATGCATATGCCAATATCTTAAGATTTAGGTTTAAGACAATATGACGCTTGAACACAAACTCACACCCAAAACTTATATTATACCTGAGTCTATGAAACAAAGTATTTCAGAACAGGGAGGGGGGAATGAAATAAAGAAAATTCAGCATTTAAGGAATGTATACCTTTGCAGTTCAATACGAAGCTTGATATTGGATACTTCTTCTCTCCACCACCTCTAAGAATGATGAAGTGCAGCCAGAATTGAAATAATTAGGAAAGCATCTTTTGATTCAAGAAGCAGATGTATTTCTAAAAATCATTAAGCAAAACAACCCAAAAATGAAATATTACTCCAGATGCTCTTTAATGCGCTCAATGAGGATATCTTTGTTCCCTGTCAACCTCAATCCATGTTTCCTCAAATAAACCTTGCATTGGTCCACTTTCAGCTTCTCTACCTGTCCAACTGCCATCAAAAAATAACATTTTGATAAGAACATCTATACTATTATATAAAGCACAACTCATAATAAGGTTATCAAATGTCCATATATATTATTAACTGCTACTAACAATTATCAAATTCAACTCATTTTTTTCATTCATCAAAATCATCAAAAATTTAGATACACTTTCTAATTTATAACCCATCAATAAGAAAATAAAAGTTTTGGGATAACCTTCTATGATCTTTTGAACAGCCTCAAAACTTTTCTGATCCTCTTCACCAAGCTCTGGCACAACCATTTCTACTACTACATCTGGGTCCTCTTCATTACCCTCCTCCATTTCCTTAATGTTACTGCAAAAACAAAGAAGACCCATTTGATCCCACATTGAGACATTAATTATGAGTGCAATTAAATCGAACAAATCTCATCTACACATAAAATCAAACGTCTTATATGCATATGTATAAATATGAGTATATATTGAGATTTGAGACTCACCGTGATTTGGGTTTGTTCTTGGTGGATAGCCTTGAAAATCTACATCGAATCTTATCGACAACCTCAAATGTTGGATCTTCATCTGAATCATCAGAATCGCATTCTTCATATTCGGATTCATCTTCTTCATTGTAGTGAAATTTCTCTGCTGCCACTTCACTCTGCTCAGAAATCTCCATTGTTTAGTGCTGGAATTTGATTACGAACAAAACCCTCCTATCTTCTAGACCTAGTGTTTGCCAAATCTTTTGGAGTTTCTGCTTCTTGAAATGGTTATGGGAAGAGCTTTGCTACGGTTTTTGAATGGAAACATATGACCGTTGAAAATGGGGGATTTTTTTTTTCCAAAAATAAATCTTTGGAAGTGCGTATAGTTTCTTTTAGGGCTGGTTGGTACGCCTTATAATCTGTTTATTTTAGTTTTTAGTTTAATTTAAGTTAAATTATTGTATTTGGTACAGTTTAAGTTAATCAATTTATAGTTTAAATTAAGATATTTCTTAGTTTATCTCAAAAGTTGGTCAGGAGGTGCTTAAATTTTCGACTTAAGCACGCAGTTGGTGTGGGGATTAAAATTACTTAAATGTCTTCGTCAATACCCAAATATTAATATTAATTAAAAAAGAAAAAAATTAATATTAATTAAAAAATAAATATTAATTGGTATTAATTATTAATAAATTCGTATTGTATATTTTTATATTAATTAAAAAATAAAAAATTGTATATTTCTGAAGAAAAAGAAAAAAATCAATATTAATTAAAAAATAAATATTAATTGATATTAATTATTAATAAATTCATATTGTATATTTTTATATTAATTAAAAAATAAAAAATTGTATATTTCTGAAGAAAAATAAAAAAATCAATATTAATTAAAAAATAAATATTAATTGGTATTAATTATTAATAAATTAATATTGTATACTTTTGTAATGAATTAATTATTAATTGATGCTAATTAATAACAATTGTTGATTATTAATATTAATTGAGACTAATTAAGCCATTAATTGATGCTAATTAATAATTTAGTGTTAATTGATACTAATTAAGTAATTAATTGATACTAATTAATTTATAATGAAAAACAATTGTAACAATAATACTTCTATTACATTTTTATCAAATGTATCAATTTTTATATTAATTGATACTAATTAATACTAATTATATTAACTTTTATTAATGAAATATTTTTTTTTTAAAATTAAAACTGAAAAAAATGACAAAATAATCATTTTTACATCATATAAGGGCAGAAAGGACAATTATACAATAAAAAGCTATTTTACAACTTATTAACCAAATACTACTCTGCTGCTTAAATCCATAATCTCACAGCTGTACCAAATAGGTTAACAGCTTATGTTCACAGTTATAAGTCATAATCTATTAAGTTATATAATCTATAATCACTTTTCCACAGTTCTACCAAACTGGGTCATTAGTTCAAGCCATACAGAATTAGTTCATGCCAGCACGTGACAATGCTCCGTTTGGTGGGGGAGAAAATATTTTTTGAAACATATTTTTTAGCATTTTTGACATTCGGTATAATAAAAAATGAAATCAATAGAAAAATATTTTTTTATGATTAACAGAAAACTAGTTTATTTGAACTCCTGATTAAACTCTTACCAATATTACTATATTATTATTGCCACTCTCACCACCACCATCACCGCCACTTCCACCCCACCACCATCGTGACCACCTCCACCTTCATTCCACATCACGACCAAACATAGAAAAATGTTTCTAGAGAAAATATTTTTACAAAAAAAAAAAAAAAATTCGTAGAATATGTTTTCCACTCAAACAAATGAATAGTAACGGAAATATATGACAAGAATGATGTGAAAATGTCAATTTTATGAATAAAAAATATTTTATTAAATGTTTTATTTTAAAATAAAAGATTCATATTGAATCATATTATTTTGTATACAAATTACGTGAAAATTTTCTAGGAAAATGTTAGAGACCCCAAATAATCTACCAAATGTTTTACCAAATCTCTCACATAGGTGTGGGACCCACACCAACCCACATGTGTGTGGGTCCTACACCCATGTGAGAGATTTGATAAAATATTTGATAGATTATTTGGGACTTCTAGCATTACTCAATTTTCTATTTGTATAGTATTACTCCAAACTTTGAGGTGCAATACAAATAAAGTCGACTAGTGCAGTGTTGAAGTTAATTTAATTCATTTTAGGGTTATTTTGGAAAAATTGTTAAAAATTATCTTCCAACTTTTAATTCATTTTGGATCACATCATCTCTCGCATTTTTTTTACATATTTTTTTTAAAAAATGTTAAAAAAATAAAATAAAATAAAATTAATTTTTAATCATTTTCCCAAAACAAATAGAAACGTTTGAGCTCCGCTAGACCTCAATTCAAATTATACCAAATAAGCGTGAGTTTAGTTCAAATTAACTTGAATCTCTTACACTGTTTAGAATTTAAAACAAAAAATGATTTTGTCCACTCAAACTATGACACTTATGTTACTTTATTTTTAAACTATCAATTTCAACTATAAACACCTTTTAGTTCAAAAAAAACTATAAACACCTTAAACTTTCAAAAATACTCCTCTCTGTCCAAAATTGTTTGTTAACCATATTACAATTGTTTGACCAAAAAATTCTTTTTGCCCTCAAAAAATTTTTGTATAACTTTACCCCTTAAACTCTATCAAGTTTAATAATTAACACATTAAACTATTAAAATTGATTATTAGGTACAAACCTTTGTCCAACCAAATTTCAACTACAAAAACAAGACAATAATAATATAATTTCAACCTAAAAAAAGATAATAATAATATAATTTTTTATGTATTACTTCTCTATTGATCGTTTCTCTTTCTGTTTTTTTTTTTTCTTTTTATAAATTTTTTGCAATTTTGTCTTGTTTCATTTAAACTATGTACAGTATAATATAAGTCACACTAAAAATGCATCACATACGTAAAGAACTAAAAACAAAAAAATCAAATGCAATTGATAATAAATTTAAAAACACAAACTAATTATAAAACTGATGGTTAAGATTTTTTAAATGTGAATCCATCAATAAATACAAAATATTGCCTATTCATATATATTTTGTGTCTAGTCCTGTAATCCATTTTTGTGTTCAACAGCAAAATTGTATTTCAAAATTTTCAGTACTTTGAGCATCTGTAAAATGCATTGTAAAAGCCACTTCTAAATCTCAACACAGTTCCTTCTTTTTCTTCCCATTGTTGACTTTAGTCATGCAGCATTTTTTGAATCAGAGTTCATTCACCATTTCAGTAAAATCTATCAGATGCAATACAAGTAAAAAAGGGAAAGTGATTTGTCCCCCTAAAAAAGCCCTCCCTAATCCCCCTAATGCCCAAAACGATGTTGTTTTGGGCTTTTTTTTTTTTTTTTTTTTTTTTTTTTTTGCCTTGGTTTGAAATTTAGAGGGATTAGGGGGCCAAAAATTAGGGGATGTAGCACAGCCCGTGAAAAAGACAACACTTCAAAAGAGTATTTAATGGAGTACCAAGTTCTATGTAAGGCCTAAGAACAAATATATATTTTCATTAATGTCTTGGCTCCTAATCCAATCTCATTTATCAGGGTCTTTCCATCAAATTTCCACATGGCCTGATTGTCCCCATCTATATAAGGTACCAAAAACCCAGTACTTTTAAATTCAACAGTAGAAAGATAAATTTTTCTTTTTTTTTTTTAAAACCATTCGTGCAGATCAGGCACTCAATACGCAGTCTCTGGAATGTGAATTCTCACAAGCAGCCCGGGGCAACAGACAGAAACCTGGAGAAACTAAAACAAAGCTCGCAAAACAAGTAGATGGGTAGATCACCAAATTTTCTTTCTCACCCAGAAGAGAAGGACGACAACTCCAATCACAATGGCAACAGGGGCCCACTTCCGAATCAATGCCTTCAGAGAAAACCATAAGAGCAATTTAGCTAAAACATATATTAGTATCCACTTTCAAAATAAAATATTTCATAAGCAGCTGAACAGAAGCACTGTTAAAGACACACCAGACAAAAAATAACAGGCTCGTGAAAAGTAGGCTCATATATACATAGACCTCAAAACAGAGATGCCAGTAGTAAATCATCACCGATCTGAAACAACTGCAACGACTTTTTGTCATTCAGCTATGTCAATGGCTATATCTTCAGTTAAATTAAATAAATTCGTGTCTTTTTTTACTGTCCGTAGTTTAGGTTTTCCCCTCGCCCTAACAATTCCATTTATAGTGGTGATCATATCACTCTTCCTAAACATTGCATCTATAGGTCTTTGTCAACCACATACAAATGACTCTGCTCAAATGAAAAAAACTAGGTATATAAATGATACTAGTAAAAAGACCATCATCCATAGTGCATTGCTTTTATGCCCAATCAAAGAGATTTACTTTCATAAAATGATATGCATGGATCTATCATTAACATGGACTTGGATCTATGAAATGATATGAATGCCTTTCAGATTAAATCACAACTGAAATAAAGAAAATAATCCTATGCAACATTAGAAAAACTGGACAAACTTTTACATGTGAAGCAATAAAACATATATATATCATGGATCCTTCATACAAGAATCAAGTGGTGGGATGAAGACTTCAGATAAATTATTAGACTAAGTGTAAATCATAGAAGATTACTCGTATAAAATCAATAGGCCCATTATACACCCATGCATGCTTTGATGAACTAAAATTAATCTTCAAAATATTGCATGACGAATAGAACACTGTAGTCACGCAGACATCAGCTGGCCAGCTGTTGCTGTCCAACAATCCAGAAGGCACACATAACATTGAAATGGCCAAAAGCCATAGCCAAGTATTAGGTCCCATTAATCGGGAGTGCTGGGAGGAGTGGACTGATCACAAACCTAAACTTCGGCACTAGAACAAAGTAATCAGGCCTACCTGTCATGAGTTATGTCACCAAAAGAAGCTCCGCTAAAAATATCAGCCATGTGTTCTTTTTATGTTCTTCAAAGCGGTTTCAATATGGATTAGATCAATTCTTTGTCATTTTACCAATAATGTTTTCTCTAATCTAGGCACAAAGTGTGCATCTGCTGAACAAATAGATAGATAACTTCAAAAATACATTTGTTGCATCCACAACTTCAGATCTGAGATCATTCACAATTGTCATCACCGGAAAATAACGATTTGCGATAGTTCGCTAACCTCAAATCTGAGATCCTTCACTCTCTCTCTCTCTCTCTCTCTCTCCTTCTTCTTTTCTTGATCCTATGTTTTCAAACTCTATCTCTCTATCTCTCTTTTTTCTTCTCATGATACTCTGTTCTTTTAACAGTAAAATTTTACTCTGGTTCATGACACAAAATTCTCTTGTAAAGCCATCATCGCAACTTGTTTCAGAGTAAAATTTTATTTTGAATTATAATAAACGTTACTTTGATTTAGAGTAAAATTTTACTCTGTAATTAAAAAAGAAAAAGAAAAAGAAAAAGAAAAAGAGAGAGAGTAAAATTTTACTTTGAATTAGAGTAAAATTTACTATGATTCAAAATAAAATTTTACTGTTACGAAAACAGAGTACATATTAAATGAATGAACCATAGTCAAATTTTACTTTTAGATCTATGAACAAACAAACAAAAAACTCTTAATTTTTCATTGCAATATCTCGATTTCTCATTTTTTCTGTCAAATCTAAGTTTTTTTTTTAATTTTTTATTATCCCTGATTTGAAGTTATTGATCTCAAATATGAGTGAATAGGTATCAAATCTGAGATGGTGGTAGTTTAACGGTAAAAATGGTGGTTGCCGGCCGACGGTGAGGATGAGCGATGCTGATAGACAATGAAGATGGTAGAGGCGACGCACAACGATCGAGTTAGTGAAAAGAGAGAGAGAGAGTGCTGTAAAAGAAATGGAAGAAAGAGAGGACATAATGGTCAAATAAAATATTCAAATAACAAATTTTGTTCTTTATATAGAATTTTATAATTATAAGAGGGTTTTGAAAGTATTAGGTTGTGTTTAGTAGAATTTTCTAAATATGATTTGAGAATAGAGTTGTATTTTGAGTTTGTGAGTTTTGGAATTATGATTTGATTGTGGAAAATTTGTTTGGTGAATGAATTTTAATAAAAGTTTTGAATTGAGTGGGAAATTTTTGATGTGATATGTGATATTTGATACAAAAATTTACAACTTATAACCAAACACATAACTCAAAATTCTATTCAAAGCCCATAAATAAACTTTAAAAATTCCGAAATTTTTTTTATTTAAAATATAAAAAATACCAGTTGCCAATTTTTTTTTTTTTATAAAAAAAGAGCACTGTTCCGGTCAACCGGCCGGACGTCCGGGGGGATGACCGCTTAGCCCAAATTTCCCCACCTTGCAAAGAGTTTTTAAAAGTGAGTGTATAATTAATTTTTGAAAATACTAAACAAACACCACACGCAAAAGTGAGTGTGAAATTATATTTTGAAAGCTCCACCAAACGGAGCCTTAAATTTTTTTCTATCCTTTTAACAAGAAAAGGAAGCTAAGAGGGGTTTACGGCCAAATTTTCCACTATAAAGGTCTCGTTTGGGATGAAATAAAAAAAATCATCTTATTAACTTATTGACTTGTTTAACTCATATCACATCTTTACTTTTTTACGTGTTTTTTCATAATAAACAAAAAAAGTAAACTTTACAAGGCATACCTAAAACAATTTTAACTGAACCAATAGTGAGTTAAGTAACACTGAGTCTATGGAAAGACATTAGGGCACTTAAGAGGGCAGTCATTGTGTGGATCCCACTTTGTTGTGAAAGATTCTGTGCATAATGAGGGACCCACTCTCTCATAAAATGTTGCATTCTAATTTCTATGCATAGCGTATGGGCCTCTCTTGTGAAAGGTTTGGGTATTCTGTGCAAGTAGTGTTTCTGTCAAGTGAAGCATACATTTATGATTTTCTCACCAACTCAAAATTTCTCTCACAGGAGCCTCTAGTCTGATAACTAGTTGGGAAGAGAGGAAATTCCATATGCACAGCATTACATGTTTGGTTCTGGTAATATATAGAACTTGACAACACAATCCACAAGCTAAAATGTATTTAAAGTGCCAATCATCACAGAACTAGGGGTCTTAGTTATCAGTATGAGCATATCTACGATAAATAACATCAACAACGACAACAACTTAGAACTTTATCTAAACTAAAGCCTACAGTTGAGTCTATCGTACTCTGTCCTCACATGACTTCTGGTGATATCCTTCACGGTAGGGCAGCCGGATAGGGCCATGGTGAGCTCCAACTCATCCTTCAGCATTTCAATGACTCGTCGCACCCCATTTTCACCCTTTGCTGCTAATCCATAGAGGACTGGCCTTCCAATCTTCAGCAGTATAAATGAAATCGCAAAATTAGGAATCGGAAAAGCAGTTTGGCCTCATCAGAGTTTGCATTGAAATCCTTCCGAACAAATTGACGCACAAAAAAAATTGCATACTATTCCACTAAAACACACTACAAAAAGGCACAGAATTTCAAAAGTACATGGCCAGAGTTTACCATAACAGCTTGTGCACCAAGAGCTAATGCCTTGAAAATATCTGTACCACGCCTCACTCCTCCATCAATGAGAACAGGAATTTTTCCTCCAACAGCACGAACAACCTGCAACCCACAATATAATGCTTGCTTCAAAAAAACAGAAAGAAAAGAAGTGTGCCTAACAGAAATAAATTGGCAAGACCATGCAGCAATATTGCTTGTTTTCAAATTCTCATAGGTTCCAGGAAAAGGAAAAGGAAAATGCTCAAGACCTGTACCCCTAAATTTACCCCCAATGACATGCACTGTTGCAGTAAGAACTACTACATGTTTAATGAAATATAATCTATTGAAATGCATTCCCACTTTATTTGAATTTTCTAATATTCAAATTCAACATGTAAAAGCTCATAAAGTATTTTCTCTATAAGTTCAGTTGTCCATGATATGCTATGGCCCACTTTCCAGATCTTCTGCAGCCAAACTCCTACTTTTCAAGATTTTAATTCATTATATTTGATGCTCATATCATAAGAAGAACACCAAGGGAAAATATATGGAAAAAAAGAAGTTAAAAGTGCTTTGGAAGAAAAGTATACTATGTTCCAAGACATGACTAGTTAGGGTATTAGTATTTTCCGGTTACCAGAGTGTGCACACACGATATGCACTTGAGAACACACAAATATCTTATGTTATCAAGTGTTATAGATGCTTCACAACATTACCAATAATTAAATGGGAAAGCAAAATAGTCAAATTAGGAAAATATACGAGGGGAGAAGGATTCTAAACACAATATAGATCCAACATAAATTCTATGCAAATCCGCCATGTCCCACATGATATTGTTACTATAGAATCATAGAAGGGCATATATTTGAATTCAATTTGTTGGCATATCTGCATAGGACAGCATCAAGTATGAAGAGAAGAGACTGAAAGATACCTCTTCCAGAACAGTGCTAGTGGCTGGAGAATAATCCAGTTGGCGAGCTCCGTGGTTAGAGACAACAATCCCAGCAACCCCTACTTCCATAGCTTTTATTGCTGCCAAGAGTAGCATACCAGATCATCAGCAATTTTTGTTTCTCACAAATAAACATTAGTAGAAAACAAGAAATATTCAAGACCTATGAAACAAGAAAATTTTAAATGGGTTTGCTAAAGCGCATATTATCCAAAAATATAGGGGTCCTAGATAGCTATTCCTTCTAGAAATAAACATAAAAACAAGAAATTCTTCAAATTAAATGGTTTTTTGTTTTGTGGCCCTTATATTGATTTTGAAAAGAAAAAAAAAACTTTGATTGATTTTTCAGCTTCTGTGAAGAGGTTCTCTCATTTATAAAGTCAAAAAGAAAAATTAGAGAGATACAAACATCTAAACAGAGTCATGAGCTTACCATCCTCAGCTGTTAGGACCCCTTTGACTAGAATTGGCAAACTAGTGACAGACCTTAACCAGTCTATGTCCTGCAAAGTTTTGAGTAAGATTTAACATAAAGGAAATCAATTTATGACCTTGATGACTTCCGTATTTACCATCCAAAAAATCAATTATTTTAAATATGCAAACACACCAACAGAAATATTTTTGGCGGTGGCTTTCAGCTCCATCAACTGTGTGAACTTGTGAGAGACCTCAAATGACTAAAACACAGGCAAATTTATGCCAATTTGGTCCCTATAGTTCCAAATTACTAAAACACAGACAAATTATTGTAGTAGCCCCTATAATTCCAATTGATAACTGTAGACTATTTTTGACAAAAATGGGACCAAATTGACACAATGGGCAAACTACATGGACCACCTGTGTAATTAAATTTTTGTTCATTTTTCCATTTTGCCTATGAAGAATGGGCACATGAAGAGCATGTGGGCTATCTTCTGTCAAAAAATATTGACCATCATTACCAACTGGAAAAATTAGATGCAAAATGGAAAATTAAAAGGTAAAATTGTTGCAATTGAAACTACATAGATTAAATTGTCACAAGGCGTAAACTATAGGGACTAGTACTGTAATTTGTCCCTAAAACATATAACTACTACAATAATATTCATATATATATATAGCAGTACAATTAAAACAGCTTTTCAAATGATGTTTCTAAGCAAAGGAAATGTTTGGCTCAAGAGTAACACCTTCAACAAAAGTTAACTGTGAAGTCAAATTATCAGTTTACACACAGATTATTGCTCTATGGTTTATACCTTCCAACACAGAGAAGGATTAAGCGTCTCTGCTGCAAAAGCTGCAAACTTTGAGCCGTTATCCTGCAAAATGAGTAATCAATGTTAGAGTTGTAAATCTTGTATCAGACTGGTTACAGTTAGTATTAGAGAAATATGCAACCATGTATCATACAACTAACACAAAAAACAAACTAATACACTGTCTGCAAGCATGTTTAAATGCATATATTAGGAAACAAATAACTCACCGAAACTGCTTCAGTTGACAAGAGAACTTCTAAGTTCTTCGGCTGAGGCGCAATCATTCTGAACAAGTGATTGTGTTTGGATCATTAACGTGATGCATGGGGAAAAGTTCATTTAATTATAGATAATAAATATCAGTGAATTTCCAAATATTGGAGGGAGAAAATTATTCATTAATGTGAAGAACATTGCACGTATTAGTAGCGGAAATTATATGAAAGAGAAGGAAATGAAATTTCACTTGTTCTTAATGTCTGCTTCCCTTCGACCAAGCCTAGGAGTATCAACAGTAAGCATAATAGCCTTGAACCCATTTCTTTCGGCTCTTTGCACTAACACAGCTGTTACATCCCTTCTTTTACATACCTATGAACAGAGGATTACCAAACTGTGAATCCTAAAGAACGATAAAGATTCCTATGAAGAAACTTAAATTTACTAGAGCTAAAGAGAGTAGAATACATATGTTTGAAAAAAGCGAATGGCATTGCAACTGGAAGCAACCTCCTCCACGGTGCAGTCAGCCGCAAACGACATTGCCTGTAATGAGGGACAGCTCAGCAATCAATGATGCAAAGTAAAAAAGAATTGTATTAGAGTGTCAATACCATGATGGTGTTACATGCAGCAGCTGCTCTGGCTGTTGCAACCTCTCCTGATAAAAAATATTTTTAAAAAAATTAAAAAATTCAAAGCTGAAATCATAAGTACACATAAATTTTACTCAAAAGCTCTTCTAAATAAAATTAGACCTTCAGGATGAGCAAACTTATGCAATCCAGTTGGAGCGATCATGATTGGTGCTGAAGTTGGGTAACCCAATATAGTGGTTGACATATCTATTCTGCTCACATCTATAAGAACTCTCGGCCGAAAACTGAGAAAATCCAAAAAAAAAAAAAAATACATTGGCTTAAGGTGGTGTCCCTGTTTGTTAATAAGAATAAGAGGTGCAACAACACTTAACGTGATTCTACGGAACGCTTCCATGTTCTCTCTTAGTGTGTGTTGGTCCTCAGCTCCCCCATTGTAGTAGTCAAAGTACATCTTCGGAAGAGCTCGCCTTGCCAGTTCCTGGAATTCATTCACATTGACCGGTTCTGATGCCATTTTTCCTGAAAACACAGCCCCTATTAGCTGACTCTAACATTCCAGTAATCAGTAACCCAGTCCATCGTACAATTATTTAAAAATCAATTAATTGAATACTAAACTTGAGTTGAGAGTCTTAATGGAGAGAAAGTCAATATGGTTACCAAACTTTGCAAATCCTTCCCATCATTTCCAAATTTTCCATCCATTTGTAGGTTTAGTATAATTACTTAAGATTGTATTTGGATAATGAATTTGGGTAGGAATTTGGAAAGAGAGAAGGAAAATGTGTGTGAAAAGTTGGTAAAATATAGCTATATTTCATTCACATTTCACCCGTATTTTCCTTTTACCTTTCCAAATCCATGATCCAAATACATATTTCATCCACATTTCACACACTTTTCCCTTTCTCTTTCCAAATTCCTACCCCTATCGTGATCCAAACAAAGCCTAAGTATATCAAGTCTTTAGAATAAACCGATTACTACAGAAAGCCGCTATTCTCACCCCACTTTGCTTCAAATACATTTCCTTCTTTGTCATTTATTATACATAGTTACATTAATACCCTTTCATACAAAATAAACTCCCTGAAAAAACCAAAATTCCAAGGGTATTAATTTATTTGGAGCAAATAAGTGAGTGTGTTTAGAATAAAGTGGAGTGGGAATAGCGGTTTCCATACTATATTAGACCATTAAATACTCACAAGATTTCAACATGTTATTTGGATGCAGTGTATAAATAATTCTTCAATTTAAAAAATAAAAGAATTACACATACCAGTACCTGGCAATTCAAACAATCTCACAATAAAATATATAAAAGGAAAAAAAAATTTAAAAAAAAATCTACAACTATAAAAGCATGAATCTGTTTAAAATCTCCATTTATGGGAAAGAGATTAGTGCCAAACTAAAAGGGCTTCAAATTGAAAATGAAAAGGTAATAATTAAAATAGAAAAAATTGACCCAATTCAATAGAATTGAACTACAAGCTTAGAAGAAAGAAGTTAACTCCACACATAAAAACAGCAGATCGTTTGATGATTAGATGAGTATATTAACTAAGTTAATCTTGGTACTAATCTACAAACAATTTGAACAATTTCAATGGAAAATCTGCACTGGTTTGTCTGAATTCCAAGTAAATAATTGCTATGTCTATACAAATAAATACATGATTTTGTGAGGGTAATTGAAATTAGTACCTGCAGGTGTTGATTGAATAGAACCGATCGTGAGTCAAATGAGAGTAAAAACACTGCAAAAACAGAGAGAGAGAGAGAGCTCACCAGAAAGCAGAGGTGGAGTGGAGGTAGTTCTCAGTACTAGCCTATATAAAATACTGACACCGGAAAATATATGAAAACATGATTAAAAGTAGATTTTTAATTTATTTTGTCTTACATTATTTTTTATATTTTTTTATATTTTTTTCAAAAAAAAAAGTTTAAAAAATTAAAAAATTAACTTTTAATTAATTTCTCAAAATAAGTCAAAATACTACAACGTCACTGACAAGAAAAAAAAATTGTTTAATAATTGATTTAAAATATTTATTATCAATTGACTCACACTATTATAAATATTTCATAATTAATGGGTTTGTAGCTCATTAAATTTTACCACTTCTTGGTAGGAAGACATTTTTTATTTTTAATATTTTTTTGCTATTTCTCATCAAATTTCTAAATCAAACATGAAGAAGAAATATTTTTATCCTCCTTTTCCACCAATTACTTCATCCAAATATTTTACCAAAATTCTTTATGTGCCTTCTCATGCAACGATGTAACAAGATGGATGGGTTCTATAATATTTTATTATGTGCCTTCGCATGCAATGCTGTAACAAGATGGATGGGTTCTATAATATTTTAAAGGGTACTGTTAACGTGTGTTCGTAAGGAAAAATTTTAATATATACATCTTTAAAAGAGGTGTATTATATGTCATTTTAATTATGTTATTTTTTTTTTAGTTAAAATCAATATTTTTCTGTAGTTATGACATTATTTTAATTATGACTTATGAGATTTTTAGTTATATCTTATGTTGTGTTTAGTTATGACAATTTTTTTTTTTTTTTTTTTTTTTTTTTTTTTTTTATAATTATGACTCAAAATATGAAATTATACTATTTTTATATGATACTCATGTATACCTTAATGTTTTCCGTTCTTAAGATATATGTTAAATAAGTTTAAAATATTATACATTCTTTTTGCACTTGTTTTGATATAAAATGTACCCAACTTTTAAAATTCTTAATGTGTTAATGAAATTATTTTTTAAATATGGTAAGTCGACTTATAAGATCTTTAGTTATGTTTCATGTTATGTTTAATTATGACAAAAATTTTTTTTTTTAGTTATGACTCAAAAAATATGAAATTATACTATTTTCATATAATACACATGTATACCTTAATGTTTTTCGTTCTTAAGATATATGTTTAATAAGTTTAAAATATTATACATTCTTTTTGCACTTGTTTTGAGATAAAGTGGGTGTTTGGGAAATAAGTTTTTATGTAAATTTTTTTAGTTGTAGGATATTGTTGGAGAAATTTTTTTTTTGTGCTTGAAAAGATAGTTGAGTTTTTTTGTTATTAGATGTAATGTTTGTGAGAAAAAAAGTAAAATGATTATGACGTTTGATGTGATATTTTGTTTGGATTTTTTTTTTTTTTTTTTACAAAAAATTTGTCTTTTAGTGAAAAAAATCAAAAAAAATTGTTGCCAAACACCGCCAAAATGTACCCAACTTTTAAAGTTCTTAATGTGTTAACAAAATTATTTTTTAAATATGATAAGTCTCGCATGTGTACATAACTATAGGGACATATTTTTTTATATATAACAGCACATGGTCAAGGTGACGCCGGAGTGTCAGTTGAGGTGCTACGTGGCTTGGTCTTGACACTGAGGTGATCTCGGCTAGGCCGAGGTTGTCTGCGAAGACATCAGAATCCAAGATGAGCGGATAAGGGACAAGAGTCCTAGAAAAGGGGAGGATCTCAGTCTGGATAAAGATAAAACTCTTACGGAGTTTATCCCTATCTAGCTGAGAGTCCAGGATGAGCATTGAGTCTGAGTCCACTGAAGTGAGGCTTCTACAAGGATCAGGTCAGTGTTCTGGCTATAAAAGCAGGGCACTCTCGTGAATCTAAGATATGTGTGAGATACTAAGAGTAATAAGTTCTTTCTTGTGAGTATAAGCACAATTTGCTATCTTTGAGAGATAATTGTTCACTGACTTGATCGTCGGAGAGGCCCCGGTTGGATGAATCATCGCTGGATTCTTATCTTTTTGTGACAGGTTGTTTGGGCTTAATCTATTATGCCGGTGCTCTCCAGCTGAGTTCCCCATTTGATTGTGTGGTCAAAAATCAACATCCAGAATTTGGCGCCGTCTGTGAGAAGGCAAGAAGAATAGATGGCCAACAACGGGAAGAAAGATAAAATTGGAGATGACATCCCTAGTGGGAGTGGCAAACATGCTGATCCTAACATGGAGGAGGAAAACCATAATGAAGGACCACGGGATCAGAATCTAGGGGAGAAGGACGTCAGCCAAGAGGGAGACGCTCCGAAGAAAGCAGGTCGAGACGAGTATTACAACGAAATCGACCTCAAAGTATGGAAAGATAGATGCCTGAGGAGGGACGACAAGATGAAGGGAATGACAAACAAATTAGCAGACTTACAATCGGTTGTCAACTTCATGATGCAGAACAACGTCATGCAACCACCGTTTCCATTGAAGGACACGCCAATTCCAGTGGTTAAGAACAATGCCCAGAAAGAGGGGCAAAAAGCAATTCCAACAGTCCCTCAGCATGACAAAGTGAAGGAACGTTTACATCGGCCTTCACGGGACGCCGGATGAGCAGAGTTAATGAGAGGGGAGTCATAGAGGACGCCTCGTACCAAAGGAACTTATGTTAAGGAACATCGGCATGTTCAAGGAAAGGAACTTTGTTTTGACACGGTGAATGAAGAGAAGTCCAAGAGGACTCATAAAGACACTGGGAGCAGTGCACCAGAAAGTTTGAAATCCGTTAATAGCCGAGCTCCTGGTCGGACTAAGGAGGATTTGAGGGACTACCTACAGAGGAAGCGGCAAGATGCTGAGGTCACATCTCCAGTCAAGCCAAGAATGCCGTTCTCAGTGGAGTTGGATAAGTTTGAGGCCCCAAAAAGGTTCCACATGCTGAGGTTCTAGATATATGACGGTAAGTCTAATCCAAACTTTTACGTTGACTTATATTTGAATTCAATGGTACTGTATACCGGGAACGAACCGTTGCTCTGCAAGGTGTTCCCCTTATCCTTTGGGGAAATCGCATCAGATTGGTTTCACAAGTTACCGAAAAAAACTGTGAAGAGTTGGGAAGGCCTGACTGAGATGTCTGTGGCCAGGTTTGTTACAAACAAATTGCAGCTTGAAGGTAGACTCCCTGATGGCTCTAAAAATTGGCGAGAGTGAAAGCCTCAGGGCTTATGCTAAAAGATATTATGATGTGTTCAACCGAATACCAGGATATAACCAAGAGTTGGCAGTTGTGTCTTTGAAGAACGGCTTGGAGGATAATTGCATGCTTCGGAAGTCATTGGCAAAGACTATGCCAAAGAGTATGGAGGAGTTCATAGCAAAGATCGAGAAATATGCTCGAACAAAAGAGGACACGCCATGGATGAAGGCGCCGAAACAGGAAAAGAGAAACAGCTCGCCAAAACGAGGCCGAGTGTGAAAACCCGCATTTAATTATTCTTAATAAAATAATAATAATAAATAAATAAATAAATAGATTATATCTGGAGTTTATCTGAAATATATTAGTATATAAATTAGTTTTAAATTAATCCAATTAAATCACTAATAAAGATATTATTAAGAATAATAATTTTGTGGGTATTCAATATTTATTGTTTATAAATTATTTTAATTAGGATTTAACATGATAATTATTCTTACCAAATACTTTAGTTAAAAATCTTAGTGTATCAATTTTGAAAAACCCATACAAATACACACACACACACACAAAAAAAAAAAAAAAAAAAAAAAGATATCTGAATCGAATTCTCGATGGCAGAATAATGCCACCTGTTTGTTTGCATGTTAATATAGGAACCATAACCTCATCATACTTCTTGGAAGTGGAAGATACGAAGTGACTAGAGAGAATGATGAGAAGAGAGAGAGAGAGAGAGAGAGAGAAGATAAGAGAATGGGGGGCTCAGCAATGCATTGTGTATATATACATGCATGCTTGCATTCGGTGAAGGAGGGACAAAAAGAAAATTTGCGAAGTGGAGTAAGAGAATAAGAGGAGGAGGTGAAGAAGGTTGCGTATTTTCCTACCATTTCACTATCGCATTTCAATCCTACAACTAAGTAAGAAAACTCTCTCAACCCTCTCATTTTTTTTAATTGCTAAAAATTTTCAGATTATATTCATATAATAAAATGACTAACTTATATATATATATATATATATGTATATAAATTTTGTAATTTGTATATCAAATATTTGAAGAAATTGATGGTCTTAAAATCATGGTATTATTGTGGAAATAGGCTTGCATGTGTAGTTTATACCATTAAAGAGTGGATGAAAGATTTTATTTGGCCCTTAAATCTGCCAGAAACTTTGTACGAATTTTTAGACAATTTAATACTCAAATTTTGAAGATGATTTCTCCACAAAGTTGTTGAGAATGATATCTAGTTCATCCAGGAAATTTTTCAACAATTATTGACCTTTTTACGAATTTATAAAAAAATTTAATTAAATCTGAAACTGTAAGACAGATTTTACTATATGTTTAAAAATTTATTAAAAATTCTATATTAAGCCAAATCTAGTAATTTCTAACTAAAAGATGAAATTTGAGAAGTCTAGTTTCATAATAAATTTTTAGATTATGGAGTTGATCTATGAATTTAAGTATGGAATTAATTTAAGAAAATGTGATAAATCTGTGTCATAAAATTTCTGGGAATTTTACAGAATTATTTATAACTTATTTTTGGAAAATTCTTTCTGAAAAATGACCTAAACATCTTTATTGAATATTCTGTACATTTTCATGAATTTTAGAATTGTATAAATAATTTATTTATAATTTTTATTACTTAAGGTATAACCTGAAAATTTCTAGACAGGTTTAAGATCATCACTTCAATCATTTATTTGGATAAAAATCAATTACTGTGTTGGTCCAATTCATCAAATATTGTAAATTAGTAATTCATGTATGGGTGTATTGTGGTTTATTTAATATTGTGCTAGTCTAATTTTGTAAATTAAAAATTCATGCATGTGTGTGATTATGGTTTATTTTCTTTGTATCTAAGTTATTATATTCATACCATGGTTTAAATTAATTATTTATTTAAATTTTGTACATTGAATTATTATTGTGTGACATGTGTAATATTTTTTATATTGGGAATTTTAATGAGTTGGTATAACATTATAGGTGATTGAAATTTGAATAATTTGTGATTAATATAAAAACTTGTGGGAAAGTGGTTTGGAAATACTCTTCGGATCCTGGGAGACGCTAGTGATCCTCAGCTAGTCACCTGAAAAGATACAAACACTCCGGTCGGAGGTGCCGGAATTAGCACTCCGACGGACAAGTTAGTTCAGACACTCAAGATAGCTTGTTTACTAAGTTAAGTGAAGTCATTCTTACATACCTTTCTATAACCGTTGTTCTTATATTTATACATGTTCAGATCAATCCTCGGGGCCAGGGCCTACTTTTTAATCATTGTCCTTTCTTTTATTCGGCCCTAAGGACTTACACCTATTCGGCACATATATTATATTCGGCTCCCCACTCTCGTAGGATACAGCCGATTAATATCAGTCTTCAAATAGTACGCACCCTCTGATTTTTTCCATTATTCGGCCCGTACAATTGCCCCCCGAACTCCCTATTGACGGAAGTTAATCGGCGTGTTTGGTCTTGAATTGGAAAAGTTAAAATAGGTCAGGCGGCTTCGCATACCCCAATATAGATGTCAGGATGCGCACACCTTTTCGTTCATCATTATGCTTTCCCACCTCAATCGTGCGTCTCGCATTTATTGTGATTTGAAATTTTAGTCCTTTCGAATGCACAGTTCGTCGAGTATTCGAGACTCTTGGACCTCCAGCGAATATCCCTTCTCTGACTCGCATTTTCTGCAACTTTTCTCCGTCTACCCTCGTCTCCCTTGCTCCTCGTAAGTTTTCTTCTCTTTTCTTTGCAATCCTATTTTCTGTATTATTTTCATTTTGGTGAACTCCTCGTGAAAATGGCCAAACACTTGAAAGACCTCCTTTCTGAGGGTCGTGTCTCCGGATTCCGGCGACACTTTTCCATCCCCGACGATGTTCATCTATCTCTAGTGACGGACAACACTCTGGATATGGAGAGAGAGGATCAAAATTCAATCGTTTTTCCTCTCCTATCCATTGCAGAGGACGGGGTCCGTTTTCCCCTACATCCATTCCTTAGGGTCGTCCTCCGTTATTAGGGTCTGATTCCTTCTCAGCCCAACGTGAACTTTTTTCGAATCGTAATGGGGATCGTAGAGTTGAACCGGCGCCTTGGGATCGATCTTGGGATTTCGGTCATTCGGCACTGCTATGCCTTAGCCAAATCTTCCGGTCGGCTTGGGCGGTACTTTCTTAGGGCCAAGGATACTGACCATCATTTGGTAACCATGCTTGCCAGTTCTGGCAAGCGTGTGGATGACGTAATGGTCAATATCCGAGGGAACTGGGAATTTGGCGAAGGCGAAGGTCGCCTAGACCCTATTCCCAGATGGAGGGGTGAACCAGGTTGCCGTGTGTCTCTTTGTGTTTACTGAACTTTTCTTTTACTCGGCCTTCCCTCTATGTCTAACCCTTTGTCTTTGCAGGTATTAATTTGAAGAGGATTCTGGTTTCTACCGACGACGCGGTCCTTGCGCAGGTTGCGACTGCACTCAGATACTTCGGCCGTCCAAACATACAGAAGCAAGGGAGAGCGGCCCACATACTTCTTCGATACGAGCCTACTTACACTACTTTTTCGGCCACTGACAATATTCCAATTCCATCCGGCGATCAACAGCTTGCGGCTCTTATCTTCCCTAGCTTCAAGAGTCTGAGACAAGTTGGTCTCGAAGCTTCCAACTCGGGGCAAGATGTCGAGCCGGTGGTAGAGGTAGTCGCCGAACCAGACAGAGAGTTCGCTGAGGAGGCCGAAGAGGTTGACGAGGCCCTAAACTCAGCGTTTGAGGCAGCCAGACGTAGTCAGCCTACCTCGCCGTCCACTTCGGGTCGGGCGGAGTTTTCTTCTGGGGATATTTTTGGAGGTTTGGGAGACCTACCCGGCGATTTTTTTGAAGGTATGGCTAGGGAAAGCCTCACGCAGATGGCTCGAAAGAAAAATGCCGAGCGTATGGCTGCCCAGAAAAAGGCCGAGGCCGCCCACTCTGGACCTGCCTCGGTTGAATCTTTCGAAGCTGTTATCGAAAAGCCGGCTAAGATTGTTGCGGCAGAAACGGCGAAAGAGGTTGAACAACCGGTCATTGAACGGTTGATTCCGGAAGAGCGGGGCAAGAAGCGTAGCGCCGAGAGAGAGGCCGGTTTAGAAGATAGTCTTGCCGACAAAAGGCCTCGCTTAGAGGAATCGGACGTGGTTGTTCCTTTTATTATTCAACCAAAGATCAGAGACACGCCGATTGCCTCCGACGCATCCATCATCACCGACCCGACGGTGGCCTTGAGCCTGGCGGCGTCAGTCTCCCTACCAGCTGATAAGGCTTCCTTTCATGCCGTGCCGGATTTGGTGGCCATAGCCCTATCTGCGCAGTCGGCCCTTCTGGTAGGTGAACTTTGACTTGACTTGTTTTGATTTTGGTTGCCTATGGCATCTAACGATCCCAACTCATTTTGCAGACGGTCGGCAGGATCGCCGACTTGGGCCGCCGCCTACACGATGCCCTTGAGAGGATTGACCGTTTGCAGTCAGAGGTGGTCGATCAAAAGAGCAGGGCCGAGTTTGAGATGATGAGAGCAGCTATGGAGACTGCGCGAGCCAAAGCTGAATTGGAAAGGGCTCGGGCTGCCGATCAGCTCCGTTCTGATGCCGAAGATAGGGCGAACACGAGCAAAGAATCGCTTAGGCTAGCCGATGAGGCGTTTAACAAGATGGAGACTGAGTTAGCAGAGTTGAAGGTGGCCAAGAAAAAGGCAGAATCTGAGGCTTCTGCCGCATTCGAAGCAGGAAAAGGAGTCGCCTTGAAAGAATACGTGGATGAAGTCCCAAAGTTTGAGAATCGGGGGTTCAAACACGGGTGGCTCAGGGCCCTTGATGCCGCTGGGGTTGCATTAGCCTTGCCAATTCCTTATGAGCAGGTGGACGTTGAGCCACTTGAGTCTGACCCCGAGGATTGATCTGAGAGTCATTCGAATTTCATGAAATGCTTTCCCTTTTAATGTATTGTTTTGTTTTTAGGACTTTTGTTTGTTCCGAGTAGTTTTCATGTATAAATTGGCTACTGTCTGCGCTCAATTTATTAATGAAAATTATCTTCTTGTTTCACTACTAATGCGCAGTTTGTGATGTTATGTTGGTGTAGAATTTTTGCCTTTCATTACTTTAGATAGAATGATTACTCTGTTGACCTTTCTATGACTGAATATCATGGCAGTCTTATCGTTCGTATGCCGAATAGTTCGTTGGTATTATGCTGAAACGATTCATAGGTTGGCTGGGGAACTTAATCCGAATAGATTGATTAATCTGCCCTTGCCCCAGGCGGTGCATGATCATTCTGAAGTCGATTCATGAGCCGGCTGGGGCACTAAAGCCGAATAGATTGATAAATCTATCACGCCCTTGCCCCAGGGGGTGCATGATCATTCTGAAGTCGATTCATGAGCCGGCTGGGGCACTTAAGCCGAATAGATTGGTAAATCTATCACGCCCTTGCCCCAGGGGGTGCATGATCATTCTGAATGAGCCGACTGGGGAACTTAAGCCGAATATATTGATAAATCTATCACGCCCTTGCCCCAGGCGGTGCATGATTATTCGGGCGCCGGCGGGTTTATCCAGTCGGCGCCGGGCGATTGAGGTTTTCACAATTAATGAAATTGTCTCGAGGGTGCTGCCTCTGTAAAGGATAAATTATTAAGGGTACAACTTTTATGAATACAGTAAACAACTGACTCCAGCTTTTGAAGATATCGTGTGAATGTCGAACAGACTCTTCTTTAACAGCAGAGGGGAAACGAGGATGCTAGCTGAGCTGGGTGGAGACATGCATCGAGGTGGTGACCCTTCGCGCACAGGGGGTAGGAGTTCCAGGGATCGAGAGAGGCGTTAGTCTCCTCGACGTCGAAGCAGGTCGCCCAGGCGGGAGAAGCAGTCGCAGGGCAGATCTTCTCAACCTCGAGTTGAGAGGGGATCTGACTGGAATCCGTGCCCATTAAGCTTTGCGGTGTTTGTGGGGAATAGACCCATGACAGAGGCGGACTCGATCGTTCGAGACCCAAATGTAGCGGTCGAGTTTGCTCGACAAATTTTTCCTCTTGAGGTTCAACAATCGATGGTAGGTCGTCAGGACTACGAAGTATTTCGCGAAGGCATTCACGGGGCGGTGAAGGGGCTTTACACTGCCTATGAAATCGGCATGCGGTTGCGTGCTGCCCGCCGAGAAATGGAGAAGAAAGAGGAATGTATTCGAAGTTTGGAGGCTCGTGCAGAGGTGGCTGAGCACGAGTTAAGGCAGACCAAGGCGGCCCAGGCATAACCCGCCGGGCACGGAAACCCAATCGTGGAAGAAAGGGTTACCAGTCGGCTCATCAGTTCCGCGCTTGCCGATCGTGAGACGGCGAGTATGTTCGCAATGGAGAACGCGAAGGGGAGGGCCTATGAGAAAGGTTTCCACGAAGGCCGAAAAGTTGGAATCGAAAAGACCAAGGAAAAACTTGCCGATGTGAAAATCGTGGATTTAGGCACGGTTGGATCAAGGCATCTCAAGCCGCAGAAGCTCTTCGAGCGTCGGGGATTGATTCGGCATCGCCACTCTACCACAGTAAACATTTTCCGTTTTCTACTTTTGAAGTAGAGAAGAGTGAGGATGAGGGTGACGCCGTATAAGTATACTTGTTGTAAGGTTGAAACACAAATCGCGTTCAAAACTATGTAATATATTGCTTGCTTTATTGAATAAAAAACGTTCTATGATAAATATTTTGTTGCAGTTTGTATTTGGTATGTATGCTTTTCGTTTCATTGTATATGTTTGAATGAATGTATAAACGTTCATCGGTAGGGTCGAACCATACGTGGTAGCCGTTTATTCCTGAATGAGGCTATTGTAACCTGAGGAAGCCGAAAGCCAGTGGGTAGAGTGGTTGCGGCAAATTCAACTCGGCTCGGGGCCTAGATTTTTGGCCAGTGCACGTGTTTCAAAAAGTCGTTTGGATAACTACGCCGTGGCGAATGTCAACCGACGTTTTTCTCATGGAGTTTAGTGTTAGTGAAATCGCCTCGGGATTGGGGCCTCGAGATCGCTGCCAGTATTGAAAATAAAAGGAAAGGGCGCTTCGCGCAGATAGACAATCACTTATGTGAGGTGGGAGAAGTGGGGATGCTAGTTAGAGACTGGAATTCAGCCGAACTTGGTGTTGCCATGGAGCGCGGCAGAGGACCCATCCGTATGGGAAGTAGGGCGTCCAAAAGTTGGCATAAATCTTCAAGTCGTCGAAGCAGATCACCCCGAAAGGAAAGGTAACGACCGTTGGGTTTATCCTTCCTTGTCCTGGATCTTTGCCTTGACATTGTCAATGGTATCAGGGGAGGACTTGGGCACAGTTGGCTCAAGGCATTGCAAACCGCGGAGGACTTCCGGGTGACGGGAGTTGATTCGGCGCTTCCGCTTTACCAATGCGTCTTCTCCCCTTTTTAGCTTTTGAGATTGGAAATGGGTATTGTAATGTAGAAATGCAAGTTGTGTTTATGTAACAACTGTCTGATTAAAAGAAATTGTAATGCTCAAATGAAAGTTGCGTTTATGTAACAACTGTTTGATCAAATAAAAACCTTTATTTCAAACATTTGCGTCTTATTCTGAATTTTTTATATGCTTAGTTAAGCACCTTATTTGCGTCTTGCTCTGAATGTTTTATATGCTCAGTTAAGCACCTTGTTTCTGGTGTTGGCGAGTTTTGTTTTGTTCGTGCCAAAGGGTACTCCGAATCCGGAGGCTAAATCGGCTCTAAGGTGTCATGCACCAAAGGGGGCTCCGAATCCAGAGGCTTAACCGGCCCTAAGGTGTCACGCACCAAAGGGGGGCTCCGAATCCGAAGACTTAATCGTCCCTAAGGTGACATGCGCCAAAGGGGGGCTCCGAATTCGGAGACTTAATGTGGCCAATCGTGATATCCACGAAGGGCGCTCCAAATCCGGAGACTTAATCGACCCTAAGGTGTCATGCACAAAAGGGGGCTCCGAGTCCGGAGACTTAATCGGCCTTAAGGTGACATGCACCGAAGGGGGCTCCGAATCCAGAGACTTAATGTGGCCAATCGTGATATCCATGAAGGGCGCTCCTAATCTGAGTCTTAGTCGACCCTAAGGTGTCATACACCAAAGGGGGCTCCGAGTCCGGAGACTTAATCGGCCCTAAGGTGAGATGCACCGAAGGGGGCTTCGAATCCGGAGACTTAATGTGGCCAATCATGATATCCACGAAGGGCGCTCTGAATTCGGAGTCTTAGTCGGCCCTAAGGTGTCATGCACCAAAGGGGGCTTCGAATCCGGAGACTTAACCGACCCTAAGGTGTCATGCACCGAAGGGGGGCTCCGAATCCGAAGACTTAATCGTCCCTAAGGTGACATGCGCCAAAGGGGGGCTCCGAATCCGGAGACTTAATCGGCCCTAGGGTGTCATGCACCGAAGGGGGCTCCGAATCCGGAGACAATGTGGCCAATCGTGATATCCACGAAGGGCGCTCCGAATCCGGAGTCTTAGTCGGCCCTAAGGTGTCATGCACCAAAGGAGGCCCCGAGTCCGGAGACTTAATCGGCCTTAAGGTGACATGCACCGAAGGGGGCTCCGAATCCAGAGATTTAATGTGGCCAATCGTGATATCCACGAAGGGCGCTCCGAATCCGGAGACTTAATCGGCCCTAAGGTGTCATGCACCAAAGGGGGCTCCGAGTCCGGAGAACCGAAGGGGGTGTAATAACCCTGACCCTGATTAACGTCAATTGGTACTTAATTATGCCTAATAGTAATTAAGAGGAAATCTGGAATTTAATTTGCATATGTGTTGCATGTTTTATGTGCCTCTATCTGTTCAGTGTCGAAATATCTGTTCATACTTTAAACTTCAAACTGCAAATTGAAAGCCTTATCGGTGCCCGATTCCGAAATTAATTAGTGATCCGTGTTAGTTGAATTTTATGTGATTTTATGGCATATTTATCTGAAATGTGATTTGATATGATTAAATTAGATCAATTGAGCCAAATTTATAGAGTTTGACGTATTTACCATTAGACCATTGAGTGGGCCACTATCTAAGACATATTTGAAGCCTCATTACACCTAGATACAACATTTGCTCAGCTCATTTCTTTGCCTTAGCCGACCAAGAGAGAGAAAGGAGGAGAGAATTGATTTCATCTAGGCATTTAGCTTGGAGACTTGAGGAAATTGGAAGATAGTTGTAAATTTGAGCTTTCTACACCTTAAATTCAAGACTTAGGTAAGGATTCAACCTCTCATTGTTGTATTTAAGATTATTCTTGCATGGTTCATGGTCCATTTAAGGGGGGAGTCTAGAATTTGGTTTGAATGTTGAATTGGGTAGAAATCCATGCATGCATGTTCATGTTATGGCATTTTGAGTCTTGTTTTTATAAAATTCTCACATGCATGTCCATGTAATTGTTGTAGCCTTGAAATCATCTTGTTTTTCCACCAAATTTCCATTCTAGTCATGAGTTGAAGTGTTGGAATTCAAAGAAGTTCATGCATGTTGTAGTTGAGTTATGTTCTTGAAGTTTTTCTCAAAATGGTGTCTAATTGGACTACCCTTGGACGTTGATTTTACAAATTGGCTTTTGAAACTTGTTGTACTTTGGGTCTACATGTATTTTCCAGAAGTTGAGCTCAAGAGATTGAGTTTTGCATGGTTAAAAGTTGAATTTGAGCACTGGAGTTCAATCTGGAAATCCCAGATTTTTGACTTCTGCTCGAGCGGGGGAAGTCGCGCTCGAGCGGGGAATTCGAGCTCCCAGTATCTTGCATTGCATTACAGTCCGCTCGAGCGGGGAAATGGACGCTCGAGCGGGGGCATGTGTCTCACGCTCGAGCGTGAATTTCACTCATCCAACACTTTTTACAATTCGCTCGAGCGGGGGAATTGACGCTCGAGCGGATACCTTTGTTGCATGTCTGCTCGAGCGGGGCCCTGTTTTCGTGAAAATTCTGAAAAATGTTTCCGAGTCATTTTTGCATCATCATTCCATCCTAGGCATTCCTAGGCCATGTTTAAGACTCTATAAGGGGAATTCAAGGGTAGAAACACACTTAGAACCAATGACATAAGTTTTGTATAGTTAGAACGTGTGTTTCATGTATATGTCTGTTATGTGTTATGTAGGTCACGTGCTGCACTCTGTTTGACCTTTTGGCTCCGTCCGTCTGTTTCAACGCCCACTGTGAGTAATAACATAATAAAGATATGTTCAACTGTACTTATTTTCTGTGGGGCAAAATGAGATTTGTTTTCGGTAATGATATGTTCTGTACAATGAATGATTGTTTAATTTCTGACATGTATTCGTGACATCCTTAGTATCATGTGATATCTGCAACCGTTACCCGGTATCGGAGGTTCCTTTATGGAACTGGTTATTCGTAACCTCACGTGCATGCGTCCTGTCTGTGCACTGTTACCCGTACCGGAGGCCCGCCATGGGGGCTTAGCTGTCCTGTTCTGTGACCCGGATCCGGAGGTTCCTTCTTGGAACTAGGTTATTCATACCCTTACGCTTATGCGTCCTATTCTGTTACGCTTATGCGTCCTGTTCTGTTATGCTAATGGATGTATCACGTAAATGTAACCATGACTTATGATTTATGTCTGTATATGATCTGAACAAGTATGATTTTGATACAATATGAATTGATTTCTGAAATCTGTACGAACTCATTCATTGAAACCCCTTTACTCTGTTTATTATTCGCTGGGCTTTCGCTCACAGTTTACTATATATATGTAGGTGAGGCGGCACATGACGCAGGCCAGAGTTGACGGCCTTCAGTTCTGTTTTGTCAGCCAAACGTTGCGCCTCCCGAGGAGGTTCCGCTTGAAGCCTATTGACATGGCTGTTTTTTTGTGACCATGCTAGTCTGTATGTGTGTTATGTAAAGTCAGGTCTTGGGGACTATTCTCTGTAAATATTGATGTATCTGACTAGCATGGTTTTGTATATAAATAAGTTTTGAGAAGTTCTGTTTCATGTTCGGTATCACAGCTCATTGGACCTTGTTTATTTTATATATTTGCTTCCGCAGCCCCTTATTATTTGTTAATCTGTTCAGAGGCCTTTGGTAATCCACGGATTACTAGCTGGTTACGGTGCCAAACCTACAGGGGCGGGTTTGGGTCGTGACAGGGGGCTCCGAAACCGGAGACTTAATCGTCCCTAAGGTGTCATGCACCAAAGGGGGCTCTGAGTCCGGAGACTCAATCGGCCTTAAGGTGACATGCACCGAAGGGGGCTCCGAATCCGGAGACAATGTGGCCAATCGTGATATCCACGAAGGGCGCTTCGAATCCGGAGACTTAATCGGCCCTAAGGTGTCATGCACCAAAGGGGGCTCCGAGTCCGGAGACTTAATCGGCCTTAAGGTGACATGCACCGAAGGGGGTTCAGAATCCGGAGACTTAATGTGGCCAATCGTGATATCCACGGAGGGCGCTCCTAATCCGGAGTCTTAGTCGGCCCTAAGCTGTCATGCACCAAAGGGGGCTCCGAGTCCGGAGACTTAATCGGCCCTAAGGTGACATGCACCGAAGGGGGCTCCGAATCCGGAGACTTAATGTGGCCAATTGTGATATTCACGAAAGGCGTTCCGAATCCGGAGTCTTAGTCGACCCTAAGGTGTCATGCACCAAAGGGGCCCCCGAGTCCGGAGACTTAATCGGCCTTAAGGTGACATACACCGAAGGGGGCTCCGAATCCGGAGACTTAATGTGGCCAATCGTGATATCCACGAAAGGCGCTCCGAATCCGAAGTCGTAGTCGGCCCTAAGGTGTCATGCACCAAAGGGGGCTTCGAGCCTGGAGACTTAATCGGCCCTAAGGTGACATGCACCGAAGGGGGCTCCGAATCCGGAGACTTAATGTGGCCAATCGTGATATCCATGAAGGGCGCTCCAAATCCGGAGACTTAATCGGCCCTAAGGTGTCATGCACCAAAGGGGGCTCCGAGTCGTCGTCATGACGGGCGTTACAATGGGGTTTGTGAAATGAATTAAGCGACGAAGAAAAATGGTTTGCATTGCAGAAGCAATATATATACAAGTATCAAAGCCCACAGGTTGGGTCAGTGATAGGGTTTTCATAAAATCTCTGCTTGTGCCGATTGGGGGGAGCCGCAGATCTCTTCAATGCCGTGGGCTGTCAGGAAGCGCACAAGCTGATGATAAGTGCTTGGAACGGCCTTCATAAGATGTATCCAGGTTCGCCCCATGATGACATTATACGGCGAAGGGAGCTTTACGACCAGGAATTCTACTTCGACCGTTCTGAAGCCCGCTCGAATAGGTAGTATGATCTTCCCTAACGGGTATTCAGGATTCATATTAAAGCCGAACAATGGGTGAGGCGCCGGAGACAGAGCTGACTCGTTGAGGCCGAGTTTGATGAAAGTTTGGTAATACATAACCTCTGAAGTACTCGCCGGGTCTATGAGAATGCGTTCAATGGTGAACCAATTTATGCATAATTTAATGACCAACAGATCGATGTGGGAAGCTGTTGCGCCGCTAAGATCGGAGTCGTTGAAAGTGATTGGCGGAGCTTCTTTGGGCCATTCAGTCGGAATACGTTGCTTTTGGGGGATTGGATGTGATTGAATGGTGTGCACGGTTGGGGGTGCAGGCAGGCTGTAGATCACATGGATCACGCCAAGTGGAGGTGAGTCATGCCTCAGGGCTAGTGCCTTGGTTGGCTTTTCCTTCCTCACATACTGTTACAGTCGGCCGTCTTGCACCAGTTCTTCCAGGTGATCTTTTAATGCGTAACAACTCTCCATTTCGTGGCCGTGATCTTTGTGATATTCGCACTGCCTATCCCTTCTTCGCGTGTCGGGCGGCCCCACCATCTTTGACGGCCATTTGAAAAATGGAAGGTGTTGGACTTTGGTCATTATTGCAGCGATTGGTTCTGACAACTCTGTGTACTTCTTGTCGGCACGCCTCGAACGCCTGCTGTCGACTTGCAATTATTCATTCGCCCGGTGGGAGCATTGATCGCTTGATCGGCGGGTATCCCGCCTTTTGTCTCGTTTAGCGCGTTGCCGAGGCTCTGGGCTAGGAGGTGGCAGGGAACTTATTGGTTGAGCAATTTCAGGGGGGGCCGTTTTGTTGGACATTTGGCCGACTTTTATTCTCAAAGCATCATCTTCCACTTTGCAGTACTCTTCAACTTTCTTCATCAACGCCCAGACTGTTTTGGGGGGTCTTCTGGTCAGGGAGCTGCGAAGAGGACTGTCAGGATGTAGTCCCATTTTGAAGGCGGTGATGGCCATGGAGTCGTTACAAGCGTCGTCGACGAGGTTGAAACATTCCCAATAGTGCGCCGAATACGCTCTGAGCGTTTCTCCTGACTGAATCTGCATAACCCACAGAGAGTTGGCCTGTTTCGGCTGTACCTCGTTGGTGATGAACCTGGCCCTGAAAGATTTCTGTAATTGATGGAACCTTTTAATCGAGGCCGGCTCCAGCTTGTAATACCATCGGACAGCTAATGGCCCCAGGCTGCTGGGGAATATGCGGCACATGAGGGCTTCGTTGTCTGCATGCAATGTCATGGCCTACTTGTAGTGACGGATATGATCAGTGGGGTCTAATTTTCCATCGTAAAGAGTGAATGATGGAGCTTTGAACTTCTTGGGCAGGGCCGCCTTTGCAATCCGTCAGACAAAAGGATCGTGCTGGTCCTCTTCGTCTGAATTGCTCCTCCTACGCTTGTTCCTTATATGTAGACTCTTTTCGGAGGAGCTGGAAGTTTCGGATCGTCCCTTCTTGTTGAGCTCCGTGGGCGATGATTTGGAGTCGCTATCAGTATCCTTTGGTCGGTCTCAAGGTCGTTGTCCACCGGCCCTCGGAGGTCGTTCGGGATCTTGACGCATGGCTTCTCTCGATTTTGCGACTTCGAGGGCCAAATCTTGACGGAGACGTTCATTTTCAGCGATCATGTTCTCCAGCCTTTGTTCATTCTGCTTTGCTTGTTTCATGATCGCCTGCATTGTCTCTTGCGCTGAGGTCGTTGGTGAGTCGAAGTTCAAGGCGCGTCTTGCAGCGATGGTTTCTTTTCCGAGCATATTTGCTAGAGTGAGGTCATCTCCCTGTGCGGTCTCGTCAATGGCTACCGGAGGATCTTCAGTCACGCCTGCCATGGATGTATTTGAGTATTCCCACAGACGGCACCAATTGTGGAAAAGTGGTTTGGAAATACTCTTCAGATCTTAGGAGACGCTAGTGATCCTCAGTTAGTCACCTGAAAAGATACAAACACCCCGGTCGGGGGTGCCGGAATTAGCACTCCGACGGACAAGTTAGTTCAGACACTCAAGATAGCTTGTTTACTAAGTTAAGTGAAGTCATTCTTACATACCTTTCTATAACTGTTGTTCCTGTATTTATACATGTTCAGATCAATCCTCGGGGCCATGGCCTACTTTTTAATCATTGTCCTTTCTTTTATTCGGCCCTAAGGACTTACACCTATTCGGCACATATATTATATTCGGCTCCCCACTCTCGTAGGATACAGCCGATTAATATCAGTCTTCAAATAGTACGCACCCTCTGATTTTTTCCATTATTCGGCCCGTACAATTGCCCCCCGAACTCCCTATTGACGGAAGTTAATTGGCGTGTTTGGTCTTGAATTGGAAAAGTTAAAATAGGTCAGGCGGCTTCGCGTACCCCAATATAGATGTCAGGATGTGCACACCTTTTCGTTCATCATTATGCTTTCCCACCTCAATCGTGCGTCTCGCATTTATTGTGATTTGAAATTTTAGTCCTTTCGAATGCACAGTTCGTCGAGTATTCGAGACTCTTGGACCTCCAGCGGATATCCCTTTTTTGGGATACGTCCCTAACCTTTGGGATACGTCCCTAAATCTTGGGATACGTCCCTAAACACCAGGATACGTCCCTAAACACCGGGATACGTCCCCATGTTTCTCCATCTTTGGTTAAGAGCATCTGGAATACGTTCCAATGCTTACCTTTCCGAAACACCGGGATACGTCCCTATGTTTCTTTGCATGATCATAAGTTATGCTCGGCTTCTTGCATTGTCTTGCATTTTGCCCCTGCCTTCGGGCGCATACCTTGTTTGTCTTGCATGTTTGTCCAAGTCTTCGGCCTTGTCAAAAATGGGTCGTCTCTGGGCTTTGACATTCACTCCCGTCATTGTTATGACTTTCGAGTTCTGTCAAAGAGGGGCAACTGTAGACACCCCATTTTTGACCGTCCTCAAGACTTGGACGTCACCATTTGAACACTCGGTGATTATCCATGTTTGTGTTCGTTTGGAGTTCCCGGAGTCCTCGGCTACGCGCCCTGCCTCAGGATCTCCGAACTTGACCGTTTTGTGTCTGGTTTTGCACCAAACACTTGTGTTTTGCCTTGGAGGGGCAGGGAATGCCTTGTGAGGCATCCCCACACACCACCGGCACTAGCTAGAGGCCACCGGCTGGTTTTTGTTGCCACCGGCAATATACATTGCCGGTCGGCACTTTTTGTTGCCGGTCGGCAGTCATTTTTGTCAAAATGACATTTTTGGCTAGCCGGCTACTGTTCATCTGCTTTTTGAGATATTTTAAAGCAGCTGTCTGGCACTTTCTTCTCCTCCATACACGTGTATGGAGGGATACCCCTCTTGTTTGGTTACTAGTTAAGCATTACAAGATTGCCTCCTCTATAAGAGGAGGCCTTCTCTCCCTTGTTCTAGGGTTAGAAGACTTTGGTTTGAGTCTCATATATACAATCTCTCTCTCTCTATATTTCAAGCACCAAAACCCTAAAAGTCTTACACCATTTCTTCACCACCACCTAGCACCACCACCACTCCATTCCAGCGGCTTGGAGGACCTTCTCAGAGGCTAGAAGTGCTGTATTTTGGACCAATAGGCTGCTAAAGTTTGGTTCTTCAAGGGTGAGTCTCGTTTTTCCCTTTTTTGCTCTTTTCTTGGTCTATATCTTAGCTCTTCTTGCCTATACATTTGAGCTCCGACCAAAACTGAAAGTAGCATTTTTTTGAGCTCTATTTCATCTTTTATTAAAGGTCTCTCACTGTTTGAGACCCCCTTTTGGTACTTGCCTCTTTAGCCCTCTTTGTGTCATATTTTTGCATGATATTTTTAGCCTATGTGTAGTTTGTTTTGAGCTCTGATGTAAACTGTGAATAGGCTTATTTTGAGCCCTTCTTCAACATTGAAGAAGGGCTTATCCTTGTTTGGGACCTCCATGTGTCACTTGCCATTGAACCCCTCTTTGGTCCCCATTTTTGCATGATTTATTAGCCTATTGTGTCTCTGTTTTTGGACTTTGGTCCGAACTGAAAGTGGCCATATTTTGACCCCCTTGTAATTTTTAATTAAGGGTCTATGGCTGTTTGAGGCATATTTTGTATACTTTGTGTTATAACCTCTTTTGAGCCTCATCTTGCATGACATTTTGAGCATATTTTTATATTGTTTTTGGGGTTTCCATAAACTGTAAGTGGTCATATTTTAGGCCCCTCTTCAACATTGTAGAAGGGCCTTTTTCTGTTTGGGCTTAGCATCTACCACTTGCTTCATTACCTCCCTTGCGGAGCCATATTTGCATGCTAATTTAGCCCTACTTGTGCTCACTGTTTGACCATGATTTAAACTGTAAAAATGCTTGTTTCGGGGCTGCCTTGCTTCTGTCTTTTCATTTCATATTCAAATTATGTATGCATTGTATAGTTATAGGCCATTTCATGTGCCAAAACCCGTGTTTCGGGACTCGTTTCATGCATCGGGTTTCATTTTACCGGGTTTCGGGGCTGTTTTGCATCTCATTTTACCTCTGATTTGTGCATGATAGTACGCCATTTTTTGTGTTTTGCCATGTCTTGTTAGAGTGGCATTCTGTGCCGTAGGTTCGGTCCTCGATTTGCGTGCACGTGTGCACGTATCCCGAGTTGTCTCATTTTCATCATTATGGCCTCCTATGTGAGTGTGGCTGAGGTCCACTCATGTTAGTGTAATTCCATTATGTATTGTGTATGCCATTTCATTCCATAGCATTGTGTATGCTAGGTCGTATGTTAGTGCATTGTGTATGCCATATTATCTCGTGCATCGTGTATGCCATTCCATAGCATATTACATGTTAGGATGTATCTTAGTTGCATTTCATGCATATCATGCACATTGCATTGTGTTCGGGATAGGAGTTAGCCCGAGCACGGGAAACGAGGTGCGTTCCGTACTCCAAGTGACGGAACGTGTCTCAATTCCCTAGTCACCGACACTCCGGATCATCCATGATGGAGTTAGGTTTTGTTGTGTTTTCATGTGCATTCATTCCATATTGAATTGTGCAAATCGACTCCTCGTCCATCATGCATCGAGATGCGTGATTGGTGGCACGAGGATCGAGGCATGCATACATTTGTGAAAATACATTGCTATGCCCCTTTCCTGCTCTCTGTTGCAGCAAAATCAAGAATCAGCAGTCTTCCGAGGCTTGGCACGCTTTCCAAGAACAATTGCAAAACAGAGGCTAATTGGGGCATCCTAGTGGATTTCCGCGCAAGGCAGCCTAAACATACATCATTCATCAGAATCAAGGCAGTCCCTGGCTTGCATACCAGCTTATTATTTTCTTAGTTAATTTGTAAATTAATTAGGGATTTGTACATATTTGGACTGTATTATTTGGACTGTATATTATTTATTCGGACCCTCTGCGCGAGGGCATAATTGTAATAAGTGTGCGTGAGTGTGATGTATGTCTTCCAACCCCACGTCTTTCTTCCCTTTTATTTACCTGCTTATGATGGTTAAATTAGGGCATGTTTCAATTAGCATATAGTATGATAGCATGTTTGCATTCATTCATCTGTTTTGCATGCACCGGGCTCGGCGCATCATACTAACTGCATTTGTATTTCAATTCCAAATTGAATACTTGATAGCTGTTGCATCTCATATGCCATGTTTAGAATAGCCGAGCCTGCTATAGTTTGCATTTTTGCATATGTTGCATTAGGCATTTCAGTATATTTAGGATCATGCATGGATTTCTAATTAGCTTCTTTTTTGGCTTGGAGTACTCGGTGATTTTTATGCTTTAGCATCCTTGCATGCGTGTGAGTGACTGCCATGAATAGCATGCTTACCATGAGGCTACGTGCTTGTGTGATATAACTGCCTTGAATGCCTGTGGGTGAAGGTTGGGTTATTTGGATTGGGACAATTCATCAAATGTTTGTTTTAAGCCCACTAGATAGTGGCAAAACCATGTTTTCTAAGGCCACCCGAGGGTGGCAAACCCATGTCTTAGCCTACTTGCGAGTAGCACCATCAAACCATTTTCAAGCAAACAAACATGAAGTGTTTTGTTCCAATTCAGGCGATCCAGTCTATACTTGTATGCTGTGCGCATCACATAGTAAAACTAGGCTAATAACCGGAATAAGAACACACAATGTTCTCAAAAATAGATATGATGGTTAGTAGAGGCCGGTCTTTGACCGGGCGAGCGGGGGTGCTCACAAAGTGACCTTCCCCAATCGTACCCAAGTTCCCGAGCGGAGGCAACTTTGGTGATGACGGACACGTGGCCTTTGGCACCGAGTCAGGGTTTCCTAAATTTCCCATTAAAAAAACATTTAGGTGGCGACTCTGTATCTGGCAAAGCAGTCCATGTTTGGCACTTCTTTTCAAAAAATCGATTTGCCGGATTTGGACTCTTTGGTTCAAGATTAAGAATCGTGACATTTGAGTCCTTGAACTGTAGTGACCCCAATATGAACAGAACGGGACTTAACCCTCCCGGGGCGTTCGGGGACGTCTACAATGTGTATCAGGTCCAGCAAAAGAGGCCTAGGACAAATGAGTGTTAGGGACCAATGGTGTCCTTCACTGAAGCAGACCTAGACATGATGCAATATCCACATAACGATGCTCTGGTAGTAATCCTCAAAATTGGAGAATACCAGGTAAGGTGCATTCTAATCGACCAATGCAGCTCTGGTGACATCATGTATGTCAGATGTTACAAGGAGCTCGGCCTTCACCAAGATGATTTGGGGCAGTCCAATAGCCCAATGGTTGGGTTCAATGGAATGCCGACATAGCCCCTGGGAGCAATGAATTTGGAGGTGCAAGCAAACACCGAGAATATAAGCACAGGGTTCACAGTAATTGACACCCCCTCATCTTATAATGTTATCTTAGGGACGCCATGGTTGCACGAAATGAGGGTTGTTCCCTCAACATTGCACTAGTTGTTGCGGTTCCCAACGGAGTATGGAATTGAAAAGGTCAGAGGAGATCAGGTGCAGGCAAAAAATTGCTCCATGGTAGTAATGAAATCCACCTGCAACGTGCGAAAGGCAGAAACAATAAAAATTGAGGGTGAGGACATGGAGGTCCTGGATGACGTCGGCAAATAGCAGGCCAATAAAAACGAGAAAGCCTTAAAGAAAATTCTGGTCCAACAAGGGGATGAAGAGCGCTTTTTCCTTCTCGGCTCAGACTTGGCCAAGGAAGAAGAAAGGGAGTTAGAGTCATTCTTGCGAGCAACCATAGTGGTGTTTGCCTGGACGCCATTCGAGATGCCTGGCATTGATCCCGAGGTCACTTGCTATAGACTAAATGTTGACAGGTCGGCTAAACTTGTCATTCAGCGAGCAAAGAGGCCTACGTTGGTTCATGTGGAGGTAGTAGAAAAGGAAGTGGACAAATTGTTGGAGGCCAGAGCCATTCGACAGGTAAACTACCCAACTTGGTTGTCAAACACAATTGTTGTGAAAAAGAAGAATGAGAAGTGGAGGGTCTGCGTGGACTTCACCAGCCTGAATAAGGTTTGTCCCAAAGACAATTTCCCACTGCCCAAGATTAATCAATTAGTAGATGCCACTTCAGGGCATGGAAGGATGAGCTTCTTGGATGCTTACAAGGGATACCACCAGATAGCAATGTATCCCCCTAATGAGGAGAAGACTGCATTTATCACCCTGAAAGGGATGTATTGCTACAGAGTGATTCCTTTCGAGTTAAAAAACGTAGGAGCAACCTATCAGAGGTTGGTGACCAAGATATTCGGACATCTAATTGGCAAAACAGTGGAAGTGTACATTGATGACATGGTCGTGAAGACCAAAGAACCTGAGAATCACCTGACCGACTTAAAAGCAGTTTTGATATCCTTAGAACATATAGGCTTCGACTCAATGCTTCGAAATGCGCATTTGGAGTTGGGTCTGGTAGGTTCCTAGGATACTTGGTTACCAAAAGGGGTATTGAGACAAGCCTAGATCAAATCAAGGCTACCTTGGGCTTGAAAAGCCCGACATCAGCAAAACAAGTGCAGATGTTGACTGGAAGGGCCGCAGCCCTGAACAGATTTATAAGTAGAAGTTTAAATAAGTATAAACCATTTTTCAGTTTATTGAAAAAGGCCACAGATTTCTTGTGAACAGAGGAATGCGAAGTCGCCTTGGCCGACTTGAAAAAGTACCTGACAATAGCTCCAGTTATCAAATCCAGCACCTGGAAAGGAACTATTCTTATACTTGGCTGTTTCAGAGCACGTAGTGAGTGCAGTGATAATCAAAAAAGAGAAAGGAGAACAAAGGGATACTATATGAGTAAAACCTTAGCAAGTGTAGAGACCAGGTACTTACCCCTGGAAAAATTAACATTAGCCATGGTAATGGCTTCGAAGAAACTAAATCATTACTTCCAAGCCCACAAAATTGTGGTACTGACGGAGCATCCTTTGAAGTCCTTATTGGAACAAGAAGATCTGACACGAAGGGTAGCCAGATGGGCAGTAGTGTTGGGCCAATATAACTTGGAATTTAGGCCCAGAATAGCAATTAAGGGCCAGGTGCTGGCTGACTTTGTGGCTAAGTTTACACCTGGCGCCATTCCACGTCAGACTCTGGTGAGCCGCAATTTGGGGTGCCTAGGAGAGCAGAAAGAAACCCAGCTAGGTCCAGAGAACCCCACACAAGTGAAACAGAAGAAAGAAGAAAAACCAAAGCCCTGCGACATCTACATCGGCGACTCCTTCCGTCTGTTTGTTGATGGAAGCTCAAACTGTCAAGGAGCGGAGGCAAGAGTAGTGTTAGTATTGCCAGACGGGCGAATGTTAGAATAGTCTATTCGTTTGGGGTTCAAGGCTTCAAACAATAAAGCAAAGTATAAGGCACTAATCGCAAGGTTAAAGTTAGCAGCAACAATGGAAGCCAATGAGGTGGTGGTCTTCTGTGACTCCCAACTTATTGTGAATCAGGCAACAGGCGAGTACGCAGCCCGAGATGAAAGAATGATAGCCTATGTCAAGGAAGTTGTTAGACTGCTAGCATTATTCCAGGATTGCTGCCTACAACAGGTTAGCTAAGATGATAATAGCCATGCCGATGCATTGGCTAACCTAGCTAGTGCAATGAAATCAGGAGAGACAAGGACAATAATGGTTGATTATTTGTCAGGCCCAAGTGTAGAACCACTAATCACAGAGTACGAAGCAATGTGTGTGGAGAAGGGACCAAGTTGGATGGATACAATAATGATGTTCCTAAGGGATGACAAGCTGCCAAACGACCAAAGAGAGGCGCATAAGACCAGGTCGAAATCGGCCAGGTTCAGCCTAACAGCAGATGGCCACCTCTATAGAAGATTCTTCACTGGTCCTCTTTTGAGGTATGTGCATCCCTCCTAGGTTGAAGACTTGTATGAAATACATGAAGGAGTATGTGGAAGCCATGCTGGGGGCAGACTTGCTCATAGGGCCATAACTCAGGGGTACTGGTGGCCCTACATGTAGAAAGATGCTAAAGCCTACGTCAGAAAGTGTGAGAAGTGTCAAAGGTTTACATCTTTGATATATCAACCAGCAGTGGAATTGAACCCAGTATCCAGCCCTTGGTCATTTGCCCAGTGAGGCATGGACCTTGTTGGACAACTGCCCCAAGCAACTGGGCAAAGGAAGTTTTTGCTGGTAGCAATTGATTACTTCACAAAGTGGGTAGAAGCTGAACCCCTTGCAAAGATTCGAGATATTGAAGTGAAGAACTTCATATGAAAGAATATCATCACTAGGTTTGGGATCCCAAGGCCAATAATAGCAGACAATGGCACACAGTTTGACAGTAAGTTAATCAAAAGTTTCTGTGCAAAGTACAAAATCAAGAACTACTACTCTATTCCATGTTTTCCTCAGAGCAATGGACAAACAGAAGCATCGAATAAAACTATCTTCGATGGGATCAAAAAGAGATTGGAAGCAGCAAAGGGAAAATGGGTAGAAGAGTTACCCAATGTACTCTAGGCATATCGGATTACGCCGAGAAGATCAACTGGGGAGTCTTCATTTGCCATAGCTTATGGCACTGAAGCAGTTATCCCACTGGAAGTCGGCATCCTTGGGATCAGAACCCAGAGAGTAGAAAATGGGGCTAATGAGGCATTCCTAGCCCGAGATCTAGACCTACTGGAGGAGAAAAGAGAGAGAGCAGTAATTCGGCTGGGGGCATACCAACAACAACTTGCTAGGGCCTACAACAAAAAGGTCAACCTAAGAGAGTTCGAAGTTGGGGACCTTGTGCTAAGAAAAGTAGTCGGCAACAAGAAGGATCCTAGGAAGGGCAAGCTCGGCTCAAATTGGGAGGGGTCTTATAGAATCATCTCGGTCGTCGGAAATGGGGCATATCGGCTTAAGGACAGTGATGGCAAAGAGTTACCAAGACCCTGGAACACTTGTAACTTGAAGTTTTGCTAGGGCATATCGGCTTTAGTTTGATTTTTATTTGAAATTTGTGTGATAGGACGGCGATGTTTCCGAATGAAACATAATAAATAACTTAAACTTATTGTATGGCAGAGTTGAATTATACTTGCATATAATAGAGTTGAACTAAGTTGGTGATATTTCTGAATGAAACATGGCGAGTAACTTAGACTTATTATATGACAAAGTTGAATTATACTTGCATATAATAGAGTTGAACTAAGTTGGTGATGTTTCTGAATGAAACGTGACGAATAACTTAGACTTATTATATGGCAGAGTTGAATTATAATTGCATATAATAGAGTTGAGCTAAGTTGGCAATGTTTCTGAATGACGCATGACGAACGACTTAGACCTATTATATGACAGAGTTGAATTATACTTGCATATAATAGAGTTGAACTAAGTTGAATTAATCTATGTTTGCCATATTGGCAGAGTTAAACTCCAAATGGAACTAAGTGTGTTTTAATCGGATTAACAGAGAAACCAAGGTTGAACACCTCGGCTAATCTTTGTTCGAATCACCCTTCGGCGAAAGGCTATAAACGCATAATGTGAACTTAAGTAGAACTTAGGTTCATATTAGGGGGCGGGGAGCTGGAGAATGATAAATAAACTTAAAAGTTTAAGAACTTGGGACTTGTTGAAATTTTTTAGAAGAATTTACAAGTTAAAATAGGCTTAACGCTTGTTGAAATTTCAGAGAAATTTATAAGTTGGAGTTAGCAAAGGTAATTATGAAAGATGTATCCGAGATACATATTACCCGAGATAACCAACCAGGTTGTCAAGGTTGGAAATGCGAAGTCTTGATAGAAGACAGTAAGTGGAAATGAAGGAGCAACGCTTTACTGAATAAGTCTAGAGAAACAACACTTGTAAAAATATTTCGAAATATTTTTACAAGTTAGCTGAGGTTTTCAAATTATTGGCCGAGACAAACAGCCAAGGTTTATATCCGAGGTACTCGACCTCGAAGTTATTATACAGTTAAGGTATACTTTGAAGACATGCAAAAATATTCTAAGTATGAAAGCATAATGCATAGAAGGAAAGCAGTAAGCAAAGCATTCAACATTTAGAAAGAAATATAAGACTTGCACTTAGAAGTTGGAACTTGTTCACAAACAAAAAAGCACTTCGGCCTGGCAAAAAAGACAACTTATTCGGGGACAAAAAAATCACATCGGCCAAACTGAAGCTAAAGCTTTGTCCAAAAGGTTACAATGACTACAAAGGAAAAAGTACAAAGTACAAAAAGAGAAAAGATTCTAAGTGGACCGTTCTGCTTCGGCGATTGGCTGTGTATCGACCTTGGCAGACAGCTGGGAAAGCTTTTCGACAGCCTTCTCCGCCTCGATCTTGGTATCGATCTTGAGAAGAGTTTGGTCGAGGCTCTTCTCGGCTGTCTGTAATTCGGCTTCTGACACGACTCTCTTGGGAGAGGCATTCTTGGAGACCTCGTCCTCCTCATCTTGAGTCAAGTCAAGGACTTGCTCATTCAGAGTAGAGGACTTGGCCCCAACAGTAGCCTCGTCTTCATTCACAGCCTCCTCCTCTCCATCATCCTCCTCAACATCGTCATTAGATTCTTGTGGAGCCAGAGGGAAAGACACTTGAAGATGGTCAATATCATGGAGTGGGGAGTCCATTGGGACAGACATCTTGTTAAGCGCCGCCGTCCAGCCGAGGTAATAACCTTGGTTGCAAGCCAGGTTAACTTGCCCTTTGTATTGATCACAGACGACAGCCTGCCCTTCTTCAAAAGCCTTTCCATCGGTCGCTTTGACCTCGGCATCTTTTGAGTCAAGGGCCTTTTGGAGCTTGGCCTTTAACTCAGCTGCCTTGGCCTTGGCAGCCTCAAGATCGGCTTTGGCGGCTTCGACTACTTTGGCTTCAGCCTCGGCTGTTTTTACTTCCTCTTCAGCTTAGTTCTGAGTAGCCCTAGAAGCCTTGGCTTGATCCAACAGAGCTTTATTGTTAGCCTCAGCATGATTGAGCGAGGACAGGAGTTTGGCAGCTTCTTGAGTTTTCTTTGCCAACTCTTTCCTTGTCATCTCTGTCTTGACCGCGTATGAATGCGCGTGCTGGATGGCCTGCAAAGATTGAAATAGATTATGAGAAATCTGACTAAGTGTTGAAAGACTATAAAAGAGTAAATAAGTAAGCTTACCAAGATTGAGTGTTGCATCATCAAGTCGAAGTTCTCATACTCGTGGAGGTCGGCCATTTGATTCAAATCTTCTAGTAAGAGCACAGCCGTTGACAAGACGGCACCGACCTCCATGTCCTGGATCGTGCTGTCACCAGCTATCAAAGGTCTATCCCTTACCATGACCTCGGGCACTCAGATCATGCTACGGGGAAAGCTGCTGCTACCTTCAGGATGGTTAGACCTCGGCTTGATTGTAGGAGAGACGTTGGGCGATGAGGCCTCAGCTGGCCTTTTGTCAGCAGCAGGAGTGTTCCTCACAGACTCGACCAGTTTTGACATCGGTACAGTGTCCTCAGAATCAATCTGAGTCACTGTAGCCTTGGCCTTAGCCTTCTTGACTCTCTTAGGCTTTGGCTTAGGTTGAATAGGAGAAGAGGAGGACTAAACAGTCACTACGCCAGGAATATCAGCTAGAAGGTCTTCGATGACGGCTGGTTTGCAGCTCATCTCGTCGGTAGTAGCAGCAAGTGTAACTTTGGTACTGAAGTGAATGACGGGAAGGGCGATGGGAGGATCGGTCGGATCGTAGGCCGATTGTAACAACCCTGACTCATGATTAACGTTAATCCATGCTTAAGTATGCCTAACAAGTAATTAAGAAGAAATCCTGAGTTAATTACGTGTGCATTGCATTATTTGTGTTTATATCTGTTTAACATAGGAAGATCTGTTCATATTTTCATTTTGGTTTGCGAATTGAAGGCCTTATCGGCATCCGATTCTGAAATTGACTTGATTTATGTGTTAATTAGAATTTTTAAAATTGTATGGTAAGTTTAATTGAAATTCGATTTGGAACGATTAAATTAGAATAAATAATGTCAATTAATTAACCAACTCTTAATTAAGCCTATATAAGGCTAATATGACCCCACTAGTTCATTTTTGCACCCTCATTTCTTCACCTTTAAGCTCCAAACATGTGAGAGAGAGAGAAGAGGAGAGAAATTGGGATCAAAAGCTAGAGAAAAGAGGGATTGCTAAGAATTGTTGAAGAATTGAAGAGCATTTAGAAGTTTGAGTCTTTACACTCGTGAATTCAAGGTTTAAGGTAAGAAATTAAGCCTTTGGTCTTGCTTTTGAGTTGATGAGTTTATGAATATAAGAGATTTAAGTGTTTAACTTGAGAATTGAGCTTAAGAGCTAGAAAATAAGGAATTTGCATTAAATCATGCATGCATATATCATAGCATTTTGAGTTTGAATTTCAAACAAATCCCCCATGCATGTGTTTATCTTAACCTTGTTTTGAGAATTCATCACATTTCTTATCATTTGACCTTAATTGATCATGTTTTGGAAAGTTCAAGTTCATAGCAAGTCATATAAGTCATGTTTATATCATATTCTTAAAGTTTGAGTTTGAATTTGTACAATTGGCATATTGTTGGGCCTTAATTTTGCGCAATGGTTTTGAATTCTTCATGTTTTCCAAGTTCACATGTGATTCCTCAGGTTTTTGGCCCAAGAAACCATAATTTGCAGTTTTGGGGTTAAATTTGAAGCTTGGAAGCAATTCTGGACATTCCAGAATTTTGTTCCTACGCTCGAGCGAAGGAATTCACGCTCGAGCGACCATTCTGAGTGCGTGCGCTTCTGCTCGAGCAACCAGAAGTCCGCTCGAGCGTGAAATGCATGCTCCTAGAAGTTCTTATGTTTTACAGAACACTCGAGCGACAAAAGTTGCGCTCAAGCGAGAGCATGTCTCTCATACTCGAGCGAGCCTCGAGCGGAAAAATCAAGCAACCAACACTTTTGCAAAAGTTTACAGACTGCTCGAGCGACAGATCTTGCGCTCGAGCGACCGCTCACATTTTGCATGTCCGCTCGAGCGTAGGAAGTTACACTCGAGCGAGGACCCTGTTTCCAGCAATTTTTGTTAAGTGTTTTCAAGTACATTTTTGTATCCTCTTTCCATCCTCTAGACCAAGTTTAAGACACCATAATGAGGATAAAGAAGTAGAAATACACCCAGACAAGAAAGAACTAAGTTAATGATTCCGAGTGTGCAATTCAGTACATATTCGTTCTATATTTGTGTAGATCATGTGCCACAAGATATCTGAATTGCCTACTCTGTCCGTTTACTTGGAGCAATCTGTTATCTGTAAGTAATAACTTAATAAATGTATGTTCAAGTTAAATTATTTTCTGTATATGAAATAAGATCTGTTCTATGAAATGCCATGTTTTATACTATGAATGATTGTCCAACTCTAACAAATGTTTGTAGTATTTATGCTATGATTCAAGTATGCTATCTGTACCTGGACCGGAGGTTCCTTATGGAACTGACAAGTTATCTGTACCCGGCTGGAAGTTCCTTTATGGAACTGTCAAGTTATCCGTTTCCAGTCCAGAGGTTCCTTTATGGAACTAACAAGTTATCCGTACCCAGTCGGAGGTTCCTCAATGAAACGGACAAGTATGACCTAGATGCTTTGTAAAAGATCTGTTAGCGTTAACGGATAAGCCATGTAAAATTAAGCATGAACTTTGGTTTCTATATATGCTCACAACAAGAATTCGATGTGAATCTATTTCGATATGAACTCTGATTTCTAAATTAGTTATGGGACATCATTCATTTAACTATTTACTCTGTTATTATTCACTGTGCTCCAGCTCACTATTTATATTATGTATGTAGGTGATCAGGCACGTGACCAGGCTCATAGTTAAGGACTTGGCATCTCAGTTTTTGTTAGCCAACCTTTGTGCCTCCTAAGAAGGTTCCGGATTAAGTCAAGTTTAGTGGCTGTGTTATTATGAATATATAAGACTTTGTTTCTTTTGCTCCACGAACAAGTTTTTCTATTTATATGTATAGGAAGTGACGTGTAGATACTGTATCTTTTGACGTTACTCGTAAGTTTATGAAAGTTTAAGATTATCTGTCTCATGTATGTCTTCACAGCTCGATGGACTATATATATTTTATGTATTTGCTTCCGCAACCCCTAATTATATATTATTATGTTAAGAGGCCTTTGGTAATCCAAGGATTATTGGCCGGTTACGATGCTAAACCCATAGAGGTGGGTTTGGGTCGTGACACCGACGCCTTAGAATCTTGTCGTTTGTGGCTGCGAGTTCGGCCTGCTAGTACGTTTGGTAGAGCACAACGTCGGCGTCGCTGCTGAGATGGTGGATTAGTTAATTAAGCTGGAGCAGAGGTGGAGGGTTGCTCTAATGAGTCTGATGATGAGGCCTGATCTGGCCTTGGCGATGAAGCAACTGTAGGAGTTGTTGCTCATGGGGGAGTCTTGCTTCGGCGAGCGACGTTAGGTAACGCGGACTTGTAGGTCGGGATATAATTAAACAGCAAAGGGGCTTTGCGCTTATTAATATCCAAACCTAAAAGCCTTTTTAGGTCGGGGCTAGGGAAAAAGGTCTGCCGAAAATCCTTTGCTGGCTAGGGAAGAGCTGCAAAAAAAAAGTGAGAAGAAGAACATTACAAAAAACAGATATATATTGACAAATCCTAGCCGAAATATGATAAAAAAGTTAATCAGCTCTTACCGTCACCCTCTTTAAACACCGATCAGCGAAGAGGATAGAGATGAAGGTCGTCGTCAGGTGCAAATTCCCAGTTGCCTGAGACGATGAAGTAATCATCTCCAGCACCCTTGTTAGAGTCTGGGAGGTCGGCTATTAATTTGAAGGTAGTGGACCTGGGCTTGCGGTAGTATATGTAGCCTTTTTCAGACTTAAGGCCACACATGGTATAGCAGAATTAGATATTGGCTAAAGTGATCCTAGCTTTTTCTCGATGTGCTAGTTCAATTATGCCATTGATGACCCTATATGAGTTTATGGCAAGTTGTATGGGGTTAAGTTTGTAATAATGAAGGATTTCACGAAAGACAGTATCAAGGGGAAACCGAAGTCCACATTCGATAAAGGCAACCACTAGGAAGGGCATGGAATCCCTATCCGACATAATCAAGTCCTCCTCCCCAACTAACCTAAGCTAGGCGTCGGCTGGGATAGAAAATTCTCTCCTAAAGTTTTTCTGGGGAATCTACCCTCTACCTAAACATATCCATTATCTCGGCTTAGAGTGTTTTGGGATGAATGTCAGAGAGAAGAAAATGGTAGGGGTTGGGAACCTCGGCTAAAACCTAAGCTGGAACTAGGGCGAGGGTTTTTGAAGATCTAGGGGGGAATTTGTTTCAATTTTGCTAAAGAATGTGATTTCTATCAAATCCCAAACCTAAGTCTATACGGAAACAAGAATCAAAGGCAAGAATCTGGAAACAAGTCAAAGAAAAACAGAAAAGAACATGATTCAGAATCAAGAAAGCAACATTTTTCGAGAGACACTGAGTGGGTGTGTGCAAAGGTGCAAAAGCCAAGAACAGTGTCAAATTTGCTAAAGCTCTTCAAATCTATGAAAACTACATACGTGTGTGTGAGAATCATGAACAGTGTGAAAAGATACAAGGATATATTAAACAACACGAATCACAGACAAACACGAGATTCAAAATATAGTGAAGATTCAAAAACAAAAACTGATTTGCAATGGCAATGAACAACATGTAAATAGGTAACAGACACGCAACAAATCAAAAATGAAGGACATAGACTATAGGAAAATAAATCTGGAACTTACCAAATAAAGGCTAAGAAGAAGTTCGTCGGACTCCAACGATGGTATTGCCTAGAGCCCGATGGTAAAAAGCTCGCCGGAAACGAAAGTTAGATGATCGCAGCAAGCTCGAAAGGACAGTAATGGAGGTTTGAGGGAAATTTCGTAGACAGAGAAAACTTTGAGAGAGAGTGCGAGAATACAAAGTGAAAAGACAGAGAGAGAGAGAAAGAGTTTTTGTTAAAACGCAAAAAGGCGACAAAACATAATTAAAACACCTTGGACGACGTATCTGTCAGGCGAACCAATGAAAGAAGGACGCGTGGTGGAAACGGTTGAGAAAATCGAGCGTGACAGCTCATGCGCAGATAAAACTCTTGGAGTTCTTGATTTCACAAAGCAAAAACCTCGGCTAAAGGAACGATCTCAGTTAAGGAATTTAAAGAACTTGGTTCTTGGTTCTTGGTTCTTGGTCATTGATAAAGATGAATAGTTGAGTCTTGAGTACTGGAAACCGACAAGTCATGATCTCGGTCGAAGGAAAGAATGAATTTTAGCCGACATGAACTATGAGTGGGCGATGTAGGTTCCATCACCTCTAGATGCTAAGGTAATAGAACCTTGGGCAGTTGTGGGGACGTATTTTTTATACATAACAGTACGTAGCCAAGGTGACGTCGGAGTGTCAGCCGAGGTGCTACGTGGCTTGGTCTTGACGCCGAGGTGATCTCGGCTAGGCTGAGGTTGTCTGCGGAGACATCGGAATTCGAGATGAGCAAATAAGGGACAAGAATCCTAGAATAGGAGAGGATCTCAGTCTGGATAAAGATAAAACTCTTAGGGAGTTTATCCCTATCTAGCTGAGAGTCCAGGATGAGCATTGAGCCTGTAATAACCCCGACCCGTAATTAGCTCATTACCAATAATTAAGGGTGTTAATTAAGTGATTAAGATCGATGACGAGATTAATCTGTAATTTGCATCATAATGGGCCTTCTATCTATTACTTATAAAAACATCGGTTCGAAATACCGCTTTAAAATGAAAATTGAAAGCCTTATCGGCATCCAAACCCGAAATTGTTTACACCAATATATTAATTGGAATTTTTAGAACTTTGTGGCATATTTAATTAAAATGTGATTTGGTATGATTAAATTAAATCAAATAAGCTAATTAAAGAGTAGGACTTATTTACCGTTTTGCCACCCAGTGGCCAAATCCATACAAACACATTTGAGCCCCTTTAGCTCATTTTGAGCTCATTTTCATCAGCCTTTGAGTGAGTGGAAAAAATCTGGAGAAAACATTTTAGAGAGAGAGGGAGAGCAATTCTAGAGAGAGAGAAGGAGGAATTCAAAGAAAAGTTGAAGATTTAGCTTGCATTTGCCAAGATTGTGCTAGAATAAGTGAGATTCAAGACTTTAGGTGAGAATTCAACCCCTAATTTGTGAATTTAAGTCTCTAGCATGAAGATTTTGTGATTAAAATATGTACAATAAGCTTGGGTTTAAGAATTGGGTTGCAATTCATGCATGCATGCTCTTGTAGGTGCTAAATCACCATGATAGTTAGGAGTTTTACCATTTGTGTTGATTTTGGAGGTTGTAGGGTACATGCATGCATATTTTATCAAGTTTTGTAAGACTAATTCATGTTTTTGAAGTCTTGGAAGAGAATTTGGAAGAGAAATCCATATGCATTCATGAATATATGGAGTTTGGACATGTTGAGTTTGATTTTAAGCATCTATGTTATTATCTAGAGTTATTTGACTCATGCATGGGTAATTCATCATGTTTTAAAGTTTAAATCCATGTTTTGAAAAGGGTTTCTTGCATGCATGGAGCTTAGAAGCTCAAATTGCAAGTTTCATGAGTTTTAAAGACAAGAGTTTTAAAGAATTCACATGCATGTCTACTTCTTGAAATTCAAGTTGAAATTGTGAGTTTTGACAAACCTTGGGCCATGATTTTACCAATTGATCTTTGAACTTTCATATTCTACAAGTTTTCTGGGTTATATCAAATTTTGGGGCCCAAGAGATGAGTTTTGAAGGGTTGAATGTCGAATTTGAAGTTGGAGGTGCAATCTGGAAATTCCAGATTTTGCATCTTCGCTCGAGCGAAGGAGAGCTTGCTCGAGTGACCACTCTGAGGTCGTGCTCTCCGCTCGAGCGACCAATAGTTCGCTCGAGCGTAAATTTCATGCTCCCAGAAGTTTGCATCATTTACAGATCGCTCGAGCGAAGGAATGTGCGCTCGAGCGACCAGTCACATTTTTGCATGCTCGCTCGAGCGAGGAAAGCTTCGCTCGAGCGAGGACTTAAAATTCTGAAATTTTGCCTAAGTGTTCCAAGGCATGTTTTGACAACCTCATTGCATCTTAGGCATTCCTAAGCCTTAATTAAGCTATAGTAATGAGGTTATGGGCTAGAAACGCACACTAAGATAATGAATGGCAAGTATGTAGGTGACTTGAGCATTGTAATAAGTATGAATCACACTAAGAGATTGCAAGGGTGTGTGTGTGTGTTCTAAGCCATGTGATAAGTATAAACATGAACCAACGTGATGTAAGCTAAGCCTTAATGGCCATATGAATAAGTAATGATAAGATTCGTTGGTGCTATGTATTTTGTGATTGTAGGTCAACGTCCGAGAAGTGATTGACCATCTACGGAACCACTGTGAGTAACGTTATCGTAAAGATACGTTCATATGAAATTATGTTCCAAATGAGATAAGATATGCTATGATTTCTGAAATGATATATGTTTCTGTGAACGAACATTCCAAGTTTGAAATCTATTATGGCATCCATAGATAGTCCCAAGTCATGGGGGACAGAATGAAAATGCGGGTCCATGACATTTACGAGATCTCGTTAGCCACTTCATTGTGGTGATATGTGTTTAATCGGTGTCCGGGACCGGTTACTCTAGTCGGAAGACGTTATGTGATATGTGATATGTTCTATGGGATATGCCATTATTATGTTCTGATATGAGATGACTATGATTATGCTATGATCTGTTTTGTACGTATAAAATGTTCGGAATTCGTTCACTAACCCCCTTTACCTTAATGTTATTCACTGGGCTTTAGCTCACTGTTTGTATATATATATATTATAGGTGAGCATTCTGGAGTACAAGCCCGAAGGTTTTGTGGGGGACTGTGTTTCTGTTGTCAGCCAGCCTTTGTGCCTCACGTGGAGGTTCCCGATGTGTCTTGGGTTCAAGGGTTGATTAATTCTGTTTATGCATGGGACTTTATTTTAATCATGTTGTCTGTACGGAAATTACTGTAAAGTGTGTGGTATAATATAATGTATGGTTGACTATTTGGTTATGTAATTAAAGTTTTAAATTATTCTGTTTCATGTAAGTCAACGCAGCTCATTGGACAATTATATTTTTGTATTTGCTTCCGCTAGCCCCTTATCATATGCTTATCTGTTCAGAGGCTGTAGGTAATCTCAGGATTACTGGCTGGTTACGGCGCTAAACCTATAGGGGCAGGTTTGGGTCGTGACAGAGCCTGAGTCCACTGAAGTGAGGCTTCTACAGGGATCAGGTCAGTGCTGGCTATAAAAACAAAACACCCTCGTGGGTCTAAGGTATGTGTGAGATACTAAGAGTAATAAGTTCTTTCTTGTGAGTATAAGCACAATTTGCTATTTTTGAGAGATAATTGTTTACTGACTTGATCATCGAAGTGCCCCCGAGTGGACGAACCACCGCCGGATTCTTATCTTTTTGTGACAGGTTGTTCGGGCTTAATCTATTCTGTCGGTACTCTCTAGTTGAGTTCCTCGTTTAATTGTGTGGTCAAAAATCAACACCCACAATAACATTAATTACAACATTAATTAGGTGAATATATAGTGGTAAAAACATATCTCTATCATTTATCACCGTGTTTGTTTTACCATTTTCTTATATTTTCCCATGTTTATTTATATTTATATTTTTAACATATGTGCTACATATACAAACATAATTTTTACAAAATGGTTCATTGGGTGTCACTCGAGCAATACTTTATACTATTTATCAATTGACATATCTCATGTTACCTTATAAAAACCATATAAATTTATTACTGAAGTAATCTACATATTCACTTTAGGAGCACTTAATAGTTCTTGAGGTCAGGACTAAAATGCCACATATATTGACATTTGATAGCCACAAAACGCCAACTTCAACATCGAATGTAAGATAAAAATCAGCAAAGTGGAGAAGGCACCATTCTCTACAGGCGTAATATAGGTTCGACTTCTGAGGGGAGCGAAATGTTGGGTAATTCCAGTGGCTCGCTACCGGCTACCCCGGGGCCTGGGCCTACGGATGTAGTGATGACACCTCATAACATCCTTTTTTCTTGTTCCAAAAAAAAATGTAGGGATTTAAGAAAAAATCAAAAAAATTGACCAAACCGATTGAACTGGACCGAAATAGATGTATTTGGTTTGTTTTTTTTAATAAGAATCATATACGGTTTTTTAATTTGATTTTTTCTGATTTTCTGTTCGGTATCGGATTAAGTACCTTATGTACCGAATTAAACCGAAACCGACCACTTCAACATATATTGTATTTATGATACATATAAAATTTAATAATATAATGATATTAATAAATACAATAAATTATTAATCTCAATTAATTAACATTATCATCCCCTATAACCTAAGGATACTCTTATTATGTATAATCTTTTAACTCTAACTCATTATTCTTGAAGCCTTAGTATTTATTATTATTTTTTTGTTTGTATGTTAATCTAGAAATTATAAAGTATTTATTAAATTGATGAATTTCATATGATTGAAATGGTTGATAAATGGATTAAATTTGAAAGATCCTAAATCGATTAAACCGCACCAAACCGAACCGCTTCCATTGGTGCAGTTCAGTGTGGTTTGATGGAAGAAGAGGTCTGTGTTGGTACTCAAAATAATAAAACCGACATTTTCGGTTGGGTGGAAAAATTTACCTAAATACCGACCGTACTGAACCGATTACATTCCTACTTGAATGTAAGATCAAATCCCTACTCAAAATGCAACTAAAACCTTCCAAGTAATACTTGATTTCAACATTGAATGTAGACCAAAATCAGCAATATTCAAACTTGCTTTTGGGTAAATTCCAAGAGATTCAAACGTATGGAAGACTACAAAAAACTACACTTCCAAATAGGTCCAACAAAACAAAAATCAGCAAGATAGCTGAAACCCATTTTCAACCTGCAAATTTTTAGTCCAAGAGTTTTTGCTAGTAATACCGTAGATCAAATGGCCACTTTTCATCCATTCTTTCGCCATAATTCTGATTCCCTCTATATTCATGCAGGTACTTGCATCGATCTCCATAATGACACCTTCCTTGAGCATAGAATTGGCATAGTTGCCTTTGGAATGGACCCTTAGTTGGACTCAAATTCATGTTTCCTTTATGGGCATGCCTTGAAGAATTAGGATTCACGCTTCGCTTAGGACCTTGCCTTTGAATTGGATTCCTCAAAGCATAAGAAATCATGCTTTGCTCATGATTGTGACTTCGGAGTGGACTCATTGAACCAGGACAGGATCCAAATGGATATGGATCTTTGGATTGTATTGAACAGTTCATGTTTGTCAAAGGCCTTCTTAAAGGATTATTACCATTTGTGTATTGCTCATGACTCTGCCTTTGGAACTGACAATGTGAAGGAATAGATTTCATGATTGGCTCATGATTCTGACTTTGTAATAGACTCCTTGAAGGATGTTGACACTGCTGAATCCTTTGTGATGGCACATTTACAATTGGGACTGAAGTTTTGCGCTTCTTCATTTCCTTCAATTGTATACGTGCTTCCCTATTTGATCGAGCAAGAGAGCCTCTAGCATGCTTCTCGGATATCATTTTCTGCCTTTCACCTTCATTTTCCCATCTCTGAAGTTGATATTATGGATTAAGAACATAATTTGAATGATAAATGGATAATGGTGAAGAACATAAACCGTTAATGTGGGACGAACCTGTCTCATTGTCTTTAACCGATAAAGATTTCTGCCCTTGATTAAGAGGGGATAAAGTGGAGGGAGTGGTTTCTCCCCTTCACTCCATAGTACTTCAATCTGACACGAGTAGTGAGGAAAATTCACAGTTCACTAATCAATACAATACAGCAAGTATAAGCATTGCACTCATTGGATTTAATCTAAGTTAGGTAGGCTTGTAAGCTCACGGTGAATGTATGCTGTTGCTTTGCAGCACCATAGCTTTCTTTCACGATGCGGCCTGCAACAATCCTCTTTCCACATGGAGGACCACTAGCACTTCGAGATGCAATGTTGAACCTGCAAAAAATGAACATAGCAAATCAAAAGGCAGGTTGGGAAATAACTGGACATAGTAATCACACCATCCATTTATTCTGCTTTTCATGTGGTAATGCTCAAAGCAACCAATCATAAGGTACAACCATCTAAGGATATTCTACATTCTCCTTTATGCATTTAGATAGTTCCAAGCTTGAACCATCAAATGAACACAGCAATACAATTCGACAAGTGGTGTGTTATAACTTAACAATCAGAAAGTATCAATCCCACACTATCTTCTTTATTTCCTGCTACCAAGTTAAAAGCAAATAGGTTTCATTAAAGTATTCCTTTGACAAGTGCATAAAGAATTGCCAAAAATACGCACATTTCATAAACATTTTGTTCAAACATAACAACATCTCCTGTGCATGCATCACCTGCATATAAATAACCAATTATTAGTCAGAAAGCATAAAAATGGATTTGAAGGTGATTACTTTTGACATGAAAACTGAGCTCTCAAAATGGATGTGAAAATACAAATTGAATCGAACTGCTTGGATGGTGAATCTGATAATTTGCCTAACAATGTGAAGGACAGTGCTTTCCCCAACCAGTGTGCTGTGTTTTGAATGGAGTAAAAGTCAAGAATTTCAGTGAGATGTAGTTGATTATAAGATTTTCCCCAACTTCTAAAATTATGGTGAGTCACAGTCACTTAATCCACAAATATACTCTAATGAATGTCTAGATTGTCTAACTGGTTCTAGGTTCATATGATATGACTTGGGGTCCACTAGTCCATGAGCTCTAATTTTCATCCATTCTTCTTTTTTAAATTGAGAAAAGAAATCATCCATGAAAGGTAAAATACACAAGAAAAATCCGTCAGCTATTACATTGTCTCTTCTACTTCTCCTCATGTACACGTCCACCAGCTACGACTGGGATTAGTGCATGGGGTTATGCGCCCAACGCTTGTACTCATTCTAGAAACTCGGATCCTCTAAATTTTTATATGTTTGAAGAAGAAAAAGAAGAAGATGCTTATATTTGCTAGTAAAGAAACAATTTCTCAATGATTGGGAGGTAAAAATCCAAATTTTCCTTAAACCCAATTTAATTTGAAGTACATTTTTTAAATAATGTACAACACTTTATCTAAGAAAGCATACCCAATTTTTGGATGCATATGCCAATATCTTAAGATTTAGGTTTAAGACAATACGCTTGAACACAAACTCACAGCCAATACTTATATTATACCTGAGTCTATGAAACAAAGTATTTCAGAACAGGGAGGGGGGGAATGAAATAAAGAAAATTCAGCACTTAAGGGTAGAATGTATACCTTTGCAGTTCAATACGAAGCTTGATATTGGGTACTTCTTCTCTCCACCACCTCTAAGAATGCTGAAGTGCAGCCAGAATTGAAATAATTAGCAAAGTATCTTTCGATTCAAGAAGCAGATGTATTTCGACAAATCATTAAGCAAAACAACCCCAAAAATGAAATATTACTCTAGATGCTCTTTAATGCGCTCAATGAGGATATCTTTGCTCCCTGTCAACCTCAATCCATGTTTCCTCAAATAAACCTTGCACTGGTCCACTTTCAGCTTCTCTACCTGTCCAACTGCCATCAAAAAATCACATTTTGATCAGAACATCTATAATATACTATACTATACTATTAAATAAAGCACAACTCATAAGAAGGTTATCAAATGTCCATATATATTATTAACTGCCACTAACAATTATCAAATTCAACTCATTTTTTTCATTCATCAAAATCATCAAAAATTTAGATACACTTTCTAATTTATAACCCATCAAAAAGAAAATAAAAGTTTTGGGATAACCTTCTATGATCTTTTGAACAGCCTCAAAACTTTTCTGATCCTCTTCACCAAGCTCTGGCACAACCATTTCTACGACTACATCTGGGTCCTCTTCATTACCCTCCTCCATTTCCTTAATGTTACTGCAAAAACAAACCATTTGATCCCACATTGAGACATTAATTATGAGTGCAATTAAATCGAACAAATCTCATCCACACATAAAATCAAACATCTTATATGAGTATATATTGAGATTTGAGACTCACCGTGATTTGGGTTTGTTCTTGGTGGATAGCCTTGAAAATCTACATCGAATCTTATCGACAACCTCAAATGTTGGATCTTCACCTGAATCATCAGAATCGCATTCTTCATATTCGGATTCATCTTCTTCATTGTAGTGAAATTTCTCTGCTGCCACTTCACTCTGCTCAGAAATCTCCATTGTTTAGTGCTGGAATTTGATTACGAACAAAACCCTTCTATCTTCTAGACCTAGTTTTTGCCAAATCTTTTTGAGTTTCTGCTTCTTGAAATGGTCATGGGAAGAGCTTTGCTACGGTTTTTGAATGGAAAAATATGACCGTTGAAAATGGGGGATTTTTTTTTATTTTTTTTCAAAAATAAATCTTTGGGAGTGCGTATAGTTTCTTTGATTAGGTCATGCTAAACAGAATTATGTTAAACCCAGCATGTGACAATTACGCTCCGTTTGGTTGGTGAGAAAATAAAAATATTTTCTAGCATTTTTAACATTTGGTATAATAAAAAATAAAATTAATAGGAAATATTTTTTTTACGGTCAACAGAAAATCAATCTATTTGGGCAGAAAATTTTTTATCAGACTAAATTCTTACCAATATTATTATATTATCACCACCACCACACCACCATCGCCGCCACCGCCACCCCCACCCCACCACCATTGCGACCACCATCACCTTCATCCCACCATCACTACCAAACATAGAAAAATATTTCCGAAGAAAATATTTTCTGTAAAAAAAATTTCGTAGAATATGCTTTCCACTCAAATAAACGGAGAATATTGAAAAAAACATGACACGAATAATATGATAATGTTAATTTTATGAATAAAAAATATTTTATTAAAGGTTTTATCTTAAAATAAAAGATTTATATTGAATGATATTATTTTGTATATTACTCCAAACTTTGAGGTGCAATACAAATAAGTCTTAACTAGTGCAGTGTTGAAGTTAATCTGATTCATTTTAGAAATGTTTGAGCTCGGCTCCACCTTAATTCAAATTATACCACATAAGCTTGAGTTTAGTTCATATTGACTTGAATCTCTTACACTGTTTAGAATTTAAAAAATAATAATAAAATTATTTTGTCTGCTCAAACTATGACACTTATGTTACTTTATTTTTAAACTATCAATTTCAACTATTAACACCCTTTAGTTCCAAAAAAAAACTATAAAACACCTTGGAACCTTCAAAAATATTTCTCTTTGTCCAAAATTATTTGTTAACCATATTACAATTGTTTGACCAAAAAATTCTTTTTGCCCCTCAAAAAATATTTGTATAACTTTATCCCTTCAACTCTATCAAGTTTAATAATTAACGCATTAAACTATTAAAATTTGGACAAACCTTTGTCCAACAAAATTTCAACTACAAAAACAAGACAATAATAATATAATTTCAACTAAAAAAAAGACAATAATAATATAATTTTTTTATGTATTGTTTCATTTAGAGCTTTCAAAGGATTTTATCAACTTCTCTATTGATCGTTGTTCTTTTTCTCTTTCTGTGTTATCTTTCTTTTTATAAATTTTTTGCAATTTTGTCTTGTTTCATTTAAACTATGTCCAGTATAACATAAGTCACAATAAAAACAAATCACATACGTCACAATAAAAACAAATCACATACGTAAATAACTAAAAACATAAAAACCGAATGCAATTGATAATAAATTTAAAACACAATAAAACCGATGGTTAAGATTTTTTAAATGTGAATCCATCAATAAATTTTGTAAATATTATCTAGTCATATATATCTAGTCCTATGATCCATTTCTGTGTTCATAGCAAAATTGTATTTCAAAATTTTCAATACTTCGAGCATCTGTAAAATGCATTGTAAAAGCCACTTCTTAATCTCAACACAGTTCCTTCTTTTTCTTCCCATTGTTGACTTTAGTCATGCAGCATTTTTTGAATCAGAGGTCATTCACCATTTCAGTAAAATCTATCAGATGCAATACAACTAAAAAAGACAACACTTCAAAAGAGTATTTAATGGAATATACTAATAACCAAGTTCTATATAAGGCCTAAGAACAAATATATATTTTCGTTAATGTCTTGGCTCCCAATCCAATCTCATTTATCAGGGTCTTTCCATCAAATTTCCACATGGCCTGATTGTCCCCATCCATATAAGGTACCAAAAACCCAGTACTTTTAAATTCACCAGTAGAAAGATAAAAAAAAAAATTTTTTTTTTTTTGTTTTTAAACCATTCGTGCAGATCAGGCACTCAACACGCAGTCTCTGGAATGTGAATTCTCACAAGCAGCCCGGGGCAACAGACAGAAACCTGGAGAAACTAAAACAAAGCTCGCAAAACAACAAGTGGATGGGTAGATCACCAAATTTTCTTTCTCACCCAGAAGAGAAGGACGACAACTCCAATCACAATGGCAACAGGGGCCCACTTCCGAATCAATGCCTTCAGAGAAAACCATAAGAGCAATTTAGTTAAAACATATATATACAAGTATCCACTTTCAAAATAAAATATTTCATAAGCAGCTCAACAGAAGCACTGCTAAAGACACACCAGACAAAAAATAACAGGCTCGTGAAAAGTAGGCTCATATATACATAGACCTCAAAACAGAGATGCCATTAGTAAATCATCACCAATCTGAAACAACTGCAACGACTTTTTGTCATTCAGCTATGTCAATGGCTATATCTTCAGTTAAATTAAATAAATTCATGTCTTTTTTTACTACCGCTCATGTCCGTAGTAGGTTTTCCCCTCGCCCTAACAATTCCATTTATAGTGGTGATCATATCACTCTTCCTAAACATTGCATCTATAGGTCTTTGTCAACCACATACAAATGACTTGGCTCAAATGAAAAAAACTAAGGGGTGTTTTGGGAAGATGGTAAAAATCAGATTTTTTGCTTTTAATCAAGATTTTTTAGAGTGATTTGGGAAGTTGATAAAAAGTTGATTTTTAGTACACTAAAATGACTAAAATAGCCTCACCCAACTTAAAAAATTACTTTTAACCCAAACTCACAAAATATAAACATTAAGGGTAATTATGTAATTTAGCCACCAACTTTATCTACTCTTGCCAAATGAAAAAAAGGAAAAATCTGATTTTTGGATAAAAACGCAAACCATGCGTTTTTATCAAGTTCCCAAAATGGGCCTAAGTATATAAATGATACTAGTAAAAAGACCATCGTCCATAGTGCATTGTTTTTTATGCCCAATCAAAGAGATTTACTTTCATAAAATGATATGAATGGATCTATCATTAACATGGACTTGGATCTATGAAATGATATGAATGCCTTTCAGATTAAATCACAACTGAAATAAAGAAAATCATCCTATGCAACATTAGAAAAACTTGACAAACTTTTACATGTGAAGCAATAAAACATATATATCATATCATGGATCTTCCATACAAGAATCAAGTGGTGAGATGAAGACTTCAGATAAATTATTAGACTCAAGTGTAAATCATAGAAGATTACTCATACAAAATCAATAGGCCCATTATACACCCATGCATGCTTTGATGAACTAAAATTAATCTTCAAAATATTGCATGACGAATAGAACACTGTAGTCATGCAGACATCAGCTGGCCAGCTGTTGCTGTCCAACAATCCAAAAGGCACACATAACATTGAAATGGCCAAAAGCCATAGCCAAGTATTACGTCCCATTAATCGGGAGTGCTGGGAGGAGTGGACTGATCACAAACCTAAACTTCAGCACCAGAACCAAGTAATCAGGCCTACCTGTCATGAGTTATCTTACCAATAGAAGCTCCGCTAAAAATATCAGCCATGTGTTCTTTTTATGTTCTTCAAAGCAGTTTCAATATGGATTAGATCAATTCTTTATCATTTTAGCAATAATGTTCTCTCTAATGTAGGCACAAAGTGTCCATCTGCTGAACAAATAGATAGATAACTTCAAAAGTACATTTTAAGCATGAAATATGCAAACTCCAACATAATAACATCTATATACAAAGCCAAACAACAACGAATGGCCATAGTGTTGCTAAAAACATTGAGATAGGCAAAGTATAAAATGTTTGCTCAAGAGCATGTTATCATTTAATGATCCAGTGGAACTAACCTGTCGATTTAAATCTCTTGCCTTATCAGCATATACACGAGATTCTGATGTCAAGCGGCTAGACATTTGACTGACCTCTGCAATGATGGGGAAGAAAACACTAAGATAACAAGAAGATGTAATGCATAACAATTAAAAGGTTTAAAAAAAAAAGTTAGGAACTACAAAAATGGGGAACATGTAGACAACCATAAAATTTGTACAAACTTTGAATAGTAATATTATGGGGAACATATATGGTGGTGGTAGGTTTCTTTAATTTGCCCAGGAATTTTTTTTTTGAAGACAATCTACACAACATCACTCTAGAGTAATATGTAATCTATATTATATGTAAGAAAAGCCAAACTCAACATACACAAACTTTCCATTTACACAGTTGGAGGACATAGCTTCTCCTAATTTAATTTCACAATCAACTCCAATAAGTTCAGTGATACTTTCAGATCATTGAAGTGTTGGTATCTCCATTTATGATATGCTGATGGACAAAAACACATTAGTAGCAATTTCATGTATACTTCAAGAGAACCTCATCACACAATCACAGCCACCCATCATTTTCCCATAACCACATCTCTCTCTTTGCCTCTCTCTCGGATAAACCAATGAATGACCAGCAGCCCGCTATCACCACCTTAGCCACCACACCCATCCCACATGCCTCCACCAACTCCTTCAAAACTAGCTTAATCAAACTCCTCCTTTACCATAACCCCACCACCGCATCACCTCCATTACTGCAACCCAGCCAAAGCCTCAATCACTAACCAACCATCCACACCACTACCTGTAGTCCCACTCTCATCTGATTGTGCAAAGTAGGTTGGCGTTGTAACAAGCACATCCTACAACACAGCCACCACATGACTCTCATCCACATTGTAGGGGTGTGAAAAACAAAGGCCAACCTGCCAACCCAAATCAACTCATGTAGTTTTGAAAAAGTGCGCAGTTTGGATTGGACGAATTAGATGATAAAAAACGAGTCAATTGGCCTGCGAGTTAAAATTTTTTACCTTATCTACAAACTATATATACACAAACTTATATAAAAATTATCTTACACTTGCCCACACACAATATCTCCTTAACCCTAATTGCATTAGTTAAATGACATCCATGGGCTTCTATGAAGCACGGGTACTCCAAAAATAGTGTCGTATGAGTACCGGGTGCTTACCGGGTGCGGATATGCGTACCGGTACTGCTGCACGCGTACCGGTACTGCTGCACGCGTACCGGGTACGGCAAAAGAGGGTCCGGTACATTTGGTTCATTTGGGTACGGCATGGGTACGCCGAGGCCAAATTTTTTATTTTTTATTTTTTTGTGCCATTGCAGATCAGCAATTATTATTATTATTTTTTTTTTTTTGTGCCGTTACAGATCAGCAATTTTGATGTTTCTCTGTTGTCCTGTATGTCTGTATGAATTGTATAAGCATATCAACAAATGATTTTGATGTTTTTAAAAAGCAATTTGAACAAAAAAAATAACAAGGCCTATAAAGGGCAGTTCTGTGTATAACTATGCATTATGGTTTTACTTCATATCCTCCAAGAATTTCTTTATAAAATCTTTAATCATAACAAACTTTTAAAGTTTATGCACAAAATATTAAAAATTGATACTGTATTAGTTGATTAGTAGTGGTTGAGAATGATGCAATTTTATGTATTATGCAAATTGCAATTGACAACCTGCCTCATTTGAGAATTTTTTTTCCTTTACTGTTGGCAATTAACTTTAAATATTTCTTTGGTCTCCTATTATTTCTTTGCTGTCCTATTATTTCTTTGGTCTCACCTTATAAAAATAGCAAATTGATGAGCAAAAAGAAAGATTTTAAAAATAAATTATGATCACAAATTCACAGTGCATAACATGTCAAAGTGAGAGATTTCACAAATATTATTTTTAATGCTTAATGGTTTTAAATTATAAGAAAATGAGTAGTTCTCTTTTTAGTTTTGATATTTAATTTTAATTTGTAGGTTGGATCCTTTAACCATAATTATATTAAAATATATATATATATCGGCATACCGCAGCCGTACCCGTATCATATTTTTTTTGAGTTTTGCCGAATCGGTGTACCCATACCGTACTCGTACCCGCACCTGTGCTTCCTTGATGGGCTTAGTTTGGTTTGATTTGGCATTGGATTGAAATGATGCTCATCAAAAAACCAAACTATCACAAGGCAGTTTGGTATTTTTACCTGTCTACATGATGGTCAGGACCTAGGAACACTTTACCTGAGAGTCAGGTGTATGACTGTCTGCAGACGAAAAATTTCCTCCAACCAGGGTGAGCTTTGGTGGCCTAGAAGTATTGTACAAACAATGGCGATAATGTCTCTTGATCATCTCTTTTATGAAAATGTGATATCTTTAAAGTGAATATGTAAACTTATGGATAAAATCAGCACACTAATCCTAAGAATATACTTCCTCTCCTCTCTTTTTTTTTTTTTTTTATTTTATTTTATTTTATTTTTTCTTTTGATAAAATCAGAAAACAAAAAATGAAAACACAATATTAAGCCCATAGTAGAAAATTCAGCATTTTATCTTTCATAGATACTTCTAAGTTCTAACCGCAACATATCTCAAGTAAATTAAAAAAAGAGAAGGGAAAAAAAAAACTTACGGTCCAACTTTTCACCAACACCCAGAACTTCTTGTACATTGCGAGTCATAATTTGGTGAACTTCATAGAGTTCATCATTCAGCTTTGAAATATTCCTCTGAGTCCGTGTGTCTTGGTACAGTTTCTTTGTTTTCTGTATGAATGTATCTTTGAAATGAAAGAAAGAAACCAAAAAAATAAAAATCATAAATCAAATCTAGCAAATGCAAAAAAACTTGATATTGATAATACAGTAAGCACATGTACAGAAAAAAAAGGAAAGCAAGCTGTACCAAATTTTATAAAAGCATATGGTCTTGCTGCAGTTTCAATTTGAGTCCCATTAACACGCTCAAACTCAGTCTTAAGGTCCTCCAGGTACTGAAAGGCAAGTTTCTTTGGATATGCACGATCACACATTGTCAAATAACAAACCCGTCCTTCAATAATATAACTAAGAACTTTGGTTAAGAGAATATTAAAATCCATGAATGATGCACTTTCAAATAGAAGGAAAATAATATTATCAGAAGCGGCAGATTAACATGAGGAAAAAAAGCACAGCTTCAAAAAATAAGCAATGTGGTTATAGAATTGGTCCTTAATCATACATTTATATATGCTTTGTATAAGAATTCAGAAGTCCCATCATATGTATGCATGTTTACACTTAGTAGAACAAATGCTTCTATAGGATAAATTAGTTTATCATGGTCCAAAATGATCAGACTAACACCATATTCACTAGTTTACTTTTTTTCCTGCTGACTATTTCGACCGATGTTAGGAACAATAAATCTACCACTGAGGTCTTTTGAGTAATCAACTATGCAATTTAAATATTTTGACATTCAATACCACTAAGAGGAAAGCACAAGTTCAGAAATAAGAGTTTTGACCACCCCACACACCCACGCACATCTCAAGTGTGCAACGAAAGGGAGACATTTCTTTCGAGAAGTGAGAAAAGGCTAGCATTAGTTGCAAGCATTAGCATGTTAAAATGGCATTGACAGGCAAAGAATTTAATCCATGATATTGGGCACGCAGAAAGTATAAAAATGATGGATGTCTCTAAAGTTACCGGACATGGAAAAAAGACAAATAAAAGGGACACCTCTCGAATAGTATGTACATGCCAGGAAAAAGATGGAAAACTAAGAAGTAATAATAGCTAAATGCATGTCAACTCCTTGCATGTAGAGAAGAATAAGAAAATGAGAAAAAAAAAGGTTTCTAAAATCAAATAACAAGGATACTGGAAAACATATGGCCCAGTTTCAATCGACATTCTTGAAGCCTCGTTATGGCCTCTTGAAAGGTTCTTGAACAAAGCCTTGACTTGCTGTTTGTAAAATTCAGCATCTTGCAAATCACGGCCATCATCCAGGCCCTCCGCTAGTGGAAGCCCATCAGTAACACGAGCAATCATTGTCAGCTTCACCATCTTTACGTCACAAGCACACAGCTTCACAAAAAGGACAGAAATCTGTTACCCAATGGAACACTATATATCTTGAGCAGGAATTACGTGTTAAAACATAACAAACATTAAATGCTTATAATTGCTGCATTATCATACATGCAGTTGGATTTTAAATGACACTGCAGATTTGCAATATTTCACATAACATTCACACACGTGCACACACACAGAGATTGTTGCTTTATAATCTTGCTAGAATATTTTGATAGAATTTTGCAATAATGTTTAGAGAAGAGAACTTGAATCATACAAATTTGAGATATTGAAGAGTATTCATGCATCCTACAGATACAAAGGAATAACGATACACACGAAGACTTTTTCAAACAGATCCCAAGTTTTTGTCATGTTCCGAATTTGCAAATGCTCACACCGAAATGTCCAAAATGCATTTCAATCTTAGAAACCCCCAAAACAGATAATAAGTGAAACTAAAACCCTGACTTTTTTTTATTAAAAGGCTTAAAAAAAATTCAAATTGGGACTTTTTCACTTTTTAGAAACTCTAACCACTGAAATGAACACATTACATGGTTGATCCCAAACTTTTCCAAGGTAGACATCGCTACACTATATCAGTAACTAACAAACCAATTGTTCCTGGGGATGAACCATTCTCATACAAATGAAAACAGATCCATTTCTTGAATTTTTCTTGTCTTTGGCCAATTTATGTTGCAAAAATCAATGTTGCGTCAGTTTCACATAATTTTCATCAATGTAGACAAATGTCATAAACAGTACTCGCCAGCAGTCTTCTATGAAACCTAATTTTTGCTCAAAAAACCCCAATTTCCATTTAGCCCCAAAGTAGATACAGTTCATCTCCAATACAAATATGATTAACCTAATTGTAATGGTATGTAACGAAATCCGAAGCAATTCATCCAAGTCCCCAATTACTAGATCACTACAATCACTCAAACAAAGTTTTAATGAATCAAATCAGATAACCCAACCAACTCAAATTCAGAATCAAACCCAAAACTCAGAAAATAACAAAAAATTGAAAAGAAAATCAGGAATTGAGAGCGCATTACGAAGATTAAAAGGAAATTTATGAATTGCATAACATGAATGATGAATATGATACCTCTCAAGCGTATATCTATGGCTTTATATATGCATATGAGTAGTTCTTCAGATCGTTTCTTTCAAGTAGAAGCATTTGGATTTTCCATTCGAGTTCAACGATCCAACGTAGTAGACGATTGGATTGAAGAAGACAGAGAAAAGCTTAAATAGGGTTTCTTTCTTTGTTTCTGTTCTGCGAGAAGTCTATTGAGAAAACAGCCCAGCGAGGCTAATTTTAATGCATAGCATAGGGCGGTTTTCTTACTATCAATTTACTCCCCTCAATTTTTACTTTACTTTTCAACGGCACCCTTAAAAACTTTTTTTATTTTTATTTTATTTGCTAAGTTTTTTTCAAAATATATATATATATATATATATATATTATAATTATTATGGTTAATTGGTGAAAATTCTATTTATATGTCTATATGTATATTATTTAGTCTAAGGTTTAATATATTTTTTTTCTTTTATGATAAGGATACGCGTTGAAAGTCGCCGAGAAATTAGTTAGGAAAATTGCTAGAAAGTCGACGGTGTGGTAGGCAATATCGCACAATAGTTGGTCGCGGTGAAGTAGATAAATATGCGATATTAAACAAATATGTGAATAGATAGGTAACATGCGTACAAATAGGTGAATATTTGAATAGATAATTTGATAGATAAATGAAATGTACATATAGGTGACATTTTTTTTTTTTTTTTGATTCAAAGGAAATGATATAGGCGAAGGAAGGAAAACACAGCAAACAACAAACCAAAAAAAAAAACCAAAACAGGGCTAAACTAGCTTAAGCCCTTTCACAAGAGAAACCAACCATTTCTGCAACAAGCAAACTAACAAGGTTATTAGGTGGGTCTTCTAACACTACAAGTTGTTCTCCATGATGCACTCCCATGTTAGCAAGATTATCTGCACATTGGTTGCCTTCACGGGATATGTGATTAACAACACAGTTGCATCTGTGCATAAGGAATTTGATATCCTCCAAAAGGGCTCGGTGAGGATAATTGCTGGTTGTGGGGTTGTTGATGTTGAGCACCACCATTGCTACATCAGATTCAATCAAGACATCCCGCAAGCTTTTCTCGAAGATAATGGTAAGGCCGCGATAAATACCCCACAGCTCAGCTTCTTCGCTGGATGCTGACTCCAACTTTCCATGATAGCCAAAAATCCAAGCTCCCCGAGCATCTCTGAGCAAGCCACCATACCCAGCAGGTCCAGGATTGCCTTTGGAACAGCCATCCGTATTAAGCTTGAGTTGACCTGCACAAGGAGGACACCAATCAGTATGAATGTGTAATGAGTTACCTGCGAACAAGTCAGAGTGAAAAGCCCTGTGGATTGCATCTGCTTCGTGTTGAATCTGTCTAACAGATTCATGAGAGGGCCATTCAACTTGATTGAACACCATGTTGTTTCGAGCCTTCCATAATTTCCACAATGTCACCACAAAGACAGTTCTCCAAGGAATGTTGAAACACTCTTGATTGTTGCTCTTGAAGTTATGTTGGATCCAAGGATTGAAGGCCATATAATGATAGGAATTTCTCCAACTGTGATTGGGGAGAAGAGTCTAGACGTTAGTGGCTTTTTTACATTCTCTCAATAGATGGTTCAAATCCTCACAGTGGCTTTGACAGTTCGGGCAAGTATCAACATTGGTGAAGCCACGAATCTTTCTTTGGTGATTAGTGAGCAGCTTATTATGCAAAAGCAGCCAAATGAAACCCTTTAATTTTTGGGGGATCTTTAATTTCCAGATCCAACTCCAAGTAGCAAGTTGATGTTCCTGTGCCGAAGCTAGATTTGAGATCAAGAGATAGGCAGCTCCAACAGAGAAAGCACCATTGGAGGAGCCAAGCCAGTGAGGGTTGTCACCTACTTCAACAAAAACAGGGAGATGAATTTGGTGGATGAGGTGCTGCATAGTAGAAGGGAGGATGTTGTTAACCCTGTTCAAGTCCCAATCTCCTTCCTCAGTGATCATGTCAGCAACTTTAACATCTTCTTGAGCATGTGGTCCAGGAAAACTAGACTCAAGAGGCCCATCCCCACACCACCAATCTTTCCAAAATGAGATGTTTTTGCCATTACCAACAGTCCATTTAGTACCCTTTGCAAGAATATTCCTAGTCCTCATAATGCTCCGCCAAATCTGTGAAGCCTTCTTATTGGTAGGCCAGCTTGAAAAAGAATGCTTGTTTAAATATTTGCCTCTGAGAACCTTGGTCCAGATAGCATCAGTTTCAGAATTGATCTTCCAACCCAATTTAGCCAACAATGCAAGATTTTGGTCTTCAGCCCTTCTAAGACCCAACCCTCCTTCTTGTTTAGCTTTACATACTTGTTTCCAATTCACCAAATGGACTTTCTTCCTTCCTTCAAGGTCACCCCATAAGAAATTTCTGTTAAGCTTATCAATTTGTTTACAAATGCTTTGGGGGAGTTTAGAAGTTTGCATGATATAGGAAGGTATAGAAAATGAAACAAACTGGATCACAGTAGCCCGACCTGCGAGGGATAAAGCTTTAGCTTTCCAAGAGGACAGCTTCTTTTGGATTTTCTCAATGGTTCCATTATAAATATTTCTGCTAATCCTACTGTGAATAAGGGGAACACCAAGATATCTACCAAGATCTTGAGTGAGATTTATACCACAAAGTGAACTCAACTCCTTGGCTAAATTCCTATGGATGTTGGGGGAGATGAACATTTTGGACTTTTGCAGGTTGATTTTCTGTCCAGAAATGCAACAGAATTCATTCATGGTTTCCATGATAACATCACAATTAGCCTGGTCAGCTTTAGCAAAGAGAAGGAGGTCATCTGCAAAAAATAAATGAGAGATGGGTGGACTATGGTTTTAGGCTTTCAACCCCTTCCATTTCCCAGCTTCCACCTGCATTCTGATCTTATTGGCCAGTCTCTCCATGCATAGCACAAATAAATAAGGTGAAAGAGGGTCACCTTGCCTCAAGCCCCGTCCAGGGTTGAAATTATCCATGGTTTCACCATTCCATAGGATAGAAAAGTTCACAGAAGAAACACACGACATAATAAGATCAATCCAATGTTGGTTAAGATTGAATTCTTCAAGAGATAGACAGATGAATAAACTTTGAAAAGATAAGTGTCTTTTTACACAAATAATGTTCTTTTAAGGGGGATTTAGTCAAAGTCCCTCGTAATAAAATTTTAATGCATATAAAAAAAATTTCTTACAAAGTTTAAAATATACCACTATTACCAAAATATACTTAGTAAGTAATTTAATATTTTAAATTTTAAAATAATAGTATAATTTTTTTATCTAGATATCGGTTTTTAATAAAATTAGTATTTTTAAAAATTTTCTCATTAACATCTGTCAAACAAAATCCATATTGATTATGAAATTCTTAAAAAAATAGGGTGAATTACACTAATGGCCCCTATAGTTTGGGACTTGTGTCATTTTGGTCCCCGACTTTTCAATTTTGACACATTTGACATTGAATTTTGTATCTTGTTCCAAATAAGGACAATTATAGATACTATTGGATTTTTCAAGGGCAAAATCGTCAATTTGATAAAATATAAATTAATTTGACAAAAATAAATATCAAAAAATTATTTTCGAATTTTTAAAAATTATTTCTAGCTACTAAAGATAAAATTATATAAAATTGATAAATCTTTTAGAAATTTATTTTTTTTTACCAAATTAATTTTTATTATGTATTTGGATGATGATCGTGTAAAATTAATTTTTAAAAATTAATCATGCAATTTTTATTAATTTTATCAATTTTAAATAATTTTATTTTTGGTGGGTAGAAATAATTTTTAAAATATTTTAAAATATTTTTTTGACATTTATTTTTGTCAAATTAGTTTATATTTTATCAAATTGACGATTTTGCCCTTGAAATTAAGCAATGGTATATTCAATTGTCCTTATTTGGAACAAGATTCAAAATTCAGGGTCAAAAAATTAAGCAATGGTATATTCAATTGTACTTATTTGGAATAAGATTTAAAATTCAGGATCAAATGTGTCACAATTGAAAAGTTAGAGACTAAAGTGACACAAGTCTCAAACTATAGGGACTATTAATGTAATTTGCCCAAAAAAATATAAATAAAAAAAATGTCGTCGAAATTGACGTAAACAATAATGTGTTACTCTGGTTCATAGTAACATTTTATTATTATAAAAAATATAGTACATGCTAGATGAATCAACTAAAAATACACATACATAACATTTTTAAACTTATATAAAATAAAATAAAACTGTCCCTCGTCAAAAGAGTATGTGAGATATATATATATATATATATATGCATGGATAATATTGTCCAAGAAATTTTTTTTACTTCATCTTTATTCAATTATGCGCCTCCTCTTTAGGAGGTTTATGAAGCAAAATAAATTATATTGTCTTTTTCACCAAATAAAGGTCCAATGCAAGGGTTTTGGCTAAATTTCCTTTCTTTTTTTAACCCAAAAAAATTTAAATTTAGGTCTATTGGCCCAATAATTTCAAAAATAGACCTTTGTTTGAGTACCCTTATAATTATTTATTTTTTTTGCACTTTTCTTACTCTTGATAAAATAAAAGGGCAATGTTAGAAATATCAAAATTATTATAAAAAAATTGCTATCAAACACTCATATTGGTGTAGAACTTACACTCAGGTAAGTGATAAAGTTTTTGATGTAATATTTGGAATTTTTAGCATTTATGAAAATAAAAAGTGATTGCTACCAAACAACATTTTCAATAATCAATGAAAAAAGAATTGAGTTGGGTGAAAGGAATAAAATGGGACTAAATTAACATAATATAAAAAATAAAAATAAATAAAGGGAGAAGTATAATTTAGTGTAAATTTTTTAATATAATTTCAAATCAATGTTAAATTTTATGAACATTAATAATTAAAATTTTAAGCTTTATGGCGTCACACATAAATCAATTGAATACCTTGACTTTTTTTATTTTGTATAGGTGTGTTTTGGAAAGATGATTAAAAGTTACCTCTTTAACTTTTTAAACTTTTTTTATTATTTTATGTAAAAAATAATGTGACTCAAAATAGATTAAAAACTAATTTTTGACTTTTAATCTTTGTTTCGAAATGATCCTATATATACCCATACTACAAATCTTCAACACTCAATTGACGCATTTCAAATTTTGCACACACAACCTACAACTCACTCACAACCTCTTTTTGAATGTAATACCCTTGTCAAAAACACTAATAGAAGAAATGTTCAAAAAGTGAAATATATAATATAAATTTAAAATTGAAATGATGTGGATCACACTTAAAAATGCATTTAGTGCATACATTTTATTTTTTGAGTTTTTTTAGTACATAGTAGCAGTATCAACAAAAAAAAAAAAAAAAAAAGAAGCAGCTACAATCAGATAAAAATAAATAAATAAAGGAAAAAAAAAATGTAGAAACTTACCTTGAAGCTCAATCAAGACCATAAGTCTAATAATCCATTGAAAACCATATTATAGAGCTTCATATATTTATTTATTTGAATTGAAACAATAGTATCAATATATTAAAAGTTTAAGTCAAAAGATTTACTAAAGATCATGGGTGATGTCGATTAATATAGAATTAGACATTGGGCACAATTTTTTTTTTCTTTTCTTTTAGTTATAAAGTTTATGGCTAAATTTAATTAATCCATTTTTTTTATTATCTATTTTTAAAATTATTGCCACTGAATTTCAGCCAAAGTTAATTAAATGCTTTCTTTGTGATTTTGGGTTGAGGTATGCAGAGTAGCAAAAGACAAAAAAATTGCTTAGAATATTAAAAAAATTCAGTAAAAATTTTAAAAAAATTATTTTTCTGAAAAATAAATCTTGAAAAACTAAACCAAACAAATTGAATTATCACCTGGCAATGCATTTTTGTAAAGGGAGCAATTTACATTTTGTGGGTTGATTATCATCAATATAAAGGCCTTGTTTGCAAAGTTGGCTATTTGGTTTTTTTAGTTATTTTGATCTGGTTAAAAAAGTTATATTTGGGAAGTTGATTGGCTTTTTTTTATAGTTGATTTAATGGTTATAAGAGAAAAATGAAATGATTATAAGATAGATGTTATATTTTGTCTTATTGACTATTTTAACTTATTTTGTCTTTTAAGAGCATCTCCAACCGTTCATTTCTTTTTTCACCAAATTTGAATAAAAAATAGGTTGTTTTCTCAATTTGATACGGCTTCCTCCAACGGTGAGCATCAAACCTGTCGAACAAAATATATACAGAATTGAAGAAAGGGTCGACCGGTAAGACTATTTTTTTTTTTTTTTTAAACTTGTTTGAACCTTTCGACCTGTTTGAATCTACCTATTTGAAAGGGAACCGGTCGACCGGTTGGTCAATCGGCTGGTTGACCGGTTGGTCTCCTCCAACGGTCACGCACAGTAAAATGGTGAAACCTGGAGCCTGTTCTCACTTTGATGAATTTTTTGTTCCATTCTCATTTTGATACCAATTTGCTGAAACCATTGGAGCTCCAAAAAGTGACATTTTCACTAAATTTCAAATCTGATGCAAGGTTTGATAAACCGTTGGAGATGGCCTAACAAATTATTTTAACCTAACTCTCGTCCCAAAGAAGGCCAAAAAATCATGTTAATCTTGAATGATAAGTGGACCTGATCTGGTCTGGTCATGAGAGCTTAGTTCTCAAAATCTAATAAGATTTCATTTTTCTATGAAATCACTAGCACTTCCACCACTTTATTCACTTCATTTATGGAGGCCAAAACTTCAACAGTATAACTAAACCCAAAACTCATTTTGCTTTAAACGCAAATCTCATTGGCGGTTCTACAGCTGGGCAACACTGGAAATAGTACAAACTTGAAGCTAGCATATATTGGGCAAAATTTTTTCTTTAAAGATAAATGCACAGAATGCAGTGTTGTGCAGCCAATATTGCACACTTTTCTATGAAATTTTTTATGTGTTTGTACTTTTCCAAAAGCAAAGAAAAAGAATTGTCTAAGGAATACAAGTAATTTTCTTTTTAGTTTGGGTTTTAACATGAATCGCACAAATGATTTTCATGTTGAACTTGAACACCAAAACACCATAGTAAGATAATGAAAGAAACCTTTTAAGTTAGAAAGCTCAAAGTTTAGTTGAAGGGACTTGAATGAGCTTTTCCTTATTTTCCTATACTATACACAAAAAAAACTTCATAGATATTGCATCCAATCCAAATTGACCATGAATTTCCTCCAAGGAATTGGCAAATCAAACACAACTTAAACATTAATATAAGTTATTTATAAATACCAATTAATCCACTTATTTTGAATCAACCACGATCAGAACGGCCCTCCAGAGCTGATGCAGCCGAATCCACATGAACAAGCAAACAAGCATACACTTTTTTCTTCAAACGTTCGACAGTCTCATCTACCCCATTTTTCTCTGATCCAAAATTGCTTTTCACTTTGTCAAGCCATTCATTCGCTTGCTTTAGCAGTGACAATGTGACACCAATATGGTTGTCGGGCTCCATTCGCTTCCCTCCTCCACTCTCCTTCCCTTTCTTCTCTGCCTGGGCCACGCCTGGGCGAAACCCAGCGTCAAGCGCTCCTTCCAAGAATTTCAAGAACCAAGATTGTGTCTCATTTATTAGATTCTCTCTTAGTTCTTTGATCTCCTTCAAAGAATCTCCTTTTGCCCATTCTTGTTTTTCAACCCCACTTAGCTCTATTGAGGGCTTCAAAGCTGCCTTTTGTGTACCTCTACTACCATTTTCAAGGCCTCTCTTTTTGCTTCTTTTGACTTTGTCTTTGTCTTGAGGAGTTGAGTTGATAGAGAAATGAAGTGGCTTGTCCTTTGATGATGGGGCTGTGGAGTTTGGTTGGTTGATAAGTTGGTGAAGGGCAAAGAACTTGGTGAGAGAGAGGTGGGGATTCTCTAGTGATGCAGATGAGCACAGATCAGCAAACATACTGAAAGCAGAGAGTAATGCAAGAATATATTGTCAGTGAAATTTTAATTTTTTTTCACTTCAACACTGTTTCAGCGTTGGTAAGTCTTTAGTTTAGAAATCATCTTTTACATTTCAAAAGTGAAAAACGTTTTCTGCTCAAATATTTTCCACTGACTATTAGCAAATATTTTTTATTGACTTTCATTTTTTATCATACCAAATGTCAATAACAAAAGAAAAAGTTTTCTGCCGAAACAAACGGAGAAAATAATCATTGTTCGGTGGACAAATTTTTTTTTTTAATTTTTAATGAGGCATACTTACCTGAGGCACTTGACAAGAATTGCAGCTGTAGATGATTCTTTTTGAGCCTCTGCTGCTACCAAAGAAGCCAAGTTTCTCCTTCTAAGCATTCCCTTGTATTAACAATAAAAGATTAGGACATAATTAATTTTGTATTGATTTCACTATACAACACTTAAAGATGAACATTCAATTGTTTTTTCAAATTTGAAAAAGTAATCAGAAACCCTATGATCACTTTCTTTCTTGAAACAACATATCAGAATTACACTAATTATTAGCTAAAAACAAGAAACAACATATCAAGCGAGTAAAGAAGAGCAGAACATGGCATTGTAGGAAACTATGCTTATAGGCGCAGATGAGAGTGGAAAAATACCTTCCCGGGCTTCAAAAGGGTGGCAGGTAAAGAGGACCAAGACATCATCTCGGGCAATTGAACTCTATCCCTCGTGTTTGACACACAATTCAAGTTGATGTTTTCTAGTTTGCCCGTCATGTGTTTCACCGTTGTGCTTTTCAAAGGAGTCAAGGCCTCCTTGATGTCAACAACCTCTGGCTTTGATGCAAGTGCTTCAACACGATTGCGTGAAGGAGTACTTGACCGTGTCTGTTATGCAAATACCAATCATTGTCAATCAATCAGATTGTGCCCATAAATCATGCTTGTGTGGATTAGAAGTTCCTCATCAAAAAATAAATTTCTAGGAACAATTTTATGTGCCTATTTTCATAACCCAGTGATCCTATAGCATACCTGACCTTTAAGCTCTTGTAGTTTGCCCTTGACAGGCACAACCTTCTTACCCGCTCCACTACCCTCATTGTCAATGCTCTTCCCACCACTGTTGTTTTGATCTGCTCCGCTTCCTTTTGCATTCGATGTCAAGACACCTTGCATATACCTTGATGCAACCGCTGCCTTCTCCTCTTTGATAACAAATTTCTTTTTCACGTTCTCCTCTTTGACTTCGGTCAACTCATTCAACTTTGAATTAGTAATTCCTTCGTGATCAACTTGGATTGGGCCCTCTGAGGGCTCCAAGATTTGCATTAAGTCTTTTGGGTTACCCACAAATGGATGTCGTCCTGGAACTGGCCTCGCCCCTACTAGGATAGGGACAGGTGTTCCAGAATCCATCCTTTCAACATAGAAGAATTGACCTAGTTGTAGCTTGTTGTTTAAGATGAGTTCATTGTCTTCCTTTGATAATGAGACATATGTTGAATGAGATGAATCGGAGACTTTTATGAAGAAGCCGTGGTTAGGCCATAGCTCGGGACCAGTTAAGGCCGGGACAATGCTGATCACTTGTAGAAGGATGGATCGAAATTCACCGCGCACTTTTACATTTGAATTCATACCTTGGAGGAGCTTGAGTAGTACTCCGGGCGTGAGAGAAGCCATTATTTGCCCTCTCTTTTCTGCGATATGAACTCTTCAGTGAATTTTTTTCTACTTGTCAAAACTAGGAAATGCTGGAGATGAAAGAACCAAAAAAAAAAAAAAAAAAAAGCATAAATCATAGCCCATATCAAATTAGTCTTAGCCTTTTGAGATATTTTTATCCGTATCAGTGATACAATCATATGTCAGTTAATATTTAACCAATATATATGAATATTGATATCAGAAATTCAAAATCTCAATACGTATTGATCAATCCTATACATATTGGTTGATATTTAAAACACACCATGTGGGTGGGTGGGTGGGTGTGTGAGGAATTTCAGAAACCCACTGCGTGAAGCAAAGTATTTTGAAAAACCAGGTGGCAAAGCAGTACAAGTAAATCTTTGAAATTCCTACTTCAAATAGAAGGATGCAATCTATGTATATCTTATTATGCCCTCAATTTTAATTACTAGCTTTTAAAAAGAACAGAACAACAATTTTGAGTCTTTTATATGCTACAACAGATACACAACATGGTTAATTAAATCCTCTGACATAGATTCTGATAATTTTCTCAATAAAAACTTCTATGTGACAATCTATTGTACAATGTCTTATCTTTTTAGGAAAAATAACAAATCAGTAGAAGGTTTGAAAATAAATTACAAATCAATGATAAACTTTATCAATATTAATAATGAAAGTCTCAAACTTTTCCATGTATTTGTAATATTTTTTACTATACACTAATATTATTCTTATTATAAAGGCATAGACACACTAAAGTATTGTAATTTTCTAATCAACAATAAGAGATACTCACATTAGTACCTCCCCTGTTTTTTAGTTCAATGACAAAAAAAGAAAATTAGTGAAACATCCCTTTTCAATTTTGGATAGTAGGAGAATATATATTTTTTTATTAACTACGATCCCTTAATAAAATTTCTCTGTGATCATATCATACTAGAGAAATTTCAAAATTTCTCAGTGAAAATTAAAATATCTTTGTGTCGGGACGAAATTTTTCTGTGTCGAATTTTCTCCGTAAAAATGTTGAAGGACCCCAACTAACATGAAAATATTATATGTCTTTTATTTTATAAAATCTTAATATTAGGACCTTAAAAAAAAATCCCCATGAAAAAAACAACAAGACTATGGACACATAATCAACTACAGAATCAATCATAAATGTAATTTTATGTGGTCGATTATGTGGTTTATTCTGTATCCATAGAACTATTGATGAAAAAATGGTTTTAAATAGTTGAATTATTAAAAGTTATGTTCCAAATATGCCAATAAATTGAAGAAATTAAATGTCTAAATAATGTGTTGAAAAGAACTTTCAAGTATTGGCAGAAAAGATGATGACAGAAAAACAGAAAATACAAATATGCATATATAGCAAGAATGCTTAAGGTGAGAAAACAGAGGACAAAAAAAAGAAAAGAAAAGAAAATCCCATGCAACAAAAACACACACACACACACACACACACACACACAAAATGTGAGAAAAGAAAATAAAAGAAAAGAAAGGAAAAGAAAATTCCATGCAACAAAAACACACACACAAACACAAAATGTGAGAATTGGGCAGCATGAAACATTAGATCTTGGAACTTCATATTGGATATATATATATATATATATATGAGAGAGAGAGAGAGAGAGAGAGAGAGACAGAGACAGAGAGAGAGAGAGAGAGAGTTACCTGAGAGATGAGGAAGAACTAAAGCACCAAGAGAAAATGGCTGAGAGAAAAGCAAGCCAAAGAGGGTCAGAGTGAGGAGGAAAGCCAAGAAGATTTGTTGCAGAGAGAGAGAGAGAGAGAGTGCAGCCTTCTGAACAAACTGGGGGGGGGTCAGACGTGGGTACCCACTAACAAACCCCAACAAGAAGAAGAAGCAGAAGAGGTGTAGAACCCTGTTTTAGCTTTGCATACCAGCTACGTCACAATCACACATTTTGTTTGTTTAGCTTTGCTTCAAAGTCAAGAGACATTTTTGTGTACGTAATGACAAAATATGAACGCCAATTTGGCAACATCCCACTACAAAAAATTTTCAAAACTTTTCAATCATGCCATTTTTTCGTTAAAATATGAGTGATAGATTACGAATTTGGATAGAAATTTAAAAAAGAAAAAGTAAAAAAAGTGAGTGAAATGGAATGTATTAATAATATTCCATTCATATTTTAACTCATTTTTTCTCTTTTTAAATTTTTACTCAATCCATGATGTAAACACAATTTAAGGAAAAAAATTATATTTTCAAGTATTCTCATTTGCATGATGGAATGTATGTCTCTTTTGCAGATGGTACAAATCTTTTTTATTGTGTTAAATTTACATGGAAAAAAAATTTCACCTATAGTGTAATTATTTTAAAATTGGCTCAGTGATTTGTAATTTCTTCCAATATTAAAAATTCATGATTTGAATATCAACTATAGAATGAAATCCAATTATTTAGGTACCGAAATGAGTTTTCATTCAATAAATAATATCAGAATGAAAAATGAAAATAGAAATTAATGTGTTGGGGCCACCTTTATCAAAATTCAATTGGCAAATTTGGTTAGTAGGATATCAATATCTTCGTAGGCCCTTTGGCCTTTCCATGAAGAAGAAATGGAGCTATTAGAAAGGTGAGGAGGTCATTGCAATGTCCTAATCTTGTTGTATTGACTACATATTATATTATACTAAATATGAAAGGCATGACTAATTTGCCTATTGAAATAACAACGTGCAAGAGAGTTATACTTTATATTTCAAGTTTTTTAATATATATATATATATATATTATATATCTCATCGATTTTTCATTTATTTTTTTTATATCTTTAGTGAATATTTATATTTTTTTAGTTTAAAAATTAGATATTTTTTTTTAACAAGGAATAATATCTTGACACATCTAATAAAAAATTGCTGATATATAATAATTCCCTTTTAATAGTGACTTATCGCATTTGTAGTTTTGATAAAATTTTCAAACTTTGTTTCAAATTCAAAATGGCGTACAAGTTTTGAATAATACTTCACATCATTTATTTTGTTATTTTATAAAATACAACATAAAATTAATAGATCCCACTACTTAATCAACAAAAATTAAATTGAAGCATCACACGTACACTTATTCCAAAAATATTATATAACTAACATACTTTTCAAACGGTTGTGTATTCTTCAGTAATTCAATTTTATAGAATAATATACAAAAAATCTGAATGAATTACAAATATCTACGGACATGACTTATAAAAAAGAATACTAAAAAGGGATTTTTATTGATAAATCCATCTTATAGTTGTTATAACCCATTAAGTCCACAAAGGAAAATTATAACCTGATTAGTCCCATATACTTTTCTTTTTATTCCATAAAGTCAATTTTTCTAATTTTATATTTTTACATGGACTATTATGCCCTTATATATATATATATATTTATATATATACACTATGTTAATACATAACACGTTCCTGTGATTTCGTGATTCAGTTTTGGCAGTTTTTATCATTCTAATTCAAATGGATACGTTTCTATCTTGCATGCTATCGTTCTATCGTTCTGAGGCTTTGATGTGCTAGGGTTTTATTGTTGCTCTGGTTCGGTGATTTTCAAGTGAAGACGACGAATTTCATATTGTTCGGTTCTCACATTTTCTGGAGTATAACTACTTCAAAGCGGTTGTTTTCGAGTTTCTGGACAATTGTAGGATTGCATGATTAAGGTTAGTATCATTTTGGTTATGAATACATGTTCACTCTATGTTTTGATTTCTAGGATGGATCAAATGCTCTGTTTTTTATTGCTATGGATCGGATGTTCTGTTTTTTCAATTACATGCATCATACGTGGTCCTGTGGAGGGAGGTCATTCAGATTATGTGAAGAATGTTATAATATTCCTTTTACTTTGATGTATTCATAATGAGGCTCTGTGTGAGTGATATAATTGAGAGTATATGGATCAATGTGAATGTTTACATCGTGGTCCTGTGGAGGGGAGGTCATTAGATTAGTGATGAACGTGGATCTGCTATAATTCAGAGTTTGTGGAACAATGTGAATGTTTACATCATGTTAGTATTACGTGAAGAATGTGGATGTTTGCATTTTACTTTGATGTTTGCTTAATGAGGCTCTATGTGGGTGATTTAATTCAGAGTATATGTGTCAATGTAAATGTTTACATCGTGGTAATATTATGTAAATAATGTGGATGTTCTCACTTTACTTTGATGTTTGCTTAATGAGGCTTTGTGTGGATGATATAATTCAGAGTATATGTATCAATGTGAATATTCACATCTTGTTAATGTGAATTATGGATGTAACACTTGAACTGTACACGTATTCATCTAATTTTTGGACAATGTGAATTTTCATATCAGTTTGGATTATTGTTGATTGTTGTATTGTTGTGTTTTTACAAGAGATGGATACCTTTATGATGTTGGTGTGTACATATGGTTGCAGTACCACTGTAATAAATGCTGCCCGTGCATTGTGTTATTCGCGTTTGGTGGACTGTTTGTGTAAAAAATTGGGGGAGTTGTCTGTTGGTTCTATTTCATTGTTCTGTCGGTTACCTGGGATTAATAGGTGTGATTTGGACAATGAGGAAGAATTTCAGAACATGTTACTGCTTGCTAAGTCAATGAGGATACAACATGTAGAAGTTGTGGTTGAGTTGAAGAGTGATATTGGTCAGTCAAGTAGCTCGGGATCACTGCGTATGGGGGTTGAGGAAGATATTGATGCGCTACGGAGATTTTGCCACCATAAGGAGAAGGTGTTGTTGTCAACCCCTTGGGCAAATGGTATTACGCATGTGGGACAACGGTTTGTTGGAGGTGCACAAGAATTTCGTGATGTTTTATGTAAGTATGCCATCCAATGTGAGTTTCAGTTTACGTATGTCAAGAACGAGACAACAAGAGTTACTGCTGTGTGTGCGATGCGTGAGGAGAGAGGCTGCTTGTGGGCTATACATTGTAGAACACAACGAGCAAATGGTTTTTTCTATATCAAGAGGTTTAGTGATGTGCATAGTTGTGGTACAGATGTCCGAACATTGAAGAATCCGCGAGTTAGTTCGGATTTGGTGTCGAGTACCATATCTGAAATTGTGAGGGACAAGCCGTTGACTCGGCCGTGTGAGGTGGTGACTATTTTGAAGAGGGATTATGGGCTAGATGTGAGTTACCATGTCGTATGGTTGGGCGTGGAGAAAGTAAATGCTGGTATTCATGGAGATCACTCATTATCGTTTGACCAGCTGTGGTGCTATTCGGATGCTGTGATGCGGTACAATCTGGGGAGTTACGTCAATATTGACTATGATGCGAGTACTCAACAATTTTGTCATTTCTTTGTGTCATTCGCTGCGTGTATTTCTGGGTTCAATTCTTGTCGGCCTTTATTATTCCTGGATGGAACATTCCTCAAAGGAAAGTACAAAGGTCAGTGTCCTGGCCCGAACCCGCCCCTATGGGTTAAGGACATAACCGGCCAGTAATCTTGAGATTATCTACGGCCTCAAACCTTAACAGACATAACTCATCAGAGTAAAGGGGCCAAACGGAAGCAAAAATTTAAAACTTTGTCCATAGAGCCGTGCTTATATGCACTCAAAACAACCATGCACTCAAAACAACCATGCACATATACGTTAATAACCCACAACAAGTACAGTATCACAAAATCCTTTACAGACAGGATCATCCAAACTGAGTCAACCCATATCAAAACTATATACAGATGTACACAAAGTCCTTGCCAACAAGACAAAATATAAATACATAACAAAATGGCAAGGATGGGTCTCGTGCGTGAGACACAAGGCTGACTCTCCAAAACTCATGTTGTTCCTGGCAGACTTCACTGGGGCTGGGTTTGGACTTCCCTCGGCTCACCTACAAACACATGAATGAGCGTGAGCGATAGCCCAGTGAATAATATCGAATACATAAGTTACATAAGCAATATGAAGAACAACATGCTCCGAACGGCCTCGGGTCCAATGCATATTTCTGCTTGACATAAATACACTTATACAAAATTCAGATCAAATGACTGTAGTTCCAAACATACTGGCCTTTGGCCCAATCAGATTTCCATTCATGTCAAAACGGCCTTCGGCCCATTCATTTATGTCAGCACGGCCTTCGGCCCATTCATTTTTGTCAAAATGGCCTTTGGCCCATTCATTTACGTCAAAACGGCCTTCGGCCCATACATTCGTGTCAAAACGACCTTAGGTCCATTCATTTATGTCAAAACGGCCTTCGGCCCACTCATTCATATCAAAACGACCTTCGGTCCATTCATTTCTATCAAAACGACCTTTGGTCCATTCATTTCTATCAAAACGACCTTTGGTCCATTCATTTCTATCATGTCAAACTTTTGTCCACAATCCCAATTAGCAACTCATAAAGCTTATAAGGGAAATAAACAATTGGACATTGACAAGCTTTCAAATATCGATATTATTCACAGTGATCGGTTTGTGGATTTGCCCTGGAGCTTGACCCTACACATTTCATGAACACAAAAGGGGTCACTAACAATTCAATCCGTTCTTTGATTCACATATTCCTCTTTAGGCTTTATTCTTATCTCATTAACTCATTTACAATGCTTAACATGTGCCTAAGAGTGCTTACAAGTGAAAGAGAGCGGAAAACGAAACACAGAACGAGCATACAAAATTTCAGAGAACAGGGTCCCCGCTCGAGCGTCAACTTCCCCGCTCGAGCGGACCCTTAAGGCCTGTAAAAGTACTGGTTGCAAGAAAAATACGCTCAAGCGTAAAATAGAGCGCTCGAGCGGAAGGCCTGTCTATAAAAACTCCCCGCTTGAGCGTGAAATAGCCTGCTCGAGCGGACATCAAACTCTGCAAAAAGTGCTGGGAGCACGATTTTCCCGCTCGAGCGGCTCTTCCCCCGCTCGAGCGAACATCAAAAATCTGGGTGTTTTCCAGATTGAGTTCTTGAACTCCAATTCGAATTTCAACCAACAAAACATGCATGTTATGGCTCAAATCTCAAATATAGTTATGCTAACATGCCATAAACACCAAAACACATTACAATGGAGCCCAATTCACAATTAATTCACATGCATGCCCCAATCTCCCATCAACTCATTCTAATACAAACAAAATCATACATTCAAAGCTCATATCTTAATTATTCAAACATGCATGCTAATCTTGATTTCATTTCCATCCCAAACAATGCAAATGGTGTTCATTCTCATGGAATACAATAAAAGCATGCTTGCATGTAAGATTTAACACCTTTATTTCCATGTTCAACTCAATACATGCTAGATTATGCATTTCCACAACAATTATATACATGCATGCCTTCATTGATCTACAATTGAACACAAGCAACTCAATTCCCTTACATTCAAACTAATTCATGCTCTTGACCATCTATTAAACTTGAATTCACAAGATGATGAATATAAATGCATGAATCACTCACCAAGGAGCTTTAATCTTTCCAATTTAGCAATACTTGAGCTTAATCTCCAAAAGGTCCAAGTCTTGAACCACAAATGCACAATTCTCTCCTCTCTCTCTCTCTAACTGCCGGCTCTCTCTCCCTTTCTCAAGTTTTGATCAGCCAAAATGGGGTCATAGGAGAGAATAGGATGTGTAGTGCTCAAATACAACAAACCCCACTAGCCACAATTAAAAATATTAACAATTTGAGCACAATGCCATTAAATAAATCAATTTAATCTGACCCGAATCAATTTTCAATTAAATTTCACCGTAGGCTCTAAAAATTACGCTAATCACAATGGCGTAATCAATTTCGGGTTCCGTGGCCGATAAGGCCCTCAATTTAATTTCCAAAGCAGATTATTCAAATAGGTATTCCTACGGTGAACAGATAGAATTCCAAAATCACATATATTCACATAATGGCACACAAAATCATATCAAAACATATAATCACATACGTATTAGGGACCAATTAACATAATACAGAACAAGGGTATCACAGTCAACTACTTGCAGTAACGGCGAAAGACGGAAACAATGGTTAGTATTTTTTTTAGCTGTTTATTCATGTCAATATTCATTCTCTGCAGCATAGTCTGGACAAATGAGTGATTGAGAAATTATAAGTAATGTGAACATTGACATTAGTATGCACTGATGTGAATGTTTACATCTGTGTCTGCTAATGACAGTAATGTGAACATTCACATTAGTATACGCTGATGTGAATGTTCACATCAGTGTATACTAATGTCAGTTGATCCATTAATGAACATTATTGTGAATGTTCAGATTATCAATGACTCAACAATCAACAATGAATTATTAATGGTCGCTAATGTGCATGTTCACATCGTTGATGTTTACGAACCCGAATCCAAAAATAACAATAGTAATAGGGTAATGTAGATATAAACATTCACATGACCTGTTTCGTTTATACTATTTTCTATTCACTTTGGAATATTGTGAATAGTTGTGTATTGGTGTTGTGTTGTAGGTCTGTTTCCTGTTGCATTTGCGATTGTTGATTCAGAGACCACGGCCAATTGGTCGTGGTTCTTGCATGAACTTGGGAAGGTTGTTGATGGTAAGCACCAGATTACTTTATTTCGGATCGTAATCTTGGTCTGTTAGAAGCTATGCCAAAGGTGTTCCCATCGGCTCATCACGGTTATTGCTTACAACACTTGAAGAGCAATTTAAGAGACCAGATGAAAGGAATTGATAATGGATTCAGGGATCACCTAGTACGTAGTTTGGATGACTGTGCTCATGAGCCAACTGTGGTAGGGTTTCATGAAAAGCTTGCAAAATTAAAAGAGGAGGGTAAACAACGAGCTCATAATTTTTTGAAGGACTTGGCACCTGAGCATTGGGCAAATTCGTACTTCAGGTAATAATAGTTTCCTAAGGTGTTCCATTTGTGAAGTTTAAAATGGTAGCGATGTGAATTTTCAGTTTAGAATGGTAACAATCTTCTAATTGTGTTTCATGTTCAATGTAAATGATGTGAATGTTCACATCTGCTAAAGATGACTGATGTGAATGATGTAAATGTTCGCATCTGTTAATTTGTCAAACAGTCATGCAATGTATTACATATTTGAATGTTGGCACCTGTCATATTTTGTTGTTGTTAACATTCACATCTGTCTATCATTTAAGTTGACAACATAATAAGCATATAATGTTCACTGAGAATGATGTTAATGTTCACATCTGTCAACGTGAATGTTTAAACCTGTTAAATTTCGTATTGTACAATGTTTGTGATGTTGTGCAGGGGCATGCGTTATGGGGAGATGACATCCAATGCGGCGGAGTCATTTAATAACTGGATTAAAGAAGCACGTAATCTTCCTATCACTCAAATGGTGAACACAATTCGTACTCAGTTGATGCGGCAAATGTCTGCACGGCGTGACCAAGCAAACAAATGGAATGAGCTTATTTGTCCTACATTCAAAACAAGGCTTATGGATTCGTTCAATGATAACAGGTCTTGGCAAGTTAGCAAAGCCAATGAGGATGTGTTTAAAGTTCATTTGATACCATCTGTTACTGTTGATGTTGCAAGGCGTACATGTTCTTGCTTCAAATGGCAAATCAACGGATTCCCATGTGACCATGCTGTTATTGCCATTCAGAAGAGCCGCTACAATCTCAATGATTGTGTGGAACATTACTTTCATGTAGAGACATATCGTGCAGCCTATTCGGGTGCCATATTCCCTATACCATCGGTGGAGAAGCCGCCTTTTGATCCCACGGACTTCACTATATACCCGCCAACTGTGAAAAGACCACCCGGAAGGCCGAAAAAGAATAGGATCCCATCAAGGGGTGAGAAACTGAAGCAAATAAGGTGCGGGAGATGTGATAAGTTGGGGAGCCATAATCGAAAATCATGCACGGAACCGATATAGGATGTACATTTTTCATTTCAACATTGTGTTTTACATTAGATTCTTATATTCATTTTTGAAATAAGATTATGTCGATTGGTAAAGATTGTGTTGCAATAAAATTACGTTGCGTTGGCAAACATAATAATGCATTAGTATTTGATTTGTGTTTTGTTTTTAATTTTTTAAGGTACCAATCTGACATTTATGTTGTTGTGTTTTGGATAAATGCATGATGTTAACTTTCACACTTGTGTAATATAATCACATTATGTGAATAATTGCACATGGGTTGAACTTTTAAACATTTCTGTGGTGTGAATGTTCACTTTCTTGTTACTGTTAACAGCATCAAAGTAGGTGACATGAGCGTTTACATCAATGTAACTATTCACATCATCAACTCATAAGATGTGAATATTCATGACATCGTTGCTGCCATTCAAATAATCAGAAGCTATGATGTGAATATTCACATCATCAAATTAATAGATGTGAATATTGACCTGTGTTAAGAAATATCATATTCACACCTGTCATATTGTGTTACATGAACACTTTAAGCAATATTCATATCCATGTAGTATGGTTTAAAATATAAGAAAGTATACGATCATTCTGTGATGTGAACATTCACATCATGTCATGTGTCAAAAAAAATAAAAGAAAATACAATCTCAATGTGCATGACCAACGCAAAATAGGCCTGAAAATGCATATACATATATTGAATGAAAAATATCTGTACAAGCAGTGATATAGACTTGATTTACAATTAAGCTACTCTGCTCCAATATATAAAACCTATTGACACTAAATTGTCTTAAATGTGGATAACAGATTTGGGTAACAGTGATAGGTGGACACCCCCCACCTATAGGTTTTCATATTGCACTGTCTTTCTGTGGTTCAGAAAAAGGTGTACTAATGAGTCTCTTATTTGACACCATTCAAAACGATCTAGGCTGGTAACAATGTCTTCACGGTATACATGCGCCCTCATGATGTAACAAACTGCAGGTCCGCAATCTACCCTGAAAATGCAAAATTCTTATTAGGTTTTGAAAATTAGGTGGGTAATAGTTGTGGAACATGTGTACAAATCGATTTTAGGCTTACGAATTTGATGCTTGCTGAGGACAGATGTCTACTGATATGATTGTTTGTGAAGTATTTTGGCTTGATAATTTGGTCCATAATGGTGATGATGGTCCAATGTTGCGCACCAAAGCGTCGATGTAGTCCCTCTGCCAACAATGAAATTTCATATTAGGCACCAACCAACACAGTGCATACGTCCAAGTTCTAATATTACACATCATACAAGTATTATATGTGTCAGCCACTTACCACTATTTGTACTTTGTCAATATGTGGGTCATGTATGCCTTCTCTTGGGCGCAACGAGTTATAATGCCTCCATACATTATCTGTCACGTCGTACACAACAATTGTCCAGTGGAAGTTGTCGTGTATTGGGAAGATTAAGAATCTCTGACCTTGATACTCCTTGATGTGTACATCAATCAGTTTGTTTCTCTTGTGGGGGGAGGGTACTCTTGCATGATTTTCTGCACACGAAGAGCGTACAATGATGTACCTAGTATTTATATCAATGTTCGATGTGAATGATGTGAATGTTCACATCTGCTAATGGTGAGTGATGTTACTGATGTGAATGTTCACATCTGTTAATGTGAGTGATGTGAATGTTCACATGTGCTAATGGTGAATGATGTGAATGATGTGAATGTTCACATCTGTTAATGATTAATGATGTGAATGATGTGAATGTTCACATTTGTTAATGATTAGTGAAGTGAATGATGTGAATGTTTACATCTATTAATTTGTGAAACAGTCATGCAATGTATTACAGATATGAATGTTCACACCTATTATATTATGTTGTTGTTAACATTCACATTTGTGTATCATTTAAGTTAACAACATAATAAGCATATAATTTTCACTACGAATGATGTTAATGTTCACATTTGTCAATGTGCATCTTCTCATTTGTCATTTTTATGTTGTTGTTAACATTCTCATCTGCCTATCATTTAAGTTAATAATATAAGCATATAATGCTGAGATGAACATTCACATCTATTGAAACATAAATAAAGCAAAAGTCTAGTGGTTACCAAACATGTGCTTGTGAAGATGAATGCTGAATCCTCCAAACTTGGGTTAACTAGCCCTTGTAGTTCAAGTAGAATTTCACCATATGCATCTATGACCTGCAGAAACAAAGGAGTGGCAGTACATTATTTATAGTGTCTTTACAGTGTGTGTGTGTGTGTGTGTGTGTGTGTGTGTGTGTGTGTGTGTGTTTTGTACACATTTACAGTTGTCATACGTTGTTGGTTATTGATTCTTCCTTGATGATATGTATGATGTCATCAAAATATACATCTTTAGTCTTTGAGTCCCCTCGCCACACTAGCAACCTGTGCATTGTGATTACAGAAAATGTTAATGTCAACATTGCACATTTATGAAATGATCTAATTTATTAAGTATGTATGTGAACTGAACATGAGAAAAAAAAAAAAAATTCAGTTGGGGATATGTAAGATCACTTACTCATCACCGCCGTTCTTGTGCAAATTTTGGACCTTCTACTTGTTGAGTTTGCTCATGCTGGCCCAAACCTTCAGTTTGTTGTTCAAGGTTTACTTCTTTTTTTTTGTTGGCTCCTTTTTTCTGTGGATGCTTGTCTAAATCTTGTGCAATTTGGACTGTATAGGATTGCTCTTCGACTCCCTCTTTCCCTTTCTTTTGACCAGGCAAGTAGGGGTATTCAAACTCATCCAACCGGTGCTCTTTCCTTACTTTCTGCTTGATGTACTTTACCCTCGATGGTGGGCTGATAATGTGTTCCAATGCTGCAGTGGGATGCTTCTTAAGGCTGTCATGAGCCTTTTGTGCTTCAACTTGAGTGATAATGTGGACGGACTGATCGTCAAAAAGGTCTTGAAGAATTATTTTTTCACATTCCAAGTTCACGACCAACTTTGTCAGCCGCTGAATTTCTTTATCTTTCCACTCCATGCAATTCTTCATGTCCATGTCCATATTGGATGGGCCCGATTGGTCAAATAGTTTGGCTTCAAGGGCAGCAATCACCCTTGCCCTCAACTCCCATGATTCTTCCAATTGTTTGTATTTCGCTTTCCATTGTCGTACAAGACCCCAAGCTTTTTGGTTTTCTTTTATAAGTGCATCCACAATGTCCGGCTCAGTTGGTTGTGCCATGATGATACCTCTCTCAGCATTGGGGGTGTTACAGCTGGGGTTGATATCATGTCCAACTTCATTCAGGTCCATTGCATCGACAGAAAATCCATCATTCTCATCACTGCGTTGACTGTCTTTGCTTTCATCATCATTGATTTCATCTTTCTTTGCTGGTGCACTTGACAAAATCTAAGGTTTGGGCTCCACATTCAATTTTGTATGATGGTACATGTTCGCTTCAGTTGGGGATGCCATTAGCTCGCCGCCATATACCTGCAGTTGGAGACATTATGTTAGTTAGATAGTTCCTTGTCTCACTATATGAATGGGCACAATATTTTTGGTTGTACTTTTACCTCATTTAAACCAAGCTTAGCCAAAGATATGGACTTCATGTTGCTATGTAAGGCTGTAAAGTCCCACTTTACACATCGCGGAATGGCATTGGGTTTGCGGGGTTGTAAGATTGTTGTATGCTCACACAACCAATACTGAAACAAATAACAAATGTCAGTAATGTGAATGTTCACATCAATTAACATTGATGTGATGTGAATGTTTACACCAGTGGCCAGTAATGTGAATGTTTACATCAGTTAACACTAATGTGAATGTTTACACCAGTAGCTAATAATGTGTGTGTTTATATATTACTGAACAGTAATGTGAATGTTCACATTATTGATGTCAACTTCCACACCATTGTCTAGTAATGTAAATGTTCACATCAATTATGTGAATGTTCCAAATTTGTTTTGGTGCTACCATCACATCAATCTACACTGATGCGAATGTTTACAGCAGTGTCTACTATTGTGTGCTTGTACATTACTGAACAGTAATGTGAATGTTTACATCATTGATGTCAACTTCCACTCCATTGCCCAGTAATGTGAACATTCACATCAGTAATGTTCATATTAAATATAGAATAAGTTTTATGAGATTTACCATTAACAACATCACACATCCGGTGACTCGTCCTGGTTTTCCACAGTTTTGGCCCAATGAACCGATCAGGGTTGCCCGGATGCTCTCAGTCCAATCATACTCAATCATATTGTCTAATGGGTTCATGTATGAGTAGAAAGCCCATCCAATTGTTTCTCCGGACGTAGTGAAGAATAGCTTGATGCATGCATACATGCAAACTAATCTTGCGACCTCTTCATTGTCTTGTTTCTTGGTGCCCTTTAATGCTTCGCTCAGAATTTCTCGTATTTTGACAGCACTTAACCGACTAACATCCTTGCACATCCGGTGTATGATGCCGGTTGTTGGTTTTGCACCATAAGATAGGTCCATCGACTTGGTGCCGCAGTCTACCCCAAAAATCAGTGATACATCGCTTCTAAAAACCTGGATGTTCTTATCCCCAATGTAAAACCTCCCACTAGATGGCTTGAATGTCTGCACTATACGTACAATGACATCATCATATTTCATGCAGTGGTTGAGGTCGACTTCATTACTGATCAAGCAGTCAAATAATAGCCAAAACGGTGTTTTTCTAAGGCACTTCAATTGGCCACTTGTAAATTTGGTATCCTTTAACAGTTTGACCAATCCAGTTAAATTTGATCGGTAATTAACTTTTTTCATGTTCACTTCTTCAGGAATAGCTGTTTGATCAGGTTTAGCTTTGGCACGGGATTCCTCTCTCTTTCGCTTGCCATCAAATCTATGGAGAAGACCTTGGTGTTCAAATAAGAACATTTAATTGGCTGAAAAACAGAGAATGGAACCAAAAGCACCAAACAACATTCAATAATCAAAGTGACAGTAATCTCAACATTCACATCATTGTACACTGATGTGAACGTTCACATCAGTGTATACTAATGTTAGTTTACCCAATATAGTACTGTGAATGTTCACATCATCTATGTTTGCAAAATCAAGTCCGAAAACAACAAAAGTTATAGGGCAATGTAAATGTTTACATGGGTGATCACATTATGTTATAATTAGCTAAAAATCAAAGGGTGGAACCAACAGCACCAAACAACACCCAACAACACAAACCAGTATGACATTGATGTCCCAATGTGAATATTTACATCATATTCCATCACATTGTTGAGTGAAGATTGGGGGTTCTATGGACATCAACAATCAACAATCAACAATATCAATAGTGACAGTAATGTGAACATTCACATCGTTATACACTGATGTGAATGTTCACATCAGTGTCTACTAATGTAAGTTTACCCAGTAATCAACACTAATGTGAATGTTCACATCATCTATGTTTACAAAATCAATTCTGAAAACAACAACAGTTACAGGGCAATGTAAATGTTTATATGGGTGATCACATTATGTTATAATTTACTAAAAATCAAATGGTGGAACCAACAGCACCAAACAACACCCAACAATACAAAGAAGTCTGACGTTGATGTCACAATATGAATATTTACATCATATTCCATCACATTGTTGAGTAAAGTTTGGAGGTTCTGTGGAGATCAACAATCAACAATCAACAATATCAACAGTGACAGTAACGTGAACATTCACATCATTATACACTGATGTGAATGTTCACATCAGTGTCTACTAATGTAAGTTTACCCAGTAATCAACACTAATGGGAATGTTCACATCATTTGTGTTTACAAAATCAATTCCGAAAACATCTATGTTTACAAATTCAAATCCGAAAACCAAAAGGTGGATGTATACATCGGTGATCACATTATGATTGAAAAGCAGAAGGGGGAATGGTATTGCTTACTTTTGTTCCTCATGGTGGGTGGGTATGGTCACTCTCAGTGGATGAAATAAACTCAATCCAACGACAAAGAAGCACCCTCCTTCCGATGTGAACCTTCGCAGCGGTGAGATGAAGAGGAATCTGGGGTCGACGGTGGACGGTGGACGACAACGACGTTGGTGAGGCGATGTGAATCTAGGGTTACTGGAGGCGATGTGAATCTGGTTTCGTGGATTCATTTTTTTTTTTGGAAATTTTGTGGATTGAATAGTTGGAATGGGAATGGGTTTTTGCAGAATCAGTTACACACGGGAGAGGCGGAGGAAGGGTATTTTGTCCTTTTACAATTAATGGACCTAATGGAATATTTAGAAATAGTTTGGATTTTATGGAATAAAACAGTTACAAATAGGATTTATCAAAAAAGAGCCATACTAAAAATGATGTTATAATAATATTTTTAATGGAAATTTGGCTATAAACCCATCTTATTTTCCTTTTATTGTTAAAAGGACCAAGAAAAAAATTATACTTTTAAAACCCCATCATTATTATAAAGTCTTGTATAAAGGACAAAATTTATTATTTAAATATTTTATCAGACTGTTATACCTTCAACCAAATCTTCTCTAATCACCATCTCATATTCCATTCACTTGTTTATTGGACTAAAATTCTAACAAAATTTCTCCCTCTTCCTTCAGTTCTCAGGTCTCTCTCTCGATCACTCTTTTCTCTAGTTCATCTTCAATATATATATGTATGTATGTATATATGTATTTATGTATATTATATTATGAATCTAAATGTCGTCTTTGATTCTTTGTGTAATCGTTCTCTCATAGCATCTCAAATTTCAGTCTCTCTCACTCTCTGCCTCTCCCATCTATACAACATACCCTCGTTCGCATGTTGATTTGTTATTAGAATGTTGATTTCTAAAGAAATCGAGAATTTAGGGTTCGAGATTTGAAATAGTTTCCCATTAATTGTGGATTTGAGCAAGTTTTCTATAATTATTGTAGATTAAAGATCCTCTGCCACCTATGGTGGTTGATTGTTGTGAAGTGATCTCCAATGGCAAAAGTGAAGAAAAGAAGTTGGAAAGGGAGATTGTGCTTGGGAGCTTCTGGTCTTCTGAATCTGGTCTCCCAGCTTTTGTTTGGTGTTCAATCACACTATTTGTATAGATAAAAGGCTGTGATTTATTCAAAAATTTGATCTGTTTGTTTTCAATTTTCTCAAGTTCTTTTTTAAAATTATTATTATTATGTAAGTTTAGATCATTTTTTGTTGTTGATGATGACAAAAAAACATATTGCAACAGATACTCTTTCTTTTTTCTTGTGTTGATGTTGATGAAAATGAGACAGATTGTAATAGATATGGAGAACATAAATCTGAGCTGTAGATGTCACCTTGTTGTTTCCAATTGGCTTTTTTTTTTTTATTTGTTAATAGATCTTAGAGTAAAATTTGACTCTGGTTCATTCATTTAGTATGTATTTTATTTTTAATAATAGTAAAATTTTGTTTTGGTTAAAAACATGTTAATTTGCTTAACAATATAAAATTTATTTTGAATCATAGTAAATTTTACTCTGATTCAGAATAAAATTGTACTTTCAGAATAAAATTTTACTCTGAATCAAAGTAAAATCATAGTAAACTTTACTCTGATTCAGAGTAAAATTTTCTCTGAATCAGAGTAAAATTTATTATGATTCAAAATAAAATTTTACTCTGATTAAAAAGATGTTGATTTGCTTAATGATATAATATTTTACTTTGAATCATAGTAAACTTTACTCTGATTCAGAGTACTGAATCAGAGTAAAGTTTATTATTATTCAAAGTAAAATTTTACTCTGAAATACACTGTGAGGATGACTTAATAGGAGAGCTGATAGATATGAGAGTAATATAATAAAAGAAACAAGTTTTAAAATATTATGAGGTTTTGAAAGAACCTATATAATTTTTTTCCTTTTGAAAGACAAATTAGACAGTTAGGGATTATTACCAAATCCTCGAAAAAAAAAGGGTTTGACTTCCCTCCAGTCTTATATCAGATTAGAAAGTCCCGTTTCAATAATCCGAACTATACAATGTGAAAAACTCATCGAGTACTATATGCTTGTAAAAAATCACCTTGATCGAATATCGATAGTTACATGATCAAATAAATTTTGTATAAATAAATAAATAAATAAATAAAAATAGACGGTGAAAAAATAAACAGTTGACAGAAATCTAATCCAATGAAATAGCTATCGATATCCGATGAACGTGATTTTTTACAGACATATAATACTCAGCGAGTTTTACATATTAAACGATTCAAATTATCGAAACGGAACCTGTGATGAACCCTCACAGACCCAACAGTACCCTCCAACCTTATCTGAGACCAAAGGGAAGCCGGTCCCTTTTAAAATTATCACAATTGTACACCACACACAATGGACATGATGGAAGGTGTTAAGTAGCTTAGACAAGAAAGTCTTCTCCCAGATACTTGCAATTGAATATTGCCTTCTACCTTTTATGTTGGGTGTAATAGAGTGCAGCTTCCTTTTTCTTTTTTTTTTCTTGCTTGAAACTTACTAAAAAGTAAAAAGCTAAAAATACTTCCTTCCTAACTTTAAAATATTCAATTTATGTACATTATTTCTGCCAAAATGAATAACATCACACAAATTCCTAAAATAACCAAACAGGGCAACTTTCATGGTTTGAAATAACTTGTGTAGCTTATCACCATTGGACTAGAAAAATAAATAAAATCGATTTGCATAACCTGTAAGACCAATCAGTGACAAAAACTTGTGCCTGTGGAATGAGCATGTAGAGTTTAATCAGCCATTTATAACCCCCTAATCAATTATCCTAATCTAATCTTCAAAATTCCAATCTATGCAGTTAAAAAACATAGCAGCAGCGAAGGCAGAAGAAGATGATAAGTGTAACGATATTGTAACCAAACTATAGCCTGCATAAATACATTACTCTTCTTAAAAACTCTTAATATTGTTTGTATCTAACAAGAGTTTTCAATAACTGATATACATCACACAAAGTCCAGTTCAAAAGAAGACCAAGAAAAGAATAGAATAGAATGCTTCAACTACCAAAATCACGAACATTCTGCCAATTGGCAATTTTTTTCGCTTAATACAATATACAAATGTATCAATTCAACACCAACTATAAGTAAACTGACTAAAATCACGAGGAAGGCCTCACAAATCCATGAAGATATACATAACGCCATTGTATCTTATATAGATGGTTGGTTGTCCCGTGCCCACCTCAACCACTTGTTATCCATATATATTTGTCATCCATTGCAGCCTATCCTAGAAGATAATCGATCCCAAACGATCAGAGTCCGGAGCTCCTTATCTAGGCTTTGAATCGTTTCCCTTGCTCCGGAATGACGACAGAGAAAAGAATGATCGTGGACCTGTAAAATTTTAAAACCAAGCATAAGCGTATACCACTTTTAAGAAATACTAACATTTCTATTCCTTTCCTCAAGAGGATGAAGCACTAAAAGAATGACAGCCAAATACTAACGAGCAATGGTGATAATTTTTAGGTGATTGCTACATAGTAAGGCCATTCAACCATGTAACGATAAGTCACGGACTCGCACACAGGCGGGAATTCGAACCCACACTCATGACATTGTGTACGGTTTGCCCCAGGCCTGGAAGGTTCATCCTACCAACCATATATGTGTTGTTGCCTGGGTGGCTGGCTCCAAAGAGAGTGGAACCTAGGACCTTAGGACTTGTCCCTCAAAGTCTTACCAAAGTGCCACACCCCTTTGGGTTATAATGGGGATGATTGCCATTATTACACTTTACAGCTTGAGATTAGAATTGTCAAAACCATAGGAAATCTAGGACTGACCAGCAAGAATGGCACAATTAGAATTTGTAATTTATGCATGTCAATTATACATAAGGGTTAAAGTTTTTGAACAATCAAACAAATGCAGAAATACTATTGAGGTGCACAGAAGAAAGTGGCAACTTTCAAGACGGCAGTAAATTTATGTACATACATGTATGTGCTTTTGTGAGTACACATGCATGTGTATGATCACAATGAATTCTTCATGCTTTTAGCAAGCAGCAGTCTAGAATCTCAAGTTCAGATTTCACAAATTCAGACCATTTGTTAGCCCCAAATTTAAATCCATCCAAATCCACAGGTTTTTAGCAATTTTGTACAAGCAAAATCGACAAGTTTTAGCCAATTATCCAAACTTCAAAAGTAAAAACAAAAAACTCACTTGTCCCTTTCACCAAATTTTTCTGAACACACGCAAATATTGGTGCTAAAAGTGCAACAGAAACTGGTGTTTACAGCTGAAATTGGCAGTGCATCAAAGATAACACGGGTGTGCATGGGCTCTTGTAAGTTTGAATCCACAAATTGAAACTCACCAGCTCCTCTCCATTGGAAGCCTTTTACCAGCATTATAAATGAATTAAGACTGGTTATATTTTTCCCGGTTATAAATGAGCTGAAACAGACATCCATTAGACCTTAAAAGTAGCCTCATTCCAATGGTCAGCCATATGGTCAAACCTAGGTTGGTGAGAGAGGCTGAAAGTAGTCATCCTAAATCAGTTCAGAATTTTCCTTGTATGAGACAAGAACTCTGGCTCCTGGACAACCAGATCCTGACAAGCTTTCACTAGGCAGAGAATGGGACGAGATCCAATTCTCCATTCTAATCATATCCAGACCTCAGAATTTGATTCAATAATCACTTCTCCGAAGCCTTGGGCAGGCAAACAAAAAGCTTAGGCCCTTTCTACCAATTCATTATTGTAGGTACTGTAAACCATTAAGCATCCTCAACACCAAGGATGCCACCTGGCCCTGATTTTAGGCAAAGAGGTGAAAGATTATATGCACAACAACCTCCTAACCAGTATAATATTAGTAACATGGAATTTATTCTTAATAAAAAAGGAGAAAAAAAAGACATGAATGGCCATCAGAAATCAACCTAAAACCATATTAGGTCCGGAGGACAGGCCCATACACCACCTTTCTATCTAAATGGTTGATGCCACAGAACAAAGTCCTAGGTATTCAATTGAAAATCAAAGCCACTACAAACTTTTTATCTGTTCATTTAAATTACAGTGTGAAAAAGGCAGGAATGATGTCCAGTGGTGCACATAGTTTCTTCAGATGAATTTATCAAGTTACTGCTAAGAGAAAACAACAAGAATACACTACTAGGAAGGGCTCACAGGCAGTCACCTTTAATTGAACTGCCAGACAAATGATCCTCCCTCAGTTTAAAGTTTGCGGGAGGTGCCGGGATAGAACTGTGTAAGGCTTGATCTGCAAGAAGAAAGACATTGGTTGCTACTAGATGACGCAAGAGTTATCCACAATAAAATTAAAAGATTAAAAGAAAGAAGAAAAGTAAAAAAGAAAAGTGTGCGAGTAAATCAAAACAAAGTTTTAACAGCCAAGCATAACTGAAACCTCCCCAGCTTCTCTCCCACACATACATTATCTCTAAACACACACCAACTCAGCAACAAAGAAAGCAAGAGCCTAATACATCAAAAAGTTTACCCTCAAACCCCCCAACCCCAATAGAAGAGAGGGTGGGGGGAAAAGAAAAACACATTACTGCAGTCCCTAGAGTGGCTTTGTCTCTCAAATCAACTCAAAGGTTGCATGGACACCAATATCAGACAAAAATTCCAAGGGTAAGAGAGTGCCTTTAAAGGTCTGCATTAAAAAACATATTAAAATATCTCAGCCAATATCCGTTTGGTTTCATTTTCAGAATCTATTTCTGAAATTTTTTCAAAAAAAAAAAAAAAAAAGATATTAGTTTGACAAAAATAAACACCAAAAAGATATTTTTAAATTTTCAAAAATTATTTCCACCTCAAAAAAGATAAAACCATATGAAAATGAAGAGTGTTTTTTATTTTTTTCAATTTTTCCACCAAATAAGTTTTTAGTGTCTTTGAAATGTTTTCAGAAAACTGATTTTGAAAACTAAACCAAACAGAATAGCTTTTCCATGGTAAAAAAAAGGTGGAGTAAACCTCAAATTAGTTCCTAGGGATTCAAGTCCCTGAAGTTGATCTGTGAAAACAAAATTTAGTAGACACTTTCAGGAAAGTCAAATCAGAAACTGCATCAACTAATATTAGTGGTGACAAACCTTGTGCTGGATTTGCAAATATTCAATGAACACACTAGCTTCCCACAATTGTAATTAGAAAGCATAAAATTGCACCAATATAGTATTAAATCAAATTTGAATAAATAAATAAAAAAGAAAAAAAGAAAAGTGTTTGTGATTTCCAAAGAACTTGAAAAAATGATGTTCAAAACTTGATATGATGTTAAGCATGAATTCAGTTAAATTTTCAGCAAAAATGAATGAAGAAAGTAGGAAGCCATGGGTCACCTTGTTCACTGTAAAACTCTCTTTCGTTGAAGCTATCATCAGAAGGATGACCTTGGGAGAATCCCATTCTCGACTTCCTCAGATCTTCTGATGACCGATTGGCAGGATCTCGTCCATCTTCAGTATCATCATCTCCTTCAGAAGTTGTAGCAGAAATCCAGTCAACCAAACTCTCATTGCCACGACTTTTCCGTGCAAATTTTAGTAACCGTTTAAATCCTTTTGTCATATCTTTGCGCGAATGACTATGAGAAGAATTAGAAACTAGAACAGGTTTCTGAGCACTTCCCCATTTCTTCCTCATTCGAGCAGCATCAGCCTCTGCTTGATTAAGAGAGTGTGAATTCCAAGACGCAGGGCTCCCCATTGGAGAGTCTGCAGAGGCATCAACATCAGACGTCTCGTGTGCATAAGAAAATGCATGTTGCATGCGTGAATTCCATGACACGGGGCTTTCTGTAGGTGAATCTTGCACAGAATCAGCAGGGTGGAAAGTAGAAGGCACAGCAGCAGGCAATTCAGACACAAAAGAAGGGTCCACTTGAGAAAAAGATCTCAGAGCATCACCACTTTCTGACCCAGAATTAAGCAACTTGTCAGATTCCTGGCTCAGTCTTGGTTTTCCATTATCCATGCTAGCATGATCTTCAGTAATCATTTCAGACTCTTCCTCTTCTTCATCTTTTACTTCATCCACTGACTCTTCTGGCTCAAAAGCCAATTCATCTGACTCTTCTTCATCGTTCATATTCTCAGGTTGCATTGAAGCCTTCATCTTGGCTATAACAGCACCAGCACCAGGACCTATACCATTACCCTTCCTGAGGAAAGGCTTTGACTCCACACTCTTTGGAAATTTGTCATAGACAGTATGTTCAGTTTGCTCTTTATCAAATTTTAATGGTGTCAACACAATGCCCTCTGAGTCCAGAGAGGACAAGTCCTTAAACTCAGCAGGACTTTTACCTGAGGTCTGTGATCGCCGTGGCTTCTCTTCCTTCACAAAGGGAATCTCTTCACTGATGCTTTTGCTGCGGGCATAGTTTCTTGCTTGTGGGCGAGTTGCTGTTTTGCTAACTCCAGAAGAAGGCTTTGTGTTTTCTTTTCTCAAGTCAGAGAAGTTGGGGACTGACTGTGCCAGAAGATTTTCAGACTGCATTCTTCGTCTCCCAGAACTAGGGTTAGAAGATTTCACAGCTGACCTCGGAACTGGTACTGCTGAAGTGCGAGGGGTGGAAGAAGACAAACTTTTATTGGGTAAAAGCTTCTTATTTTGGGTGCTTTTAGAAGCAGTGTCACCTAGAGATGTCTCACCAAAAAACCTATCATGACCAATAGGTATCTGTTCTGCAAACTCAGATAGATCTTCTTCATCTTCACTCAGCAGAAGATCTATTGGGTGCTGTCAAAAGGAAAAACATTCTAATGATCAGTTATAAATGGTAAAAGAGAATCTCGGACTTCATTCTTAAACAAACATTTAATCTAACAGTCACTGGTTTTACTTTTCCCCAGAAAACTTAACTGAAATGCAGAATACCTGTTCTCTTTTCAGAGTTGACCGAGTATTGAATGATCTGAGTCTCTCTGCACGTCGACGAGCACTAAATGCAGAATCTTGTCTCTCAGCAGACCCTGAAAATTTGGCCCTCATCTCCGCTCTACTTCGCTCGAAGCTATCATGCATTGCCTTCATCTTGGCCTCCTTCTCTGCCCTTTTAGAACCCCACTCTTCCCTAAGCTTTGCATCTCTTTTCTGAATATATCTTTCATAGAATTTTCCTCTGGAATCATCTGAAAGACCAAGCTCAGAGAAATTCTGCTTTAGAGAATCACCATTTTTTTGATTATCTAACGTTTTCATTGGTGGAGTAACACTAAACTGTGACAAAATGCTTGAACCTCTCAAAGGTTCATTCACTGTATTTTTGTCAGGCAATTGTGCAGAAGCTGTCTCTGCTGGTGGTTTTCTGTATGGCAAACTCACTGCTTGTTCTATCTGCATGTCAGCAGGCTTGTTTCTCCGTGCAGAACTGGACTGCTCTCCAGGAACCCGAAGTTTATGCTCAGCAAAAAGCTTTTCAAGCTCATTTGCTTTCATTTTCAGCTCGTCATTGCGTTCCTGGTTTCCTTTAGACTGCCTTACCCTCTGAGCTTGTTCTCCTGACACAGCTGGAACCGTACCAACATCTTCCTGACCTTCCGAAATCATTTTACCAGAGAAGACTGGCCTGCTATTTCTATAATCAGAAAGGCTTTCTTCCCTCCTACCCTGTGATTTCTTAATCTGTTCAGAGACAGAAACCTGTTTTTGGAATTTCATCCTTTGGAGCCCAGAATCTTCCCCTTTCGTAGTGAAATTGACAGGTTGCTTGTCGGATGACCCCAATTCTTTCTTTCCCACTTCCTCAACTTCTCCAAAGGACCTCCACTGGGACGGTGAAGCTAATGAATCACCCTCAACCCCTTTATACTGAACAGCAGGGGCTTCCCCAGATTTTTCTCCAGAACCACCTTCCAACTGCCCAGAGTCCACAGCTGTCTTAGGATGTGCCCTAAATTGAGAAACCGACTGACCTCTTGATCCAACACCTTCCGCTCCCAACTGGGTCTGCGGAACAGCCTGGTCTTTCTCTCCAGCAACAACTTGCTCTTCGATACCACCACGCTTGTTACCAGAAAAAGAACCCTTGAACCTCCTTTGCTCCGTCAAACCAATCTGCTCTGCAATACCACCAGGCAAAGGTGTGAATTGGGTTTGAGAACTTACCTGATCCCTCAAACTCTCATCCCCAGCGCTGCCAAAGGAGGACCTTGACTGAGTCTGAGTCTTACCACGGGTTCGATCTTTCCAATCACCACTCCCAACTCTTCCCAAGGTGGAGATCAACTTATTCGACTCAGAATCATTTGTTGTCAATTGGGTTCCACGCTTTAAACCCACCTTTGTCTCAACAACCTCCTCTTGGCCAGCCCGAACTTGAGAATCAGCTCGATCATTCAATGCCTTTTGCTCCTCTGACTTGGTTTGAGAAACAGAGGAAGAAGAAGGGGTAAACAGAGGGTTCTCAATATCCTTCTTTTCACCACCCAAATCAATACTCATGTCACTGGCACCACTCCATCTCCTCAAAACCGCCTTCTCTGCAGCGACAGTCGGAGCAGACGACACATCCGAGGACAACCTCCTGAGCTCGGCAGACTTCGCAACGGCGGGTTTTCCACCACTACCACCACCACCACCACCACCACCACCACCAGAACTCTCCTTCTGTTTGTTCTCGAAGAGGTTGATTCGGTCCTGAACGCTGAGCCGCCTCGCAGGCTGAGTGGGTTGAGTGGGCTCGTTCTGAGTCACGATCTCGTCTTTCTTCTCTTTGCTATCTTCCCTGTCGACGCTAGACTCTCTGCTACGTCGTATGGGGAAGACGACTGAGGAGGGCTTCGTGGGTTGCTGCCACGTGGAGGGTTTTGATGGGTCGAAATGTTGTTGAGTTGAGTCCGGTTCTCGGCCGGCCGAGTGGCGATGGTTGGGCCCACAGCCAGGTTGATCATCTGTGGGGTCTTCGTCTATGGACATGTCCGAACCGCACGAAGATCGGACGGCTCGATCGTCCACTCCGGCCTTCCATGGGTTGATCAGGTCCGGTCTTCTCTCGCACACCGATATGAACTTATTGCATGCCTCGCTGCATCAAATCAAAATAATATTTTATGAGTCATATATAAAATTCATAGACAATCATTTTTACCCCCTCTTTTTTTATTTTATTTTATTTTTAACATGAAAAAATAGAAAGATAAATATAGGTGGGTCAACCTCGAAAACAGAAAACACCACAGCATCTGCCTTACCTGCCATGCCAATATTGCGAGTGAATTTGCCCTTTTTGGTAATTAATGTTTAATTTCATACTACTCTATATTATCAACTTTTTTTTAATAAAAGTTAAATTGTGATAGTAGCTAATAAGATAGCAATGTTAGAGAAATGGCCTTTCAAACATGGAATGGTTAACCCAATTGCTTGATTAATCAACTAGCCCAAGATCTTCAGTATCTTTATGTTTATTCTCAATTATTTGATTATATTTCAAGATTCACCTATCTTAAAATTTTCACATAATTCAATAATAAAAATGTATTGAGACAAATGCTCAGATATAGTCTACATGGCTGAAATCAAGAGTGAAATCCGAAATTCCACCCTCTCAGTGTCTCAATACACTCAATTATTAAATTATGTAAAAAATTTAAAATACAATAGATCTCAAGACATAATCCACCAAGACTGTAATTGAATTGTTGATTTGTGTAGAGATTTAAAAAGGAAAAATGTGGATTAAATATAAATGAAATATAATTATATTTCACACACTTTTATCCTTTCATTATTTAAATCTCTACGTAAATTCATGATTCAAACAGCTTTAAGAGTAGATTGAGATAAATAGTCAAAAAATAATAACAATAAATTAAAAGATGCCATGTGAAATAGTTCCTGCACCTAAAGCAGGGACAATGAGTTGAGGAGTCATGGGGGTAAAATCTTTTAATCTGTAATCACGCAGTCAATTAAATCACAAGGCGGTCCCAGGTGCCCCCTCACAGATGATATAATTTCATACCCGACAAGGTAAAAAGACCAACATCAATGGATCCAATGTTTTGACCAAAACACATTATTCCAGTGCTTTGTGCAATCCGGTTATTGTTTTGGCATTTTCACACCATCCAAACAGGGCTGCAATTAGATAACACTGTGTAATCGTAACGACACAGAATTGTCCAAAAAATCGACCACAGTAGGCTTTGCATAAGACAAGCTAGAAAGAGGCAGATTGAGACAATTCATTCATTTGCCTGCCTCAACCATAGATCACTGTATGTGAAAGCAATTCTTTTTTAATGTATAAAATTTGATACATAATTATTTTATATGAAATGAGACCTATATTTAGAATATAAATTCGTGCATGAATTGAAAAATTAAACGAAAATGGAAGAGAAATGAAGAAAAAAGTAGGTTGCGTTTGGTGGAGCTCTAGAAATGTGATTTCAATTCTTGGTTTGAACGCTGTGTTTAGTTTGAACTCTGAAAACGTGATTCCACACCCACTTTTGAAAACACGTGTACCCGGTCATCCTCCCGAACGTCTGGTCAGACGACCGACCAATTGACCAAAACAGTGTCTTTTCTTTTCTGTTTTGCAATTGGCACCCGTTATTTTTTTTATATTGTAAATAAAAAATATTTTCAAAATTTTTAAAAAAAAATTATAAGCTTTGAAAAGAATTTTGAATTGTGTATTTGATTATGAGTTGTAAGTTTTTAAATCAAATATCATGTCACATCAAAAATTTTAAACTCAATTTAAAACTCATAATCAAATAAATTTTCTACACTCAAATCATAATTCCAAAACTTACAAACTCAAAATACAACTCCATTCTCAAATTATAATTTCAAAACTCTACCAAATGCTTTTCCCTTTCACATTCCCCACACCTTTTCTTTTCCCTTTCTAAATCCTCATCCACATTCATAATCCAAATACAATAGCTATGTTTGAATCATGGATTTGGATTGGGATTTAAAAAGGAAAACACTAGGAATATGGATGGGTGAGCTAAATTTTTTCTCCGTTCCCTTACATTTTCCTTTTCCTCTTTAAATTTTTATCAAAATCTATGATCCAAACACAACTATAATGAGTCTCCCCTCATGCAAAACGGTTGTGTCCAGTTTTGTAATTAAATTCTGAGTTTAGAAATTTTCATGTGAATCTGACCTAAATCAACCCCAACCAATAAACTAGTGCCAACAAAGAGTAGGTAAGCACCCATTGACTGTCACATCTGGACCTGCCGTGCCAATTGATCAATGACACGTAGGAGTTGAATGCATATATATATATACATGTTAGGATTTCGTTTTCTGTATAGCTCAGCAGTTGGTAGCCCTTTAAATCAGAAAAGATATTACGTGAACATACACTACCACTTCCTGTCAACAGAGAGTAATGTAATATATACATAAACAAATTTTTTTATCAATTTTTCTTTATCACTAGACTACACATACAAATAATAGGGCTTAAAATAATAAATACATATGTAGCCTAGGCTACAACCCCTTTATGTCTAGCGATAAGAAAAGTAGGTAAAAAATTTGTTTATGAATAACATTTTCCCGTTAACAATACTTCTTATTCTTTTGCATTTTCCTCTTTCTTAATTTTAATTTCATGGAATCCATATGACTCAAAAAAGTAAAAAAAAAAAATGGTTAAATGCACGTAGATTAAGACGGGAGAGGGGCATAAACAAAGATGAAGTCCACAGGTAAAGCCCAAACTAAAGTTAATGAAATGATAATGAAACGAAGGGGAAAGACTCGATCCAAGGTTGAAAAGCAGCCTACACAACACCCAAGAAGTACATATATATATATATATATAACTATATGTTGGGAAGATTTTCAAGTGATTTCCAAAGTGGGCAATCCAACTTTCATCGTATGAGTGTAATGGACCCATTGCAAAATGCATTTCGGCAAAAAGAAAAGGTATCTATTAAGATCTAGCAACGACTAGATATGTATCTTTTATGCCTATAAAGTTTTAACTTAACATCACACCATCCTGGTCCTTGAGCATTAAAGCAGGGACCGAAAACAATAAGGCAACCGATTTTAGAATTCTCTCATCGGTTTGTGGGAGAATCTAGTAGAAAGAATGAAAGGGTGACAAATCTAATAACATGTTAGCATGAACTATGGTGTTCCATTTAAAACTAAAGCGTATCTCCTGCCGATCTTGTTTGCAAAATAGGTTTGATTTGCTTCACCTATGCGAATTGGAGGTGTATGAATTCTTGAGTAGGCTTGCTAGACACCCACCAATTGGTTTGCTCTGCATTCTCACCACGTTTCTACAGGGGAGAAAATGTGGGCCTACAGAAAATCTCCTACCTCCGATTAACCAAAGAAATTTTGAATAGCAAGCTTTTTGCCCTATTTATATCAAATATCACAGGTATTGGGTAATGACCTTAGCAAGTTGCTTTGCATGTGTTTCTTCAGCTATTATAATAGCAAACTCATAGCTCAAACCACAAAATGGAAGGAGAGAATTGGGGGTCAGCTTGGAGAGACCCTTCTTTTATTTGGTTCATTTGAGAAAGTGATGGTAGAGATAAGAAAGATTAGGGTTTCAGAGTTCTTACTTTAGGCGGCCAGCACCGAACTGATCTGCAAACAGTTGAAGTTCTGAGATTGTGTCTGGGGTAAAACCAGCAGCTTCCGCTCGAGCACAAGCTGTGGTTAAGTCCTGCCTTACAGCAACAAGCCGTACATCAATAGCTTTCAGAAGTTCCTTCCTGTGCAAATGGAAAAATTCAAAGTACAGATGAGAGAGAGAGAGCATGTTAGAGTGGTTATTTGGGATATTAACCAAAACAAACTGGATGGCTAAGGCAAATTTAACCATTTTGGTTCGGTTGCAAAAGCATAATAATCTTCCATAAGTGGCAAACCAAGACGGATATTCATACCTATTAACGTCTGACCTCTACACTACTTGTCAATATCAACTGTCCACTTCATCTGAGGCATGGTTATTATCTCATAATTTGTCATTACTTCAGATAACAGTAACCAGTTATGCCAGCTTTGCACAACCATAAGAACTGGTAACTCACAATTAAATGAGAATTCTGTACGCTAATATTTTCTAGCTACCTGTCACATCAAAGGCACACTAGCAAACAGACCCTAAGGGTCCATTTGGATAGAAGCGGATTTCAAATCAAGGGATTTGCGATTAAAAAGATTGGAGAGTTTGCTATTCTAGGTGGAGAGAAAAACTACAGAAAAGAAAAGTTAAAATAGAAGATATGGGATCCTTGTAGCTAGAAGAGAATTCTTAGCATGATTTCAAATAACTTTTTGGGTTAATTACGCTTTTCACCCCTGTAAGTTTGACCCAAATTTTGCTTTTGTTCTTATAATTTCAATTTGAACAATTTGATCCCTACGCTATAAGTTTAGTTTCAATTTGGTACTTCAATCTAAATTGGTAGTCAAAATTAATAATTTTCAGGCATTTGTCAATTTTCTAAATTTTCAATTTGGTTCTTCTATTTAAATTGGAGGTTAAAATTAACAATTTCGGAACACTTGTCAATTTTCTAAGATGTACATGTAGACAAAATTAACAAAAAAAATAGACGGAAGAACCAAATTGAAATTAGACTTAAAGTGTAAGGACCGAATTGTTCAAATTGAAATTATAGAGACTAAAGTGAAATTTGGATTAAACTATAGGGATGAAAAGTGTAATTATGTATAGTTATTTCAAATCCATCATGATAAAACTATTCAATTCAATCCTGAAATTCATGGATAAACTATCAAATCTAAATTTGAGTTATCTCCTTATATAATTGATTTCAAATCGACATCCATCCAAACAGACCCTTAGTTTCCGAAAAGTCCAAGACCAATCACTTAACGCAGGCAACTTCCACAAGCCATCATGAATCACATCAAGGAAAGAGAGCCTCTCATCTTACACCATTTTACTTCCTAAGCTTTACAATAAGACCAGCACAAGACATTCATAGGTTGAGAGAGAACACCCAAGGTAACAAGAAATTTAATTGACTACTTCATACAAGCTATACCACAATGGTGTTTTAATAAAGCAACAAGGACAAGACAACAAACTAATCACTACACTCAATCCAAATACCCTGAAACAATTAAGCAACATGGGACGCGGCCCCGCGCACGCACACGCACCCACACACACACACACACGCACACACACAGAGAGAGAGAGAAGGAAGTACTACTTTGTTGCATCAGCTGCTGCTGTGACTCCATCCCCACCTAGATCAAAATTAAGATCCAATAACTGTGTCAGAGAACCAGTAACAACTCATACTCCACCAAGAATCTAGATTAATGTGGCTAACTCCAATTTTAAAATCGTTGTTAAGATTCAGAGACCTGATGGCCAAGTAAAATGAAATTAAAAAGATTGTCTGACATAACAAAGCCGATATCCATGCAATTTATTCATCATCACGAGCAAGATGGGTAAATGCCATGTGAAGTCAGGAAAAGATGGACAAAAATGGCAACATAAAACAGTTAACCAATAACAGATTTTACAGCAAGCTTGGTTCTTTATCACTTGGACATGTGTTGTTGGTGGAAACCAACCAATCTGAATCCATCAAAAAAATCTTGAATATTCTGAAATCAAACTTTCCCCATACTTCTTCAAAAAATTTCTGGACACAGTATTGGGAAAACTAAAAATTTTCTGCTATATAAGAAAATACAGAAACATGTGTAAGTGCCCTGGGGTATGCCCCTTGTAGCATGTAATTCATGTCCATTTATTCTTTTAATATTATTCTTATTTTTCAAAAAAAAAAAGAGAGAGAAAAGAAGCTAAAACATAAGATCTAATTGCAAGGACAAAAAGAAAGGGTAGATTTGATTTTTGGAAAGTTGTCCTTGAATAATAGGCACATACAGTACAAGATGTGACTGATGGTGTCTAGGCACATTGTGGTTAAGCAAACTGTGTCCAAACAGTGGCGGAGTGTCACGGGTTGCTTTGCAAGGTCAACTCCGTGACATTTTGCTCGTGGTGGCGTAACTATTTGAGTGCTCAAGAGTGGCCCTTGGAAGAGCCTAGGTGATGGGCATCGAGATTCCAAGTCAGTGGTTCGGTGCCTCAATGTGGCCCCAAGCAGCCCAAGGCATACATGCCACCATGCAGCCAGCAGCACACCCAAGCAGCAAGGCCGCAGCCCAGCCGCCTGCCCAAGCCGCAGCAAGACCACAGACAGGCCACAGCACAGGCCGCAGCACAAGCTGCAGCCCACGCCAGCAGCCAGCAGCCAGCCACAGACAGGACACAGACAGACCGCGGCTCAGGCCACAGCCCAGGCTGCCTGCCAGCCTTGCCGCCCACAGCCCAGGCCACGGCCCAGCAGAGCAGCCAGCAGCAGCAGCCAACAGTGCAGAGTTTTGGCGCGTTGTTTGGGGGCATCCAAATGAAGGAATTTTTGGCTGAAATTTTTACTGGAAAAAGGTCTTGGGGGAAGTCTTTTCCCAACCAAGTTTCGTGATTTTTCTCAATTTGTGAAATTTTTGAAAAATCATTATGACTCCTCAGACATAGGGCATGTTTCCTCTGGTTAGTTTGTTAAAGGCTTAACAAGCATATATAAGGGGGCATGGTGTGCTACCTACCTACCTTCCCGCCCAAACTGGGCTTGAAGTGAGCAACCTTAGGACAACTCAATGGTGGGCTTTAGGCATCCAGAGGGGTGTCTAGAGTCTCCACGTGGGTTTGGGAGCCCCATGGACGGTGCAACATGTAAGCACTGTGCATGCCTCCCAGGCGCGAGGTTTAACACGTTTCCACTATGCCACGCATTATGGCATCTTGGGGACTCATTTTAGACCAAATGGGCTACCGAGGCACCACCAAAGGCCTCGTGTGCCAACTCAAGTACTTGGTTTGGTTTCAACCTTGCACGTGGGGATCCCATGGCTCAAGCTAAGCGGTTGGAAGGCAACACCGCATATGTGGGCTATTGAATGAAGGCATCAAGCAATGCATTAACTAAATCCATTGAGGGATGACATTATGCTACAAGCAAACTACGGATTGAGACGTTGCCTTACTCAAGCGACATGTTGGTGCAATGCTAAGGTGCACAATAGCCTTAGGTGGAATCTAACACCCATGGTGGCATGAGGACTAAAACATGGGCAAGAGATTAACCCTCGGTGTCTTGTGGGCTTTGCATGACCATGTAGCCATCCGATACACATCGATTGAGGCATGCTTGACCCTAAGACACTTCGAGATGCTGTCAAAGACCCAACATGCTATGTTGGCTTGTCAGCTAAGTCGAGAGCCTTCGCTAGCACATTGTTGTGTGGCTAGGCACCTTGATGACATGAACCTAAGTTGAGCGAGCACCTTGCTTGAGATCAGCTTAGCGCTCTGAAGCGACTTATGCCGTGCTTCATGCACTTGAGGCGTTAGGCTTACTTGTGGCATCCGGGTAAAGACGGAACTTTCTTGTAGAAGTGTTCTGCTTGATAAAGCATTGGGCCCTAATGTTCAAAACAGGTGAGATCATTAACACTCGATTTGTCAATGAGCTATGGTGGGCTTAAACTTGGTGGAGTTTGAGCACCACACAGGCGAAAAATTGATCCATTGCGCCTCTAAAGGAGTCGGTCTGTGACACAGAGCAGGATTTATTGTCAGTGGGTTAATATTTAATACATTAGTATTAACATACTGAAGAAAAAAAAAATTGCTAAAAGCTAAAAACATCCTATTTTATTTTTTATTTTGAATTAAATTTTCACTACGAATAACATTTTAGAAAACTTTTTCAAAATTTTTATGTTAAAACTTGGTATTCTTTTCAACTATATAATTTAGTGGGGTCATTTTGATGAAATTCCAAAACATCACTTAATTTTTTGAGTTATCCTATGAAATTACAAAATATTAGTTAAAATGTTGAATCAACCCCAGTTATCTCCCAAATTTCAATGGGTTCAAATGAACCCACATGCTATAATAGTTCCGCCTATGTGTCCAACACAGGTGCAATACCTCTGTAAGTATTCATGGCAATTAGCTTGAGACCAACCATTTTTTATATCAAATAGGCAAAAGAAAAAAAAGACACCCTACCATAAAGAGTGAAGAAATACAATGAACTCAAATAGTCCATTTGAATCAAGAGATTTGTTGATAAATGATAAAAATAAAGGAAGAGAGAGAGAGAGAGAGAGAGAGAGAGAGAGAAAGAGAGAATGAGAACTCTTTCCTCATGTTTGTTTTATAAATTAAAATGGTGAGAAAGAGAACTTTATTATTTTATAGGTTTCTTTCTCCACCAAAAGTTGTGAGATTTGGTGAGAAACAGACTGATTGGTTATGTATTTTTCATAATACCAAGATTGCCCATTAAAATACAAAAGAAGAAAAAGACCCACCCATATCCTTATATCATGCTTTGCTTTCTTACTCATCCAAACATGATAGTGAAAAAACACAATCATTTCTTTCTTTTCTCATCTAAATGAGAGATTTCATTCATTTCTTTTCTATTCTCATCATGTGATCCAAATGGAGTAAAAGAACACCATATTTGTTTTTTCTACTTAAATGAAATGATGCAATAACCCTCACTTGGTTTTAGATGCACATCCCGTTTTGGAAACACAAAACTAAGTCTTGGACCCCATGTTGATCAAGAAGCCTTTGTACTCTTAATGAAAAATGTTAACATATCTCTGAGTCATTGGCTATCACTTCTCTAGTTGTTGAGGTTTAGTATGTTCATAGTTTTTGATTATGTTGTAGATTGGGAACTTGGGTAGTGTGTGCATATTATCCCACCTCACCATATATCATTCCCACATCACCAAATACCTCCACATGTCACATGTCAACCTTGTGAAGTCAAGTGGACAACTAAATTTAGGACACATCTTTTTCTCCTCTACTCCCCAATGAGTTGAGCCATGCATGACCCACACCTAAACACTAAGGGAATGCCTATAAGGCACTCGATGTATGTATGCTCAGTAAATACTAGAGGTACAACTTGATTCAGTTTGGTTCGATTCAACATGATTGACATCAATTCAAAACCAAACCAACTTTTGATCACTCATATTTGATTAACCAAAACCTATAAAGCACAGACACCTCCCAAAGGCTTGTGTATCAGTGTCGTATACGGACGCGCGTCGAACACACTGTGGACACGTGTCTGACACTCTCCCTAAGGTGTCCCTTTTTTTTTTTTTGGAATGTTTTGCAGCCTAACACGTTTTGGGCACGCTCGGACACATTTAGGACATTGCGGGGTACAAAACAAAATTTTTGAAACTTCCAAATGTGGCTAAACTGTAAAAAAACAAAAACTGAAAAAAAAAGAGAGAGAAGAGAAAATCAATCGAAGAAGGAGAAGAGAAAGAGGGTGAAGAAGAACCTGAACAAGCTCAAGAGGGTGAAGAACCAGTTGAAGCCTAGATCAAGGTATGTCCTTCATTCTTCTTCTTTGCTTCGTTTTTCTTCTTCTTTCTTCAATTCGCAGATCGTCTCTCTACTTGTGTGTCTTTCAGCTCTCTCTCTCTCTCTCTCTCTCTTTCTCCCTCTCTCTCTCTCGTTTTTTCGGTCTTCTTTCTTGATCTATCTCTCTTTGTTTTCGTCTCTCTCCCCCTCTATTTTCTTTATATCTATTTTGTGTTTATATATATATATATATATATTATTCTCTTTTACGAGAGTTTAAAAATACATTTTTTTTTTTTATTTCTTTTTCTTCTCTATTTGATAAGAGATTAAAAATATCTTCTTCTTTTTTTTATAACAAAAATCTTTTTTTTTATTTTATATCTAAGCCCCCTTTTTTCTCCTCTTTTCATTTTTTCTATTTTTTTATACTCTTGTTTGCTTAACCTTTATATAGAACTAATTATTTTTATTCGTTAGAAAAAAATTAATTTATTGAATGTGATTATTAATGTTATTGTTTTATTGAATGTGTTTATTATTTATATTGTTATTGTAATTTCATAGGAATTTTTTACTCTTAAATATGGCATTTGATGTTAAAGTAGTGAAATGTATGTTTCTTTTAATTTTTTTGGGTGTTATTTTGCATTTTTAATTACCTTCCAGTGACCTTTTTTTCTTTTTTTTTCAATTTTAGACATATAATAAATAAATAAAATTGTATGTATTGAACGCGTCCCCAACCTATCGTGTCCCTCGTTTATTGAAAATTTGTATATCCGTGCATCCGTTTTGTGTCCCGTGTCTGTGCCCGTGCCTGTGCCTCATAGACCAAAACCAACCTAAGATGCATTAAAACCAAACTAAACCAACCCATGCAAAATTTGGTTTGGTTCAGTTATATGAAGGTTCTCCTAATTTTTAATTAAAATCACAAAATCTTTAAAAAAATATATAAAAAGATTTCAAGTACAAACTTCAAAAATAAATAAATAAAAAATAAAAATTCACTGATATAAACTTAAAAGGCAATTCATCAAGTTACATGTATAATTAATTCCACAACAAAAGACTATAAAGAGTTTGATTACACTACAAAATTCCCAATTCTAACTCTAAAGTAATAACTTATCAAAAGAAAAATCACTACAATAACATATGGTTAAATTACAAACACACTGCCCCTAAGGTTTGTTTAAAATATGGATTAACTTTCTAGATGTATAACAAATGACTCATTTCATTAATAAATGTTCAAGTTAATTAACACTTTTTAAGGATGTGAAAAATATATTTCAATTAACAAATAAGGTAAATTTAATCTGTATTTTAAACAAACCTCATGGGGGGTTTTGTAATTTCTCCATAAAATAAAGTAAAAAATGTACCCAAAAAAAAGTTAAAAATGATCATAGAAGAAAGAAACTACACTTTTAAAGCTTAATCAAGTTATTGAAGACTGATTGCAAAACAGGTAGACCAATGGATGTATATATACTCATTTAGAGATTAGGTTGCCTCATAGCCATCTATTATTGAATTCACCCCACCCAATAGTACCTTTGTACCTTTAATTGGAGATTTTAATAAAACATTTTGCTTCTCAAGTTATTAAACTATAATCTCAATAATAAACTCATAGGAAATAGGCATTCAACAAGGTGGTTGCAACTTCACTATGTGTACATAAGTAAACTATGCATAATAACTGGACCAAACAAAACAAAATACATTGGGTTCGGTTGGTTCTTAGATTAACCACACCCAACTTACAGTCCCACTCAGTCAATAGGATTGTCTTGAACTACCCACCCCCACACAAGCAACCTGGTGCACACAAAGGGTGCTAGGTCATACAAGCAAGGCCTAAGGAGATATTCGAGCTCAATGGGCAGTCATAATGCATCCTTTAGGCCACCTTCATGATCCCTAAGGTCAAGCAGCTTGATAGCTACTAGCTAGAGCTAAGGACTCGCAAAGATGCATTCCTCCTTTGAAAGATATGTGACTTGACTAATTTTAGAGAGCACGAGATGCCTCCCAACATCCTTAGCCTTTGGATATGCATGTCATGCTTCGTATGCCCACATACTTTAAAAATTGCATTTCATAATTCCATTGTGTTCTCCACTACAATTGAGCCACTCCACTAAAACTATGCCAAGTCCTTCAAAGGCTGCAATTTGTGCTTGTACCAACCTAGACACATGCCTCTGAGAGATGTCAGTAGCCAGCCTCCATAACCCAACCCTTGTATAAAAAGAGGGCCGTAACAAACCCCATAGCTCTCTCTCTCTCTCTCTCTCTCTCTCTCTCTCTCTCTCTCTCTCTCTCTCTCTCTCTCGTGATTGCATCAGCTCTCACCCAACCTGTTATCCATTATTCCTATGCCACCCCACATGCTTTACAATAACTTCCTCCACTCAATCTCATAACCAAGGATTTCAAGTTGACTAGTAGTTTGGTAATAAGCTTTATTAATTCTTATTCTTACTGGAATTAGTTGAACCCAATATAGAATTTTAGAAATCTTCCCACATTAGGAAGTTTCTCATCTGTAGAAAAGTTTTTCATTATTTTAATGCATATTGAGTCTAACAAAAGAGTGTTTTTTCAGTTTTGCTTGTCACTAGATTTACTATCAATTTTCCCATTCCACGGACATATATCTTGGCTAATTTTACTTCTTAAAGGTTCTTACTTGACTAGGAAATTTTTTAGAATCACAAATGAGGTCAACCAAACCGCAACAACATGAGTTTAACACATCAAAAGTGATTGATGTTTGTTTATCTCCTCTATTGGATTCTTCATCGTTTCCACTTTTCATTATGGCCATCTAGGATTCCATAAATTTCTAGAACTATAACATCTAATAACCCTCAAATGCTATCTATTCCAACCTAAACCCCTTTACAAATCATTATGCATCCCCATTCTCTTCTATGACTGCAAAACCTACAACCATAAGCAATTCTACACCTTAGCCCACTAATGAAGTGATTGTAGTGAGAATTATTTTAAGGATCTAAGGAATAGGTCAGAAATGGGCATTGCATTCCACATATAATTGATTTTTGGTGTGCTTTTTTCTTTTTTCTTCTTTTTTCTCTTTGGGTGGGATGACTATTAGGCGTTTGTTTTTTCATATCCAGAATCCAGAATATTTCAAGGTGAAAGAGAACAATCAAGTGCTTAGAGCCAGATGATAGAGAATGAAACATACTCGATGTGCCAGCAAGCTGATCTCCTGCTCCCTGAAATATAAAATTATGCAAATTCAGAAAAAGAAATAACCTTTGCTCGAATTCTATGATTACAAAAATACATTTAAAAATGCTTTTGGGGTCACCACCTGCGAATAGATTCTACGAGCTGCTTCTAATTGAGACATCTCTGCATCATACGTATTGACCAATTCCAAAACCTCAGGTGTACTAACAAATCGCACAAACCTAAAGATAACAATTCCCAATTTACATTACATCAAAGTTGACAACCACAAATAAACAAGAGTTCAGGCTTTCAGTTGGGAATGTGCATAACCTCTCAAGTGTTCCTTTTGTAAACCATGTTTCAGCATTTTTACGGCGTTCTACTTCAAGCTTAATTGACTGAACTGCCAATGCCACTTGTTCTTCTGCAACCTTCAAATGACTCACAAATGGTTTCACCAAACCTGATGCAAGCTTTTCGGTGTTTCCAGCACTGGAAACAAACAATTCACATCTGCCAAAAAAGAGTGTAAAAACCAAGTATTCAAAATGTACACAGCAAAAAACAACACGAAAAATACACAAAATTCATCAAATGAATGTATCCCCACCTCGAGCGCCTCGGTGACAGTTGGAAAACAGCATAATCAAGAGGAGTATCGGATTTCATTTTCCTCTGACTTCAGTGACACTATCTCTTCTCTAACTTCTTTCATACACTGTCTATTCCAGATCATATAAATCCTTGGTTAATTCAATCTCATAGCTGCAAAAGTAAACATTAAACGGAATGAAACACTTCATATAGAAATCAACAATCAAAAACACTAATCCGCACAGGAAATCACAATAATGTGACAATCACAAAAAAGCAATAATCAGTAAGCAGATGATACAATCAACATTTAACAGTACATTACAAATCCAAAATCTTCGAAACAAAATGCACCTAAAATTGAACTAAACTGCCAATGCAACCAGATCTGATTCGCGTTCACTGATTGTGAATACATGATAATCTAACAGAATCTGAAATGTACTAGCATGAAAGATAACGATTCCAATGAAAGTGAACTAAATCAGAAACCCTAACTTCGAAATTCGAGAGAAACGGTGAAGGATCGTCGAAATTGAAACTGACCTCAACGATTTCACGAACTAGATCTTTCGATTACTGTTCAAATCCGAACCGACATTTCAGTTCTTCATGGACTCACACTGTTTCTTCTGTGATTTCGATAGAAGAGAAGACGAATTGCTTTTCGAAATCGTTTTTTGGGGCAATTTTGATTTTGTTTTTGGTTTTTCCAAAACCCTACAATGGACTCTGACTCATAGCTATCTCCGATGGTTTTCGCTTTACTCCTTCCTCAAAATGATCTCTTTCTCTTTCTCTTTCTCTCTCTCTCTAATCGAGATACAGTAGAGAGAGAGGCGAGTACTCAAGGGGGTAGAGAGAGAGTTGTTTGTTTGTTGCTTCAGACAAATATTTTTAATTACTGCAATCTTAACTAGGATGAAGGACACAGACTCTGGTTTATGTGTTTCAAATTTACCAAAAAAGCACACTTCTTCACAATTGTTGCTTCCTATTGAAATTACCATAATGCCCCTGGCTTTGTTATATTGTTGTCCAACAAATTTAAAATATTTTTCTATAGTAGGGGTGTGAATTGTAAATTAGGTTGCATCTGTGGAGAAAATAAAGCAAATGTTACCAGTTTGATATCATTATATTTATTTTTAATTCACGTTATATTGATTTTTAATTCACGTTAAAATTATTAACGAAATAAATATATTTACCAATTTATTCTTACTAATTAATGTCACATAAAAATCATTTTACTCCTATTATGCAATAATCTTCTGACAGGTTTCGAATCTACCATTAGTATACATCACTTTCTCATCTTTTTTTTCTTTTCTTTTTTTTTTTGTCTTTTCAACCCCAACATTACCAAAGCCATCCAACCACTACCATCCACAACCATCAAAGCACTCCAATGCCAATTACAGCTATGTTTTCTTCACCTCTACCACAAGAACCCATTAATACCTACTAAAGCCACCTAATGTTACTACCACGATCACTCTTTCTATATCTTTGACACTGGAATTGCCATTATATAGTTTCATTTCTCTTTATCATATCCATATTCTTCATAGCCGTCTACACAAATTCTTCACCACATCATAATACTTAATTATTTACCTCTGAATAGAAAAATTCAAAACCCCAAAGGTAGAAATGAATGGAGACCATTAACACTATTTCTTATCTTTCTTTAGTAATAGAGATCTAAAAGAAATGTTATAATTGATCAGTAGCATTAGTGGTTTGTCAATGATTGTGATAGAAAAAATGACAAGGGTAAATAGAGATGGGTCATATTAAAACCGATGAAAGTGGAAGTAACTAGTTCATGGCCTTGTAGGGGTTATGGAGTGTGGGTATAAAGGTTATAGTGGCTAATATTACCAACAAAAAAAAATTTTTGGCATATTTGAGAAAATTTTAACTATTTTTGGAGCACAAAGATAGAGCATTAAATTTATCCACTGAAGAGTGGCACATGGCAAACAATTTCACATGGTTTTACAACATATTTTGGGAACTTATTTTTAAAGAGTGATGAGCATTTTCTTTGAAAAGCAATGGTTGTCTCTAACCTTGTGAACCAAATCAAGTATTATTAACAAATACCTAATCAACTGATCTTTCACACTTGGCATCCAAAACAATGACCCAATGGAGAAGTTACATCAAGAGTACAGTTGTCCACAATTGGCTGGATGGACCACTCAGCAGAGGGCAGGGGCATTTTGGACATTTCAAATTCATAACACAGGCAATTAAGGCATGGCCAACTGTAGATTCTGAGTTTAACGGTTCTTTAAAATAAAGTCTGAAAATGAGAGTGGGAAATGGACAGATAGTGCGGCACAAGCAAAGAAAATTATTTGTTTTTTATTTTTTTATATCAGTTTTCTTTTCACAAATTAATGAGCTATTCATGTAATATTACAGTAACATAATGATTTAGAGTATTAATTCTGGTATTTTAATAAAATACTAATGACATGATAAGGAGGAGAAAAAAAAAATCAAATCCAAAACATCACATCACAATGGGTGAGGTCCACTGTCAGTTCATTAGAGCTGACTTTAGAGTTCAAGAATTAGAGTTCCAAAACATTTTTTTATTACAGTAACTAGCAATTGCCATAAATTTTTCTTTGTATTATTACAGTAATAACCTTCTTGACAATATAAATGTTGCTGGACAAGAATGACCCTTTAACTTGATTTGGGAAATTATATTAGCATACCATAAGAAATCTCAATATACATATTTATTTTGTTCAGATATAAATTTCTGAACAAAAGACAAATGTCCAGACATAAATTGATGAACAAAAATAAATTGTTCAAATATGTATACCGTTCAACGGTTTATGTTCAAACAATTGCTTTTTGTTTATAAATTTACATCCAAATATTTATTTTTTGTTCATAATTTTATATCCAAACATATAAATAGTTTGTACTGAGGATTTTTGTGATATGTAAATAGAATTAACCACTCGACCTCTTTTCCTTGAATGATTTGAATGAGTAGTTTAGTTAGGTCCATTATAGATTTCACTCTGATAATTTGATATGTTTATTTTATAAATTTTAGTGCATAGAATTTATAGATCATACAAAAAATAAAATTGATACAATAACCATAACGATATAATTTTATCTCATTTCTTTCTAAAAGGGTAGCTCGTTGAAGTCCTCCAATTAAGAGAAATACATTAAAAAAAAGTTTCATTGATCTAATAATCGTAATTACATTCATTTATTACATTTATTTTTTATTACACTTATTTTTTAAGATTGATCAAAAAATATAATTTTAAAAATATGATAAAACTATAGAATTATAATTATTATATCAATTTGTTTTTTAATGAATAATTTATATACCAAGATCTATAAAATGAATCAATAAAATCATTGAAATTAAATTTGTGATAAGCCACAAAAGCCCAATTGGAGTGGTGAGAAACTCTCTTATTTTTATTTGCCTCTCCATAGACCATTACCAAATATGATGTAAAAAATCAAGTAATCCTCCACTAGACAGATGGTGACAGTGCTAGCTAAATATAAGTCCACTTCCATTCCATTCCTTGTCCACAAAAATAAATAAATAAATAAATGAAAATTATAAAAATTAAAGAATTAGAAAGATATATAAGTTGTTGCATGCCCTAAATACTAATGTTGTATTTAGTTCTTAAATTTGTTAAATAAATGAAAATGAAAAGATGGATCGGACTTTACTTTAAACTTTTTACATTTTATTTTATTTTATTTATTTTTTAGCTCTCATAAATAAAATTTGAGAGATTATTTATTTCATATTTGACCAATATGCAGACATTGTCAACTATTTATTTTATTTTCTTTGGCATATCTCCAATTTGGTCCAACCTCTACTCTTATCTACAAGTTGAAGAAAGAATTATATATAGGCCAAGAGGCATTGGACCCAATGCCCCAAAAACCACGGCAAAACCTAGCATATTGAATGGAATAATCTCAACCATCTTATTTGTTTTAAGAAAAATATCATATCATTTAAGTGAAATGTATTAAAAACAATATCATATTAAATGAAAAACTTTACAACATTGAAAGACAAATTTATAAATAAAAAAAATATCATGAAATTGATTCTATTTTTCTAACATATCATTAACATGTTTATTTCCCTTTTATTTTAATAGTTGAATGGTCAAGCATAAAAGTTTTTGTTTTCACTTTTATTTTTTTAAGGGGAGTTTTAGGGTTTGGTCAAGTAATTTCTAATAAGAAAAATTTTGAAACCCTCTAAAAATGGTCCCTAAATTTACTCACAATAATTTATATTTCATTAGTTTAAAAATCAACCATCTAGGATTGAACTTTATCAAATCATTAGTGATGAATTTAAAAATTATGTTTTTTAGGAATTTTTAATATTTGCTTTTATGATATCTTTCATACTTCTTCATATTTCATTTTGTGACGATTGATTGTTCTCCATACCATTATCCAATTGTTTAATAATTTTATTTTAAGGGTAGATTACTTTAGAGTATAGTGTTTCCCAACTAATAAATTTTTTTAACACATCATCTTTGTATCCTATAGATTTAAAGGAGGATATCACAACCATAAACTTGTACACTGCCTCATTGATCAAAACATCACTGATCAAAACATCACGTGAATAATTTTTCATATTACAGGACTCTTTGGGGATTGTTTGGTGTCGTTCATTTGGGCTGCTTAAATAATTTTTATTTTTTATTTATTTTTATGTAATTTTTTTTATAATTTATTAGACAAAAATAACTTAAATAAGTTAATTATTTGAAAGTTTAAAAAAAAATTTAAAAAAAAAACTACTAAGAATAGAACTTTTAACTTTTACTGTTTGATTCTCAATTTTTAATTTATAAAAAATTGACTAAACTGGTGTATAATAGTCACCAAGACCTCGTTTGGTTTGTCTTTAAGAAAAAAAAATTAGAATTCTTTTTTTTTTTAAATGAAAACTAATTTAATAAAAATAGGGCAAATTACACTTACCTCCCCTGAGATTTTTGCCAAATACAGGAACTTATGGTTTCAATAATTACAAAATCTCTCATACTTTTGCTGACAATATCAAGATCTCCCCACTCTGTTAATTCAGCACAAACGACGTTAATTGACTATCCAAAATGACTATATTACCCCTTTGAATTGACTGGGGAGATGAAAATTATTAAATCAACCAATAAACTATTTAAATGAAATTTTTCACTCACCTCTCCTGGGATTTTTCATATATATTATTAAAAACCCATGCATATTTTAACATAATACCTTAATAATTTAACATAAGATCCTAATAATATAATACATATAAGACTTATTTCACATTATATAAACAAAGAAAAATTTATCAATTTTAATTAATAAATTATTATTTAAATTTCGTTTTCTTTTTTTAAGTTGAGACAAATGGATTAAATTTTTTTTTTCTAGCAATTTGTCCTGCTTATTTATTTATATGTTAAAAAAATTAATTTATCTCTAAATTGATAAGACATTATTAAAACATTTAATTAAAAAAAAAAACTTAATTTCATTGATAAAATACTTAAAAACAAATAATCTCTCTAAAATTAATGTTAGATAACATTATAATAATTTAATATAACACTTATTCCACACTACACAAATAAAGTAAAATTTATCATTTTAAGTAATGCATTTATTATTTAATTTTATTTAAAGTTGAAATAAATAATTTTTTTTTGGCAATTTGCACTACTTATTTATTCATATGTAATTTTTTTTTTTTTTAATCTTTTCTCAATGTTATTCTCAAATTTTAATTTTTATCTTTACGCCATTAAACTTATGGTTGACACATATTTAAAAAATGCAAGTTAATATTACTTACATGATTAAAAAAAATAAATATAGCAGTAATTTTATTTTTTTTTTACCTCATCTAAGAGCATCTCCAATGGAGGCTCTATATCTTCAAATATAGAGGATCCTTTGAAAAAATTCACTCCAACCCATCATCCATATCCTCCTCCATTTGGGAGGATGGATGTTTCATCCTTCAAATTTGAAGGAAGTATGAAAAATGAAGGATCATCTCTATAACACTATTCATTCTATATTTTTTATTATATTACAAATAACTTTTAATATATAAATTTAATTTTTACAAAATTGACATCATTAAAAAATGTGAAATCATACCTTTAAAATGAGTATAATATTAAATATATTTTACAAAAATTTTAAAATTAAATATTTGTTAATGAACAAAAATTACTTTTTGATGAAGGGAGGATGAAGGGTTTTGAAGGTTCGTGGTTGGAATTTGAATGAATAGTAACATACTCTATATTTACTTTTTGAATAAAAAAATTTATTTTCATCCTCTTGGTGAGAGGATTGGGTTGGAAATGCTCTAAGGTTATCAACATTAATCTTAACCTTATATGCACTAAATTTAATTTACCTTATTAAATATATATGAAATTATTATTTATTTTTCATAATTTTTTCAACATATAAATGTAATTTCTTGACTATTTTTTTCCACAAGTTTTTGAACTTTTATAGAGAAAATAAAATAAAATTCAACCATTAATGAAGGTGAGAAATTAATTCTAAGACTTCGTGTGTAACGCCCCGAAATAATAACAAATATTTCAACCCACGACAATCATTAAAGTACAATACATTTCTAAATGTAGTATCCTTCCATTCATATGATTCAATGTTACAAAAGATGATAAATGCAACCATATATTCATAAGTCCTAACCTTGAATCTATAACATGTGCCATAAGCAAAAGATATGAAATAAAAGTTAAAAAGATAATTTAATGCCCTAACGGCTGCAACTTTCCAATACGATATTTGGTTACAACAAAAATGAGTTTAAACTCAATACAGTTTAAACCCTAAGCTTGTATAAAGTATTTAAAACAAATAATAAAAAGAAACTTTTGGCTCCAAGTCCTCCTAAGCTATATCCTTGGCGAAGACATATTATCAGCATCTGAAAGTTCTTTTCCACATAGGGTGAACCAAAACTCAGTAGAGATACTCTAACACAGTGTATGAATCTTAATAAAGTCATAAGGTGAATATATATGCAATGCACGTACCAAAACATTTTACATCTCTTTCCAAAACCATGCAATGAAAGGTTATATCTCAATTCATAAAAATAGCTCATTTATAACAGAAAACAGGGTAGTAGATACAAGCACTAGGAATCTCTAGGTACATATCTGTCAATAAGCTATACAAGCATTACCAAAGTCATTTTATCGATACTAACCGAAAGGATCGGCACCTAACCGCGCAGGTTTCTGGACTTTTACTAAGGACACACAAGTCAACATAATACCACAACCACACTCCTACCCAGATTCACTAAGGTATTCATCAATTTTTCTCAAAAACAATATACATTTTTTTTCAATGTGTTTAAGTATGCAACAATGCTCAATGCAAATGAATGAAAAATTAGTTTTAATCCACCTAATCCTCGTGTAATTTCTACAACAATCATAGTTATCTTCCAACTATAACCCAAAACAAATATCTCTAATCAAACAGATAATTTCCAATAAAGATATACTTTCAAAATTTTAAGATGGGAGTGGTAATACATACCCAACTCTACCATCATCATTCTAATTTCACAAAACCCAACATCATTTTCATTTCCTTTTTACAAAATCAAGTATCCAAGATTTTAGGGCAAAATTCCATTTTCTTTAAAAATTAATTCAAAGTATTGAAAACCATCGTTTGGATATAACTCAATAATATTTACAATCTCACAACCATTTTTAAGAATTCATTTGAAAACTTTTCTTTTGATTTCAAGCTAAAACCCTAGATTTTTGTTCAAATCCCCAAAATTACATTATTGTTTAGAAAAACAAATAATTAAGTTAAAAACCATACAAAAGATCTAAGAATCCCTACCTCCAAGACAAGGACAAAGAAGAACAAAGATTGAAACTCGACGAAGCCGAAAATGAATTTTGTTCCAATCAAATGGAAACTCTCGGTGTGCTCTACTCTTTTTCCCTAAAGGACAATGGTGTAGAAACCAATGGATGATAGTATATTTGAGGTTTAAAGATCGTTTCTAGAGAGAGGAGAAGAAAATTTGGGGTTTTGAAATGTTTAGAGAGAGATAGAGATGAAAAAGTGATTCAAAAAATGACTTTTACGAACTGATATACATGTAGACTACTCGAGCAACCAAAACACTACTTGAGCAACCAGACAAAGTAAGTGAGACTGCTCGAGCGAACAGAGTTTCCAGTCGAGCGCACAATGACGTCATTTCAGAAGTTTTGCAGATAGAGGCTAACTGCTCGAACGCAAGAAAGACTGCTCAACCCAAGACCGCTTGAGCGTAAGAAATACCGCTCAAGCGAAGAATGCCATACTCCCACCACTTTTGCAAACCTGCAAAAAGAAAGTTGGGCAGTAATAGTTTTGAAAAGCTAACTTCTAATCTGTTTCAAACGTAACCAGAACACTCTAATAATCAAACTCAACAAGGAATAAGATGAAAGAAAACATGAACAACCATTCAAGACACAAAATCCTAGATCCAAAACAATAAACAGGTCGGGTCTAAACCAAAATCGCTATATCGTGATCCTTCATTCCTTATTAACTAATTTTAATTTATTGTGAGGTAATTATATATTTTTTATTTTTATATTTATTTTTTAATTTTTTTAATCATGTAAAAATATTAACCTGTGTTTTTTTTAAATATGCATCGACTAAAAGTATAATGACCCAAAAATTAAAATTAAAATTAAAATTTGAGAATAATATATGATTGAGAAAAGATAAAATAATAATGTTTGTACATATGAATAAATAAATAATGCAAATTGCCCAAAAAAATAAATCCATTTACTTCAACTTTTAAAAAAAAATCAAATAATAAATGCATTACCTAAAATGATAAATTTTACGTTGTTTAAGTAGTGTAAAAATAAGTTTTATATTAAATTATCAGGATATTATCTAACATTAATTTTAGAGAGACTGTTTATTTTTAAGTATTTTATCAAAAAAAATTAAGTTTTTCTTTTCTTTTTTCCATTCAATGATTTAATAATATTTTAACAATTTAAGAGTTTTATTTAATATTGCATGAATTTTAAGAATTTTATTAAATAATGTTAAAATATATATGGGTCTTTGATATATGTAAACCTCAGGGGATGTGAGTAAAATTACTCATTTGAATAGATAAGGCATCTAAGGAGTAATTTCGCCATTATTGTTATGACATCAGCTTGCCATCAGCGAATAACCTAACGGAGAGTAACAGTGTGAGAATCTTAATAATAATTTCAAAAATAAGGAAAGTTTTTGTAATTATTGAAACTACAAGGGAGGTTCCTGTATTTGTCAGAAACCTCAGGAGAGGTAAGCGTAATTTACCCATAAAAATAAATACTGTATCAAAAAAATATTTTTAAATTTTTAAAAATTATTTTTGGCCCTCCAAAAAGATAAAATTATATAAAAATGATAAATGTTTTTTTTATTTTTTTTATTTTTTTATTTCACCAAATTAATTTTTAATTTTTTTTTAAAAAAAATCTGAAATAAATGTTTGAAAACCAAATCAAACATGATCCAAAACTTTGTAACTTGATTATTAGATTTCCTTAATAGTTCATTTTCCAACAGCATTATGGTTCCCACAACAATAAAAACACTCAACTCATCCTGAAGGTATTTCCTTTAAGGGTAAGTTCTTTATGTCCTTTTCACCCTGGCATGGTAAAAAAACTTACCTTATAAAGTACTCAAACATGGATTGGATTCAGCTTAATGACAATTTTATCAAGTCCTGTCTGCTCAAGCTGACATCATATGCTTATGAGTTTGACTTCTAATGTACATTTTCATTCACTATTTATATATGTATGTTTTGTAGATTTAAAAGAGCTAGACAATAACCCAAAGTTGTTCACATCTAATTTTTTAAAAATTCATGTTATAATTCACCATATTGATATGTAGAAGTATGATACCTTCATATTCATTTAGTAGATGCTTAAAAGTTTAGTAATTAACTTGAAAAATTCATTTTATTGAAAAAGTATTAATTCATTTGACACATTCATTTTCTGCTTAAAAATCTATTTTAGTTTAGGCATATGCTAATTTGAGATGCAAAAATGAGGTGTAAAAGCAAATGAGCAACAAGTAGATTAGGCTAACTATTTATTTGCTTGTTTGGCTTTCATTCTAAGAGCATCTCCAACGGTTACTCAGATTTTTCACCAAATTTGAGTCAAAAAGTAGTCATTTCCTTAATCTGATACTTCGCGCTCCAACGGTTCAGTATCAAATCATTTTCATCAAATTTGCGCCGGGCAACCGGTTGGTTGACCGGCCGGTCAACTGGTAACGGCAAAAAAAAAATTTTAATTTTTTTTTAAATTTTTTTTGAACTTTTTGAACCTTTTGGTGGTCGACCGGTTAGGCAAAAAAAAATATTTTTTTTTTTTTGGGACCGGTTTGAACCTTTTTTTGGGAACTGTTTGAACTTTTGGTGGGCGACCGGTTGGTCAACCGGCCGGTCAACCAGTCGGTCGACCAGTTCGTCTCCTGGCAACGGTCATGTACAGTGTACAGTGTTTTGGTGAAATGCGGAGTCTGTCATCAGTTTGGTGAAACTTTTGCTGAAATCTCATTTTGGTATGACTTTGGTGCAACCGTTGGAACATGAAAAAGTGGGTTTTTCATCAAAATTTAAATCTGATGCTGGGTTTGGTTCACCGTTGGAGATGGTCTAAAGCTTTTATAAAAGTCAACAAAAGATAAATATGTATAACAAATTAAATTTTTAACATTTTTATAAGCTTGTTTTTAATAAATTTGTTTAACAAACTCATAAAGAAAATATATATTCTCTCATATCAAAGTCAATTTCTGCAATAAATTTTGGCAAGACAAGTAGAGTAGGGTTGCTTTATGTAACCATTACATTTATGATTGCTTAGGTTAAGATTATATTGCTTTCTTAGTAATGGTGTTGATTTTGACACTTCTAAATTATATATCTTAGTTAAATCCGTGACTTCCTAATAAGATATAATTATTTTGACTACTGAATCAGTTAATTTTTTAATTTTTTTTTTAGAAAATTAGTTAATATATAGTCTGATACCACTAAAGCCTAAATCATGTGTCATGTTCTTCTTATTATCCTTTGTCTTGGTTTTATATTTTCTTTTTAAATTTTTTACAACAAATGGGATTTTACAAGGAAAAATGCCACACATGCTCACATTTATTTTTTTTTTACCAATATTTCTTACTATAGTAATACGTGAGTTTCACATGTAGTTACTAATGTTTGGTAGCATTATTTTATACGATTGACATGAGCTATATTGTTGAGTAAAAACTAACACAATTTATACTATATATTAAGTAAAATGGGGTTTTTAATCCCAAGGCCTATGGAAGTTTCAATATCTCAATCTGAATTTTCTAAATTTTTTATTTTTATTTAAAAAAAAAACTCAGCATTTATTGATTTGGTCAAAATCCCCTGATCAACATTTATTAACTTTTTTCAATCCATATGTCTTTCCACAGCGCATTTATTGATTTGGTCAAAATTTCCTGATCAGCATTTAAAATCCCCTTATACAAATAATTATAGATATAATTCGTGTATTGTTACTGTAGTACCCTTTTCAACTTCTCCTATACACTATGGCTAGTGATAAGATTGTTAAATTATTTTTATAAAAAATCTTAAAAAACATAATTTATATATTAAAAAAAATCTAAAATAAGGGTTGGTTTGGGATGTTCTAAAAAAGTGCACTTTTTGACTTATTGGCTTATATGGGTTGGGTTTGAATTGGGTTTGATGTGATGTGTTAGAGAGGTGATGTGATTTAAATAAGATGATGTGACTTAAATAGGATAGTGACTTTTTGACTTTTTGTATTATTTAGGTTATACCAAACTTGACCTAAATATAAATATCTATAATTATCTCGTGCATAGCACGGGTGATAGGCTAGTAATAAATCCAATTTATGAATCAATCATATTTGAATTGGAGCATCAAGACAATACTCCAATCTTTATTAACTTCTAGGTATGTCTCTGAGTAAAAAAATGTGATCTAAGAGCATCTCCAACGGTGAATCAGATTTTTCATCAAATTTGAGTCAAAAATGACTCATTTTACCAAATCTGGTATCACATGCTCCAACGGTTCACCTTTCACCAAATCTGTCCGGGGACAACCGGGTGGTCGACCGGCCGGTTGACCGGTTAGGCCAAAAAAAATTTTTTTTTTTGAATTGTCTGAACTTTTTTTTGAACTTTCTGAACTTTTTTCGGGACGACCGGGTGGTCGACTGGCCGGTTGACCGGTTAGGCAAAACTTTTTTTTTTTTTTTTTTTTTTAACGGTTTGAACTTTTTTCCTGAACTGTTTGAATCTTTTACTAGTTGACCGGTTGGTCAACCGGCTGGTCGACCGGTTGTTATAACCCAACGGTCAGTAACAGTGATTTGGTGAAATGCTTCGCCTGTTCTCAGTTTGATGAAATGTTTGGTGAGGTGCAACCGTTGGAGCAGTGAACAGTAGCTTTTTCATCAAATTTTGAATTTGATATTGGGTTTGATGAACCGTTGGAGATGGTCTAAATAAGTAGCATTACTTTTTAGTAACTCTTGGGATGAGGGCAAAATAGTAGTGTTGCCCCCTAAGTTTAAAATATATATATATATATATATATTTAGAAAAAATTATCAATAATGATATTTTTTCTTTCTAAATTACTATCTAGTTCAAAATCATATCTTTTATAATTATCAATAACTAAATCCTATCTTCTAAAAATTCTGTCAAATGAGTTCAAAATTCCGTAATAGCATGCATTATTTCAATTTTACCCTTTGATATATGAACAAATTCCAACAAAAAAAAAGTGTATCACGAACACCCCCTTGACATTTGACAAAAATATACAAACACCCCCCAACATTTGAAAGTTATATTAGTTGAACTCAAAACATCATCGATGTCACTAATGCCGATTTTTTACTTGATGTTAGGGTTGTCTGTGATTTAAATTGAAGAGTAAAATTATTTTTCATTGAAAAAACTAACAATAATGGCTAATAGAGGTGCAATTAATACAACTTCCAAATACAAAAGGTCTCATGATATATAAAAATGTTAGAGGGTTTTGCATATTTTTATTTAATATCAGGAATATATGTTCTTTTTATCAAAAAAAAAAGAAGAAGAAAGAAAGCGAATTACACTAATAATTTTTGTAATTTGGGACTTGTGTCACTTTGATCTTTAATTTTTCAATTGTGATACATTTGATTATGAATTATAAATCTTATTCTAAACAAGGACAATCAAATATATTTTCTTTGCAAACTATCGATTTTAAGGACAAAGTCGTTATACAACTTATTTTGAAATGTAATGACTTTTTTTTAACGAATAATGCTGGAACTTTCTTGGTTATAAAATTCTGTTTTGTTTGCTTTTCATAATTTATTTTCATAAATTTTTTCTAAGAAACTAAAAATTAAATTGGTGAGAAAAATTAAAAATACATAATTTTTATATAATTTTATCTTTTGGGAGGGTAGATTTTTTTTTTTGATATTTATTTTCGTTAAATTAGTTTATATTTTTTCAAAAGTTAAACATGGTGATAAGTTTGATGTCATTATTAAACCAATTCATTTAAATAAAAAAATCTAAAACTAAAAACATTTCATATATTAAATGTATCAATTACACATTAAAAGCCTAATAACCATTAATTATATGATAATCATCCAAAAATATTTGTTAACAACAAATATAACCATTTATTACATGATAACCATCCAAAAAATTAATAAAATAATCACTCATTACATGATCATCATCCAAACATATACTAAAAATTAAATTCACAAAAAAATAAAAATGTAAAAGATTTATCATTTTTATATAATTTTATCTCTGATGATTAAAAATAATTTTAAAAAATTCACAAATAATTTTTTGACATTTATTTTTGTCAAACTAGTTTATATTTTATCAATTTGACAATTTTGTCCTTGAAATGAAGCAATGTTGGTTTCAATTGTCCTTGTTTGAAACGAGATTTAAAATTTAAGGTCAAATATATCACAATTAAAAAGTCAAAAATTAAAGTGATATAAGTCCCAAACTAAAAGACTGTTAGTTTAATTCAAAAAAATAAAATAAAATGGTCTAATAGTAGTAACATAACACCCATCCATCATCCTAGAGAACAATTGGAATTTTTACGCATGTTGAACAGTAAAATTGGAATAAAATATGTTATTTGAAGTTTTGAACTAAGTTAAAAGAAGTAATAGAAAATATAACTTAGTTCTCAAAATTAAAAATTGATAAGACCTAATGGTAATTTAGCACGAAAAGTGATACTTACTAATATTTTTTCAAAAAATTGTTTCTCTTTTTATTCATGAATATTTTTGCAACATAAATAGAATAGAATGATTCCTTTAAGCTCTGAAAAAATTATCATACTAATGACAACGCTAAAAACTATCAATAAAAAGCATATAATGTTAAACTATACATTTCACATTGCACTTTTTTTTTTAGCATTCATCTTTGTGAAATTAACATTGTCTCACAATGTCCAAAATTTTAAAAGAATAAAATTATGATTACCCTTTTATTACAAAAAGGAATCATCATAGGATTCGGTCTTATGCTACAACTATAGTCCAAAATTGTGCTGCAGTCGTGCAATCGAATGTGGGTTGGACCTTTGTTATTGGCATGGTGTTGATCTTTCGCTTTCAATGGGAGAGAGGTGGGCTACCCTATCTATGGCTCATATATATTTTGCATGCACCCTCAATTTTTAGTGGCCAATACGATTAGTTTGTTAGGATGAAGTTGACAAATTTATCCCACTATTTATGTTTTGACACGTGTAAAATATGTATCCCCTACCAAACTTTAATGATAAGGGATTGTTTGGTAACAATCTAAATAAGTATGCTTATTTATTTATTTGGATCAAATTATATAATAAGTTTCATCATTTTGATATAATTACTCTGATTTCCTTTTTAGTAAATTTTTTAAAAAAATTAAAACTAATCAATGTGTTTGGTTTCAATTTCCTGAATTCAATTTTCTGAGAATTGAGTTTTTTATTTTTTGTATTTTTTTTTATTTTTAGTAAATATTTTTAAAATTTTAAATAATTTTTATATTTTTTTAGATGCACCTTACTTAGATGTATCTAAATAGTAAAACATTTGTGAAAAAATATTTAAAAAAATTAATAAATACACAAAAATATAAAAAATATACTAAATTTTCATATTTTTTAAAATATTTTTGGTATTTAGTGAATTTTTTAAAGATCTTTTTCACAAAAATTATACCTTTTAACCGTATTTACGTTAGGTGTCTAAAAATTAAAAAATATTAAAAAAATTTAGTAAAAACAAAAAAAAAATACTGAAAACAAAAAAGTAGAATATTTTGAAAAGTGAATTTTAAAAACTGAAACCAAATAGAGTAAATGTAGATGGTGTGAAAATGTAAAGATAAACAATATATATATATATATTTATATTTCAGTATAAAAGATATTACAACATTATTTTTCATTCATATGATTAACAAATTATTGATAAAAAAAATTAAATGTTATGTAAATTAAAATCATAAAAAAAATCAATGTAATTATATTAAAATTATGAGATTTATTTTTGGGGGGGGGGGGGGGGGGGGGGGGGGGGGGGGGTGGGTGGTGGTGGTGGTGTTGGGGGTGGGTTGTTAAGATCAGTGTAATTTACCTTTTTTCTATTTATCCCTTAAACTAGATTTTCAATCAATTAGCCATTCTTTATTTTTCATCCAATTTTGACTTTTAAGTACATTATGGGACCCACTGAAGGGTAAATTGAAAGAAATTACTTCTAAATTATTTTCAAATTAAGAAGAAAAAAAATCATAAAACCAACCAATCTTCCTCCACCAACACCAACTTTTTAAGGTCGGTAATGAATTTTTTTAATCTTATTTTGATACTAGAAATTTTGATTTTATGGTTAATTTTAATTTTATGGTTAATTTACATAATGACTAAATTGAACTAATTTTTTTTTTTTTGATCGACAAATGTTAGTTGTTAGATTAGCACCTACGGAAAAAAATTTTCCCACACTTGGCAAAGCACTTAAGTGCTTGTACTTCTTTAATTCAACTTCCTAAGGAGAATTGAACCCAATGACCTTCTTGAGACTAAACCCTAAACCCTAAGAAAGGTATGGTGGCCAACTAGGTTAGGCCTAATTGGTTACTAAATTAAACTAATTTGTTAAGTTGAAGGGCTTATTTGAACGAATATTCAATTTAGAGGCTTAATAAAAAAAATACAAATTCAAGTACTTGTAGCATAATTTACTCAGACTTCCATAGAAAATAAAATAAAGGGAAACAAAAAAAATAATCAACTTCATCTATTTTCTTATATTTCCATTCATAAATTCTTTTACAAAAACGTGTAATAGAAAAAGATAAAAGGAATGTCAAATGTGAATAGGAGTTCTCAAAAGCAATTATGCTAAATGATTGTGCAACAATATTATCTTTCCTCATCTTTTTTCCTATAACCCAAAAATGTAATTAGATAATAATCATTGCCATTTGATTGCATTTGTTATTGATAATAAACTATGGAATTTGGATTGGAAGATGTTATCAAGGTTAACCTAAAAAGTGTAAATCTTTCTTTGTTATAATAAGCAAAAAAAAAAATAAAAAAATTAAAGGCTGTGATACACATGGTGTGTGGGCACCATCAAAAATTAATATACCAAACACATTCACCAGACACTGCAGTTTGTGCAACCCCACCAGTAATCACTCATGGTTCTCTGACACTGGTTTGGGTTTTACAATTATGTTTGGAAATTTTCATGTTTTAAGATTTTTATCAGAAGAAAAATTTTGAAATAGAGAATCAATATTTTAGTTCTGCTCATTGAACCATCTATAGATCTAGAAGTGATATTTTGAGATACGCTATTGTGGTTGTGGTGTACCTATACATGTGGAGTCTATAATTATAAAATGGTAAACTACACTAACTAACGGTTCGTATTAGGGGTGAGCAGAGGATATATCGATCCGTCAAAATCGATCGAACCGAATTAATTCGCCGCATTTTGGATGGATGCGTGATGATGAGCGGATGGTTGCGGATTGATTTTCTCCAATCCGCCAATCTGGCGGATGGATGGCGGATTTGAGATTCTTTTGGCCGCAACCGAACCGCCAAACTGCGAGAACCCCTAGTAATTTATAAAACTTTGTGTTTTCAGTTTGTTGTTTGTGTTTTTAATTAGAAAAGAGTTTAAATATTCTGTTGAAAAAAAGTTTTCAACTTGAATATCTTTTTTGAATTGAAAAAAATAAACGTATTATTTATCTATATTTTTTGGTTTTCAAATTTATCTCTAAAAATAATAAATAGAAAATATGATATATGCTGGTTGGTTTTTGTTTTCAAAAACAGATATAGATGTAACAATACAGAGATATACAATCTCTACTACTGCTTTGTTCATGGTTTTGGTGGTTTGAATTGTTTTTATATTTTAAGAACCACAGATTGTAATACTTTATGTGGATGAGGCATGCTGTGATTGTAGTATGTGGATGATTGTGATATTCTAAAGTTTCAAACTTCCTTACTTTGGATGAGACATGCAGTGATTGTAATATTTTTTTAAATCATTGACTATAATACTTTCTTCTTCTTCTTTTTTTAAGGAAGTGCATAAGTTGAATTATGTTAAAATTTATAAAATTTTAAACCGCCAAACCGATTCGCATCCATCCGCCAAACCGCCAATCTGCCGGATTGGCGGACGGATGCGGATTGATTTTCTCCAATCCGCCAATATAGCGGACGGATGGCGAATTGGAGGTTTCGTGGCCGCAACTGACACGCGCCCACCCCTAGTTCATATTGTTTGAAACTTGTGTCGTTTTAGTCTCTGACTTTTCAATTGTGACACATTTGATCTTAAATTTTGAACTTTGTTTCAAATAAGGACAATTGAAAGTACCATTACTCAATTTAAAGGGCAAAGTCGTCAATTTGATACAATATAAATTAATTTGACAAAAATAAATGTCAAAAAAATATTTTTGAATTTTTAAAAATTATTTCTACCCACCAAAGATAAAATTATATGAAATTGATAAATCTTTTACACACTTATTTATTTATTTATTTTACCAAATTGATTTTTATTATGTGTTTGGATGATGATCATGTAATAGATAATTGTTTTTATTTTTATTAAATTAGTTTCTTATTTTCCGAAACTCAAATATAGCGACCACTTCGATATCATTATTAAACCAATTCATTAAATCAAAAAATTCAAAATTAAAAATATTTTATATGTTAAACATATTAATTACACTATAAAAGCCTAACAATCACACATTACATGATCATCATCCAAACATATAATAAAAATTAATTTGGTAAAATAAATAAATAAATGCGTAAAAGATTTATCAATTTTACATAATTTTATCTTTAGGGGTAGAAATAATTTTTTAAAATTCAAAAATATTTTTTTGACATTTATTTTTATCAAATTAGTTTATATTTTATCAAATTGATGACTTTACCCTTGAAATTGAATAATGATATCTTTAATTGTCCTTATTTGGAATAAGATTCAAAATTTAGGGTCAAATATATTACAATAGAAAAGTCAAGAATCAAAGTGATACGAGTCTCAAACTATAGGGACTATTAGTGTAATTTGTCAATTATAAAATCAACACCTATATGACACTGGTTTAGAATTCATGTGTTTATAATTTTACAATCATGTTTCAAATTTTTATATTTCAAGATGTTTGTCACAAGAAAAATTTCGAAATAGAGAATTCTATCCTGATTTGATAATTGAATCATCTAGATCTAAAAGTGTTGTTTTGAGCTATTTTAGAAAAATAGTCAAAAGTTATTTTCTAACTTTTAGCCTATTTTAAGTTATATCGTCTCTCTCTCTCAATCGAGAGCCTCTCTCTCTAAACTCTTCTAGAGTTCCGTTGGAAGAGCGCCACTTGGGGAGGGGGAGGAGCCGTCGATGGCCAGCCACCTCCTCCTCCCCTTGGTTTGTCTTTTGCTTGCTGTAAATAAGTTATGGGAGCTTGTCTTCCCACTTCTCTCCCTCTATGGGAGGTTTTCTTTCCCTCTTGGTGGATGTTTGAGTTGGGCTTCCATCTCCCCCCCCCCGGCGGCCAAAGCTAGATCTACCTTTTTCCCCCATCCGCTGCCTCACGCCGGAGCCGATTTCAGCATCGCGCACTAGATCTGCTCGGATTTGAAAAAATTAAAAGCTCATTTCCTTTCTCTTTTTCTTTTTCCTCTATAAATACATGATCAGACACGATATAATTTTAAGGCCTTGTTTGGGAAGACTAAATAAGTGCACTTTTTGTCTTTTTTGACTAAAAAAGTGAGGTTGAAAATATGGATGTTTGGGTTAATTTTTTGACTTTTTATGAAAAAATGTGTAATAAAAAATTGTAAAAATTAGTTTTTAGAGGAAAATTTGAATTGGGAGTTGTGCAGCCGTAATTGTTGACTTTTGGTGAATAGTGTTAACTTTTTAACTTTTTGAGTAACTTTTTAGCTTTTTGGATTATTCTCTACATCCCAAACTTAGCCTTAGCAAGAAAAAAAAGTTTTAAATAAAAATTTTACAACGTAAAAAAAATGCCTCATTTATATCTTTTGACTTGCGCACCAAAACACATAAAGTGCCTGTTTGGCAGAGCTTAATTACAGCTTATTTCAGCTTTTAGCTTAATTTAAGTTATTTTGATGTGTTTGGTTTAGCTTATAGCTTTTTGGAAATCAGAAATCAACTTATTCTTTGAGTGGGGCAGGAGATGCTTTAAGAATAAGCTGGAAATCAGCTTAAGCTGAAAGTTATAAGCTATAAGCAGTTTAAGCATAAGCTATAAGCACTTTCCCACAGCTCTACCAAACAGGGCTAAAGTCATCTCTGACCATAGGTTCTTCTTATACAAGATAACCATCTTGTATATGAGAATTGTAGCCAATAACGCTATATACACACAAAAAAATTTACTCAGAATTGTACATATATGAACTAAAATCATTTTAAATATAATTCACATTCCACCAACTTTAAATCTGTGTCATCCATCTCATTTTCGGAACAAATAAACTTTCATAATCCCTAATATTTTTCAATTGGAGTTGCACCATGGGTGGACCAAATTATTTATTATTTTTTTTTAAATTTAAATTTTGAACAATTAGGCTTGCATTTGAATTCAAAGGTGGCCAACCACTTGAAGAGTCGGTGGGGCACGTGCAAGGGGGTATTTTGACTTAAGGTTGTGATGAAGAAGGTACATGGTGGAGATCTCAGCCATGCCACACTGTCACCACCATAATGAATGTGCATACTGTATAGTTCAACTACTATGAGAGAGCCTATGATGACAAGTTCCAAAGGAGGAAAAAAAATGTGCTATTTATTGGGATCTCAAATTTTCTTGCTGCCAAAACCATTTGATCCCAATGGTGATGTACATTATAATCAATTCAAATCTATTGAATAAAAGAAAAAAAGGGCTCTTAGATTAGATGACAAAAACAAGATTCACCCAAATCTGCATCAAGATATACCAACCAAGCTAATGCTTTGTTAGTTGGAAAAATAGGACAAGCCATGTGCATGTTTTGGGGGGAAAAAACTTCTCAATTTTACAAAGATTTTGTTGACAAGTGTTTTAAAGGTATTTGTTAACAAGTTTTATATGATGTGTAATCCTTATCTATAAGAATGCATATCATAAAAATGTGTATAGAACTATTTTAAGTTCAGCCCCTTTTAAACCAATACCATTAAGCTATGTTTGTTTTGGTAATAATGTTTTTTTTTTTTTTTTCTTTTCAAGAATACATTATTATGAGCATATTACAAATACAACAATCACATTCATTATTATGAGATGCACAGACTGTTAGTCAAGGAGTTAACCCCATTCATATTACATTGGGTAGTTTGGAAATATAAAATCTATAATTTGAAATTAAACTTTGAATATTATCTAAATGCCTGCTCCACACATAATTAAGATTATTAAGAAATAAATAAGAAATACTAGAAAACTTTTATTGTAAATAAAGTATTAGAAAATAATTAAATATAAGAAATAAAAGCTTAGAAAAGATAAATAAATAGAAAAAAAAAATATGAGAAATAGGATTATTGCAAAATTTTTGAAGAGCTAATCAAAGTTGATTAAAAAAAATTCAAAGGTAATCAAACGTTTCATCAAAAAAATATTCCCATTAAGATTTAGTGAGTTGAACGAGACGTGTGCTTACAAAATAATAATAATAAATGGCCCCCATAAGATAAGTTCTTCTTGAAATGTGAGGTTTATTGGCTATGTTTAGGTCTTAATTTGTGAAGGAAAAGAAATACAAGCTTTTTCTAAAAAATTTGAGATATAAACATGTGTAACTGTGACATTATCTAAATTTCTTCTTGTATAAAATATTCTTCACAACCATGACTAATCATTCATTTTGGACAGTTATAAAAAAGATAAATTGCAGTGTTGATCCTTTAGTTTGAGCAAAATTTCACTTTAATTTTTATAGTTGTTAATTCAAAGAAATTGAATCCTAAACTTAAAATTTTGTTGCATCCCTTTGTCACTTACTATTTTAAAAAAAAAAAAAATCCACGTACAAAATTAAAGGAACAAAAATGAAACTCAAAAGACAGTGAAATTTAAAAGATAACTTAAAAAAAAAAAATCATTTATAAAACTAAAAGATCAAAGTGAAATTAAAAAAACAATTATTTACTGAGTTTTACTTTTGTCCATCTAGTTTTGCATGTAATTTTATTTTATTTTTTCGTTTAAATGTTAACTGTACATGACAGAAAAATAATATTACAATAAAATTAAAAATATGAGATTTACAACAAAATAGTGTAATTTAGCCAAAAGAATTCCAAATTAAAAATATTTAAGAGAGAGAGAGAGAGAGAGAGAGAAATTTTCCCCAACAATTTCAGGGTACGTTTCCCCCAAATCAATTCTCAACTTTTTCATGTTCACACATTTCGACATTCTGTGATTAATACAAACCCACACTTTTGCATTTAATTTCATATAATTATCGTTAATGTCTCTATTGTTAGATGATAGTTAGGGTTGTTTATCGAATTAACGATAATTAAATTTCAATCATTGCATATCTGAATTTCAGGAAAAACTATTCGATACTCCTGGAGCGCAACCTATTCATACTCTTTCACTAATCATCAAATGCCATATTGTCTCAAGTTTCTCAATCACATAACACAAAATTATCAGTTCTACCTTCTCCACCAATCATAATACCTCAATAACCACTCGAATTTCAGGTTTTACTGTTTAGTTCTACTTTTCAATTTACTGGATTCACTGTTTAGTTCTATTTTTCACTTTCAACTCTGCTCCTGCATTGTTGCCTTGAATTTTGGCTTCAAGTTTTTGTTGATTCTCTGCGATTTCTGTGTTTTTGGGGCTTTTCTGGTTGTGGGTTGCTTTCCCTGAAAACTTGCAAGTTATGATGCTTGGGTTGGACCTAAATCTGCTTCTTTCAAGTTATTAAAATGTTAAGTGTCAAAAAAGTAGGTTTAAATTTTTCGCCATTTCATGTAGTCTAGCTAGACCACATTTGACTTGTTCACCCTCTCATAATGATACTTTATCATGGTTGGGTTGAATTTGTTCCCTCTCTACCATCAAATTGAGCAATGCCGACAAAAAAAATCTAGTCACAAACTTTATTATACCTTGAACAAGTTCTAAAGTATGGTATAGAAACATCCAATCAATCAAAAGATCTGAATCTTGTGCGAACAAATGGAGTTTTGGATTATATAAGTCGATTTAATACATTAATCATTTTTGTTGGAATTCTACTTTTGGACCCTCAAACTTGCATCACTTTCTTTTTCACTCCTACTTATAGCAGCATCTAGGAGAGATAACTAGGCAGTTGTACTTTTTTTCGGCGGTGTGGAGAGGTTGATTCCCGACACTCGAACCCACACCATAATAATAATACTTGGGACGGATAACACTTGCCATCGTGCTAGGTCACGACCTTTTATATGGACAAATCTTTGATGTCCAAATTTTTAATTTTTGCTGGATTGTTGAATTTTTGTTATTGCATATTATCTTTATGGTATTTTTTCACAAAGTAAGGTGATGCAATTAGAATTTTGATCACATAACAATTCAAAAGAGTAGATGTTTATAGTTATGAAATCTGCTTTGCAGGTTTATTAGATGTTAATTGTTGGGATTTGTGTAGGTTAAAAACTGGTTCTTTGTAGCTGCTCGATGTTTTTCCCTAGTAAACTTTTTGGTGACATAAAGGATCTGAACTGTTATCGCCTTGTGGTGCAAAGCAATTCTAATGTCTAAAATTGTGATCACCATATTTTGAAAGATAATCAACTCATATTTTGTGTCTGTCAAATTATTAGGGATGTTCACCTGAAGTAGTCATCTTTTAGGTGTCATCAATAAATCAACCATGATTAAGGTGCAAACTTGTTAATTGGAGTGTGTTTAGGACTTGAATATTAGATCATCTCAACACTTTTCCTCAAGAATGAGTTTCTGTTGAACCATTTTATGCTAATCCATGATAAAACAATTTTATTATCCAAATAAAAGAGAAAAAAAATGTTCCATCATAATAATTTCAAGTTAAGGACACTGCATTTGTGCCAAGAAGGAAGTTTTATTGTTTCAAATAGTAATAAAGATTTTCAAATCAAATTACAAATTTAACTGATTCAGATGCAAACCATTAAGCATAGGGTGTTCCATTAAAATGAAATGACATGATTTGTTTTTAAAGGATGATTAATACTCCATGGAAGCCGATCCCATTTGATTGGATTTAAGGCTTGGTTTGGTTTGGTTATTAATACTCCATGGAATTTCTCACTTCCGTAAATGATTTTAGGCACTTTTAACTTGGATTTGGATTTTGGGCTCCTGCAAACCCTAACTGGATTTGTTCTGTGTTTAGTTTATGTGGTATGCATAATATTGGTAGGACTTCCATTTCTTTGCTGCATCATGTTTCTAATTTCTGATTGTGAGACTATCAATTCTTTTTTTAATGTGTTAAGGTTTCTATATATAATTTATGACAAAATTGGACACTTTATGAGCCGTCAAGGAATTGCCTTTTGTATTTGCTTAGAGGTCATGTGTTGGTTGATTTGTGTCTATTGCTCAGCTATTAAATATTCTGGATAATTGTACATTGTTAGAGGTGTTACTGTATCTTATTTTGTGCTCTCAAATTGCTGATTGCTTTTTTTTTTACATTTCACAAATTTCCTTCATCTCTTTGGATTTTCCATGTTGTGGCCTTTGTTTGTGGAATGCTTTGCAGAAAACTTGTATCTTTTGATAATTTAATTGCAGAAACATCCAATGTACATGTATGTGGAGATAGATATCAGTTGAATGTAAGATGTTGGAAAGTAAGACAAAGTGTTTTGTATCTTTCATCTAAAGTTTAAAACCGAAAATATGCATAGCAGAGTTGGCACAATCATTCCATTACTTTTGTCTTTGCTCGAGAGCAAACTTGATTCTGGACCTTTTATGTTCATAGTCATACACATTTTCCTTCAACTGTTTCCCATACCATAAGGTTTTGGCTATGCATAGTTGGTTATTTGTTTATTGATTGAATGGTTTTTTAATATGATACCTACTAGTCTCCATTACCAATAGTTCCATTTTACCCCAGTCCTATTATGAATCAAATGTATGCTAGTCCAACAAATGCTGTGCAATTTAAAGTGCACTCAAGAACAGCCTCTGAGGGCCAAGAGATGTTCCACTCAAGTATTGCTAATATTCTGTTTTGCCAAAATCAACTCTTATTAGAAATTTATCTTATTTTCCATAACATGATAGGGTAATTTGGGTTGATGTACTAGTCACATCTCTAAGGTTCTTGGACTCTTGGTACTGAAAGGAAAATCTAATGAATTCTGCTAGAATTTGCATTTTTAAAGTTTCATATTGCATTCTTTACATATATATACCCATTGTCTCAGTTTAGAGTAGAGTGGAGTGCCTGCAGATTCTTTTTGCTGCTCAGCGTGCACTTGAGTTTTTGAACTCCTTTTTGTTAACAATGGGTACTGTTTCTGCCTTTACAAGTACGGATAATTTGTGCTTATTGATCAATGCTCTTTAAAGTGCAGATGGTTTTCAATGTTTAATTTATTTTATTACTTATCCCTCCCAAATATGCAAATGAAAGATTTTTGTATACAAGGTTGCTTCAGTTCATGCATCAGATAGCACCTTATTATGTTGCTCTGAATGTAGAATTCCTAGTAGTTATGCAAGGGTCTGAATTCATGTTTCGTGGGAGAATGTGAATTTTGACATATGTGATATATCATCTTCAATCATGTAACGTTGATGGTATTAAGTGATATGTTTTACATTACTGAAAACTTGAAACTTGAGAAATCTTCAATAATTTCATATGGCCAGCTACACCTTGTGTCAAAAAAGTTGTGAGCTTTATTTCTATTTATTTCTATTTATTTTTCATTTATTTAATAACTTTCTATCTTGAATGTTTGTTCCTTGATTGACACCACAAAAACATTGCTATCTTCACATCATTTCTTTATATTTCCAGTGTCAATTTCCTAGCTCAAATGTTCATTCAAAATTTTTCTCCAGACCTTATGTGCATTCAGTCATTAATAGTTTTTCACTTAAGTGAACTCCATCAAAAGTTGAAACCTGTTAAAGACGTGCAATTATGACTTTTTTTTTTAAACATTTGGCAAGTTTTCTTAATCTGATTTTGACCATTTTGCTATGGAACTCTTCAATGAAAGGGCAAGAAAACCAAATATACATGTTTAGTTGGCTAAGGAGCTTAAATCCTTTCAACTCTACATGACTGAGTTGGATTGATCTTTAAGTTACATGATATTGGTGTGAATCTTGCTGATTCTGTTTTGAATAATGCACCACGGTGAGCAATCAATTGGTGCAACCACTAATTTTCATGTTTGATTTTCCTTGAAGTGGTGGAATTTATTATTTTTACACCATTCTCTAGCTTTTGTTCCAAGTCTAAAGAATGGTGTTTCTGAATTGGTTAACTTCAAGTGATTATACCCTACTGTTGCGAACAATCTTCAATTCTCAGTAATTCATATGCAATCTCATGTCAAATATGATTTTCTTTCTTAGTACTATCTTCGCTTGCTTTGTACATGATGCTCTATGCTTGTTCGGTTATGGAATGAGCTTAGCTTTGGTCTATGAAATAGCTCGAGTTACCACTCACCAGCATCTTTACAACATCCATGCCCATTTATGAAGCAGTTTTGCAGGGCTTAAATCGTTTATGAACACGATTAACATCCCAACAGAAAGCACGGAACCCGATCCCAAAAGATAAATCAGCTACAGGGGAGAGAACACTGGGAAGTTCATGAAAACCCAGAGTGGCCAGAAATTTTTTACTTGCAGATACGACATTGAAAAGTTATTGAATGATCAACACTGGTAGAAAAGAACAGCTAGATCATCAGCTTTGAACCCAGTTCAAATACTAGAAGTGAATGCCAAGAGTGTTTTTCTTACTGCAATAATCAAACTTAAAAGTTCTGCATTAAATAAATACATGTCTTGGAACATTTGACAAAGTTAAATTTGACATGAAAATCAACAAAAGCGAAAAATAAACATTCAAGACTACAATTCAGATACAAATTTCTCTCATGAACTGATCAAACCGGGGTATTTCACCCATAAATCTAACTACTACTATCACTATTGTTATTATTATTATTGTTGTTGTTGTTATTATTGTTATTGCTGTGATGATTGCTACTCCCAACCCTCCTATTCTTCAGCTGCGAAAGCTCCAATTGTGTCTTCATGAAAAACTGCATTCTTTGCAATTCAAGCTCTTTTGCAAACTTCATTCTCTGCTTCTCCATCTCCACCACCTGTTGCAGCTTCGAGCTCTCCGCTTGCTCATAGGCTTCCCCAAACTTCAGAATCGCCCGAGTCAGCTCCCTCACCGAATTCCCCCAATTCTTATCTCTCCCCCCACCTCTACCTCCTCCTCCTCCTCCTCCTCCTCCATCCCTAGTCCCCTGATTCATCATCACCGGACGAACCACCATCGCACTCGCATTCGAATTCATATCTCTCTGAACCCTAGGCCTCTTCGGCCTATACGGTTCCGGAGGAAAACTATCAGTTGAGTCCGGAGACGGAGGGTCTGGTTCCGACCTAGACGAGTCGGAATCGACCGGAGCTTGTTTACGAAACGCCTGTTTCTGTTTCTGCTTCTGATTCTGCTGCTTCTGCTTCAGTTTTTGCTGTTGTTGATTTTGTTGATGTTGTTTGAATTCGTGAACTGATCGAACGCCAACAGGAATTCCTACAGGGACTTTGTGAGGGGCTCCAGATGTAAGAAGATGATTCGGAGTCGTCGATGTACCAGATGCGATCTTCGCAGTAGGACCGATCAATTGGTCGAGTCGTTCGAAAAAAGGCCACTTGCTAGGTCCACCACCGCCGGCGATCTTCGATTTCTCAACCTTGTATTTCTTCTTCACCGTATCGATCCGATTCTTGCACTGAATATCGGTTTTAGGCGTTTTTCCGTAATCTTCTCGGCTACTGACTATATCAGCCACTTCTTTCCAATGCTTCTGCTTCAGATTCCCTCTACTCAGCTCCATGTATCGTTCTCCCCATGCCTCGATTAGCACCGATGTCGCTCCTTCGCTCCAGCAATCTTCTCTTCCTCCTCCGCCGCCGCTTCCGGCAGACCTCGGCTGCTGGATGGGGAGGGCCAAGGTCAGGGTGTTCTGCGGCGGCGCGGCGGCGACGGTGACCGTAATTCTACCGTTCGTACCTGGCGAGGCCGGAGATCCGGTGTCAGGCGAGGGTTGTGACTGGATTTCTTCGTCGTCTTCCATGGAAAACAACTCCGATCTGATCCGATATGATCGCCGGCTAGAGAGAGAGAATAGAGAGAGAAAGGGAAGAGGAGAGGGAGAGAGAGAGAGAAGAGAGGGTTAGGGTTTTTGGGTTGACCGGCGGAATATATTGACGGAGGAGTGTTTCGACGTCGTTTTTGGGATTAAAAACTTTTTTGTTGTTTCCGTTGACGGAAAAACAGAGAGAGAGGGGGGGAAGATTTGACGGCGTCGGTGAGGTGGGGACACGTGGAAGAGAAATGAGGGTTTGACCAGGACACGTGTTGGGATTTGATTGGTTAGTTCCGGGAAATCCGTCATCGGACTGATGATGTTTCTTTGCTGCCGGATGAGTTGGTGGACCTTGCCTGTTTTAATCTGATTGATAACTGATTTGACTAAAATGCCCTCCACATTTCCCGGAGTTATATCGGAGGATAGGGGTTAGTTTGGGAAAGTGGACAAGGAATTGGGAGGGGTAGGGAAGTAATTTTAGGTGACGTTGTTGCTGAGAAAGTTGGAGGTGGCTTTTTTTCTGACTACTATTATTGATGAGCTAAAAAGTGTGGAAAGTTTTGGTGAGAAATGGGCGTGTTGGTTTGTTTATTTGTTTATTTTTCTTTTTTTCATTCATTTAAAGATAGGTTAATAAAGTTAAATTATATAACTTAAAGAAGTCACCATTGATCTACCAATTCAAATCTTAAACTTTTTACTCACAATATCTTAAAACGCAGTTGAATGTCATTCGACTACAAAAATCTCGTCATGGGCGTCACGCGTGTGGGTTGGGTTGTTGCTGTTTATAGGTTTTTAATTTTAAGATTGTGTAAATTTTTAATTTTTTTTTTATTAGAAAATTTTATTTTGAATGAGTTTAAAAAAAAGTTAATTGTTCAGGTATTAGGAGGGAAGTACTTTTTAGGAGAAGTTTGGGATTGTCTTTTTGTTTTTTTTACAAGTTTAAAAAACTAATCACATTGATTTAGAAAATTGTATTTTGAGTTTTTTGTTTTTTGTTTTAATTAATTATTTTCACTTTTTAAATTTAGTTATTCTAGAAACACTTAAAAAATTATATATATTTGTGAAGAATTAGTTTTAAATGATTAAATACAAAAAAAATATATGAAAAATATAAGAAATCATATTTTCATATTTGTTGTATTTTAGTACATTATTATATATATTGTTTTTAACAAATAAAAGGAAAAAAAAAAGTGATTAAAAATATGAAAGAATTTCACTACGAACAAATACGAAACATAAAAAATTTAAACATAATTTGTAAAAACTAAACACTATTAATGTATTTGAAAAGTTGTTTAAAAAAAGAGAGAAAAAGTTGAATTATTTTTAAATTTTTTTAACTGATGAAGAAATTTATTTTAAAACCTATTTAACTAAAAAATAATTTTTTGAACTGCATTTCAAACACTTTTTTTAGTTTCTTCTTTCTCAATCTAAATTTTTAATTTGTACAAAATTATACCAAATAGAATTGTGTTGCGTCGACAAATTGTGAGTACTTGAAAAAGTTGAAACCCGATATCAGACCCGGATTGGAAGACGGCGAGGGTAACGTGTGTGGTGGGTGACTGACGGTTTTTCAAGCGTGAAAAAAGAAAAATGCTTGGGACCTCTAATTAGAGGTACCACTAGTGATGTGGCAGTGGGTTCCATCCACTGCCACATCAGTGCTGTGTCTTGGTTTTTTTTTTTTTGCCTTTTCCACCTCATTAGAGGTGTGTTTAGAGCCTCTAAATTAGAGGTCTCTAGCATTGTTGGTGAAAAAAAAGTGGTAATAATGAGAAATTTTTGAGTGCAGATAAGGTAGGTGTTACGTGATACCTTTTTTTTCTCTTCTTTATTGAGAGTGTGAGGACTACATTTATGTGTTGGGTGATGGTGTTTATGAGATAGGCTATGGTGTTTGTGATTGGTTGAAAGTACATGTGACATGTCACACGATACCCTATGTGCACCCAAAAAATTTTCGTAATATTAATGGTAATGGGAAATGAGAAGTCCACGGAAAGAAATATTGAGAGGTGTTTTGGCAACATGGTTTTTAGTCACTTTTTTAGGTTAGTAGCAAAAGCTAAAAGTTGGCTTTTTTGTCTTTTTTTTTTTTTTTCATTTGGGAAGTTGGTTTTTAGTCAATGGTAAAATTACAATTCTACCCCTCATGGGTCAAAATGTATTACATGGGTGAAGTTGTAAATATTTTAAATAAATGGGGGTAGTTTGGTCATTTTATTGTGATTTAACATCATAAACAAATATTAATCAAAAAAATCAAAAGTAACTTTTTACCAATTTTTCAATTATTTGTCTAAAAAAGCCAAAAGCTTGGTTAAAAGTTAAAAAGTCATTTTTTACCATATTTCCAAAATAAGCCTGAGTGTAACCGTGAATAAAAAGTCGTAAACAAATTAATTGATTAACTCTTATTTTTCACTAATTTAGTAGGTGTTTGACATGTATTAAAAAAATGTATTTTTTTTTGCATATATACACTTATTTAGGTCATCAATCAATATTTTTTAACATCTTCTCTCTACTTTTCTACCTACTTTCTTTATTTTTCTACATATTTTTTATAAAAAATAAAAAAGTATACTTATTATTGTGATTTCTATCACAATTTAACAATATTTATTGAATGGTGATATCGTTCGCGTGGTATGTATTACTGTTATATCTAATATTTATTTCACATTGAGTGGATTGTTTGTTTAGACCTCGATAGGCAACTGAGTTTTAGTAAAAAAAAAATTAAAAAATTATTATAAGTTATTATATTTTTATTTTTATTTTTTTATAAAGAGTTTAAAAATAATTAATTTTCTAACGAGTTCTTAAACCTTGTTTAGAAATTAGCTATTTTAATTATTATTTTCTCTATATTTTTACATAAAGATATAAAAAAGAGTGAAAAAAAAAAAAACCCTTTTTTAACTAAAAATTAAATTTTCTAAACGGCGCCGTAGTCAATTATTAATGTGTACCAAACCAATAATGTAAGTAAGATGTACTGCTGCCGGTAACCGGTAGCGTAAGCGCTGCTGCCCCCACAGCGGACGGTGGATTTGGTCTTTTTCTGACTTTTTGTAGAGAGCCTTGTTTGGTTTGAGCCTAATTAGTGCCATCCCTTGTGCATAAATAGTCCTGCAGCATTTGTTTGGTTGGCTGCATAACATGGATTAATATTAGGTAATAATTCATTGAAGAAAATAAAAAAATAAAAATAAAAATCTTGAGCCTTGTTTGTTCTGAAAAAATATTTTTATATAGTTGTGACTTCAAAATCAATATACTGTAATTGTATTAGTTGCAGTGATGATAGAAAAGTGATACCAGATAATGGTATCACTATCTAAGTTTGCCATAGGACCGCAATAATGTGAGGTTAATGGGAGATAAAATTTGTCCACTTAGGAGTTGTTTAGGGTGTCTTAAATAAGTGTACTTTTTGAATTTTTGAACTAAAAAGTTGAGGAAAAAAATATGGTTATTTAGGTTAACTTTTTGACTTTTTACGAAAAAATGTGTATTAAAAAATTGTATAAATTAGTGTGTAGGAGAAGATAAGGACAGTAGGCAGTAGGCCGTACCGTCTGGGGAGTGAATTGATGATAAGAAATGGTTGCTTACTTTTCGGGTATTGCATTGGACGGTGTTGTTTGGTCCGTGGGGGCAATCACAAGTCTCGTTTTGATAATCTGAACCGTTCAATGTATAGAACTTGTCGAGTACTATATGCTTGTAAAAAATCATGTTGATCAGATATCGATAGCTATCTGATCGAATTAGTTTTTTTTCAACCGTTAACTATAACACCATCCATTTTTTCATACAAAACTGATTTAATCATGTAGTTAGCGATATCCGATCAATGTGATTTTTTACAAATATATAGTACTCGATGAGTTCTACATATTCAACGGTTCAGATTATCAAACAGGACTTGTGATGAGCCCCCACGGGCCGAACAACACTGTGTCGTTTGTGCACCCCACCTGCGCAATTTTTCCAAATCATTTCAGCTCAGCAACAGTCTAGGGAACGGTTCAAACTGTGTTGTAATAATTTGTGTATAAAAATAAATTTTTTTTTGGGATAAATAGTGATGACTTCTTAATTTCTTTAATAATTTTTTGATTTTTAAATTTTTTTTAGATATTCTAAACCAGTCCTCAGTACATTTGCGACTTTTATTGACCAGTGGCACCACAACGGTGGCCCAATTGAGAACTGAAAAATCCAAATCTTAGTTGAGAACTGAAAAATCCAATTTTTATTTTTTATTTTTTATTTTTTATTTTTTATTTTTTTTTATGAACGAGAAAAATCCAAATCCAAATCCAACCTTTTTCAGAGAATCTGAGGGTCTTCCCTATGGTATCTCGACTTATTAGTGTTTGTTTGGACGGACTGGATAAGGAGGATTGTAATCCATCGGACTGTTAGTCCCGGGATACATTGTCCCGGGACTATTTGATTAGATTGAATTTGTATCCTATGTTTGTTTAGTCATGGGATTAGATGTCTGGATGGGACTATTTTTAGTAAATCCAATGTTTGGTTAGACGGACTGGATAAGGATAAATGTTCAAAAGACTATTTTACCCTTATAATCTATAATTTATAATTTAACAATACTAAAAAAATTTAATTTATAAGGCCACAATTTTTAATTTATTATTTTCAATTAAATTAAATTAATAATTTTTATTTTTATTTTTATTTAATATATAATTTTAAATAACGACAATAAAAAAATAATTTTATTTAATATATAAATTAAATTTTCAACAACACTAAAAAAATTTAATTTATAAGGCCATAACTTATAATTTATTATTTTTAAATAAATTTAATTTATAATTTATATTTTTTATTTAATATATAATTTTAAATTAACAATACTAAAAAAAATTTATTTAATATGTAAATTTAATTTTTTAACAACACTAAAAAAATTTAATTTATAAGGCCATAATTTATAATTTATTATTTTTAATTAAATTAAATTTATAATTTATAATTTATAATTTAAATTTTGTATTTAATAGATAGTTTTAAATTAACAACATTAAAAAAATAATTTATAAATGTTTGAAAGACTATTTTATCCTTTTCTAATTGTTTACTAAGTAATAGCATGGAGGGTAAAATGGACATTTTACAAAATAATCCCATGGGATACCAATCCCATGGTTTCTATCCCACACCCCCCCATGGGATAGGATAGTCCCACATTTGTGGGATTAATAGTCCGGGGGACTATTAGTCCGGAGCAAAATTTTTTAAACAAACAATGGACTATTAGTCCGGTAATAGTACACTAAATAGAAGGTTTACTCTTGTAATTAGACCAAAAGATTGTGATGTCATCAAAAAATTACACAGAAAATGTGTACTTTTTCCAGTAAATCATGCCAGAAATACCAATGAAATGGGCCTTCGAAGAAATGTCGGTGAAAAACAAACCCTCTTCATCCAGTAAAATGCCCAATAAATACACGGCAGTGTAATATCTCCCAAAAAAACAATCATACAAAACCGAACAATGCTATGATAAATAGCACCCCCCCTAAGAAAAACCTAGGCATTATAATAGGGTTCAAGACCCTTTTAATTCAACCGAGATGAAACAAAACTGGCACAGCCTCATCCTTAGCACTCTCAAAGCTTCTCCCGAGCGTTCCTCTATGAGAAAATTTTAATGTGGTTTTGGCTTAAATCCATCAACAGCGAAATTTCGTGTAGCGGCAGGAAGTGCTAAGCGGAGGCCGTCGAGTTCCGGGCTTGCAATTACTTGACAACCTAGACGAGACCTGTGGGAAATCATTACAAAACTTGAACAAGCTTGGATAGTGAAAAATTTTCATGATGATTTTTAAAATTTAGGAACTTACGTCTCTGTAAGACCGAAGGCAAGATCTAACATGTCGTTTTCCTCATCAGTTGGATCTTCTAATTTGTTGTAGTACTCCATATCCTAATCAAAAGTATCAAGAACTAAATTTCATACCATAACCCATTAATCCCTTGTAATATATTCTTAGTCAGCATCAACAATAGTGAACAACTCCTTTTCTTTTTTCTTTTTTTCCCCCAGGAAGAACATCACATGTTAGTGCTTAATACGCCAAAGTGGCCTTAGCTACACAATATTTTGCCTTAAAAAACAAGGATGTTCATTAACATACCATCACAATCACATGACAAGTGGAACAGGCAAGTGATCCTTCACAAGCTCCTGTAATCAAAGGGAAATTAATTAATTTATCAAAGTGAAATTGATTGAGTGAATTCAGATGGTACATCACCACATCTAAAATTTGAGTGAAATACTATGTATTGTTTGCCTTGGACCCCTTTAAAGCAGTTTCAAAGTAATTACCACAGAAAATGGATAATTTTGTAAAGCAGCAAATGCATAATTCATTGCCTCAAGAACTTACCTTCAAGGTCGATGTCATTTTCATGGGCAGCTTCTAACATGGACATACCAATTGGGACCTTAATCTGTTTCTCATCTCCATCTTTGTCAATAAATGTCACTGATATTCTGCAGAACCAAATGGAAGGTCATGGAGAAATCAGCATAGAAACTCCAGTCAGTTAAAACTTGGTGGCCATATTGCATAGCATCAAGGATAGCGGGTCACTTATATTACAGTAAATACATCATTTCCTAAACCAGTCCTGATCTCATGGTTTAAGTTACAAAACTAATGAACTCCTTTGTGACCTATTAACTGTTCATAGTTGCTTGAATAGCAGTTTCAGAGGCATTTTATTGGTGTAATATACACCAAAGACATCATCTACTTATCAAATATATATTTCTATACATACACACCAAAGATATCTGCATTATAATTTACAGATCTTGGACACCTCAGCACTCATCTGCCACGTTAGCTGGTCTTCTAAGAAACAAATTTCGAAGGCAACTTAGCTACTAAGCCTACTACAGCTATTTTAGCCTACAATACAATTGATAATTCTCTAACATGTTCCTTTCCAGGTACAAGAGTAAAAACTTACTTTTCCTTATCTTCATCCCCTCCCTCTTGAGCTTTATCAGCAACAGTGCTAGAAAAAAAATGATGCTTCTGCTTACAAAATGATATATAATGCTTCAGTTAGTCCATATCAGTTCAAAAACAAGTTTATGGCTCTACTGGAAAAATAATAATAATAATAAAAACAACAAAATGCCTAATTTATCTAATTGTTCCATTGAGGAACTAACTGAACATCACATGAAGCCTAAGTAAAATAAAATGAGAGATTTAAGATATGCACGTGAAGGATCCCTTAGTATGGCAGAAACTTACTCTATATTTGCCTTTCCCCAAACTATGCAACATAGAAATGTTATTCCTCTGTCTGCCATGTTGTAAGCCTGCAGACCCATTTTTTTACCTCATTTCTCATGTATTTTAACTTTTAAGAACCAAAAGTGAAATCAGACTCGAGTATGTTCAGGCCGATTACATGCAACAACCACCTAGTCCAATCAGTACTTGCTCCATATCACCAAGCAGATTTCATATGACAATTGATGGACTTACCAGGTTAAAATAAACTAGATTGATGCACAATTCTACATATCCATACTGTTACAACATTACTGGTAATGGTAATACAAAGCAATAGGTAATTATAGTTTTGCCGTACTGTATTACAACTGCATGCTAAGAATCCTACTTGCAATTGGGAAAAGCTATTACTAACCAGATGCTGCAAACGGCGATTGTGAAAAAGATGTGTATATGGTATTCTTGGAGTAGATGTTTGACCTGCCAAAGACAAATACCCAAAATAAAATTTAAATAAAGAATAAAATTACGATAATTCTTGTCACCCTGAATTAATGATTGCAGGTAAAGAGTTCATTTCTAGATTTGAACAACATAAATCAATAATGTAGCTTAAAAAGGAAGGCACAAAAAACTGGCAAACTGAGAACCCCACACAATCAAAGCATAATGTATTAAAGGTACTTAAGAGCATAAGCTGGAACAAATTTCGGTAACAGTTTGGAGGGAAGCTAGGTAGTAATTTTGTAGGACACAACTTTACATATTGTCCAACTACAAGTTATGGCCAAACAAATAACACAACACCACCAAGTTAATATTAATGACATTCCAAGTATTCACTCCACTTTGTTTTTTTTTTTTCTTCTTAAATCTTAATAGGACAAATTCATACCGTGTGAGGGGAATTAATGATTGTAAAATCTGCAGTGTGTATGGGACACAAATAGCAATTTCCAAATAAATCAATTGTGTCATCAGAACCTTGCCAATAGAACCAAAACAGGATGAATGAAGCAGAGATGAGCTTCTAGAGTGCTGTCTGATTATTGAATAGCTAAAAATTTAGAGTATAAGGTGGGAAACTAGACAGGCCACATGCCATGGTCTGAAATAACATACAATCAAAAAATAAAATCATCACATATATTTGCTTTCACATAAATAGGCTTAAACGATATGAGGAATTTGAAATAAGTAAATGAACATACAAGAATAGATGAAGTCACTCTGAATGCATTCATGAGAAGTAAGGTGTAAAACCAAAAGAGGGAAATATGAGGAAAGTCATTTTATATTGCTTTCCTCAAGCACAATGAAGACTTGCAAGAAGGATATACATTGATCTCTGCGATGAGAAAAAGGACCAAATGACATGGATTGATGGAGTCATAAAATATGTTGGGCTTGATGATGTAAAAAGAAATGTAGCGCCAGATACAGCGGGATAGCTTCGGAGGATCTGTATGGCTGAAACCACGTACTTGAAAATCAAGGCCTTGACAAGTAAATTACACATGTAATTGGAAAAATGGCGAACTGACTATTGCACAAAGATGTCCTTCAATAAAATGTTTTTGGCACTACGTGGAAGGGGACGCAACGTGGAACATCCTAAATAATCCCAAAGCTCAAGACCCAAAAATAATAGCACAATGATGTCTGCATAGGGGATAAACTCCCCTCCACACTTATCTCTCCATAGCCATCCATACTCCTCTTGTGGGCCTTAATTCGGACTCACTTTGATGATCCAAACCGTCTATTTCATAGGCTTCACAAAAAAGGTTATTCATACAAGAAATTAAATTTATCAGACAACTATAAACACAAAAACATATAACGTTTTATTTTACCAAATAAATGGTTTAAGTTTACAATCCTATTTGCTATTCATTTTATAAAATAAAATGTGATTTGTACTTGTGTTTATAGATGTTTGATGAAATTGATTTTTTGCACGGATGACTTTTATTACGGAACCTACAAAGTAAGCGGTTCAGATCATTGACGTAAGTCCGAATTTGGGCCCATAAGAGGAGTATGGAGAGATGCAAGTATGGAGGGGAGCTTATCCCGTCTGCATAGACTATAAAAACATGCTTTTATCTAAATTTTATGTGAATCTTAAATGAGGCTGCTACCAAGACAGTAATATTGAATACTAGACTACTAGATCCAAATTTAAACAGTCAATCTCACTGAAAATCAAAAACTTATATTGAAATTAGAAATCTAGCTGAAACTTTTGACAACCCCAATCCAACAAAAAAAGCCAAAGCAAACAACCTCTCACCTCTTAGCAAAAACAGCAAAATGCATTTGAAATGTAACTTTCTCAACTATTCAATGTTTTTGGCCATAAAATCATTACAAAGCCAACGAACGGGCAGTAATTTTATATTCCACATGCAACAGAAATTCAGGTGCATAAAAAGCACATCCCAATTGTACCATATTAATGGATCTATTATCAACATAAAAAAAGAGATTCACATTGCTTTATAATCCGTATTTGGTCCAATAGACAAAAATAGCTATTCTTGAGAGAGAAGAACTAAACCCCAAACCCTAAGCCAAATATATACCAGTTTTCGCAGTAAAAGAAATTCAAGAAAATACCTCCTGTTAAACCCTTGATCACATGAGCTCCAAGATGCGAAAATTTAGTGAGGAACATAATCGTTGCTACACAGAACCTGGGGCACAAAAAAAGTGAAAAGGCATAAAAATAAAAATAAAAAACCATGAAGTGCCATTTTTAGCAAGGAAGAGTTAATAACAATGGGACTCAGCCTGCGTCATCAAAAAATCCTAATTTTCACCAGGAATCTGTTATATCCGATGATAATTCACCCCTCATCGGCATTCAAGCGAACACGCAAATACACTCACCAAGGGGAGAGTCATAGAGACTTGAGTGCTTTGGGTTGGTCTCAGCGACATTAATGCAAACACTTGGCAGGCAAAAAAGTGAACGCCTCAAACCCATAATTTTCGGTAGCCCTCTGTTATATGTGGTGATAATTCATCCCCATTGGCATTCAAGCAAACACTTAAACCCATTCACCAAGTGGAAAGTAACACAGACTAGAGTGGATTTGTGTTGGTGTCAGTGACATTAACGCAAAAATTTGGCAGGCAAAACAATGAATGGGGTTTCAAAACATCCTAATTTTAATTTTCAGTAGGCTTCAGTTATATGTGGTGATAATTCATCCCACATTGGCATTCAACAAAACACTGATATTGTCAGTGGCATTAACGCAAACACTTGGCAGCCAAGTCAGTGAACTAACAAAACCCAGTTCGCAAGTCGGAAATTCAAACAAAGATTGAAAACCCAGTTGGGAAATGCGAACACGAACGCATTCAAAACCAAAACATACGTAAATGAACGCAAGAGATCATCACACAGCTGATAGATTTACGATATATATATAGATAACAAAACGATAAAATCATGAAATAGATGTATTTAAAAAAAAATAAATAAAAAAAATTGGCAAGTCAATGAATTAACGAACCTTTTTTGTGAGTTGTTGAGATCAATTGTACGACCGTTGTGTGGATTATTGAGGGGTGAATTGAAGATTGTTCGTTCAATTTGTTCAAAGCAACCCAGAAACAACTTATTATTAGCGTTGGGCCTTAAAGATTCCTAAAATTTGGTTCAAATCAAAACGGTGTCGTTTTCAGTGGACACTTTAGGGAAATATATTGGAGATGCGGGGGATCGAACCCCGTGCCTCTCACATGCAAAGCGAGCGCTCTACCATTTGAGCTACATCCCCAGGTTGTCAATGTCTTTATACTAGAACCTTTTTAATAAGAATCTTACAAAATCTTGCTCTTCCATTTTCTTTCTTAAATATAATTTATTTTATTTTATTTTTAAAGATAAATTGTTCAGCTCCCATTTTTTTATCCTTGGAGTATCATGTATTATTACTTGTGTGGTATTTCTTGGAAATAAGATAAAATAGCTGATTAATTTTCAACACTACATAAACAATAGGTGTTTTTTTTTTAATTATTATTTGTTATTGTAATAATTGGATGGTTGGGTCAGCTTACACTCACCTCGACTAATTTCGAAAAACTAATTCCACCATTTAGGGACGGAGGGAAGAAGGGACTAGGAGGGGCACGTGCTTCTCCTCAATTTCTTTTAATTATACTAGTAGTTATATATTTACAAAGTGTTTTTTGTTTAATCCTTAAAAAATTATAATTGTATTCACCCTAATTTATTTAAATTCCTTTAAAAATGAATATTTAAAGGCCTTTTTTAATTGGAAAAAGATTATTCACAATTTAAGTCTTACAGTTTACTTATAAATGACATGTTAAGTTATGTATCAACTTTTGATATGTTATAATTGCATAAGAACTCTTAGGCTCCGTTTGTTTTCAGAGATAGAATAGAGGTGATTGATAGTGAAGAGATTAATAGTGAGGGGATTATTAGTGAGATGATTGATAGTGAGGGGATTAAATAAAATTGTGTTTGTTTTGATGATAGTCGTTAGTGTAGGGATTGTTAAATTATTTTTATATAAAATAAATATAAAATAATAAAACAAATACAAAAAAAAAATTTTAAAAATAAAAATAAAATAAAAAATTTCTAGAAAAAAATAAAACAAATAAAATAATGATTTTTACTTAATAAAAAATATAAAAAATTAAACATTAATGTTCAAAAAAAAAATGCCGACATGTAAAAAATAAGATAAAAAATAAATAAAAATAAAAAATTTCTAGTCCGCCGGACTATTTTTCTAATACCAAGTCCTGGAGGCCCATCCGAATTCCTTTGGAGAGATCCATCCTAATTCGAAGCTCATTATCAATCCCCTCCCCATCTCTCAAAACAAACATAATATTAGTGAGTCCCACCTCGCTACCAATCACAATCCCCCCTCTAACTCTCCAAACAAACGGGGCCTTAATTCAGAAATGAAACTTACTTTCTTTTCTATGTTTTTATTTTTTATTTTTCTTGTTACGAAAATTATACATATGGTCCTTGTAAATTGTCCATTTTGTCAATTTGATCATACAATTCCAATTACATCAATTTTATTATTTAATTATTCACATTATGTCAATTTAATACAATTAGTAATGCCCATTAATAAATTGAACATAAATTAAGATGGAAAAAATTGTCTATTCACTCCTCTGAAATTGATTGAGGAATTGATATACAATTTGAAATGTGTAAACCGTGTGTATAATTTATGTGTCAACAATGCTACAACAATCATATTTTTATATCATATTTGAGGTACCATGTGAGTTGTCACCACTAGATTGGTTGAATGAGTCTCATCACTTATGTATGTTTATAGTGTAGTGTGTTGAGAACTTAATGATAAATTAAATGTAATATAAAAATGTGGTTATTATAACATTGCTTTCACTTTCATATCTTTGCAAAATATTTGTTTGTAATAAATATTTATGTATTGTGTTCACTACTAATTTAAAAAAATTGTATTATAATATTGAGAGGGTAATTTATGTAAAGCTTGGGCCGAGCTAAGACAGGTAGAAGGTGGGCCGAGCTGGATGGACTTTGCAAATGAGGCCCTGTTAGCTTGGCCAGAAAGGACTATATTTTAGCTCGGTCTAGGTGATTTGAACAGAGGTATAGATGAACGGCAATCGAGCTAAAGATCGCTCGTGAAAGCGCCGAGCTAAGTGTGTTTGAAGGTTAGAAATAGCTTGGTCGTTTTGTCATATTACCGCGGTCAGACCATCTCACTTGGTTAGGCAGTGAGGGGGGTGTAGAAAGATGAGCATTACCTTTTTGATTCCTAGGAGGACTCTACATTGGAGAAAAAGAGTCCTACTAGGATTGTGCCACACAAAATCTATAAAAGCTCATAGCAGGACCTATGTGCAGGTATCACAACTTTGATTCTTGAATACACAAAGCTTTTGTCTATTTGTCTATTTTGCTGACTTAGGCATCGGAGAGGTATTCGGCACATACCTGCCGGCTAGCTCACGTTTGTGTTATCAGGGAGTAAAGCGACGACGTTTGGAGGGAGCGCAAACTTGATTAACAGGATTATACGAGAAAATTATTTCGTGCTCGTACAATTGGTGCCATCTATGGGAATTTCACGAAGGACAAAACCTTTGGATCGAGTTTTCCTCTCTAGTTAAAATCAATGGCGCACAATGAAGACTTGCCGTAATCTACTATCTATGGGCAAACCCCCAAGGGGGGTGGGAGGAGCGAAGGTTTATCCTCTGTCCCACCCATGGCAGAATTAGAACCTCAGCGACGGAACTCCCGGAGGGACACAAGGAAAAGACGGGGCGCTAGTCCTCGTCGCTCTCAAAGTCCTGATAGACAGAGGCGGAGGCTAGATCCTCAAGTTCTGGAGGATCGCGTGAGGGAGCAAGACGAGTTAATAAGGAGGATGGCAGCAGACATGGAGACAATGAAGTGCTAGATAAAAGGGAAATTAGTGGCGACAAGAGAGGGGCGCAAAGACAACACGCCCCTTCGCCACTCAGAAGACCGTGACAGACATAGCACACCTTCACCAGCAGAAAGCAGGAGCCTTATAACAGGCGATACTCAGTCAAGGACTTCCAAGACTCGTCACTCCAGGTCTGAGAGAACGAGGACTGAAAGGTCATATACAGAGGGAAGCAGCTATCGCCCCTCGCATATGCACTAGACGATATCTAGGCACACAGAGTTGCCTAGATCAGCAGACTTACGGACAGTGCTCGAGGAAAGGGCCCGATGGAAGGAGGACACCAAGGCTCGCGACCCACGCAGAGTTTCAGCCCTACAGCGGTTGGCCCCTAGGACGCATGAGAGTATTGAGGTAGGGATGTCAATGCCACGCATTGCTTACGAATCAGCAGACAAAGTATTAGTAAGGTTACAGAGCTCGCCGTTCGTTCCGGCAATTGAGAACACACCACTACCTTCAGGCTTCCATCAGCTCAAATTCACCACCTATGAAGGGAAGACAGACCCCTATATGTACTTAAGCCACTTTCACCAGGTTATGGCAGTATACTGGCGGAACGAGGCCCTAATGTATATCCTGTTTCCATCTAGCCTTGGCGACCTAGGTCTAACCTGGTTCGAAAGATTGCCAGAAGGCAGCATAGCCTTATGGGCACAGTTGGCAGAAACGTTCGTGACCAGGTTCAGAACGAATACCAAGACGCTAGTGGAGATCGACCAGCTACTCTCTATTGACATGGGCGAAAAAGAAACATTGAGGTTTTACAACAGTCGCTATTGGGAGACCTTCAACCAGATTGGGGATTGCCCTACCAATCTCGCCATTGCACAATATAAACGAGGTTTACCAGTCGGAAACAAACTAAGGGACTTAATAACAATAATGCCACCCCTCACGATGGAGGCCCTAATGGAGAGAGTGCATTAACATATCCAAGTAGAGGAAGATGACGCCCGTGCTAAAGCAAAATTTGGCACAACAGCGATGCCAGATAAAAAGACTACAGCGAAAGTCAACACGGTGAAACAGCCAATGTAATGACCCTCACCCCTGTTTACCGATAACTGGGGCTGATTATCATTGATAATTGAACTGATTGAGTTACTGAACTGACTGACTGAAATCTGAACTGAATCGATTGAATATATATATGTTTGAATTGCATCCTATCTGTTTGACTGTGTGATTATCTGTTCATGTTTATATGTTTAAACTGTAAATTGAAGGCCTTATCGGTAGCCGAATCAGAAATTGGTTGATGTTTTAGGATCATCATAATTTATGTGATTTCATAATATACTTATTGAAAAAGTGATTTGGTATGATTAAATTAGATTAAAATGGGTGAAATTTCATTGTTACACTTATTTACCTTTTTGCCACACAAGTGGCCCACTACATAGACCATTGTTGAGCCTTAGTACACTCCATACCAAACATTTCATCAGCTCCTTTCTATGTTATTGCCGACCAAGTGAGAGAGAGATTGAGAGAATTGAGTTCATCTTGTGTTTTGCTTGGAGACTTAAAGAAATTGGAGGTTGAGTTCATAATTGAGCTTCTAGGCTTGAATCACAAGACATAAGGTAGAACATCCGCCTTCTTAAACTTGTATTTAAGATTGTTCTTGCATTGTTCATGTCAATTGGTGAGCTAAGTCAAGATTTGGTCTAATAATGTTGAATTGGAGCTCATTCCATGCATGCATGTTGGTATTGTTGGGTTTTAAGGTGATTTCATGGATAATTGTTACATACAAGTTCAAGTTCTAGCTAAGGTCCATGAAACCATCATGTTTTTGAAAGATTTGGCTCATTGGGGCATGTATTGAAGCTTTGAATTGATTTAAAACTCTTGCATGTCATGTTTGAATCATATTCATGAAATTTGGGTTGAAATTGGATTTAATTGAAACACCCTTGGGCTTTGATTTATCAAAATTGATCTTTGAATCATGTTATTCTATCTGTTTACAAATGTTTTCCAGAAATTTGGCCCAAGAAGATCGAATTTAGTGCATTTAAACTTGGTTTTTGGCTTGAAGGTGCAATCTGGGTTTTCCAGATTTTGCACTTCCGCTCGAGCGGGGAAAGTGGCGCTTGAGCGGGGAATTCGAGCATCCAGTACTTTGCACATTATAGTCCGCTCGAGCGGGGTATTTGGCGCTTGAGCGGGACCTTGTGTCTTGCGCTCGAGCGGCTATCGAGCGCCCAATCGAGCGTGATTTTTGAGCATCCAGTACTTTTTGGTCCGCTCGAGCGGGAAAGTTTACGCTCGAGCGGGGACCTTTATTGCATTTCCGCTCGAGCGGGGAAACCTGCGCTCGAGCGGGACTCTGTTTTTCTGAAAATTCTGAAAATGTTTTCTGAATACATCTTTGCATCCTCATCACATCCTAGGCATTCTTAGGCCTAGTTTAAGATATCTTAATGAGGATATAGATGTAGAACACACCGAGGCAATTAGGGATTAAATTATTATTATCCTTCCCAACTGTGTAGCTTAGAGTGTGTTCATTCTGTACTGTTTAGGGTTGGCATTTCCGAGGAGACGCTCTAGCCTACTGTAGCCCAGAACTCTGTGAGTAACAATTGTGTAAAGATATGTTCAAAATGATTATTTTTTGAATACTGAACTGTACTGTTTTCTGATCTGTCACTGTCAATGAAATGAATGTATGTCCTATATTCTGAACTGTATTGTGGCATCCTTAGCAACTACTGTTACTAACTGTTACTGTTACAGAGATCTCTGTGGGTTCTCTCGTTGGAACCACTACTGTTTACTGATTGATGGCCATCACTTACTGTTCAGTCTTTTAAGACCTACTGTTTACTATTATGCTAATGGATGTACCACATATGACTGTTTACTGTACTGAACAACTGATATACTGATTTAATGAACTGTTTTCATTACTGTAAGGACATTCATTCGAAACCTCTTTACGCATTGTGTTATTCACTGGGCTTTAGCTCATTGCTCATATATATATGTAGGTGTACAGGCACCGGACCAATGCTAGAAGCGTCGGGGTAAACTCCAGTTTTGTCAAGCCAACCACTGTGCTTCACTGCGAGGTTCCGAACCTGCCAAGCTTAGGCTATGGGGTGTTTTAGTTTCCTCCTTCTGTTCCGTTTTTGTAATACTGTATAGACTGATAGTACTGTATTGTCTTATGGGGATTAGGCCCCTGTTTTGTATGATTGTAAATATTGTGCATACTGTTCTGTACCGTATATATGTGAATGTATGAAAAGTCTTTTTGCATACAGACTGTCACAGCTCATTGGACATTGTTTTACTACTATATTGGCTTCCGCCATACCCCTGTACTCTGTTTTACTATTAAGCAGGCCTTCGGTAATCTCAGATTACTGGCCGGTTACAGTGCTAAACCCATAGGGGCGGGTTTGGGTCGTGACAGCCAAGCAGGAATGGGCGCGACAGGTGAGCCAACAGAGAGGACCCAGAAAAAAGGAACTTAAGAGTCCGCACTACCATTACCACAGTATTCAATAAACCTATCTGCCAGATTTTCAGTGAGATACGCAATGAACCTTTCGTCCTGTGGCCAACCAAGTTGGGAGAAGCACAAAAAGGCTATGACGAGAGGTCCCAGTGCACCTTCCATGATGAAAAGGGGCACTGCACTGAAAATTGCACGCCATTGAGGCAACATCTGGAGGAGTTAGTGGCAGCTGGGCACATAGACCAGTACATAGAAGGAGGGACACAGCCAGCCCTCCAAGACCTCAACAAATCAAATGGGATACCAGTCGACAGTCCACCCCAAGGCGTAATCAACATCATACATGGGATCATTGAACCTAAGCGGGTATGTGAACTCAGGGGGATGATCAAAAAGGCTGAACACTTGAGAGAGGTATTAAGTGCACAGCCTACCATCAAAAAGGGCAGAACAGAGGCTACAAATGTCATATCCTTCTCAGACAAGGATCTAGCAAGGCTACATTGCCCTCACAATGACGCACTGGTGGTGACTTTGCGCGTCAAAAATTTCGACATCAAATGGATTCTGATTGACCGAGGAAGCTCATGCGAGATAATGTACTACGAGACCTTCAAACAGGTGAAATTGGAGGACAAAGACTTGGTACTTGCGATATCTCCCCTTGTCGGATTCAACTCGATGCCAGAGTGTCACGACCCAAACCCGTCCCTATGGGTTTAGCACCGTAACCGGCCAGTAATCCGTGATTACCGAAGGCCTGCTTAACAGTAAAAACAGTAATACAGAGTAAAGGGGCTGGCGGAAGCCAAAACAGTAAATAAAAGATGTCCAATGAGCTGTGACAATCTGAATACAAAAAGACTTTTTGGAACATATTCACATTCAAAACCAAAACAGTATATACATACATCATATACAGACATTCAGGTTAGGGACCAAATCCCTACCATAACAGTACAGTGCAAGTCTCAACATTTATTACAGAACAGAGACAAAAGGGGGAATCTAAAACACCCTAAAATAGCCTTGGCTTTGAGGCACTCGGAACCTCGAAGTGAGGCACAATGGTTGGCTTTGACAAAACGGGAGCTTAGCCTGACGCTCCTAGCTTCGGTCTGGTGCCTGGACACCTACATATGTATATAAACAGTGAGCTAAAGCCCAGTGAATAACAGTTGTGTAAAGAGGTTAAGAATGAATGTCCTTTCAGTAAATAAACAGTCATAACAGTCACTTAGAAACTATAGCAGTCATATGTGGTGCATCCCATAGCAAAACAGTACAGTAGGTCTTAACAGACCGAACAGTCAGTTGATGGCCATCATAACAGTAAACAGTAGTGGTTCCAAACATGGGAACCGATAGAGATCTCTGTGACAGTAGCAGTAACAGTACAGTAACGGTAAATTACTATGGATGCCACGGATACAGTTTACAAATAGGACAAACATTCATTCATTAAACAATAACGTTTCAGTAAGCAGAATAGTTGATCATTCAGAAAAATAATCATAATTGAACATATCTTTACAACATTGTTACTCACAGAGCACTGGGCTATAAACAGCTAATGAGCGTCATCGGATGCCAACCCTACGCAGTTGCAGAACGAACACACACTAAGTTACACACTTGGGATTAACATCTTAGTCCCTAACTCGACTCGGTGTGGTTCTACATCAATATCCTCATTAAGATGCCTTAAACATGGCCTAGGAATGCCTAGGATAGAAAGAGGATGCAAAGATGCACTTTAAAACACTTTTCAAATTTTTCAGAAAACAGGGGTCTCGCTCGAGCGTGGCTTTCTACGCTCGAGCAGACATGCAGACAAAGGAGCTCCGCTCGAGCGTGACTTCCTTCGCTCGAGCGGACTGTAAACTTCAAGAAAAGTACTGGATGCATGCAATTCACGCTCGACGGACGCTCGACCTCCGCTCGAACGTGAGACTCAGGTCCTCGTTCGAGCGTGAACTCTCTTGCTCGAGCTCGAGCGTGGGTCTAAAATCTGGAATTTCCAAATTTATCCCTAAGCACAAAACTTAAGCATTTAAGCCTCAAACTCGATCCTTTTGGGCTAATTTTTTGGAAAACACTTAAAAACCCATAATACAACATGTTTCAAAGATCAATTTTGTAAAATCAAGCCCAAAGGTAAACCAATTGAACACCAATTTCAAATAAACTTCAAGAACAAGATGTACATTTAACATGCATGTGTTCAATTGAATTCAAAGCTACCAACACATGACCAAATGCAAGTTTTAGTTCAAGAACATGGTGAATTCATGGACTATAACAAAAATGTGGACATGCATGTGGAAATTCATGAAGAACAACTCCAAAATCCAAGAATATGTGCATGCATGCAAGAATTCACTCTCAAATTCAACTCTTTAAACCAATTCTTGACTTTAAACTCTAAATTACCATGAACCATCCAAGATACAACTCCAATTCACAAATGAGAGGATGAAATCTCTACTTTAGGTCTTGAATTTCAAGTAAGGAGGCTCAAATATGCAATCTCTCTTCAAGTCTTTTAATTTTCCAAGCCAATCTAGGTGAACTCAATTTCTTCCAACTCTCTAGCTCCCTCTCACGTTTTTGGTCTCTAGAGGAAATGAAGATGATGCATAAAAAATGTATAAGGCATAATAAGGGTGGGTTTTTAAGTCAATCCACTCAATGGCAATTTCGTAAATAACTTGAATTAATGCGATTTAGCTTTATTTAATCTAATTTAATCACACCAAATCAAATTTCAATTAAATCTACCATAAAATCACATAAATCCTAATTAGCATAAAATACCAATCAATTTTAGATTCGGCCGCCGATAAGGCCTTCAATTTGCAGTTTAAAACTTAAAACATGAACAGATTAATCAATTGATAAACAGATAGAAATGTAATCAAGCAACATACTCATGCAATCAGTTTAGGATTTCATCCTAATCAGTTACTCATCATGTTCAGTCACAGTTTAGCAATGATCAGAGGTGGGGGTTGTCACATAGAGTGGCCAGTAGGCAAGATAATCCTCCCAGTCAAGACAGGAACCACGACAAAACAGGTGGAATTCTGGATATTGAAAGTCCCTTCCACTTACAATATAATCTTAGGGAGAACATGGTTGCACGCCATGCAATCAGTAGCGTTAACCTACCATCAAGCATTGCGGTTCCCCAATGAAGCCGGAGTAATTGAAAAGGTCTTAGGAGGCCAAATTATGTCAAAACAGTGCTTCGTCACAGTAAATGACAATAGGGCTGCAAAAGGGTATGTACAGATGGTGGAAGAGCTAGAGAGCAATGAACTGTTTGTGGATGTTGGCAAGGCAGCCGAACAGAAGGCAGTGGAAGACTTGGTAGAGGTAAGGATAGATGAAAAGAACATAGAAAAGTTCTTTTTGGTCGGCTCGTCTTTGTCCAGCACTGAGAGAATAAAAGTCATGGAATTCTTAACCTCTAACATCGAAGTGTTTGCCTGGACACCATACGACATGCCTGGCATTGACCTAAACTTCATCTGTCACCAACTTAATATCCACCCAACTGCTAGACCAATTATACAGCGAACTCGCAGATCGGCACTCCACTACGCGGAGATAGTGGCGGAAGAAGTAGGAAACTTGCTGGAGACAGGAGCCATCAGAGAAGTGCACTATCCCAGGTGGATCTCCAATACTGCAGTAGTGCCAAAGAAAAACAAAAAATGGCTTGTCTGCGTGGATTACAAAACAGTCAACAAGGCATGCCCAAAGGATAGTTTTCCCCTACCATGGATAGACCAACTGGTAGACCTGACTGCAGGACACAATCGACTCAGCTTCCTTGATGCGTACAGAGGTTACCATCAGATCGCCATTGTTTGAACCAGACCAGGAGGTCACATCCTTTACAACGCCTAGAGGATTGTATTGTTACAAGGTCATGCCCTTTGGCCTAAAGAACGCAGGGGCTACATTCCAACGGATGGTTACCAAAATGTTTGAACCATTGTTAGGCAGAACAATGGAGGCTTGCATAGATGACATGGTGATCAAAAGCAAGGATGAGAAGGATCATCTTAGGGACCTAGATGAAATGTTTCAAATTCTGAAGAAGAACAAGTTGCGTCTAAATGCATCCAAGTGTGCATTCGGCGTAGGATCAGGCAAATTCCTAGGCTTTCTGGTAACCAACCGAGGTATAGAAGCAGACCCCTCTCATATCAAAGGGATCCAGGACCTTGAGAGGCCCAACACAGTCAAAGAGGTGCAGCATCTCACTGGCCTAGCAGTCGCGCTTAACCGGTTCATAAGTCGGTCGTCAGACAGATGTCGACCATTCTTCCAAGCATTAAAGGCCAAGTTTGAGTGGGATGAGGAATGCGACCGTGCCCTAGAAAGCTTGAAAGAGTACATGTCTTCTCCACCGTTGTTAGTAACCCCAGTGCCTGGAGAAGAGCTCTTTTTGTACTTAGCAGTTTCACAGCATGCAGTCAGCGCAGTGTTGGTCAAGCGGAAGGAATCCAACATCTGTCTATCTTTTATGTTAGCAAAACCTTGCTAGCTGCTGAAACAAGGTACCTGTCATTAGAAAAGCTAGCATTAGCTTTGATGATGGCCTCAAGAAAGCTGTCGCACTATTTCTATGCTCACACCGTGATCGTCCTAACAACTTTTCCATGAAAGGCCTTGTTTAAAAGGGCGGATTTTTTTGGGCGAATCTTGAAATGGGCGGTGGAGTTGGGGTAGTTCGATATCAAGTTCCAACCCAGAACAGCAATAAAAGCCCAAGCTTTAGCAGACTTTGTGGCTGAATTCACATCAGGAAGTCATCACATCTGCCTAGTCGATTTAACCGACACAACCGAAATAAAGAGGGAAAGTGCCGCTGGAACTGCGCAGCCCCTAATACAGGATGCCCAACCACATTGCAAGCCACACAAGATTGAGGACATGAGGGAAGAAGCAAACCACGCTGTTCCCAGCGAAGACTCATCAAAAAGTAAAGACTTGGGGCAATCAGACAATGAAGATCAAACCCCAACAGCAGGCATGGACTTGGAAAAAAACATTGGCAACACTTTTGATCCCAAGACATCATCCGATCCCTCTTTTTGCTGGAAGCTATTCGTAGGAGAGATGTGGAAGCTTTTCGTGGATGGAGCATCCAATAGACATGGTGCAGGACTTGGCGTAGTCCTCATCTCACCGGACGGCCTAACAATTGAACCAGCAGTCAACCTTGGCTTCCCAGCATTAAACAATGAGGCAGAGTATGAGGCACTTTTAGCAGGCCTAAAATCAGCACTTTTCATGAAGACCACCGAGCTAATGGTTTTCAGCGACTCCCAGCTAGTAATAAACTAGATTTCAGGCGACTACGAGGCAAAAGATGAGAGGATGACCAAGTACCAAGAGCTGGTCAGGAAGGAGATCATGAAGTTCGAAGTAGTACGAATAGAGCAGATCGACCAAGAAGAAAACAGTAGAGCAGACGAGCTGGCAGGTTTTGCTTCAATGGCAAAAACATCTATCCCACATCCATTACTGATCGACTTCTTACCCAGACCAAGTATTGAAGAACCCGAAGTAACTGAGGTATGTTGTGCCGAACTGGGCCCTTCATGAATGGATCCCATTATAGTATTCTTAAAAGACGGCATCTTACCTGAAGAGAAGAAAGAGGCCAACAAAATAAGAGCAAAGTCATAGTGATTTTGGCTCTCTCCATCATTGGCGTTATACAAAAAATCCTTCACAGGACCTTACTTGAAATGTGTCTACCCTAGCAAGGTCGAGGCATTTTTGTTCGAGATATATGAAGGCGTATGCGGAATCCACCAAGGGGGAAGATCATTGGCTTACAGAGCAATCTCACAAGGATATTGGTGGCCATACATGCAGGCAGATTCTGAGAAGTATGTCAAAAGGTGCGAGAAATGTCAAAAGTTCGCACACCAGATACACCAACCAGCCAGAGAGCTTTTACCATTAACTAGCCCATGGCTCTTCGCAATATGGGGCCTGGACATAGTGGGACCACTTCCAACAGCACCCGGTAACAGAAAGTTCTTTCTCGCAGCAACAGACTACTTTACAAAATGGGTGGAGACGGAATCACTCATATCAATAAAGGAGAAAGATGTTAAGAAGTTTGTCTGGCAGAATATCATAACTCGGTTCGGCATACCCAAGGCTCTAATATCCGACAATGGCACTCAGTTCGATGGTAAAATCTTCAGGGGCTTTTGCGAGGAATATAAGATAGAATTCTACAACTCCACACTAGCATACCCTCAAGCAAATGGCCAGGCAGAAGCGTCAAACAAAGTAGTGTTAGATGGTTTGAAGAAAATGTTAGAGAAAGCAAAAGGCAAGTGGGCTGAGGAACGTCTTCATGTTTTATAAGCTTACCGTACTACACCTCGGCGGTCAACTGGTGAAACGCCTTTTTCCTTGGTTTATGGCATGGAGGCAGTAATCCCATTGGAAGTAGGCCTCCCCACTATTAGAAGTGAAAATTTTGACCCAGACTTAAATAAAGAAGCCATAACCTTGGAACTCGACCTACAGAGGAGAGAAGGGAAAGAGCTCTAGTTCACATTGCCTTATACCAGCAGGAGTTATCCAGAAAAATATAACAAAACAGTTCATCTGAGGCAATTCAAGATTGGGGATTGGGTATTACGCATAGTAATGGACAACACTTTGGTACCCGGAGATGGCAAATTGGGACCTAACTAGAAAGGACCATACAAAGTGGTTGGTTTAGCAGGAAAATGGGCATATCACTTGGAGGATGGAGACAGCAAGGCTATTCCCAGGCCATGGAACACTGCCAATCTCAAGTTATTTTATTTTTAGCTTTTTCCTAGAATATTTGTATTTTTTTCCCTTTTTCAAATAAAACAAGTAGTTTTTTCGGCATGATTCTTTCTATTGTAAAAGTTGTTCTCAGTCATTGCCAGCAAGGGGCAAACAGAAAGTTTGGCAGGAATAAACCAAACAAGTTAGCTTTCTTCAGCCGAGATCAGGATCTAGGCTGAAGAACGTTGGCCGAAATAACCAACATTTGATCTCTCTTCAGCCGAGATCAGGATCTAAGTTGAAGAAGGTTGGCAGGAATAACCAACATTTAGCTCTTTAGCCGAGATAAGGATCTAGGCTGAAGAGGTTGGCAGGAATAACCAACATTTAGCTCTCTTCAGCTGAGATCAAGATCTAGGCTCAAGAAGGTTGGCAATAACCAACATTTAACTCTCTTCAGTTGAGATCAGGATCTAGGCTGAAGAAGGTTAGCAGGAATAACCAACATTTAGCTCTCTTCAGCCGAGATAAAGATCTAGGCTCTAACATTTAGCTCTCTTCAGCAGAGATCAGGATCTAGGCTGAAGAAAGTTGGCAAGAATAACCAACATTTATCCCTCTTCAGCCGAGATCAGGATTTAGGCTGAAGCAAGTTGGCAGGTATGGCTAACAAAAAGTGAACTGATTACCGAGTATTTTGACCGCATAGAAACCAAGCAAAGAGTGTTCTCATACAATCAAAAATGAAAAATAAATACAAGTGTAAAGTGAACCGAACAAAAAGACTGGAAAATTGAAGACTTCAATTCATAACAAAAAGATCCACTACAAGAGGGGCTTAAGCCGGTTACAAATCCTTTCAAGAGTAACAGAAGAAAAACAAGGTCAGGCAAATAGGTCGTCCAAATCTGCATCCAGATCAACCTGAGCTTCACCACTCGGTAGCCCGGTTTCAGTAGGTAGGTCGGTCACAGGCGCATCATCAACCATACTTGACACTGGTGGCTCCACCCGAGCTGACAGAACAGTTTGGCAACCATGGTCCGAGGTAACAGTTGGGGCATTGTCTGGTTCTGGGGATTCTTCCCCCTCCTCATTTTGAAGTAACTTCTCTTGAATGTAATTGGCATAATCTGCCATATAGCTTGGAATGAAGTGAGGATGAGGGTTTTGGAAGACCTCGGTTTCTTGACCAAAACCGAGCTTTGATACGGCTGCCTTCCATCCGCATTTGAAAAATATGTCCTTTGTAGCTTCACACTGTAGGACATAGGTGGCCTCCGATTCTTTATAGCTACGGTCTTCAGCATCTTTCATCTTCTTATTCAGCTTGGCAATCTCTGCACCCTTATTCTTCTTAAGCTTGGCCAACTCGCGCAGATAGCGGTCTTTTCTTTCAGCCAGGGCTTTCTGCTTATCCGCTTCCGCCAAGTTGACCAGCTCGGTGAGTCAGGCGACTTCAGATTCAAGCTCGGTCATTTTTTGCCTAGCCCCGTTTAGCTCGGCTGTCTTGGTATTGGCGTCTGCAATAGCCAGCCGTGCTGTCTTACGCAGCTCTAGCACACACTTGTGAGCAACGTGATTCTTTTGCATGGCCTGCAAGAAGGAAGATAACAATTATGACTGAAATCGAGCAAACAGATGTGTGAATTGAAAAAACGAATAAATGGAGCACTTACCAACACCATCAACTTAGTGGCCGAGCGAATAACTTTTAGCTCGGTCAGATGATTGCGGTGCTCCATGTCGGCTGGCAGACACACGCTCTTGGCAAGGTTGAAGGCAAGCGTGTGGTCCTTGTCTGCAACCACTGAGTCGGTGTTTGATATAGTGCGGTTCTTGTACGTCATTTTTGGAGCCCACTCCGAAGGGCTAGCTCGGTTGGAATGCACGGGCTCAGGGTTCGGCATTGTGGTATCGGGAAGCATGATATCCTTATCAACCAGGCGTTGTGGTTCGGCTGAAGTGGTTCGTACACGTTTGCTTGGCCGAGATGTGGAGGGCCTTGCAGTTGGAAGGGCCACTACGGTATCACAAGACTGGCCAGTTGGCTCTAGCCCGGCTTGAGCTTCACCAGTGGTTTGCTCGGTGATGAGCGCTCGCACGGCTCTTTTCTTTGCCATTTCTTATTCCTCTGTGTAACATGCCCGGGGGGTACCCGCGCGCGTTAAACAGTTCGAACTCCCGAGATCTCTTTGATCTCAAGTTTCACGAGTGCAATGTGAAACGTAGATGAGAGTCCAGATTTGGCAACTTTTATTGAAAATCCATTTTATTGCAATTTTGTTAAAAATGGACTGCGTCATCAGAATTTAGAGTCGCCACCTAATATTTTGGGAAATTAGGAAACCCATGACTCAGTGCCAAGGCCACTGTTCATCGTAACCAAGGATGCTTGGTTCGGAACCTTAGGTATGAGAGGGGAAGGTCAATAATGAGCACCCCCGCTCACCCGATCAAAAGATCGGCCTCTACTAAACCATGATATGACTTTTATTTTCTTTATATGTTCATGTTCTGATTAGTTACTAAATCCTAAAATTTACTATGTGAAGCATACAAGTATAGACTAGTTTGCTCAAATTGGAACAATTCAATCTCATGTTTGTTTTGAAAACGGTTTGATTTTGCCACCATCAAGTGGGCTTAAAGTTTGTGAATTTGCCACTACAACGTGGGCTTAAACGTACATTCGTTGAATCATTCCAATTCAAGCAACAAGCCTTCATCCACAGGCATTCAAACAGTTTATATCAAGTAAGCAAGTAGCCTCATGGTAGGATGCTAAACATAGTAAGAAAAACACACACAAATGGGATGCTAAAGCATAAAAACTTACAGATTTACCGACGTCCCTCGAACAACTACAAAACAAAAGTTAGTAAAATATGCATGATCTTATATACAGGATCCTAATGCAATTCACTCATGAGATGCACTAAAGATTCGGCTTCTAAGATATGACATGTAAAACATTGCAAAACATGAGATAGCGCACAAAATCATGGGATAATCAATTAAAGCATGAAGATGCAAATTTAGCCGAATCTTAATGCATGGAACATGGATGTAAAGCAGGGATATGCATGGCATGTCAGATATATACATACACACAGTTAGGGAAAGCGATTAAAGAATAGGATAGAAAGAAGCGGGGTGGGGGAATTATTACAATACTTGAATTATTACAGATCCGAATGAGGGAGAGAGGAGAATAATAAAATAAAATAAAATCTCACAACACTCAAAATAAAAATAAAATAAAGAACTGCATCACTGGCACATTTCACTCATTTTCGCATGTCCCGGGTTCCGCAACATCGCATGATTCACATTTTCTAGATTCAAGCGGCAAACCAAGGCACGGATTTGAAATCTGACTAGCATGGCTTATAGGGAAATCACTATTAAATGATGTGCAAATTTCCTCTCGAACATCTTCTACATGTCGTGTATATGAAAGTGAAATGAAGTCGACTTTGTTACGAGTCCCCCAATTTGATATAGCCTGTTTGCCTCTGCTCCATTGATGACTTTGTTACATCCAGAATATCATCCACTACCTGAAACAACAACCCAATACACCTTGCAAACTTCCTTAATTTCTCTACCTGTTGTTCGTCTCCACCCCCCAATATTGCACCCAGCACAACCGAAGCTTCCAGCAATGCAGCAGTCTTGTGTATGTGAATGAATGTAGAGAGAGAGAGAGAGAGAGAGAGAGAGTTCTGCCGTGTGCTAGAGAGAGTGGTTTTGTTGTTCAAGACAGACTCAAACACCCACTGTCATCTCTCTTTCTCTCCCATGGGTGGTGTATGGGTGTGTGTAGAGATAAAGTTGGTGTGGTGTGTGAGTCTCTAGAGAGAGAGAGAGTGCCATGTGAGGGTGTATGTCTTCTCCCCCCCTAACCCGTGTGCCTATGTATGTGTGTGCTGGGTGTGTTGTGTGTTAGAGAGAGAAGAGAGAGCCCGTGCTTGTGTGTACATGGTCCATGAGGTGAGAGAGGGTCTGTGAGAGTTGTGCTGGGTGTGGTGTCTTGTGTGTCATGTGCGTGTGAGTGTATGCTGTGTGTGTGTGCATGTGTCATGCATGGGTGTGTGTGTCTATCAATCCCGTGGGTGTGTATGCATGTGTGTGAGCTTGGCTGTGATACATAGGTGGTGTGGTGGGTTTGCCGTGGCTGTGTTGGTGGTGTGTGGGTGATAGTGTGGGACTGTGTGGGAGGGAGAGAGAGCTCGGTCTTTTGCTGGGTTTGGTGAGTTGGTGGTTATGGCCACGGTGGTGATCCAAAGAGAGAGGTGCCGAGGTGTGTGCTATGTCTTGGCTGTCATGGTGTGTGTATCTCCCCTTTGCATGTGTCTCTCCTCGGTGATGAGTGTGTGAGTGTATGCTGTCCCTCCCCGTCGGTGTGTATGAGGGAGCCTTGTGTATCTCTCCTTTTCACTCACTCCCCCCCCTCCGTCTTCTTGACAATGAATGTGCCCATATATCCTATGTCTCCCCGGAGTCTCTTTGTGTTTTTGGTCTTTTTTTTTTTTCTTTTTTTTTTTTAGAGAGAAAACCCTCCTTTTGGTCTCATCAAAAAGCAAAAAGCTCTAGAGAGAGAGAAGAGCCGTGCACCTCTATTATTATTTTTTTATCTTTTTTTTTCTTTGTTCACTCCACCAATTCTTGTTTTTTTCATGTGCTGCCCTCTCCAACCCCATGTGCTGTATTTTTCTATTCCAATAACCCCTCTGTTGGAGCCTCCTTCATCATTGTATTCTATTCCCTCTTAGAAGGCATTCCACTATCCACACTTCTTTACACACAATCTTCCACCGAATTAAACAGACCACTCACTTCTATTTTTTTATTCTTTGTTTTTATTATCACCTGACCATTCTTTTCTTTTCTCTATTATGCTCCACCCAAAAATACTATGATAATACTATATTTTTTTTTTATTTTTCTTATTTTCTATTTTTTTGTTTTGTTATTTTCTCATTTTTTATTTTTTTTTGTTTTATATGCACACACCTAATTTAATATGTACACACACATAAAATTATAAAACACTACAAATTAACAAAATATTAGTGATGGCCAAAATGGGTGAGGTTTGGAATTTAAAACTTCAATTTGATTTTTCTGGTGAGGATGGTCAAAATAAAATGCCCAAGTCTTAGGGTCGGTCAAAATGGGGTGTCTACACTCTGTTAGCGGGATCAGCCTGATTTGGGGGAGTGTGGGATCTGGTTCAGGTGATGGCTCGAGGAGAAAGTCTGTCACCTTGGTCTTCCTCCTTCCGCTATATTTGTAGATCGGTTCGAAGTTAAGTAGTTCGGCCCAACCTCGATGACGATATCGAAGCGCGGCGCGGAAAGCATCTAGGTTGGGGTACTGGTATTGTGACTTTAGCTGGTTCAATTCTACGTAAGGAGAAAGACAACGGTTAGCACAGTGTGAGAGTTACAAACAACAAGAGCAAAAAAAAAAAAAAAAAACTAAGCCGAGGTATTCATATCGGCTGTTCCTTTATTCCAGTTAATACTGTAGCCCGGTATCTGGGCTTCCTGGTCTTCAAAATTGCCAGAAACCCAGAAGAAGTCGTTGTCGTTCACATCTTTGCTCAGTGTATTTTTAATTATTTTCTCTCAGTGTTTTCTTATTCTTAAATAATATACCCAGCCGTTTTCATTTTGGCCGAGTGAGTATTGATGGAATAACTCGGCCAAACCGAGGTTGAGGCCAAGCCGACGGTTTAGTTCGACGATACCGTTTATTATTCTATACGAATTTGAGGAAAGTTGGGTGGGGCAGAGTCTTGTCTGCCTAAGGAATTCACACAGGAGAGGCTGAACGGGAAATCGAAGACCAGCTTCTACAATAGATATTACGGTAAAGGGAACGAAGCCCGGTTTTCCCCAGGGGGTGGTAGCTAGTTCAGCTAATGAGAGATGTACATCATCAGGAATGTGATAGTCCTTTCGGAACTCGGCTATCACTCCAGGTGAGTCCACTAGGAATCGGTATTTACCCATTTAACTTAAGATGTAAATAAATTAAGCCTAGCTCAGGGCGACTGAGGCTTTAGTTGGCTCGGTTGAGCAAAGCTGCCTAGGGACAGGGTGCAAGGATGTGCCTGGCCAACCTAGTCAAGTCTGCAAAGTGGAAATAAGAAGTGTTATGCCCAGACAACTGGATCGGACTAAGTAAACAGTCAATTTACAAAAAAATTGTAAAAGCTTAGCTCAGTCACATGCGGGAAACGTGGTGCTTTCAGTTCGGTCGAACAGAAGGGCTAACACGACCTTTAGCTCAATTGGAGGTCAGTTTGCAGAGTTTTTAATTCGGTCGTAAACACAAGGGATGGCTCCAAGTTCTAGTTCGGTCATTGGGTGAGGTTTCCAGTTCGGTCTAATACGCACCTATGGCAAACAAGTTCCTATCTCGGTCGTGGTGTAATTTTGGATCAAAAGCATCACATTTCAAATTGTTAGTGAATCCATTGGAGGGTCTATCATGTGCTTTTTTGGAACTAAGTGGTTCTTACTCATTGATGTGAAACCTATACTAGTGTGTTTTGAAAAACGTACATATACTATGCTATATATTGCTATATACTATGCTATATATTGCTATACTATGCAAAAATAAATGGAAAGGAAAAAGAATAGAACCACTTACAGTTTTTGGGTGAAATGATGGAGATCACGACTGTAAGGATGGCAGTGAAAACACAAGCTTCGCAGGAACTATGGTCGTAAAAATGGAGGCTCAGAGAACAAGTGCGAGAAGATGAACAGTGGTGTGTTTTGTTCAAAAAGCAAGGTTTTTGTATAAAGCATAGGTTTGGGTGGGACTGTTCAAAATTTGCGAGGTACAAAGACGGCTGTGACAGTTGTATTGGACCAATGAAAGCAAGCCACGTGTCCAGGGGAATGGATAACGATTCAGATGTACTTGTGAGGCGAATCGACATACTGAGTTAATTGACAAGACGTTTCTGAAACCGAGTAAATGGGTAACCCGGTCGAGAACGAGCTCGGTGGTATTACTTATTTTAATTCGGTTGGCTTAGCTCGGTTGGAGAAGAATAATCCCAAATCATGCGCTGCAGATGGAATTAAGGGGTAATTGAGAGGGTAATTTATGTAAAGCTTGGGCCAAGCTAAGACCGGTAGAAGGTGGGCCGAGCTGTGGACCAAGCTGGATGGACTTTGCAAATTGGGCCCTGTTAGCTCGGCCAGAAAGGACTACATTTTAGCTCGGTCTAGGTGATTTGAACAGAGGTGTAGATGAACGGCGACCGAGCTAAAAATCGCTCGTAAAAGCGTCGAGCTAAGTGTGTTTAAAGGTTAAAGATAGCTCGGTCGTATTGTCATATTACCGCGGTAAGACCATCTCACTTGGTTAGGCAGTGAGGGAGGTGTAGAACGATGAGCATTACCTTTTTGATTCCTAGGAGGACTCTACATTGGAGAAAAAGAGTCCTACTAGGATTGTGCCACACGAAATCTATAAAAGCTCATAGCAGGACCTATGTGCAGGTATCACAACTTTGATTCTCGAATATACAGAACTTTTGTCTATTTGTCTATTTTGCTGACTTAGGCGTCGGAGAGGTATCCGGCACACACCCGCCGGCTAGCTCATGTTTGTGTTTTTAGGGAATAAAGCGACGACGTTTGGAGGGAGCACAAACTTGATCAACAGGATTATACGAGAAGATTATTTCGTGCTCGTACAAATATTATTGCCAATTATTGAATTTCTTTTGTTTCAAATTTGTGATTAACAAGTGCCCATCCTAAAGTAATTTGCTAGCTCCACCACTGCCACTGCCCACTTGTGAGGGCCCCATTTAAAGGCAAAACAAATGCCCTATATGGAGAGACCACATCCCCAAACTCTAAGATGTACCTACTAGGCCAACCCTTGATGTGGTTTTAGGCAAAACATTTGCTCCTTGTTCCAATATAAAAATACTAATCACATTTAGGCCTGGTTTGGCTTATACTATATAAGCCAAAAAGCCAAAAAGTTACTCCAAAATCCAAAAAGATATCACTATTCACCAAAAAAAAAAATTTTAATTTTTTTCTGCCCAAGTACACACCGAATTGACAACAAGCCAGTTGCTGTGCAGCGACAGTGCACCTAAATGAAAGGATTGGGTGTGATTTGCACACACACCGCTGTTCGACCTGTGGGGCCTATCACGGATTCCGTTTTGATAATCTGAACCGTTAAATGTGTAGAACTCGTCAAGTACTATGTGTCTGCAAACAATCACATTGATCGGATATCGATAACTATATGATCAAATCAGTTATGTACAACAAATGGATGGTGTTATAATTAATGATTGAAAAATAAATAAGTCTGATCAGATAGCTATCGATATCCGATTAACGTGATTTTTTGTAGATATATAGTGTTCGACGAGTTACACACATTGAACGGTTCAGATTATTAAAATGGGACCTGTGATGACCCCCATGGGCCAAACAAAATCGTCCAGTGCTTTGTACAAAAATTAGGCAATAATTTCCATAGCCAATTCACTCCAGCCGGTTGTACGGCTGGGGCCCACCTCTCACTAATCATCTCTTACACACTTTTTTTATACAATATTTTAATACACATTTTTCCATAAAAAGTCAAAAAGTTAACCCAAACCTCCATATTTTTTTCTCAACTTTTTTAGTCCAAAAAGACAAAAAGTGCACTTTTTTAGGACACCCCAAACCAGCCCTTAATTAAACCCCACTTGAAATATAATTAAAGATCTCTTTAGACGTAATCAAAATAATAATCACAATCATAATAAGTCAACTATGTCATAGATTCGTCTCAACAAGACGAACTAGAAAAGTAAAAAATTTTGACATAACAAAGGGTTTGGCTTCTCTCAAGCGTTTGGGTTTAGTATGCCCATTTTGGAATCGATTTCAGTGATCTGCCGTTTATTTTTTAGAATTTGTTAAGTAATCAAGATAATTAGATATCGATAGTTATATATTTGGATCACATTTATTTTAAAAAAATGGACGACAAATATAATTTTAAGAATAATCATATATTTTTTGTAATACAAATTTGATTCAAATATATAGTTACCGATATTCGATCATTTTGATTTTTTCCATGGATATTCTTCTCAATAAATCTTAAAAAGTGAACGGTTTAGATCACCGAAATTAATCCCAAAATGGACATACCAAACCTAAACACTCTCTCATGTTGTGATCGCCAACCTAAGAGTCATTGAAGACAAAAAGAATACAAAAAAAAAGACGTGTCTTTTTTAGGTGTTCCAAAACTAGCATGGAGGTGTTCAAAAAAAGAAAAAGAGAAACACAACTGAGTTATAACTAAGCATCATAATTAAATATCACTTGAAGTTTTTTTCATAATTAAAATAACAATCATAATAGGTAATAAGTAAGTCATAATTAATATCATAATAAATCATAATCAAATATCAAAAGATTATAACTAGAAGCATATGATATATACCTTATTTTGAGATTTTTATCATAAAATTTCTCTAAATCTACGCATGCATCGATTTAAAGTGACTTCTATTTCAAAACAATAATTATAGAAACAACGAAGTAAATATAATTTTTCTTATGTAAATATTACACGTCATTCCATATATATTCTACTATTTGTATAGAGCATTACAAAATCACTAATACAAAAATAAGAAAATATGAATAAATTACACTTTGTCTTTTTTATATTTGGCCATTTTCTTCCTTTGGCTTTTCAAGTTTATTTTTTTCCAATTTGATCCTTCATGTTTCACATTTTTTTCACTTTACTCCTAAAATTAATTTACGTTCAAAATTAGACAAACAAATACTATAATAACTATTACATAACATAAAAAATATACTATTATATTGGAATATAAGTTTATATTAGAGGTATGGGTCATATATAATAAAATATTTTTATATCACGTAATTGATAATATGTTATTTTTTGTCTAATTTTTAATAAAAATTAACTTTAAGAGTAAAGTAAAAAAAATTTAAATATGAAGGGTAAAAGTGAAAAAAATAAATTTAAAAAGTCAAAGTAAGAAAGTGGTTAAACATAAAAGGACAAAGTGTAATTTGTCCAGGAAGGTACTGTGGATGTTTGGGAAGTGAGTTTTTATGTAGGTTTTTTTAGTTGTAGGATATTATTGGAGAATTTTTTTTTTGTGTTTGGAAAGATAGTTAGGTTTTTTTTGTGGTTGGATGTAATGTTTGTGAGAGAAAAAGTGAAATGATTATGGGATTGGATGTGATATTTTGTTTGGATGTGTTTTTTTTTTATTTTGCAAAAAATTTATCTTTTTATAAAAAATAAAAAATAAAAAATAAAAAAAAACCCAAGTTCAAGACTTCCCAAAAAAAAAAAACCCAGTTAGACTGCGGTTAAGAGAGACTGAAAAAAAAATATTGCAAAGTTTTGGAATTAGCTTTGCAGGCACGAGAGAGAGAGAGAGAGAGAGAGAGAGGGGCAGACAATGCATAGTACAGACCGCCCAATTCATATAGAAGAAAAAGGCAAAGGGTTCGTTGTTATGATCGCCCCCTTCCTTTTCAAACTATGCATGTACCCACTATTTGAGAGCAGAGCTTTTTTATATATATTAAGTGGTCTAATGTCATTTGAGCTTTATAGTTTTTACCAACCAAGCCTTTTTTTTTTTTTTTCTTTCTACAAAGCTCTCTCTGTTTTCTTCTCTTTCTTCGCTTTCAGTTTCAGAAATCTCTCATGGCTTCCATTACTTCAGCTTCACCAGCTCTTTTTGCCACCCTTCCTTCCACTCCCAAGCTCAAATGCAGCATCAGACAAGCTACCGATTTCTCTTCCATGGTATGTGCAATCTCTAATCTTTTCTTTTTTTTTCCCTTTGTTTATTCCTTCCCATTTTTTAAATGAATAAAGTAATTTCTATTAAAAAAAAATTCATGACTCGAATTTGTGCCACTAAGATCTTAAGACTCGTTTGATTGGAGATTTAGAAAGAAAAAGAAAAAGGAAAAAAATGTGTAAAATTAAATGAAATATAAATAAATATATATATATATATATATATATATATTTTTACATTTCATTTATCCTTTCTCTTTTTCTTTTAACTGTGTGGTGGGTCCAATTTTTCTGCTTGGAGAGATGGATTAGACCCATCTAGTTCAGTCCATCACTAGGTCTATATCGATGATTTAATACTGTGTTTGGTTGAGAAATTTGGAAAAGAATTTAGAAAAGAAAAAAAAAAAGGTGTATGAAATTAAGTGAAATGTATATATTTTTTATTTACATTTCACATTCATTTTCTATTTCTCTTTCTAAATCCTCTCTCAAATCTTTCAACCAAACACATCATAGTGAATTGGTTTAGTTAATTCTCAAAATGAAAATAAACTATTTTCCTTCTTCCAACTTTTCAAAAAGAGAAGAAAATAGAAGAAAAAAAATGTATTAGTCTTGATGATTTGAATCAATTTTTACTGGATTGGATGCAGGGTGGGATGAAACAACCGCCAAAGATTCAAATCACAAAGGCAGCAGAAAGATCTTTCCAACTCCGCCGTTGCTTCAAGAACACAATTTCATGCTCCACTGTAATACTCAAAATTCATTTCTATGTACTTATAAGCAGTACTCTTAGCAAGTTTATGAAGAAGGTTAATAATTAATATATATATGTATATATATTTTGTGTGTGTGAAGCAGGCTCAACCAGAAACTCTGGAAATAGTGCAGAGCACAATAGCAAAGCAACTGTCAATTGATGAAAGCACTGTTAGCCCCCAAACCAAGTTTGCTGATTTGGGTGCTGACTCCCTTGACACTGTATGCCCCCCCAACCCCAATTCTCTATTTGCAACATCATTATCTTACATTGAGTTTTTCTTTTTAAAATTTTTATTTTTTAATTTGTAATAGATTATTTACATTACATTAAAGTCTAACAACCCAACAATTACAATCTCAACACAAGAAATAACACATAATAACAAGGAAATATGAAATCGAGCAAGAGGCCCACAACGATAAGAAATAATCAATAATTGAATGACATCTCAATTGAAAGTATAAAGCGGTGCCAATTGGGCAAGTCTCAATTGTGTCTTAAATTGCATAGTTTTTTTTGGGAACATATAGTCTTCCAGTTTTACGTATGCTACGTAGTTGTCGGGTTAGAACCCTGAGGGTACCTTCAAGGGTAGTGACAGATTTATCTAGTCTTGTTGAAACACCATGAGACTGTATGCTAAACCAATAGTATTTTGTAATTTCTCCATATATTTCTTGTTTTCATAGTCCTATCCTATTAGTGAGCACAGCTAAAATGGTATTCTGAAACAAACAAGATAATTACTCCCATGTAAGAGTTATATAACCTTGATCAACTAGAACAACCGAGTTAAATTTCTTACATTGCATAGTTACAAGTAAAACATTCAACATTTGAATTTTAGCACCTATTGAGATTGATACTACTAATGAAAATGAAAATTAATTTACAAAACTCATAATTGATAGTTATGCACAATGCTAACTTACAAAAATACATGAAATTCAGGTTGAAATTATGATGGCACTGGAAGAAAAGTTTGGAGTGTCAGTCGGAGAAGGTGGTGCTGAGAATATTGCTACAGTTCAGGATGCTGCTGATCTGATTGAGAAAGTGAAGGCTGCTTCAGCTTAATAAGTTTTGATCAAATTCAAAACAAAACTGCTTTTCAAAAACATATCTAAAATTATATGATTAGGAAGTGAGTTATAACACTGCTTCGCATTTTTAATGTTTTCTTAACACAATTTGAGATTTTGATGCATGTATTGCCGAAGCCATCTACTAGCACTTTCAAATTTTCCTTTGCAACGAAGGATTTCAAATAAGTGAAAATTTTATCTAAATTTGAATGTTTGTCGAATAAAATAGTCATGGACGTGCCTTGCAGGCACAAATTTTGCTCTATTATTCTGTTTGATTGCCAATGTGTTAGACTAGTGGATTATGGATTTTGTCAACAAGTTTCTACACAAAACCAAAATCGAAGCACAGCCTAAAAGAAATTCATGCATTTTGCTTCTATGTGTTGCGCGTTGTCTTGATTATTCAACTGTCAACACAAATGTTTTCATAAGAGATACCCATTTAGTTAAGTTTTTAATTGTTCTAAAAATTTAAGATTAGACTTCTCTTAAGTTGGTCGTCTCAACAAGTGTTTGGACTTGGTACGGTTATTTTAGGACTGATTTCGATGATCCGAACTATTCACTTTTTAAAACTTATAGTGTAGAATATTCATGCAAAAAATAAAATGATCGGATATCGGTAACTATATGTTTGAATCAAATTTGTTTTATAAAAAATGAATGGCTATTCTTAAAAATATATTTGTTATTTATTTTTTTAAAATAAATATAATTCAAACATATGGTTATTCATGTCGAATCATCTTAATTTTTTTATATGAATATTATATTCAATAAGTTCTAAAATATGAATGATAATCAATTTCACTAACCTTTTAAGCTAATGTAGAGATGCAAACATTTGTACATAAAGAAATAAGATTTACCCAGCCTAAATTTTGATACCATGTTAACAATTGTCCCAAAAGATTAAAGATTCGTACATAAATAATCCCATCAATATATATCAAGACATTCAACATACATATATATATATATATATATATTTTATCAGGACTATACTTTCACTCTTAACATACTACCTTTTTAAATCTAGAAGAAAAATTATAGGTGCATCAAATCTAATCACAAAATAAAACACAATTTTTTCACAGATCTACTCTATCAAAGAGCGTTGTCAAGTTATGAGTAATTTTCAATAACCTAACCATCTTATGATTATAAGTCATAATACATGGCTTCAAAAAAGTTTCATTGCAAGAAGATTCAGAATACCATATTTACAAAGATATAAAAAAAAAAAAATTTAAAAAAAAAAAAACAGAAACAAAATATGTACAAAATTTCCAAGAAAAAAGTAAAAAAATCACTCCCTCACAAGAAGATATATATACAGACCGGAGGAGGAGTGCTCAAAGAACTCAGCTCTTTGGTTCCTCTTCCATAAAAACTCCAAGAAGCATTTTTGTTTCCATGAACATGGGCGATTTTCTTCATCCAAAACCACCTTTATTATACACTCCATATATATATAGTATCTATGCGCAACCGCATTAGACACATATCATATCATATATATACATATACTGCAATATTTTCTTATGTACAAAAAAAAGTCCATTGATTCTTCACTCAAAATCGTTACTTCCTCCATCTATATCAACGGTCCAAAGCATTGATCACTATCCTGCAACACATTTATGCATCCAAAAAAATTCATAAGAAAATCTCATATTTTCAAACTATGGTTAAATATGTGAAACCAATTTTTTTATATCATTTTTTTTTAAACAAATGGAGAAAAAGAGAAAAAAAAAAAAAGTATTAAAAAATAATTTTCGTATAGAAAAGTAATTGAGAATGATATGGCAGTATTTTTTAAATTATAAATCATAATAGTTGATATTTTAATTTGAAATAAGATGATCAAAATAGTCACATTTGTATGAAGATTTTTTCAAAAACTGTATTTGTATATCATTAATAAAAAATATTTCTTCCCTAAATAATGTTATCAGAAATTTTGTAAAAATAAAATGTCATTTCATTAAACCAAAACTTGGAAAAAAAAAAATCACAATTCTATATGTGAATATTTTTTAATCTTCATGTTCCCTATAAACGTTCCGTTTGTTTAGACGAAAAATATTTTTTACAGAATAGTTTTTTTGGAGAAAATATTTTTTAATGTTTGGTGGTGATAGTGGTGGTGGTGGAAAGAAGGTGGAGGTGTGGCATGGTGATGGGGTGACGGCGGTAGTGATTGTGATGGTGAAGGTGGTGGCGGCCATAGTGATGGTGGTGGGGGTGAGAGTGGTGGTGGTGGTGTGGTGGTGACATTGATAAAATTTTAATTTGAAAAATGTTTTCCTCCTTTTAAAATAGAAAATATTTTCTATCCAAATAAACTTGTTTTCTATTAATCATGAATATTAAAAAATACAAAAAATACTTTCTATCCAAAGGAAACCTTAGTGTTGTGGCAAGAGAATTGACTGTAAATAAAAAATTAAAATCAAGGGTATAAAAAAAACTCGAGAGAGAGAGAGAGAGAGAGAGAGAGAGAGAACCAGTCGTAAACGGTCGGATTTCTAGGATCGGCGCGTTCAGATGGGTAGTCCGGTGTGGATTCTCTCCTCGTTAGCCTCTTGAAATGTCCACGAGGTGTGCCCGCTGCATCCAAAATACACCCCCAAAACAATCACAAAATAATAATAATACTATTAAAACCCCAAAAACATTAACAAAAATTCACCCAGACCATCTCTACCATCATCAAACTTTCACCATATATTTCATGTATAACATAGCTTGTCTCCAATCACATTTTTAGATTGGAGTTTGGCTTCTGTTTCATCACATATTTCATTTTAATAATTTAATTTGTTCATTTTATAAGTTCTTGTGCAGATTTTTTTTTTTTTTGAATAAATCAAATTAATTTGATAATTACAATCATATTTTTTGTTGATTTTCAAATTCTAGTTTTTTGTTTTTTTATCCAAAAAAAAAAACTCATAATTTTTATATAATTTTTTTAATTCAAACATAATTTTTTAAAATTTAAAAATATTTTTATTATGATTATTTTCATCAAATTAATTTATATTTTTGTTCATCAAAAAAACATAAAACAAAACCAAATAGATTGATTAATTTTTAAAAACAAACAATTTTTTTTTGTTTATTATTCATATATAAAATAAACAGATGGATCATTTAAAGTAAAAATTTATGGGCCAATCCACAAACTCCATTCTTTCATATAACAAGAAAAAAAAGTTAAAAACACATAAACTTATCACAGAACCGATCTGAACGATTTGTGCGTGATTAATTTTTGTATAAATAAAAGAGCATATATATATATATAAAATAAATAAATAAAAACATCTTACGTGAGAAAGGCGAAGTAGGGGTGGTGGAGGCCGCCGGAGAAGAAGGAAGGGAGCCGGAGTTGGTCTTGCGAAAAGCGGCGGAGTTAGAATTGGTACGGAGGATGGTGATGCTCCGGGAGATGGGGACATCATCGTCGTCGGGAGTAGTAGATCGTGCGGCTGAGAATGAATTGTACTTGCGGAGCTTCCCGAGACCGGAGTCGGGTGCTGGTCCGGCGAGCGTCTCGTCCCAGAGTTTGTGGAGGAAACCCATGTCTTCTTCTTCTTCTTCTTCTTTTGTAACAACCGAATTAAGGTGTCTTTTTACTACTACTATTGTACCAACTCTACGAACTCTATATCTATATTATATATATGTATATACACACCTGATACGACTGTTACGAGAAGATGGGTTAATGGGAACGAAGAGAGAAGATTCGGGTTTTGTTTATTATTCACAAAAAGAGTTTTTTCTTCCAGGGTTTAGGGTTGATTGGGTTCTTATAGTGAAGGAGAGTGGATCTCATACCAGTCGTAAATATGGTGACTCCTAAAACACAGGAGAGAGAGAGAGAGAGAGAGAGAGAGAGAGAGAGGTGGGGTTGATGGCTTGGAGTGAATGGGGTGGCTCCGGCTAATATGGCTTTGTTTGGAGCCATTGAATTAAGGGCTAATTGCAACCCAGTCTAATCAGGGAAAAATATTTGGAGTTACGTATACGCTGGGTCTAGTAGTGAGATTTGAGAATGAATTTAAAAAGAAATAGAAAAAATGTATATAAAATAAGAATAAAATATATATTTAAGGATTGTTTGTTTCTAAAAATTCTTATCTCCAAAAATTTATATCCCCATGTTCTAAATCACTCGCAACTATTAAATATGTATTGGGATTTTCAAATTTTTGGATTCTCAAATAATTCAATAGTTATGAGTAATTTGGGACAGAGGGACAGGGATTTTTAGAGACAAGGGATTCTTGCTAAAAATATACATATATTTTACCTAATTTCACACATTTTTGTTTCCTTTCTATTTTTAAATCTCTCTCCAAATCTCCTAATCAAATATAACCTAAAGTCTTATTAGGTAGACTTATTATTCAATAGGTCATATAATAATTAATGATATTTTTCATTAAATACTATTAAAAAAAAGTCATTAATTCTTAATTTTCAAGAACAGTTTAAAAATTGTCACTAATTATAAATTTTAGCGATATTTTTAAAAAATTGTTACAAAAAAATGTCACTAATTTCTAACTTTCAGTAACAGTTTGAAAAATTCGTTATAAAAAAAGTCACTAATTGTAACTTTAGCGACAATTCATAAAAATCATGATAAAAAAGTCACTAATTATCAATTTTTAACGACATATAAAAAATCATCACAAAAATTATTTTTACTGATGATTTTAGTAACACTTATTTTCAATAGGATTTTATAAAAATTACATGAAACTATTAAGACTTATTAGTAATTTATTCAAAAAAAATTACATATTCATAAAAAAATTAAAATTTTAATTATTAGTATTTATAATTTTTTTTTTATTAATTTATAAATTTTTTTTCAAACCCCTACTGATTTGATATTTTTCCTTGAATTAAAGTGGTTGGAGGGGAAGCTCTTATTCCATAACACATGAGGGGGGTTTGTTCTAGTTTTCATAAGTTGACTGTAAGTTATTTTAATTCGACTATTTAGTGCAGTTTGTATTTATATCTTATTAAATATAAATAATTTAAATAAATTGAAGAAAGTTGATTATTTAAAAAGTAAGGGAGGAGTGTTTTTAACTTCTGCCTTCTTGTTATCAATTTTTATTTATTTTTTTATTTTTTAAAAAAATAACTCCACCAAACAGGGCCATCAAGATAGATTTTTATGTAATACTAGAAATTTAAAACTTTTATCTTGAATTTTAATAAAACATATCAATTTTTAACTCAAATTCATTTTATATTTGGATCTTACACTATCATTTTAATCTCCACCACATATGACTGAAAATCTGGGATAATTTTTATGGGTCAATAGGATTTTTAATTTTGATAAGCATCCCATAATAAGTAATTTTTAGTCTTTAATTAAATATTTTTTGTATTTAACATTTAAGGTCAACAAGATGTCAGAAGAAGGAAATTCTATTTTCACACATCTAATTATTTTAGTACACATACTTAATGAAATATTATTTTAATGATAATTATACCATAAACTAAAATTACCATACACTAGCACCCATAATATTATATAAAAATATTCTCTATACACATCTTTTAAAAATAAAAAAAAAATCTCAATGTACACATTTTGAATTAAAAAAAACTAAACCTTAATTTTTTCATTGTTGTCACTTTGCCTGCTACACACTCTATACCCCTCTATTGCTTGCAAAGCAATACTCTCGTAACAACTCTCATATTGCTTTAATCTCTATATTTATACTCTATTAGTGATGAAAATATTAGTTTTTTTTGTGCATAACCTTTTTTTTTTTTTCCTTTTGTTTCAGTCGAACAACCAATATCGAATTATTTCATTATATTTAAACATCAACTGCCGAATTATTTCATTATATTTAGACATCAACTGTGAAAGTTTTTTTTTTATTTTTTTTAAATAAATTTGTCGAACTTATCATTTTTATTTGGAAGTTAAGTTTTGAATGGAATGTATAATTTCGGAAAACCAAGGCCGAAATCCCCAAACCAAAAAACATTAAAAAAAAATGAGGGTTTTATGACAATGGAGTGCACAGAGATTTAAAAATGGTAAATGCAATAACAAATTAGAAAGATGTCTCATTTTCAACAATATTTTGGAGGTTTTCAATGATTTTTTTAATGAAGGTTCAATAGGGTCTTCAATGGAGGATTTTGTCTTCACTTTACACTGTGGTCTTTAATGGTCTTCACGTAAGTCTACATTGGGTATATAAATTTGGAAGTAGGGTCACTCAACAAGTGTGTGGAAAGGAGAGTTGAGTAGTGTGTGTACAATGATTATGACTGAAAGGTGTAATTCTAACTTTTAGTGTGTAGATTGATAAAATTAATTAATAATCAAATTAATAAGTGTGTGTATTGAGAGAATTCTTAGTATTTTTCTATAATAATACAAGAAAAATATATAAAATAAATCAAATAGAAATGACAAAATAATTTTTTTTATTTAAATAATGAAATACATAATAAAATACACAACTAAAAATACTGAAATGAATTAGATTACAGTACTAATAGAACGAAGTGTTAATATGGATAATTAAAGATTAGAACTCATCTAGGTAAACTAAATTTTAAAAGAACAAATAATTAGAAAAGAAGCAATCCGAAACCTGTGTGATACCATAATTTCTTTAAAACAGATTCACCGCCATTCGATGAGTGTTGGAGTTATGCTGGCACTTGCCTTCCAGGATATAGCAGTCGAAACCAGCTAATACAGAAGCACCTTCTGAATAGTTTCAGCAAACTTGACAATAGATGCACTCTCTCTAATAAGAACCAAAGAAGAGGCTAACAAAAGAATATAGGAAAAATTTCTTTGGTGTAAAAAACCATCTCTAACTTTTTATTTCAAAACACCATCTCATTTTCCATCACAAAACCTCTCTAAAAAATAACCTACTAAGTTGGAGGAGAAAGATCTTTATTTATACTAGTGTGGAAGATCCTTAGCTATGAAGGCTAACATCAATGGGGTCATCAAATGTTATTAACTCTAGCCATCAGAGCTAGAGTTACAAAGGTTCAAAACTCCAAAACCATTATATAAATCACAATGTGTATATAATGTATAAGTTTTGAGAGTTAAACTAGATGGGTTGCAAATGGATACAGGTGTTGGGTCACAACTGGATCCAAGCCTAATCTCAAACACATACACAAACTAAGCCCAACACAGCTCAGCTCAAAGCTCAAGATTAGGTCTAAGTCCAAGTTTAAGACCAAACCCAACACATACACAAATACAAGTTTAGGCCCAGTCCAAACCAAGACTAAGTCCAAATATAAACCTAACTTTATTGATGCCCACTTTATGAGACAATTTTTACTCACAACTCAATGGTTTCAGTTCATTATTTTTGTATTGTAATCTTCTCACTTAAGAGAATACAAAATCACTCAGACCTATCTCAACCGACGATTGGATCCCATTTTAATTTTGAATTAAAGTTACCAAAAAATTATTATTTTCTAATAAGAAGATGTGCATTGAGATAATTAAATGTTTGAAAATATAATTTCCCTTTAGAAGATGATGAATTTGAGAGAAGCATGAGAGAAAATATAGTGTAATTGTCAAAATAAAGAGGTGTGTATTTTTGACATACTTGTTCAAAGGTTATTTAAGTTCTTTATTAGGGTATAAAAACATTTGTTTTCTCATTTTTGACAATAGAGTTAGACCACTATTGGAAAGGAGATCTTTGAGAGATCTAATTATTTTTTAACTTTGACCTAAACCTCTAATTTGATTATTAAAGTTGATCTATCTACACGTTTAGCAATCCCTAGAGGAAATATCAAAAAACTAACTATAAAACTTGAAAACTTATTGAAGTAATAGGCACATTTGTCAAAGCAATCATAGTCATTGAAGTTAATTTTTTTAATTAAGACATAGATAGACTGTCAAATTACTGAATTCTTTTTTTTTTTCATAGATAGACTCGAACTACAAAAATTAAGGAACAATTGCTTATTAGTAGGATAATTTGAAAATGATTACATTATATAAGAATATTTTTGGTACAAATTTGATACATAAAAAGGACTTCCATCGAACACACAAAAAATACTTGTACCCCATGAAAATGATTTGAGATTTCCCCTCAATCATTTGGATTTGTCCCTACCAAAAAAATAAGAAGAAATTTTTACCTCCATTGAAGTTTAAAAAATATATTCAAACCCAACTTATTTTTACATTTTTGTTGAAACTTGTAAACATGTCCAATATTTTTTTGAATTGTCCCTAAGATTTGACATATTTATTAGAGTTGCTTTTAGTTTGGATTAATTTAATCTTATTGAAAAGAAGTCATTATAATTATATTAAATTTATGTGTTTATTATATTTGAGAAGGTAATTAATAAATAAATTAAGCCGAGCTAAGAAAGAATCTTCTTTGGAAACTGGGCTGCGCATTGGGCTGAAATAATAACTGGGGTAGCTCGGTCGTAAAACTAGCGAGCTATGGGCCGAGGTGAGTGGGCTTCACAACTTGGACCTTGTTTCTGTTAGTCCGAATCAGAGGCGACCGAGGTATAGGTGGAGCGAGGACTAAGCTAGGCATTATGCATAGAAGCGCCGAGCTAAGTTCGCCGTTGGGCCTAGTTAGCTCGGTCTTAAATAAAAAGCCTAGTTGGAGTATGCCTAACCGAGGTACAGGCACTGAAGGGAAGATCCGAGCTAGGCGAAGCTCGGTCAAACCTACCGCTTAAGCATGTCAATATTAGCTCGGTTGTTTTGTCATACTACCGAGCTAAAACCATTTCACTTGGTTAAAGCAGTGATAAGGGTGTTAAGGACTCTACATTGAAAAGTAAGAGTCCTACTAGGATTGTGCCAGACAAAAACTATAAAAGTTCACAATAGAACCTATGTACAGGTATCACAACTTTGATTCTCAAATATGCAGAGCTTTTGTCTATTTGTCTATTTTGCTGACTTAGGCATCGGAGAGATATCCGGCATACACCCGTCAGCTAGCTCACGTTTGTGTTTTCAGAGAGTAAAGCGACGATGTTTGGAAGAGCACAGACTTGATCAACAGAATAATACGAGAACATTATTTCTTGCTCGTACAATATTCACTACAACATATAACAGTTTTAGATGTTAAATATTTTGATTTCTAAAAGTAGAAATTTTGTTAAAAAATATATTTAGGAACTAATTTCTATTATCATGAGAATAGTCGCTAAAAAGTCGTCCAAAAAAATAAAAAACAAGGCTTTTAACGACAAAATTTTAAAAATTTCACTAATAAATAGATTTTTAGAAACAAAATAATTGATCTCAAAATGGTTAATTTTTTGAGATAAAAAATTTGATCCCAAAAGGATAATAATTCATCTCTAATATCCAATTTTTGTTGCTAAAAATATAACAATGATACTTTTTGTAACAAAATTATTTAATTCTAAAAAAATAATTTTATTCTTAAATTTTGATCTCTAAAATCTTAATTTTTTATAGGGATTTTTGAAAAACTTAGGCTCCGTTTGGTAAGATTTTGTAACTATGATTTGAGAATATGAGTTGTATTTTGAGTTTGTGTGTTTGGAAATTATGATTTGAGTGTAAAAAATTTGTTTGGTTATGATTTTTAAATAGAGTGTGGAATTGAGTTTTGAAAGTTTGATTTGACATGTGAAGTAAGAAAATTTGTTTGGTTATGAGTTTTGGAAAGAGTTTTCAAAATTTAATTCAAATTATTATAACTCATAACAAAACACACTACTTTCATACTATTAAAAATTCTGATCAACACTCATAATCAAACTCTTTTTAAAATTCAATTAAAAAAATTTATTATTAACAGAAAATAACATTAATCAATTTTTTAATTGAAAATACTACAAAGGAAATAAATTTTTTTCAAAATAAATATTCAAAAAATTTAAATCATAAATATTTAAATAATCTAAAAAATTTAATAAGTAAAAAATTAAAATAAATATTCAAAAAATTTAAATAGTTTAAAATTTTAATATTTTAAATTTAAAAACAACACTATACTTAAATCGTAATCAAACACATAAAACAAAACTCAATTAATAAATTATTTTTAAAACTCATAACCAAATACATAACTCGAAACTCCATACTACTTTCACAATTCTACACTCAAATCGTAACTAAATACATAAAAAAAAAATTGAAATATTTAAAAACATTTTTATAAAATAGAGTTTGAATTTATTTTTATAAAAGATTTTAAAATTTAAAAAATTAAAATCGTAATATTTAAAAATTAAAATATTTTAAAATATTCAAAAAATTAAAAAAATCGTAATATATTTAAATATTTAAATATTTAAAATCTTAGCAAAATTAAAATATTTAAAATATTAAAAAAATTAAAATATTGATTTGAATTAAGTAATCAAAAGAGTTTTGAATTATGTATTTGGTTATGAGTTTTGAAAAGTAATGATTACGTTTTGAATTGAATTTTGAAAAATTGATGTAAAATTGTGATTTGAAAATTTAAAATAAATACCACACTCAAATCAATATGTGGAATCATAATTTGAGAGGTTACTAAACGGAGACTTACTTGTAGTTAGGCCTCGTTTGGCAACCGAACTTTTTAGTCAAAAAGTCAAAAAGTTACTAAATTAGCTAAAAAGTCAACAACTCATACCAAAAAGTCAAAGATTCTCTTTTCTCTCTACTTTTTACACATCTTTTTGTAAAAAGCCAAAACATCACTCCAAATATACTAGTTTTTTTTAGCTTATATTTTAATCAAATAATCAAAAAGTTATTAAATTAATCTGTTCCCAAACGAGTAATTGATTCAAAAGACAATATTGAAGGCGAGAGAGGACAACCCAAGCCGAGAAATTAAAGAGAGCTAACAACGAAGCCCGACATTTAAGGAGCCAAAAATATCGGAACGAAAGCCGACTGACTTGGTCATTGGGTTATATTATTAAAGATTTTGGACCTATCACTATATTTTAATTATAAAGAAGTCATCAGATAAGATTGCATTGGCAAAGGAATTTTAAATCTACCTACATATTTGACGTTGACTTTTGATGGACCCATATGCAATCACCTAAATAATAAGGATAAATTATCAATAGGTCTTATTTTAGAGACTTATTATCTAATAGGTTCTACTTTGGAGACTTATTACCCATTAAGTCCTATTGATAAATTTATTAAGTGATAAAGATAAATTTATCAGTCTTTTATTTTTATGAATAAATTTATAGTGATAAATTTATCAGTCTCTTTGTTTTTATGAATAAATTTTTAGTGATAAATTTATCACTCTCTTATTTTTATAGTGTTAAATTTATTAGTTAGGACCTGTAGGTAAATAAGTCTAGTTAATAGGACTAATTGGTAAGTACCCCAAATAATAATTGTTCATCTCAAGAGGTAGCTTTAATCCCAAAAAAGAAAAACATTTATTTATGGGAGCTTTTTTGATAAATTTATTTTCTAAGAGTTTTATTTCATTCAATCCATATTCTTTTTTATTATTCCATTAGATTTTATTTGAGATAAGAAGACCAAAATACCCTTTTCATCTACTTATGTTCCATTTAGTTCACATTATTTTCTTATGTTTCAATAAGTCCTATGGGTGGCATAATTATAAAAATACCCCTAATGTGAATGTTTATACCGTCAATGTGAATGTTCATATCGTCAATGTGAATGTTCATCGGCTTCCGTTCCCTTTTGTAGTTATGCCTATGAAGGGTTTTGATGTTATTTTGGGTATGGACTGGCTATCGTCATACTGAGCTATTCTCGATTGCTACCGCCAGAGGGTCACAGTATGTACCTTGAGCGGGGAGTGTTTTCATTTCTTGGGAGATCGGGTTGGTAGTGTGTTGCCACCGGTGTATGATCCGCGAGGGCGGAGTGAGCTTAGTGGTCTACTTGCTAGCTTTATGAGTGGTGAGTGTGATGAGACCCAGATTGTATTGTAGAGGGTGGTTTGTGAGTATTCGGATGTTTTTCCCGAGGATCTCGTTAGTTTGCCACCTCACCGAGAGATAGAGTTCTCTATTGATTTAGTGCCCGGCACGGCGCCAATTTCTATGGCATCTTATCGTTTTGCTCCAACCGAGTTGAGTGAGTTGAAGATTCAGCTCCAGGAATTGCTAGATAAGGGATTTGTTCGCCCTAGTGTTTCACCGTGGGGAGCACCGGCCCTCTTTGCTAAAAAGAAAAATGGTGGCTTGAGACTGTGTATCGACTACCGAAAGTTGAATCGGGCTACGGTTAAGAAAAAGTACCCTATGCCCCGTATAGATGATTTGTTTGATCAGTTGAAGGGTTCCCGTTGTTTCTCTAAGATAGATTTGAGATCGGGTTACCACCAGTTGAGGGTTAGAGAGGAGGATATTCCGAAGACGGCATTCCGTACGCGGTATGGCCACTATAAGTTTCTGGTTATGCCATTTGGGTTTACCAATGCACCGGTAGTCTTTATGGACTTAATGAACCGGATCTTTCGGGAATTTTTAGATCGTTTCGTGGTCGTTTTCGTGGACGACATTCTTATCTATTCGCCTTCTGAGGAAGAGCACGAGGAACACTTGAGAGTGGTGCTTGAGTTGCTTAGAGCCCATAAACTGTATGCCAAGTTTGGGAAGTGTGAGTTCTGGCTAGGGGAAGTCAAATTCTTAGGCCATGTGGTATCCGGGGAAGGCGTGTCTGTTGATACATCCAAGGTAGAGGCAGTGCAAGACTGGGCACAGCCTAAGAGCGTTTTTGAGATCCGCAGTTTTCTGGGATTAGCTGGGTATTACCGCCGGTTTGTGAAAGATTTCTCCAGGCTAGCTTCGCCGTTGACTAGGTTGACGCGGAAAGGGGTCAAGTTTGTGTAGAGTGAGACTTGTGAAAAGTCGTTCCAAGAGTTGAAGGTTAGATTGACCACCGCTCTAGTCTTGATTATTCCGGAGAGAGGGTTGGGATATGCGGTTTATTGTGATGCCTTACGAGAGGGTTTGGGTTGTGTGTTGATGCAAGGGGGGAAAGTGGTAGCCTATGGTTCACGTCAGTTGAAAATTCACGAGAAGAATTACCCCACACATGACCTAGAGTTAGCAGCGGTAATATTTGCCTTGAAGATGTGGAGGCATTACCTATATGGTGAGAAGTTCGAGGTGTTCTCGGACCATAAGAGTTTGAAGTATCTGTTTACACAGAGAGACTTAAACTTGAGGCAGAGAAGGTGGATGGAGTTCATTGAGGACTATGATTTTGAGTTGCACTATCACTCGGGGAAGGCCAATGTTATGGCCGATGCCCTTAGTAGGAAATCCATAGGTGATGTAGCTTGTATAGCCATCCGGGAGTGGGAGATGTTGGGGGCACTTGGCGAGTTTGATTTGCTTCTGGGCGAATCTGTTGAGGCTGCGGCCTTGTTTTCTGTTATTGCACAGCCTACACTTGTGACTCGAGTGTTAGAGGCACAGAGAGGTGACCTTGATGTAGAATCCCTCCGAGAGAAGATCTTCAGTGGGAAGGTTGAGAAGGGTTTGACGGTGTATCCCGACCAGAGTGTGAGATACTGGGACCGTTTGTTCGTGCCGGAGACTTGCCGAGAAGAGGTACTCTGAGAGTTTCATCATTCATGCCTTGCAGTGCATCCGGGAGGCACTAAGATGTATCAGGATTTGGGTCTCTAGTTCTGGTAGCGGGGAATGAAGATAGATGTGGCAGTTTTCGTGTCTAAGTGCCTTACTTGTCAGCAAATGAAGGCCGAGCATCAGAGGCCAGCGGGTTTGTTGCAACGCTTGCCTATTGCCGAGTGGAAGTGAGAGCATGTCACTATGGACTTTGTTGTAGGTCTTCCGAGGACTCATGGGGGTAGTGATGCTATTTGGGTAGTTGTGGACCGGTTGACTAACTCGGCGCACTTTATCCCTATGCGCGTGAGAGATTCGGTAGATCATCTCACCGACTTGTATATTCGGAACATAGTGAGATTGCACGGGGTCCCAGTGACGATCGTCTCAGATAGAGATCTTCGTTTTACTGCTAGGTTGTGGCAGAGTTTGCAGAGTGCCTTGGGCACTAAGTTGACCTTTAATACGGCTTATCATCCTCAGACTGACGGGCAGTCCGAACGTACTATTCAGATCCTTGAGGATATGCTTCGAGATTGTGTCCTTGACTTTAGTGGGACGTGGGAGAGGCACTTGCCATTGGTGGAGTTTGCCTACAACAACAGCTTTTAGTCTAGTATCGGTATGGCACCGTTTGAGGCCTTGTATGGCCGACCGTGTAGGTCCCCAGTTTGTTGGGCCGAGGTGGGTGATGCATCTTTGTTGGGCCCGGAGTTGGTTAGAGGGACGACGGTGAAAGTTGAGCTTATCCGTAGGAGGCTTGTTACAGCCCAGAGTCGTCAAAAGAGTTATGTCGACCGTAGGAGGAGGCCTTTGGCGTTTGAGGTAGGTGATCATGTTTTCTTGAAAATATCACCTAGGCAAGGTTTGATGAGGTTCGGGAAGAGTGGGAAGTTATCCCCTCGGTTTATTGGTCCCTTTGAGATCCTTGAGAGGGTTGAGGAAGTTGCTTATCGTTTGGCTTTGCTACCGCAGTTGTTCGGGGTGCATGACGTGTTTCATGTTAGTATGCTTCGGAAGTACGAGCCGGATCCGTCCCATGTGTTGGATTGGACCGATTTGGAGGTAGATGAGGATGCCTCGTATGAGGAGAGACCGGTTCGGGTCTTGGATAGGTGGGATTAAGTCTTGCGAGGCAAGACCATTCCCTTGATAAAGGTTTTGTGGAAGCATCACGGAGTGGAGGAAGCCACTTGGGAACGTGAGTTAGAGGTCCGTGAGAAATATCCGGACTTGTTTGTTGATGTGTAATCATGTATAGAAATTTTGTAACGTTATTGAACTTTAAGAGCATTATATATATCTTAAGTTGTAAAACATTGTGAATGTTTTGGTTTATGGAAGTTATGTTAACATTGTGTATGTTAAGTATATTGTGGAAATGCAAGCATGATGTTAATGTTACATGTGTTATAGAATGGTGGAAAATGAGTTGAAATTGGTAAATTTCAAAGGAATGCATGTTGAAAATGCAAGTTGTTATATGATGTGAATTGCCTCTTGAAAAGAGATGAGATTGACCGGTAATGGGTCGGATTGTTTAATATTATGTTGTAATATTGTTGGGAAAGGAGAAAACTTGTTTTTGAAAACTTGCGTTTAATTTCAGGGACGAAATTCTTTAAGGGAGGGAGGTTACAGCGATCCCGGTTTCCCTTTTCTTTAATTGTTGTATCCGGACTTAGGTTCCGTGGAGTTGGTTGTTGTGTATATCTTGTTTACATCCTTTACTCTTTGTATTTGAGTCTTGGGTTGTATTGGGCAGGTTTGAAACAGGTTGGTTGAGCTTAGAAACCAAAGGTAGTTGCCCAGATTTTTGCCTTCACGCTCGAGCGGGCCCTTCGTTGTTGCTTCTACGCTCTAGCGGGTGTTTTGACGCTCGAGCGTGATTTTCCATCTCCCAGTATTTTCCTCTGTAGTATTGGGCGCTCGAGCGGGAGTTTGTGTGTGACGCTCGAGCGGGGACCTGGTTCTGCAAAAGTTCTGGGAGCGTGTATCCGGCGCTCGAGCGGCGGTTTGGACGCTCGAGCGGGAGTCTGTGAGTGACGTTCGAGCGGGGGTTTCCACGCTCGAACGTGGCGACTCTTATATAAAACCAAGATCCGACTTTTTGGATCACTTTTTTAACTCTATTTCTCTCTCTTACTTTTCCAAACCGCCATTAGAGACCTTCTCTCTCTAAAACCTTGACTTCTCTCTAGGTATTGATCTAGTAGGAGGTGTTTCCTCACATTTGGCCTTTACAAAAGTTGTGTTGATCGTCGAGGGCTACGTTTTGATCCGAGCATATTGAGTTTTGGAGCACTTTGAGTTTCGTCATCTTCCTCCCTTGGGCTCCGAATTTGAGGTAGGGATTCCTACTCACTACTATGGGTTTTGACCTAGATTTTGGCATTTTGTTAAATGGTTGGTTTTGGGAAGTTAGGGTTTGAAAATGTTAAAAGAGGGTTTTGTTATTTTGATTCTAAAATGTGTATTTTGGGTTTCAAAAAAATGATAATGTTGTTGGTTGTTGATATTTAGACCATTGGGTCAATATTGGAAAATGGGGTAGAAAACCCTAATTTGTTGTATAAATTAATTGGTATAATATATTTGGGAAAATTGTGGTTATATGGAATTGAGTTGGAAATAATGAAATTGGCTCATTATATGGTAGGATGGTGGAGTTGGATTTATGAATCGCTCACTTTTGAAAACATTGATATTTTATCTGTTGGAGCTTTTATTATCTGTTTAGAAATAATTGCTTGGGCTACCGGTGGATGGTAGTTTTGATTGTTGTAGACAATGCATGATGATTAGGCAAACTAAAACTAATCAATCGGATGTGTCATAGAGTATGACGGTTGATAGAATACATTAACGTTATGTATTGATTGATTATGTATATGACCTATGTGTATATACGTTGTGTGTGCGGGAGGAGATAGGGGATGTACTCCACGGTTTAGGGAAAGATAGGGGATGGACCTCTAAACTGGATGTTGTTTGGGAGGCGATAGGGGATAGACTCCGTTGATACAGCTCATATACTTGTCAGTTAATGTGTTGATACAGCTCATATGTTTATTTATGGAAGTGTTGATATAGCTCATATGCTTATCTGTTGAAGTGTGGATACAACTTGTATGCTTATCTGTTGAAATGTTGATATAGCTTATATGCTCATCTATCGAAGTACCGATATAGCTAGTATGCTTATCTAATGTAAAATGGGAAACGTTTAATATGAGTTACTGCCTCATATAAGTTGTTGGCCAGGTTCTGAGCCGTTGTTGTGAATTGTGAATTTGGTAAGAAATGGAAAATGAAATGAAACATGGATATAGTGGTCATGCAATGGAACTGGGTTATGAATTGATTTATGAGAATTAAACATTTATCAATTGCTAATGTCATAGTTACTGCTCATACTGTGTTTAGCATATCTCTACTGGGCGTTGGCTCACCCTATATGGGACATTATTTTCAGGTACAGGTAGCATGCCACCTCCAAGGACTTAGCTTGGATAGATATGGGAGTTGAAGACTCTTTTTGATTATTTTGTTTGTATTACATGTATATCAAGCCAAGGGCTTATTTTGTATAGAGTTAGTACTCTTCTTTTGTGTAACTAAGTGTTGACTTGGAAAGCTGTAAGCCTGTAGGGCATCTGCTTTTGTTGTTAACATGTAATACTGTTGTAAGAACTACTCTGATGAATGGAAAGGTGTTAATTTCTTTATATCATTGCATGTCTAAATGATGGGTTTTATGTATTGTTTTGAGGGCGTTACACATGGGCCACGGGCCAATTCTACATTCCTATCAATGTGCATTTTAACATATCAATGTGAATATTCACATTGTCAACAGGCCGGGCCGGGCCCACCCCGGGCCGCGGGCAAGCTTCGGGTAGCGGGCAAATTTTACACTCTTATAATGTTAATGTTAACATGTCCATGTGAATATTCACATTGTCACGGGTCGGGCCAAGCTGCCTCAGGCTGCGGTCGGGCTTCGGGCCACCCACGATTGCGGGCCAATTTTACACTCTTATCAATGTAAATGTTAACATGTCAATGTGAATATTCACATTGTCAACGGGCCGGGTCAGGCCCGCCCCGCCCTGGGCCGCTGGCCAATTTATACTCTTATCAATGTGAATGTTAACATGTCAATGTGAATATTCACATTGTCAACAGGCCGGGTCGGGCCCGCCCCGGGCCGACCAAGGGCCGTGGCGGGTTTCGGGCAGCCACAAGGCGCGGGCTAATTTTACACTCCTATCAATATGAATGTTAACATGTCAATGTGAATATTCACATTGTTAACAGGCTGGACCAGGCCCGCCCCGGGCCGCCCACGGGCCGTAGGCGGGTTTTGGGCAGCCACCGGGCGCGAGGTAATTTTACACTCCTATCAATGTGAATGTTAACATGTCAATGTGAATAATCACATTGTCAACGGGCCGGGCCTGCCGCGGGCGGGCTTTTGGCCGCCCACGAGCCGCGGGCCAATTTTATACTCTTATCAATGTGAATGTTAACATGTCAATATGAATATTCACATTGTCAACGGGCCGGACCGGGCCCGCGCCCAGGCCTCCCATGGGCCGCGGGTGGGTTTCGCGCCACCACGGGACGCAGGCCAATTTTACACTCCTATTAATGTGAATGTTAACATGTCAATGTGAATATTCACATTGTCAACGAGCCGGGCCCGCCCCGGCTCGCGAGCGGGTTTCGGGCCGCCCACGGGCCAATTTTACATTCCTACCAATATGAATTTTAAAATATGAATGTACACATCATAAAATTGCTAACCGTTCAAAAAATATTTATAAAGGTATCAAAATTAAATATAAGGACATAAGTGTCCAAGAAAATAGTGTAAATCAAGAAAAAGGACTTTATGGAATAAAATTATACATACATGGGACTAAATGGGTTAAAAAATTCCTTCATGGACTTCTTGGGTGAAAACACTTTTAAATGGAATTTATCAATAATTTTCCCTTTATTTATTTATTTATTTATTTTTTCCATTTCAATAAAAAATTATATACATTAGATGAGTAATGCTTACATTTTCATTTAAACCAATCCCTAGTGATAAAAGTAGCAATGCTTACATTTTCATTTAAAGAAAATAGCAATACTAAGGTCCCTAAATAATAAGGCCAAGTTTGGCATCTCTCCAAAAAATAAAAAGTTTAAAAATTATTCAAAAAATTAAAAAGTTATCACTATTCACCAAAAAAAATTAAAAAATTAATTTTTCACACATCCATACAACTCAGCAATCATGTATATTGTACTGCTGTGCAGCGTTTGTTAAGAAAAGTAACATAATTTGGGTGCACTTTTCACACACTGTTGTTCAGTCCGTGGAGAACCAACATGGGATTCGTTTTGATAATCTGAACCGTTCAATGTATAAAACTCGTCGAGTACTATATATCTGTAAAAAATCACATTGATCGGATATCGATAACTACATGATCTAATCAGTTTTGTATAAAAAAATGGATGGTGTTATAATTAACGATTAAAAAAAAAACAAATCTGATCAATAGCTATCGATATCCGATCAACGTGATTTTTTAAAGGCATATAATACTCGATGAGTTCTACACATTGAAAGGTTCAAATTATCAAAATGGGACCCGTGATGGTCCCCACGGACTGAACAAAACCATTCAGTGCAATAACCGAAAAGTAGCCAATAATTTCTTACCATCAATTCAACCCCTCAGATTGTACGGCTGTACAACACACCTTTCTAATCTTCTCCTACACACTTCTTTATACAATTTTTTAATATATATTTTTTCATAAAAAGTCAAAAAGTTAACCCAAACATCCATATTTTTTTCCTCAACTTTTTAGTCTAAAAAGACAAAAAGTGCACTTATTTAGGACATCCCAAACAACCCTTAAATGTTCATCTCAAGAGGTTTCACATTTTCATTTTCATTTCAAGAAAAAATTAGCATTGTTATTTAAACACATTACTAAGGTCTCATTTGTCAACTATATATTTTAGTTAAAAAGTCAAAAATCACTAAAAGTTACTCTTTTTATTTTTCTGCACATCTTTTTATAAAAATTCAAAAAATTACTAAAATAGCATATTCCCAAATGCGGTCTAAGGATTGATTTGGTGGTCCAAAATTAAATTGTAAATTAAGAGATTTGTAATTTTTTTTTAGTATTACTATTTAAGTCCAAAAGTTAGACTTATTTTTCAAATCTAATGATGTGGTAATCAATTAAAATTTGTAAGATAATTTTTCCTCTCATATATTCTCTAATTATTAACTAATTATCTCTCTTACACCACATTAAATTTAGAAGATGAGTTTAGAAAGTTGACTTGTGTATCATTTTCCTTTTAAAAAAAAAAAAAAATTCATGGCACGCGTCTAACTTACATGCTATTGATTTGTAATAAGTTTTTTTTTTTTTATTTATTTGATATTTTTTCTTCACTATAATGTTAAGATCATCAAATTTAAACATTAAAATGATACATGATAACAATATTTTCCATTAAAACCATAATCAAGGGACCGAAATAAGGCTATAGTAGGGTTCAAAAGGGATCCGAGTAAACGGAAAACAAAAAATAAAGGGTGAATTTCACTTTCATTTTAAAAGTAATGCTACAAAATAACTCAAATTTATGAAACTTTTTATATGAATTAGAATCAAGAAAATTCAAAGATAAATAACTTCAAGATAAAAGTATGGATGCCATCCTCTTATTACTCTTCTTTTCAATTATATTTGATGAAATCAGCCCTTTAATACGTAAATAATTAATTCATTTGAAAATATTGTAAGAAATGAAATGGTACCTTTAAAGTAAGAAAAATAATATTCATATCCCATATTAAACTTTTATTCAGGTCCGGCCCTGAGATTTTTGGGATCCAAAGCTGATGATCAACTAATAAATTTCTGGGGCCTTCACATTTTTTTTCCATCGAATGAAAAAAAAATTGAAGGTACAAGACAAAAGAATTTGTATCAAAATCACAAAAAATACTTAGCATTACATTACAACAACTAATAAGTATCACTCGATCCTCGCTCTTCTTGCATTTTTAGAAGCAAATAAATCAATTATACTTGCATAATTTAATTTTTTTGTAAAATAATTTTCAATGGATAATAATGCTAATCTATTCAATCTTTCTTGTGACATGGTTGATCGAAGGCATTATGTGATATGAACTATTAAACTTAAACAAATTCTTTTGAATGATGTAAATACCAATATTATAATAGCAAATTGAGCAAAAGACAAGACAAATATTTAATTAATCAAACAAAAAAAAAAAAAACTTACTTGTGCTTGTTGTGCTGCTCCTGCTTCGTGTGCTGCTGCTTCGTTGTGCTTTGTTGGGCTGCTGCGGTCAAACTGTTGGGAAAATTGGATTAAGAGTTAGAGTTAGGAATTAGATAGGGAGAGAGAATGAGTCCTTTTAATTTTAAATGAGCCTTTTAATTTTTTAATAGGTCAATTTATTTTAAGTTAGTTTAGGTTTTTTTTAAATTTTTTTTTGGGCTTAACATACCTAATATATTACACTAAACTATAATAGGTGGAGAGCCTTTTTTAGATCTATTTTAAAGAGTTCTAAGCCATGACTTGGTGAGTCTGTCTCCAGGGACGGCCGGTCTTTATTCTTTTTATGAGAACTTCAAACATTTAAAAAATAAATAAATAAATAAATAAATAAAATAAAATAAAATAAAATAAAAATGAAAATGTAAGTATTGGACGTGGCAAAATGGCAAAAATATCCCAAAGCTAAATGGCATTCATCACTTTGTTTTTGTTTTGTTTTTTGGTTTTTGTGTGGGTGTGGGTGTGGGTGTGGGTGTGGGTGTGGGTGGGTGTGGGTGTGCAAGTATTAAATTGACATTGCTTGAAACAGACGCAATATCAAAATTGGACCCAACACGATGTGATATACATCCCTTTCCAGTCCTAAATCTCAGGAAATTGGCCCACAAAAGACTTTCCAAGCCCATTTGTGTTAAAAAGTCATTTAAGATGTTTAGTTTTTGAAAAATGATATGTCATATATGTACCTAATTGAGGTAAACCTAGCTGTGTTGATAGTTTTTATATCTAATAATTGAAGTGGGTTAGGCAACCTCTGAAATAGACTTCTCTACCTTCAAAAACAAAGAAAAAACAAAACAAAATGAGCTATCGGGTACCTGAAAGTATTTCCATGTGGATTGACCATCTTGATAATATGTCCATTAAAGATAAAAAAGAGAGATAGAGAGAGAATCATTCTGATTAAATTTTGTTTTTATTTTGAATAATATTGTACATAATTTTCTTTTTTTTAACACCATATTTCACTCGTAAAAATAAGTAACAGGATTCACATTAATAAATGGATATGTGACTCATTCACTCATATTTAACGATGAGAAAATACAGTAATACAAAGTAGGATTATATGGCTCTTTTTTTTTGGGGGGGGGGGGGGGGCGTTTGTGGTCTGATCATCAAGTGTAGATTGACCAGTTCTTGAGCCCATGGTCTGGCCTATTTTGGTCAATAACAAACTGGGCTTCACATGACTTTATTAGGAGCCAATTATCCAATAGTCTGGTTTTATGTCAAATGGACTTGGATTAGTCCATGCATCGCACATCAATTTTCCTTTATTTATTTATTTTTTGATATAAATTACATTGACCTAACATGAGATTTAGAAAAAAAAATTACAATAAGCTCACAAGTTTAGCATAATTACATTAGGCTTCATTAAGACTTTAATTCACATAACACTTGGCCACTTTTTCATCAAAAATTCATTAGTCATATAGATAAAAAAAAAAAAAGAATCATCATCTCTTTTATATTGAAATATATATTTTACATTTTTTTATTGTGTCTTCAAACTATTTACATTAATTTTGATCTCTTTAACCTTATTTAAAAAAATCAATATAATTATGTCAAAATTAAAAAACTTATTGTATTTTCATTAAACTTTAAAGAAACTCAAAAAAGTTGCTTTTATTAGTTTTATTTTTCAGTTATCAACTTTTAATTTTAGAAGAGCAGCACCAAAGAAACTTGAAAGCCAGGGGTCCAAAGCTGAGAACTCTTACCCAATTTAGGGGCATCTCGGCCCTTCATTCTAAACTTGGATCAATCCATCAAACAATCAGCCTTACAGGGGATTCTATTTACACTCAAAAAATCAATTTGTACATTTACTTTTTTAGTATTCTTTATTAAATTATTTAATTATATAATTTATTCTCAATATATACCCTATATGTTTTTATAAATTATTCTTGAATAATATAATATTTTAATTTTATGATACACTCAAATAATAACCCTAATATAAAATCACTTCAAGAAAACTCTTTATCTTTTTCCCAACCATTTTCAACCACGATATCTTCTTCTCAGTCATTCTCAAACACATCTCAATCACATCATCATCTTTTCAATCTTTTCGTTGCCAATTACTGAAATTTCTCATTTACAATGGCAAACATTCTAGAGCTTATAAGAGCATCTCTAACGGTATACCTTTTTTTTATCAAATCTGAGAAAAAAATAAAAAAGGCCATTTCCTCAATCTGATACGAGATGCTCCAACAATTACATTGTAGTTTGCATCAAAAGACAGGGACGTCCAGTAGGACAATTGGCCAGTCGATCAGTTAATGGACTGAATTTTTTTTTTCATTCTCCATTTCAGTTTCCATTTTGTTTCCAAGAACCAGAGCATCAGACAAAAGAGGAGGAGAATGAGGGTTAAACTAGAGAGAGAGTGTCACGCCCTCAAAATAAACCCATAAATCTTACATTCTTGACATGCTTAGACATAAGAGAATAAAGCATAATTACATATCATTAGAGTATTCTTACAAAAGGTATTACATGTTGACAACAAAAGTAAATGCCCTAAAGGCTTACAACTTTCCAAGTCAACACTTGGTTACAAAAAGAGAGTACTAACCCTATACAAAATAAGTCATTGGCTTGATATACATGTAATACAACCAAACAACAAAAAGAGTCCAACAGCCTCAAGCCTTCCAAGCTATGTCCTTGGAGGTAGCATACTACCTGTACCTGAAAATGATGTCCCATATAGGGTGAACCAACGCCCAGTAGAGATATGCTAAACATAATATGAGCAATAACTAAAACATTAGCATTTGATAAATGTTTATCTCACACAAATCAATTCATCACCCATTTCAATTGCATAACAAATGTGTCCATGTTTCGTCCCATTTTCCATTTCTTATCCAATTTCTCAATTCATAACTATGGCTCAGAACCTGGCCAAACAATTTAAATGAGATTACATCTCATATCAACAATACTTCCATTTCAATTGAGATAACAACTCAAATTAAACACGTCATACTTGACATTAGATACATATAATTGCTGTATCAATCTCAAATAAAACACTTCCGTACTTCATATATAATATACAAATTTGCTATATCAATACTTCAATAGATACACATATTTGCTGTATCGGTGGAGTTCATCCCCTATCTCCTCCCCAACAATATCCGGTTTAGGAGTCCATCCCCTATCTTCCCCTAAACCGTGGAGTACATCCCCTATCTTCTCCCACACAATACATTGTATATAAACACATATCATATACATAATCAATCAATACATAAATTTGATGTATTATCCCAACCGTCATATTCGATGATATATTCAATTGATTAGTTTTAGTTTGCCTAATCATCATGCATTGTCTACAACAATCAAGACTATCCTCCACCGATAGCCCAAAGCAATTATTTCTAAACAGAAAATGATTACTTCAACAGATAATTTATCAACAATTTCAAAGGTGAGTGATTAATAAATCCAACTCCACCATTCCATCTCATATTATGCCAATTTCATTAATTCCAACTTAATTTCATAATTCCGTAATTTCCCAAATTAATCACATGAATTAATTTGTCATAGCAATTTAGGGCCTTTTCCCTTTCTTCTCAATATTGACCCAAAGGCCCGAAATAATTTCAATAATATCAATACTATCATTTTAAGACCCAAAATACACATTTATGAGTCAAGATAACAAACCCCTCTTTACTCATTTGAAACCCTAACACCCAAAATCACCAAACTTCAACATTAAATCAAAATGACTAAATACTTATGTCAAAGATCATAAAGATGAGTAGTTATCCCTACCTCAAGAGATGAAACCCAAAGGAGATGATGAAGGAATCCCGAAGTGCTCCAAATCAAGAAATTTTCGGATTGATAGGAAGCTCACACCAAGCTCTACACTCTTTGTAAAGGCTCAAGGGTAGGAGATCACTCGAACTAGATCAAACCCTAGAGAGAAGTTAGAGTTTTAGAGTGAGAAGCTCTCCAATGAAGTTTTTGAAAAGTAAGAGAGAGAGAGTGTGTGTAAAAAGTGATCTAAAATCACCTAGCTGCCAACTGATATACGACTAGTCCGCTCGAGCGGAGAATAGGACGTTCGAGCGTCAAGCACAAAAAACTGAACCCGCTTGAACGCAAAAATGCCCGCTCGAGCGCCAAGACACAACTGCAAAACACACCCGCTCGAGCGCAAAAAAAAAGCCGCTCGAGCGTAGATTACACTCCTCCAGTACTTACAGACATCGAACACCCGCTCGAGCGTAAAGAATTCCGCTCGAGCGTGAAAAACAAACCTGCAGTAGTTTTGCAGACGCACGAGATACTAAAAGTGTGCAGACTCCGCTCGAGCGCAAATAGACTCGCTCGAGCGGACAACCAAAAATCTGGGCAACAACACTTGAGACCAAAACTCAACCAACCTATTACAAACCTGCCCATCACATCCTAAAACTCAAATATAAGAAATTAAAGGATAACAACAAGACATATGCAACAACCAACACCACGGAACCTAAGTCCGGAATACTGTTAAACAATGAAGGAAAACCGGGATCGCTATAGAGAGAGCAAGCAAGCAATGAGTCAAATTGTTTTGAAAAAATTCTGATTTTATCTTTCTTGTCGCTACACAATTCTGAGGGTTGAACCAGAGCAATTCTGATTTTATCTTTCTTGTTGCTACACAATTTCGCCGATGATGATTACAACGGTGACGGTCACCGTAGCGGCGACAGAAGGTGTTGCTATCAAATTCCCTTCTATCAAAATCATAAACCCTAATCTCACTCTCCCCAATTGGACCTTCACAACTACTCTCCGTTTTGGCTTTCGCAAATTTTTTTTTTCTTCTTCTTCTCTATTTGTTGTATTTGCTAAAGCTTCTTCTTCAATCGTTGGCGAAGAAGATCCGAAACTTGGTCCCGTTTCGCTCGGACACATCACGTGACCTGATTTTCCTATTCTTCACCAAGTACGTACTTTCAATTTCTGTTTTCTATCTTCCATTTGGTTGCCTAGAAAATAGGATTCAACTTTCATTTCACTAACTTTGGCAGTTTGAATGCTCTGTGTTGCCGCTGAGAAATAGGGATTAATTGTGAAGCAGTGGGACAACTAGTGAGACGTCCGGCCAGTTGTCCGGTGGGACCTACCTCCAACGTAAACACATAGTGTTTTGGTGAAATCTGCCCAGATCCTCAGTTTGGTAAATTTTTGAGTAATTCTCATTTTGATATCAGTTTGATGAAACTGTTGGAGCCAAAAAAATTAATTTTTTTTCGCCAAATTCAAATTTGATGATGATTTTGCTTAACCATTGGAGATAGTCTAAGGGAAGCCCATGAGAATTAGGACTTGGTCATGCTTTACGTACAAAAGTTCTTGCTTTTGTGGCAGCTACATTAGATGGTAGAAAAGGAATCCCATCGTGGGAACAATTGATGGGTTGCTGCAAAATAAATAAATAAAATAGTTTTATTTATTATTTTATTTATTGTTTTATTTTATTTAAATTTTATTTTATTTGTAAGTAACAATACAATAAGAAATAATGATGTTCATGATAATGATGAATTTTGGTGAGATGGATTAAAGTTTTGGAGTGAAAAAAAAGAAGAATAATAAAATAATTAAAATTTAAAAAAGAAGACTAAGAGACTTGAATATGAATAATACCTATATATGATTAAGGTGTACTATGAAAAAAATATATTTTATTTTAAAATTTAATATATAACGTCCTATATAATAGGAATTAAAATTTTAAAATTTTAATTAAACGTACTAGTTATTTTTTTAGGTGCAAATAAAATCACCCGCACTGCTGGGTTAGCCAGAGGTCTCGTATGCTCAGGTTTCATGGGTAGGGTAGCCCAATCTTTGGGCTTGGCCCAAGATAAAATTCTTATGAGTAAAAAATGGAACAATGATAATGATGAGCATCATTTTTTTGTCAAAATGTTCCAAACAAATTGGGCATCAAGTTATGCATTTTGTTGGTTGCAAGTACAATAATTGAAAAACAGTAGTCCAAAGTACAATAATTGAAATCTACATTTCAAGCAGTGTCCTTGCTAAATACAAAACAGTACTAGTAACATACAGTATTGCTCTCATTATTTTCCCTTAAGTTAATTTTGATAACAATATTATTATGATGATCATATTTTTTTAATGTTATTTTAATTACTATTTAATGTGTCAACATGTGATAATAATTTTAATCAAATATGAGTGATAAAACCTATTAAATCAATATTATATTTACACAAATAATGATAATTATCATAATATTATAAACACCACGTGACTGTGTACACACGTCTTTTTTTTTTTTTTTTTTAATGATATGTCTGCTATATTTCTTATTTTTTAAACTATGTGAACATTTAACTCTATTAGTAGATGCTTGCCTCTTTGGTCCTAAAGGTGGGTGAGATTTTGGTTTTGGGTTTTCTTGTAAGGAGAAGAAGAAGAAAGAAAAAAAAAAAACCTGTATTATTGTTATTTATTTATTTATTTAATCATGCTAGCAATGAAGACACGAGGTAAAGAAGACAATGAGTTTTAGGTATATGAGAAAGCGAAATTCCATATCAATCATTCATTTCCATGATGGGCTAAACAAATTTTAGGAAATTTTTTTAAAAAAAAAAAAAAAAAAAACTTCATAATTTAATTTTTGTAATAAAATAAAATTTTAATTTTATCAATTTAAACCCTAATAAATCAAATTATTTTTGTTAAATAAAATCGATAAAAAAAAAATAATCATTTAACTCAATGTATGTTTTAATGACTAAAATATAATTTTATTAGTCAGTTGTACTTAAGAAAAATAGATAGATGGTTTAGACTGAAAATAAATAAAAAAATTAGGATTTAAATTGATAGAATAAAAATTTTAATTTTAATTTTTTTTATAATTTTCTCCAAATTTTTTATTACCATTTGGTATAATCTTATTAAAACATCAATTTTTTTTTTCTTCACAGGCTTAGAGAAGTAAATTACTCTTTATTTATTTAAATGTCCAAAAGCATGAGTTATTATGCCCCTATAAAATTGGTTTAATTAAATATATCAACTTGTTACCAATAAAAAAAAAGAAAAAAGAAATATAATCAAGTTGTTGGGTATAGATCTGAAGGTTCTAGATCTAAACATGGGCCTTAACAAATCATTTTCTATGCCAACTTGTGTCTTGCATTTAACGTTTCGAATAATTCAAAGGCCACAAGTTATGGCAAGTATGATATGGAGCTGATGAGTATATTTATTACTAATCGTTGGTGCTCATGGAAGGGAAATTATTTAATATTTTCGGAGTGTTATGTGCCTGTATTCTCTAATCAATTATTATGTAATATATCTCTTATGTTCCCCAATCATCAATACAATACCCCACTTACTCATATTTTTCACCAATCAAAATATTATGAAATATCACGTGTCTATACTACTTGATTACCAAATAATTATCCTTATGGAATTATAGGAACTCAGTTATTTTTTAAACTAACTAGAGGACTGTGGATAAGGTTTTGTCTTTTGTTGAGAAGTATGTAACAGAGTATGCTCAAGCCCAACAATGCAGCCAAATCCCAGTGCATTGAGTGTCGCTTTGACGATGGTTTGTGCTAAGAGAAGGTGTCTTTAAATTGAATTTTTGATGGATTGATACGAAAGGCCCACGCGGTTGTTGGCATTGGGATTATTGTTCGTGACTGTAATAGGGCGATTATTGCTTCTATGGTCGAACAAATTCCTTATCTGGAGGATGTGGACTGTGTGGAAGCCTTGGGTGCGGTCAAAGCACTTCAATTTGGGTGTGATTTGGGTTTGGGTGATATTCAGCTTAAAGGAGATTCTCTAAATGTTGCGTCTCCAAAGGCAAATAATTTGTTTTGCTATGGGCATTTGGTGAGCGTTGCTCAGGCGCTCCTTTTGCGATTCCATTCATCATCATGTTAGGAAAAATATATGATTTCCTACAAATAAATCAATCAATGGGAATAAAAACTAATGCGAAAAAATTACATCAACAGCAATATAAGAATTTTTACGTGATTTCCTCAATGTGAGGTACGTCCATGGGATTGAAATCCGATTCACTATCAACCAAAAAGTTTTCAAACGATTACAAACGAGACACGAATGGTCTCACAAACCACCCTTAGGTGAATTCCAAATAATTACAAAATAATCAAAAGGAAAGACCTCACCAAATAGACGAATAAAAATCTTCGAAACAAAGTCGAAGAAGATCACAAATCTGAATCAAAATAGCTTCACCGAATTGAATTTCACCGAATTAACTTTGATCCAAAAAATCGCCCACACAACAAGGTTATGTTTAAGAACAAAACCCACCGAAACCTGTAGCAGCCGTACGCCCTCTAGAAGAATAAACAATATATATATGTATATATATAAGGTTAAGTCTTGGGCTTTTATATAAAAAACCCTAAGTACTACCAAAATTGAATATTAAATACTTATTGGGATTCCAAAAAATTAGATATAATACATAAAATATATTATACCCAAACCAAATTAAATTAAAATTCTTTTAACAAACCAATTAGGTCTCATACTCCACTAAGGAGATATACCCCAACAATTCTCCCCCCTATCGACTTAGGTGGAGACATCAGTCATATCCGCCAAAGTTCGACACTTCAAATGTTATTATCATCCGTGTGAACCTTTTCGAGTTGCAACAATTTCGAATCTAACACATCACGAATCCAATGGTATCTCACATCAATGTGTTTCGATCTCGAATGAAAAGTGAAATTTTTACTCAAATGAATAGCACTTTGACTATCACAATAAAGCACATACCTCTGTTATTTCAAACCCAACTCTTGCAAAAATTTCTTCAACCATAACTCTTCTTTGCAAGCTTTTGTAATGGCAATAAATTTAGTTTCGGTAGTTGAGAGAGCAACACATTTTTGTAATTTAGATTGCCATGCCACAGCTCCCCTTGCAAATGTCATCACAAACCCCGAATTAGATTTTCTAGAATCAACATCACCGACCATGTCAGAATCTGTGAACTCATAAAGTATCGGCTTACTATTCCCAAAACACAAACACACCTTCGAAGTCCCTTGAAGATACCTTAGAATCCATTTTACCGCTGCCCAATGTTCTTTACCTAGATTAAAGAGAAAAACGACTCACCACACCAACGGCGTGAGCAATATTTGGCCTTGTACAAACCATGGCGTACATCAAAGAGCCAACCGCTGAAGCATAAGGAATTTTCAATATCTCTTCCTTGTCTTTCTCACTTGTAGGACATTGATTCGAATTAAGTTTGAAGTGACCCGCAAGTGGACAACCAACCGGCTTTTCTTTATCCATGTTAAACCTCTCAAGAACTTTCTCAATGTAGCTTTCTTGAGACAACTAAATCAGCCCCTTTTTGTGATCACGAATAATTTTCATACCAAGTATTTGCTTTGCCGGTCCCAAATCTTTCATAACAAAAGACTTGCTCAACTCCAATTTCAATCTGTTAATCATGGTAGAATCTTGACTCACAATTAACATGTTATCAACATAAAGTAAAAGAATAATAAATTTGGCATCCGAAATTTTTTCACAAACACACAATGGTCCGAAGTGGTTTTAGAAAAACCATTATTCATCATGAAAGAGTCAAATTTTTTGTATCATTGCCGCGGGGCTTGATTAAGGCCATACAAACTTTTCTTCAATTTGCAAACAAATTTCTCTTTTCCTTTTTCCACAAAACCCTCTGATTGCTCCATGTAAATTTATTCTTCAAGATCACCATGAAGAAATGCGGTCTTCACATCAAGTTACTCAACTTCAAGGTTCTTACTTGCGGCCATACCAAGTACAATCCGAATGGAAGATATCTTTATAACCGGCGAGAAAATCTCATCAAAGTCAATACCTTTCTTTTGTCCAAAGCCTTTCACAACAAAACATGCTTTGTACCTCAGATTCTTGCTATCATTTTTCAATTTGAAAACCCACTTATTTTTCAGAACTTTCCTCCCCTTAGGCAACTTCACTAAATCATAAGTGTGATTTTCAAGTAAGGAATTCATCTCCTCTTCCATGGCCTTTTTCCAATCACCTTTCTTTGCATGCTCAATTGCTTCATGGTAGCTCTCAGGTTCCCCTTGATCGGAAATCAACACAAACTCATTGGGATGGTACTTTCTCGAAGGTTGCCGGTCCCTTGTAGATTTTCTCAACTCAAGTTGTGGTGGAGGTTCTTGAGTTAGATGCTCTTCCTCAATTTCTGGCTCAACTTCATTAGGATTAGCATCATCCTCTATATCTTCAATAGGTGGCTGTATATCTCTCACATTTTCATCGTCAACTGAAGATGAAGGAGATGGATCCATGTCAATGAGATCACTAGTTTTTGGCTCCGGTTGATCGCCTTTGCCAAAGTCTTCAATTGTTTGGTCTTCAAGAAACACAATATCACGGCTTCGAATGACTTTCTTGTCAACCGAATCCTACAATCTATACCCGAATTCATCTCGCCTATAACCAAGAAAAATACATTGTCTTGACTTGCTATCAAGTTTGGACCTCTCATCTTTTGGAATGTGAACAAAAGCTCGGCAATCAAATACTCTCAAGTGCTTATAAGACACATCTTTACCAGTCTAAACTCTTTCAGGAACATCACCATTCAAAGGATATAAAGAAGACAAATTGATCACGTCAACCACTGTCCTCATTGTCTCACCCCAAAAGGATCTTGGCAATTTAGCTTGTGAAAGCAAACACCTTATTCTTTCTACAATGATGCGGTTCATCTTCTCGGCAACGCCATTTTGTTGAGAAGTCTTCTTAACTGTCTTTTGGTACCGAATACCTTGGCTACGGCAATACTCATCAAATGGCCCAATATATTCACCACCATTGTCTGATTGGATGCACTTCAATTTCTGCTCTGTTTCTCTTTCAACCATGGCTTGAAAATGCTTAAATACTTCTAGAACTTGATCTTTAGTTTTTAATATAAAAGCCCAAATTTTCCTTGAGTAATCATCAATGAAAGTAACAAAATAAAGTGCACCACTATATGTTCTAACTTTCAATGGACCACAAACATCTGAATGAATCAACTCCAAAACATTTTCTTTTCTAGAAGCAACATTTTTATGAAAAGAAACTATATTGTTTACCTGCCAAACAATGAACACAAGTTTTGAGATGTGTATCTTTCAAACTGGGTAGAAGCTCTTTCTTGAACAAAACTTGCAGCCCTTTTTCACTCATGTGCCCAAGTTGCTTGTGCCACAATTTAGTAGACGTATCATTTTCAAGTGCATTGACAACACCTTTACAAATTTTTTCCTAGCATCGAATAAAGTGTATGAGTCTTCTTGCATTTAGCTACCACAAAAGAACCTTTTGTGAGCTTCCATATTCCATCACCAAATTTGTTGTTGTAGCCTTCATCATCTAGCTTCCTGGTAGAGATCAAATTGAGGCAAATGTCGGGAACATGCCTCACATCTTTAAGCAACAACTTGTAGTCCAAATTTGTTTCCAAGCAAACATCACACATGCCAATAATCTTGGACAAACTTTCATTACCCATTCGAACAGAACCATAATCTCCTTTGGTGTAGGTAGTGAACAAATCAATTCAAGAAGTCACATGAAAAGAAGCACCAGAATCAATCACCTAATTGCTCTCTTGGTCCACAAAATTTATACAATCATCTTCATAAACGACCATGAGATCACCATTGGTAGTAACTGCTGTTATGTCTTCTTGCTTTATATCCACACTTTTGTCATGCTTTTTTTCCTTGTTCTTGAGTTTTCGGCATTCCCGCTTCATGTGTCATTTCTCATGGCAATCATAGCACTCAATGTCTTTCTTTGAAAAAGAACCATCTCTTGATTTGTCACGGCTTTGATCATGACCATGAGGAGTCTTATTCCTCTCCCTTGTTTTGCTTCGGCCTCTCACAACAAATGCCTCTAAATAAGAAGAACCAGCTGATTTCTTCTAGTTTCTTCATTCAACAAGCTACTAGTGACTTGGCTCATTGTGACAACTCCATTGGACACCGAATTACTAATTATCACAACCAAAGTCTCCCAACTTCCGGACAAAGAACTAAGTAGCAACAAAGCCTACAACTCATCAAGCAAGTTGATTACCAATACTCTTTATTTCATTCAAATATTCCGGAATGAGACTGCCATCTTTATATTTTAAATTAACCAACTTACGAAACAGAAAAACTTTATTTGTGGTTGATTTTCTATCATAAAGGCTTTCTAATTTTTTTCATAAATCATGTGCCGAAATTTCAGTAGCAACATAATGAAACACACTATCATCAATCCATTGACGGATAACATCAATAGTTTTTCGATTAAGCCTCTTCCATTCATCATCTTTCATACCCTCGGGTTTGCCACTATCACCCTCAATAGGCCCATACAAATCTTTACAAAATAATAGGTTCTCCATTTTAGTTTTCCAAGTTACCCAATTGCTTTCATTGAAGCTAGATATACGACCCACATTCCCCTCCATTGATTTACACAAATAAATAAATCCAAATAAATCGTAAGCTCTGATACTAGTTGTTAGGGAAAATATATGATTTCCCACAAGTAAATCAATCAATGAGAATAAAAACTAATGTGGAAAAATTAAATCAACAGTAACACAAGAATTTTTACGCGGTTCCCTCAATGTGAGGTACGTCCACCGGATTGAAATCCGATTCATTATCAACCAAAAAGTTTCCAAACGATTACAAACGAGACACGAATGGTCTCACAAACCACCATTAGATGAATTCCAAATAATCGCAAAATAATCAAGAGGAAAGATCTCACCAAATAGAGGAACAAAAATCTTCAAAATAAAGTTAAAGAAGATCACAAATGAAAATCAAAATAGTTTTACCGAATTGAATTTCACCGAATTAACTTTGATCCAAAAAATCACCCACACAACAAGGTTATGTTTGAGAACAAAACCCACCGAAACCTGTAGCAGCCGTATGCCCTCTAGAAGAATAAACAGCATCTATATGTATATATATATATATATATATGAGGTTAAGTCTTGGGCTTTATATAAAAGAACCTAATTGCTATCAAACTGAATATTAAATACTTATTAGGCTTCCAAAAAATCAGATATAATATATAAAATATATTATACCCAAATCAAATCAAATTAAAATTCTTTTAACAAATTAATTGGGTCTCATACTTCACTAAGGAGATATATCCCAACACATCAATCTCACATATTTATAGATAAGGTAATTCTGTGACACATTATTTAAGTAAGTTAGCCTTTAATTTTAATTCACTATGAGTTTGGATGGAGAAAGTTACTCTCTCTTTAATGACGTTAGTGGCTTTTGAGGTTTTCTCTTCTTTATAATTCTCTATCTTTAAAAAACAAAGGAAAAAAAAAAAGGCCACAATTTGTCCATTTCTGCACTTCTTTTTTCCTCTATCTCATCAACTTGTTCTTGTCACTTCTTTCTTAGGACTGACGAAATATCTATGCGCAATACCACAAACAGAAAAAAAAATATGAACTATCAATTATACATAAACATAAAAATATAAGATTTTTAATGGCGTTGGTAGCTTCTAAGGTTCCTTCTTCTTTATAATTGCTTTCTCTATCTTAAAAAAAAATAAAAATAAAAAAAAAAAAAAGAAAGAGAAAGAGAAAGAGAAAGAGAAAGAGAAAGGGGCACAACTTGTCCATTTCTACATTTCTTTTTTCCACTATCTCATCAACTTGTTCTTGTCATTGTCACTTCTTTCTATTATTAGGATTGACGAAATATCTGTGCGCAATACCACAAATAGAAATATATATATATATATATAAACTATAAATTATACATAAAAATAAAAATATAAGATTTATGTAGTCATTTTAAAATTATGAATGCCTCCAGTCGTTGCGAAAGTAAATTACACTAATTACTATTGAGATTTAAAAAAATATGACAAGTCCCATAATTTTAATATAATTACAGTTACTCTTTGTTTGTAAGATCAAAATTACTAGAACTGGTGTAGATGATATGTAGACAGTGATATACAAAATAAAATATATATTTTAGTGTAAAAGATATGATAAATTGAAAAATAATTGCCATAGAACACCAATAATTGTTATATATATATTTCAGTGTAAGATATGTTTTATATTTATACTATACTAATGTATATAATAGAACACCAATTTGGTATCAACCAAAATGTAAAACTGGATCATGAACTTGTTTTCTTAAAAATAAAAAATATATTTAAAAAAAAAACAATTCTGATTAGTTTTTTAGACCACCTTCATAGTTGATTAGTTTCCTCCCTAATACATGATTAATAATCCAGAAAAAAAAAAAAAAAAAAAACCTTGCAAGTTGGACAACATCATGTACAGCTGGGGTTTACAAGCTGCCGAGTCACTGTGACTTGATTTTTTGTGTGTGGACATTATGAAATTACTGTGACAACAAGTATTTTTGGAAACAAGTAAGAGGAAAGTAGGTTAGTTCAGTTGATCACTTTTATACATTTTTATTGAGAATGTCATAGGTACGCTTGGTTAGAGTTTTTTTAAAATAATTTTCAAAAAATTCTATTTTTTTTTTTTTTTTTGTATTTTTTTGTTTTTATTGAATTTTTTTAATATTTTAAGCATTTTTTTTTTATTTTTAGATATACCTAACATAAATATACCTAAAAAGTAAAAAATTTGTAAAAAAAATCTTTTAAAAATTCACTAAATACAAAAAATACAAAAAATACAAAAAAAGAGAATTCAATACATTTTTTAATATTTTTATGTATTTATTAATTTTTTAAAATATTTTTTCACAAATTTTTTACCTTTTAGATACATCTAAGTAAGGTACATCTAAAAAAGTTAAAAAAATATTTAAAATGTTAAAAATATTCACTAAAAATAAAAAAACACAAATCAAAAAACTCAATTTATAAAAAAATTAATCTAAAAAATTCAAGCCAAACACACTGTTATTATCCTGTTTTCATAAATTTAGAGGGGTGACCTCTGAATCTCAAACTTATATGTTTTGGATAGATTCAAACGATTCCATCTGAGCTTAGTTCTTGATAATTGAAAAAAAAATAAAATTACTATAAACAATTTCAAATATAGATGTTGTTAGAATTTCTTATTGTACAATTTGATTAATTTTTATTATATTTATAAATAATTGATAAAAAGAAATAACTGGGTCCCACATCAATTTTAGGAACTTGGTCCATGGCCATAAAACCAACAGGTGGAGAGTAGAGGGGGTGGCATCACCATACCATGACGATAGAGTTTTGTTTTGTTTTGTTTTGTGAAGTGGGTCTCAACAATAATATAATATAAATTATTGATTTCTATTTATCATCATTAAAACCAAAAAGGATATGAAAGTAGTTGGGAGTCTTCAATGTGCTTTCAATGGGACTTGGTGGTCTTGACCCAACTCATGGGGTCTCTCTACCCACGTGCAGTAGGCCTCATTTTCCCCTCTCTCTCTCTCTCTCTCTCTCTAACTACCTTCTACTGCCATTTTTTTGAACTAAACTTGAATTTTATTATTATTATTATTATTATTATTTTTATAAATAAAAATTAGTTATTTATTGTTTAATTAACATCTTATGAGAGATGGACTCACACTCACTTCTTGCAAGCATTTAAGACTTGCCTCTCATTTCTATTAAGAGAAACTTACGCTGTGTTTGGTTATCGAAAGGAATTTCGAAAGAGAAAATAAGCAATGTATAATTATATTTCATTTATATATATATATATATATATTTTTTCAAACCACTCCCTAAAATCATGAACCAAGCAGTCTTACTAACCAAAATTATTTATTATTATTATAATTAACAGAGTGAAGCTTAAATCTTTTTTTTATAACACCCCCCAAGTTTAAAGTTCACCATTTGCCAGATACTTTACTTTTTCTTATCATTGTTTAATGTAATTTTATCTTTTTAACTCTCTTATTAACAAATAGTGGCTCAAACTTGTATGAAACATTCGGAATAGTTTTTCTTTTAAAAATATTTTTTATTGGGTCTGTGAAAAATTAAAACTTTCAACAAATTTTTTTTTTTTTTTGCAAAAAAAAAATTTAAAAACTTTAGTGAATGAATTAAGTGACTTGATGATTAAATTATATCTACGTATAAAAGAAAAAAGTCGGGCGAAAAGGCCAAAAATAACGCACTCATAGAATTTGCGCAAACTCATGGTGATATCATGCATTTTATGGTGATGTGAAATGTTATTAGTTACCCAAAAACACAAAATACAAAAATACACAAACTGCATTGACTATGCTAAGAACACATAAACAAAAAAGGACACTCACAGGCATTTTTATGTGAATTGTTATTATGACCTATTTTGAAAAGTATTTTCACGTATTGGTGTTTTTTTAAAAAAAAAATAAAAACGTATAAAAAAGTAAAGAGTTGATATAACTCAAATAAGTCAATAAATAAGGTGGTGTTTGATAAAACTAAAAATTGAAAATTAAGTATTGAAAATTGAATGCTGAATTTTTTAAGTTAAAAAATTATTTGATAAAAATTTAAATACTGAATTAAAAATAAATTGTTTGATATGTGTATGATAAAATTTGAAATTCATTATTTTTAAATTGTATATTTTAATTTTTATATTATGATGATGGTGGTGGTGGTGGAGTGACATAGTGGTGGCAGTGGCGTGGTGGTGATGGTAGCAGTAACGATAGCGATGATAGTAACAGTAAAATGATGGTGATGTTCATAGCAATAATGTGACAACCCTGACCTCTATTTAGCATTAATTCATGATTAAGTAGGTTAAGTAAATGATTGAGATGAAATCCCAAATTGATTATGTGAGTGTGTTGTTTTAATTGCATTTCTATCTGTTTGATATAGAACCATCTGTTCACGTTTTAATTTCGAGTTGCGAATTGAAAGCCTTATCGGCGACCGATTCAGAAATTGACTTGTGTTATATGCTAGTTAGGAATCATAGGATATGATGGTGGGTTTAATTGAAACTTGATTTGGAACAATTAAATTAGAACAAATAATGCTAATTAAATGAGCCTAAGTTAATTACATTTTTGCCATTGAGTGGGCTCTCTCAATTTCATTGTCTTGTTCCTATTTTTTTATATGTTTGATACACCATTCATGTTCCACCTCCTTGCAAAACCGTGAGGGAGAAAGAGGAGAGTAGGAAGAGATTGAATTCAACAAGTGAATAGCTTGAAATTTAGAGGAAATTGGAGAGGATTTGGAAGATTGAGCTACCACACTAGGAAATCCAAGACTTAAGGTAGGAATTTACCCTTTTAATTGTGAATTGAAGTTGTTTAATGCATGGATTCATGGATTCATGGAAATTAGGGACTAAAGTCAAAAAATAGCTTAAAGAGTGGATTTGAGAATTAATTCATGCATTCATGTCTATATCATTGAATTTTGAGAGTTGTTTTCATGAAAATTTCCACACGCATGTTCATATTATAGTTGTGCTCTAGAAATTTACATTGTTTTTTAGTTGAATCTTGCATTTGATCATACTTTGAAGTATTGGAGTCCATGGGAGCTCATGCATGTCATGTTTTTGAATCAATCATAAAGTTGAAGTTGAGTTTGTGTTCAATTGGCATACCTTTGGGCTTTAATTTTATGAAATAGTCTTTAAATCATATTGTGTTATGAGTCTTTAAGTGTTTTCTAGAATTTTGGCCTAAAAAGATGACTTTTGGCATATTAAATCCATGGTTTGAGCTTTGGAAGCAAATCTGGAAAACCCAGAATTTGGCTTCCTCGCTCGAGTGACCACCTTTACTTTCAGAATTTCACTCGAGCGACGGAATGCTGGCTTGAGCGTAAATTGCAAGCTCTCAAAATTTTTGCGTGTGCAGAAGCATGCTCGAGCGACAAAACTTGCGTTCGAGCGAAGAACTGTGTCTCACACTTGAGCGAGCATCGAACAGAGATTTTCAGCAATCAGTACTTTTCACATTTTTGCAGATCGCTCGAGCAAAGGAGTCTACGCTCGAGCAACCAAGCACATTTTGCATGTCCGCTCGAGCGACGGAAGCCATGCTCGAGTGAGACCCCTGTTTTCAACAAGTTTTGAAAAATGCTTTTAAGTACATTTTTACATCATCATTCCATCCTAGGCATTCCTTGGTCATGTTTAAGGCATCATAATGAGGATAATGATTTAGAACCACACCAAAGCAAGCAAGGGGCTAAGTTATTAATTCCGGGTGTGTAATTTAGTGTGTGTTCGTTCTGCAACCGTGTAGGTTTGGTACCCAAGGACGCTGATTAGCCTGTCTATATCCCAGTAATCTGTGAGTAACGATGTTGTAAAACTATGTTAAATTATAATTATTTTCTGAACGATTAACTGTACTGCTTTTTGAATGATACTGTTTACTGAACGAATGTTTGTCATATTTTATGAACTGTACTCGTGGCATCCATAGCAACTGACTGTTACTGCTACTGCTACTGTTACTGTTACTGTTACAGAGATCTCTGTCAGTTCCTATCCTCGGAACTACCGTTACTGTATTGATGGTCATCAACTGACTGTTCAGTCTATTAAGACCTACTGTACTGTTTTGCTATTGGATGTACCACACATGACTGCTATGATTTGTAAATGACTGATATGACATGAAATATGAGACACTGATTGAATAACTGATCTACAGATGCAATTGACTGTTTAAATTACTGAAAGGACATTTATTCTTAATCCCTTTACACATTTGTTATTTACTGGGCTTTAGTTCACAGTTTATATATATATATGTAGGTGACCAAGCACCGGACCAGAGCTAGAGGCGCCGACTTAGACTCATGTTTTGTCAAGCCAACCATCGCGCCTCATATCGAGGTTCTGAACCTACACGAGTCAAGGCTGTTTTGGGGTGTTTCAATTTCACCCTTTTTGTCTCTGTTAGTATACTGAATGTCTAAGGCTTCTGATTGTACAGTTATGGTGAAGGGATTAGGTCCCTAACCTGTATGCTACTTTGTATATGTGTTTTTGGTATGTATGTATATATGGCTATGAATGTGGTTATGTCCATAAGAGTTTTTCTCATTCAGGTTTTCACAGCTCATTGAACGATGTAAACTATTACTGATTGGCTTCCGCCAGCTCCTTTATATTGCATTACTGTCATTACTGTTAACCAGGCATTCGGTAATCACGGATTACTGGCCGGTTACAATACTAAATCTACAGGGGCGAGTTTTAGTCGTGACAAATAATGACAATGGTAATGAAGATGATGGTAGTAGTGGTGGTGTTGGTGGCAATTGCATGATGGTGATAGTAGTAATAGTAGTGGTAGTGGTGGTAGTGACAGTAATAGTGATGGTTGCGGTAGTGATAGTAATGGTAGTGACATGATGGTGGTGGTTGTGGTAATGATAGTGATGGCAGTGACATGATAGTTGTGGTGGTGGTGGTAGTAGTGATAGCAGTGGTGGTAGTGAATTTATAATATTGTACATCGATATTTATGTTTAATATTTATAAATTCAGTTAAAATTAAGTAAGTTTTATATGATTTAAAATTTTCTTAAATTTTAACCTACATTTTAAGAGGCACTTACATTTTTAAATGAAATCAATTATAATTATCAAATGGACTTAATTGATTATCACTTAATCAATTCAACTTTAAGTGCTGAATCATTGCCTCCCAAAAGAGGCCTATGTTTGAAGTAGGGGTGAGCGGCGGATATTCTGATCTGCCCAAATTGATTGAACCAAACCGAACTGATCCTCTGCATTTTGGACGGATGCGTGATGACGAGCGAAGAGTTGCTAATTAATTTTTCCCAATCCGCCTAATTTTGGACGGACGGCGAAGTTGAAATTTCTTTTGCCGCAACTGAAACGTCAAATTGTGAGCACCCCTAATAATTTGTAAAATTTTGTGTTTTCAATTTGTTTAGATATTCTGTTTGTGTTTTCAATTGAAAAAGAGTTTAAATATTTTGTTGTGTTTTTAATTTAAAAATCCTTTTGTCAAATGACAAATGTTGATATTTGATATTTTTGTGTAAAAAATATAAGGCTTAATTTTATTATTTTTTTTAAAAAAAATCAAATGAAATAGTTTTTAAATAAAAAATAATAATAAAATAATTTTGATAATATATGATTTTTTTTATACGTATTTATATTGATATTTGACAATTTATTTGATAATCTTTTAGTTATGTTGAGTTGAATTGTTATTACACACAAAAAAATATTAACAAGTTGTTATTTTATGTTTGTTCAAAAAAAAAAAAAAATTGTTTTATTATGTTCAAAATTTGTAAAAGTTTAAATTGTCAAACCAATTCGCATTCACCCGCCAATCCGTTCAATCTGCATCCGTCAATCCGACGGACGGATGCGAATTGATTTTTTCCGATCTGCCAATCCAACAGATAGATAGTAGATTGAAAATTTTCCGGCTGTAACTGAACCGCAAACACCTAAACTAGTCTTAAATTTGTGAGGAATAACAAAGAAAAAAATAAATGAAATAGAAAATAATCCTCCTTTTTGATTGAATAAAGAAAATGAAAATATTGAGGAAGAAAAGAAACGTCCATTTCCACAACCATTTAAAGGGAGCATATTTAAAAAAGCAAAACACTACTACAAATGATAATTAAATGTGCCACAGCCATCAAAGATGGAAGCACAACTGATGAACCCTAACATTGACACCCCCTTCCTAAGAACTATTTGAACTCAATCCATCTAATGCTAATCGATCAATGTGGTTTCTTCAACGATCAAGATGATCTGAAAATCTCGCTAATGAGTTGGCCTTTTGCCAGTTTGTTTGTGCATATATCTTCATCTAAGTCAATTGTGAAGTGTCGATGAACATGTCAGAGGCTTGGAAAAGACACGTGCAGACTTGCATCAATCGGTGAGAGCTAGGTATTGTACCTTCAAGAAGAAATACTAGAATAGTCATTAGAGGAGGAGACGTCGTGGCCAGATGAAACCTTCTGTTTCCTGCCACGCCTCCTATTTCCGACTCTTGCAATTCCTCCTCCGGCTCCTTTCCCCCTCCTGGGATTTTCCTGATGCTCCGCCTGTCTTCACATAATCGAATAAAAAAGAAAGCACATTACACGCAATAAGAAGGAAGATCAATCTCAATCTCAAGAAGCAAAAAAAAGTGAGTGACAACAACAAATCCCGAAAAAAAAAAGGGAACAAAAAATTGACACAATCCCTTTTGTATAAAATTCATGCTCATCAAAATTTTACTAAGTTGTAATAAAAGTTTGACAATGAATGTCCATGCACATTATAGCCATTTAATACGTTCGTGAAAGTTTTTAAAAATTTTGACACGGGCCAACTTCTCCAATTTTTCTATTGACGGCCATTCAAAGAGAGAGATAAAGAGTACTAACCCCTAAACAAAATCCCTCAAATTGTGCATCAAAGCCGGAAGAGCTTTCGCTCTTGGTGTTTCCCGAGTTCATTTCAAAGGAATTACGCTTGTTGTTGGCATTAGAGGTCCCGCTGCAAGAAGCATATGAAGACGATGAACACGAAGAAGGGTTCAGAGTCTGAGAGGTGGAACCAAATCCATCCAAATCGCTCTGAAACATTTCCCCAAACAGCTCCTGCAATTCCTCGAAGGTCTCCCCATTTTCCTGCCAATTACACCAACTCCAATTTAAAACCCGTGCTATTAGACTCGTTACTAAAACTAAATAAACATTAATTTGCCCCGTCACAGGGTCTACCAATTGAATTTCAATATTAGCAGCCAAATGTTGGGATTTGCCGGACCCAAAACAATTTTTTTAAAAAAAGAGATCAAAACCACAAAAATGTAATGCTAGGTAAAATCAAACTTTTTGACCAAACCTTAATAGCAGGAACCTCCTATGGGCCCTCGCTTCCAAATCCTCGCTCCCGCCTCTGTTCCAACTCCCAACCTTAAACTCTTCTATAGGGTCCTTGCTTCCCGTGCCCAGGGTTCAAAAATAAAAATTGGTCGCACCTTTCGTTTTAATTCAAACCTATCCACGCATCCCTCTCCTTCCCTTCCCGTCTTTAGGAAAACACAAACAAATAGAATGCCCATATTGACAGAGCAGCATTAGCTTCTTTTTTTCCCCCAAGTAATATTAAAAGAAATTTTCTATTAATTGTTGTTGTGAGAATAATAGTTCCAAAATAAATATCATACAAAATAAAAAATCATAATCCAATCAATTTTTTTGGGCCATCATAATCCTCTAAAATTGTGGTAGTAATCCCCAATCATGAACCATGCCACCGACCAATCGAGCACGTATGTTCATGAACACACATTAAAGGCTCGTTCCGTTCAGCTTAAAATCTGGCTTTTGAAGGACTTTGAAGATGAATTATTTATTTATTTATTTACTCAAAGCTAAAATTAAAACCTAATAAGAAAATTCAATTAAGAAAGCCAGGAAAAAAAACTTCAAAATGGGAACATAAATGAAAAAACTACATATTGATTTCCCCAAAACATGAGTGACAATAAAATAAATAAATAAATAAAAGGGCTTACATTAGACTTGTTTTGGCTCATCATAACTGCCATTTCATTCAGAAAATCACCCATACCCTGCATGGCATTGTAAGCACATCAACATCCATCTCAAGAGTTATACATACACACAAGTACAATCCCACATGACCTACAATTTAAAAAACAATGATAACAAAAAACAAAAATTAAAAATTAATACAATAGTTTTTAAAATGCTTCCAATATTTCCTGTTATTCCCTACAAAAATAAAAACAAAAAAAATAAAAAAGATCAGAGAGAAAAAAGAAGAGAGCCATGCAAACTTGGTTTGGTCCATGCATTTGGAAAATGATTAATATAATCTCCAATCCACTTTTGTGGACTGATGAATGGTCCAATTTAGTCCTTGGGAACCACCACGGCCACATTCATTTAAAAGTTTTTTTTGTAAATCATTTTATAAAAAAAATTAAATTATTCTACTAACCATACTCACGATTTTCACTTCTTATTCTATTAACAAAATAAAGCATTTATTTTTAAAATTATAATTGTAATTCCTGCATGTGAGAGATATTAAAATAATATGAATACGATCATAGTAAAAATGATTACGATCATCATATCGATCTAACTTCTTTGAATGCCAACTAAAAAAATAAACAGAAACGCAACATCAAACTAAGTGGCGTTTTGACAAGTTGATAAAAAACTGACTTTTTAACTTTTTTGACTTTTTAGTGGTTTTTTTTGCTAAAAAAATTTGACTTTTTTGTGAATTTTTTTGGATAAAAAAATTAAAAAGTTAAAAAGTTAATTTTTTACCAAATTTCTAAATTATCCTTAAGGGTCCGTCATGGACTTCACCAGTTAGATTGGCGGGTCCAATTCACTTTAAATTGGTATAAATTAAGAAATTATCAAATTTATTGTGTTTTCCCACAATAAAGACTCATAAACATAATAATAATAAAATAATCATATAGATCTAAAGAATAGCCGAAAACAATTAGGTACATCTACGATACCAAGTGTTCATGTCACACAGGGCCGTCCCTGAGTTTTTAGGGCTAAGGACCTTTTAGATATTTATAAAAATAAAAATAAAAATCAGGTTGATTGGTTTAAAATTTTGAAAAATAATTATTTGAGTTTGTAATTTATATATTTTTTATATTTTTTGTATTTGACAACTTTTTTTATTTTTTTATTTAAAAAAAATAAAAATATTATAATTTTTAAGTGTATCTAAATTTGATGTATCTATAAAATAAATAAATAAAATTACGTAAAATATTTAAAAACCACTAAAAAAACACATAATTGAGCCATAAAAAGAACAAAAATAAAAACAAGCCCCCTAGACATATACATATATTTTATATTTTATTTTTTTAATTGAGCTAACAACTAATACTTATAAATATTTTTTACCTAGGTCTTTTATCAATTGGGCCAAATAAAATTTTGAAGCATTTTAAAATAGCCTAAATTAGTTAAACAAATTTAAACCATTTTGAATCTTTGATAAAACTTTTTTTTAGACCTAATTTTTGGAGTACTAGACACAGGTCTTAATAGCCTTAGCCTAGGGCCGGCCCTGATGTCACAAGCCCATCACCAAACAGAAGTCATGCTCTCATTACCCAACATAAAATCATGGATCCACTTCTCCCACAAAACGCCAAAACCTTTAGATATCACCAGCCATGCACATGAAACATAAAATAACTTATTTGAGCTCACTTTGTCAGACAAAAATCACTGACTATATTGACGTGACATTTTAGTTAGTTTGTGATATTATGACTGTTTGGTACAATTTAAAAGCTGCTTATTTTAACTTTCAGTTTAATTTAAGTTATTTTAATGTGTTTAGTTTAGCTAATAGCTTATAGTTTTTTGAAAGTCAGAAATTAACTTATTCTTTGAGTGAGGCAGGAGATGCTTAATTTATGAGTCAGAAATCAGCATATGGTTATAATTATAAGCTATAAGCTGTTTAGACATAAGCTATAAGTACTTTTTCACAGCTCTACCAAATAAGGCCTTGTCACATTATGCCTAATCGTGAAAATAATAATAATAATAATATAAAATTTAGCAATTTCCTAAAACTAACGAAATAAAATAGGGTCATGCTAGGTTTCATAAAAACTTTCATGAAAATCATCATGAAAATCAATCTGCACTGTTGGATCGTTAGATCAGATGAGATCATATCTGATCTAACGGTGCAGACAATTTTTATGGTAATTTTCCTTAAACTTAGCATTTCCCAATAAAATAATGTCCATAACCACAAGAAGAGTTCACAGTAACTAGGAAGAACACGAGCTCGCCTGATTAAAACCCATCCAATGGAGTAAATAATTAATATATATAAAAAATAAAAAATAAAAAAGAGAGGCAAAAAACTTTACATTTTCGTCATCATCACAGTCGTAGAATCCAACGTCGTACATAAACCTTTTGTTCGCATCCGAAAGAACTGCGAAATCACGGAAACAAAAACAGAGTCTAAACAAACGCCATCTCGTGAATATCAATGATCACACCAAAAAAATAAAAATAAATAAAATAATTATAAATTTGAGAAGAAACAGAGGAGAGTGAAATTACCAGAATAGGCTTCTTGAATAGCCTGAAATTTCTTCTTGGATTCTTCGATGAACTTGGAGCTCCCTGACGCTGAACAACGATCTGGGTGCCATCTCTGCCCACATCAAACCACTCATTTTAAAATTTTCCAGGAAAACAGAAATATTACTCAATTTTAAAATTATCCAGGAAAATCCTAAGGAAAACAGAATCCCAGAAATATTAATAAGAATACCCGTCCCTTGATTCGCCCAGGGAAAAAAAAAATTCTTGTTAAATCCACCTTCCCGGGAAAATCCTGTAATTTTCCAGGAAAACAAAGAGTATGGCAGATCAACCTTGAAATTTAAGGCCGACATTGAGAGAGAGAGACATAGCCGACCCAGAAATCCCAAGAGATTGTTTCAACCCAGAAAGTGATTTTTCAAATTGTTTTGGAATGTTATTTGATTGAATTGAGAAAAAATATTTGTTTTCTGACCAGTGCAAGATTCTTATAAGCATTCCTGAGCTCTGTCGCAGTGCATTCCTTTTTCAAACCCAGAACAGCATAGAAATCGCTACTCTTCTCTTCTCCAGCGGCCATTGTTGAATCCAATTTATACCCACAAAAACCCACAAACCAAATCGATCAAACACACCCAAAACCTTTTTCTTTTTTCTTGTCGACGAATTATATATATCGAAACCCACGAAAACTTTCACCAATAATATATATATTTATACATAGCTTTATTGATTGATGATAGTTCAAGATTACATCTTGGTGAGTATGATACGGAACCTTAGCATTGATGGCGTGCCGATGAAAGAGAGAGAGAGAGAGACAGAGACAGAGAGTAGAGAAAGATCAACAGTTCTCTAACGAAACGCTAAAGGCTCAGGAATGCTCCAGAAGCAGAGCTCATTTTTATAGACAGAGCTTTTTACTTAAATTTATTATTATTCTTTTTTTTTTTCTTTTTTTTTCTTTTTTTTGTAAAAACAAGGATTTTATATTATGATTTGGGTAAATTATACTCTCCTTATCCTAAAATAATAATCTGTTTGAGGAATTCAATTTTTTTAATAGTATAATTATTGCACTTTAAAAAATTAATTTTTCAAAGTAGTACATTTTTTGAGAAATATCAGTGATATAATTGTACTTTTTATGTTATTAATGAATTTAAAAAAAAGACAAAATATAAAATTTATATTATTTTTATACTTAATTTTTAAAAAGGGACTAATATTTTGAGACGATGAAAAATAAAAAAGAAACTAATATTTTAAGGAGGGGGGAATACTTTTTTTTTTCTCTTTATGTTTAGTTATTTTCTTATTTTGATCTTTAATTTAATTTAATTTATTTTTATTTTATTTCGTCATCTTTAAAATTTTTTAATTTATTTTATAGACTAACTTATGTCCAAAATTAAAAAATAACACATTCACAGTAACTCACATGCCAAGCAGCCTTGCAACATGCACAACCAGTCAGGCATCCATGTCGAGCACACGCCAAGCAGCGACATTGTCACGCAGTTACAATGTATTATTATTATTATTTTTGTTTAATTTTGGATATAAATTAAATTTGAAGTAAATTAAAATATAAAAATTCAAAATAAAAAAAAGAAAACCAAATTTTAAGGGAAAAAAAAAAGGAGTTAAATATAAAGGGGCAAAATGTACTATTTATATGTGTAGGCATTGTTTGAATTGGTATTTGAATATGTTGTGTGAGATAAGGATGTTTGTTGATGGACGGTTGAGATTAAAAGTTGACGTAGATATTTCTTTGGGGGTGTCTCTCCAGAAAGTTCTGTATTAACTGTGTTTTTAACTTTTATAAGTCTATTAAATCTATAAATAAATAAAAAATTAAGTATATTTTATGAAGGACACACAATTGGGCTTATTCAATTAAAAGGGTTGGAGGGCCTACTTTTGCAAATGGGCCTAGTTTCCAATAATATCTACCCAGTTGTCACTAAAAAAATACTTTTAACATAAACAAACTCTAAACAGCAAAAACAAGAGAATTGCAATTTTAATGAAAATGAGATACAATCCATACTCTTACTATTACTATACCACTTATACAATTTATATTATATAAAGTCAACATTAGAGACTTGTAATTTTTTTCTGTATTTTAGAAAATATTCACAAGAGTAGTTATATAAATGACAAGGGTAATTGTGCCATAGATAATTTTTTTATTACACAAAAATCTAACAACTGTCTTGATTATAGAAAATGTTATAGATCCCAGAGATCCACACACATGTAATTTGTGTGAATTTCATACTTATATGAGAGGTTTGGTAGAATATTTAGTAATTCATTTGGACTCCCTAGTATAATTCCTTAATTGTATCATAGCATATATGATCTTTTCAATTACACATATTAATATGTTTACCCTTCCAGTAATTATAATAATTTAGTACAAGTGAATATATATAACAAGTAAAAATTGTGATATGACTTGCAGCACAAGTATGAATATATAATTTTTTTAATTCAGTAAGGCTCGTGAATAGCATCGAACTCGAGTCAAACCTAAATCAACTCGACTCGAACTTAGTTCGTTAAATTTTTATTGAGTTCGAATTCGAGCTCGAGCTCGAATTCGAACTACTCGTTAAAATTTTAATAAACAAGCCCAAATATAATAAAGTTTGGCTCTACTCGGCTCCCCACCACTACAGCTGCAAACGAGTAAAGTTGCAAATGAGCCGAGCTAAACTTTGCTGAGCTCGAGCTCAACTCGATAAGATTTTTTTATTTTTTATATTATTTAAATGAAAAATATTATTTATATATTATTTAATATATAAATAATATATTTATTATATAATTTAAATAAAAATAAATAAACCAAGCTTATTCGAGTTTGAGTTCAGCTCGTTTAGTTGAACCGAGCCAGTTTACAAACAATTCAATTCAAGTCAATTATTTTTTTATGAAAATAACATAGTTGAATTTTCGTCACTGATTTGCAATTCAAAAGAATAACGATGGTACCAACACAATCTCAACAATGGGTGTTTTAGAAAGATGATCAAAAGTTAATTTGTTGATTCTCTTAAATTTTTTTGGTAAGAAATGATGTGATTCAAAATAAATTAGTCTTTATTTGGAAATAGTTAAAATGGCCTAGTTTTTTTTTACTTTTTAGCTATTTTATCTTGGCTTTTTTAATTTCGTTTGGTTTTTATTTTTAATTTTTTTGACTTTTGTGAGAAAAAAAAATGTAATGATTATGGTTTGAATGTAACATTTTCTCTTATTGAATTATGTAACTAATTTTGTGTTTTATATATATATATATATTTTTTTAGTCAAAAAATCAAAATCAAACATAATTTTAAAAATTGACTTTTAACTCTTTCTTTTTAAATTTTTTTTTTTTTTTTAAGAATGTTCCCAAATGGCCACTCATTTGGGCTTGATTGATCGCATTCGTCAAGACTAGTGCAATGCAACCAAACACAAAGTTACAGTACTATGCCATACAAGACTTTGGTTCATTTTTGTGATATTTTTTCTTTTTTGGGTTGATTTGATTTGATGATAGAAAAAGGCAAAGTGGTCCAAAGAATGCAGAATTATATTACCCAACAAGTCCACGTGAACTCCACCCATTAACAAATGGAAGTTCCTCGAAATCACGTGCCCTTTTTGAAAACACAACCACAGAGAAAACAGTAGAGGAAAAAAAAAAAAAAAAAAAAAATCTGTGGCAATCAAGTATATATGTATGGTCTATGCTCCACTTTCAATGGACACTTCGAACTGAATTTTTGGTAATTGGCACCATGCTCTATCTCCATTTAGTGGTGATTTTTGCACCCCCATAATATCTAGATATTGGACAAGATGACTTTATGCTCGCAAAATTAGCACATTTATGTGGATCAGGATCTCTGCAATAATTTTGTTGTAATAATTTAACAGTTAATATTTAAAATTGGAGCAAAAACTATGTCATTTTAAAGATATTTGATTTTATTGTTATTTTATTTTGATTTTTAATCGAATAATTAAATTATGTAATTTGATAATGTATCTTATTTGATCATTGCACAAAAGCTTTGATAGTAAAATCTGTTAGAACAATCTTCTGTGTAAATAAAATAAATGGAAACAAAATTAAACAAAATAAAATAAAAACTTACAGAATTTATTTTGTCGAGCCAAATAAAAATCAAAAGACCAAGTCGAGTGTGTGACACTCTATCCTTAAGACAGATTCGCCCCGCTACGGTGCTTACGGTTGAGTGGCGTCTATCTCCCAAAATACAATGATTTTCACAAATTTGTAGAAGCACTTCAAACAAATTTATCCGGCGAACTAGAACCTTGTGTTCTATATTCTCTTTAATTTATCCTAAAACTAGAATGAAAAATAATGCACTAAATAAAATCTAACAGCAAAGGCATAAATTACAGACTGATTTTTTCGGATCCAAAAGCACTGCTGGAATGTTGGTATTTATAGGCAGCACAAGTGCTGTCCGAACAGGTATAAAATTCAAATGAACAGGTGTGGTTTGAATTCAATAGGTGCTGTTTTGAAAACAAACAGATATGCTGCCAGGTTTTGAATCTGTTCGGAAGTAACAGATCTATAACTGCTGGGCATTTTTTCAGTTTGAATCTAAGAGGAATTTTGGACAGAAGGAGACTTAAATGTTGGACAAAAATTGGAATTCAGATTTGAATTAAATTCCCACAATATTTTTTGAAAAAATTCAAATGAATTTTGTCCAAAAAATTAATACAAGAACCAACCCGACCCACAACATCGGTCGGACGGATGGCGGCGACGGAGCGCGCGTGGTGGTTTGCGCTAAGGTTCACTTTGTCCATAACTCCTCCCTTCTACAAACTTGGGGTACCGCTTGGGGCCCAACCCAAGTGTTATAGGCTAGAGCTTATATACTCAACAAAACTCTATTAAAGTTTTAATGTGAGACAAGCTTCACAAGGAAACCCACATTTAAAAACTTTAAATGTTCATTCCACGAACCCGAAAACAACGTCATGTTCCCATTCACTCATAAATGGTTTTGACGAACCGTCTTCACCGTGTGACTTGCCACGCGACAAGAAACACTTCACCTCTTAGGACCCACCCCAAAAGACGTTTGTGACCCACTCAATTTTAAGCTCAAAGTCGACCCAAAATAAACCTATATAAACCATTTTTCCAACAAAATCAAATTTCCAATCACACAATAAAAATAAAATAGTATTACCTAATCTCCAACTACTTAAGAGCCTCAGACCCACACTTTGTAAAAGATTTCTTATAATACTCTTGAATGTATATTAAACATGAAAAATGCTTGAGAGCACTAATTAGTGCTCCCACTAATTAGGTGGCAGTGGGTCCCGCCAGTAATGATGTGATGTTTTGGTCTTAGAGTTGTATTTTTTTTTTTTTTTTTACTTTTTTAATGCATTAGTGCTATTAGTGGTGGTGTTTTTAGTGGGATGAATCATTGTTGATTAAACATAAGACATCACACAATATTTAACGGGTATAAAAGGCATTACACATGATTTTTTATCATTCAGTGATATTTTCATAAAATTATTACAAATTCATGAAAAAGATTATAACTTTAATTATTAATATTTAAAAATTTCAATACTTATTTGTAATTTGATTTTTTTATTAAAACTTACCTAAATTGAAATTTCCCTAGAAAGAACTCCCCTATTATGACATATATAATTCTTAACCCCAAAAAAAAAAATGATATTAATTTATTTAAAAATATAAATATAAATATAAATTTTCTTAATTTTTTAAAATGTAAAATCACAATTTAAGTTTAAATTTATAAAATCACAGTTTAATAGTACAATATTTTGTATTAATTTTTTTTTTTTTTTTTTTATATATATGAGTGGGACACCGGGACGGGACACCGTCCCTCTAATTTGACGAAGAATTCGGACAGACAAGAGAGGGTCGGCTCTCAAACAAACATGAAAGCTTTAAGTACAATGAACGAGACTGTTTGGTATGTTTTTGGCCACGTCATCCACCGAAAACCCATCCATCTTAGGAAAAGTCTCTGGGTCTTCTTCATTTTGTCCACTCTAGATATTATTTGTCGGGAGTAATATCAAAAAAAAAAATATATCATATATCTTAAATATTTTATCAAATATTTCATATGAGTATAAGATTCATTTGGGATTCACATGTATGGATTCCACACTTATATGATATATTTGATAGAATATTTAATCAAATATTTGAGACCTTTACACTGTGTTCGGTTAAGGAATTTGAGGAGAGATTTAGAAAGGGAAAGGGAAAAGGTGTGTAAAACTATGTGAAATATAAGTATGTTTTATTCATATTTCACCTACCTTTTTTATTTTCCTTTCCAAATCTCTGCTCAAATCCCCCAACCAAATACAGTATTAGCATTACTCTATTTGTTTGTCTTATTTTACAGTCATGTGATATTTTAAATAAATTATAATTGGTTAAAAAGATAAAATTTATAATTTTATATTAAGTAATTAAAAAATATAAAAAAGGCATAATAAATTATAATTAATTAAAAATAGATCTACGTAATGCCCTGGAGCTGGACCACGACATAATTTTTCCCCGACTTATCACCAAAACCCAATCCAAGGAGCCAATTGCGAGCAATTCTAGTGTCTGAGATTCACTGGCTCCTCTTGAAACTTCCAAAACAACACCACCCACTAACCAACCACATTTATATGGTTTTGGGCTTTGTTTTTTGGGTTTTCTTTTGACTACTTAGACCACTGTAAAGAGCCCACAGATTTAATAAAGGGTGGTTAATAAGGTCAATCATTATTTATGAAATTTAAAATTAAATTAAATTATGAAAAATTAATTATTAAATCAAACCGAATTAGTAAAATATGATTTAGTTTGATTTAAAATTACAATTTTTAAAAAATTTATCATGATTCATAACATCATTACAAAATATTGTCCACAACTCACGAACAAAAATAGTTTATATGATATAACTATAAAAAAATATGAGGGTTAAATTTTTCTTCACAAAATAAGAACTAATCAACACTACAATATATAAGTAAAAATTTTGTTATAAAAGACATTTAGGGACCAATTTCTATCGTTACGAAGATAATCGCTAAAAAGTCGTCTTGAAAAGTCAAAAACAAAGCTTTTAGGGACAAAATAATTTGGTCTCAAAATAGTTTATTTTTTGAGACAAAATTTGGTCATAATAGGATAATAATTCATCACTAATGTCTAATTTTCGTTACTAAAAATATAATAACGACATTTTTCACAACAAAAATATTTGATTCCTAAAAAATAATTTTGTCCTTAAATTTTAATTTCTAAAATCTTAATCTTTTGTAGTGCAAATCGATTAGCAGCTTTTTTGATTTTTTTTTGCTTAACCCTAGTAGTGAGCCCACCCATGACTCACCCAACCAGTACACCAATTTGAGTTTGCACACTATATATTTGTTTAGAAGAAGAAGAAGAAGAAGAAGAAGAACTCCCAACTTCACCCATATTGCTGTAAAACCTTAGTTTTAGGAAGAAAAAGAAGAAGAAGAAGAACACCAATTTGAGTTTGCACACTATATATTTGTTTAGTTCATGTACGAGCACGAAATAATTTTTCTCGTATGATCCTGTTGATTAAGTTTGCACTCCTCCAAACAACATTGCTTTGCCTCCTGAAAACACAAACATGAGCTAACCGGCGGGTGTGTGTCGAAAACCCCTCCGATGCCTAAGTCAGCAACTAGACAATAGACAATAAGCTCTGTGTATTCTAGAGTAAAAATTGGGATACCTGTATAAAGGTCTGGTCATGAGCTTTTATAGACTTTACTTGGCACAATCCTAGTAGGATTCCAACTCTCCCTATGAGAGTCCTCCTAGGAATCACACACCCTACTCACTACCAACCTAGTGAGATGGTTTTGCACAATCCTAGTAAGACTCTACTTTCCTTAGCAGAGTCTTCCTAGGAGTCACACTTCTACTCACTGCCAACCAAGTGAGATGGTTACCTCCTTTATATAAGCTGTTGCAACCACACCGAGCTACGTTACCTCGGTCACACACTTAGGTAATGATGTAGATGACGCCCGGCCGAGCTATACCAAGACCGACATCCTTTCTCACCAATACCTCGGCTAACCACCAGGCCCACTTATTTCGGCTGACCCCTTTACCTCGGCTGACATCTTTACATCGGCTGACACATTTACCTCGGCTAACATTGTGGTCAACCAAGTTACTTTGGCTCTGTGATACTTTAAGCACCACTGTCAGTCTTGACTTTGAGATGGCGCCCTGCAGAGCTATCCTTTAGCTCGGTCCTCCTTCTATTGATACCTCGACCCAGGATAGCTAGGTCAGGCCACTGGTAGCCCATCTCTGACCGACCCGATGTTTAGATGATCAAGGACCGTGCTACATAAATAATTACCTCGGCCCATAGTTCGGCCCAAACTCGAAATATGAGATGTCTTCTTGGACTAAGACCGAGCTACACCAGCCCTTATCTCGGCCCATTACGCGGCCCAACTCCCAAAGAAGACTCTTCCTAGCTCGGCCCAATTTGTTTACAAATTACCCTCTTAATTGCCCTTTAATTCCATCTGCGTAGCATGATTGGGATTATTTTTCCTCCAGTCGAGCTAAGAACGCCCCACTCTGCCGAGCTAAAAAGTTGTTCGGTTTCATAGCTCGTTCGACCCCAATAAGCCTTATCAGTTGCTCAACATGTTCTTCCACTAATCTGGCACAACGTCATTCCCAAGATACGTTGTGTGCCCCCATTATCCTCGTTCTCCTGTTACCACCGTCATATACCTCCAAAATTTTGAACAACCCCTGCTTTTTTGCCTTCAACGTATATATCCTTCGAGTTTGTAATCGTACGGCGAGTCGCTCTTTCTGTGTCTCGCCGAGCAGACTAACTTGGTTTATACTAACCCTGCCAACCTGCTTTAGCCGAGATAACCATCTCGATCCAGGAATTCAAAAATTTGTTGGTCAAACCTGCCAACCTGCTTTGGCCGAGGTAACCATCATCCCGGCCAAAGAATTCAAAAATTTGTTGGTCAAACCTGCCAACCTTCTTCAGCCTAGATCTTGATCTCGGCTGAAGAGAACGAAGTGTTGGTTATTCCGGCCAACCCTCTCCAGCCTAGATCATGATCTCGGCTAAAGATAACAAAATGTTGGTTATTCCTACCAACCCTCTTCAGCCTAGATCCTGATCTCGGCTAAAGAGAACAAAATGTTGGTTTTTCCAACCAACCCTCTCCAGCCTAGATCCTGATCTCGGCTGAAGAAAACAAAATGTTGGTTTTTCCAGCCAACCCTCTCCAGCCTAGATCCTGATCTCGGCTGAAGAGAACAAAGTGTTGATTGGTTTTTCCAACCAACCCTCTCCAGCCTAGATCCTGATCTCGGCTGAAGAGAACAAAGTGTTGGTTGGTTTTTCCAGCCAACCCTCTCCAGCCTAGATCCTGATCTCGGTTGAAGAGAACAAAATGTTGGTTTTTCCAACCAATCCTCTCCAGCCTAGATCCTGATCTCGGTTGAAGAAAACAAAGTGTTGGTTTTTCCAGCCAACCCTCTCTAGCCTAGATCCTGATCTCGGCTGAAGAGAACAAAATGTTGGTTTTTCTAGCCAACCCTCTCCAGCCTAGATCCTGATCTCGGCTGAAGAGAACAAAGTGTTGGTTTTTCTAGCCAACCCTCTCCAGCCTAGATCCTGATCTCGGCTGAAGAGAATAAAATGTTGGTTATTCCGGCCAACCTTCTCCAGCCTAGATCTTGATCTCGGCTGAAGAATGGAAAGTGTTGGTCAAACCTGTCAACCTTTCTAATTGCCCCCCAGTCGAGCAAAGACTTATTAGAAAGAGTTGGCCAATCCTGCCAACTTTCCCAATTGCCCCCCAGTCGGGTAAAGACTTTTGCGCAGTCAATCCTACTTGTCAACCGTGTTAACTCTGGCCAAAAGTTTTTTGTCTGGTATTACTGTTGCGTCGGACTCTGCCTTGGTGCGCGCCCCATCTTCCTCTACCCGGATGTGTTGGTGCACTCTCTCCATTAGGACTTCCATAGTAAGGGGCGACGTCATTGTCATTGAATCCCTCAACTTATTGCCAGCCGGCAAACCTCGTTTGTACCGTGCGATAGCTAGGTTTATAGGGCAATCTCCAATCTGATTAAAAGCCTCCAAATACTAGTTATTGTAAAACCTCAATGTTTTTTTCTCGCCTATGTCTATAAAGAGAAGCTGGTCAATCTCCACTGGTGTCTTGGTGTTCGTCCTGAATCTGGTCACAAATGCCTTCGCTAGTTGCACCCATGAAGTTATGCTACCTTCTGGCAACCTTTCAAACCATGTTAAACCCAGGTCACCAAGGCTGGAAGGAAACAGGATACACATTAGAGCCTCGTTTCGCCGATACACGGCCATAACCTAGTAAAAGTGGCTCAAGTGTATGTAGGGGTCCGACTTTCCCTCATAAGTAGTGAATTTGGGCTGGTGGAAGCCTGAGGGTAATGGTGCGTTCTCTATTGTCGGAATGAACGGTGAGCTCTGCAACCTTGCTAACGCTTTGTCTGCTGGTTCATAGGCAAGGCGTGGCTCTGGAATTCCAACCTCGACACTTCCATGTGTTCTAAGAGCCAATCGTTGTAGTACGGAGACTCTGCGGGGGTCGCAAGCCTGAGTGTCTTCTCTCCTTCGAGCCCTTTCAATCCTCATTCTCTCAGGCCTAGAGTAGCGTGTCTTGGAAGTCTTTGATTATATAACGCCCGACCTGAGGTTTCTACTTTCAGTTTGTGATGGTGTGACTTGTCTGTCACGATCTTCTGAGTGGCAAGAGTGTGTGTTGCCTTTGCGCCCCTCTTTTGCTGCCACCCCTGTGCCTTTTATCTGGCTCTTCATAGACTCTATGTCAGCCGCCATTCTTCTTATTACTTCGTCTTGCTCCCTTACGCGATCTTCGAGAACCTGAGAATCCATCTTCCGTCTCTGTCTATCAGGGCTTTGAGAGCAGTATGGACTTAAGCCCTGTCTTTCTCTTGCTTCTCTCCGCGGATTCCTTTGCTGGGGATCTAATTCCGCCATGGGTGGGATAGAAGGTAAACCTTCATGCTTCCCACCCCCTTCCGGTGTTTGCCCATCAATAGCAGATTGCGGCAAGTCTTCGTTGTGCGCCATTACTTCCAGCTAGAGAGGAAAACTTGATCAAGAGGTTTTGTTCTTTATGGAATTCCCACAGACAGCGCCAATTGTACGAGCACGAAATAATTCTTCTCGTATGATCCTGTTGATCAAGTTTGCACTCCTCCAAACAACGTTGCTTTGCCTCTTGAAAACACAAACGTGAGCTAACCGGCGGGTGTGTGCCGGAAACCCCTCCGATGCCTAAGTCCGCAACTAGACAATAGAGAATAAGCTCTGTGTATTCTAGACTAGAAATTGGGATACCTGTACAAAGGTTTGGTCATAAGCTTTTGTAGACTTTACTTGGCACAATCCTAGTAGGATTCCAACTCTCCCTATGAGAGTTCTCCTAGAAATCACAGACCCTACTCACTACCAACCTAGTGAGATGGTTTTGCACAATCCTAGTAGGACTCTACTCTCCTTAGCAGAGTCCTCCTAGGAGTCACACTCCTACTCACTGCCAACCAAGTGAGATGGTTACCTCCTTTATATAAGCTGCTGCAACCACACCGAGCTAAGTTACCTCGGTCACACACTTAGCTAATGATGTAAATGGTGCCCGGCCGAGCTATACCAAGACCGACATCCTTTCTCACCAATACCTCTGCTAACCACCAGGCCCACTTATTTCGGCTGACCCTTTTACTTCGGCTAACATTGCGGTCAACCAAGTTACTTCGGCTCTATGATACTTTAAGCACCACTGTCAGTCTTGACTTTGAGATGACGCCCTGCAGAGCTATCTTTTAGCTCGGTCCTCCTTCTACTGATATCTCGGCCCAGGATAGCTAGGTCAGGCCACTGGTAGCCCATCTCTGACCGACCCGATGTTTAGATGATCAAGGACCGTGCTACATAAATAATTACCTCGGCCCATAGTTCGGCCCAAACTCGAAATATGAGTTGTCTTCTTGTCCTAAGACCGAGCTACACCAGCCCTTATCTCGGCCTATTACGCGGCCCAACTCCCAAAGAAGACTCTTCCTAGCTTGGCTCAATTTGTTTACAAATTACCCTCTCAGTTCACATCATTTTTAATTATAAATCCCAACTTTACCCATATTGCTGTAAAACCTTAGTTTTAGGAAGAAGTAGAAGAAGAAGAGGAAGAAAGGGCTAGGGAGGGAGTGGTGGAGGAGTGGTTGGTGGATAAAAGAGTAACAGAATGGGATGGGGTGGCAGAGAAAATAGGAGGTGGCTGGAGGAAGGGTCAATAAGATGAGGAGGGGGTTGAAAAGGAAGTGGTAGAGGGGAGTAGCAGCAACAAAGGGCGGTAGCTGATGGGTTAGGTTAGAAGGTTGAAGATGAGAGTATTATGAGGGTATTAACATTAAGTGGTTCGAATTGTGTAAAAATCAAAAAATTAAAATTATGCAATTTGTGAACTAGTAGTGATGTAAATTGAGAATTTTTCACTTTACTTTTACTAGAATTATTTAGTTTTTAATATAGAAATTTTTTGCTTTACTTTTAGTGGTATAAACATAGAAATCTTTCACTTTACTTTTACTAGAATTATTTAGTTTTTAATATTGGTTGTTATAAGAATTAATTATTTTTGTTGATTTTTTAATTTTTTAAAAAAATATATGTTAAAAAAATAGAATTTTTTTTTTTTAATCTTTTTTAATCTATTTTAGGTGGTTCCCAAACTTAACTTGATCTCATCCGCTGGGCCAATAAGATCAACAAGTAAAAAAAAGTTTGCAATCCAAAGCCATCCAAAGTTTCCAATCTTCTTTTTTGTTCATCTTCTCATACACATTTGGGCCTTGGGCCCAAATTACTACCAATTTAATGGCCATTAGCTAAACCAATCACTTCAAGAAAACACAAAGAAAATCTAGTTGCCTCTTCATCATAAATTAGTAATTGTTTTTTTTTTATTAATAAATTTAATGTAAACCTAATCAATTAAGAGACGTTACAGCCCCAGTTGTTTCCAGAGATAGAATGTAAGAGATTCATAGTGAGGAGATTCATAGTGAGGGGATTGATAGTGAGAGGATTAAGTAAAATTGTGTTTGTTTTGATGATAGTTGTTAGTGTAGGGATTGTTAAATTTATTTTATATAAAATAATAAAACAAATAAAAAAAATACAAAAATATTAAACATTAATGTTTAAAAAAAACGCCCAACATGTAAAAAATAAAAATGAAAATACAAATAAATAAAATAAATAAAACTATGATTTTTACTTAACAAAAAATTAAAAAAAAATTAAACATTAATGTTCAAACAAAATGCCCAACATATAAAAAAATATTTAAAAAAATAGTTCGACGGACTAATTTCTAATATTAAGTCCCACAGGCCTATCTTAATCCCCTTCCCAACGGGATTTGTAGTCCGGAGGGGATTACAAATCCCCTCTCCATCTCTTAAAACAAACATGATATTAGTGAGTTCCACCTCACTATAAATCTCAATCATCTCCCTATAACCCATAACAAACGGGACCTAAGTTAATTAACTAGGGTTGACACTGTTGGATCATTTTAATATCTTTTATTTATTTTATTTTATTTTTTGTGACTTTTTTGGTCTTGTTCATGAATCTTATTTTATCTTATTCATGAATCTCATTTTGTTTGGTGAATGGAGATTCATTGTTTTTTGGTAACATTTTATCTTGTTCATGAATAGAGATTAATTGGAAGTTCATGGACTTGGTGGTGAGTTAATATTTAGAGATTCTCCATTTTCTCTAGTTTAATGGTCATTATTTTTTGATGTAATTTGTAAGGTCCTAGTGGCCTATAAATAGTTCATCTCATCTACTCTTTTCTACACTAACTATTTTTTATACTTGAGAGATTACAAGCCAAAGAAGGGTGTTTTTTCTTAGTAGAGCTTTAGGTTCACCATCTTGTGCAGAGTTGGCCTGAACCATACGACAAGTGGTCGGGTTGTTGTATCTTGGAGGGGACAAGTCATAGTTTCGTGACTGTTGCATCAGTATTTGGGTTCTTTCTATCGCAGTGGGCTTGATCTCTTTAAAGAAAACGAGATATCTGTGTCTTAGCCTGATCTAGTTGTATCTCTTTTTCTTTGCATTATTTATCAATAAAATATAATTTTTCTGGTATTTTCACCAAGAATTTTAAGGAGATCAACCATGGAACAAGTACAAAAAAAAAATCAATGACGGAATCGAAGATCTGAACAAGCCTTTCAAGTTCAAGGGAGTTCATTTTAAGAGGTGAAAAGGAAAAGTTATTTTTTACCTCAGCCTTTTGAAAGTTACATATGTTTTTACCGTGAAGAATCCAAACAAAATCCCAACCGAGGAGATGAATGATGAAGACTATGAGACACATGAAGCAAAAGTGGCTTCCTAGAATACAGATGAGTATAAATGTCATTTTTTATCTCTTAAATTGCCTTGCTGATTAATTTTATGATTATTACTATGACACCACTTACACGTTGTCTTCTATTAATTTTTGGCCTGCTCTCTTGTGTCATATTCACAGTAAATATGTGAGAATCATGAGCAGTTTAGGATTAATTCTTAAAGTGACCAAAAAATTTGAGAAATGTGAAGTTTGCAGTAAAGTAAAATATCAAAAAGCGTCATAAAAGTGTTGAGAAAAATACTGAATTACTAGAATTATTTCATACTTATTAATGTGAGTTTGAAGGAATTTTAACTCGTGGTAGTAACTGTTACCCAAAAGACAACCTAAGAGGGGGGGTGAATTAGGTTTTTACAATTAAAATTAATAATACCCTAATAAAAATTATGACTAGCACAATAGATAAATATAATTAATGAAATACAAATAATTAAAACAAGTGTCTTAACAACTATGTCAGTTAATGATTTTAGTACAGTAAAAATGTGACATATAGCTATGGCAATTTAAAATAAAATAAAGAGATAAGGGAGAGAGAGGCAAACAAATTTATAATGGTTCGGCTTCAACTCGCCCTACGTCCACTCCTCAAGCTTCACTTGAGATTTTCCACTATCTTCTAGCTTCATAGGGGTGCTAGCAACCTTTTTACAAATGGAGCAATCCTCCACGAATTTTACACAGACTTCACAAGTCCAAACCCTTGCAAATCTTAGGTGATTAACAATCACTCTAAAGATTTCAAGAACACAGTGTTTGCAACACTTTTACAAGATGAAATAGTATTTTTGCTTTCAAAGAAAGCTTACAATAAATATCTCTCAAAGATAGATATATAAAATGAAACTTTGATTTTTCTGTAAATCTCACACAGGAAAGATGAGCTTAATGCTATAAGGCTCAGTGTATAATTTCTGAGAATAGAGGTGAGTGATTATAGATCAAAAAATATTTTCAGGTTTTTTGTAACTTGTTTACATTAGAGGCTTTGGTATATATAATGAAAATTATAGCTGTTTATAACCGTTGTATTCATTTGAATTTATAGCCGTTTATAGCCGTTGTAGTCATTTGAATTTATAGCCGTTGTACTCCATCATTACTAATTTGAATATCTTCCACTCCATTATTACAAATTTGAATATCTTCCACTTGAACCTTTTGAACCTTTTGAACTACTGCTGTGCTGGGCTGTTTGCACCTCTGTTTTTGGCTGTTTGAACTCCTAATTTAATCAAATATTAAATACATTCTAACAACATTTAGGATAAAGGTTTAGGTGAGAAATAATGAGACAAAATAAATTTTGATTCTATTTTTTTCTTTCAAATAAATCATCAAAATAAATTTTGATTAAAAATAATTAAATAAATCATCAAAATAAATTTTGGATTCTATTTTTTTCTTTCAAATAAATTAAAACATAATTAAATAAATCATCAAAATAAATAAGCCTAACACATCAAAATAAATAAGTCTAATAGTAACCGATATTTTATCACTTTTATTGATGATTTTTCAAAATACACAAACGTATATTTATTAAAAAATAAAAGTGATACTTTTGAGAAATTTAAAGAATTCATTCTTGAAGTGAAAAATCAATTCGGTAAAAAAAAATTAAGAGAATTAGAAGTGATAGAGGCCGAGAGTATGAATCTCTAGGATTCAACTCTTTTGTTCAATTATTGAGAATTATTCATGAGACTACTCCACCAAATTCACCTTCATCTAATGGCATAGCTGAAAGAAAAAAATAGCACGTTAATTGACTTGACGAATGCTATACTTATTGATTCAAGTGCTCTCTCAAATCTTTGGGGTGAGGCTATTTTGACAGCTTGTCATGTGATAAATAGAGTGCCACACAAAAAGACTAAAATTGTACCTTATGAGTTGTGGTGGGGGTATAAACCAAATTTAAGTTATTTGAGGGTTTGAGGTTGTTTAGCTTTTGTGAGGCTTGCAGATCCTAAACGGCCTAAATTGGGTAAACGAGTTACCACTTGTATTTTTCTTGGGTATGCGTTGCACAGTATAGCTTATAGATTTTTTGATATGGAAAATAATATTATTTTTGAATAAGGTGATGCTATTTTTCATGAAAATAAATTTCCTTTCAAATCTAGAAATAGTTTGGGTCAAATAATTTCTGAAAATATTTTATCCATGCCTACCTTTTCTACTCTATCTCAAGTTATTCAAGAACAAGAAAATTCTCAAATCCAACCAAAGAGGAGTAAACGAGCTAGAGTTGAAAAAGATTTTGGCCTTGACTATTATCTTTACAATGTGGAAGAAATTCCTCTTACGGTGCAAGAAGCTTTATCATCAGCAGATACTATTTTCTGGAGAGTGGCTATAAATGATGAGATAAATTCACTACTTTCAAATAAAATATGGAAGTTAGTGGATTTATCTCCAAGTTGTAAAACTGTTTGGTGTAAATTGGTCATTCGTAAAAAACTTAAACCGAATGGAACTATAAATAAATATAAAGCGAGACTTGTCACTAAAGGTTTTGAGCAATAAGTTGATCTTGATTTCTTTGATACTTTTTCTCCAGTTACTAGAGTTACATCCATTAGACTGTTGATAGTAGTGGCTGCAATTCATGATTTAAAAATTCATTAAATAGATGTGAAAACAACATTTTTAAATGGAGATCTAGATGAGGAGATTTACATGGACTAACCTAAGGACTTTGTGGAACCTAGTCAAGAAAACAAGGTGTGTAAGCTAATTAAATCCCTTTATTGTTTAAAACAAGCTCCTAAACAGTGGCATGAGAAATTTAATTCATGTATGCTTGAGAATGACTATAAGACTAATGAATATGATAAGTGCATATATTATAAAACTTGTGAGAATGCACATGTGATTATGAGCCTATATGTGAATGATCTATTTATCTTTGGCTCTAATTTGTATATTATAAATGAGACTAAAAATATGCTTAATAGCCACTTTGATATGAAAGATCTTGGTAAAGCCAATTTTATTTTGGGAATTAAAATTACCAAGACTAATGATGGTATTTTTCTTGATCAGTCGCATTATGTTAAGAAAATTTTAAAGAAAGATAATTTTTTAGATTGTAAACATGTTTCTACTCCTTTTGATGCAAGTATACATTTATCTGTTGTAACAAATAAAAAGGAAGTGATTAATCAAAAGGAATATACTAGCATGATTGGTAGTTTGAGATATGCTACTGACTACACTAGACCTAACATTGCGTATGTTATTGGAGTACTTAACAGATTTACTAGCAAGCCAAGTCGAGATCATTGGCTAGCCATGGGAAGAATTATGAGATATTTATATGGTACAAAAAATTATGGTTTGTTTTATAACAAGTATCTTGCAGTACTTGAGGGATATAGTGATGCCGATTGAAATACTTTGTCAGGTGATTCTCTCTCTACCTCGAGTTTTATTTTTACCTTGGGTGGTGGTGCTATATATTAGAAGTCTAAAAAACAAACTATAATTGCTAATTCTACAATGGAAGTTGAGCTTATAGCGTTAGTTTCAACATGTGAGGAAGCAAATTGGTTGAGAGATTTGTTACATGAAATCCCTTTTTGGAAAAAACCAATTCCTCCTGTGTTAATTCGTTGTGATAGCACTGCTGCTATTGGTATAGTGAACAATCATTTTTATAATGATAAATCCAAACCTATTCGAAAGAAATACAATGATGTGAGATCATATTTGAGTAATGACATCATAACTGTGAATTATGTAAAATCTTGTGATAATCTTGCGGATCCGTTAACCAAGGCCTTGGTGAGAGATAGGGTTTGGAATACATGGAGGATGATGGGTTTAAAGCTTATAAAATCATAAACCATGTATGAGGACATCCAACCTGGGGACCAGAGATCCTGTAACTAGGTTCAATGAGAAGAATGAATCATATGGTGGCTGTAAAAAATGCACTCCTTAATATTTTGTTGTCCATCCCTATGATGTAAGTGCATTTGTCTTGGAATGTTAGAGGGTTGAGTTTTTATACTCTTAATGAAATTTTGTAACTCTTGTTGAGTGGGGTGTGTAAATTATAAGAACATCCTTGACAAATTTCACCAATATGAGCATGAAAGTGGCGCCACTTTCTATGAGAACAATACTTATTTTCAAATATGCTCATGAAAACTGAGATCGGCACAAGGTTGTAATGTGCTGGCTATTAAAAGCTCATGTCAACACTTGAATTATTATATGTGAGCAATAATACTTTATTTCCCCTAAGTAGTTATAGTTCAAATCTGAAACCACTACTGATTCTAAAGTAGAGGTTGTTGTTTCACTAATGAAGGTTCAATGCAGAGCGCAACTTCATGATGCATACTGTTTATCTTTGGTTGGTATTCTCTCTTGTCCTTGTTGATATTAAAATGAGTGGGGGATTGTTTGACCATTTTAATATCTTTTATTTATTTATTTATTTATTTTGACTTTTTTGGTCATGTTCATGAATCTCATTTTGTTTGGTGAATGGAGATTCATTATTTTTTGGTGAACTTTTGTCTTGTTCATGAATGGAGATTAATTGGAAGTTCATGGACTTGGTGGTGAGTTAATAGTTGGAGACTCTCCTTTTTCTCTAGTTTAATGGCCATTATTTTTTGATGTAATTTGTAAGGTCCTAATGGCCTATAAATAGTTCTTCTCATCTACTCTTTTTTACACCAATTATTTTTTATACTTGAGAGATTACTAGCCAAAGAAGAGTGTTTTTTCTTGGTGGAGCTTTGGGTTCATCATCTTGTGCAGAGTTGGCCTAAACCATACGACAAGTGGTCGGACTGTTATATCTTGGAGGGGACAAGTCATAGTTTCATGACTGCTGCATCGGTATTTATGTTCTTCCTACCGCAGTGGGCTTGATCTCCTTAAAGAAAACGAGATATATGTATCTCAGCTTGATCTAGCTGTATCTCATTTTTTTTGTATTATTTATCAATAAAATATAATTTTTCTGGTATTTTCACCAACAAACACAATAAACCAAAAGTTAACAAGCTAGACCCCATAGTTGGAGCAAGTTTTGATGTTAAAATGAGAAGTGATTGATCTAAATTATAGAGTTTATTAATTTTGCGTTAGAATTTTAAAAAATAATGTTCAAAATGTCAATTAATAAATAAAATTAAAGATTACTTCAAAAACACTGAGCAAGTTATCAATTTAAAGACTAAGGATCAAACAAACCAATAAACCTAATATCTTCATCATATGATGTCTAAAAGGATAGAATTCTCACTCATTTATTAAGTTGGATGATGTTTCACATGACAATTGGTTGTTCGTAAACCATGTTGGTTTACTGTTAAGCCAGGAGGAAGTAACAATTTTATATTTTGGAAATATAATGTTAATTGTGTGCCTGCTTAATAATAGAGACTAAATGCTTATATGATTTGACAAATAAAAAGTAGACAAATCACATGATATCAGTGATCGATCGCAGTGATGTGGTGACATACCAAACCATGCAATAATTTTTGCATTCTGAGAGCTTTATGCATGATAGTGTTTTTTTTTTTTTCTTTCCTATTCTTTTTTTGTTTAATATTGGGTAAATTAAATTTGTTTAAAGTACAGATTGCCGCTTGTGGTTTAAAAATTACAAATACTTCCTTGTTAGTATTTTTTATTTAACAAAATTAACTAAAAAAAATGAAATTCATAATTGCTCTCTTATACAATAATAAAATTACCTAAATTATTAATTGAAACATATTTCTAATATCATTAAAAATTGTTAATTGACTTGATGATTTATTAATAAAAAGAGTAATTTGTTATGAAATTAAAAACCTCAAGGTGGAATGTAATTTATAAAATTACAAAGAACAATTCGTATTTTAATCAAATCTCAGATGTGTATTTGTAATTTACTTTTTAATATTTCCAAAGAATCTTCTACATTTGCTGTTTGGGTCATTACGTTATGGGAAATTTTCAAAATGGAACCCAGTTGATATGAACAAAACAGTCAAAATTAGGGATGGCAGCGGGACGGGGCGAAGCCGAGGATCATACTCCCCGTCCCCGATCCCCGATGGCAAAAATTTTCCTGTCCCCGGCCCCGATCCCCGACGGGGAACCTATCACCGTCCCCATCCCCGCCTCCTAACGGTGATCGTGTTTTCCCGACCTCGAAAATTCCCCGGCCCAAAAAAAAAAAAAAAGAAGCTCCAGTTGCAGATCTAACACCACAATCACAACCAACTCAACCCTAAACAGAATCAGAATCAAAATCACCTCTTTATACCACAATCACAATCACAATATAACAACACAATCAAAATCAGAAGTTGAAGTTGAAGTTGTAAAACACACATATATATATATACACACACACACACACACACAGAAACTAGATCTAGATTTGAAATGGTCGAGTTCATGGAGGACTCCACTATGCTCGATTGATCTCGTTTTCCCTGGAGTAAATATGTAGCGGTGAGGATCTAGAAAGGGACGACGACCAGTGGTAGCACGGTGGTCGTGGCGTCGAAAGAGGTGGTGGCGTCGGAGGATGCGACAAGTTGACTTCAGATGCGGGAGAGAGTGTAGAGGGAAGAGAGAGAGAGAGAGGTGGGTTTGTAAGGGAGAAGAGAGAGAGAGAGATGGGTTTGTTGTATCAGTGAAGATGGGTTTGTATGTTATCCAAAGAAGATGGGTTTGTATCAGTTTTGAGAGATGTAGTCTTTATATATATATAGGGGTAAAATGGTAATTTTATTTCGGGGACAAACCGGGCCAGGGACGGGGACGGGGACGGGGACGGGGCTTGGACACTTATCCCCGTCTCCGGCCCGAAATTGATCGAGGATTAATTTTTGAATGCCATCCCCGTCCCGTCGGGTAGGGGTGCTCGCAGATCGATTTTGTACGGTTTCCGTTTCGGTTTTGACCCGCCTGCATTTATGCGGTTTGGGAAAAAGTCAACCCGCAACTGCCCGCAGTGCGGTTTGCGATTTGTGCGGATAGAATTTGCAGATGTGCAGGCAGTTTGCGGTTTGCAGTTTACACTTTTTTCTTTAAAAATTAATTTTTGAGTTTTTTTTTTCCCATCGAATTTAGGCATCAGATTCATTTTATATATTTGTGATCATTTGACAACAATTTTCTGATGAGTTTACAAATAAAAATTGAATATTAATGCATTAAATGAACGTACCCAAAACAAAGAGACCCTACACTAGCATTTTTGCCATGAAAAAAATGTATTTTAATGCATTAAAAAATGTATATCAATGCATTAAAGGTTGTACTCAATTAGAATTGTCAGTTCAGTAATCAATAATCAAACTAGAAGCTCCATCGACCACCAGAAAGAAAATTTTATTCGGAAAAAGTGGATTAGTCACCAATGAAAATCATATAAGAAACCAAGTTTAGAACTTGATAATTCTACGGCATTAAAAAAGTTGAGAAATACTTAAAAAAAAGGATCCTAGTGTTATAGAGAATATAATGGTACTCCTGTTAAAGTTACAAAGTTGATATATAAAAAAAAATAATAATAATAATTAAAGTGCGGGTAGTTTTTGCGGGTTGCGGGTTTAACACGCGACCCGCCCGCAACCCGCAAATTTGTCATATTTCAAATCGCATCCGCCCGCATTATATTTGTGAAATCGCCTATTTATATGCGGGTTGGGTGGTTTGAGCGGTTCAGATAAACCGTTGCCCAACCCTACCGTCGAGGGTATTTTTCAGGAAAAAACCGCTCAAATCGGGATCGGGGGATCGGGTCCCCGTCGGGCCGGGTTCAAATTGCCATCCCTAGTCAAAATGGAATCATTTCTCTAATTTGACCCAAAAACCCACTTTTTTTATTTTTTTATTTTTTGGGAACCCAGTTATTTAAATTAAGAAAAATACTTGACACTCACATTTTTTTGAAGATTCTCACAATTTTCTTTGAATCTCCACTATTGATGTATGTATGAGACTCACTCATGTATGCGTGAGACCCACACCATCAATGGTAAAGATTCAAAGGGAGTTGTGGAGGTTTCTAAAAAATGGAAGTCTCAATCATTGTTGTTAAACTAAACTGGTATCACTACAACAAAAAACAGAATTGGCGACCAAAAACTGAAATTTCGTCGCTGAAAGTGCATGAAATGGCGACTAAATTGGAATTTGTCGCCGAAAAGCAGATTTTTAGCGACTAAAAGAGTTTAGTCGCCGAACAGCAGGTTTTTAGCGACTAAAAGGAAGTTTTGTCGCCTAATATAGGGTTTTTAGCGACTAAAGTTTGTTTAGTAGCCAAAAGTCACGCTTTTTAGCGACTAAAATAATTTAGTAGCAAAAAGGTATGGTTTTGGCGACTAAAAACAGGTTTAGTCGCTGATTATAGCAGTTTTGCCGACTAAAAACAATTTAGTCGCTGAAAGTGGGGGTTTTGCCGACAAAAATCCATTTTAGTCGCCCAAAGTAGGGGTTTTGGCGACGAAATTTCTGTTTAGTCGCCAAAGTGCTGATTTTTAATTGAGAACTTGTTTTTTTAGCGACAAATAAATAATTAGTAGCCCAAAATAATATAATTAGCGACTAAATAATGGTTTTAGTCGCCAAAAGTTGCCTAATTTTCTTTTTTGTAAATAATTTATTTTTGACATAAATTATATTGAATTAAAAAAATTATATTTATAAATATTATTTTGTATTAATTGCGGTTAATATACTATATAAATAATATATATTGCATATATGTTCATGTGATGATGTATTGGCATAGTGGAGGGAGTGTTGTGCAAAGGGTTTGGCGTATGGAAGTTGGAAGTTGCAAGTTCGAAACCTGTTGGGAGCAGCGGAGGCAAAAAAAAAAAATTTTTTGAAAATACTTTCAGCGACTAAAGTGAATGGTCGCCAAAAGGTATAAATAATAAAATAAAAATAAACTATTGGCGACTAACAGTTTAGTCGGCAAAGGTATAATTTCCAAAAAAGAAATTGACTATTGGCGACAAAATATTTAGTCGCTGAAGACATATATATTGGTGACTAACAGTGTTTTAGTCGCCAAAGGCATTCGCGACCATGTATTGGCGACAAGACGGGCGACTAAAATTTTAAGTCGGGAAAAGTGAAATTTTGACATTTGGCGACTAAAATAGGACCTTTGGCGACTAAAAATTTAGTCGCCAAAGGTGTTTTTTCTTGTAGTGTGTTTGGAACAAAACTTTGTCTGTACAAAAATAGGATGAACTTTTTTATTTTATTTTATTTTTTTGAGAAAATTGGATGAACTTATGTGCCTTTTATGTTTTCCAGGTAGGTAGGCAGTTTATTAATGTAATCTAATGCTAATAATACAAAGGCATTCTTAGTTGCTCCAATCTTTGAGGGATTATACATTCCAGTCAAAGTATTCAAAAACAATTTTTTTTTCTTTTATTTATTTATTTTTATTCTTTTTTTCTTCAGTTATACCTAAAGTATACAAATCATTGTCAGCTCCTGAAAAACACAAAAATCCATTCCACGTCCTAGATGTTATAGATTCAGTCAACAATTATAAGCAATCTGTCAATCTTACCTACAGTGGAAATTTTATTTTTTTTGATGATATATTGACATAAAATGTACACCAAATAAGATTTTATCACTTTCTTTTTCTTTTTTATTTCTTTTTTGAGCGAGTTAGGTTATATTAATGGACATTCGATACTTCTTTATAAAGTCAATATCGAATAGATGAGTAAGTATATCACTTTAAAACAAAAAAAAAAAAAAAAAATCTATGAAAAAATGCCTGCAAATTACAAAAGTATTACTTTCAATGGTCTTGTTTGGGAAGAGAGTTGCGCTAAAATAGCCTATTAAAAGACAACATAAGTTAAAATAGTCAATAAGACAAAATGTGACATTCAATTCATAATTATTTTACTTTTTTCTTTCACAACCATCAAATCAACTACAAAAAAAAAAAAAAAAAAAACTAATTAACTTCTCAAATACAATTATTTTAGTCAGGTTAAAATAATTAAAAAATCAAATAGCTAGCTAAAATAAAATTGCCCAAAAAGCCATTATTTTGGCCGAAGATTTTTTTAATAAAAACTTCAGAGGAACTATTTCATTTCATTTTCAAAATCTGTTTTTTGAAATTTTTACCCCGTTTGACAATAATAAAAATAAAAAAGATATTTTAAAAATTATTTCCACCTAAAAAAAAGATAAAATCATATAAAAATGACTAGTAGTTTGTATTTTTCATTTTTTTTTTTTACGAAATTATAGTTTTTAGATTTTTTTTTAAAAAAATTGAAAAAGTTTATTTTGAAAATCAAACCAAAAGATCCGTTATTTAATTAGTAATGTTATATTTACCACAATTATTTATCACATAATACAATATACTCACAGTGATTAAATATTACATGAATCCATTAGATCAATGATTGTAACTAAGACATGATAAACAATATACCTGGTGCAAACTTTAGACCCCTATTTTGGAAAAAAGGCCCAAACTTTAGCCGAAATACAATTCTATATTTTTTCTTCAAGAGGCTTATTTTGGAAAAAGCCTCCACACAATTTAAAAAATAATAATAATAAGAATAATAATAATAAAGGCTTTATATATCTTAAATAGCGACGCTCAATCTATAAACATAATAGAGGTTTTACTTATTTCAAGATCCCACGAGTTTCATATATAAATCCACGCTAACGTTTTATAAAGTTTACATTGTATAATGTTGCATATATTTTAGGACAAAATTCAGGTATGGTTTGATAGCACTTTACCCCTTTGTCTTTCAAAAATAGCCATATGTCCCTCATGTGATTTTGGACTAAAATGCAACCATTAACACGGGTATTCTATTTACACACCACTTTTCCTCTCAAGGCAAACCATTAATTAATTTATTTTTTATTACTATTTTAACCTTAAGTGAAATGACTATAAAGGACAAGTTATGATACACCTCATTTATGTATTTACCATAAAGGACAAGAATCAATATAATATAAATCATCAATTTCAAACTTGTTCCTTACATATCTTCTCTGTCAAGAATCCAAAAACCCTAAAACCAAAATCCAAAACCCTTCAACAAATAATAAAAAATATAGTATTATTGAAGATTTTGATTGGATTCAATGAAAGATGCATCTGACAATTCTCATTCGGAACAATGGACCAATGAAAAGGTTTTTTTTTTTGTTGTTTTCGTCTTCGTTTTCGTTTATAAGTGGTAAATTGTTGTTCTGTTAACCAGAGGGGAATGATATATCATTGTTCGACAAACTACAATCGAACAACTTACATCTGTTCAACAGACTACAATCAAACAACTTATATCTGTTCAACATACTACAATCGAACAACTTACATCTGTTCAACATACTACAATCGAACAAGTGCAATTTATTCGGATTACTACGGTCGAACTTTTTCATTTAACTCAACTTTGTACTGTCGAACAGTTATAAATTTTTTTTATTATTTTTTTTTTTTCAGAACTGTGCATCCGTGGAATGCAGTAAGTGCATAAAACCCTAAAATAAATAATAACTCACCTAATAAATCTCCAATGTGAAGTTCCAATTGTGTTGAGCAACACAACCGACGACGTCTTGATGAGTGTTTTCAGCAATGGTGTTCACCGGTGTGAATAGAGAATGGAGGGTGAGATGAATATCGTGGGTGTGGGGTGTGTAGCTGTGTGGGGGCAAAGATGAAACTTTGTGTGTATATTGTTGTGGGTGGGTGTGTGAGTAAGGGTAAATATATAAATTTGTGGTGTGTGATGAGAAAAATATTTATTTTTGCAAATTATTTTTGGTGTGTCTTTAGAAGTGGTTTGCCTTGAAAGGGAAAGTGGTGTGTAAATAGAGCCAACACTGTTAACTATAGATGTTAAATGACTATAATATCCGCAAATCCTATATTTTTTATTTTTTTATTTCTCTCTCATTTCTCATACACATTATCTATAATGTTTAGTATTAATTCAATTAAATTACAATTAATTATAAATTCTTAATTATATTTTGTAATTCTTAAAATTTTAATTTAATTATATTTTACATCACAATTAATCCTAAATATTTAACTATTTGATGTAATTACTAACCGTTTAATCTAGTTTTAATTTAATTATGTTTTAGATCACAATTAATTCTAAATTCTTAATTATTTATTATAATTTCTAACATGTTAATCTAATTTTAATTTAATTACATTTTAGATCAATTCTTAATTGTTGTTTATTTTACATTTCATTTAATTATATTTTAAATCAATTCTTAATTATATTTTATTTTATTTTAATTAACATATTAATCAAACTTTAGATTTAGAAAAAAATGGTGGTAAAATTGTTTTTTTTTATATATTAATTTCATTTTAATTTTTCAGAAAACGAAACACACTCTAAAAAATGGTATGTATAATACATCTTCCATTAGTTTGGATAGAAAAACTTACGGTAGCACTTTAGTCCAAAATCATATGGGGACTTTCTGACTATATTTGAACGATAGGGAGGTAAAGTGCTCCAGCCCTAAACCATAAAGAGGTAAAATGAATTTAACCCTATATTTTAAGTGTACTTAGACAGAAGTAGTACTAGCATAGGCGACCGTCGGAAAGTTATCGTGTTGCATCTCTTAAAATCAAATGTTAAGTCTGTAGCCAATGTATTCCTCACAACATCCTATCTATTGAGGACTAAATTTGACATATACTTTAGTCTTCACTACACCAAAATTTTAGTAGTGAGAATCAAAGTGAAAAATGAATTTTATATAATAAATTACTATGTAAAAATTTAAAAATATATATTAATTATATTTATATTTAAATATAGAAAATCTCTTATTAAGATTTTATTTTAGTCTTCATCGAGAGTTAATAGGCCGTTCTACAGTTGTAAAATACAATTTTTCTACTTGTACAGAAACTAATCACAGAATCGAACACAACCCTCTCATATGGGTTGGAACACACCTCACAAGAGAGAATAGTGTCCAATTCTGTTAATTGATTTCTATGTCCTAAACTTTTTTAATAAAATATGGTCAATGTGCTCACATTATTGTTATCCTATATATGATAATGATAAAAACATCTATTTTGTACATTTAGTTGAATGAAGAACAGACGAGAGTTCAATCAAAATGGACAATAAAAGAACAGTCAATGTATACTTCCTTAATATAGATAAAAATTAAGATTTGTTATTTTATAATAAAACCCTTCTAGAGCTCTAAACAACATAAAAACCCTGTAGCAAATTCATAAACAAACAATCTAACAATTTAGTATTAAAATAACTTATTTATAATCAATTTTGTGGTCATTTCATGCAGACCACCTTCCTCAGATAATCCAAATCCTTCAAATAATTCCAATGACTATCAACAAAAATATCATCAATCAACATCTAACTGAAGCACTAGGATATATATAGATATAGAATAGAATCTAAGACTGAGAAATTTAGAGCTGAGACTGAGAAAATTCAGAGCTAGCTCTTTTCTCAGCAGTTATGGGTGTGAAAGCAAGTAAGTTGGCTCCAAAGGGCTATGTACCGATCTTAGTCGGCTTGAGCAGCGAAACCAAGCGATTTATGGTCCACACAACGGCGCTGAGCGATGCTGAGTTCTTGAAGCTGCTCTGTAAATCGGCTGAGGAGTTCGGGTTCTACAATGAAGGTGTTCTAAGGATTCCATGTGAAGCTCAAGCTTTTGAGGAGATGATGATCACTAACAAAGGTTCTTCTAAGCAAAAGATTTTACGGGTCTAGTAAAGATACGTGCACAGAATTCTTGCAAAGAAATATATCTAGTTTTGTTTTTAGAATTTATTTTTTGAATTTTTTTAGAAAAAAATAGAAGTTAGTTTGACAAACATAAATATTAAAAAGATATTTTAAATTTTTAAAAATTATTTCGATCCCAAAATAGATAAAAACGTATGAAAATAATGGGTTCGTTTGGTTTGAATTTCCCAAAAAATTTTGGGAAAATTTCTCTACAAATGAGTTTTCAGAAAAACTCAAACCAAACAAATTTTCCCAAAAAAATTTCCCAAAACTTGTAAACCAAACAAGTTTTTCAAACAAATCTCTCTCTCATACACATCAAATCAATCACTTTTTCCAAAACTCTCTCTCAAAATAATTTTCCAAAACATCTTTCCAAAAAAACCAAACCAAACAACTTTTCGTACTTTTTATCTCCCAAACTCATCTCCCAAACTCAAACCAAAACAGTTTTTGTTTTTCTTAATTTTTTTTCTCCAAATTAGATTTTACTTTTTCTTTTTTCTTTTTTTTTTTATAACCAAACTAGACCAATCTTTGGTTTTGTTTCGAGAATCTGTTTTTTAATTTTAAAATTTTTATAAAAATAGAAACTTGTTCAACTAAAAATAAACATCAAAAATATTATTTTTTGAATTTTTAAAAATTATTTTCATCCCAAAAAAAAGAGAAAACCATACAAACTGATGAGTGCTTTGAAGTTTCTTTCGCCAAACTAGCTTTGATTTTATTTTCAACAAAATTTTCAAAAAATATATGCTAAAAACGAAACTAAGAAGAGCGCATGTGTGGCAAGATTCAATCTTTGCAGGGTGAAATTCACACTTTGAATGAATTTAGATTAGACATTAAATTTTCTAAATATTTTTCTGTATGGATGGATGTTATTATTGAGGTCAGGTCTGGTCATTGGATTGCTAGTTTAGCATACTTAGTGGTTTGTAAAATTGTAATTTAATCAAGTCCAAGTGTTATGAAGTCATTTTAGTTTTACAATTTCATGATTATTGTTTTTATTTTTATTTTTTTATGTAAGCTAGGTTTACATAATAGGGACTTCGATCAGAGTGTCAATTTGTAGTTGTAAATTTTTGTAAAAGAATATTATTAATGAAACCAACAATCATCACAAAGATAAAATCGACGGGGGGAAATTTTTTTGAATGTTGCAACAAAAATGTCATTTTGGGATGAGTTGTCTTATCCTTCCCCGCATATATAATAAAAAAGAAGTGATTTACAGGTAAGTCCTGTTTTAAAAAATAATGATGCATTAAGTCCTACTTCAAAAACTTTTTACTAGTAAATCCCATATTAATCTAAAATGACGAAACTACTCTTACCAAGTCAGAACACAAAACATAAATCGTAGAATCACGTTTTTATTCTCACACTTCATCCCGCCAGTTCTTACCATCGCAGATTTCATTCTCACATTCATCAATTTCGCCTCACATTTTGTCTTCCTTCATCAATCTCGTCTTAGATTTTCCAAAAACAAACTAGATCATCAAACATTCTAAGATCCAAACAACCAAAAATGATGAAAAAAAGTAAGATTCAAATATCTTAAACGCTAGTTTTTGAGGAATTTTTCATCTTTGAAACTTTTGTTTTTTATTTCCATTTAAGTTTGAATGTTGCATTCGAAACTTTAGTTTTTGTTTTTGTTTGTGAATCTGAGAACATTTATTGTAATGGCACCAAAATCATGTTCTCTTCCTTTCAATTCAAGTTTCAATGTAGATTTTGGTTTGATTGTTGGTAATATTTTCAGATTCTTACCAAATTTGAGTAAAAACCCTAGTTAATCATATTCTCTTGCTTTCCATTTAGGTTTCAATGTTGAGTATCGTGCGATTGCTGCGAATGTTTTCATATTTTGAGTCAATTTGAGTGAAAAACCCTAGTTAATCATATTCTCTTGCATTCAATTTAGGTTTCAATGTAGATTTTGGTGCGATTGTTGTGAATGTTCTCATATTCTGAATCAATTAGACTGAAAAACCCTAGTTAATCATCTTCTCTTGCTTTCAATTTAGGTTTCAATGTAGATTTTGGTACGATTGTTGTGAATGTTCTCATATTCTGAATCAATTAGAGTGAAAAACCCTAGTTAATCATCTTCTCTTACTTTCAATTTAGGTTTCAATGTAGATTTTGCTGCGATTGTTGTGAATGTTCTATATTCTAAATCAATTTGGCTGAAAAATCCTAGTTAATCATGTTCTCATGCTTTCAATCTAAGTGTCAATGTAGATTTTGGTACCATTGCTGTTAATGTTTTCAGATTCATATTAAATTTGAGTGAAAAGTCCTAGTTAATACTTTCAATTTAGTTTTCAGTGTTGATTTTGGTTTGATTGCTGTTAATATTCTCAGATTCTTAGTGAATTTGAGTAAAAACCCTAGCTAATCATATTCTTTTGCTTTCCATTTAGGTTTCAATGTTGAGTATCATGCGATTGCTGTGAATGTTCTCATATTTTGAGTCAATTTGAGTAAAAAACGCTAGTTAATCATATTCTCTTAATTTCAATTTAAGTTTCAATGTTGATTTTGGTGTGATTGCTGTGAATATTCTTATATTCTGAATCAATTTGAGTAAAAAACCCTAATTAATCATCTTCTCTTACTTTCAATTTAAGTTTCAATGTAGATTTTATTGCGATTGCTGTGAATATTTTCATATTCTTAATCACTTTGGCTGAAAAATCCTACTTAATCATATTTTCATGCTTTCAATCTAAGTGTCAATGTAGATTTCGGTACCATTGCTGTTAATGTTTTCAAATTCATATAGAATTTGAGTGAAAAACCCTAGTTAATCATTTTCTCTTGCTTTCAATTTAATTTTCAATGTTGATTTTGGTTTGATTGTTGTTAATATTCTCAGGTTCTTAGTAAATTTGAGTAAAAACCCTAGTTAATCATATTCGTTTGCTTTCCATTTAGGTTTCAATGTTGAGTATTGCGCGATTGCTGTGAATGTTCTCATATTTTGAGTCAATTTGAGTGAAAAACCCTAGTTAATCATATTCTCTTACTTTCAATTTAAGTTTCAATGCTGATTTTGGTGGGATTGCTGTGAATATTCTCATATTCTGAATCAATTTGAGTGAAAAACCCTAATTAATCATCTTCTCTTGCTTTCAATTTAAGTTTCAATATAGATTTTGCTGCAATTGCTGTGAATGTTCTCATATTCTGAATCAATTTGGGTGAAAAATCCTAGTGAATCATGTTCTCATGCTTTCAATTTAAGTGTCAATGTTGATTTTGGTACCATTGCTGTTAATGTTTTCAGATTCATATTGAATTTGAGTGAAAAACCCTAGTTAATCATTTTCTCTTGCTTTCAATTTAGTTTTTAATATTGATTTTAGTTCGATTGCTGTTAATATTCTCAGATTCTTAGTGAATTTGAGTAAAAACCCTAGTTAATCATATTCTCTTACTTTCCATTTAGGTTTCAATGTTGAATATCGTGCGATTGCTGTTAATGTTCTCATATTTTGAGTCAATTTGAGTAAAAAACCCTAGTTAATCATATTCTCTTACTTTCCATTTAGATTTCAATGTTGAGTATCGTGCGATTGTTGTTAATGTTCTCATATTTTGAGTCAATTTGAGTTAAAAAAATCCAAGTTAATCATATTCTCTTACTTTCAATTTAAGTTTCAATGTTGATTTTGGTACAATTGCTGTGAATGTTTTCATATTCTGAATCAATTTGAGTGAAGAACCCTAGTTAATCATCTTCTCTTGCTTTCAATTTAAGTTTCAATGTTGAGTGTGGTACCATTGCTGTCAATGTTCTCATATTTTCAATCAATTTGACTAAAAAACCTTAGTTAATCATATTCTCTTGGTTTCAATTTAGGTTTCAATGTTGATTTTGGTACGATTCTTGTGAATGTTCTCAGATTCTTAGACAATTTGAGTAAAAAAACCTTAGTGAATCATATTCTCTTGTTTTCAATTTGGTTTTCAATGTTGATTTTCGTACGATTATTGTTAATGTTCTTAGATTCTTAGTCAATTTGAGTTAAAATGCGAACTTAATCATATTCTCTTGATTTCAATTTAGGTTTCAATATTGAGTTTGACATGATTGTTGTGAATGTTCTCAAGTTTTCAATCAATTTGGCATTTGCTTTTGTTGTTAACGTGTAATACTCATTGTAATGAACTACTCTGATGAATAGAAGAATATTTATCTTTTATATCAATGCATGTCTAAATTGATGGGTTTTAATGTTACTATTTTGAGGGCGTTACAACTTGGTATCAGAGCGTACCGGGTTCGAATACTTTGGGTACGTGGGAAGTGATTAGTATCACAATGGGTTTGTCTCGCTTGCTAGAGACTTAAGTGTAATGTAATGTGTTTATGTGATAACGTGTTTATGTGACTATTTGGGTATGGGATTTAGTTTCTAGGATGTTGATTGGATCCTTGGGTTTCTGTGAGTCTTGTTGGAAAGGCACTTGATCAATGCTGTTTCTAACTGGAATTCTGGTAACGCCTCGGGACTATCATTATCCGGAAATGAAATTCGTAAGTGCTTATGTGTTTATGTGCTTACGTGGAGTGAATTACAGTTGTCCATGCATTAGGACGCGAGTATTATAGCTTCGGCACATTTGTGAATGTGCTAACGTTCTCTGTTACCTTTATTAGGATGTCAGGACGAGGACGTGGTGGTAGGCGAGGTAGGCCTAGGAGACAGGAGATGCCTTTACCGGATGATATTCCGGCACAGCAGGAAAGGGTTGGCCAGGCCAATGTGGCCGAGCCAGCAGGTCAGGAGGCTATGAGTGCTTTAGCCCGGGGGATAGCCGATGCTTTGAGGGAGTCTATGGGTATTCTCAGAGCTGAGAATCCAGTTCGGGCTCCAGTGCAGGCCCAGGTTACTGAGGCAGGGCCTTCCTTCTTGAAGAAGGAGTTCTTCCGGTCTAACCCGGACGAGTTTATTGGGGATCCGAAGGAGCCACTTAAGGCGGACGAATGGTTGGAGCAGATGAGTAAGACGTTCGAGATGCTTGGCATCGAGGACGGAGCATTGAAAGTGACCTTGGCATCTTTCCAGCTGAAGGGGGATGCGGGTCAGTAGTGGAAATTCGTGAAGGATCGTTTGGATGGCACTTAGGAGGCTTTTGTAGGTGCTTTCCAAGAGAAGTTCTTATCTCTAGCAGTCAAAGAGAAGCTGAGAAATCAGTTCTGACAGCTTTTGCAGTTGAGTTCTTCAGTGACCGAGTATGAGGCTGTTTTTACCAGCTTGTCCAGGTTCGCACCTGAACTTGTGGCGTCCGAGGAACGCCGCTGTATCGAGTTTGAGAAGAGGTTGAGGCGCGGCCTCAAGATGAGAGTTAGTGGTTCTATGATCCGAGACTATGGGCGCTTAGTTGATGCAGCAGCCCATATGGAGATCATGATGCAGGAGGAGGAGGGACAGAGGGGCTCCAAGATGAGCCAGGATGGTCAGGGTGATGGCAGGAGACAGAGGGGTGCTAACCCTCAGCAGTCTCAGGGTGGTGTTGCTAGATCGACCTTTCTAGTGCCGAGTACAGGCTCGGGGAGAGGCAATCAGGGGGATTTCACATGTTACAAGTGTGGTTAGCTGGGCCACAAGGCTTCGGTTTGCCCACAGAGGGGAGGAGGTCAGCGAGCTGTTTCTTCTTCAGCTAGACCGCAAAGCCAGAGTCAGGGCAGGGGTCAGCCACTGTCTTGTTATCAGTGTGGTCAGGCGGGGCACCTGAAGAGGTTTTGCCCGCAGTTGAGTGGCACATCTGGTGCATCTGGGCAGAGGCAGAGTCTTCAGCCAGCTCAGTCAGTGCAGGCCTCGAGGGCCAATCAGGAGGCTTCATCGTCCCAGTCTGTGCAGCAGTCATATGCTCCGAGGGGTGAGCAGGTGGATCAGGGGCCTACTGGGCGCGTGTATACTGTTACCGCGCAAGACCTGGTACCGGTTCCATCAGTTGTGAGAGGTACCTTTCTGTTTTGCAACTCGGTTGCTAGTGTATTGATTGATACGGGTGCGTCTCATTCCTTTGTATCTGCTGCATTTGCATCTGTTTTGGAATTGGAGTTGGCACAATTAGTATCCCCTATATGTGTTGTATCACCTCTTGGGGGTGAATTGATTTTGAAGCACGAATGTAGAGGTTGTGATATAGAGGTCGCCGATCATCGGCTTCCGTTCCCTTTTGTAGTTATGCCCATGAAGGGTTTTGATGTTATTTTGGGTATGGACTAGCTATCGTCATACTGGGCCGTTATTGATTGCTACCGCCAGAGGGTCACAATATGTACCTTGAGCGGGGAGTGTTTTCATTTCTTGGGGGATCGGGTTGGTAGTGTGTTGCCACCGGTGTATGATCCGCGAAGGCGGAGTGAGCTTAGTGGTCTTCTTGCTATCTTTTTGAGTAGTGAGTGTGATGAGACCCAGATTGTATTACCGAGAGTGGTTTGTGAGTTTTTGGATGTTTTTCCCGAGGATCTCGTTGGTTTGCCACCTCACCGTGAGATTGAGTTCTCCATTGATTTAGTGCCCAGCACGGCGCCGATTTCTATGGCACCTTACCGTTTTGCCCCAGCCGAGTTGAGTGAGTTGAAGATTCAGCTCCAGGAGTTGCTGGATAAAGGCTTTGTTCGCCCTAGTGTTTCGCCGTGGGGAGCACCGGCCCTCTTTGCTAAAAAGAAAGATCGTGCCTTGAGACTTTGTATCGACTACCGGAAGTTGAATCGGGCTACGGTCAAGAATAAGTACCCTATGCCCCGTATAGATGATTTGTTTGACCAGTTGAAGGGTTCCCGTTGTTTCTCTAAGATAGACTTGAGATTGGGTTACCACCAGTTGAGGGTCAGGGAGGAGGATATTCCGAAGACGGCATTCCGTACGCGGTATGGCCATTATGAATTTCTGGTGATGCCATTTGGGCTCACCAATGCACCGGCAGTTTTTATGGATTTGATGAACCGGATCTTCCGGGAATTCTTAGATCGCTTTGTGGTCGTTTTTGTGGACGACATTCTCATCTATTCACCTTCAGAGGAGGAGCATGAGGAACACTTGAGAGTAGTGCTCGAGTTACTTAGAACCCATAGGATGTATGCCAAGTTTGGGAAGTATGAGTTCTGGCTAGGAGAAGTCAAGTTCTTAGGCCATGTGGTTTCTGGGGAAGGGGTGTCTGTTGATACATCCAAGATAGAGGCAGTGCAAGATTGGGCACAGCCTAAGAGTGTGTTTGAGATCCGCAGTTTTCTGGGATTAGCTGGGTATTACCGCCGGTTTGTGAAGGATTTCTCCAGGTTAGCTTCACCGTTGACTAGACTGACTCGGAAAGGAGTCAAATTCGTATGAAGTGAGACTTGTGAAAAGTCGTTTCAAGAGCTGAAAGTTAGATTGACCACCGCTCTGGTCTTGATTATTCCGGAGAGAGGGCTAGGTTATGCAGTCTATTGTGATGCCTCACGAGAGGGTTTGGGTTGTGTGTTGATGCAAGAGGGGAAAGTGGTAGCTTATGGTTCACGTCAGTTGAAAATACACGAGAAGAATTACCCTACACATGACCTAGAATTAGCAGCAGTGATATTTGCCTTGAAAATCTGGAGGCATTACCTATATGGTGAGAAGTTCGAGGTGCTCTCGGACCATAAGAGTTTGAAGTATCTGTTTACACAGAGAGACTAAAATTTGAGGCAGAGGAGGTGGATGGAGTTTATTGAGGATTACGACTTCGAGTTGCACTACCATCCGGGGAAGGCCAATGTTGTGGCCAATGCCCTTAGCAGGAAATCCATAGGTGATGTAGCTTGTATAGCCATCCGGGAGTGGGAGATGTTGGGTGCACTTGGTGAGTTTGATTTGCTTCTGGGCGAATCCGTTGAGGCTGCGGCCTTGTTTTCTGTTGTTGCGCAGCCTACACTTGTGACTAGAGTGTTAGAGGCACAGAGAGGTGACCTTGAGGTAGAATCCCTTCGAGAGAAGATCTCCAGCGGGAAGGTTGAGAAGGGTTTGTCTGAGTATCCCGACCAGAGCGTGAGATACCGAGACCGATTGTTTGTGCCGGAGTCCTGCCGAGAGGAGGTACTCCGAGAGTTTCACTATTCACGCCTTGCGGTGCATCCGAGAGGCACCAAGATGTATCGTGATTTGGAGCGCCAGTTTTGGTGGAGGGGTATGAAGAGAGATGTGGCAGTTTTCGTGTCGAAGTGCCTTACTTGTCAGCAAGTGAAAGCCGAACATCAAAGGCCAGCGGGTTTGTTGCAACCCTTGCCTATTGCCGAGTGGAAGTGGGAGCATGTCACTATGGACTTCGTTGTAGGTCTTCTGAGGACTCAGCGGGGTAGCGATGCTATTTGGGTGGTTGTAGACCGGTTGACTAAGTCGGCGCATTTCATTCCTATGCGCGTTAGAGATTCGGTAGATCATATTGCCGACTTGTATATTCGGGACATAGTGAGGTTGCACGGGGTCCCAGTGACGATTGTCTCTGATAGAGATCATCGTTTTACTGCCAGGTTGTGGCAGAGTTTGCAGAGTGCCTTGGGTACTAAATTGACCTTTAGTACAGCTTATCATCTTCAGATTGACGGCAGTCCGAGCGTACTATTCAGATCCTTGAGGATATGCTTCGGGGTTGTGTCCTTGACTTTAGTGGGACGTGGAAGAGGCACTTGCCCTTGGTGGAGTTTGCCTACAACAACAGTTTCTAGTCTAGTATCGGTATGGCACCGTTTGAGGCCTTGTATGGCCGACCGTGTAGGTCTCCAATTTGTTGGACCGAGGTGGGTGATGCACCTTTGTTGGGCCCGGAGTTAGTGAGGGAGACGACGGAGAAAGTTGAGCTTATCCGTAGGAGGCTTGTTACAGCCCAGAGTCGTCAGAAATCTTATGCCGACCGTAGAAGGCGACCCTTGGTATTCGAGGTGGGTGATCATGTCTTTCTAAAGATATCACCTAGGCGGGGATTGATGAGGTTTGGGAAGAATAGGAAGTCATCTTCTTGGTTTATTGGCCCTTTTGAGATCCTTGAGAGGATTGGCGAGGTTGCCTATCGTTTGGCTTTGCCGCCGCAGTTGTCCGGAGTTCATGACGTGTTTCATGTGAGTATGCTTCGGAAGTATGAGCCGGATCCATCACATGTATTGGATTGGACCGACTTAGAGGTTGATGAGGATGCCTCGTATGAGGAGAGACCGGTTCGGGTCTTGGATAGCCGGGAGCAAGTCTTGCGAGGCAAGACCATTCCTCTAGTGAAGGTTTTGTGGAGACATCACGGAGTGGAGGAAGCTACTTGGGAACGTAAGTTGGAGGTCCGAGAGAAATATCCGGATCTATTTGTGGATGTTTGAGCATGTATTGTATATTTTGTTGTATTATTGAACCTTAAGAGTATTGAATATATCTTAGGTTGTAAAACATGGTTTATGTTTTGGTTTAATGGAAGTGTTTTAGAGCTTGCCTCAAAATGGAAGTTTTATATAACATTGCATATGTTGAGTATTGTAGAATTGGAAATGTATCATGAACATTAGTTATGGTATGAAATTGTTGAAATTGGAAAGGAAATGCATGTTGAAATGTATGTGTTGTGAAATGCCTCTTGACAAAAGATGGAATGACCGGTAATGGGTCAAGTTGTTTAATATTGAAATGTAACATTGTTTAAAAGGAGAAAGACCTGTTTTTGAAAACTTGTGCTTAATTTCGGGGACGAAATTCTTTAAGGGGGGGAGGTTATAGCGATCCCGGGTTTTACTCCTTGTTGTACAGTGATCCGGACTTGTTTCCGTAAGATGTTAGTAGTTGTTTATATCTTGTTTGCATCCTTTCGTACTTTGTATTTGAGTTATAGGATGTGTTGGGCAGGTTTGTTACAGGTGGGTTGAACTTAGAAACCAAAAGTAGTTGTCCAGATTTTTGCCTTCACGCTCGAGCGGAGCTTTTGACGCTCGAGCGGGCCCTTCGTTGTTGCTTCTCCGCTCGAGCGGGTGTTTTGATGCTCGAGCGTGATTTTCCATCCGCAGTGTTGGACGCTCGAGCGGGCGTTTTGACGCTCGAGCGTGAGTTTGTGTGTGATGCTCGAGCAGGGAGTTTTACGCTCGAGCGGGGACCTGGTTCAGCAAAAGTTCTGGGAGTGTGTATTCGCCGCTCGAGCGGGGGTTTTGACGCTCGAGCAGGGGTTTTGATGCTCGAGCGGGAGTCTGTGAGTGACGCTCGAGCGGGGTTTTCCACGCTCGAGCGGGGCGATTTTTATATCAACTTCGAGATTCCATTTTTGAATCCCTTTTCAACATCCTTTCTCTCTCTTACTTTTCCGAAAAAGCCATTTGAGAGCTTCTCTCACTAAAACTCAACTTCTCTCTAAGTATTGATCTAGTAGGAGTGATTTCCTCACCTTGGGCCTTTACAAAAGTTGTGTTGATCGTCGAGGGCTACATTTTGATCCGAACATATTGAGTTTTGGAGCACTATGAGTTTCGTCATCTTCTTCCTTTGAGATTCGAATTTGAGGTAGGGATATCCTACTCTTTCTCATGGGCTTTGTCTTTGAATTTTAGCATTTTGATGAGTTGGGGATTGTTGGGTAATTTTGAGAAAGTTTGGGCCTTTATGTAATTTTACAAAAGTTGGGGTTTTGTTTAGATAAACCTATTTGCATGTTTGGCATAGAAAAATGAGATAAATGTTGGGTTATTGATGAAATTGGAACCTTAGGGTTGTGATGTTAATTATGGGAAATGTCCTAATTACATTGATAAATTAATTGGTATAATTAATTTGAAGAAAAGAGGAATTGAACTGAGAATGTTGGAAATTTGAGGTGTGTGGGATTAAAGGGTGTAGTTAGATTCATTCATCGCTCACCTAGTTGAAATGTCGATTATATATCCATTTGGTGCATTTATTTTCTGTTTAGAAATAACTGCTTTGGGCTATCGGTGGAGGATAGTCTTGATTGTTGTAGACAATGCATGATGATTAGGCAAACTAAAACTAATCGATTGAGTATGCTATCGAATATAGCGACTGGAATAATACATTAACTTTATGTATTGATTGATTGTATATGATCTACGTTTATATACATGTGTTGTGTGGGAGGAGATAGGGGATGTACTCCACAGGTTAGGGGAAGATAGGGGATGGACCTCTAAACCGGATTTTGTGTGACATTGATACAGCACTACAATGTGTATCAAGTGTTGATTATGGAAGTGTTCGAATAGATTTGATATAGCACTAAAATGTATATCGTTATCAATTGTGAAGTATAGAAGTGATTCTATGTTATGTTGATACAGCACCGAAATGTGTATCTTTTTGTAAAGTGTGGAAATGGTTTATGTGTTATCGATACAGCAATTAAAATGTGTATCCATCATGAATTTTGAAAGTGTTTTAAAGATGAGTCTTAATCTCATTAAGTTATTTGGCTAGATGTTGAGCCTTGTTTTCAAACTCAAAGTTGAAAAAGAAATGGAAAATGAAATGTAACATGGACTTAAAGTCATGAAACCGGAATGTGATATATGTGGATATATCTGTGTTGACCACCTATCGGCTGCTAATCTTTTAGTCATTGCTCATAGCTGGTTTAGTGTATTTCTACTGGGTTGTGGCTCACCCTTTTAGGGACATCATTTTCAAGTACAGGTAGCATGCCACCTCCAAGGACATAGCTTGGGAGGCTAGAGGCAGACAGACTTTTGTCGTTTTGTTATCTTTTGGATGTATTACATGTAAATTCAAGCCAAGGGCTTAATGTGTATTTGAGTTAGTACTCTCGTTTTTGTAACCAAGTGTTAACTTGGAAAGCTGTAAGTCCGTAGGGCATTTGCGTTTGTTGTTAACATGTAATACTCATTGTAATGAACTACTCTGATGAATAGAAAAATATTTATCTTTTATATCAATGCATGTCTAAATTGATGGGTTTTAATGTTACTATTTTGAGGGCGTTACAGGTCAAGCATATCAAATTCCATAATGGAACCTCCGGTACCGGGTAACATATCTCATACGTGGGCCACGGTATTGTTTCCCCCAGGCGAGGGCCTGTGCCACAGTATTATCTCCCCCGGACGAAGGCCTCATGACCATAAGCCACAAGATTATGTCCCCTAGGTGAGGGCCTCTGCTAACAATACCACAGTTACTTTTTCAAGAACTTGGACGATCATTCATGCATTGTATAGAACATATCATTTCAGAAAACAGATTTTAATTCATTATACCGAAAATAAATAAAGTTAAACATAACTTTACTAAGTTATTACTCACAGATAACTGGTGGCTCCAAGTAGACGAGTAGAGTAGGTAATTCACTTAACTTGAAGCGCATGACCTACATAATATGACAGATACATATATTGAAACATACGCTCGAATTGCACATAACTTATTTCACTTGTCCTAAGTGTGTTTCTAGCCTTTATCCTCATTATAGTGTTTTAATCTTGGCCTAGGAATGCCTAGGATGGAATGAGGATGCAAAAATGTACTTGAAAACATGTTTCAAAACTTGCTAAAAACAGGGTCCACGCTCGAGCGTAGCTTTCCCCGCTCGAGCGAACATGCAATGTGTGAGGGGACGCTCGAGCGTAACTTCCTTCGCTCGAGAGGTCTGCAAACTTTGAAAAAGTATTGGTTTGTTGATTTTCACGTTTGACAAACGTGCGATCCTCGCTCGAGCATGAGACTTAGACCTTCACTCGAGCGTGACTTTTGTCGCTCGAACGATCTGCAAAAACACATGAACTTCTGGGAACATGCATTTCACGCTCGAGTGGAATTCTGGTCACTGGAGCGGAGGTGCAAAAACAGAGGTGGTCACTCGAGCGTACAATACTTCGCTCGAGCGGAATGTGCAAATTCTGGAATTTCCAGATTTGCTTCCAAGATGCAAAACTCAATCTTAAAGCATCAAAACTTGATTTTTCTGGGCCAAAACTTAAGAAAGCACTTAGAAACTCATAAAACATCATGAATTAAGGATCATTTCAAGAAATCATAGCCCGATAGCTTGCCAATTATGCAAAAAAATTCAACTTAAAATTTATGAATATTCCATGAACGTGACATGCATGAATTTCTTTGAACTTAAGCTTCTCAAAACATGATCAAATGCTACAAAACAACATGAAACTTGATGATTTCCCAAAATTAAGGTGAATCCAAAACATACATAAGGGAATTCTTGGCAATTAAACTCAAAATATGAGAAAATATGCATGCATACATGGTATGAGTTACAATTCTTCAATTCTAACTTATTTCTCTTGTCAATCCATTTCTCTCAGTTGAATTCTTGTAACATCTAACTCAATTACACAACTAAAAGTTTGATTCCTTACCTATAGTCTTTAATTCCTTAAATGCTAGTGTTCTCTTGCTTAATCTCTCCAATTCCCTTTAATTCCTCTAGTAGTTGCTAGCTTAGCCTCAAATTGACTCCAACCTCTCCCCTTTCTCTCTCTCTCTCTTGGATGGCATCCACAAACAAAAAAAATGGTGAAGAAAAAGAGAGTTGAGATGTATATAGAAGCCTTATATAGGCTTGGGCAAAAATATAATTATTTGTTGATCAAGTTAATCAAGTAGACATTAAATTATTTTAATTTAATCGTTCCAAATCGAATTTCAATTAAACCTACCATAAAATTTTAAAAATTCTAATTAACACATAAATCAAGTCAATTTTTGAATCGGATGCCGATAAGGCCTTCAATTCATAATCTGAAACGGAAACATGAACAGATCTTTCTACATTAAACAGACATAAACACATATAATGCAATGTATGATGCAAAATTTCACTTTAATTTCTTTTTAGGTATAATTAAACATGGATTAATGTTAACTATGGGTCGGGGTTGTTACACTCAGTGATCCACAAAGATCAATCAGAGTCAAATAGAGTCAAGATTGCAACATTCAATGAAATCTTTTTTGATGTGTAACCCAATGAACTTTTTTTTGTCACACTCTGATACAATGACTAATGTTTCGGTTGATAGCTGCAAGCATATCGCCTCACAAACATGTTACAATTTCTATGATGTGTAGTGGAATAGTTTGTCATACTCTCAAAGATATATCCACCAGGGCTTTCTTGATGTTTTTGTCTATATATTTGGTTTCTATTATCTCGTTCCTCACACTACTATATCGGAAAAATGAAAATAGTGTTACAAGTAAAAATAATGGACACAAGACTTTACTGTATCAAAATTAGTGCTTTGTTGATGTTTTTGTTTATATTTTTCGTTTTTATGCAGTGTTTTGTTGCCTCACAATATTATCACAATCACTTATTTTGAAATTAAAAACTTAAAACTGAGAATATTTTCAGTTTTATAAAGTGTTCACTCAATTTTCAAAACAACAATATTATAACAACAATTTATTTGCTGCCTTACAATATTATCACAATTTGAAAAACTAAAATTCGAACCAAAGAATATTTTCACTTTCAGTCTACTGTTACTTTATTCAAAACATAAAGCATTGATCAAATCTATTTAGAATATTAATTTACATTCATTCAACTGATCACATTTATAACTAGTTCCAATTCATAACAAGAGCCTTACACTATTATCACAAAATCAGCTATTTTGAACTACAAACTTAAACTATGAATATGTTCACTTTTAATACAGTATTCACATAATCTTCAAAAATAAACATTCAACAGTCAAGTTTATTTACAAAAGCCAACCAAACAAATAATTCACATTAAAAACAAACATAAAGTCAACCAAACAATATTATCACAAACAATTTCAAAATTAAAATTTGAAACTAAGAATGTTTTCACTTTCAATTCAATGTCAGTTTATTCAAAACATAGAAGATTATTACTTAACTCTCAATAGTACAAAATACTACCTCAAGAAATTTATGAATACGGAATTTTTACAATCACAAAGTAGCTACAAAAAATCACAAAGCCTCCTTACACGATTTCTTATTGTGATTGCCAACCTTCCCACATCTACCACAAGTAATTTGCCTTACTTTCTCACCATTGGAACGAATCATCTTCTTATTTGGCCTTCCTGGTTGCTTCTTAGACAAAGGAGGAAGAACAACATCACTATCACCATCAACATTACAATCTGGTTTCCAAAGTGAAGGAACAGGATATATGGGAAAAGAATAGGACTCGATAACTTTGGACATAGAAGTATTGATCAATAAATAAACTCAAATCATGTCTACTCTTTTGTATAGCACCAACTGCATATGCACATGGAAACCATTTCAACTGCCACTCACCACAAGAACATATTCATCTACTAATGTTAATTGAAACAGATGGATGTGAGTGCACCTCATAGACATCATTCCCAGATGAACTAACAATTCATAGCCTTGAAGTATTAAAAGCATCATGCAACTTGGACTCCATTTTGATGCATATCACACCATTCCATTTATTAACAAGTTCCCTCCTCTTGGTAATTTTCCTCATCAACTTAATTCTTACACTATTAATCAACTTGTGATAGGTAAGTGGCATTCCTCTCGTATCCACAAATTGAAAGATTCAGCTACATTTGACCACATCTCTCTAAAGCGTTGCCCTCGAAAATATGCATTACTCCAATGATCATATGGTATGTCATCTAAAAGCTTTTCAACTCTTGACCCACCTTCAGTCTTTAACTCAACCAAACATTGACAAAATGTTTATTCAGTTGGAGCATATGCACATTTCCCAAACAGAGTGATCAGCTTTTCTTTCAATAAATGAAACATACCACGCAAATGATGCCTCAAGTTCATCTTCAAATGATATAAACAACAAGCATGGAAAGCCATTAGGAAAACCTTTGGCAAAACTTCAACTAATCCAAGGTTACGATTTGACACGAATGTAATATTTCGTTCTGGTGAAACAATTGTACTCAAATGCTCCAAAAACCAACGCCAATTGTCTTGATTCTCTGAGCCAACAATTGCAAAACAAACAGGAAAGAACCCTGCATGTACAAAACAAAACAAAAAAATGAGAATATTCTATTATTCTTTGAAAATGGTAACACTTTAACATTCAAAATATCAAACACTAAAATGAATAACTGAGAAAATAAAAAATACATATACAACAATAATATTATATAAAATTTAAAACATTCAATCATATTTCTAAATTGAAAACTTTCTCAATTTTAGAACAGAGAAAACATATTTCTTGTGTACCTTGATTTCCATCTTTTCCTGTAGTAGCAAGTAAATTTCCTCTAAATATTTCCTTCAAAAATGTGCCATCAAGGAATAAGAAAGGTCGACAATAATCAAATCCACTAATGGAACCATGAAAAGAAACAAGTAATCTCTTAAACCATTTAGTATCATCGTCACACTCAAACTCAATGTAACTCCCTAGATTGCAACTCTTTGTAACATCCACATACCATCTTAACTAGTCAAATGACATTAAGTAGTCTCAAAAAATCTCACATTTTGCTTTCTCTACCCCCAACCAAGCTTGATGATAACTAACTCTCAGCCCATACCCCAACTTAAAGTCCCGAACAACATGAACTGGACGTGTCAATGGATTGTCACGAACACCTTCATTAATCAAATCAACAACTAAATCAGAACTCATACGAGAATGATTCATCGTACGTACTTCAGGACCACAAGTGTGGACATTGTTCAGATTCCTTATATAAAAGAACCCATTAGCATTCTCCACTCTACCATGAACATTCCACATACAACCTTTTGTCTCTCTAAACAAACATTGTGCGGTAACACGAACTTTATCATTCTTAACAAATATGAACTTAAATCCACACTCAATAGAAAACTTTGACAATGCATTACGAAATTCAACAATTCCACCTACAAATTTCTGTCCTACATGTGTAATACTAACTGCCCAACCAGCAGACAACCGTACTTTTTCCTTGTGTCGACAAAATGATGATAACATATCAACTTCTTCTTCAACCTCCAACCTCAAATTCTTTTTGGAGGATGTAGATGCTCTGTTTGACAAGTTCACAGACTTACTGTTGTCATGAGATAATACAATATCACAAACTTCAAGATCCAACATTTACTCTCTTTCTCCATAATCCAATCTTTTGTTGAGATAACCACAGTCAATGGTTGAGTTTTTTACTCTCACAACAACATCAATACACTTTGAATCAAAATACACAACTAATGCCAACAAAAAATCTAACTTCTCATTGTTGTCCAACGTACAACTAGGATGTCCAGGCAATGAGTAAGATAGACAAATGTTATCAGATTGCAAACTATCACATTTCAAACATACCTTATCAACCAACTGATCATATGTAACATTTTGATCAATCTTAATTGCAAATGTGCAACCATTATACTTGCACAACAAAAAAATAAGCACACTCGTACAACCTTCACTCATCTTTCAATCTAAATAAGAAAAAAAGATCGCAGCAATAAAAACCAGAGTAAATACTTCATAACAATAGTAAAAACTCTCTCAGTTTTCACAAATCACGTTTTCAATTCATAAAATACCTAACCAAACCGAGAAATCATCTAGCAAATCACGTCTTCAATTTGTAAAAACGAAATTATTCAACATATTCTCATAAATAAATTCAATCAAAACTAAAGAAAATTCTAAAAACACATAATATACAAAATCGAAACAATACATACGTATAAACCAGATCCAAGATCAAATATCCAGCAAATCAATTCTTCAATTTATAAATCGAAATCGCACATAACAAACTCCAACATATTTCAACTCAAAAAGCGAACCAAACTAAGAAATCTTTCAAGATCTTTTACTATTCGAATCAAAACCGAGAAATCAATTATGTATAATAGCAAACCAAATCAATAAATCATTCAAGATCGTTCACGATTCGAATCTTCAGCTACTTCCATAACTGATCTGTTAATTGATTTGTTTTTTCTTTCTAGTAAGTAACGTCAATACTATTTTATATACACTTGTTTATGTTAAAGGGCAAACACGTCTTTTTACCTGCAAATGGGACTTATTGGTTCAAAAAGTTTTTGATAGGACCTAAACTACTACTAAACATGTTGATAGGACTTTTTGGTAATTATTCCTATAAAAAAAAAAACACCTCAAAATTAGTTATCTCACGTCAAAAGATTAAAATTAAATACATAAATTGTCACGTTACCATTAACACATGATATTATCGAATAAAAAGGAACAGATGGTTATGTAGTCGTGTATTATTGGATAAACACACGATTATTTGATGTTTTGATAATATGTTTAAGAAATTTATTAATGAAATTTTTACAAATACTTATGAATACGCTTGAAATAGTTATATATTATTTATAAAAATATAAATTATAAATTTTATTAAACCAATATTCTTAAAATAGTCATCAACAAATATGTTTACATTCAAGTCCTCACTGTTGGCAGCCTCAACCAATTTGCATGCTGGCTAACTGTACACACATAATAACCTTGTTTGGGGTATAGTTTCTTGAAAGTTTTTATTTTGTGAGTTTATATCAATGTATTTTTTGTAATTTTATGAGACAAAAATATCTTAAATAAATTTTCAAATTTTAATTTTCTAAAATTAAATGAAACAAACTGTTAATTTTTGTTTTCTTATTATCAAATTTCAAACTGCACCAAACATATAGAATATGTGAATAGCAGATCTACAAACCATGAAAAAAAAAGAAAAAAAAAAGAAGACCACCTAGACTTTGAAATCTAATGCCAATACATACACAAAAATCAAACACAGAATGAGACACATGTCTCACAAGGGGTGAGGCTCATATGATGTGGGAACTATATGTGGGACCTAACCTTTTTTGAAATATCTGTCTTATTTTTGTGTTTGATTTTTGTATTTCTAATATTGTTGAATAATTATTCACAAAGTGCTCCCAAATCTCCATGCTAGATGTGAAATTGTGAACAATTATGTGGAGAAGTTTTCTGGGTAGTGTGAATGCATAATGATGATCTAAATCTGAGAGTACACTGCTGCTTTGGAGTTTTCTCAAAGAAGGCTGTTTAGGTCACAATTATTATTGAACACAATGACATGTTTTAGACACTAAAATTGGGTTTCAGGTGTATATTCATCATCATGTCACCCACACCACACTCTCAAACTCTCAGGCAGCAGACCACTCTATTTGTTAAGATCAGCTTTGGTTGGACATCCTGTGGGCCATAGTCTCAACATGCCATTTTTTTACTCTAATCTTTCATAATTGTAATATAAAAATGTGAGTGATTACATTTTATCCCATTTAAATACTACTGAATATTATTTCGTTCATCTCAATTTTAAATTTTATATTTAAACTTCTTAATTAACAAAATTATTGCTTTCACTCTTTCTGAAGAGGATATTTGTATGATTCTTCTACAATTTTAGAGCCTGAAATGTATGATTTTAAAGTGATTAAAATGTAATTAACCTAAAATGTTATGTATATAAGAAAATATGCATCAAAATGTCCCAGAATTAAATTTTATAGTAAAGATTTAAATTTCATATAGCGTGTGGATCACATCTCAAAAATTGAATTTAATTCACACATTTCAAATTGAAAAATGCATGAGACCCCTGGTGGGGGTGCTGGGGTCTCTTGTGATTGGTCCAAAAAACTATTTTTTTTTATTTTTTTTTTTTTTTTGCTTTCAGCCAATGGCAGAGCCCCATGTGGCACTGGGGTCCCCAGCAAAGTCCTTTCAAATTCTACTAATATTTTTTTGGGTGATGCTGGAGACCCCCAGTGACTAGGCACCCCCAGCAGCACCCCTAGTGCCACATGGCACACTGCCAGTGGCTGAAGTCCAAAAAAAAAAAATTTATTTTCCAGCCAATCAACAAGGACCCCCAGCACCCCCACTGGGGGTCCAAAGCATTTTCCTATTTTTTTACTTTCTCATTTGTTCTTCATCTTTGTAATATTCCTTTCAATAAATGAGCATATTTATTTAACATATTTTTATTTATTATCCATGTGTGTCATTACTATGGATAATAAATAATTTCCCCATTACTATATACAAATAAAGATATAAGAGACGAAACTTGTTAAATTAAAATGTAAATTATAATACATCACTTGATAAATAAATATGATTAATTTACACATTATATTATTATATTCATTTTATTTAATTTGACAATTTGTAAAAAAAAAAAAAAATACACTCAGATGAAATGAAGTGAATCCGTGGGCGCGGCCCATGGATACCTAAATCCAGCTCTTATGTAGCATGGTCTTTCTGTTTCTTGTTGGACCATTTTTATTTATTTATATTTATTTTGTACAACTTGTTGGAGCATTAAAAGTAGCGAAACTATTGTCCTGTGTGACTCCCAGAGTCCCAGTAAAACTTGTGAATGTATTCATATAAATTTATTAATAAAAATTAGAGATGGAATTTTTTCAAGTTTAAGATTTGAGAGAATTGTTCAGATTTGGGGGACTTATTACGGATTTATATTGATAATTTAAATTATTTATTTTATAAAAAAAAATTATGTGTATCATTAATAAAAAAAGAATTAAATCAATTTGATAATTTTACCTTTTCAATTTATTGCATTTGTTTATAAAAAAAAAAATGGTCTATTTTTAAAAACACACTTATTGTTCGCTTTTTCAAAGACAAACATGATAAGATAAAAATTCTGCAATTATTAGATCAACTTAATTTTTTTTATAAACTTTATACATAAAAGATTTTACAAAATAAATTATTTAAATCATTAAAATGGTACCCTTGGTGAGCTCTCGAGCCTAAACAATTCTCTCATTCAAATTTAAATTTATTAAAAAAAATAATAATAATAAAATCATTTGGAAGTAATGTTTTTTAAATTTTGAGTCACATGAGTATAATAATTTAAAATAAAATGATCATAAAATATTATGTCATTTTGTAAAAAAATAAAATAAAATATATATAATAAAGTATGATGGTTTTTGAATTTTTAATATATTTTTGTCCTACTAGGACATTTGGATGGTTCAGATCTATTCGAATTATAAAATAATGTCTGAGATATATTTTTCAAAAAATGTCCTATATGTACATTTTCTATTTTCTCGCTTCTCTCTCTTACTTTTTTCTTTTTTCACCCATCTTTCCATGATCCTATGATCTCACATTTCTCTTTTCTTTTTATTTTTTTTATTTTCTCCCATTTTTATTTTTCTCTCTATTTATTTTTTTTTCTTCTCATTTTTGTTCACTTATTTTTATTCACACCGTACCTTCAAATACCGGCACACACTAGCTAATTTATATAACATTACTTTCCATTTTTTTTTCACAATTTATGTTGAAAGCTTTTGCAATGATTGTGTGCAACAAAAACATCTCTAAGACCAATTTGAATTTAATGAAAAATGGCTTCTTTTCTGTTCCAACGATTTCATCAAATAGGTATCAAATTGAGGATTTCACTTTTCTTTCATTAAACTGGGGATCAATGTGCATTTCATTGAATCACTATTCATTGCCGTTCCTGAATGTCCTCCTAGTCGTCCTCCTAAATGACTACCTGAAAGTAAAAATTTGTAAAAAAATTACACTGGCCAGTCAACCATCCGGTCATCCGCTCGATCAACCGGTGGTTTGATGACACTTAAAAACTTTCCATTAAAACATTTGATATCAAAGAAAACTTTTATTCAAAAATAAATAAAAAAATTGATGCACTGCTCAAGATGCTCTAAGTTCTAACTAACCCAATCATTTACTGCTTAATTATATATTACGTTAACTGCATTAATGCTTAGTATAGCAATTAATTAATGTCAGTTCAAAACCTGCCTCAAGTTTACTTCATTTTTCAAATTCGCACCCCCACATACCTTATTTTCTTATTATATTTCATGGAAATTAATATTAACATAGGTATAAAAAAAAATTGAAATATGTTGATGTTTTTTAAAATTAATAAAAATATTTCATATTTTTTATTTTTTAATATCATTTTTTTTATTTTGTAAATACTTGTTAAATCAACGATTTAACTGACGGATCTCAATCCCAGATTGCACCAACCCAAAGACAACGTCTCAAATAAACCATGATTTATAAGTATGATAAATAACTTTAGCATAACATTATTATTTTGTTTAATAATATTAGATACACAGAACTCATTCACATAAATATATTAAGAAAATTATTGTGCAACTCAAATTCTTTTATACGTAAATCTTATCACACATAAGTTAAATTTGAATTACACATTAAAATTTTAAATATTTTTCTGTGCACAAGTTATGTACACATCTTTTTTTTTTTTGGTATTTTGTTAGATATCTGCCATTGCTTTCACCAATCCCCCAATTGCCACCTTTGCACCCATCAACTTCCAGTTGGCATTTTGGATTATTTAGAACCAAATTTTTCAATTGCATGAATTCCTATGAATGGACAAACAAATAATCTTTCCTAATTCCAACAACTTTAATTGTGGTTCCTCAAAACACAGTTCATGTGCCACAAATTTTCTTTGGTTTTCCATTCGTGTGTCTAATATAGATTTACAAGAAACAGATCACTAGATTCGTTCATCTTCAAAACTACCATATAAATTAATAAATAAAATAAAAAAGAACATAAATGTTTTTTAAAGATAGAAAGAAACAAACATTTGTTAAAGAAATTACTTTTTATTGTAAAAAACATTAATAAAAAAATTTATATTTATTTGATTAGACCAGTATGGCCTATTGGACCCACTACGGGTATTATCTTGTAAGTTTTGTGTGGAAGTATTGCATGAAAAAAAACAAAATTAAATTAATGTGATAACTGCAAGCATATTATAAAAAAATTAGGTTAGTGTGATAACTGTAAATATATTATTTTATTATATATGTATATAAATAAAAGTAAATAATAAGTATGAAAATAAATTATTCATTCTTTGAGCAAGTAAATGTAACAAATCATACTGTAATGATTATCGAATTAATTTAATTTTTTGATGCACAATCTATGTACAAAAATATTTCAAAAAATAATAATAATAATAATTTAAATTATTAAATTAAAACCCTTGGTGAGTCCACCCAAACAAATTGCGCGATCAAATTTATTAATCCGTGATTCAAATAAACATCACATTACACCAGAAGTTACTCTCTACCGCACAATCAATTTCTGAACAAAATTCTCAAACCTTTTTGAGTTACTTTTGCTGATAGTTAATACCTATGTCATGTCATTGTCATATTTTCTTGAGTTCGAATATTTTCTCTTGCAATTTCATTTATTTCCCAGAAGAGTTTGGCTTTTCTTCCGTCTGTTAGAGAATGTTGTTGGATTCGTGGGGACCTATTAGGAGTTTTATTTTAATAATTTAAATCATTAAATGTGTAGAACTTATCGAGTATATGCCTATAAAAATCACGTTGATCAAATATTCGATAGTTACGTGATTAAATCAGTTTTATATAAAATAAAAATAAAATGAATAGTGAAAAAATAAACAATCGACAAAAATATGATCCGATGAAATAACTATCGATATCCGATTAATGTAATTTTTTACAAGCATATAGTACTCGATGAGTTCTTTACATTAAGCAGTTCGAATTATCAGAATGAGACCATAATAAACTCCCACAAGTCCAACAGCACTCTCCAGTCAGATCACAAACTGGAGAGAAGCCAGACCCTCCATCATCCAAACCATTATAATTTTTTTTAAATTTCCATTGAAAAAAAACAATAAACTAACAAATGAAAAGAAAAAGAAGCCATAATCAGACGCATTGATCTTCACAATAAGTAATCGAATAACTAATTCCTGACACATTTAATCGTCCGCCATAGTGAGCTTAAATCTTCACCGTCTAAATCTTCAAATGCTGATCTAATCTACATTTTCCCTCAACTTCATCATCACTGCTCATCAAAACTACCTCCAACATTTACAATTTCATATAAACCTGATCACAGAGGATTATAATCACCCACACAACCAACCCAATAGAAGAATCATCATGATCAGTAGCTATAGAACTCTACGAGCTCGTCCACCGAAGCCACATCTGCGCCAGCATTCTCCAACATCCAAAGTAAGTGATCGAAGAGCACGACTTCACACGCGACGGTGATTCCATCAGAGCCGTTCGATTTGTCGACCAGGACTTGGAACAGAGGGTGATCAATGACTTCGGTACTCACGAGGTACAGCCGGCGAGATTTTCCGACGTAGACGGGGTGGAGGTTTCCGGCGGCGGTAGCGGCGCCGTCGTCTGCGGCTGTTACGGAGGAGGAAGAGCTAATGGTGCGATCGAGCTTGGTGAAGGAAGGCCATTTCTTCAGTGCTGATTTGAGCTTCGTTAGCTTCGCTACCTTCATTGCTTAGATTTTAAATGCAGAGAGAGAGAGAGAGAGAGAGAGAGAGAGTTTTAGAAAGAGAGGGTTCTGGAGAGAGAGAGAGAGTTGGAGATGGGCGAAGAAGGAGGGAAGGGTGTGTTTGTATATAAATGTGGGGAGGGTGGGGTAAAATGGGAAATTCAGGAGGGAGGAGTTGTGGGCCTACTATTTTAGATACCAGCTGCCAGCAGGATATATATTGGCCACCTTTGAAAAATTTATTATTGTGCAATGTTAGAGATCACTAAAAATGGTATTTTAAAATAATTATTAATGATGTGATACTTATTTTTAAAAAAAAAAAAATAAACACAATAATATTGTGACAATGGATGGGACTTAGGCCAAGTTTGGGTACTCCCAAATAATTTAAAAAATCAAAAAGTTACTCAAAAAGTTAAAAAGTTAACACTATTCACCAAAAGTCAACAATTACGGCTGCACAACTCTCAATTCAAATTTTCCTCTAAAAATCAATTTTCACAATTTTTTATTACACATTTTTCCATAAAAAGTCAAAAAGTTAACCCAAACATCCATATTTTCAACCTCACTTTTTTTGTCCAAAAAGACAAAAAGTGCACTTATTTAGTCTTCCCAAACTTGGCCTTACTGCCACATAAGTGGTGGCACTAATTAGTGCTTTCACTCATTTTTCTTTATTATTTTAGTCGGTTACTTTAATTTTTAGTTATTTTAGTAAGGTAAAATTTTTGTATTTAAAAAGATGATTGAATTTTTTTATAATAGGATGTGATATTTATGAAAGAAAAAATAAAATAATTATAGATTTAATGTGACATTTTATTTTATTAATTTAACTTAATTTATCATTTTTTTTTTTAAAAAAAAAAACCTAAATCTCACTCGCCAAACAGGGCCATTGAGTGGAAAAACCAGCTGCTTGTTTGGCTTTTGCTTGGGAGCCATGTGGTCCCTCTCTTGTGCTCATCCTAACCACAACAAGTGTTATGCCCTAATTTCTAATTCAATTTTATTATCTGAGTTGTTATCCGCAACAGTCTCAATAAATTTTATGTTAAATTATAATTCAAAATTTATTTTTTTTTATTTTAACTAGTTATCTTTTTAGTACTCACTCCATCAAATTCTCTATTCTAACTCAATCTTATTAAAATATTAATTTCTTATTATATTTGTTATTTTTTATTTTTTTTAATTGAATTGATAAGGTGTCATCCAAACAATTCTTAAAAAAAAAAAAAATGTGCCGTTAGGTTGACCGGCAGGTCGACCGGTTAGACTAATTTTCGACATTTTTTCTTTTTCTACTACAGGCACTCACGGGACATCCGGTGGGATATCCGGAGACACATCCGAGTAGACGACCAGTTTAAAGATTTTGGCCCTGTTTTTCTCTAAAAAATATAATAAAAAATCATGTAACTAATAAACAGTGCCTCAACCTCAACAAAGTTGTTGAGGTATTTTAACAAATTTAACAAAAAGTTAATTTACAAAAAATTTGTTAAGCCTGATAGAGGAACAATTTTGTGATTTACTAGTTATATTTTACCTTTTTGTTATTTTGACTATGCTGACGCGGATGCTTTTTTTAAGAAGATTAAAGATGTAAAAAGTTTAAGTTGATTAAATATCAATAATCATGTATTTTGATTAAATTTTTTATAAAAGATATGGATAGCTCGTTTTTAAAATCACATTTGTCAGATTTGTTTTGTTTAGTAATAATTGTGATTTGATTTTATATTTAATGATATCTAATTAACTTAATTTTTAGTATAAATAATCTATTTAATAAACTTTATAAATAAACGATTTAAATTATGAAAAGATCTAAAGTTGGACTTTACTGGCAAGTACAACGCTTCTGGTTATGTCCCTTCTTTTTGTTCAAAATCTTTAATTCAAAAAGATTATCACTTATATGCACTCATTATAAATAAAAATAATTAAAAATTAAAATTGTTACAAAATTAAATAAAAAATTCTTTTTTATTCATGTGTCAGTAAAGAAATTTTGAAAATTGAAACAAAATTTATTTAAATAATAGGATAGATTTCGCATTAACAAGTAAAAAAAAATTATTATTATATCAATTTTTCATGAGTTTTATTAACTAGTACCCTAATATATTGATTAATAAATTTTAAAATAATTTTATATTTTTTATAATACACACTCTCATTAAAAATATATATATACAAGAGTGCTACTATTAGCACCTACCAAAATTCTTTAGACCCCCCATTTCTTTGGACCCTAACCCTAAATCTTAAATTTTAATAATATTTTTTTAGACACCCCACTTATTACCAAATCTACCCATATTCATAATATTTTCACAATGAAATGCACACCCACCTAATTTTTCATCCCTCTCCTTCCCTAACTCACTCAATCTTCAGAGTTTGGAGCTTTGGTCCAGTATAGAATTCTTGAACCCCAACCCTCCATCACTCTCGTCGTCGTCTCGGCCGTCAACGGAGCATCCCGACGACTCTCATCTTCTCTGAATGCTCTCCGTATCACCGAATCAGTAACCTCTCTCATCCTCTTATCATCATCTTCTTCGTTGCTTTTTGTATCTTCATCAGCGCTGAGATCGATTGAAGATACTCCAATTTCTACGGGATTTGTATAACCGTTTGCAAGATGAGAAAAAACAGAATCATCGTCTGAATCACCATCAGAATCATCGTCTGAATCGCCATCAGAATTTTGAATATAGCCCAAAACAATTTGTTCACCACTGTGTAGCCGAAAAAATGTATTTTGTTCAAAACTGTTTTGTCGAACAATAATAATCCTGTCAGCACTGTATGTCCAAACAAAATTTGTTCATCACTGTGTAACTTGAATCCATTCCAATTCACAACTTAAAATAACATGAATTAAATCCATTCAAAATACATAATTTAAATCCATTCCAATTCACTCTTTTCCATTCTAAGTTAGTTTAACAAAGAAAATTACATAACTGACTATCTGCATTAATGTTCGGAACCTATGTATTGAACGAAAGGATTATGTTCAGTAGTGTATTACCGAACATAATTCTAACAGTCAGCAAACCAGTACCAAACAGCTTGAACGAAACAAAAACGACCGAAAACAACCGAGAATGTTAATGCAAGACAGATAAACTTATAAGATGATGAAGTATACGTTATACTTGAAGCAAAACTTTCAAGTTCAATAGCGTTGATGATGGTAATGAAGATGACACATTCAAGATTTAAGATGATTATGAAAAATAATAGATTTAGGGTTTATGTTAGTTGGTTATGAAAAGTAATAGGTTTAGGATTTACAAATATAGAATACGTATAGTTGGAGTTGGAGTTGGAGGTGGGGGTGGGGGTGGGGGTGGGGGTGGGTGTCCAATATTATAGAGTATTAGTTCTTATTGATAGGTGGGTGTTCCATTTAATAATGTCTTTTAATGTAATTTTACTTTAGGGTATAATTGTAATAAAAAAAATTATAAAATGGGGGGTCCAAAGAATTTTGACAGGTGCTAATAGCAGCACTCATATACAATACTTTCGAGTTTATTAACAAATATCTTACCGCCCTCTCATTAAAAATAGGAAAAAACGTGGTAGCTTGAATTGGAGGGAGTTCAAATGGCTCGAATGGATGTTAGCCGGTCCTCTGCCCCGATGATCGGCTGGACGCTCGCCCGGACGACTGGGTGAAAGATTGTCTACCACGATTGTCACCTTTGTCGATCACAGCTATCAGCCTCCTGGTCGGACAACTGGCCGGACAAGATGAATTTCGAGCCATTCGAGCCAACCTCATATTTAGACAACCAAGCATTGCTCAAATATATATATATATATATATATATATCTATACAATACTTTCAAGTTTATCAACAAATACCTTACTGCCCAACATCCTCAAAAATTACACAATTGTTTGGAGTTTGTTACTAGATGCAATGGTTTATACAATGGTATAACTTTTGTGATATTGAATATTATCTCAGAAATACTATATGATTTTTATTAATAAACAAATAAAATTATGGGAAATTTACCAATAAATCTAAATGTTGCTCTTATAATCCAATTAGTCACATATGTTTTCTAGTGCTCCGTTTAGTCCTATCTATTGTCAAATGACGCAATTGCCATCAGTTATTGTGTAATGTTTGTTGTACAGTCGTATACGCGTGTAGCACGGATCATGTAAAACGGCATGCGGTGGGTGAGGTGCCACACAATTGATTGTTACACACCCAAAAAGTTCACTAAGGGTTTTTGTAGAAGACTAATGTGGTTTTTGATTGCCACGTAACCCACACCTTGAAAACCCATACCCATTAAAACACAACCCAATTTCTACATCCACATCCCCACACACAGTGCAGTAGAAACGTGACTTAGAAAACCCTTGTTTTTGGGATTTGCTTGGATTTGAAAATTGGGATTGACCGTATATACCATTGCGTGATTTGGAGGGAGGGGGGAATAATAAAGATTGAGTGGGTAATTTTCACTATTGCTGTGATTGTTTGGGTAAACGTCTTTGTGATAGGGCAGATCATGGACGACGGCGAAACCCTAGCATTCATATTCCGTCGTCTTTGGTTGTGGGCGTATAGTTATGGCCGAAAAGGGTATGTCCCATAACTTGATGCTGTCAGCGTTGTGTGACAATGTGGATCGTGAGTGTTTGATTATTCTTTCTGATTACCCTGTTGCAGTCGCTTTGTTTTGCGATTTTTCATTTGGGGTTATCTGTGTCGTTGATTTGTTATGTGTATTGTAATGTTGTTTTTTGTGTTGGTTTGCATTGGTGTTGCTAATGTTGTGGGGGAAGGATGTATTTGGTTGTAGGTATAGGGTTTGTGTGGGGTTTGTGTGTTTGTCGTGTGTCGGGTAACTTGTTGACAAGTAATTGGCATGGTGGAACAAAAATTTTGTTGGCACCACAATAATGGAAGATAATGGTGTGTTATGCGGCTAGGTAGGGCGGGGTTTTGTTTTTTTTTGGGTGTGTGTTACTTTGTGCCTGTCATATGGTTTTTTTTTTTTTGCGTGCTCGTAAGCGTAGTGCACGTGTGTGGGTTGTGGGTGTGGCATGTGTAATGGTATTTGTTTTTTAGTTTGTGCTTGTGATGTGATCCCGCTGCACAAGATCGAAACATAACAAAAAAGGGTAAAATCGTCCACACAGTGACGCCAAATATGGAAAATAGGATCAGAAAGAAACAAATCTCCCCATTAGTAGGACTTACCGAAACAAAAGAATAAAGTTGGGACTGATTGGTTTAACAGTTTGTGAGATGAGATTTATTGGTAAATATTCTTAAAATTAATGAGTGTACTTAGTATTACCAATTCAGAAAGTGTCATCATCATCTTTCTTGAATTGACATAAATGCCCTTTTCCTAACATGAGTCTTTCTCCCATTCACATTTCTTGTGTTTTTTTATTTCCATTTTGTTGTTTAACAACTTTGAACCAAACTCATATTTTCTAATTAGAGGGTCAAAAATACACCACTAATTCACTCTTAATAACATGAAACGAATGATGTAAAGGGTTAGGCTCACAGATAAGAATGCTACGCGGATATAGCTCACTTTGGCATGTTTTGGCAACTCAATTAAAAGTAATTTTTTTATCTTTTTAATTTTTTTGTCACATCATTTCTTTATTTTTTTATACATTTTTAAAAAAAAAGTTTAAAAAAATTAAAAAATTAACTTTTAACTTACTTTTCGAAACAAGTTTTTGCTAAGGTGCTTGTTATCTTGTATGGTCTATTTATTCATAATTTTTGTTTTGGCAAATTATACTAACAGTTCCTATAATTTGGGACTTGTGTCACTTTAATCCTTAACTTTTCAATTGTAACACATTTGACATTGAATTTTGAATCTTGTTCCAAATAAGGACAATTGAATATACATTTGCTCAATTTCAAAGACAAAGTCATCAATTTAATGAAATATAAACTAATTTGACAAAAATAAATGTTAAACAAATATTTTTGAATTTTTAAAAATAATTTCTACCCACCAAAGATAAAATTATGTAAAATTGATAAATCTTTTAGACATTTATTTATTTATTTATTACCAAATTAATTTTTATTATATATTTGGATAATAATCATGTAATGGGTGGTTGTCAGACTTTTAATTTGTAATCGATATATTTAATATATAAAATATTTTTTGTTTTGGATTTTTTGATTTAACGGTTTAATCATGATCTCAAAACTGTCACCATATTTGACCTTTGAAAAAATGGAAACTAATGAAAATAAAAATAATCACTCATTGCATGATCATCATCCAAACATATAATAAAAATTAATTTGGTAAAATAAATAAATAAATAAATATCTCAAAAAATTATCAATTTTATATAATTTTATCTTTAATGGGTAGAAATAATTTTTAAAAATTTAAAAATATTTTTTTGACATTTATGTTTGTCAAATTAATTTATATTTTATCAAATTGATGACATTGTCTTTAAAATTGAGCAATGGTATTTTCAATTGTCCTTATTTGAAACAAAATTCAAAATTTAGGATCAAATATATCATAATTGAAAAGTTAAGAACCAAAATAATACAAGATCCAAACAATAGAAATCGTTAATGTAATTCACCATTTTTTTATTCCCGTTAGATGGCCTAACTTATATTCCCTTATAAATCTCCTCACTTTCTCTAAACTCTATTAACATGATGGTTAAGATTTTATATTAAATGATAAGATAGTTAAGGTTGTATATTAATTGATGAAAGGTGATAAAAATATTATTTAATTTTTTGTGTTAAGTGTTTATTAATTGAGAGAGTGAATGAATACACTAATATTGTCACTGAAATATGTATTAGTGAATATAATTTTTTTTCTTTTCAAAAAAATGAGATCTCGTCCACCCTTTCCCTCCCTACTTCCTCTCTTTCCTCTAGCACACTCTACTAGCCTCTCCATTCTCCTACTCTCCTCCCGTTACCAAACAATTTAACACTAGCTTATGGCACTAAGAGCATTTGCATCAGTCTTTTTAAATTTTTAGTCAAATTATAATTAAAAAATTTATTTTACTATTTTAACTAGTCACCTCTTTAATACCTACTGCATCAAACTCTCTATTCTAACTTAATCTTATTAAAATATTATTTTCTTATTGTGTTTGTTATTCTTTCTTTTTTTTATCAAATTGATGAGTTACCAACCAAATAATTTTTAAAAAATGTGAGAAAAATAAAAATAAAAATTGGCCTTTGACCGGCCAGACGTTTGGCTGGACTTCCTGACAGACATTCGGTAACACTAATCTCCATGTTGTAGCGATGAACAATACCTCACTTGTTATAGCAAGGTACTGTAGCAATCATAAATTAGCGAGATACTGTAGAGCGAGGTACTGTAGTAATCATAAATTAGCGAGATACTGTAGCGAAACTGACGGACGTCCATTTTTGATGAATAGTATCACTAATTTAGCTAAAAAATAATTTTAATTAATTTGATGCGGATGCTCCAAGCAGGTCAAATGTACCTTTGTCAAAAACAAAACAAAAAATAATAATAATAATTTGGCTTGTATTTTTTTTTTTTTTGTAAGGAGAGCCCGTTTAAAATACTCTAAAAATATCTACACATCAGGCTTCAGGAGACACCACCACTTTTTGACAAATTATTTTATACATATTAACAAAGTGTAAATAAAATACATCTTATAATTAATTAAAATAATGCATTAAATCTCATTTAAAGTGACTTTCATTTTTTTTATTTTTTTGGTTCACACACCGTGTGAAAGAGTGTACAAAATCAAACTTTTTCCTACATCCATATGGGTGGAACCACCGGAATAGAGATGGACACCCGACCGACCCAAATTTGAGTCCACCTTGCACTACATTAATGCTGTGTTTGGTTGGGAGATTTGGGGAGGGATTTGAAAAAAGAAAAAGAAAAGGTGTGTGAAACTAGGTGAAATATAGACATATTTTATTCACATTTCACCTACCTTTTCCATTTTCCTTTCCAAATCCCTCCCCAAATGTCCCAACCAAACAAAGCATAAGAATAAATGTCATTCCAACTTCAATCGAATTCAACATGAGGTCTAATCTACCTATCTCTAACCTGACCCTAACCAATTTGCTATATTGGTTTTTCTTACCTGTTTTGAACCCCCTCCACCCTCCAATAAAATATATACTCGCACAAAACAAATAAAAAGAACAAATAGTCGAAAACACCACTCGGCTATGAATTTAACCAATAGTGTTTTCAAATCAGGAACTGATCCGCTAAAGCCACAAGAAATTATAGTGAAAAAATAGACAAACAATAAACGTAAAGTCTTTTGTAGATTTCTTTTCATGCTATTTAGAAAAATACTACATTACAACATTCCCATGTCTCCTCAAACCCTAACAAATTAAACTCACAAAATTCATTGGACATTATGTCCAAACCTCCCTCCATGAACTAGGGTGTAATGACTACATTCTCAAGGCGTAGCCCAAGAAGGAACTGCACTTACTTGGACTTCTTTCTCTTCTTCTTCGACCTAGCTTTTTTTGGTTCCCCAGATTTGTTTTCTGTTGGAGCATCCTCATCTAATAGATGCTCATACTCTTCAAGACTAGCAAATGGGGAAGCTCCGGGACGCCTATTGGACTTCCGTTTCTTTTTTCTTTGGTCAAATACATCCTCCTCCCCTTCATCACTTCCATCATCCGCATCTCCTATATCAATATCATCATCATCTTCACCACCACTGTCATTATTGTTAGCATCATCATCATCTTCTCCCTCGGCAATATCTGATGGGATGTCCATCTCTTCATCACTTACATTGCCAACTAAGTCATCATCGTCTTCAATGGCAACTTGATCCAAATCGTCATAGTCATAATCACTGTCTGCCTCTAAAGAAGGATTAGCAGAGTCCAACATGTTCTCAATCTCTTCGTTGTCACTCTCATCATCACCGTCAACACCAAATAGATCTTCAGCAGCCTCATCCTCTGCTCCTTTCTTCTTCTTCTTTTTCTTTTGCTTCTTTGAGGCACTCATTTTGTTCATATAGAACTTGTGGAAGACGAGATCTTCTGGGGGCACATCCATTTCGGCCAATGACAGAATCTCTGGACCAATCAACTGGTGGTTCATGTCAAGCTGAAGAGAGAGAGAGAGTCAGCAATCTCAAATGAATTGCATAAATTAAAATACCAGTCATACCTATTGTGGAAGTGCTACAACATTAAAACTCAAAACTCAACCACGCATAAAAATCTGCTCTAATTCCAGGCATCAACTAAAAAAATCACTTTTTTTCTAATCTTTTTTGCCTTCAGTGAAATTGTCCTACATTTGTGTCAAATTCTTTTTCTTTTCAAGTCCATCTAATCTAGAAGAATCTGAAAGTAAACAATTTTTTTTAAAAAAAACTCTTAAAAAAAGTTCCTAAAAATGAAAAATAAAAAAGTAGTTCTTTTAATTTAGCTTCTTTTTGTCTGTAGTGGACTTTTTCTCAAAAAATATATATATCATTTTTACTTTTCAGGTCCATCTAGTCTAGTAGAATCTAAGGTTGTGTTTGGTTGGAGGATTTGAAAAAGGAAAGGGAAAGGTAAGTGAAATGTGAATAAAATATATCTACATTTCACCTAATTTTACACACATTTTCCATTTCTTTTTACAAATCTCTCCCTAAATCTCCCAACCAAACACAGCCTAAAAATTTCTAAAGATGAAAAAACCAACAAAAACCCTGCTAACAAAACATTGTCAAACCCCACCAAATAGGGTTTCTATAAAAGTCGGATAAGATTAAAGTGTTAACCATAGAAAATAACATCTGAAAGCTTCACAAAGAACCAGGAAATCTGACGCAAACTTCCACCATAAAACTGTAATGTAAATAACCAACCTTTTTGGCAGGTTCAATCTCGGAACCACCATGCCATGTGCTCTGCTTTGGTTTCTTCTCCATGAACTTGTCTAGGAAAGCAGCGAGTGAAAGATCATTTAATGGATTTCCATTGTACACAATGTTGACCCCGGAAAGAATGGTTCTGGCCATGGTAGCAACCGATGGGTGCACATGTGAAGACAGAACTGTAAGCTCCCACCAGCTTACATGATCTGCATTGCTGTTGATACATAAAACCGAAATTAACAGAACTGAAATGGAAATATGATGCCATGATAGAAAAAATTGAAGGTACCTAAAACATAGGGTAAAGTTGTGCACAAAAATATAAGGCTTTAGCTAAACTACTTTCATACAAAGGCCTTGTTTGGTGCAAACTTATGAGGCTGCTTATAGCCTTTTCTTCTTTTTTTTTCTTTTTTTTTTTTTTTGGAAATTTGTATCAGAGTACTTGGTGCAACATTTGCTTATAATTTTTGAGGCATAATTAGCTTAAAAAGCTGAAAAAAGTTTATTATTAAAAAGCACGGAAGGGTGCTTTAAACATCTACTTTCCAATTATTAGATTTTAGCTTGCAAGAAACTATACACCAAACAGGCCCCAATGCCTTTTTCATTGCACAGCAATTTCATCAGAAAACATGGAAGGGGTTGATTTTTTCAAGTAAAGAGAGAGGACATTTTGCAATCCCTTGAAGCACACATGTTCAAATGCAATACAAAGAAGATGGAATTACCAATAAGAAGGCTCCCTGTGCCGCGGGTCGTACTCTCCGGGCAATGAAGTCCTTGTGTTGGGTACTTGAGGTTGCTGCCTAGTTTTATCAGACATTGTTTTGGATTCCTTCACATCTTCTAAACCACGTCCAACAAGCAAGTCATCATCATCTGCTCCATTTGAAACATCACTATCAAAGTCATAAGTAGGAGAAACACCTTCATCTTGCGAGGAATCACCGTCAGTCTCAGTGTTATCACCAGTACAAACAGTTTCAATGGCATTATCTGGTTCATTTGATTTGGTGCATACTTCATTTTTGGTTTCTTCTACAATATCTTCAAAATGCTCAAGATCTTCATCAACTGACTCATTCTGAAGTGCCATGTGCCTGAGTTATAAGAGTAACGTTAATGAGAATGGAAAAGTCTTCATCAACCAAGACAAGAAACAACTTGGTGCTTGCCATATTAACATTCAAAACCAGTGGTACCATAGAGGTGGCCTTGCTTTAAGGACTTCCGAGAGGAGAAAAAGGCATCCACAGGCATACTGAGGTGGCTGCTGAAGGGCAACCTGTCAAAGATTATAGCCAGTTAAAAACCCTAAACTTAGATCAATCATTGCCTCTTCCTCATTATCTTAAACAATTTCAACTTGCTCCAAACAGGAGCAAAGAAAGAAATCAAGTCCCACATGTTAAAGTGGAGATTATATACTTGCTAAAGACAAACACCAGCATTAAGGGCAAAACAAGGTAAGAACATGTTTCATCACTAACCTGCAATAAACGCTTTGCGAAGGCCGATACTCTCTTTAAATTAATATCATTCTTCATAGCCCTCAAGAGTAGCCCAATAAACATCTCTTCCTGAAATGTAATCCATGAACCCAAAAAAAAATTAGAAAGGGAAAAAGAAGAATTAGCTACTCGAATACCATTCTGATCATAAAACATTGGAAGGTGACAGACAGGAAAGAAGGCGCTGGCATTATTTTAGTTTATTATCATCTTATGACTCAAACACCAGCCACATCTCAACATTGAAATAATGAAAAGGATTTGTAGATTAATCTCAAATGACAGAAGGCATCTCAGATTCTTATAACATATTTAACAAGGAATTCTAAAAATTATAAACACCATCAATGCTCTATTGTTGGGCTTTCCATAAAAGTAATTTCCTAAAATTCCTTGCAAAGCATAAAGAAACACATAAAGCTGCAGTGTATTTCAAACAAAGGTAACAAAACACACTTGCCTTCGAAGAATTCATGGCAGCTGGAAGTAGAAGTTTTGAATACAAGGCACGGTAAAACCGATCACTGAGAATTTGATTTTTGGATGAGATCTTATCAAGAAGCATTAAGGCTTGAACTCCTACATTGAAGTTTTTTGAATGAACCTGCAGATGTAGGTGATAATTTTGAGATTCAGATGCCTATATGATCTCTAACGATATTCAAATCCATATCTCCAGTGATAAAACATAATACATTATAAAATAAGGCTTTCCCCTACTCGGAAGAAATGAATTAACAAGAAGCTCATGAGCTTACCAGCTGGAAGAGCATTGGTGTTTGCACCTCAATAATGTCATCAGCTTCATTACTAGAAACAAAAGGAAATGCTCTATTGACTCCCTGAGTGAAAAGGAAAAAGGACACAAGTAAGCCCTGAACAAGTTTTGGAGTGAGGTTTCTCTTGCACCAAAGTAAAATAGAGTTGATAGTAATGTGAACATGTAAAATGTATGTAAATTATCATCATATGATGAAAACTTTCTACCATTTTTTGACACGTTCTTTCCATGGTATTATTTTATAAGAAACGTCACATTTCATTATAACTCCAACACCATGCTGCTTCTTCAACATGAGAGTAAAAATTGGTTAACACAAGAAGAGGGTGCAACAGATTGGACATTCACCTATCTGTATGAAATGCTTCTTCAACATGAGAGTAAAAAAACCCCATATTCTGTATGAAATGCTCTATGGCACTCTTGTGAACACCCTAAGAAGCACAAACACTTCTAAAAAGGTGGCGTATCTGTGTAGTGTCCGTGTCGGACACCGCCACTCATTGGACACTCTCTTGACATGTGTCCAACACTCATCTAAACATGTCCCAATTTTTTTAAAAAAAATTTAGACTCAGACACTCTTTGGACACTTGGAGGACATGTGTCTCCATTGACTTAGACACACACGAAACTAATTGTAAGTTTGAACAAAATAACTTATAATAAAATAATAAAAGAAAAATAATGTCAATTTATAGAAGTTAGTGTTATATTGTATTTATTTATTGTCTTAGAATGATATGTTCATATATATGACATATAATAAATATATAAAATTATATATTCTATGCATGTCCCCCACGTGTCGTGTCTTGTATTTTTTTGAAAATTGTTGTCTGTGTGTCAGTGTTGTATCCATGTCGTGTTACGTGTCCGTGTTCGTGCTTCTTAGTAAACACCATTTTACCCTAGAAAATAAAAAGAAATATATTAAGAAATATGAATATTTTTGTGTCCCAGTGTCCTTGGCCATGAGAATTAGATGAATTGGGCACTTAGACAAACACCCACACTAGACACCTGTACCCAAGTCCATGTAATATAGACCCAAAACCATGTGTTAAAAAAAAAAGTGATACCAATTCTCAAAATCTCAGATATTTTTACAAATTAGCAGTAATCAACCTTGTTATCCTTTAAGAATTGGCCTCAATGAATAATGAAATCCACATACCTAAGAATCATAGAAACATCTCTCAACAATATAAATTGAGCATGAAATTATAGGGAGAACACCTAAAGTTCAGAAATTCTCAGAAAGATGTTAGAATTCATTTACACCAACTTCTAGCAACTCATGAATGACAAGAAAAATTATGAGGCTGTGTGTGTCAGATGAGGCTTCTTTGAAGAGTTAGAATGTATAGCTCAGCAGCCTTTATAGAGGAGTTGATATATCGCATGTAGTTAAACTTTTTAAGCAGAAACAATAATCTTTGGACTAACCGTCAGGAGAGCTGTTAGCAATCGTGAGTCCATTTCAGCATGAGATTCTGAGGGCTGGCTTTTTACTTTACTATCTTTGGAAGAACTGGAAGCTTTCTTATCCTCTTCTTTCCTGTTTTTGTCTGTCTTAAGACTCCCATCAGCCTCAGAAAGAAGTACCTGAAATACAAAAGTTCAAAGACAATCAAATTTCAAAAAATTATATGATGCACAACAATAAGAGTGCATCAATGACCACGGAATACAGCACAGATGGCCTGATATTGAGATAAAGGACAAAACTTTTTCCAGAAAAAAGGTAAGGCAGTTGATAGGTACAGACTTAGAGACTCAATTATGGAACACTAACCCAATAAAGGTATGGGCTCTCTCAATACCTTAAATAGAGCAAAATAAACATCGATCAAACGCTTTGCCACCTTAGGTCCATCTCCTTTGTGACTCAGACGAATTTGGCTCAAGAAGTTTACCTTCATATGAACAGGATCAGATCAGTATAATGTTCAGGTCACTGAAAGAGTAGTGAAGTCATGGAGAAAGATCATGTTTAAAATCATGGGTCTACGGTCTACTATTCCACAAATAGAACTCAGAAATCGATTGGTACCACACTAATTTGAATAACTTTTAGGCTAGCAGATATTAAAAAAACCTTTAACCAGTTAAAAGATCACCACTTAGCAAAGATGAATGATGGCACGAGATTATGAGTCGGTACAATTAAGGAGAGAAGGCCAAAATGGCTACATAGAAGTAAACAAACTCCATTTTAGAAGCAAGCTTGTTATTCTTGCAGCTATCAACCAGAAAGGATATTTTGATGGAGAAGCATTGGAAAAGTACAAACAAGTCTTACTCTTCCTTCTCAGTGACCATTCAGTCCTATAAAAATATGCGTACACAATTAAGTCCCATTTTTCAAAATATTTTTATAAAAGTTCAAGAATCCACTAGGGATGAATAATATACCTCTTTGCCTTTTTTATTAATTATTTATGACAATGATGTCATTTACATTTAATTTTTTAGCGGAACCCAATTTTGATTTAGGAATGAAAATAATATATATAGTTATTACCAAGTATTAGAGATCTTTCAAGAGAAAAAAAATAAAAAAAATCATTGTCCTAAATGCATGAATACACGATTACAATAACACTGTTGATAACGTGCACACACACCCCCCTTCAAAAAAAAAATGCTTCACTAACCATGAGAAAAACACAACCCAAATGTTTCAGGTAAAAATTCAAAAAGGTAAAGATTATACTAGTTTAGACGTACAGTATGATACTTGGCTCGCAATCCCAAATGAGGCCGAAAGAGAAAAGTATCCACCTCATCAATTACAACAGCCTGCATGAAGAGAAGGAAAACGAGTTAATAAAAAAAGCAGCTTCCTGCTAGATTAACGTCACCATATAACACCTTAAGAAACTTATTCCCCCTTTTTAATTGCCCCAATCATGAGAAAGCTGACTTGTCCTATTATTACAAAACTTTCTGATTTCTAGCTATATTATCTACATATATCAAAACAGTTAATTCTACAAACAAGAATGCCTCAAAAAGAAAATTAATATATATATATATATATTAATATATATGGTAAGTAAAAGATTCGCAAAGATACAAATGTAAAACTAGATACTTCACCTTCATTTGTGGATGGTCAGTCAGAAGCTTTGATAAATGAAAATCGGCATTAGATGCAGCCTTATTTTCAGGATCCCCAAGCTGTAGGCAAGCAAAAAATGGGAATATATTCAAATAAGCTATAATGCTATAAGTTCAAGGCACAATGATAATAACATGAAAGTTACTACATTTAATGTTTCATATTTTCAAACAAAGTGAAATTCATACAAACATACCTTGTTAACTAGTGACGAAAGCAATTTGCGCTCTTGCTCTGATTTACTCCTCAACAATGCGTAAATGATCTGAACACAATAAAGAAAACATCATGCAAAATTACACACCATTCCAAGAAGAAAAAAAAGTTAACAATCTTAGAGTTTTTGGACTGACAATCTAAGAATGGATATATGATGGTATACATAAAGGCCTGAAAAATAAAATAAATAAATAAAAAGCGGGTGCTTATATTTGTATAAGCTAGACACTGCATCGAACAAACATAAATAGACCACCAACCTTCAATGCTTTGTCTTTTAGTATAGGTAACATATCTCTTGATGCTTCCTCAACTGCAGCAACAAAACGTTCATACCTGCAATAACAAAATACATTCATACATGACTGAGCATTGACCTAATGGAAAGGAGTCAACAGTCCAACATCACGTAGCACATTTATATGAATGATCTTCAAAATCCATGTCCTTTCTTACTTTAGTTTACAAATTGAAAAAATGATTAAAGAGTAAAAGGATGTCTTTTCTTCCTTATGAGTAGCGATGCAAACGAACTGAGCCGAGCCGAGCCGAGCCGAGCTCGAGCTCAGCTCGTTAATATTAATGAAACTCGAGCTCGGCTCGGCTCGATAAGATTTGTTTTAATATTATTTATATTATTTAAATAAAAAATATTATTTATATTATTTAATATATAAATAATATATTTATTATATAATTTAAATAAAGATAAATGAGCCGAGCTTATTCGAGCTTGAGCTCGAGGCTCGTTTACTAAACAAGCCGAGCCCTTAACGAGCCGAACCAAGCCTATTGGCGAACAGCTCAGTTCATTTGCAGCCCCACTTATGCGCCTTGTACTTTTGATCATTTTATATAAAGAATAAAGAACATCAATAAAATTAAGTTAATATAAATCAAATTAAAAAAATTTGTAACACAGCTTAATGACAGTTAGTTTAGAAAATTAGAAATGTTGTATTCAACTTATTATTTTCATGTTTTTACATTAAAAAAAAAAAAAAAAAAAAAAACCTTGCAAGATTCCCAATTCCATTCAGTGTGTTTGGTTTGAGTTTTCTGGATTAAGTTTTTTGAAAACTGAGTTTTTTGGTTTTCGTGTTCTTTTGTTTTTAGTGAATATTTTTAAAATTTTAAACATTTTTTTTACTTTTTTAGATGCACCTTAGTCAGATGTATCTAAAAGTAAAAAATTTGTGAAAAAATATTTTAAAAAATTAATAAATACATAGAAATATAAAAAATGTACTAAATTCTTGTATTTTTTTTTGTATTTTTGGTATTTAGTGAATTTTTAAAACATTTTTTTTACATTTTTTTTGCTTTTTAGGTGTATTTATGTTAGGTGTGTCTAAAAAGTAAAAAAATTGCTTAAAATATTAAAAAAAATTCAGTAAAAACAAAAAAAATACGGAAAATAAGAAAGTAGAATTTTCTGAAAAGTGTTTTCTGAAAAGAGAAACCAAGCAAGCTGATTTTCTTTTGAAGCCCTTTTTTTTTTTTTTTTTTTTTTTTTGGGTGAGGAATGGGTATTGGAAAAGGGGGGTTTTGGAATTAGATTAGCACCTTACTAACTTCAATTATCACTAAAGTTTTACAAGTTCAATTGTGAGCCTTTATAACAAGGGCGGAGTTGTTAAGATATTTCATATTTACATGTGGTAGACTGTGAGTACTCCACTTTCAGCTTCTTGTGACCCATTTTCAAAGTATTTTCAAATTCCCATGCACTGAAAAGGATGAGTACAGGAAGCTAATTGTGAAAGACTAGCGCTGCTCTTTACATAACCTAAAGAACTTCTGGTGAATATTTCCAAAACTATGTAGCATTTCTGCCTATCACTTATTTCTTCCTCAAGTGTTGTGATATCCAATGAACTCAAACCCCTATCTTCTATAATTTAGTCCGTAGCATCTGATAACTCCAAACCTCATCATCATTAAGTTTGATTATGATGACTACTTACACAAGTTATGAAAAAGAATGGACATGCCATGCCTAGCTATTGGTTCAACTGTAAAAAAAGAAGAAACAGGTTCAGAGATACCTCTGCTTTAGGCATTCCTCCCAATGCCAAAAAAGTAGTAGAGAGTAACCATCTTTTGACTCCGGAAGATGATTTAAAGGCCGCTGGAAAAGTGTCTTCAATTTGCGATCAGGTAACAGACTGGAAAGAAAAAGTACAAACATTAAAATATTGCATCAGTGATATGTACCCAAAATTTTTCTGTACAGTGAGATCCAAATTTTATTGAAACCATTGGGACACGAATCTAAGAGCAGACCAGGCACACCCACCCCTGCGCACACAGGCAATCTCATATTGAGTATGGTGGCAGCATAACACAGCAACTATTATAATCTGTTTCCATACTTTCAGGATAACTAGTCTAATTATATCATTAAAAAGCATATTATCAATTCATAACAAGAAAACATCAAACAAGTAAAAGCAGGGGTGGATAAAGTTAGTGGCCAATCCAATATTTTTGTGCCTGCAGATCCAAACCCAAAGACATAAGCACGACACAACAATAAATTACATTTACTAACTATGCACACAAGCATGCGCGTGCACACACTCAGAGAGAGAGAGAGAGAGAGAGAGAGAGAGAGAGAACCTTGAAATAAAGAGTTCTTTTAGAGCTTCAAACCCCGTTAGGGCATGGCGCTTTCCCACTTTTGATGTCACCATTCCTGCATCACATTGTTAACTACTTTAATAGCAAATTATTGGATATGATGCATGAAGTCCATTTAGAATATTAACAGAATATGGCAGTGATTGACTGCCAATAACAAATTAGAATCAGTTGGAAACATAAATATAAAAAATAAAGTTTAAATGTGCATGTAAGCTCCTTTCAGCACAAAATATTTAAAATAAATTCTAGAAGGTCAAAATAGCTAGATTGAAATGATCAAGATAACCAAAAAAATCTATATGTAAATAATCCAGATTGAAATTGTAGGAAATTAATGTATTGATATTATTGATTGATATCAATATACATTTTTGTGTGTATTGTGTATTTACAATGGAGAGAATGATCTCTCTTTTATAGGGAGAATGAGTTACAAATGGAGGAATTAAATTAACCTAAAATGGAGCACTAAACAACTTAATGGAGCATTAGGGTAAATGGAGCACTTGCTTCTTGTGGAGCACTAATGGAGTGGAGTAGGTAGGTGGTAGTAGGTGGTAGTGGTAGGTGGAGTAAGTTATAGGTTTTTACATTCAACAGCCCCCCTCAAACTCAAGGGGGTTAGGAACTAACCAACTTGAGTTTGGAGAGAGTAACAAAACAGGAAAAATAAAATGACAAATAAAATAAAAGAGGATAGGAGACACTGTATGGTCGTGTCAGACCGTTGTAGAAAAACAGTTGTAGAAAACAGTTTATGGGGTCATGTCGGACCGTTGTAGAAAAACAGTTTACTGGGTCATGTCGGACCGTTGTAGAAAACAGTTTACTGGGTCATGTCGGACCGTTGTAGAAAACAGTTTACTGGGTCATGTCGGACCGTTGTAGAAAACAGTTTACTGGGTCATGTCGGACCGTGGAGAAAACAGTTTACTGGGTCATGTCGGACCGTTGTAGAAAACAGTTTACTGGGTCATGTCGGACCGTTGTAGAAGACACTATATGGCTGTGTCGAACCGTTGTAGCTGAGAATCGAAATCAATATCGGAACAGTTTACCGAGTCTTGTCGGACCCATATAGGAGCTAACCGGAATCAATGTCGGGACAGTTTACCGAGTCTTGTCGGACCCATATAGGAGCTAACCGGAATCAATGTCGGGACAGTTTACAGAGTCTTGTCGGACCCATATAAGAGCTAACCGGAATCAAAGTCGGGACAGTTTACAGAGTCTTGTCGGACCCATATAGGAGCTAACTGGAATCAATGTCGGGACAGTTTACAGAGTCTTGTCGGACCCATAAAAGTTGCACCCTCAAAAGGCGTGCCCAATCTTATCAAAAGGCGTGCCATCAAAAGGTGTGCCCGACAGCCATCAAAAGTCGAGCCATTAAAAGGTGCGCCATCAAAAGGCGTGCCATCAAAAGGTGTGCCCAACATCCATCAAAAGTCGAGCCATCAAAAGGTGCGCCGCTTTGTCGTCTTGCGCTGAGAGGCGCGTGAGGCGCGGGTCTGCCTTGCCTATTTAAACAATACGGAGGTTGAGGCTGAGGCTTAGACAAAAAAACCTGGTGAAAACCTCCGAAAAAACTCTTCGTTTGCTGAGAGTTGTATCGCTGAAACACTCTGTTGTTTTCTGAGAGTTGTATCGTTGAAACACTCCGTTGCCCAGAAAATGGCCTCTTCTTCCCGCCCTGTTACCCGGAACATAGCCTCTTCGTCCCGTGGTCTTACTCTCTTTCCCGACCTCAACGAGGCCACAACCCAGAATATAGCCCTTGAACCTCAACCAAGCCCCCCTGGTTTTGCGCCTTTGAACTATCCGATGGTGGCAGTTGAGCAGATAATGGCTGCTCAATCTGATATTGAGGCCAATTATTATACATTGAGGTCTTGTGTTGAGACAATGACGGCGGTCAACAACCTGTCGCACCGGCTTCAGAGTAGAACAACTGAGGTGCAGCAGGTAAAAGCCCAACTGGCTCTGCTCCAGCGCATGTATACGGATGCCCGAGCAGAGATATGTGGGCTGAAGGTAGAAAATAAGGAACTGAAGCGGAAGGCCACCGTAATGCTCAGATTTGGAAGGCCGCCATTTGTGACGGTTGAGGAGCAACGGGAAGTGAACGTGCTCGGCGGCGTGGGAAACACGGAGGCAGCACCGGCAAGGGACGCCCAAGACAAAGGTAAAAAGAAGAGAACAGCTGAAGAGGCGAAAAAGTAAGGCCGGTTGTTTGTGGTGGTTATGGGTTGTGGGTGTTTTGTTGTTTTTTTTTTTTTGTTTTTTTTGTTTTTTTTTGTTTTTTTTGTTTTTTTTGATGTAAAATGTGATCGGGGTTGATCCCCGAGATGAATAAAATAAGGGAAGGTTTGGTGTGATGGCAATTCTGGATATCCAACTGAATGCTGTTTCTGTGGCTCAAGATGATAAGAAAGCAAATACTGGAAGTAGAAACCATTTGACGAATCAAATCTGGTCCGTATGTAATTGTGCAGAAAGGAAGGATATGTTATACGATTATGGTAGACCAGACTCCATTTTTTTTTTTTTCACTGATGGTCCTTTAGTAGAGGACAAGGAGGTGTTACCTTATACTTGTTTATCTTCACCTGGACTAGATCCTTTCAAAAATTTTAAGAAAGGTAAGAACCCGGACTGGGGTGATATCCATATCCCCAGCAAAGGTGATGTCGTCCCCTCTTTCTTCGTCTCCTCTTGGTCCAAAGTTTTCCGAAACAATGAAAGCTGCAGGAGGATGCAGGAATGTCAGGAAAGAGATAGAAGGTGATTATTTAACCTTTAAAAAGGTGGCACACTCCCTTGACAAAAATATCTCTGGCATTATCTTTGCCCCTGAAGAAGATAATGTTTCAAGGGCAAGTAAACCATTTGAAAATATTGATCTGTTGCAAAAAGAGTCCCATTCGTCTTCCCTGGAAAGTAATAGTGGAAAAAGTTGGCCTTTGTCTCATGATTCCATACCCCACTGCATGAAGTTGGGTAGAAGTTTGAGAGGACTTCCTGTTAGGAGGTCATTGGTTGGTTCGTTTGAGGAATCCCTGCTGTCTGGCCGGTTGTCATCTGGAAAATTCAGTCAGAGAATTGATGGCTTTCTAGCTGTACTAAGCATTTACATGAGGCAGCTTCTCTCCAAAATCACAGAAACTTCCTTTTGCAGTAACCAGTGTTGTTTTGCTGAGGCAGAGAAGGAGCAGAGTAAGCACGCAATTGCCGCTGTTGCTGCGGTTTGCTTTGCGATCTACAGAGGCTGAAATGAGGGGTAAGAGCTCAGCTATGGAAGAAGGTATGTGTAGAAACACAATCGGAATAGGTTGAGGTCTGACGGGCGGCCAAGGAAAGGTTGCCGCCCGCCAGAAGGCGAAGAACACTAGGAGCTTAACCTATTGCTCTGATACCATGTAGAAAATTAATGTATTGATATTATTGATTGATATCAATATACATTTTTGTGTGTATTGTGTATTTACAATGGAGAGAATGATCTCTCTTTTATAGGGAGAATGAGTTACAAATGGAGGAATTAAATTAACCTAAAATGGAGCACTAAACAACTTAATGGAGCATTAGGGTAAATGGAGCACTTGCTTCTTGTGGAGCACTAATGGAGTGGAGTAGGTAGGTGGTAGTAGGTGGTAGTGGTAGGTGGAGTAAGTTATAGGTTTTTACATTCAACAGAAATGAAAGGTTTCCACCAACCAATCTAACATAAATTCAGCAAAGTATGATTTTTAATTTGAATACTGCAATTTTCACTCCAGCAGAAGACTGCCCATTCCACTATTCCTCTCTAGCCCATAACACGAGGCTGCACCTTATCTTTCCTTGCCCGCTCCCTCACACCACCGTGCTCCAACCCCCAAAACAACTGGGCAGCATGACCCAACCAACCCAAACCAAGCAAATCAACAAAGCCAACAACTCTCAAGCAAGCTCAAAAGATGGCAGACAGACTCCTCCTCCACTATACCAAGTCATTTCTAGTTTCTGCTGTGAACTTGTCTTGCTCTATTTTCAGTGAACTAAAATTACATTACTGAATTAGAGAAACCCATTGACGCTTCTATCATTAAAGCACACACAACAGTCCAATCCTACAATTAAAACCTTTCTCTTCAACTTCCCAACCACCTCAATACAAAGTATAGACATATAAAAACTATTCTGAACCCAAAATTACACATATTGATAACAGTAAAATGAATTGGGGATATCATATCGAATGCTCGCCCCAGTAAATCCAACAACTCTCAAGCAAGCTCAGGATGCAGCGAAAGATGGAAGACAGACTCCTCCTCCAACAATACCAAGTCATTTATAGTTTCTATTGTGAACTTGTTTTGCTCTAAAAATTATCTTACTGGAATTGACAAACCCATTGACACCGTTACCCATTAAAGCATACAATTAAAAAACTTTTTCTTCAACTAAACTCCAAATCACACAAACTGATAACAATAAATGAATTACCCAAAAGAGCATCAAGTGATCTCATGTTCGCAATTGGGTTCTCGCCAACCATGACCGAAAAAGCCGACACCTTGTCGGCCGCAGTCCCCGACCTCTGCGTAGCAGTGAGCATCTTTATGTCCCCACTCTGACCCCTCGACAATTCATAGTCCTGCGTGTACTGCGCCATTAACCTAGCCCCAAGCTCCTTCTTCTCCGCCACCAATCTCTTCCACTCCTCCAAATCCCCAAACTCAACCTTCTTCTTCGATATGACTTTCTCCTCCAATTCAGCCTCGTCGACGTGCCATACGCCCAGCGAGCTCGGCTTCATCAATGGAAGCTTCGGAAGGTTCTTAAACTTATCAAACCCTCTCGAATTATCGACCGGTTGAAAAACCCTAGGTTTAGGCCGTTCATTGCTGTTTCTCTTCCTGTTGAGCTGTGGTTTTGCTTCGCCATTGGAGTTCGGTTGCTTTAAAGGCTTGTTTGGCTGCGATTTTTTGTTGGGTTTGAGATGGCCGGTTATGCGGAAATCGGAATCGTCGAAGCCGCCAGAGGAGCTTGGGAGAGAGGAGGAGAGGCCGATTGAGGAGGCGAAGGAAACGACGTCGGATTTCAAGAGCTCTAGGTCTTGACTGCGTTCTGGTTTCTTGGAATCTGAAATCGCCATTGTTGCCAGAGCAGACCTGTTATGTGAGGTTTTGGGAGTGACGAGTCTATGGAGACTCTCTCTGCAAACTAGGGTTTGATTGAAGCACTTCGCGGCAAATATTGTTAAGATCCCGTGATCCGATTCGGCATTATGTGCGGGTCAAAATTAACTCTCTCAGCCAAGCCCGTTTAGGGGTGGATATTAGTCGGGTTGGGTGTCACAGGTTGCCATGCAAAGCCAATTCCATGACGTTTTGCTCATGGTGGTACGGCCGGAGTCGGTCCGTGACACTGGGCCAAGTTTGAGTCAAGCTTGAATTAAAAAATGATTTTGTGTTTATTCGAACTCAGCCTAATTTTAAACATTGGGCCTATATAGTCATCTTTTCAATCTTGTCCACTTAACTTATATATTATTATGTAGCAAAGTTCCTAATTTTTTTTTCAACAATGCTAGAGACTCTCAGTACGGACGACCCCCAGCACAACCCCCAGTAACGTGGCAGCGTGTGGTTGGCCGAAATCCAAAAAAAAAAAAACAATTTTCTGGCCAATCAAGGAAGACCCCAGCACCTCCAGTTGGGGGTCTAAGTCATTTTTCTTTTTTTTTACCAATTTGTTGAGCAAGCATCTATTCAAATTGTCAAAATCGAATAGTCCGAACTAATTTGCCATAAAATATGAAGTTTCAATGATTTGAGTAAATAGATTTTGATGTATTTTTTTTAATCTAAGTAAGTTTGGAGGGATGGCAGATGGAAGGCCACTCGAGCCAACTCAATCCATACCGATTATTTAGTAAAAATGTAGTGATAAACTTTCACTCAAGAAAATTAATAGTAATGCATTGATGATTGTGTTCTTTTTTTTTTTTTTTAAATTTCAAAACATGACAATTTGTTTTTTTGTTTGTTAGCATTTTAGAAAATGATATTGTGATTTATGCTTTATGTGTTAAAAATTGACCTTTTATCAAGTAGTAAGTATAACTATTTATGAAATATGAAAGTTGGGCCTTATTTTTATTATAAAAAATGAAGGCCCAAAACAGTAAAAAATTACTAGAAAATAGTCTGAAAAGAAGCCTAAAACAGTAAATTCCAAACCGCCAACCCGATCCTCATCCATCCGCATAGTCTGCTCAATCTGCATCTGCTAACTAAGCAAACGGATGCGAATTGATTTTTCTCAATCCACCTAAATTTAGACCGATGGCCAATGAGAGACCACCTAACTCAACTCGATCCATGATCGCGCCTAGTTCATAATTATTTGTTCTATCACTATATAACAATTAAGTTAAGTTTTTAAAGTGAAAATTTTGTTTTTCAAGTCATTATCACTGTTTTTTATTTTTATTTTTCTTTTAATGTGTACTTGTTTGGATTTTTATTTATTTATTTTTAATGAATTATTATTTGCTCTTTTGGTTTTGTTTGTTTATATACAAGTATGAATTAGTTGCTTTCATTTTGATTTTACCACAATTACATGCATTACTATTTTATTTGCACACATCCCAATTAATTAATTACTTAAAATAATTTTGTATTCTCCATTTTTTCTTATTAGCACTTTTACAAGTAATCAAACTGTCACGACCCAAATTCGCTCTTATAGATTTAGTATCGTAACTGGCCAGTAATTCTAAGATTACTGAAGGCCTCTGAGACAGATTCACAGTATGAGGGGCTAGCGGAAGCAATAACAAATATACAAGATCCACAGAACTGTTCAGACTTACATGGGACAGAAAATTTAAACTTATATTTACATATATTATGACAACACTCTTGCGTCACCACATGTTGAGATAAATAAAAAGGGACTTAGCCCTATATACAAAATAAACAAAATAAAATAAGAGCTTAAAACTTGTTCACAACACATTGATTAGGGAACTCATCCACAAAAGACTTTCAGGAACCTCCATATGAGACATGGTAGTTGGCTTAACAGAACAGATCCAGACTCGAAGTTTCAAGCTTGGTCATGTGTCTGATCACCTACATACATAATATAAATAATGAGATGGAGCCTAGTAAATAACAATGGAGTAAAGGTTTTGATGAATGATGTTCATACAGATTCAGAAATCAGAAACAAATTCTTATACATATTCAGATTTGTAACTAGTTATGCATAGTACATCCAATAGCTAACAGATCAAATTGGTCATAAAAACCTACGTATAAAGTAGTTGGTCATAAAAGATCCATATTCACATGAAATGGTCATCAAGACCCACGCGCAAGTTAGTTGGCCATAAAGACACATATTCACTTGAGATGGTCATTAAGACCCACGTGTAGAGTAGATAGTTGATTATGTATAATTAGTTCCATGAATGGAACCTACGTGAAACCCTGGTACCAAGTAACGGATAACACATGATAGATTCACATGATGCTAAGGATGTCACGAATACATTTCAGAAAATTAGACATTCATTCATGATTCACAAAATAGCATTTCAGAAAATAAATCATATCATATCAGTCAGAAAATACTTATAGTCAAACATAACTTTATAGAGTTATTATTCACGGACAACTCTAAAAGCAAATCAGATGAATTAGACAGACAATGGCGCTTGACCTACACAAACAAGTGGCAGATACACACTAAAACATACACTCTGAATACACTTGACTTAATACATTTCTTTTTAGGTGTGTTTCTAATTCATTTTCTCATTGTTGTAGCCTAAACCATAGCTTAAGAATGCTTATAATGCAATGAGGATGCAATTATACTCTTTGAAAACACCTTGCAAAATTTCAAAAAACAGAGCGATTCGCTCGAGCAAAGCTTTGGTCGCTCGAGCGGACCCCTTGGTCTACAAAACTTCTGAGAGCTCTCATTTTACGCTTGAATAAACTTCTTGGTCACGCGAGCCATGAGCCTAACAAAGGTGAGTTAGCTCGAGCAAAGCTTTGGTCGCTCAAGCCAACTACACTGTCTACAAAACTTTTAAGAGCTCGTAAAGTATGCTAGAGTGAAGAATTCACCGCTCGAGCAAACCCTGCGAACTTTGAAATTTCCAGATTTCACCTTCAAGTTCAAAACATAAGTTTTACATATCAAAACTCATTCTTTTGGGCCAAAACTGTAAAAAACACTTGGAAACTTGTAAAAAAATATGAAATGATTCACAAAATCAAAGCCCAAAAGCATACCAATTCTTCATAATCAAGTTGAAACTATATATCTAATACACATGCAAGCATGAACTTGAAAATCTTTGCTTTTAAAACTTGTACAATTGAGATAAAATGGCATGATATATGATGAATTCTCAAAATAAAGTTTAGATTATTACATGCATGTGAGAATTCATTGGAAAACAACCTCAAAATGCCATGAAATATGCATGCATGTATGATTTGCTCTCTAATTCTACTTTCTTAGTTCAAATCAAGCATTTAATTCTTACATTCTCTTGAATTCTCATGTGAGTTAGCTAAGCTCATAAAGTGTGAATTAAATTCTTACCTAAAAGTCCACAAGTCCTTGAATTCTAGCAATTTCTTGAATGTCTTCTCAAATTTTCTTCACTTTTCTAGCAATTCCTCTTTTTTTTCTTCTTGAATTCAACTCTCTCACATTATCTCTTCATCTCCTACGTTTTTCTTGAGCTCAAAGAGATGAGAATGAAGTGTATAGTGTATTCTAGAAAGCACATTAGCTTTATATAGGCTCATTAGGCTTAGACTAATTAATTGTCATTAACTTTGAGTAATTTATTCTATTATTTGATTTCAAATCAAATTTCAATTGAAGTTGTCATAAAATACTAAAAATCCTAACTAACACGTGAACCTAGTCAATTTCATGTTCGAACGCCGATAAGGCTTTCAATTTTCATATCGAAACAGAATTACAAACAGATATTTCTACAATCGACAAATAGAAACATAAATAACACATGAAACACACAATTAACACATGATTTCATTTAATTACTTGATTAACATTCTTAATTATGGATTAACAGTTAATTACGGATCAGGGTTGTCACACAAACCAAACCAAGCCTTACCTTAAATCCCATAAAATGGAATCGGCTACATGAATCCAATCCAAATCACCTTCTCTTCTTCTTTTTTTTTTTATTTTTGGCAATTTATTTACATGTCCTTGGTTGGTTTATCAGCAAACACTGTTGTTTTGTTTACTTTTTATCGATATATTTATTATCATGTAAATACTACTAATTCCCCAGCCACAGAGAGGGAGAAGGCAGAGCCTCTCTCTCTAGGTGATTTTCGGCGAAGCTCCGGTGACTTTCCGATGACCCTTTTTATACTTTCAAAATGTAGATCTACGCTCCTAGAGTATAGATCTACCATTTTCGAGTGTAGATCTGGACTTTTTATGTCCAAAATAGGAGTTTTGAGAGTTTTCTCCTCCGATTTCGGCATAGATTTTTGGTATTTCGACACTCACAATGGTTTCCTCCTCTCTACACCTTTCTCCCATACCATTGTAGGTGTCCTCCCTGTTGGACAATCTTCACTGTATTTAAAAGATATTAATTCTATTGTGTACAAAACAACAATTAGAATTAAAGAAATAAAGAAAATGAGAGAAAATGTTTGATTACAAAAATCAAACTCGAAATAAAAATAAATAAATAAATAACAGATTTTATTTTGTTACAAAAACAAAATTAAAATCTGATTAAATAAACAAATTTAAAAAACAGAATAAAAATTAAACAACTTACTAGGTTAATTTCTTTGAATTACTTTTCTGATCAAGTCCAGTGTTTAACACTGTGTCCTTAAGACAGATTCGTCCTCTCCACGGTGCTTTCAGAATCTGGACGTCTATCTCCCAAGATGAAATGATCTTACTACAAACAATAGCAGCACTACAAATTGTTTGCCTTACGAACACACTAAGTGTTTACACTCTTTCTTTCAGAATAAAAATGCAGCAAAATGCAGAGAGAATTATAGAGAGGATGGAGTACGAAAATTGGAGTGAAAATCCAAATGGGAGGCTAGTCTATTTATAGATGTAAAGGTGGCTCTTGGTTTTGAATTGAACAGGTATGAAACCTGTTGGGTTTAAATTCAAACAGATTTGAATCTGTTGGGTTAACCATTCAAACAGATAAAAAACAGGAAGGGCTCTGTTTGGATGAACATTAAATCCAAACCAATTTAATTCTGGGAAGGGCCTTGTTTGGATGAACAGGAAAAACCGGACCAGTTTAATTCTGTTTGAAAACGGGAAGGGCCCTGTTTGGATGAACAAAAAATCCAAACCAGTTTATTTGAATTAAATTCAAATGTTTTTGGCCCAAAAACCACGCACCCGCGCCCAAGCCCAGGCCCAGGCTAGCCCGCCCGACCGACCGGACGGACGGCGGCGGCGGCGCGCGCGCGCGTGTGTGGTGGTTTTTGAGTCCAATGGGTCTAGCCCATTTTGCCCATAACCTCTCCCTCTAAAACACTTGGGTACCCCTTGGGGCACACCCCAAGTACCAAACCCATGCCTTATAAACCCTTTCAAAACCTCCCACCAAATCAATGTGGGACAAGCTTTATTTAACCTTTAAGGAATTTCCACCAAAACTCCATTTCCATGGAGCTTACTTTGGCTTCAATTTCCCATTCACTCGGTAATGGTTTTAAGCAACCAAATATACCACGTGAATCACAACGCGGCATAGAACGCGTTACCACTTTGACCCGTGTAAATCGATGCACGGGGCCCACCTAAAAATTAGACCAAACTTAGGAAAAAATTCTGGTTTTACCCAGAATTTTATAACCATTTCCAACAATCCCCCACATGAATGGAATTTGATGACAACGGAAATGCAACAATATGCAGACTTAACGAAAGAGTATAAGTCGAAAATATCTTGCATCAGGATAGGTAGTTTTCGGCCTTGAACCTTCCCTAGTGATAACCTATCGGACTTACTGGCTAACCAATGGACGCGATGCCTTGAATTGTTCAGCCGTTTGTGTAAGCCAAGACAATAGATTTCACACAAAATATCTTCTAACACATCGTGGTTCTCACTGTTGTGTTCATTTTGGCCTTGAACGCTCCTGGTTTTCATGAGTGTTTCTAGAGAATGTAGCCTCTTTCATTCTCATAGAACCGGCCCCAGTTCAACACTCATATAGGTGATTCTTATTGTGAGTATCTCCTCATACTCGTCTTGATTTTATGCCTTAATCAAGATATAAGTAATCATTAAAAGCAAAGCTTATCCTTATACCCCTGCAGACAACATATGTTGCAGATATCACTCTCACCATAGGAATGGGTAGGGTTTTTTAATCCCTTGGTGATTTCTGGCGAGCCATACATAACTTAGTTGTCCCTTTGAACTTAGTTCTTGGGATCTCCAGTCATTTAAGTAGGGTTACCATTATGACGACTCTTATGTAATAGGCTTTAATCCCATCCCCTTTGATGAACTATACACTAGCTCTTTTGTCAAACCTTTTGTTAACGGATCCGCAATATTCTCTTTAGATTTTATATAATCTATTGAGATTATCCGTTTGACAACAATTGCCTTACGGTATTATGTCGACGACGAATATGTCGTGACTTACCGTTATACATATGATTCTGTGCCCTGCCTATTGCAGATTGACTATCACAATGAATGCAAATAGCTGGCACAGGTTTTGGCCACATTGGAATGTCTTCTAAGAAGTGACGAAGCCATTCTGCTTCTTCACCTGCTTTGTCTAAAGCAATGAACTCAGATTCCATTGTGGATCGTGCGATGCAAGTTTGTTTCGTGGACTTCCAAGAAACAGCAGCACCTCCCAGAGTAAAGACATATCCACTTGTGGATTTTGAATCTTTAGTATCCGATATCCAATTTGCATCACAATAACCTTCAAGTACTGCTGGATATCGAGTAAAGTTCAAACCATGATCACGGGTGAATCTTAGATATCTAAGAACCCGAATGATCGCTTTCCAATGGTCTTCTCCGGGGTTACTAGTGTACCTACTCAATTTACTGATAGCATAAGCTATATCAGGACGAGTACAATTCATTAGGTACATTAGGCTTCCAATGATTTGGGAGTATTTTAACTGAGACACTGCATCACCTTTATTTTTCGATAAATAAAGACTGATGTCTACAGGTGTTCTTGCTAAATTCAAATCATCCTTGATAAATTTATCAAGAATTTTCTCAATATAATGAGATTGAGATAATGCATATCCGTCAGATGTTTTAGTAATTTTCATTCCTAATATAACATCTGCGACCCCCATATCTTTCATATCAAATCTTTTGTTAAGCATTTGCTTAGTTGATTTGATCATGTTTTGACTGCTTCCAATGATAAGCATGTCATCCACATAAAGACAAACTATGACATATCCTTGGTCAGTGGTTTTAACATAGACGCATTTGTCACATTCGTTTATCTTAAACCCATTAGTAAGCATTGCGTGATCAAATTTTTCATGCCATTGCTTAGGTGCTTGTTTTAATCCATAAAGGGATTTTACAAGTCGACAAACTTTCTTTTCTTGCCCTGATACTACAAATCCTTCGGGTTGCTCCATATAGATCTCTTCATTTAGATCACCGTTTAAGAAAGCTGTTTTAACATCCATTTGATGTATTTCTAAATTAAACAATGCTGCTATAGAAATAAGCATGCGAATGGATGTTATTCTTGTCACAGGGGAATATGTGTCAAAATAGTCCAGACCTTCCTTTTGTCTGTAACCTTTAACTACAAGTCTTGCTTTATACTTGTCAATTGAACCATCTGCTTTCATTTTTCTCTTGAATATCCATTTATATCCAAGAGGTTTAGAACCTGGTGGAAGATCCACCAATTCCCAAGTATGATTTTGCATAATGGATTCAATTTCATTATTAACAGCCTCTTTCCACAAAGGTGCTTCAGGACCTGTCATTGCTGCCTTAAAGCTTTGAGGTTCATTTTCTAACAAGTATGTCAGAAAATCTGGACCAAAGGATTTTGATGTTCTCGCTCTCTTACTTCTTCTTGGTTCATCATCAGTTAAATCCTGTTGGTTGAGACCATTACTAGTCTCTTGTGTTTGATTGTCATTAGTCTCTTGACTTTGTGTACAATCATAAGTTCTTTTCTGTGAACTTAATTCCTGTCCTTTCTTGTGAGGAAAGACATGCTCAAAAAACACAGCATTCCTTGACTCTATAATAGTGTTCACATTTATATCAGGTATTTCTGATTTATAAGTCAGAAACCGATATGCACTACTATTCTGAGCATAACCAATAAACACACAATCTACTGTTTTTGGTCCAATCTTAGTCTTTTTAGGAACAGGAACTTCCACTTTTGCCAAACACCCCCACACTTTTAAGTATTTGTAGGAAGGTGGTCGACCTTTCCATAATTCATAAGGAATGCTTTTGGTTTTCTTGTGGGGTATTCTATTAAGAACATAATTTGCAGACAATATTGCTTCCCCCCACAAGTTCTGTGGTAAGCCTGAACTTAGTAACATGGCATTCATCATTTCTTTTAGAGTTCTATTCTTCCTTTCAGCAATTCCATTTTGCTGTGGAGAATAAGGGGCTGTAGTTTGGTGAATAATGCCATGTTGTGCACAAAATTCATTTAATGGTGCATCATATTCACCACCCCTATCACTTCTAACCATTTTAATGGTTTTACCAAGTTGATTTTCAACTTCTGTTTTGTAGAGTTTAAACATTTCTAAGGCTTCATCTTTACTTCTAAGTAAATAAACATAACAATATCTTGTGCAATCATCGATAAATGTTATGAAATACTTTTTGCCTCCTCTAGTTTGAATAAATTTTAGATCACATACATCAGTATGAATTAATTCTAGAGGTTCGGTTTTTCTTTCAACCGATTTAAATGGAGCCTTAGTTAGTTTTGCTTCTACACAAATTTCACATTTATGATTAGGATTAATTTCAAACTTTGGTATATAATCCAAACCAATTAATCTACGCAAAGCATCATAATTACATGACCTAATCTACCATGCCATAAATTTGACTCAAGAATATAAGCAAAAGATGTGTTATTCTCATTCATAGCAACTTTTGGTACAACTGTCATTACATTTAGTTTAAAGAGACCATCACTCATGTATCCCTTACCAACATACATACCACTCTTTGTTAATACAAACTTATCAGACTCAAAAACAAGCCTAAAACCATTTTTACTTAACAAAGAACCAGAAACTAAATTCTTCCGGATGTCAGGTACATGCAGTACGTTGTTGAGGGTCAGTTCTTTCCCTGATGTCATCTTCAAGATCACTTTCCCTTGTCCAGCCACAGTAGAAGTAGAAGAATTTCCCATGAAAAGTTGTTCACCATTTGCAGCCTCTTTGTAGGTAGTGAACATCTTCTTGTCCGCACATATGTGACGAGTTGCTCCAGTGTCAACCCACCACTCTTTGGGATTTCCAACCAAGTTAGCCTCAGACACCACAGCAGAGAGGTTGATGTCATTCACTCCATCAGAGATGTAATCCAATTCTGTTACATTGGCCTGATTGGTGGTCTTCTTGCTTGTACTTCCATGATCCTTCTTAGGGCGGCGGCAGTTAGAAGCTCGATGTCCAGTTTTGCCACAGTTATAGCATTTTCCTTTGAACTTCTTGTTGCCATTGTTGTTGCCTTGTTTAGGACCATCTCCAGTAAACTTCCTCTTTTTGTTATGTGGTTTTTGAACTTGTTCAACCACATTAGCCTTGGACTCAATGGGATTTTTCTCATTCCTCTTTTCAGCCTTTCGGTTATCTTCCTCAATTCTTAATCTTACAATTAACTCATCCATGGTCATCTCTTTGCGTTTATGTTTTAAATAATTTTTGAAATCTTTCCAGGCCGGTGGTAACTTTTCCACCAAAGCAGCGACTTGGAAAGATTCGCTAAGAGTCATACCTTCTGAATGAATATCATGCAAAATTATCTGAAAAACTTTGAACTTGAGATATTACCGTTTGGGAGTCGACCATTACAAAATCCAGAAATTTACCGACGACAAATTTTTTCGTGCCGGCATCTTCTGTCTTGTATTTCTTCTCCAAAGAATCCCACAATTCTTTTGCTGACTTCAGAGGACTGTATACATTATACAGCATGTTGTCAAGGCCATTGAAGATGTAGTTTCTGCACAGGAAATCTGAATGTTTCCAAGTATCTACAGCGGCAACAACTTGCCGATCACTTTCACCCTCTTTAAGTGCTGGAGCCTCTTCATGGAGAAACCGGGCCAAATTAAGAGTTGTAAGATAGAACAGCATCTTCTGCTGCCATCTCTTAAACTCGGTACCGTTAAATTTTTCCGATTTTTCTCCATGATTGATCGGTACATGAACATGGTTCAGAATAGGGACTGATGTTGGTGTAACAACAGGAGTACCACTGCCAGATGCAGTTTCAGTTGTAGTAGCCATAATCTCTGATTACAAAAATCAGAAAAAGTTAAAACACAAATTAATTTTCTAGTTACTAAAACCAGAAAATAAATTATAACACAAAATAATTTTATTTTCCTTGTTACTAAAACAGGAAAAATAAAATACCAAAATAATTTTCTGTAATACCAAATAATATTCTGAAATTGTTAATGACACCAGTATCGTACTACTAGTTGTCAAAGAAAAGAGACAGTATATTACTACTATCTGTCAAATAGCATAAATTACTATTTGTTTTTCCAACCAGAATATTACTTTGAAAAACAGAAAATTAAATACAATGAAGATACCAAAAACGGATCTGTCTTAAGATTGTTGGACAATCTTCACTGTATTTAAAAGATATTAATTCTATTGTGTACAAAACAACAATTAGAATTAAAGAAATAAAGAAAATGAGAGAAAATGTTTGATTACAAAAATCAAACTCGAAATAAAAATAAATAAATAAATAACAGATTTTATTTTGTTACAAAAACAAAATTAAAATCTGATTAAATAAACAAATTTAAAAAACAGAATAAAAATTAAACAACTTACTTGGTTAATTTCTTTGAATTACTTTTCTGATCAAGTCCAGTGTTTAACACTGTGTCCTTAAGACAGATTCGTCCTCTCCACGGTGCTTTCAGAATCTGGACGTCTATCTCCCAGGATGAAATGATCTTACCACAAACAATAGCAGCACTACAAATTGTTTGCCTTACGAACACACTAAGTGTTTACACTCTTTCTTTCAGAATAAAAATGCAGCAAAATGCAGAGAGAATTATAGAGAGGATGGAGTACGAAAATTGGAGTGAAAATCCAAATGGGAGGCTAGTCTATTTATAGATGTAAAGGTGGCTCTTGGTTTTGAATTGAACAGGTATGAAACCTGTTGGGTTTAAATTCAAACAGATTTGAATCTGTTGGGTTAACCATTCAAACAGATAAAAAACAGGAAGGGCTCTGTTTGGATGAACATTAAATCCAAACCAATTTAATTCTGGGAAGGGCCCTGTTTGGATGAACAGGAAAAACCGGACCAGTTTAATTCTGTTTGAAAACGGGAAGGGCCCTGTTTGGATGAACAAAAAATCCAAACCAGTTTATTTGAATTAAATTCAAATGTTTTTGGCCCAAAAAGATTAGTATTGGGCCGAACAAGCCCAACCTCACACCCGCGCCAAGCCCAGCCCGCCCGACCGGACGGACAGCGGCGCGCGTGTGGTGGTTTTTGAGTCCAATGGGTCTAGCCCATTTTGCCAATAACCTCTCCCTCTAAAACACTTGGGTACCCCTTGGGGCACACTCCAAGTACCAAACCCATGCCTTATAAACCCTTTCAAAACCTCCCACCAAATCAATGTGGGACAAGCTTTATTTAACCTTTAAGGAATTTCCACCAAAACTCCATTTCCATGGAGCTTACTTTGGCTTCAATTTCCCATTCACTCGGTAATGGTTTTAAGCAACCAAATATACCACGTGAATCACAACGCGGCATAGAACGCGTTACCACTTTGACCCGTGTAAATCGATGCACGGGGCCCACCTAAAAATTAGACCAAACTTAGGAAAAAATTCTGGTTTCACCCAGAATTTTATAACCATTTCCAACACTCCCTTCTCTAGCGATAGTGGCAGCAGCGTTGGGCAGCAACGATAGGGCCGTTGTCAACAGGGATAGCAGGCTTTCTTCCAGACCACATCTTTGAGAAGAATCGTAACTGTTTTCTTGACATATTTGTTTTTTATTGTTGTTTTTTTGTTATTGTTGTTGTTGTTTTTTCTTTTGTTGTTTGGTTGGAATGACCCTTTCGGTCTTATTTCTGTACCATTGATGCTTTATCAATATATTGTACCCATGTCCTCAAAAAAGACTACTAATTCCCCATTTTGAAAAATTAAACAATCACCGATTTTCTATTATCTAATGGAACATTCACTATTAGATATCTTCTTTTTTGAGCAAGTACCATTAGATATCTCCAATTCTTTTACTCTTGATTATACGAACATGTGTGATATACACTCACCACCCTTGGAGAGGCATTTTCTAGCATCTTCAGCAGAACGTAATTTTTGAAGCATGTACTTGACGCTTCGATTTAAGGCAGCCACATATGGGCCCCATTATCTTGCTAAAAGTTGCTATTTTGCCCTGTCCAGTACTCCCAAAATCTGGTAGCATCAATGAATCCTGAGAGCTGCCTGTCCACAACGTATACATCGGTACAACAACTAGAACTGAAACATTACCCTATTAACAAGGTTTTTTAATTTAAATAAAAAATGTAATGTGTTTATGAAAGAAAACTATAAAAATGGAGCTCCAACTATCGGAACACACTTCTAATATATTTACAAAGTTGGAAACTTCTGAGTATAAAAACCGAGGGAAAGAGGAACTGAGAGGCTCCAACAAAAACAATTAGTTTGTTTTGGTTACTCAAATGTACTACTACTTCCTATGTTGTTCTCAGTTCATGATCGGGACAACTGCTGCAAATTTACAAGATCTGAATTTCACTTGTCCAGAAGAATCTATATTCCAAGCTAATCCTATTTCGTCTCCTTCTTCTTCTTTTCTTCTCCTTCTTCTTTATTTATTAATATTTTATTATTCTCATTTTCTGAGTGTCGATCTCCTGCAATATATTTACTGTTGAGAAATCCACATCCTTCGGATGGGTAGATTGAATCAAATTACGCTGGCAAGAAAATATTTAATTTTGATAATAAAACTGCAGCAAAACTTCAATGGGACAGCATCTCGCCATAGCTAACCCAGAGCATGAAGCTTTCAGAAAATTCTGGGAGAGTCTGTGCACATCATAATAAGTGAGATCAGTTCCATCATAATTTCTTCACAAAAGGAGTAAAAAAAAAATATGACGAAATAATTATATGGCAAAAGAGCAATATATGTTTCAATAGCTATGTTAGAAATACCATAGATTTTCACGACATAGATATGTGGCAAAGGTGCCGGACCCATATAAGTGGGGAATATTTATGTCCCATTCAGTGAAAATCTTTTGTACACTCGGGGCTTTCTCATGTTTCCAAAAACAAATAACTTCACCAAGATTTACCACGGAAAAAATTGCATTTTGGATAAAACAGAAAACCAAAAGTGATGAAATCCTAGAATAACTACACTTGAGTAATTGTTTCGAGTATCGACTCAACAAGGATATAAAACTAAGACTCCCAAAAAAATGAAAAATAAAAGTGCAGATGCATCAAGAATTATAACAAATGGTTGGTATGGCAATCTAGACACTACATGTATGTATGCATGGCATATTTTCTGATTGACGAGTATACCATGTCATGACAATGTCAACAGAAAGAATCAATATATTACTGACCTTCATGCTGGACCCAGATGTACTAGCAGAAGCACCTGACTCCATTTTAAGTCCAGTAACAACACTATCTGATGACATATCGGTAATAGGAGAGCTTATGAGCATAGATCTGCAGCCATTAAATCCAGGGTTCAAACCACAGAACATGGCAAGGGAAGGTGGTGTTGATTTGTATGAATTTAAGAACATGACAAGAGAAGTATAATATCTACAGATATGAATGATAGTAGTCATACACACATAATTGCTGACAACTTCTATGAACAAATGAAGATGTCAAGGAAAGGATATGAATTTATTTAATTTAACCGACTCCATAACCCTTGACAGAGCAGCATGACAAAAATGACTCATGTAGCCAACCCAAGTTGAATGGGACAAAAGGCTTAGTTTGGTTTGGTTCCTGCTGCTACAGCAAATTACTATGTGAAAGTAGTATTTTTCTATATTAAAGATAAAGGCTCAAAGAATGTTTGTCCGCAAAGTTGTTGATGGCTGACAAAGGGTATAGGTGTGGTGATGATGGCGATGACAGCAGAGGAAAAAAAGACGTGGCCCTTAGCAGTGACAGACACTGTGAATAAATGAAGCGGTGCTGATGATGACGGCAATTTAAATATTTAACTTTAAGCTTATTTCAGAACAACATTTCAAGAATCATTACTTAAACAGAATCTCAAAAATCACCTTTCGTAATTTTCTTCTTCACATGAATTTCCAGATGAAGAAAGCCAATCCACGTCCAAAAAATTTGAGCAGTGGAATGAATCTCGATGTCCATCCAAACAAACATGATCATTTTCCAGATATTGGTTCTGCTGCATATCTGCAAAAAGCTGCGTACTAGACATGGAGGGGGTATACCTGTGCAAGACAGCCAATTAATTAGAGGAATGTTGCAATTATTAAATTATGTAAGTGTACAATGTAAGATATAATTGGCCATCATATCGCATACCACACCACATGTTCAACACTACTTGAAGCACAAACAGTGACTTTAACTTCCAAGAGGAGTCAAGCTATGCATGCAAAACAATACTAGAGAGACATTTTAAATATAAGATGTATACAATATGCAAGCTTCAAATGTTTATCATATATGATGGGCTCATTTGGTATTTGAAATAACTCAATTCAATTTTCAAAAGACAAAAGAAGGCCTTGTTTGGGATGTCTTAAAAAAGTCAAAAAGTCACTATTCTATTTAAGTCACATCACCTCTCTACCACATCACTTCAAACCCAACCCATATTTTATAAAAAGTCAAAAAGTGCACTTATTTAGAACATCCCAAACAACCCTTAAATGGTAATCAGAATCCACATGTTTTTGTTAGATGATACTTTAACAGTTTCAAATTCACCATTCATATCATCTGGGTAGATTATTTGACCACTCCTGATGAGTCCAGCAAGTTAAAGCTTTAGTGCAGCTACGCTTTCTGAATTGCATCAACTTTATGGTCACCTGGGCACTTAGTCTATAAGAGCTCCATATCGGAGATAATCCAGTCCAATTGGCTGGTCCAAACTGGTTTTTTGACAAATTGATGACTTAGGAACATTATGGTTGTGTTTTGTTATGTTCTGTAAATATAATTCCACCCCTCCATTTGCATTTCATGTTTGGATGGAGTTTTCAAAATGTGATTCCACCACACATTTCAAAATGTAATTCTCCTTCACGTTTGGCTACTCTCTTTCTTGTTCTCCATTATGAAAAGCAGAGAATTTTTGAATTTTGGATTTACCCGGTCATCGTCCCGGACATCCCTCGGACATTCGGCCGATTGACCGGAACAGTGTAATTTTTTTTTTTGTGCAATTGCCAATCGCCAATTGCCACCTGTTATTTGAAAAAAAAAATTATATTTGTTTTTGATATTTTTTAAATATAAAAATTATCATCTGGATAGATTATTTGACCACTCCTGATGAGTCCAGCAAGTCAAAACTTTAGTGCAGCTACGCTTTCTGAATTGCATCAACTTTATGGTCACTTGGTCTATAAGAGCTCCATATCGGAGCTAATCCAGTCCAATTGGCTGGTCCAAACTGGTTTTTTGACAAATTGATGACTTAGGAACATTATGGTTGTGTTTGGTTATGTTCTATAAATATAATTCTACCCCTCCATTTGCATTTCATGTTTGGATGGAGTTTTCAAAATGTGATTCCACCACACATTTCAAAATGTAATTCTCCTTCACGTTTGGCTACTCTCTCTTTCTTGTTCTCCATTCTGAAAAGCAGAGAATTTTTGAATTTTGGATTTACCCGATCATCGTCTCGGACGTCCCTCGGACATCCGGCCAGTTGACTGGAACAGTGTAATTTTTTTTTTTTTTGTGCAATTGCCAATCGCCAATTGCCACCTGTTATTTGGAAAAAAAAAAATTTTATATTTGTTTTTGATATTTTTAAATATAAAAATTATTTTTTTTAGACCAAAATGACATTTTTTTTTATTTGAATGTTCAAAAGAGTTTGGTTATGAGTTTTGAATAAAATTTTCAATAGAGTTTTAAGTTGTGTATTTGGTTATGAGTTATAACTTTTTGAATTAAGGCCCCGTTTGGGGACTTACCTTTTTAGCTAATTAGCCAAAAAGTTACTAAATTAGCCAAAAAATCAACCACTCATACCAAAAAGTCAAAGATTCTCTTTTCTCTCTACTTTTTGCACATCTTTTCGTAATTAGCCAAAAAGTCATCCCAAACATACAAGTTTTTTTTACCTACCTTTTTAGCCAAATAGCCAAAAAGTTACTAAATTAGCCTGTTTCCAAACGAGGCCTAAGTTTTGAAAACTCTTTTCAAAACTCTTTTTAAAACTTATAACCAAACAAATTTTCTTATTCCACATGTCACATCAAACATTCAAAACTCAATTCAGTACTCAACTCAAAACTCAATTTAAAACTCTTTTCAAAACTCATAACCAAACAAATTTTCTACACTCAAATCATAATTCCAAAACTCACAAACTCAAAATACAACTTTATTTTCAAATCATATTTCTAAAACTCTACTAAACGCTGTCTATATTTTTATCAGAGCCTTTCTACTTTATTCTTCAAGGAATGTAAGTTAGATGGTCAATTTTGGCCATTATATTAGCTTCAGTAAATCAAATAATGGGAAAGCCTAATTGCTCTTGTAGAGAACAAAGTTAAAAGATAAAGGAGCTCCTTCAGGTACCAGATTCAACAAAGTGATGTAAGCTCACCTTGAATAAGATAATTCACTTTCACAAGTTGAGATTTCTGGAGTTGACTCTGAAAGACCTTGTGTCTTATTAGGCAAAGGCTGATTGTGATATTCATTCTGTCCAACATCAGTGGCTTCAATAGGTGAGTTGCTTTCACATAGAATGTTGCCGTCTGATAATGATCTCTTTAAAAATGTCCTACACACATACAAAATGTAGACTTATTAAACATTTTGAAAGAAACCTCATTTTTTGTCATATAGTTTAATAGATATCACATCACAAATATAGTATTTCCAACATGCTTACATACATAGTTATGGATGAACTTAAAAAGAACATTCAAAGAGGAGATATCTTCAGTGTATAAAATTTGCAGACAATACAAATTTAGTTGACGAAACAGGAGAATGAGAGAACTTTAAGCTAAAATTGTGGAGAGATATTTCAGAATCTAAAAGTTGAGATTAAGTAGGACTACGATAGAATATAAGAATTGTAACTTTAGCAAAACTAGAAATAGGGAGGAAGATAGAGTACAACTTGGTGGGTAAGAATAGTGACCATTTTTTATATGTTGGATCAATTATTCGCAAAGTTGGAGATTAAGGAGGATATGGCCCACAAAATTAGGGTGGGATTGATGAGATGACTGTATAGGGAATGTTGTGTGATTGTAAGATTCCTATTAAGTTGAGTGAAAAATTTTACACATTGTCATTGGATTTGTTATGATGTATGCTATGAAGCATGGGTACTTCGACAAACATGTCGTATCTGTACCGAGTATTTACCGGTGTATGCTACTTCGTATGGTACTTCTGCATACGTAACGAGGACACAAAACATGTATCTAAATTTTTTCTTCTTAGTTTTTGGCGTATCCAAACGTACCTAGTATATACTCAAGTTGTACTGTACCTCAGTTGAAACAATATCTTCTTCTACTACAGAGATAAAATTCTTTCACAAAACTTTTTATTTTTTATTTTTTATTTTATACTTAGCATGATTTTAAAATTAAGCAATGATTTGTAAGTTATTTAATATAATAACATTTAATTTTAGTTTATACCTTTACTTTTGGCATTAAATGTTAATTGTAGGTTGGATCTTAAGAAATTAAACCATTTAATCAATTTTTGCATTACTCTAAATTAAAAATAAATAGTTTTTTACAAATGTATCAAACCGTACCCGTACCCTACTTTTTTTGAATTTTACCATATCAACGTACTCATATCGTACCAGTACCAGTACTCGTACTTGTACCCGTACCCATACCCGTATCCGTGCTTCATAGGATGTATGGCACTAAACGTAGGGCGATTAAAAAAACATGTTCATAAAATGAGCGTAGGTAAAATGAGAATGTTGAGATGGATGAGTAGTGTTACAAGAACAAATAAAATAAGAAATATATTCATTCAAAAGAAGTTAGAAGTGGCACCAATTGAAGAAACTAGTACATATATGATATATTTTATAACCTTGGGGAAATAGATAAGAAAATCGCTCTCCACCATACTAAGCATCAACTAGACATGGATGAGTGATTTAGATTAATAAATGTCAATATTCAAACTGAGGTGTAAAGGAACTCTTGCATTACTTGAAGGCTAAGAAAATTTTTGTCATGGCTTCCAGAAGGTAAGGAGTTTCAAGATGTCTTTCATGTCTCCAGCTGTGATTTAGGTTTATAACAAAAATTTACAGCGAAAAGGAAGAAAAATTGTGTGTGTATGAGAGAGAGAGAGAGCATTTTAATAGGGAGACAAATATTTTCTCCAAAATGAAAACTAGATCCACATGACTACTGAATTCTTTAACAAGCTATAAAACTAGATCATCTACTTCCATTTTCCTTCTTTCTATTTTCTTCTAATTTTCTTATTAATTTGTTATCATTATTTGGAATACTGATATGATCTATACATTGTTAATAGAATGATACTGTTTATCCAACATCCCTTCAAGATTAAAAGAATGATCATGCTACAAAAACATAACACTTGTACCTTGCATTTTCATCGGCAGAACCATGCCTTCCAATATTGTAATGCTGATCTGAATCCATTTCCCAAAGAGCAGGTTTACCCTGTTGCGGCCGGAAATGTCCTAAGAACCTGCTCAAACATCAAGCCAAATGCACGTCAGAAATTAAAAACACAAAATTGAATTAATGGACAAAAGATGATGATAGAACAAAAATTATGCTCTACCAAGGAAAAGCAGTTTTTAACAGAATGCTGTATCTTGTCCCCATACAAACGTGGAAAATTAAAGGGAAATAAAATGACATCAAACTTACACATTGATTGCATCTTGCTTTTCAGCATCCATATAAGCATTACTGTAGTACCGCTGTAAAGTTCTAAAGAATTCCTGGGACTGAGTTGCTGCTTTCCACTGACCTCTTCTACGGGAGAATATCTGTTTAGCATCACAAAAGTGAAGGAACATGGAGAGTTCTACCAATTTAAACAATACCACAATAAAAAAGAAATATATCGGAACTCAGATGACTTCACAGTGAATTGTCACGTTGATCATGTGTCCTTAGTATATCTGGAAGACACATGAGGATGAAGACACAATTTAAGGCACTAAATAGTATTCGAAAAATTGACAGAAACAATCAATTAGTAGGGCCTTATTTGGGAATGTGATGAAAAAGAGAAATGTGTACTGAGTACTGACATAAATTTATAAACCCAGATCCAATCAGGGTTCTGCTGCAGGCTGCGTACACAGTTTGATGAGGCATAACACAATTAAGGTATATGAGGGAAATGCATTCAGAGTGAGAATGGAGGATTAGCTCATTTGTGGATGGAAATTAGTTGTTGAGCTGGAAGTTTGATGACAGGACACAGTTGTAATTCCACTGTTACTTTCAAAGAAAATACTCCAATTTCAAAAGCTTGCTCATATTCAAGGTTTTAAAAAGCGGCCGCAACCGTTACGTAATGCCGTTACGTAACGGTTGTGGTGGTTATCGCCACCCGTTATGGCCGCTTTTGCAATGTGATTGAGATTCATAAGTGTGTCGACCGTAGCGGCTGCCGTAGTGGTCGTAACGGTGTTGTAACAGTCGTAACGGCCTGTTACACACCATTACGTAATGGTTCCGAATTGTTTCAAAAAAAAAAAAAAAAAACTGAAAATGGGGGAAGAGAGATAGAGAGAAGAGGGAAGATAAAGAGAGAAGATGGAGGAGCAAGAGGCAGAGAGAGAATAGGGAAAATGAAGAACATGTTATTGATTTGTTGAAGCTGTAAGACCTATGCTATTCTATTCAGCTGCTATCACTCAACCATTTTGTTTATGTGTGTCTATCTATATATTGTTTGAAAATAATAATAATAATAATAATAATAATAATAAGTGTGGTCATTATTTATTTGGCTTGGTTAGAATATGTATATATATATATATATATTTAGGCTCTTATTTATTCTCTTTCTTTTGTCAGTGATTGATTTTTTGTATAATATAAAGTCATTAATTATTAAAATAAAATGTAAAAAACTCAATTTATAGTGATTTAAAAATATAAAATATATTATATCATACTTAAAAATTTACAAAACTTGATCAATATTTATTTTAAACCCAATAAATATGATCATGGAAAAAAAATATGCGTATCGGTAAGTTTTTTTCAAATTGTGTGAAAAATAAAAAAATTCACGGTTCCGGTTACCGCAACCGTTACGCTACGGCCTTTACACCCCGCAACTGCAACCGCGCTACCGCCACCGTTACGATGACCGCAACCGCTTTTCAGAACCTTGCTCATATTAATTCGTTTTATTGGTCAAAAACTTGTTCTCCAAAAAACCATCATAATTGTCTAATGCTTGTTCTCCAGCCAAACAAAGTTCAAAAATTAAAACAGTTGTATAATGATTGTGTTTAACCTTCAAAATGGAGAACTACTTAAACATAAAGAATTGAGAACTAAACAATGTCAACATATCAATGTTATTAGACACTCTTGGGTCTTGGTAAAGTTGGATTCCAAGGGGAAAAAATACAAAGTGATTGCCTACCATACTCGTACAAACCAAATATCAAAACCACACTCAACCGTAATATTGTTATAGAAAAAATAAACTTCAATTGAGGTTCTTGAGGTTCCTGGCATCCAAAATTTTTCCAACATATAACTAACTCTCTCAAAAAATATAAATGTCTCCTAGTCAATCACTTAGAAGGATTACCTTATTGTGTGCTGCAGATCCACCATATTGTAGTGCAAGTGTGTCACCCATTGTCTCATAGACCCTCATTAAATCATCCGGCAAAGGGGAATCCATGTCAATATTTGGGTCGTCTACGAGTCCTAACTCATACAGCTGATGCCCAAGAGCAACCAACCCATAAGCATATTGCGCAACATTTGTGCGATCTAAACAGTCTATGCAATTGGTCCTTAGGACCCCTTTTTGAAACTTTGGGGGTTTGCCATAGTGATTTCCACCTGCATCAATGCTACTACTATTATCTCTTGTTTCCTCGCAAGCATCCTTCTTAGTATCATCACAAAAGTTCTGTACATAGCAATCACTATTATCATTGTTCCTGCATCAAATGTTTCTTAGAAGTGTTAGGCTAATCAGAATCTGCAAGCAACACAAAAGCAAATAACTATGAGATGGAGGCCAGAGATTGATTCTCAGCAATCAGTGGGTCCCGTAGTAGCTGCTTAAAAGTCTCAATTATACATGTGGATCCTACAAAAAAACTATAATCAAGGAAGACAATCATGAATTATAAAGCAATTGCCTCATTTTTTCTTCCTTTTCTTTTCCCTCAATTTAGAAGTTTCAAAGCAACGGTTTTGAATAAACAAATTAAAGGTTTTAAAATCCAAAGGAGTGTTGTATGAAACAACAGGTTTGTGCAATCTTCAAATTATATCTTTGACATATTAATATATTGAACAGGGTACTATTTGCACAGTTTTTGCTCAGTTTAAAGATGTACACAGAAAAAACCTAAGGAATGGACAACATGCCCACCGCCTATCCAAGCTCTATCAGGTTTGAGGTGCTGAATTCAGACTCCCTTCTGTAACTAATGTTGATCATCATCATTGATAATGTTAAATGGAGGACAATTTATTTAATCGAAAAAAATGCTCACAAAAAAAAACTGTTCAATCTGCCAGAGTCATAACCTAAGGTTAAACCAGACAGGCAAAGATTAAATCAGCAAGATGCCATGTAAAAAAATCATGGACATCAACTTGTCAAATGGTATGGCAGACATGTTAGATGTTCAGGGAGTAATATACACATTGTAGAAAAGATTAAAAAATAAAAATAAAAAAGAAGAAGAAGAAGAAGAAAGAAAAGAAAAGAGAGAAGCATGCCATAAATGAAGCTGTCTTTATTTAAACTTACTCAAAATATGACCAATTTAGCAATCCCTTGGTGCCTGAAGTTGGTGCTACTTGACAATAGAAGAAGCCAGTTAAGTTCAATGCATATGCAGCCACTTTGCCTAAAAGCGACAGCACATCTGTTGCTTTGCTGGAAAAAAGAATCAGGTCACATTCATGTCAATGATACGTGTTACATTAGTATCAAAATTGAACATAAGAAAGGAGAAGCCTATGTACTTTTTAGAGTATTTGTTCAGGTCCCAGTGAAGGAACTTCAAGCGATTCTCCTCCGTTAAATCTTTATTAATGAAAGCAATAGCCTTGGCAAACTCAGCACGGAGAATAGATTCTCTGGGCTTCTTCTCACGGGTCTTTTAAACATAAATCAGTACAAAAGACAAAGTAAAAGAAGGTTGAAGAGTCAAATCAGATTCTGATGAACATAAACATAGTGGGTGTTTGGGAAGTGGGTTTTTATGTAGGTTTTTTTAGTTGTAGGATATTATTGGATAAAAAAATTTTAGTGTTTGGGAAGATAGTTGGGTTTTTTTGTGGTTGGATGTGATGTTTGTGAGAGAAAAAGTGAAATGATTATGGGGTTGGATGTGATATTTTGTTTGGATTTGTGTTTTTTTGGTTTTGCAAAACCTTTGTCTTTTAGTGAAAAAAATCAAAAAAAAATCTGGGAACCTGGTTCCCAAACACCACCATAATGAGCATCATTAAAATACTATGTCGTTCATCAGTTAATGCACAAAAGCCTACCTTTATCAAATTCAATATAATAATTGGATTTTCATATCGCTTGACAAGATTCTCAAAGTGAAGTCTAGTGGCTTGATAATTATGGTCCTCCTTTGATACTGGAAACATAAAGATCAGTGAGCAAAACATGATGGAACACTACCATCTTCAGAAAAAGAAAAAAAAACGTCAGTGGCCAAACCATACATATGATGTCTGGTTTAATATTCAATCTTGAAGTTTCTTGTGACCAGAAAAGGGGTATTGAACCCCTGTTCTGCACTACGGAACTTATTTGCATCGGGCATCCTTCAGGAACATCTTCAAACAAAATCTGTTCCGTCTCAACATCATTAGCTACTCGGCCCTTCTTGTTTACACCTCGTTTCAGATATCTAAACCAGAACAAAGAAAGCAAAAAAACAAAAAAACAAAATGATAGCATGAGAGAATCTCTTTTTAAGGATGAGGAATCTACATTTTTCACACACTCATTACACATTCAGTGATTTACAAACAGGTCATCCAAAAGGACCTACAAGAATAACTTTCTGGTTTAACACCAGTAACAGTGGAGCAGCTAGAATACCTTGAAGAAAAGACATTACAATCATGGCCACATAGGTGAAATTGCAAGACCTAGCATGATATCGTGTGCCTTGCCCTACATGAGGTGCACACGCAGCATGCTGGGCACTAAAATTGCAGCATTTATACAGCAAATAATATTACATGTACACCAAATGAGTTATTTAAAGCACATAGTCACTTGTCTCATGATGGAAGCATTTTTTAGTAGTCAAAAATTTCCAAACCTGGTGCCAGCATAATGACGTGATCGCCTAGCAATGAGGGTCAACTTTAAGTCCCTTTCAGATACTGAAAGTTTGACCTGGTATTAGAAAACATGGAAACATGTGGTTACATAATTTTGAAAGTTTGACCTCATACTTCAAATAGGAAATCAGAAACATTACAGTAAAAACATTTGAATCATGAAGAGAGATGTTTGATCATTTGCGTAAACCACAAAACTGGTCAATGGTAGCCCTGAGGTTATCTGGTTAAAAAAAAAACGAAAATGCGCTCCTTATCGTGTAATTTGCTTGATTAAAATCTTGATATAAATGTACTCAAGTTACATCCAGTATGTTACAAAAATCAAACGATACTACTGATGGGTCAACCAATTACATAACGAAATCAAAAAATAATTACAGAAGAAAAAAAGAACATGATGCATGCTCATAATAACTACTGAATTTCCCCATGGTGCGACAAAGAGCATTCTATTGCATCAGAAACAAAAATTGTTTTGCATAAAAAGTTACACTGTAGCAAGACTCCTTATGGCAGTCTCAATACATCACTATAAAGAGGCAAAAAAAAAAAACCAAATAAAATAAATGATGAACTAATCATATCCATTCAGTTGCTCTTTTATTTATTTTCCAAATATCTACAAACTGGCCGTATCCAAAAGAAAGCCAATACCTGTTTAAAGAAGCCATATACCAATGCAACAGTCCACAGAGTATTCTTGAGGTGATTGTGGATCCCACGAGTTAAGAAGTCGTTCCAGACAAACATTGTTTCATAAAGGATTTGTCCTGTCTCACGATTAGATAAGTTCTTCTGTAGACTATGCATGACATGATAGGAGTAGCTAAAAAAGAAGTCCTTTGTAAGATCCACTGAGCATAGGAGTTTCTTGTATCTATGTCATGAACAGAAAAAGCAAAGGCAAAGCAAATAAGTACAAATTCAGTAACTGGTCAAAGGGCAAATAGAAAATGAAAGAAACAACATTCTAGATATAATTTTAACCAGGAAAATGTAAAGATAAAGAAATTAACTTCCCCCCTGAAACCCAGATGATACCTTGTCTTATATTTATATCACAACAGCAATGAAGTTTGCCCCTGTACATTTGCCGGAAATAAACTGGCAAAAGCCTCTATGAACAATATTAACTACAGAGGATGGATATGGTGGCATTTAATATTTCTTCAGTTTAAATATGATTGATGTATTCTTTGTTTTGGAATTGTAAAAGAAGAATGATAACTATCAGATGAAAAAAAAATACTACTTTGAAGTGATCCACGTTGTTGATATAACACTGAAGGGTGTTTCCACAATAATAGAATAGAGATTACCTCCACATGTAGAACTTGTTTATTATTAAAAGATAACGTCCAAACTCAGACTATTTGGCCGAAAGGAATTCTATTGACATTAAGATGAAACAACCACATTGGAAGACAATTTTCATCTAGATACAAAGCGATATAAGTATTTCTGTATTCTAATAGCTTAGGTCTCCTTAGAAGTACCATGGACATTTTACATTTACATGCAGAATTGACAAAAGACCTGTTCTCATTCTTAGAATAATCCATATTGGATTGCACAGTAGAATTCGGAACTGGAATCATCTCGCTCTTGCTAATGGCATATACAGCATGCCCACAGATTGTGCCAATCTTCCGTCTTTTTGTTATAAGCAGCATGTAATAAGGTCCCAAGAATTTTACGAACCCTAAAATCAGAGAAAATGCAATGAGATTTACAGTGAACAAAATAGGAATTTGAAGGTAGAAAAACTTGCAGTAATGACATACCAACAATTCCGTAACAAGTGGTGACAAATTTAAGCCCACCCGTTGACTTGTTTCCTTCATGTATTCGTCTTAGCAGATCACAGCATTCAATTTCAGAGTATGTTGTAGAATCTTCAAGTATGTTTAGCTCACAAGGCTCTAATCTATCAAGCTTCAAGACCCTCCAAATATTTCTGCTCTTATCCCATCCAATCATATAAAAGTTCTGTTGTATGTAGTTGGCAGACCAAAAATGTATAAATATTGTGTAATCAACCAAAAATCCAACACCCAGGAATCATTTAAACTAGTTTCAACTAAAAAAATAGATGACTAGATCAAAAAGGAAGTTCAAAATAAATAAAGAGCACACCCTCATTCATATCACCAAGTAAAAACAAAAACAAATACAGAAAAAGGGAAAATACAGTGTCTCTATACAGAGGAAAATTGGCACAGAGTAACAATCGCAGTTCCAATAATGCAGTGGTAAAATAAATAATTGAAAAACAAAGGCTTAGTTTATTTTAAAATGCAATATAAAATCTACAACAAATTGTGATCTGAATCATCATCAATGATGGCAGATAAGCTATTACAGGATTAATGGAAACAACTTCCAATCAAAATGGAAGAAGACTATGAGGTTGTCAATGCCTGGAACAAATATACAATAATCTTTAACAAAGAGTTTAAAATACTCTTAGAACTATAGCTGCAAAGAAAGCTTTTGCTCAAGTTTCATAACATTGTTCAGATTTCAATTGTTATATTAGCTAAACCAGATCTGTGAACAAACCTAAAAGAAAGTGTAATGTTTGGTTTGGATTTCTAGAGTGATTTTGGAGAAAAAAATTTAAAAAATTTGTTTGGTTTGTAAATTTCCAAAACAATTTTCAAAATCACTTTCTCTTTCTTACCTATCAATCAATCACTTTTTCTCTCTCCTCCTCCATCACCTTCTCAATCACTTTTTCTCTCACACACATCTACTCAATTACAACAAAATATCAAATCATTCCAAACTCCCAAACTCCAAAACTACTTTCAAAATACACAACCAAACAAATCAAAAAAATTTCTAAACTCTCTCCCCAAAACAATTTTTAAAAACTACTCTCTCAAAACCAAACCAAACATACCCTAAGAGTCTTGGATCCCTGGCAGGCCCAACCGATGGTATAGGACATGGGTTAGATTATCCCAATAATGGGATATAGGATTTGATCTCACGCTTAGTGTATTGTTCCTAAACACTTGGTACATTCCAAGTACTGAGTTTGAGACACGGAAAGGCCTACCTAGAGCTGGGTCTGAGTTGTCCACAAAGGCTAACCAGTCGCCATCATGAAGGCTACCTACAGTGAGAGCCACTGAGGAATATAGCGAAGGAAGCATGGTGGTTAGTTACAGTCCTGGTGACCCAACCTATGGTATGGAACATGAATTGGACTATTCCGGTATGGGACGAGATATAGGATTTGATCTCACTCGTTCCATCAGATTGTGTCTTCTGCGTATTGGTCAGGTTCCTAACACTCTCCTCCACTCAATTCTATTTCCAAATCTAGCATTATTATCTTAACTAATGCAAAACTAATGATCAAACATTTATTATCGATGGTTAACTCTAACATACACTATTGCATCAACTAGCTCCTCTTTTAAGCCAGACTTACTAGAAGTTCCTCATGTCCTTTCAAATGATTAATTATTTCAGGTTAAATCTTAAGAGATAGGTAGCTCATCTCACCCACTCAATCTCATTAGTTGAAATATTCAATACCGAGACACATTATACATGAGGATACCCTTATTAAGAAATATTACATTTCCTTCTATGTAATGTGCATATTGAAATGTGATACTCACATATATTTATGAAGAAGAATGCTGAGATTAATGGTTTTATTATACCACATTTCTTAACCAAGGAAAGCAGGAAATGGTGCTCGCATGTATCCTAACATGTCGATCCACTACCTCGTGTCTACAAGTATGAAAATGCAGCAAGGTAAACAGCAGAGAGGTTAGCATGGCCTTTTTCCTATATCCACGTAATCAAAATTTTAAATTAATGATTAAAGTACCAGGCAAGAAAATTATTGCTTGCCTAATTTATTAATTGTACATTAGTAGAGGTTTGAATGTGTATAAAGAAGGTGCTCAAAATCTTTCTGCTTTACTTTTAAGGTATTTATATGTTAGCATTTACTTTCATGATGTCATATCTAAGCAACTCCATAACAGATAATGTTATTCAAATAGAACAAAATTTTATGTGAACGATTACCAAACAAAATAAGAGAGTTCAGAAATTTAAATCTTGTAATAGTACTTGGTAAGTAACCATTATTCGAATTTAAACTTTTGCTAGTTTGTTCAACTGGTTAATGAGCTTCACACCGAGCTAAGCTTAAGTTGTTTACGAGAAACAAGGTTCATTTGTAGCCCTAGTATAAATCAAGATTAGAAATGACATACCCTCATATAGAGTGAAACATGCCAGAAGGTCCCCAAAAAAAAAAAGGATTACTTCCATTCCTTCAAAAATAAAATCCAGTGTCAAGAAAAGCCCATGTATAAGGTGTTACAACTTACAGTTGAGCAAAAGGTAGTCAGTATAAAAGGGTAAAGGTCTAGGAATTCCAACCTGCTATGGTTGGGTATAAGGTTTACTACATTAATTATGTTAATGTCCAAGTATGGATGCATGAACCCACATGGCAGGCTACAAAGACAACACAATATTGGGATGTCATTTCATCCACGTACCCTAGTCCCAGATATTAGCCTCATGAGGTGACACCTAGACCAATGAGATGCCACCATGTGCCCTACCTTAAGACAAAGCTGTGTAGGGTGTTTGGCAAGAAAAATTTTAGCCTTTTTAAGGCTAAAATCCACAAAAAGATAAAATAGGCTAAAATAGCTAATAAGACAAAATGTCACATCAAACCCAAAATCATTTCACTTTTTCTCTCACAAATATCACATCCAACTACAAAAAAATCCAATCATCTTCCCAAACAGAAAAATTTTAGCTTACTAAAATAACCAAAAAACTAAAATAGCCTACTAAAATAGCAACTTCCCAAAAACCCACTATAGTATCCACTACCTTAGCCGTGAGCCAAGGTATATAGAGGTAATCACCGAGAAGCCACCTAGGGACGTTTGGCCTCTCTCTTGTCGTCGAGCAAACTCTCCAACCAAGAATATCCATCTCCACTCACACCTTAGCATACTATATATTCATTTGATAGCTCTTTCTTTTTTAAGCAATTGTAAGGAATCTGGATTTGTTTGATGCCCATCGCTTGGATTTGTTTCATTGTCCAACATTTACCAATTCCAAACATAAATAACAATTTCATTTTATCATTTTCGGCCATGCATTACTTAAGTAACAAAGTTTAAATAAGAGAAAATTAGCCTAGAAATAACTTCAAGGCCATCCTAGAAAATACTCTCATCACTTGCCTAATTCAACTGTAATTAACAATGAAATATCTTCACTCAAAATGGTTTTTGCCACCCCTTATATGTGACTAGCTATTTCCTTTTTATCCCAAACTCATGGGATTTCTCACTTGCAAGATTGTTATCAATTCCCTACTATTTCAACAATACTTTTATTTGGAAATGCCTGCAAGAGCATACACCAAACATCTATGATGGTGCTTGATAAAAGATTTGACAGTGGCGTTTACCAATTATTAACCAAGATAGAACCCAATGGCATTAAAGTTACAGCAACACGCCTCAAGTAATTGGAACATCAATGAGTAGAGCAGGTATATCACAAACATCGTTGGCTTTTGAATTAGTAAGGACAACGCCCTATCTAGTATCTACCCTGGATGGAAATGTCTTGGAACTTTAAAAAACTAGGTATTCGACTAACATCAACTTGTCTCCATTCAGTTCAAAAGGGGTTCATGAGTCTGTCATAAAGAATCAGTGGTCATACAAGCTTTAAGAAGATATGTAGAATTTGTTCCCAGAGTCGACCATTATCAAGGAAAGGGAGAATTTTGTAAGTAATTTTTCATACACAGAGATGAAAGCATTAGGCAATTTGTTTGAAAATGAATTTCAAGCAACTAGTTCCCCTGCGTCACAAGATTTATGCACCTCACCTCTGCCATGAAATTTTCCACAAAATTCTGAAAAGTTTTTAGCATTGGAGAGAGAGGGAGAGAGCGAGAGAGGGAGAAATTTCCATAATGATAGGGCTGGGAATAAAGAAAAAGTGCCAGCACTGAGAAAAATTCTAACTTTTGGAAGTATCCGAATAAAAGGAAAAGTAAGGCCTTCACAGTTTCCAAAAGGGGATTCCATTAGTAATAGCAATTATTGATGGCAAACTTCAACCTCAGAAGATACAGTATCGCATTCACATCATTGTGGGTTTATGATTGACTTCACTCACAAAATTCATCAGCATTTATTTATTTATTTGTGAAGTGAGCAAAATAATGCAAGAAAAATTACGATTCAAATGCTCTTATCTGGATTTGAAGGAAAAGGTTTCTCCACACCCTATTTTAATATTGATTACAATTCAAATCAGGGAAAACAAAAAAATATCGACCGAGCAAATGATATTTGATTAATGAAAGAATCACAATGCATTCCTAGCAACTTCAAGGAATGAATTCCTTAGTAAATCAGCACAAACAAGCACAATAAAATTAAACTATCACAGCATGATGAGACATAAGTGAACTTGTGCTTCCTAAACATGTTGACAAACCAATCACATGTAAATGGTAGATGCTGCAGCACAACAGCAATAAGTACAAAACTCCATACAACTCAAATTTTATCATGCTGCCGAATTTGAAAAATTCGGTTTGAGTCATCATGAAGTTCAAATTTACTCTCTTTTTCACAATAATTTTGTAGTTATATTGCTTATTAAGAATTTTCCTAGCAAAAAATCATCTAACGCAGACACACACACAAATAAGAAAAACAAATTCACAAAGTTGGAAAGAAAAAGAAACAATAAAGAAACATTTCCACATAATGCTTTAACTGTTCAAATCTATAATTCAAACAAGCAAGCCAGAGCGAATCAATGTATGCACTTCCAAAAACACAATTCAGAAATTGACCTAAGTAGATTAGCATCCGATAAAATCACAACAATCATGTGATCAAGCAGTTCAGTAAAGATCAAAGCAACAAACCAAATCTGAAACAAAAATTCACAAACAGCAAAGATCGAAGAAATATACCGCGCGAGTCTCATAGAGCCTGAACTTCTGCAAAAAAGGACCGTTCGTTTTGGCTTCCTCTTCGATCCAACCCTGTCGCTCCTTAGCTGACTCCATATACTTCAAATCCCGAGCCTCAGGCCCGGCCTATATTACATACACATACACACACAAAAAAGCAAGAGATCGCAAGTCAACTCAACTCCACAATCCCTAGATTTCGCTTCGTTCCTTCAAATACATCGTTCTTCGCCAAATCCTTCAAGCTGCAAAGCTAAATCAAAATATAATCAGATTGAATTCGATTCATAAAAACCTATACTTATACATCAAAGCTTCAAAGCTCAATCTATTGCACAAATGACTTCTATCTTCTCTAATGCAAAGCTATTACAGAACTTCGATAGAGTATACGGATATAGATATACAGATTTTGAGATGAATCAAAACCAGAGGAGATTGAGACAACGGTCAAGAAGCACAGCAAAGCTTGTTGTTGTGTGCTGTTTATGGAAGACGACAGATAGATAGAGAGAGAGAGAGAGAGAGAGAGAAAAGAAAACCACGCACAGCTGGTGCTGGTGCTCCGGCCACTGCAATCCACACAATACGGAAAAAGGTAAATTTTGATATTATTACGCCGTAGGGACTTTAGAGTCTTGACACCTTCTTGTTCCGTAACCTTGTTCTTTTTTCATTTTAGGTATAATTACACAAACAATCTCTTAACTATCAATAAATATTATTTTACCCCATCATCTATCAATCTGTATATTTTAACCCCTTTAATCATAAAAATATGAGTAATATATTACATCTATCAGATTTTGACTCTCATAATTGTCTGAATTTATGTATGTCGGTCATCTAGTCGCTCATTTAGAAACAAAGATGACAATCGCAATTGACAAAAAAGACAACTACGATTAACAAATGTTGCATTAATCGTTCAGCTTATAAAATTCAAACGATTCAGGCAAACTCAAATTATATGTATCAATCATTTTTCTAATGGTATATCTATTTCACATCTTTTAAACCTCATTCAAAAGACAATATTTATATGATTTTTAAATTTAAGAGATAAATATATACACATTTATATATAAAAGATCCCACATTTACTTTTCAAAAAATTAACCCAATTTTCTTTTTAAAAAATACTATCAATCTCCTCTCATAACTTTGTTATACTAATCTAATTGTTTCCGTTTGGTAATGAGGTTTAGGGCTATTTTAGCCACAAAAGACAAAATAGGCTATTTTAGCCACAACAAATAAAACATCACATCCAACACATAATCATTACACTATTCTCTCACAAAAAAAGCTAAAAAATCAAAAAGCCCTTTTCCAAACCAAGCTTTTTAGCCCAGGCTAAAATAGTCAAAAAAGTCAAAAAACCAAAAAAGCAGCCTACTTCCCAAACGGAGGCTAAATTTAAAAACTGATGTGATGTTATTTTAAAATGTGCGGTTAGAAGTTGTTTGAGTTTTAAACTTCAAAATTATTGATGTATCTTTTTGTAGTAAAAATACAACAAAATTATCAAGGAAAACTCATGATAAAGATGTCTAAAATATCATTTTATCCTTTTTCAACTTCAAAATTATATATTTTAGTATCTCAATTATAAAAAAAAATTGTGTGTGATTTTGTAGGTGGGATATGACTCTCTCTAGTATGAGAGAGTGCAATTCTATCAATTTTAGCATGAATTATTTAGTATTTTAAAAAATATCATATGATTGTGTAATAACCCCGACCTGTGATTAGTCTATAATCATTGATTAAGAATGATTAATAAGTAATTAATAAGTAATTAAGAGAAAATTCTAAATTAATTGCATGTCTATTGTGTTATTTGTACTTACATCTGTTTGATGTAGAAATATTTGTCTATATTTCTGATTCAATATGCGAATTAAAGGTTTTATCGGCATCCGATCACGAAATTGACTCAGTTTATGTATTATTTGTAATTTTTAGAAATTTATGGTAAGTTTAATTGAAATCTGATTCGGAACCAAATAATTAGAATAAATAATGTCAATTTGATTAGTTTAAACCAAGCCTATATAAGGCTTCTAAATTACAAAACACTCTCATTTTGTTATCTCTGAGCTCCCAAACGTGTGAGAAAGAGAGAGACCAAAAGATAATTGAGAGCAAAGCTTGAGGTTTGGAAGGAATTTGCTAGGAGACTTGGAGAGTTGCTCAAGATTATCGCTAAACCTTAAATAATTGAGAACTCTAGGTAAGAAACATGTGCTTAAATTTTGTATTTAAGACATTAGTGTAAGAATTCAAGAGATTAAGGTGGATGAACATAAGAATTGAGCTAGAATTGAAGAATTTGAGTCATGTCATGCATGCATATCCATTTCATGTTCATTTCATCATAATTTAAGTTTGATTTCAAGGAATTCTCACATGCATGTTCTTATTTTGACTATGTTTTAAGAATTCAACATGTTTTTGAGCTAAATATCTCATTTGATCATGTTTTGGATGGTTTGAGTTCATGTCAAGTCATACATATATTATACTTTAAATTTCAAGTTTGATTATGAACAATTGGCATGCTCTTGGGTCTTGATTTTATGAAATGAACTTTAATCCTTGATGTATTACAAGTTAGACATGTTTTCTCAAGTTTTTGGCCCAAAAGAAATGTTTTGACACTTTGAATTTGAGTTTTGAAGTTGGGAGTACTGTCATGACCCAAACCCGCCCCTATAAGTTTAGCATCGTAACCGGCCAATAATCCTTGGATTACCAAAGGCCTTTAAACAGAATAATATGTAAATAGGGGCTGCGGAAGCAAATATACTAAACATATATAATCCATAGAGTTGTGCAAACATACATGGGACAGAAAATTTTCAAAAACAAACTTATATATATATATATATATATACAGATGTGGCGTCAAAAATACATTAGTCTTACGTTACCCAAGCCATTTATACAAAACTTCCAAACATGTTTAGACCAGACATAAGCATTTAGAACGTACAAAAGTCCCAAGGACACAAAAACTTGAGCAGATTTCAAAGGGAACTTCCACGGGAGGCATGATGGCTGGCTGATACCAAAACTTGCCAGGCAGCAACCTAGGCCTGGTCATGCGCCTGCTCACCTACATACATACAAATAAATAGTGAGCGGAAGCCTAGTAAATAATAACAAGGTAAAGGATTTAATGAATGATGTCTATCTCAGAGTTAAAAACCAGAGCTTATATTAAAAACAAATTATTATGCATATTCAGATTTCAAATCAGAATTAGGTTCACATACACGTTCATATTCACATTTATATTCATATTCGGATTTCGCATAAGATCATACGTGGTACATCCATTAGCTATCATATTAACTTGGTCCTGAAACACATATATATAGTTGGTACCGACAACCACGAAAGTCCATATCTTGCGCGTAAGTAGCCATGATATTGTTACCCCCAGGCAAGGGCCACGTGAATATAAGCCTCGGTATTGTTACCCCCGGACAAGGGCCACGTGAACATAAGCCACAGTATTGTTACCCCTGGATGAGGGCCACGTGCATATTGGCTATGGTATTGTTACCCTCGGGCGAGGGCCACGTGAACTAAGGATGCCACAAATACATTTCAAAAAAAAATGGACATTTATTCATAATTCATAAAATAGCATTTACGAAAACAGATTGTATCATATCAGTTAGAAAAATACTTGTAATTAAACATAGCTTTACAGAGTTATTACTCACAGTTAACGGATGGCTCCAAATAGATGAGTGAAGTAGGTAATTCACTTAACTCATGGCACGTGACCTACATAACATGACAGAGACATACATTGAAACACACATTCGTATTGCACATAACACATTTTCTTGTCCTAAGTGTGTTTCTAACCTTTATCCTCATTATAGTGTCTTAATTATGGCCTAGGAATGCCTAGAATGGAATGAGGATGCAAAAATGCACTTGAAAATATTTTTCAAAACTTGCTGAAAACAGGGTCCATACTCGAGTGTGGATTTCCTCGCTTAAGCGGACATGCAAAATATGAGGGTCAGCTCGAGCGTAACTTTATTCGCTCGAGCGATCTGTAAACTTTGGCAAAAGTGCTGGTTACTTGTTTTTCACGCTCGATCTTTGCTCGAGCGTGAGACTCAGATATTCACTCGAGCGTGACTTTTGTCGCTCGAGCGTACTGCAAAACATATGAACTTCTGGGTACATGCATTTCACGCTCGAGCGGAACTCAGGTCGCTCGAGTTGAAGTGCACGCAATCAGAGTGGTCGCTCGAGTGTGAACTCCTATACTTGAGTATAGATGCAAATTCTGGAATTTTCAGATTTGATCTCCAAGCTTCAAATTCGAACTAAACACTTCAAAGCTCAACATTTTGGGCCAAAAACTTGAGGAATCACATGTGAAATTGGAAAACATCATGAGATAAGAATCATTACTCAAAATCAAGACCCAATTGACATATAATTATGTAACAATTTAACTTAAAATGCAAGAACATGCTCTATATATGTCATGCATGTAATCACCTAAGTTCTTAGCCTCCAATACTTGATCAAATGAGGCTCAAAGATGAGAAATGTTTGAATTCTTCAAACCATGCTAGATTTACAACATGCATAAGAGGAAAGTCTTTGAAAACACCTTCAAAATGTCTTAAATACATGCATGTATGGAATGACTTATCTTCCTTAAGTTTTAACTCAATCCTTACATGAATTCATTTAATTCACTTGAATCCTTGTAAAATATAATTAAATTACACAATTAAGAGTTTGATCTCTTACCTAGAGTTCACAATTCCCTTAGATTCTAGCTAGGCTCAACAATCTATCACCAATCCCTTCAAATTCTTGTTCACTCTTAGCAATTCTCTCATTCCCTCCTTGAATTAAGCTCAAGCTTTTCCTTCTTCCTCTCTCACACGTTTGGAGCTTAAAGGTGAGGATAATGAGGTGCAAAGTTGAACTAGTGGGGTCATATATGGCTCATTTGGTGATAATTAATCAAAGTTAATTAAATGGCATCAAATTAATCTAATTTAATCGATCTGAACCGAATTTCAATTGGACCTACTATAATATTCTAAAAATTTCAAATAACACATACACCAAGTCAATTGTGATCGGATGCCGATAAAGCCTTCGATTCACAAAATGTAATAGAAATCTCAAACAGATACTCCTACAATGAATAAATAAAACACAAATAACGCAACACATATACAATTAATTCAAAATTTGATCTCAATAACTTATTAGGCATATTAAATCATAGATTAACGTTAATCTTGAGTCGGGGTTGTTACAAGTACAATCTGAAAATTCTAGAATTCGCACTCTTCACTCGAGCGGTGGAGTCTGAGCTCGAGCAAAGAATGCGAGTTTCCAGTACTTTTGTAGAGTTTGGGGGTTAGCTCAAACGGCAGAACCTGCGCTCGAGCGACCACCCTTATTTTTGATCCTCAGCTTGAGCGTAAAAAGTTGCGTTCGAGCGTAAAATGAAAGCTCCCAAAAGTTTTGCAGAGTTTTGTAGATCACTCGAGTGACAAAAGTTACGCTCAAGCGAAGACCCTGTTTTCAGAAATTTGACTAAGTATTTCAACTCATATTTTGGCATCCTTATTGCATCTTCAGCATTCCTAAGCCTTAATAAAAACATAATAATGAAGATAAAGATTAAAAATACATCTGGATAGAAGAGGAATGAGTTAAGTGTTTTCCGGGTGTGTGTTTTAATGTATATCCGCTATGTGTTTGTGTAGGTTACACGCCATAGACTATCCAATCTGTCTGCTCTGTCTATTCTGCTACCTGATATGTTTGAATAAAAGTAATTTCAAAATGATAAGATATGATTTGGTTTAAGAAATGCTATTTTATAAATAATGAATGAATGTCTAATTTTCTGAAATGTATTTGTGGCATCCTTAGTTCACATGGCCCTCGCCTAGGAGGAAATAATACTACGGCTTATGATCTTATGGCCCTTGCCAAGGAGAAATAATACCATGGTCTATGTCCACATGACCCTCACCTAGGGAGAACACAATACCATGGCTACTTGTGCACAAGATATGGACCTTTGGGGTCATCGGCACCAACTATATATGTAGGTCTCAGGACCAATTTGATATGATAGCTAATGGATGTACCACATATAAGTGCTTATGATTTCTGGTTAAGTATGTGATTTTGAATCTATTTTCAATATGAACTCTGATTTTTGAAACTGTTTGGACATCATTCATAAACCCTTTATTCTGTTATTATTCACTAGGCTCTAACTCACCGTATTATTTATGTATGTAGGTGACCAGGCACGGAGTTGATTGCCTAGAGCTCCGTTTTGTCAGCCAGCCATTATACCTTTCAAAGAGGTTCCCATATGAGAAGTGGTCCTGTTTTGTGATCAATGGCTAAGACTTTTATTTTGTTTTGTATTTCTTTTGTTACTTGTTGGACAAGTCTTTTGTTTATTTGTATATGGTGACGCAAGGATGACGTTTTAATTATGTAAATTAAGTTTTAAATGTTTCAGTCTCATGTATGTTTACGTAGCTCTATAGACATTATATGTTTGTATTTTACTTCCGCTAGCCCCTGTATTTTTCTTAATTTGTTCAGAGGTCTTTAATAATCCCAAGATTATTGTCCAGTTACGATATTAAATCTATGGGGCGGGTTTGGGTCATGACAAATTGTGTGCTTGATCAATAGGATTTTTTTTTAAAAAATAAAAATAAAAATTCTCTAAATTATTATTATTTTGGATAAATTACATTAATCTCTTTTGGGATTTAAAAAATACATAACAAGTTTTACAATATTGATATAATGATACCAATTTATTTTTTAGTAAGACTAAACAACAATAATTAATACAAATAGTTTGAAAACACAAAAATAAATAAGCAAAATACACATTTTAATGTAAAAAATATGACAATATCATTTTTTCATACATATAACTAACAAATTATTAATGAAAATGAGAGCAAAAGTCATGTGAATTAAAACATTAAGAAAACTTAACATAATTATGCTAAACATTGGAACTTGTTATATTTTCTGCAAAGTTCGAAAGAGATCAGTGTAATTTACCCTATTTTTTTACGTGACATGTAGTATCGTAACAAGATTGAATAAGAACAACTCAAATGGTGAAGAGCTAAAATCAATAGCTAAAATTATAATTTAGCAATGAACAATGTCAAATGGTAATAGAATAGCAATGTTACTCCAATGGTTGAGTTGTTATTTTTTAGTTTAACCAGCACCAGGCCAACATTTTTTGAGGACAATCGGACAACCGGGCTTACAAAATTTTGTTGGCTGAGTTCTTAAATATTATGGAATTTTGATTGCGGAGTGAATAGGAAGAAAATGAACAATATTTTTAGACAATGTTGTTGTACTGCCACTTCTAACTATAGGTAAAATTTGTGTCAAATTTGACACAAAATATAGCAAAGCTATTTTTTGACAGGAGCTTTAACAGGCTATTAAACTGTATTTTTTGAAACTATAACTATATTTTAGCTTTATCATGCAACTGGAGTTGCTCTAATTACTCATTATTGATAGGGTTAAGCATAATTGCCGACTGGTCTGTACTTAACCCAAAAAAATTTACAAATCAAAGCCATTTTGGGGATTACTAACTCGGACGGGTTAATCAGAAACCCAGAACCAATCATTTCCTGTGGCTGTGATCCAGTGTGAACAAGCATGTCATTGTCTAGTGATGAAAGCAACACGTGGGTTCCACAAAACAACGTGATTGATTAATAAACCCAAGTCTAAAAAATTGGTACATAGCTTTAAATCATTTTGAGTGATGATCAACACAAATCAACAGTGATGCATTAACTTTCTTGCCACTTCACTATCGGGTTCCCCCATGGTGCAGCCCCACCACCATACGTTAGCTAAGACGTGACACAAATGAAATTATTGAGAGAGTGTAGTCAATTTGCTAGGAATCGAAAATCACGTGCCCATTTTATATTCTCTTTGTGGGGGTGGGGTTGTGGAGAATATTTTTAATTAATTATATTTACTTCAAAAGGAAATTGTATGAAAGTGGAAATATTAATAATTGTTAGGGTAAATTCCAAATTACACTCATATTCTGGTTATAAAAAAAATAAAAAAAAAATTATAAATATACTTCTTGAGATTTATTTAAAATATAAATTATTTCATGTGATTCTAGAAATTACATCTCGTCTCTTCAAATTTTTAATCGCATAACAAATTACTCTTTTCATTAAAAAAATTATCAAGTAAATTAACAATTTTTAATAATATCATAAAATAATTGAGGTAGTTTCATTGTTGTATATGAGAGTAGTTAAGAATTTTATTTTTTCTGCTAATTCTGTTAAATAAAAAATTATGACAATAGGGTATTTTTAATTTCCAGAAATATAGAAAGTAATTCATATTTAAAAAAAAAAATCAAGGGGTGTATTTGTAATTTATCTAAAAAAAATACAATCAATTTAATACTTTTGATGTAATTAAATTTGCCTTCCTTTTAGCAAGGCTAGAGCGACCGAAACTATGATAGGTAGATACTAAAATGAATAAAAGATACATATATATTTTAGTAAAAAATAAAGGACAATATCATTTTTTCCATTCATAAGACTAACTAACGAATATCTGATGAAAAATGGTATAATTGTCATATGAAGTAAAATCTCAAAGAAGACTAATATAATTATGTCAAAAATATGAAATTGACTATATCTTTTTTTTCCTTTCAAATCTCACATTTATCCTAATTATTAATACATTCAATTATTTCACTTTTTATTTTTTTAAAATAATACTAGAAATGCAAACACATCAATTAAGACACAAAAATTGCATATGAGATGAGTTGTACAACTTGATGTAGAACCCATTTGACATTATGACTAATTTATATATTTCTTAGTATATTATTTTCACATTATTTTATTGACATTTATCTGTCTTTTGGTCTGAACACTGATTTCCAAAAAATTAAAATAAATGACTTTGGCATGAAAAACATATGCCAAAATTTGGACGGGCGCATTCTTATGCATATATACACATGTGTAATTCATCACAATATTGCATAAGTAGGTGAAAGTATTTTATGTAATATACATGATGGAGCTGATATGATATATATTTTTATTTATTCTTTGTCATGTGGTAAAAATTCAACTCAATAGGTCATTTTTTTTTTAGTAATTGAAAGTATTGAGTGTTCGCTCATATTAAACTCTAATCTTATTTTTTACCATAGGACAAATAATAAATGGAAGGATATATTATATCTGTAAGAATTTTTTCTAAATATGGCTTAATGTGGCTTATGCATGATTACACTAGATTCATCTCATTAAGTAAGATACGTGTACATCAATTAGATGGTGACTAATTATTGATAAATGCACCTATATATACAATATATAGAAGATTAATGTTAATGCATTTTCTATATTAATGAATTCATGCATTAACATTAGTCTTCTATACATTGTATATATAGGTGCATTTATCAATAATTAGTCACCATCTAATTGATGTACACGTATCTTACTTAATAAGATGAATCTAGTATAATCATGCATAAACCATATTAAGTCATATTTAAGAAAAATTCTTATAATATCAACTCGATCAAATAATACATAAGTAGACAATATACAAAGTACACAAGATGATATAAGGTGCATAAAGTTTTTTCAACCATGTATCAACAAAAAAATGTTATATCAAAGGTCCCTATGCCATTAATTTAAAGTAAATATATAAAAATAATAACATGTGACAGTATAATCATTTGTCTTTTAGTCATCTTACTTCTACATCATATCTTGTTTTCTTCTCCTCGAAAATATTTTTTGAGAAAATTGAATTGAACAAATAAAATAAAAATAAATTATTTTTCTATTAAAAATTGTTTCTTCTTTTTAAAATTAAAATTATCTATTGCTTTAGGATTCAATAACTCGTATGCATCTAAGCACGTGGCATGTTAGTGGCAATGACACTTGAACTAAAAACAATTTATTTCCAAATAAAAGAAGCAGCAACATTATGACCTTGCAACAAAACATAAAAGATGTTGGGGTATCACATTGTGATGATCTTGTTTCACAATTATTAGATATTTTTTTATTAAAAAAATACACTCAACAAAAAAGTAAATCTTAATTGACAAGTATGTGGTGTGTGTATATATATATATTGTGATTTTCGTCACAAAACAATTAAAAAGGCTTAGGTTAATAAAACTCCTGAACCAAGAAGAAGCTCTTATTTATTTAGCTCTTGGATAGACTTTTTTCTTTTCTTTTCTTTTTGCCAATTGGTAAAAATTGTTTACAAATATCATGAGATCAAAATAGACAAGTAACTAAGAAAATTCGAACAATCCAACAACCTTACAACATCAAATAAATAATAAAATCAATGAAGAGTCTTATAAAAGGAAGAAACAATCATCTACCAACTTCTAATTAAAAGTATACAATAATAAACTTGTACGAGCAAGAAATAATGTTCTCGTATAATCCTGTTGATCAAGTCTGCGCTCCTCCGTACGTTGTCGCTTTACTCCCTGAAAACACAAACGTGAGCTAGCCGGCGGGTGTGTGCTGGATACCTCTCCGATGCCTAAACCAGCAAAATAGACAAATAGACAAAAGCTCTGTGTATTCGGGAATCAAAATTGTGTTACCTCTCCATAGGTGATGTTGTGAGCTTTTATAGGTTTCGCGTGGCACAATCCTAGTAGGACTCTTACTCCTCCATGTAGAGTCCTCCTAGGAATCATATTCCTGAAAGATAATGCTTATCTTTCAACACCCCCTCACTACTTAAACCAAGTGAGATGGCTTTACCATGGTTGGATGCCAATACGACCGAACTAACATGACCATGCTAAAGTCGCAGACTAGACTGAGCTCCAACTAGCTCGGTTCTTCCTTTCACTACGTGTACCTCGGTTTGACATGCTCCAACTAAGCTATTTACTTAATACCGAGCTAACCAAGTACGAGGTAGGAGTTAGCTTGGTGCTCCAATGCACAATGCCAAGCTAGCTCGGCTCTTCCAAGCACAGTGCCTAGCTAGCTCGGCCCACAACCGCTTAGTCTTTTGGACCGAAGTAAACCTGCTTTTACCTCGGTCCATCTTGCGGCCCAATTACCAAAGAAGTCTCCTACTTAGCTCGGCCCAATTTAGACATAAATTACCCTCTCAAAACTCAATTGATTATTAGGTACACAATTTTTTTATCAGCGAAAGTCAATTATTAGTTATTAATTGCATTGACATTAACCATTTCATTTTGACTAAGGCCTCGTTTGGCAACTACATATTTTAGTTAAAAAATCAAAAATTCACTATAAATAGTCACAATACTCTCTCTATTTTTCTGTATATCTTTTCATAAAAAATTAAAAAGTTATTAAAATAACTTGTAACCAAACGAGGCCTAAGTCGGCAATAATTCGCACAAGCCAACCATTGCAACAAAATTTTACATTCCATTTTTGGTATTGTCAATGTATGACAATGAAAATCGAATTTATTAATATTTGTGTTTCATACAATCTATATCTATATCTATATCTATATATGTATATATTAAGGAAAATGAGATTTTTAGTAAGAAATCTTATGAGAGTTTCAATATCTCATATTAATTTTCTTAATTTTAAACAATCAAGAAAATTTTCATTAGTTAATTTCCATTTCACCATATAAAAATAAAACTCTAATAAGTTCATGATTTATCATTTTAAAAGGAAAATACATATTTCCTTAATATCAAAATATATATATAGATGCTTTTCAAAATACATATTTGTTTTGCTATTAAATATAGGAACAAAAACAATTCACCAAAATAAGAAAATAAAAATGTCAAATTTCAAATATTCAAAGATTGACTTTTTATGCACATATATTTCTATCTTTTCATACACATAATTTTTCTTTAGAATAAATTTTCAAATCTCTTATTCTCACACACACACAAACAAAAAAAAAAACTTACAAATTGCAAAAATATTGTGTTACACACAAAATTAGAAATAATAAAATAGAAAATTTTATTTAACAAAAAGCGTTATCAAAGTTTCAAAATTCCATATCTAATTTCTTTATTTTTTTAATTTTAAATAATTAAAAAAATTTCTATTAAGTAATTATTCCTTGATTTATGGCTTTCAAAAGAGAATATACTAATCTATTTTAAAAAAATTACACTTTTATGATAAATCCCATAATTTACAATTTTACTTTCTTATTATTTCATATTTATCTATACTATACATTATGTACCTATATATATATATGTGTGTGTGTGTGGGCGCGCGCAATCATTCAAAAAGATTCCAAAAAAAAAAAAAAACTAAAACTAAAACTATAAAGCACACATTGTCAATTCAAAAACCACAAACAATTATAGCAGCTACACTATCCAAAGATTTCAATCTCTTTTTCACTGCAATACGACATCAACATCTGTCTCAATTGTTTTATCAATTTTTTTGATTTAGCTTTTAAATGTTTTTCTTTTTTTTCTTTTTTTTTTGTGTGGATGTTAATCCATGAGATATTACAATATTTTTACTATTGTAGTATTTGAGAGTTTTAGTTTATATTTAAATGTTTAGTTTTTGTTAGATATATAGCAGTGAGAGAAAGTTGATGATACAATGATGAATTTAAAAAAATAATAATAATAATAAAATGCATGTTTTAATTGTAATTTCTCCAATTTTGATTTTAATTAAGTGTTTTGTTTTGATTATTTTCAAACTTTACTACTTTAAGCAAAACTTACAATGATGGTCACATAGGTTGACGACAGGTAAGTTTTGTTTTTTTATTTTTATTTTTTTATTACTTATTTAATTTTTTGTTTGTTTGTTTGTTTTTTTTGGGTGGTTTCAATGTAGAGTTACAAATCATTTTGAATTTTCCATAAAAGTCTTTGAATAAAGTCCTTGAATATTTTATGAATTGGAATTTTTCATGGAAGTCATTTAGATCATCATTTATGCATGTGAGATCATGTTTTTGTTTAAGTTGGCATTACTTAGTATATTATTTATCATATTATTATGAATTATGAATATCTAATCATATTACTTTTTAGTTTTGACAATACCTATTATTTCGATAATTTTTTGATAATTGCCTGTCACGGCCCAACTCCCGCCCCACAAAGTGATCAAGTGACTTATAGTTAAAATCTTTTGTTTTATGAATTTTAATTAAGAAATTAATTCCCTAAGTGTTATATTTGATTTTGGTACACATGTATGATATAGTAGTGGGTGATTATACACTGATGCATATAAAAGTTTGTTTATTCATTTTAGTTTCACAGCTCATTGGACGATGTAATGTAATAACATTGGCTTCCGTCAGCCCCTAATACTATTTACTGTTAAACAGGCATTTGGTAATTTTGGATTATTGGCCGATTACGTCTCTAATCCTGTGGGGCGGGGGTTGGGTTGTGATAGAGTGGTATCAGAGCACGAGTTATACCGCACACACGAGTCCAAATGAGCTATATGATGTCCTAGAAAAGAAATTAGGCCATTGTATTGCATGTGTGGGGTGTGTGTGGACTTGATATATGCATACATGATATGAATGTTAGAACTGTCTTGCCAATGTTTATTATTTCCTGTTTTATATAGACAAATGAAGAATGCAAGAAATGTAGATGAATTAGAGTCGTCGGATGCTAGAATAAACAGGCTGGAAAGAATGGTAGAATTGTTGATTAAATCTTTGAAGCAAAGAGAGCAAATCCCACATTCTCCTCCACCTCCGGTGCAACCTGAACCGATCAACAATGATGACATTATAGCCTTAACAAAGAAGTTTAATAAAATGAAGCCACTGACTTTTCAAGGAGGTCTTGATCCGTTGAAAGCCGAGGCTTGGATCCTGGAAATAGAAAAGTTGTTTGAAGTTTTTCCATGTTCAGAGGTACAAAAAGTTTTGTTAGCCACCTTTACTCTTCAAGAGGAAGTAAAACGGTGGTGGATGCTAGTCCAATAGGGCAATAATTTCATGAAATTATATGTCATGTCATGAAGTCTCCCAAATATCTATCTTTATCTCTTTCTCTTATTTTGTTGCCTAGCACTGATAAATTCTAATTAATCTGAAAGCATCTTAATAAAGCAAATGCACTTAATTAGTGTAATTCTTATCTCACGCCATCTCAAATTATACCAAATCTAACCATACTACAGTAATTCAGGCTCTAATTGCCTATCCCAATACTCTTATGGTTTACTGATTCAGACAGGTTTATTTATCAATTCTCTCTATTTGTTCTCATTAATCCAATGCAATGAACACATGGCACAAATAACACATGAGACATATATCACATGACATATAATTTTGCATATAAACACATAATTAAGACAAATCACATAATTTAACAATTATTAAGGAGACGGGTGTTACATTGCACTTTTTTTCTTTTTTCCCTTTTTAAAATTGCTTGCAATCTTTGAACATTTTTCTTGCAAATTGTTTGACATATGTATTGATTATTTAGTCATCATACATATGAGTACTATCTATAGGCTTCATTTAGGAAGTGGATTGGCTTTTTAGCTTTTAGCTTGGGCTAAAAAGTCTCATTTGGATTAAACTTTTTGGTTTTTTTTTTTTAATTATTATTATTATTATACTTTTGTGAGATAAAAAGTGAAATGATTATGGTTTGGATGTGACATTTAGGTTTCGTTTGGAATGTGAGTTGGTTTTTTTGACTTTTTGACTATTTTAGCCTAGGGCTAAAAAGCCTCGTTTGGGTCGGGATATGTTTTGAGTGTTGCTACATGCATCAATTAGTGTACCAACATTAGTTAGTTATGACATTATTATTGACCCCACTCATTATACAAATTACAAATACCAAAAACATCTTAAATTATGCCACATCATCAATTGGTACACTAGTTAGTACACTAATTGGTACACATAGCATTATTCATATGTTTTTTTAGTTTTTTAACTTTTGTAAGAAAAAAAATGAAAATAATTATGGTTTGGATGTGACATTTTGCCTTGTTGACTTTTTAGCCTATTTTATTTTTTTATGACTATTTTAGCCAAAAAACCCAAAAAAGCCATATGCCAAACGAAGGCTTTTATCTTATTGATTTTTTAATTTATTTTGTCTTTTTGTGTCTATTTCAGCCCTTTCACCTCTCAACCCAACATGCCAAACGAGGGTTATAGGTGCATGATTATAACTATTACCATTTTTGTTTATTTTAATTTTTTTTGTGGCACAAACAAACTTGATATCCATGTCATTCGCTCATAATTTTTTCAAATCTTTAACTAATATGAAGGACTCAGAAATGTATGTATTGATACTTGATTCAATATGTATGTATTTTGTTTTCATCAATAAAATTACTTTTTTCCATTTAAAAAAAAAATAGCTCATAATTTTTTCAAATCTCTAATTAATATAAAAGGGCCCACAAATAGCATGTAACTTCACAAAATCATAGAGACAATCAGCCTCATTATTATAAATTTGTTTTTTTATATATATAGTCTTATAATATAGAGATAGGAAAATATAATCGATTATAGTAATGCTTTTCGAATTATTTAATTTGAAAACAAATATGATTTTTTAAATTGACTTTCAGATTTTTATAGCATTTCTGGTTTAGACCCGACCTATTTTGTATTCTGGACTCGAGTTTCATAGTCTCGTATGGTTGTTCATGTCTTTTCCCTCTTATCCTTCCTTAATTTTGGTTATTGGATTGTAGTGGTTGTGTTTGGAACATGTTGATTGCTTAGTTTTTAAACTTTTGTTGCCCAGATTTTTGCTTATTTACTCGAGCGGCACTTTTTGCGCTCAAGCAGGCTTTGCAAACTCTCAGTACTTTTGCAGGCTTGCAAAACTACTGGGAGAGTGTGTTTTACGCTCGAGCGGGTGTGCGCTCGAGCGGCCATTTTTGCGTTTGAGCGATATTCTTCTGTCTACAAATTTACTGGATATGTGTATTATGCGCTCGAGCGTTACTTCCTGCGCTTGAACAGAACAAATTGTTGTATCTGACGCTCGAGCGTCAACTCTTGCGCTTGAGCGGACTGTACGTATATCAGTTCACAGCAGCCTCATTTTTCATCATTTTTTCATAACTTTTCTCCCAAAAACCCTAGATCGGGACCCTCTTTCTCTAAAACTCCCATTCTCTCTACATTTTCACATAGATTTAGTAATCTCTCTACCCGTGTGCCTTTGTTAAAAATGTAGTGTGTATCAAGAGCTCTCTTTTGGTCTGATTAAAGCTTGGTTTCGGCGTCTTTGAAGTTTTTCCACCTCTTCATTTGGTTTTTTAAGCTTGAGGTAGAAATTTTATACACTCTTTTATGAGTTTTAACTTAAATATTTGTTGATGTGTAAGAAACATTGAGATTTGAGGTAATTTTGAGCAAACATAGGATTTGGTTTAAAATCAAAAGAGGAGTTTTTGAATGAGTGTATGGGAAATGGTTATGGGAGTAAATAAGAGCATGTGCTATGCTAAAATAATTGATTGTGGAACTTGGAATGGATTTTGGAAAAAAAGGGAAATTTGCCCTAGAATATCTCAAATAATTATTTTGTACAAATAATGGAATTGGCATTGGAAATATGAAATTGAATGAATGTCTATAGGAACGGTGGAGTTGGATATGTATTCCCTATCACCTATGGAAATTTGGACAATTTATCTGTCCTTGAGATTGTATATTTGTTTAAAAATAATTGTTTTGGGTTATCGGTGGAGGATAGCTATGAGTGTTGTAGAAATTGCATGAGGATTAGGTGAATTGAAACTAATCTTTTATTAGTTATCATTGAATATGACTTTGTTTCAAATACATTATATATGTATGATGTTTGGGAGAAGAAAGATAATGTACTTCATGTTTGGAAGAAGAAAGGGGATGGACTCCATTAAATTAAGTTGGCCTGTGTGTCTAAGGTGAAAGTCCCGAAAACCAAACGTATACATGGGTGCCGATCCTACGGACGAAATTTTCGTAATATGGCAAATTGAAGTGTTTGTATGATAGTTATATATGTTTGAGAACTGTTGGAAATGGTTGGAAAATTTTGGGTAAAATCAAAATTTTTTCCTAAGTTTGGTTTATTTTTTAGGTGGGCCCCGTGCGTCGATTTTCACAGGCCAAAGTGGTAACGCGTTCTATACCGCGTTGTGATTCACGTGGTATATTTGGTTGCTCAAAACCATTACCGAGTGAATGGGAAATTGAAGCCAAAGTATGCTCCATGGAAATGGAGTTTTGGTGAAAAATCCTTAAAGGTTTGAATAAGGCTTGTCTCACATTGATTTGGTGGGAAGTTTTGAGTGAGTTTATAAGGCATGGGATTGGAACTTGGGGTGTGCCCCAAGGAGTACCCAAGTATTTTAGAGAGGGAGGTTATGGGCAAAGGGGGCTAGACCCATTGGACCCAAAAATCACCACACACGCGCGTGCGTCCCCGCCGCCGTCCGGTCGGGCGGGCTGGGCTAGGCCTGGGCTTGGGCGCGGGTGCGTGGTGTGAGGTTGGGCTTGTCCGGCCAAGTACCTATCTTTTTGGGCCAAAATTATTTGAATTAAATTTTTTTTTTTTGGTAAAATAAAATTCAGAATTCAAATTAAACCGGAAATAAACTGGTCCGGTTTTTTCTGTACACCCAAACAAATCCCTTCCGTTTTTTGAACCCAACATATTTAAATCTGTTTAAATTTAAAACCGAACAGGTTTCAACCTGTCCAAACAGTGCCTATCTGTTTAAATTGAATAGGTTTTGTACCTGTTTAATTCAAAACTAACAGCTACAATTTTGCCTATAAATAGACTAGGCCCCCATTTGGATTATAACTCCAATTTTCGTACTCCATCTTCTACTATAAATCTCTACATTTTGCTGCATTTAATTTTTATAAGAAAGAGTGTAAACACTTAGTGTGTTCATTAGGCAAACAATTTATAGTGCTACTATTGTTTGTAGTTGATCATTTCATCCTGGGAGATAGACGTCCACATTCTAAAAGCATCGTGGCAAGGACGAATCTGTCTTAAGGACACAATGTCAAACACTGGACTTGATCAGATTATCAATCGAACAAATTAATCAATACACAAACAAAATTAATTCATTAATTAATTACAGTGAAGATTGTCTAACAATCTTAAGACATAATTATTTTTGGTATCTTCATTATATTTAATTTTCTGTGATTTCATAAAGACATATTCTGGTTGAAAAAACAAATAGTGGTTTATGCTATTTGACAGATAGTAGTAATATACTATCTCTTTTCTTTGACAACTAGTAGTAATATACTGGTGTCATTAACAATTGCAGAATATTAATTTGTGTTACAGAAAATTATTGTGGTATTTTATTTTTCTGGTTTTAGTAACTAGAAAATTAATTTGTGTTTTAATTTTTTTTGATTTTTGTAATAAGAGATTATGGCTACTACAACTGAAATTGCAACTGGTAGTGGTACTCCGATTGTTACACCAACACCGGTCCCTATCCAAAACCATATTCATGTACCAATAAATCATGGAGAAAAAAGGGAAAAATTTAACGGTACTAAGTTTAAGAGATGGCAGCAGAAGATACTGTTCTATCTTACAACTCTTAATTTGGCCCGGTTTTTCCATGAAGAGGCTCCAGTACTTAAAGAGGGTGAAAGTGATCGGCAAGTTGTTGTCGCTGTAGATGCTTGGAAACATTCAGATTTCCTGTGCAGAAACTACATCCTCAATGGCCTTGACAACATGCTGTATAATGTTTACAGTCCTCTAAAGTCAGCAAAAGAATTATGGGATTCTTTGGAGAAGAAATATAAAACAGAGGATGCCGGCACGAAGAAATTTGTTGTCAGTAAATTTCTGGACTTTGTTATGGTAGACTCCCAAACGGTAATTTCTCAAGTTCAAAGTTTTCAATTAATTTTACATGATATTCATTCTGAGGGTATGTCTCTAAGCGAGTCTTTCCAAGTCGTTGCTTTAGTGGAAAAGTTACCACCGGCTTGGAAAGATTTCAAAAATTATTTAAAACATAAACGCAAAGTGATGACCATGGATGAACTTATTGTAAGACTGAGAATTGAGGAAGATAACCGTAAGGCTGAAACAAGGAATGGGAAAAATTTCATTGAGTCCAAGGCTAATGTGGTTGAACAAGTTCATAAACCACATAACAAAAAGAGGAAGTTTACTGGAGATAGTCTTAAACAAGGCGACAACAATGGCAACAAGAAGTTCAAAGGAAAATGCTATAATTGTGGCAAGATTGGACATCGAGCTTCTGATTGCTGCCGCCCTAAGAAGGATCATGGAAGTACAAGCAAGAAGACTACCAATCAGGCCAATGTAACTGAACTAGATTACATCTCTGACGGGGTGAATGACATCAACCTCTCTGTTGTGGTGTCTGAGGCTAATTTGGTTGGAAATCCCAAGGAATGGTGGGTTGACCCTGAGGCCACTCGTCATATTTGTGCGGACAAGAAGATATTCACCACCTATAATGAGGCTGCAAATGGTGAACAACTTTTCATGGGAAATTCTTCTACTTCTACTGTGGTTGGATAATGAAAGGTGATCTTGAAGATGACATCAGGGAAAGAACTGACCCTCAACAACGTACTGCATGTACCTGACATCCGAAAGAATTTAGTTTATGGTTCTTTATTAAGTAAAAATGGTTTTAGGCTTCTTTTTGAGTCTGATAAATTTGTATTAACAAAGAGTGGTATGTATGTTGGTAAGGGATGCATGAGTGATGGTCTCTTTAAGTTGAATGTAATGACAGTTGTACCAAAAGTTGCTATGAATAAAAATAACACATCTTTTGCTTATATTCTTGAGTCGAATTTATGGCATGGTAGATTAGGACATATGAATTTTGATGCTTTGCGTAGATTAATTGGTTTAGATTATATACCAAAGTTTGAAATTAATCCTAATCATAAATGTGAAGTTTGTGTAGAAGCGAAACTAACTAAGGCTCCATTTAAATCGGTTGAAAGGAAAACCGAACCTCTAGAATTAATTCATACTGATGTATGTGATCTAAAATTTGTTCAAACTAGAGGAGGCAAAAAGTATTTCATAACATTTATCGATGATTGCACAAGATGTTGTTATGTTTATTTACTTAGAAGTAAAGATGAAACCTTAGAAATGTTTAAACTCTACAAAACAGAAGTTGAAAATCAACTTGGTAAAACCATTAAAATGGTTAGAAGTGATAGGAGTGGTGAATATGATGCACCATTAAATGAATTTTGTGCACAACATGGCATTATTCACCAAACTACAGCACCCTATTCTCCTCAGCAAAATGGTATTGCTGAAAGAAATAATAGAACCCTAAAAGAAATGATGAATGCTATGTTACTAAGTTCAGGCTTACCACAAAACTTGTGGGGGAAAGCAATATTGTCTGCTGATTATGTTCTTAACAGAATACCCCACAAGAAAACCAACAGTACTCCTTATGAATTGTGGAAAGGTCGACCGCCTTCCTACAAATACTTAAAAGTGTGGGGGTGTTTGGCAAAAGTTGAAGTTCCTGTTCCTAAAAAGACTAAGATTGGACCAAAAATAGTAGATTGTGTGTTTATTGGTTATGCTCAGAATAGTAGTGCATATCGGTTTCTGACTTATAAATCAGAAATACCTGATATAAATGTGAACACTATTATAGAGTCAAGGAATGCTGTGTTTTTTGAACATGTCTTTCCTTACAAGAAATGACAGGAATTAAGTTCACAAAAAAGAACTTATGATTGTACACAAAGTCAAGAGATTAATGACAATAAAACATAAGAGACTAGTAATGGTCTCGACCAACAGGATTTAACTGATGATGAACCAAGACGAAGTAAGAGAGTGAGAACATCAAAATCCTTTGGTCCAGATTTTCTGACATACCTGTTAAAAAATGAACCTCAAAGCTTTAAGGCAGCAATGACAGGTCCTGAAGCACCTTTGTGGAAAAAGGCTGTTAATAATGAAATTGAATCCATTATGCAAAATCATTCTTGGGAATTGGTGGATCTTCCACTAGGTTCTAAACCTCTTCGATATAAATAGATATTCAAGAGAAAAATGAAAGCAGATGGTTCAATAGACAAGTATAAAACAAGACTTGTAGTAAAAGGTTACAGACAAAAGGAAAGTCTGAACTATTTTGACACATATTCCCTTGTGACAAGAATAATATCCATTCGCATGCTTATTGCTATAGCAGTGTTGTTTAATTTAGAAATATATCAAATGGATGTCAAGACAACTTTCTTAAACGGTGATCTAAATGAAGAGATCTATATGGATCAACCTGAAGGGTTTGTAGTATCAGGACAAGAAAAGAAAGTTTGTCGGCTTGTAAAATCTCTTTATGGATTAAAACAAGCACCTAAGCAATGACATGAAAAATTTGATCATGCTATGTTTACTAATGTGTTTAAGATAAACGAATGTGACAAATGCGTCTATGTTAAAAACACTGACCAAGGATATGTCATAGTTTGTCTTTATGTGGATAACATGCTTATCATTGGAAGTAGTCAAAACATGATCAAATCAACTAAGCAAATGCTTAACAAAAGATTTGATATGAAAGATATGGGGGTCACAGATGTTATATTAGGAATGAAAATTACTAAAACATCTGACGGATATGCATTATCTCAATCTCATCATATTGAGAAAATTCTTGATAAATTTATTAAGGATGATTTGAATGTAGCTAGAACACCTGTAGACATCAGTCTTTATTTATCGAAAAATAAAGGTGATGCAGTGTCTCAGTTAAAATGCTCCCAAATTATTGGAAGCCTAATGTACCTAATGAATTGTACTCGTCCTGATATAGCTTATGCTATCAGTAAATTGAGTAGGCACACTAGTAACCCCGGAGAAAACCATTGGAAGGCGATCATTCGGGTTCTTAGATATCTAAGATTCACCCGTGATCATGGTTTGAACTTTACTCGATATCCAGCAGTACTTGAAGGTTATTTGTGATGCAAATTGGATATCAGATACTAAAGATGTAAAATCCACTAGTGGATACGTCTTTACTCTGGGAGGCGCTGCTGTTTCTTGGAAATCCACGAAACAAACATACATCGCATGATCCACAATGGAATCCGAGTTCATTGCTTTAGACAAAGCAGGAGAAGAAGCAGAATGTCTTCGTCACTTCTTAAAAGACATTCCAATGTGGCCAAAACCTGTGTCAGCTATTTGCATTCATTGTGATAGTCAATCTGCAATAGGCAAGGCACAGAATCACATGTATAACGGTAAGTCACGACATATTCGTCGTCGACATAATACCGTAAGGCAATTGTTGTCAAATGGAATAATCTCTATAGATTATATAAAATCTAAAGAGAATATTGCGGATCCGTTAACAAAATATTTGACAAAAGAGCTAGTGTATAGTTCATCGAAGGGGATGAGATTAAAGCCTATTACATAAGAGTCGTCATAATGGTAACCCTACTTATATGACTGGAGATCCCAAGAACTAAGTTCAAAGGGACAACTAAGTTATGTATGGCTCGCCAGAAATCACCAAGGGATTAAAATTTCCTACCTATTCTTATGGTGAGAGTGATATCTACAACATATGTTGTCTGCAGGGGTATAAGGATAAGCTTTGCTTTTAATGATTACTTATATCTTGATTTAGGTATAAAAATCAAGACAAGTATAAAGAGATACTTATAATAAGAATCATCTACATGAGTGTCGAACTGGGGCCGGTTCTATGAGAATGAAAGATGCTAAATTCTCTAGAAACACTTATGAAAACCAGGAGCGTTCAAGGCCAAAATGAACACAACAGTAAGAACCACGATGTGTTAGAAGATATTTTGTGTGAAATCTATTGTCTTGGTTTACACAAACGGCTAAACAATTCAAGGCATCGCGTCCATTGGTTAGCTAGTAAGTCCGATAGGTTATTACTAGGAAAGGTTCAAGGCCGAAAGCTAACTATCCTGATGCAAGATTTTTTTTTTACTTATACTCTTTCGATAAAGTCTGTATATTGTTGTATTTCCGTTGTCATCAAATTCCATTCATGTGGGGGATTGTTGGAAATGCTTGGAAAATTTTGGGTAAAACCAGAATTTTTTCCTAAGTTTGGTCTATTTTTTAGGTGGGCCCTATGCGTCGATTTTCGCGGGTCAAAGTGGTAACGCGTTCTATGCTGCGTTGTGATTCACGTGGTATATTTGGTTGCTCAAAACCATTACCGAGTGAATGGAAAATTGAAGCCAAAGTATGCTCCATGGAAATAGAGTTTTGGTGGAAAATCCTTAAAGGTTTAAATAAGGCTTGTCCCACATTGATTTGGTGGGAAGTTTTGAGTGGGTTTATAAGGCATGAGATTGGAACTTGGAGTGTGCCCCAAGGGGTACCCAAGTGTTTTAGAAATGGAGGTTATGGGAAAAATAGGCTAGACCCATTGGACCCAAAAATCACTACACACGTGCGCGTGCACTGCCGCCGCCGTCCGGTCGGGCGGGCTGGGCTGGGCTGGGCCGGGCCTGAGCTTGGGCGTAGGTGCGTGGTGTGAGGTTGGGCTTGTCCGGCCCAGTACCTATCTTTTTGGGCCAAAATTATTTGAATTTAATTTAATTTTTTGGTAAAATAAAATCCAGAATTCAAATTAAACCAGAAATAAACTGGTCCGATTTTTTCTGTACACCCAAACAAGTCCCTTCCATTTTTTGAACCCAACAGATTTAAATCTGTTTAAATTCAAAACCGAACAGGTTTCAACTTGTCCAAACAGTGCCTATCTGTTTAAATTGAACAGGTTTTGTACCTGTTTAATTCAAAACTAATAACCACAATTTTGCCTATAAATAGACTAGCCCCCTATTTGGATTATAACTCCAATTTTCGTACTCTATCTTTTGCTATAAATCTCTGCATTTTGCTGCATTTAATTTCTGTAAGAAATAGTGTAAACACTTAGTATGTTCATTAGGCAAACAATTTGTAGTGCTACTATTGTTTGTAGTTGATCATTTCATCCTGGGAGATAGACGTCCATATTCTGAAAGTACCGTGGAGAGGACGAATCTGTCTTAAGGATACTGTGTCAAACACTGGACTTGATCAGATTATCAATCGAACAAATTAATCAATACACAAACAGAATTAATTCATTAATTAATTACAGTGAAGATTGTCTATCAAGAACCACTGAGTTGTAGTCTCAGCTGGGTGTCCGAATAATAATAAACATGACTCACGAATTGGAATGAAATGAATTGACATAAATGGAATTGCGATAACATGGATTAGGATATAAAATTTGGCATATTATGATTTTGAAAAATATGAATGATTTTACCATGTGAATTGTATATGCACATTTTACATATATCTTTGTTAAAACTTATATATTATGTTAGATTGTTTTTATTGGATTTTGGCTCACTCTATTTGGGAAAAACAATTTTCAAGCGTTGGTGATATGCTCCGCCATGGCAATAGTTTGGACGGATTTGGAGCAGGAGCTTTTATTTTTTTGTATAGCCAAGAGTTTTAAATTGTATTGAGGTAGGCTCATTTTTATTGTAACCAAGCAGCAATTTGGAAAGATGTAACCATTAAGGCAAATGAATATCTGTGTAACTTTCATTTCTTCTTTTATCTATCTCTCATGTATATCAAACTCTAATGAATAAAAGCTTATTAATTTAATTATTTCTCTGCTTTTGAGATGGGTTTGTGTATTTATTTTGGGGCATTACAATTTTATTGATTCAAGTCATGGAATGAGATTAATTTCATACTCTTAGCTAAGCTCAAAATTTTTCTCAATGATTTTTCTTCATGTTTTCTCATACAATTAAAAAATTCATTCCTAAACACAATTATCTCTTAAAATAGTCAAAAAAATCATTTAAAATGTTAATTTGAGACAACCACTTAATTAAAATAGTTAAAATTTACTTATTTATTTTTAAAAATTATTTTTAATTCCATACATAACACGGATGTATGCTAATTTATATATTATGGAGAATGTAAAATTACACTCACTCCATTTTATTTTCACACCTACCATAGAAAGTTCTATATTTTATGAAGAAATCTTTGTACAATGTGAAGAAAAAAATAATAGAAGAATATACTTTAGCACCTTAATGGCAAAGTCAACCAGAGATGGAGGCCAAGCAATACTCTTGCGGGCCCCTCCCTTTTGTGGATGAAATCATGTGTTGGCTGAATTTTATAATTTTTTTTTAAAAATTGTAATTAATTTGATAAAAAACAATAAAAAATTATTTTTACACCAAAAAAAATTTATATAAAAATAATGAGTATTTTTTATATTATTTCTACCAAACTAGCTTCTTATTATTTGTTTTTCTAAAAAAACAGAAATCAAAAATTTAAAACTCGACTATAAAACTTGTGTTGTTAGGAAATCTGAAAAATGACATTAATTGCATTTTATTTTTAAATTTTTACATGAGTTTGTTGATGTTAGTTAAGCTAGAACTTACAACAAACCTAAAACATTGCTTCACATACAACCTCCAAAAACAAGTCTAGTAACTAAATATATATGTTTATAGAAAAATAATAATAACTTGATGAACCATTATGGCATTTGTATGTTGTAATATCAATCAGTAAGTCCAACAATAGAAGATAAACATGATGGGTGTTGTTGAGTCAAGATCCCCTCCTTGCACTCTCTCCTTTCATTTTTTACTTGCAGGGCTATTGAGCCTACTTTTAGGCCCAATTTTGATAATCTGAATCGTTCATATTTTAAGATTTGTTCATTATATCATACCTGTAAAAAATCAAGTTGATCGGATATCAAAAAACATGTGTTCGGAAAACTGTTTATTAAATTTAAAAAAAAAATAGTTTTTAGTTCGATTTTTCCGAACACATACTTTCTGATATCCGATCAACTTGATTTTTAACAGATATGATATATTGAACAAATCTTAAAATATGAACAGTTCGAATTATCAAAATTGGACCTAAAAGTAGGCCCAATGGCCCTGCAAGTAGAAAATGATGCAAGAAGGGGATCCTTGCTCGAGTCGTGTTGCCCATTTAATTGACTAATATGGATCAAGTCAATTCTATGAAAAAGTTATTCAATACATTTGAAACAATATTTCGCTTCATTTATTGATTAATGCTTTACATATTACCCCCTTAACTCCAATATAAAAGTAATGAATCATATAATTTAAATCAATAACTTTTAATTTAAAATACCTCCTAAATTTACGCCAAAGGATTGAACAAGTTCTCCACCCAATGACTACTACTTAGTCATGATACAATGTGAACATGAATGTTTTTAGGGCTAACGAATGAGTAGAGTAGGGCCCATGGAAAAACTTAATTGAGAAGAAACGTGAAATCAAAGAGAAAAAATTTTAAAAATTATTCGGTGTGTTAAAGTCACGTGAAATTACTATACATGGATGTAATTGATGCGTATAAATGGGACTCAAAAATATATCTAGCCCAACAATTGAAGTGTGAAAATTTTAGTTAGTGTGAAATAATACTTTAACTGCATCAAGTAATTTTTCAAATGTGAATTTTGCTACTCATAATTGCTCAAATCAACCTAGTTTAGATTGTTCAAATTAATTAAAATTGTGAACTTTTAACAAAATTCTTAAAATATAGTACATAATTTTGCATAGGATGATGAATTAAAACAAGCAGAAAACCAAAGTATATATTCAGAAGTTTTGCAAAGAATTACCCAAAATTATGATGTATAATGAGATTCAATTGGTTTATTATATATAAAATTTAGGTCGAATTATATAGGTAGTTCTTACATTTTGTTATTTGTATCATTTTGGTTCTTATAATTTTAATTAGTTTAATTTTAATATTTAATTTTAGATTTTTCTTTAATTTGATCAAACTGATGACAACGTTGTTAGAATTTTTGATGGAAAATAATTACTGAGTTTGTTGAGGTAAGTCATTGAATTGAAAATAAAGTAAAAAATTTAGAATTAAAATTGAACTAATTAAAATTACAGATATCAAAATAATATAAATGTCAAAATACAGAGATTAATAATGTAATTTTTCATAAAATTTAGTATCACATATTAATAGTTTGAATAAAACTTTTTAGTATGTGGTTGATAACAAGGTATAATTAAATACACAACTAAGTAGAAGTCATAAATGTAAAATGACTAAAATAAGTGCAATCATTTGATGAGCACTATCATTTAATAAATTTTTTTTGTCCCCTTTATATTGAGTCACAATAGACATATTGTGATGTGAACACACCTACCAACCAAACATTAATTTTATTTTTAAAGTTAGGTGCCCCAATGTTGAATATTTCCCAAAGCAGCTTATCATTGTAGGACCTTTACTATGTTACGTTACGTGTATATGTACCTTTCAGGGAAGACATTTTCACAGGGACTGTTACTTTCAATTGCAAATATGGACAATAAAAAAAAAAAATTGTAAATATGGGATAAATTATATTGACTTTTTTAAAAGTTTGAAAAATATATATAAATAATAGTGGAAATTAGAAAAAATATAAAATAAAAAAATTATAGGTTTGACTCTTGTAATAAAATAAATTATGATTTTTTTATTTTGTTAATTTAAACATTAATGTTTTGATTTATTTTCAATTTAAACTATCTACTTATTTTCTTTAAATAAACACGATGGAAAAAAAAAATGTATTTTTGTTGGAAAATATCATTTTTTGTTTATTTTAATGCCTAAAATATTTTTTCCTTCATTTTTCTTAACAAAAATATATAAATAATCAAAATTTAAAATAAATTAAAATATTAAAATTTGAATTGATAAAATTAAAAACTTAAGATTTGTTTTGTTACAGTCAAACCCTAAGTTAATTTTTTTGGTGGTAATTTCTTCTAAATAATAATATCGACATCTTCTTCAACAACCATAAGTTTAACTGAAGTAATGAAATTACATTTTTATCCTTAATTACTTTGTTGTTAAACTTTCATTAATGTGAAATGATAAAATTAGCTGCTCCAATTTTAACAATCTTATCCTTGTCTAGAACAGACCATTTGGTTGATTAAGGCCGACTTGTGGGTAAAGTGTTACTCAATTTTAAATCTTAAAAGAATATTTTATCGATTTGTTAATGAATGTCTTAAGCACAATGCTTAAAAAGGTTGAAATAATTGCACATTTTTTCAAATAAAAGTGTATATAATACAAAATTTTCAAATTATTTAAATCTTTATTAATCAATGCCTTCGGACATTCCTTAATAATACCCTAATTTTATTAAAAATATAAAATTATCCATAATTTTCAAGCTTTTTTGAAAGGACAATATAATTTACCCTTAATAATTATTTAACCGAAAGTCTAATCACTCACAATTTTTGTGTATGGGTGTACAGGGATTGGTTCGATTTCAAAGTAAGGGGTAGTTTGGGATGATCTAAATAAGTGTACTTTTTCACTTTTTATGAAATATGGGTTGGGTTTGAAGTGATGTGTTAGAGAGGTAATGTGACTTAAATAAGATAGTGACTTTTTAACTTTTTGTCTCTTTTAGATCATGCCAAACAAAGCCTAAATCAAGAATCGAACTGGTTTCTATAGTTTCAGAAAAATTGAAACCGTAACTGAACCATTAAACCTGTGGAACTAGATCAAAATTGGACTATAGAAACTGATTTGGTTCGGTTCAATTTTTCGTTTTAAGAAATTTTATATAACAATAAATATAGGCCTATTTTGGGTAGATGGTTAAAAGTCACTTTTTGGCTTTTAACCTATTTAGATCACATCGCCTCTTTATTTTTTTACACGTTTTTTTAAAAAAAATAAAAATAAAAAAACTAACTTTTCAAAATAACCCATAATATATAATTTATGTTAGTAAATAAACTAACAATAGTTTGATTAAATTTGTTAAAATTTATCAATTTCACAATGAAGATGAAGACTGACATTCAAATCTTATGCGAAACTTTTTATATTTTAAATTGTACACATAAAAATATATAAAAAAAATAGACAAATATGTCATGGTTCGATTCATAATCGTAACTAAAAGTCTTGAAATTGGGAATTAGATCAATTTGAATGGTTTCATCATTTTTCAAAATCATAATCGAAGTTAATAAAAACAAAATCAAATGGACAATTTGTACTGATTTACCAGTTCTATCGATTTTTTTAAACACCCCTATTTTTGTCTAGAAATCTACCAAAAAAGGAATTTTGGGATTGAGATTAATGTTTGTTGTATTGAAATAAAAACACAAAAACGTGTAGAAAGTATAACGTGCGGTGAAAATTCATATTTAATGTTGATACAGTATATTTTTGGGGGACTTACGTGTAGGTCTTAATAAGTAAACTTATTGTCCAATAGGTTCTATGTTAATTAATGAAATTTTTCATTAAATACTATTAAAAAACGTCACTAATTGTTAGTTTTCAACAATAATATGAAAAATTTGTCACAAAAACCGTAACTAATTATAAATTTTAGCGACAGTTTAAAAAAATCGTCACCAAAAAGTGTCACTAATTCACAACTTTTAGCGACAATTTAAAAAATTTGTCACAGAAAAACGTCACTAATTGTAAGTTTTAGCGACAATTCATAAAAATTATGACAAAAAAGTCATTATTTGTTAATTTTTGCGACATATGCAAAAAAATCGTCACAAAAAAAAAATATTTGTAGCAACGATTTTATCAAAACTTATTTTCAATAAAACTTGATGGGAATTAAGTTTAATTATTAGGACCTATTAGTAGTTTACTCTATACTTTTTTCTTTTTTCTCTTTTTTTTTAATTATTTAAATTATGTGCATATAACACTAGTGGTTGAGAATTTTAACGAATATATATTGCGTGATTCATGCTGAGATTATGTTTGACATGCTCCCCAAGAAGTCAATTTTTTATTTTTTATATTTAGTGACATTTTTTTAAAATTATGTTAATGTTTTTTTATTTTTCCAACCCGTCTTTTGTAGAAGAATTTAAAAAGTTAAAAAAAAAATCAAAAATAAACTAACAAGGCAACGGTTGTTTTTTTTTTTTCTTTCTAGATTTTTCTCCAAAATTTTATGTTTTTTAAAATTTTCTGATTTGTTTAATCAAATAGTTAATTTTTTTAAAAAAAATTTAGTAAAATAAAGAGAAAGTATCACACATCATTGAGGTTCTAAAAAAAATTACAAATCAATGAGAAATTTTATAAATATTAATAATTTAAGTTATAAATTTTTTCTAGGTTTTTTTTTTTTGGATTAAAATTTCATTGGAGTGTAATTAAAAATAAAAATAAAAACAGCACAAACAAACCAATCTCAACCACGTATTCCTGTTTACATCCGAAAGGTACAATCCAGAAGGGTTGAGAGAACAGAATCGTTACGCGTGGAATGAAGAAGAAATCAGACGGCACAATGTCAACGTGGCCAGATCATAGTTTAGCTGGATACAGCCCATAGGTTGTGACGTGGCACAATGGAGACGTGAAATTGAGGATCAATAATGTAGGTTTACAGCTAGAGTATATATATATATATTAATTAATTTAATGTATAAAATTGACATAAAAATTAAGAAAATTTATTATTTTAAATATTCAGAATTTAATATTTGTAACAAAATAAAAGGTGAGTATTTAATTTTGTCAATTCAAACCATAAACATTTGAGTTATTTTCAATATAAACCATTACTCTATTTTGTTGACTAAAACCGATGAAAAATTATATTTTAGTTATTAATGTAGATATACATAAAATGTATAAAATATTTTTTTTTGATTTTAATGATTCAAATATTATTTTTCTGTTGATTTTACTTAATGAAAATATACAGATTATTTAAATTAACAAAAAATTAAAAATTTAGAATTTAAATTCATAAAACAAAAAATAAAAAATAAAAAAAATTATTTTATTATAAGGGTCAAACCATGATTTTTTTTTTTAAGAAAATAAGTAACTCTTATCATTTAATTTTAACAAGTTCATGTTTAGCATGTATGCTGCATTAACAATTTTTTCATACCACTGGTATTGTATTGAAAATAATGTGCCGACACATAATGTGATACTTTAAATGTGGTATAAAAAATGATAAGGTACCATTACTCTTTTCTATACCATTAAGTTGATATACAATGAAAATGTGTTTTTTTAGTGGGCGAATGATTGTAAGATTTTTTTTTTGTTTTTCACTCTTATCAATATATATGCTATCTATTTTCTATAATTTGTAGTATATTCATATTAATGTTTCATAAAAAAATGCAAGTACATAATTTTTTTTTTATTGATGGAGTGGATTTCCCGAAATTTGTTTTGAACTTAGGTGGTGTTTGGGAAGCCAAACTTGGGATAAAATAGCCATGTCACGACAAAGGTGGCTTTTTTAGCCACATGGGGACAAAACCTTCACAAGTGCAGCCCAACAGCCAATGCCAAGGTCAATTTACGAAATTACCCCCACATGTTAATTTTGGGCATCACCATCAACTGCAGCACACAAAAATTAATTTAAAAAAAAATCTTTTCCCAAAACACACCTTTTCGTAAATTTAACAAAGAAAGTTGAAAAAAAAAATTTAATTTTTTTTTAGTTTTTTGTTAAAATATTTTATAAAAATAAATTCAAACTCTATTTATAAAAATATTTTTAAATATATTAATTTTTTTGTTATGTATTTGGTTATTTTTTTAGTGTAGAATTGTGAAAGTAATATGGAGTTTCGAGTTATGTGTTTGGTTATGAGTTTTAAAAATAATTTATTAATTGCGTTTTATTTTATGTGTTTGGTTACGATTTGAGTGTAGAGTTGTTTTTAAATTTAAAATATTAACATTTTAAATTATTTAAATTTTTTTGTTAAAATAATTTTTTGAATATTTATTTTAATTTTTTGCTTATTAAAATTTTTCGATTATTTACATTATTTAAATAATTAAAATTAAAATTAAAATTAAAATTAAAATTAAAATTAAAATTAAAATTAAATTATTTAAAATATACAGGACAATAAAATAAAACCTCACTTTTTATCATTTCATAGAAAATGAAATAAAAATTTAAATAAAAAACACATGAAAAACCCATTTGCAAAAAAAAAAAAAAAAAAAAAAAAAAAAAAAAAACTTGAAAAAAACATAAATTAAAAAAAAATAACGAGAAAAAACTTAAAAAATGAAAAAAAACCTAAATTTAAAAAAATAACGAAAAAAATACGCCTCATTCAAAAATATTTATAAAAAAAAAACATAAAAACATAAATTACCATTCGCGACGTAATTTAGAAATAAATAAAAAACATGAAAACTCATTTTTGAAAAATAAAAAAAGTTATTGTATACCAATAAAAATAAAAAATAAAAAAAAAACATAAATTAATGTGAGTGAATAAAAAAATGACAAAATAGTAAATTAAAAAAAAATAACGACAAAAATACGTCTCATTCAAAAACATTTAAAAAAAAAATATGAAAATATAAATTACCATTTGCCACGTAATTTACAAATAAATAAATAAATAAGTTATTGTATACCAATAAAAATAAAGAAGGCAAAAAACGTAAATTAAAGAACAAGAACTAATTAATGTATAAAAAAAAAAGACAAAAACATAAATTTTTTTTAAAAAAAAATTTAAGCAAAATACGCCAAATCCAAACCCAAAATAAAATAAAAAAAACAAAAAAAAAATGTACACAAAATACGCCAAATCCAAACCCAAAATAAAAAAATAAAAAAAATTTAAAAGCAAAATACGCCAAATCCGAATCCAAAATTAAAAAAAATAAAAATAGAAGCAAAATACACCAAATCCAAACCCAAAATAAAAAAATAAAAAAATAAAAAAATTTTAAGCAAAATACGCCAAATTCAAACCGAAAATAAAAAAAAAAAATTAAATAAAAAACATTTAAGCAAAATTTGCCAAATCCAAACCCAAAATAAAAAAATAAAAAAAACCAAAAAGGGCAAATTGGTAATTTAACAGGAAGACACATCACCAAAAAGCCAAAAAGCTAAAAAGTCCTTCCCAAACCAGACTTTTTAGCCCCAGGCTAAAATAGTTAAAAAAAATCAAAAAACTAAAAAGCCAACCCACTTCCCAAACGGAGGCATAGATAACTTTAGTTATTTTTGAGATTTGAACAAGGAAATGGCTTGTCTCTAGTTGAATCTTGAACTGGATCAAAAAGTTGTGATTTAATGTCTCAAATTTTGTGGCATATGCAAAATGGGCTAAGAAAAAAAAGAAGAAAAAAGGATTGTCTCCAGTTGTGGATTTAATAGGACCAAGCAATGGCTTTTGAACATATATGTAAGTGACCATTTTTTATTATTATTTTGTAACATTGTTAATTATTTTAAGTGAATAATTTTTATATGCAGATAGAGTATATTTATGTGGTACTTTCTGACTTCTACTGTTATTATTGGTGGAAAGTAGTGGAATATGAGATATATTGTTAGGTATTTGAAAAACAGTAAGAGGCATATATATTTGTCATTGATAGAAGAATAGTATTACTTGATACTCTATTGATATACAAAATCTTTTTATTCTAAACTAATTGTAGTGAGGTCATATATTTTTGTAATATTCATATATGAACATTTAATTATTTCTACTTTTTTTTTTATGGAAATTTTAACATTGAATATTTGACAAAGATAAATGTGATCCAAAATATTATAAAAAATCTATATTTAAAAAAATATTAACTTAATTTTTTTGGCAAACCAATAAGTTTAAACAGCCAAAAACACGCCCACGGTCCAATAATAAGTAAAAGCGTCACGCCATAGAAACAATGCATTACATAACGTATAACATTCTTTTTTTTGGACAAATTACATATACCCCTCGAGATTTAGGATTGGTTTGGCATACACTATATAATTCATCTTTTAATCTTTTTATCTTTTTTCCATCACATCACCTCTCTACTTTTCTGCACATCTTTTCGTAAAAAGACAAAAAGTGCACTTTTTTAGGACACCGATATTCCTGAGGTTTGAGAAATTACAGATACCCCCCCTAAAGGTTATATTTGCATAACAAATTAGGAGAAAAATTGTTATGAAAATATGGTTGCGTTTGGTTGTGTTTTGTAAATGTGATTTGAGAGTATGAATTGTATTTTGAGTTTGTGTGTTGTAGAATTATGATTTGAGTGTAGAAAATTTGTTTGGTAAAGAGTTTTGAAAATAGTTTTGGAAAAGAGGTTTGATTTGAATGGGAAATTGTTGATGTGACATTTGATATGTGATACAAAAATTTACAACTCATAACTAAACATACAATTCAAAATTATTTTAAAGCACATAAAAAATTTAAAAATTTTCAGAAAATATTTTTCCCAATTATATAAGTCAATTGCAAAAAAAAATAAAAATAAAAATAAAAAATCTGTACAGCAGAGGACATCCGGGTGAATATCCTTAAGGACGTCCGGGTGGTAGTCCATAGGGACGACCGGGTGGTAGTCTCCGTTTGCAAAATTTTCACCAAACAATGACTGATGCACAAGCTGATGCACAGAGCTCTCTGCAGAGCTCGTGAAAATTAATTTCAAACGCATAACCAAACATCATACTAAAAAACACGCGTAGAAAATTGATTACAAATCACAACCAAATAGAGCCTAAATCTCAGGGGACAATTTGTTATGAAAATATAAACCTCAAGGAGGTATCTGTAATTTCCAAAACCTCAAGGTAATATCTGTAATTTAACTAAATCTCAAGAAAGGTATATGTAATTTGCCCTTCTTTTTTTTTCATTACATTAAAAAATAATAATAATAAAGAAATAAATAAAGCCCTAACGTAGAACAACGTCACGAAGTAGAAGAGCCAATGGGCCAAATACTGGACACGTGTCTGTTACGGCAAGCAAGCTTTTCTGGACGTTCTAAAAAGGAAAATGGTTTCTTCTTTCTTCATTTTTTTTAAAAACATTTACTACAATATATGACAATAATATTGTTGTAAAAATAAAATGTATTTTTATAGTTTTTTATTTGAAACGGATAGATATAGTCAAATAGAGTAACATATTGATAAAGTTTTTACTTGTTTATCTTTACCTAAAATGAGTTTTAAATAAGTTGAACTTTTAATAGACTGAGATCTCATTTGTTAATTATACATTTTAGTTAAAAAATTAAAAAGTCTCACATCACGCTTTTTAATTTTTTGTACATGTTTTCGTAAAAAGTCAAAAAGTTACTAAAATAACATATTCCTAAACGAGGCCTGATTTTTATGTTTTTTAAGATGAATAAAGCTTGGTAGTTCGAAATTTTCGAAGCTTAACTGGTCCGAATTTCAAAACGACATCGTTTTGAATTTTTTTCCCTCTCTTTTCTCTCTCAAACAAGGAGAAGAGGGAAGAAGGAAGAGAGAAACAGGAAGAGAGAGAAAAGGGAAGAGGGAAAAGAGGAACAAGGAAGAGAGGGAAGAGGAAGGAAGAGAGAAGAAAGATCCACTCACCGGCGTCGTCGCCATCACCGTTGCAATGGTCCTCTGTGTATATACACACATAGATCTGTCTCTGCTCTATCTCTTTCATCTCCTCTCGTTTGTTGTTGTGGGTTTGTTTTCAGATTTGGTTTTGATTTTGATTTTGATTTTAGATTTTGATTTTGATTTTGATTTTTTGATTTAAATTTTGATTTTGATTTAGATTTTGATTTGATTTGTTCAAAGAAAAGAGCAGAGCAAATGAGGAAAGAAGAGCAGAGCAGATGGGGAGGAAGAAGAAAAGAACAAAAAAAAAAAAAAAGGTGCCAAAACGACATCTTTTGGCATCTCGAGCCATTTGAGCCACAATAAATTTGAGCTACCTAGCGAGACTGTTTTAAGATATTGTTTAGGAACAGATTATTTTAGTAATTTTTTAGTTTTTTACGAAAAGACGTACAGAAAAATAAAGAGAATGTTGTGACAACTTATAGTGATTTTTTGACGTTTTGACTAAAATTGAAAGTTGCCAAATGAGACCTAAGTATAGATAAGAGTTATTTGGTGTAACGTATTTAAATTGTTATAGTTTTTTTGTTTTTGTTTTTTTTGTTATTTTGAAAATCTACGTCAATTGATTTTAAAAATTGAGTGGTACATTTGATTCTTACTTTTAAATTATTAATTTTTAATAAATTGTATTAAATAAAATTATAATATAATTAAATTAAATAATAAATTATTCAAATTTAGTTTATATAATGAGCTAGTCTCAAATTACTTTTAACAAATTCAACACGGAAAAAATTCGAGTATTACTTCCTCATTTTGAAAAAGTTTTTGAAAGGATGTGAAGGAAGGTCATGCATAAACGTGTGGGTGGGTGGGTGAGAAGGCAATGATTGACAAGGTGGGATCACAAAAGTAAAAGGAAATCATCAAAAGTAGACTCCTACCCCTGTATGAGGTATGTTCTTCAATTGATTTGATTATATATATTTTTTACTAGTCTTCTCTACTGTTTATTACATGTCACCGTTCAACTTTGTATTATAAATGTATATATGTCTAGCTGAGGACTATTGTATATGTCCAATGTAAAAAAAGATTGTGAAAAATGTTTGTGGATTTACAATTTTATTTTTAAAAAATAGTACGTTTTATTATTATTTTTGAATTATTAAATTTTAATTTATAATAAATTGTATCAAATAAAATTATAAATTAATCGAACTGAATAATAAATTATTTAAATTTAATTTATATAATAAACTAATCTTAAATTACCTTTTAACAAATTCAACCCGAGTAAAACTGGAGTATTTATTACTTTCTCATTTTAAAAAGGTTTTTAAAAGGATGTGAAGAAAGGTCATGCATAGACGTGTGTGGGTGGGTGAGACATAAAAGAAGGCAATGATTAATAAGGTGGGATACCAAAAGCAAAAGGAAATCATCAAAAGTAGTACGTTTAATCACATGGTTTAATCATCGTTGATTATGTATATATTTTTTACTTGTCTTTTCTGCTGTCCATTACATGTCACCTCTAATTTTGTACTATAAATATATATATGTCCAGCTAAGGACTATTGTGCATGTGTATGGTGTAAAAAAAGACATGTGAAAAATGTTTGTGAATCTACAATTTTATTTTATTTTTTTAAAAAAATGGTGGAGTTGGGAACAAAGGTTGTTAACCTTATGGCATTGATCTTAAGGATTTGTTTGGTGGCTCTGATTGTTTTGATTGTGGTGTCATTGTGGCAGTTATATTAAATCATACATTTATTCTATTTGGCTTAGCTCACAAGATATATAGTTAATTATGAGCAATGATAATGATAACTTTACTTGCATTGTTGAGTCGAGTGAAAAAACTATATCAATTTTATAATTAAATTCTGTTCATTTTATTTGCCTTTTTTTTTTAATATAAAAAATTACTATTTTTCAATAATAATGAAGAATTTTGTTGGTGAGTGCGGAGATGATACTGAAATTTTAAATGATTTTACACTCTTTATGAAATTGTGTCATAAAGAATTTATTTTTAGAACAATCCTTAACAAGATCCAATACTTAATAAATCCATAGCAATAAAAATTACACAGTGCAACAAAGTTGTCACAAAAAGTTTCTCAAGTTGAGCCCAGTCTCATCACTTTGAAGCACATACACATATGGATTTTTTGGATTTTCAATAGGGTCAAGAGGTTAGATCGTGGGATAAAGAGTGAACCCATACAATTTAAGTTCAATTTCACTTGACTCCGTTCGGGAACAAGTTATCTTACAAAAAAAAAAAAAGTTGCAAAAATTAGAGAGAATGTGACCTTAGAGTAATTCAAAATGTACTTTGCAAGAAGTGTCGAATGTGACCTTTTTGATTTTTTACGAAAAAATATATAGAAAAATAGAGATAGTGACGTGACAATTTATAATGACGTTTTAACTTTTTAACCAAAATGCATAGTTGACAAATGAGGTCACTCCGGAAGAATTTTGTTCTAAATGGGCCTACTTAATCAATATGGGGGAACCTTGGGCAAGCCTACTTGTGTTTCACCCAATTTGAGTTCTAGGCCCAAATTGGGAAAGAGAGACTTTTCTTTGTTGTTGGTCCCTATTGGGTGGGACCCAATCTTAATAGTGGTCCAATGTTGCAAACACTTGTTCGGTGCTGAAGGTCCAGCCCACTACTGTGATTGGCCCACAGCAGGGTAGCTAATTCTCTCAATCATATTTCAAAATTTTTTACCGGTAGGATATACTGATTCACCCTTATTAAGTAATTTGAAAACAAATGATGATTTATTTTGTACGTGTTGCAATTTTTCATTAATTGAGGTATAAAATAAATAACATGACATAATACTCTGAAAGTTTTTGCAATTTTTCATTAATTGAGGTATAAAATAAATAATATCACATAATATTCTGAAAGTTTTTTTTGTTTAAATGGCAGGAATCATGTGAAAGAATTTAAATTCTCATTATTTCAATGTTTAGAATAAAAGATAATATGAATGTAATTGCTCATTACATATCACATTCTCAAATTGAGCGCAAAATTGTTTATTACATTCGTCTAGTAATCTCACTTTCTTATTTGAGAAGAAGGAAAAAAAAAAAAAAAAAAAAAACGTAATTACTTACAATTATTTTCAACCCTACAAAGTATGTGATCGAAAAATATATACAATATTTATTTATTTATTTTAATAAACAATATCAATACTATAAAAATACACTACTAATCAACTTATTTTTTGCTACTCTCATAATATTTTATCAAAAATAAAACTCATAAAATAAATGGCGAATTACACTAATAATTCCTATAGTTTTTGTGTCGCTTTGGTCCCTGAATTTTCAATTGTGATACATTTGATCCTGAATTTTGAATTTGTTGGACAATCTTCACTGTATTACGAATAAATTATGTTTGTGTACTTAACAACAAACAGAAGAAATAAAGAAAATAAGAGAGATTGTTTGATTATAAAAATCAAACCAGTAAAGAAAATAAAATAAAACAATAAATTCTTATTTTGTTACAAAAACAAAATTAGAATCTAATAAAAATAAATAAATAAAACAGAAAATAAATTTAATACTAACCTTATGTATTTATTGAACAAAATTCTGATCAAGTCCAGTGTTTAACACTGTGTTCTTAAGACAGATTCGTCCTCTCCACGGTATTTTCAGATTGTGGACGTCTATCTCCCAGGATAAAATGATTAACTGCGAATAATAGCAGCGCTACAAATTATTCGCACGATGAACACACTTTGTATTTACACTCTTTCTCACAGAAAATTAAATGCAACAAAATGCAGAGAGAGCATGCATAATTTGGGACAAAAAATTGAGTGAAAAACCAAATAAGAGACTGCCTATATATATAGGAAAATGGTGGCTATTTGGTTGGAATCTAACAAGTACGGTACCTGTTCGGTTTAAATTAAACAGATACAAATCTCTTTGAATTTAAATTAAAACAGGCAAGGGTTTTTGGAACTGAAACAGTTCAGACAGATTTGATATATGTACAGAAAGGTGCAAATTTTCCACCAAAATTTGAATTTAAACGGTCAGATTTTATTTTACCAAAAAATAAAATAAAATTCAAATATTTTTTGCCTAAAAAGATAAGTATTGGGTCGGACAAGCCTAACCCAACCTCACACCACGCGCCTGTGCCTAAGTCCAGCCTGCCCGACCAACTGACCGGACGGACGGCGGCGACGGTGCGCGCGTGTGTTTATTTTTAGGTCCAATGGGTCTAGTCCAATTTGCCCATAACTTCTCATTTCTACAAACTTGAGGTGCCTCTTGGGGCCCTCCCCAAGTTATAAACCTATGCCTTATAAACCCACAAAAGATTGCCCACCAAACCAAATGTGGGACAAGCCTTAAACCAAGCCTTAAGGAATTTTCACAAAAAACTCCATTTCCATGGAACTCACTTTGGCTTTAATTTTCTATTCACCCGATAATGGTTTTGAGTAATCAAATATACTATATGAATCACAACACGGCATAGAACGCGTTATCACTTAGACCTGCCAACTTTGGCGCATGGGTCCCACGTAAAAAATAGACCAAAGTTGAGAAAAAATCTATTTTTTTTTCAAAACTTCCAAAACCTATTTCGAACAATCCTCCACATGAATGGAATTTGATGACAACGGAAATGCAACAACATGTAGAATTTATCGAAAGAGTATAAATCAAAAATATCTTGCATCAGGATAGGTAGCTTTCGTTCTTAAACCTTCCTTAGTGATAACCTATCGGACTTACTAGCTAACTAATGGATGCGATGCCTTGAATTGTTCAGCCATTTGTGTAAACCAAGACAATAAATTTCACACAAAATATCTTTTGACACATCGTGGTTCTCACGGTTGTGTTCATTTTGGCCTTGAACGCTCCTAGTTGTTCATGAGTGTTTTTAGAGAATTTAGTCTCTTCATTCTTATAGAACCTGCCCCAGATCGACACTCATATAGGTGATTCTTATTATGAGTATCTCCTTTATACTCGTCTTGATTTTTATGCCTAAATCAAGATATAAGTAATCATTAAAAGCAAAGCTTATCTTTAAAACCCCACATACAAAACATGTTGCAGATATCACTCTCACCATAGGAATGGGTAGGGAATTTTAATCCCTTGGTGATTTCTGACGAGCCACACATAACTTAGTTGTCTCTTTGAACTTAGTTTTTGGGATCTCCAATCATTTAAGTAGGGTTACTATTGTGATGACTCTTATGTAATAGGCTTTAATCTCATCCCCTCTGATGAACTATACACTTGCTCTTTAATCAAATATTTTATTAACGGATCCACAATATTTTCTTTAGATTTTATATAATCTATTGAGATTATTCCATTTGAGAGCAATTGCCTTACAGGATTAAGTCGACGATGAATATATCGTGACTTACCATTATACATATGATTCTGTGCCTGCCTATTGCAGATTGACTATGACAATCAATGCAAATGGCTGGCACAGGTTTTGGCCATATTGGAATGTCTTCTAAGAAGTGACGAAGCCATTCTACTTCTTCTCCTGCTTTTGTCTAAAGCAATGAACTCAGATTCCATTGTGGATCATGCGATGCATGTTTGTTTCGTGGATTTCTGTCATGACCAAAACCCGCCCCTATGGGTTTAGCATCGCAACCGGCCAGTAATCCGAGATTACCGAAGGCCTGCTTAACAGTAATGACAGTAATACAGAGTAAAGGGGCTGGCGGAAGCCAAGTAGTAAATAAAAGATGTCCAATGAGCTGTGAAAACCTGAATGCAAAAAGACTTTATGCACAAGTCACATTGATAAACAAAATATATATACATACGTCATATACACATGACATCCGGGTTAGGGACCAAGTCCCTTCAACATAACTGTACAGTCAAGTCTAAAACACTTATTACAAAACAGAGACAGAAGGGTGAAACTAAGACACCCCGAAACAGCCTTAGCTTGAACAGACTTGGGACCTCGAAGTGAGGCACAAAGGTTGGCTTGACAAAACGGGAGCTTAACTCGACGCTCCTAGCTTCGGTCCGGTGCCTGAACACCTACATATAAATATAAACAGTGAGCTAAAGCCCAGTGAATAACAAATGCGTAAAAGGGTTAAGAATGAATGTCCTTTCAGTAATTAAAACAGTCATTTACATCAGTAAATCAGTTATTTGATCAGTGGCTCATTTTCTATGCCATAACAGTTATTTAGAAACCATAGTAGTCATATGTAGTACATCCAATAGCAAAACAGTATAGTGGTCTTAAAAGACCGAACAGTCAGTTGATGGCCATCAATCAGTAAATAGTAGTGGTCCCAATATTGGAACTGACAGAGATCTCTGTAACAGTAGCAGTAACAGTAACAGTAACAGTAAGTCGCTAAGGATGCCACAGATACAGTTTACAAATAGGACAAACATTCATTCAGTAAACGATGTCATTTCAGAAAGCAGTACAGTTGATCATTCAGAAAATAATCATAATTGAACATATCTTTACAACATTGTTACTCACAGAGCACTAGGCTATAGGCAAGCTAATGAGCGTCCTCGGATGCCAACCCTACAGTTGCAGAACGCACACACACTAAATTACACACTTGGGATTAATGACTTAGCCCCTTAACTTGACTTGGTGTGGTTCTATAACATTATCCTCATTAAGATGCCTTAAACATGGCCTAGGAATGCCTAGGATGGAATGAGGATGCAAAAATTATACTTTAAAACACTTTTCAAAATTTGCTGAAAACAGGGCTCTCGCTCGAGCGTGGCTTTCCTCGCTCGAGTGAGCTTACCAAAACAGAGGGATCGCTCAAGCGCAGACTTCTTCGCTCGAGCGGTCTGTAAAAATGCAAAAGTACTAGATGTTGAAAATCTCTGCTCGATGCTCGCTCGAGCGTGAGACACAGCTCCTCGCTCGAGCGTAGGTCTCGTCGCTTGAGCGTGCGTCTGCGTGCACAAAAACCTGAGAGCTTGCAATCTACGCTCGAGCCAGCATTCTTTCGCTCGAGCAGAGCTTTGAACAAAAGGATGGTCGCTCGAGCGTGAAAACCAAAATCTGGAATTTCCAGATTTGCCTTCAAAGCTCAAACCAAGCATTCAACACATCAAAACTCAATCCTTTGGGCCCATTTTCTGGAAAACACTTGAAAACCTATACTATAACATATTTTGAAGATCGATTTTGTAAAATCAAGCCCAAAGGAGAGACAATTGAACACAACTTCAAGAAAACTTTCATGAATTATGTAAGAACATAACATGCATGAGTTCTCATGAACTCTAATACTCTAACACATGATCAAATGCAAGATTGAGCTCAAGACATGATGAATTCATGGACTAAAACCAAAATATGAACTTGCATGTAAGAATTTTCAAGAAGACAACCTCAAAATTTAAGAATATGTACATGCATGCACACAATGCCTCATAATTCAACACTTTGAGCTAAAACTTGACTCTAATCTCCAATATTACCATGAACCATGCAAGATACAACTTAGATTCATGATTGAGAGGATGAATTCCCTACCTTAGGTCTTGAATTTCAAGTATGGAAGTCTAATTTTGCAATCTTATTCTACTCCTCTAAATTTTTCAAGCTAATCCTTGTTGAAACCAAACTTCTCCTACCTCCCTCTCTTTCACGGTTTTGGACAAGAAAAAGGATGAAGAAAAGATGCAAAACTAAGCTCTAAACAATGTTTTCAACAAAGTGGCCCACTACAATGGCAATTTGGTAGTAAATTCAAACTATTGTAATTTAGCATTATTTAATCTAATTTAATCATTCCAAATTGAATTTTAATTAAACCTACCATAAAATCACATAAATCCTAATTAGCATATAACACTGATCAGTTTTAGATTCAGTCGCCGATAAGGCCTTCAATTTGCAATTCGAAATTAAAACATGAACAAATCATTTAATGACAGACAGATAGCAATGCAATCAAAGTAACATGTTCATACAATCAGTTCAGAATTTCTGCTTAATCAATTACTTATCATGCTCAATCATAGTTTAGCACTAATCAGAGGTGAGGGTTGTCACAGTCTTCCCTCCTTAAAAAGAGTTTGGTCCTCCAAATTTGAATTACCTTCATTCTGGAAGAACACTGGATTCAGGGGGAACAATTCAGGATATCTTTTCATCATATCGTCTTCCCTTTCCCAAGTGGCATAAACGCCACCATGGTTTTGCCAGTCCACTTTCACCAACGGAATTTCTTTATTTCACAACTTCTTGATTCGTCGGTTTACAATCTGAATAGGCCGTTCTTCGTAAGTGTAGTCATCACTTAGCACTACACGGGTAGGCTCAATAGACATGAAAGGGATCCCGAAGATAATCCCTCAACATTGAAATGTGGAAGACATTATGCATATGCTCCATTTCAGGAGGAAGCGCTACTTGATACGCCACCGAATTAATCTTTTCAATGATTTCATACGGCTCAACATATCTTGGTGCTAGCTTGCCCTTAGCTCCAAAACGAGTCTGCCCTTTCATTGGTATCACTTTAACAAAACACATGATCACCAACTTCATATTCCCTGTCTCACCTTCAGACATCCGCATAACTTTTCTGTCGGCTTTGTGTGGTTTTCAATCTTTGTTGAATCAGTTTCACTTTTTCTGTGGTGTCATGTACAATCTCGGGCCCAAGCAAAAGCCCATCTCTAACTTCTGCCCAGCAAATAGGAGATCGGCATTTTCTACCATATAAAGCCTCGAAAGGCGCCATACCAATGCTCGAGTGAAAACTGTTGTTGTAGGCGAATTCAGCTAAAGGTAAATGGCTTTCCCAATTTCCTTGGAAATCAAGAACACATATACGCAGTAAGTCTTCCAGAGTCTGAATGGTTCTTTCTGACTGGCCATCGGTCTGAGGATGGGATGCACTACTCAGTCTTAGTTCGGTACCCAATGCTGTCTATAGACTTTGCCAGAATCTCGATGTAAACTTCGAGTCCCTATCAAAAACAATAGACACAGGCACTCTATGCAATCTAACAATCTCATCAATATAAATTGTAGCCAATTTGTCCGTATTATACATTGTTTTGACAGGTAAGAAGTGAGCAGATTTAGTCAATCGATCAACAATAACCCAAATTGAGTCCATACCTTTACTGGAGCGAGGTAATCCGACAATGAAGTCCATAGTGATATGCTCCCATTTCTACTCCGGTATGGGTAAGGGCTGAAGTAAGCCTGCGGGTCGTTGATGTTTAGCTTTAACTTGTTGGCAATGTAGGCATTTCGACACAAAGTCAGCAATTTCTTTCTTCATTCCTGGCCACTAGAAATTAAGTTTCAGGTCTTGGTACATTTTTGTGTTTCCTGGATGGATGGAAAGTTTTGAATTATGGCCTTCCTGCAAAATTCGTCTTTTCAGTTCAGAATCATTCGGTACACACAACCTTCCCTGAAACTTCAATACATTGTTTTCAAATTTAAAATTCGGCCTCGGTTTAGATTCTTGTTCATCAATGATCTTTCTCAGAAAGTCATATTGGTGTTGTTTCTCTTTAATCTCTTCAATAAGTGCCGGTTGAGCAGAAATAGTAGCCAATGTTCCACCTTGTTTATGCAAAACAATCTCAACTTCGAATTTTTCAAGGTCACATAGTAATTCTTTCTGTCTGGTGAGTAAACAGGCCAAATTCGCAATTGATTTCCGACTCAATGCATCGGCAACGGTGTTAGCTTTCCCCGGATGGTACAAAATTTGCAAGTCATAGTCTTTTATCAGTTCTAACCATCTCCGTTGCCTCATGTTAACTCTTTCTGTGCAAAGAAGTTCAAACTCTTGTGATCGGTGTACACCTCACATGTTGCCCCATATAGGTAGTGGCGCCAAATTTTCAAAGCAAATACCACTGCGGCGAGTTCCAAGTCATGAGTCGAGTAATTCTTTTCATGTGGTCTCAATTGTCGGGAAGCATACACAATAACTTTACCATTCTGCATTAATACACATCCCAAACCCTTATAAGAAGTATCACTAAAAATAGTAAATCCATCCGTACCTGAGGATAGGGTAAGAATCGGTGCAGTCACCAATCGAGTCTTTAGTTCTTGAAAAGCTGATTCTCTCTGGTCGGTCCAGTCAAATGATATCCCCTTTTGAGTCAATTGAGTCAATGGTAAAGCAATTTTGGAGAAGACCTGGGCACCTTGCAACTGGTCAAACAAATCATCAATACGAGGTAATGGATATTTGTTTTTCACTGTTACCTTGTTCAATTCACGGTAGTCAATACAAAGTCTCAGTGAGCCGTCTTTCTTTTTCACAAATAAAACTGGTGCGCCCCACGGCGAAGTACTGGGCCTGATGAACTTCTTATCTAACAATTCTTGCAGTTGAATTTTCAGTTCCTTTAATTCAGTGGGGGCCATTTTGTACGGAGCTTTGGAAACTGGCTGTGTACCCGGTAACACTTCAACAGTGAACTCTATCTCCCTATCAATCAAATCCCCTGGCAGATCATCTAGAAAAACATCTGAGAATTCTCTGACTATAGGAATACTGTCCACATTAGCTTTAGTATCAGCAGGTACAGTCAATATGCAACATAAATACCCTTTGCACCCCTTTTAAAACAATTTAAAAGCTTTCATGGACGAAATCAGATATGGGGGAGGTACTACACCAACTCCGTTAAACACAAATTCAGGTAAACTAGGTGGACGGAAAACAACTTGTTTCGTCACACAGTCTATGGTGGCATGATATTTTGTTAACCAGTTAATTCCCAAAATTACATCAAAATGATCGATATTCAAGGGTAGTAAATCAATATACAAATGTACATCCCCAAAAACAATCTCACATGCAGGATACACATAAGCACAAGTCATGGATCCCCCAGCAGGTGAAGATACAGCTAACAAATAGTTCATGGGTTCCAGTGGTCTATTTAATTTTTGAGAAAAAGCATGCGAGACAAACGAATGTGTAGACCCCGAATCAATCAGAATATAAGTATTTTGAGCACAGATTGAGAGTATACCTGACACAACTGTCTCGGTATTCTGCATATCTCCTGGTACAAGTGCAAACACCCGGCCTTGTCTCAAAAGCTCTTTTCCAGTAGCTTTGGGATTGGGTTTTGGTGTAATAGTTGATGCTGCGGCGCTAACTGTAGCCTTATTATTGCCTTGGGAAGTGGAAGGGCAATCTTTGACCATATGGCCCACCTTGCCACACCTGTAACAAGCACCAGAAATTTTATAAAAAACCCGTTATGCCTTTTGCCACATTCGGAGCAGGGTGGTATGGAACCACTTCCCTGACTAGAACTGCTCGTTGACCCTGTATTTTGCTTCTTGTTCGATGAATTGTTCCGGCCTTTCTTAAACTTAAAACCCCGTCTCTTACCGCGCCACTCAGTCGATGGTGTTTCAGTCTGTTTTAATGTTTCAATATTTGACTCAGCTATTATTGCTCGATCAAGAACGTCCACATATTTAAGCAGTTTCAAGACATTGATTCGATCAAGTATTTCTACATTGAGCCCGCCTTTAAACTTCCTGGCCTTTTTATAATCAGTGTCCACCTTGTGTGGTGCATATCGGGCAAGTTCAGTGAACTTAGATTCATATTCTGCTAGGGACATGGTACCTTGTTTCAACTGTTCAAATTCAGTCACTTTGCGATCCCTGACACACTGAGGGAAGTATTTTTCAAAGAAGGCTTCCTTAAACTGAGCCCAAGTCATAGCATTGTTGGTGTCACGAACGAGCATCCACCACCGTTTGGCCTCTTTTTGTAAAGTGAAGGTAGCCAGTAACACCTTGTGTGCTTCAGAACACGGAAACACTTCAAATAATTTTTCAGTTTCTAGAATGCTTCAGCCTTTAGTGGTTCAAGGCCTCCTTGGAATGATGGTGGTTTCATTTTGCTGAACTTCTGTGTCAAAGCAATTATATCATCATTAACATTTGGTTCTGGCTGTACCAGAGGAGGTGGGGGCTGTTGGTTCTGTTGTTGCCTTAGGGCTTCAGTCAACAATTCAACTGTTCTTTCTAACCTTGCCATTCTTGCCTCAGATGATTCGGTCTCATCGGCATTTCTTGCATTCTCCATTTCACTATAGGCAATACGGTAATAATAAACATAGGAAGTTGCTGACTTAAGCACATTAGCACATATATTCATATCATGGCCACATACACTTTTTCATGCTCATGCAATGCCCTAATTACTTTTCTAGGATATCCTATAGCTCATTTGGACACATGTGTGCGGTATAACTCGTGCTTTGAAATCGCTCTGATACCACTCTATCACGACCCAAACCCGCCCCTATGGGTTTAGCATTGCAACCGGCTAGTAATCCAAGATTACCGAAGGCCTGCTTAACAGTAATGACAGTAATACAAAGTAAAGAGGCTGGTGGAAGCCAAATAGTAAATAAAAGATGTCCAATGAGCTGTGAAAACCTGAATGCAAAAAGACTTTATGCACAAGTCACATTAATAAACAAAATATATATACATACGTCATATATACATGACATCCGGGTTAGGGACCAAGTCCCTTCAATATAACTGTACAGTCAAGTCTAAAACACTTATTACAAAACAGAGATAGAAGGATGAAACTGAGACACCCCGAAACAGCCTTAGCTTGAACAGACTTGGGATCTCGAAGTGAGGCACAAAGGTTGGCTTGACAAAACGGGAGCTTAACTTGACGCTCCTAGCTTCGGTCCGGTGCCTGAACACCTACATATAAATATAAACAGTGAGCTAAAGCCCAGTGAATAACAAATGCGTAAAGGGGTTAAGAATGAATGTCCTTTCAGTAATTAAAACAGTCATTTACATCAGTAAATCAGTTATTTGATCAGTGGCTCATTTTCCATGCCATAACAGTTATTTAGAAACCATAGTAGTCATATGTAGTACATCCAATAGCAAAACAGTATAGTGGTCTTAAAAGACCGAACAGTCAGTTGATGGCCATCAATCAGTAAACAGTAGTGGTCCCAACATTGGAACTGACAGAGATCTCTGTAACAGTAGCAGTAACAGTAACAGTAAGTCGCTAAGGTTGCCACAGATACAGTTTACAAATAGGACAAATATTCATTCAGTAAACGATGTCATTTCAGAAAGCAGTACAGTTGATCATTCAGAAAATAATCATAATTGAACATATCTTTACAACATTGTTACTCACAGAGCACTAGGCTATAGGCAAGCTAATGAGCGTCATCGGATGCCAACCCTACAGTTGCAGAACGCACACACACTAAATTACACATGGGATTAATGACTTAGCCCCTTAACTTGACTTGGTGTGGTTCTATAACATTATCCTCATTAAGATGCCTTAAACATGGCCTAGGAATGCCTAGGATGGAATGAGGATGCAAAAATTACACTTTAAAACACTTTTCAAAATTTGCTGAAAACAGGGCTCTCGCTCGAGCGTGGCTTTCCTCGCTCGAGCGAGCTTACCAAAACAAAGGGGTCACTCGAGCGCAGACTTCCTCGCTCGAGCGGTCTGTAAAAATGCAAAAGTACTGGATGTTGAAAATCCCCGCTCGATGCTCGCTCGATGTTCGCTCGAGCGTGAGACACAGCTCCTCGCTCGAGCGTAGGTCTCGTCGCTTGAGCGTGTGTCTGCGTGCACAAAAACTTGAGAGCTTGCAATCTACGCTCAAGCCAGCATTCCTTCGCTCTAGCGGAGCTCTGAACAAAAGGATGGTCGCTCGAGCGTGGAAGCCAAAATCTGGAATTTTCAGATTTGCCTTCAAAGCTCAAACCAAGCATTCAACATATCAAAACTCAATCCTTTGGGCCCATTTTCTGGAAAACACTTGAAAACCCATACTACAACATATTTTGAAGATCAATTTTGTAAAATCAAGCCCAAAGGAGAGACAATTGAACACAACTTCAAGGAAACTTTCATGAATTATGTAAGAACATAACATGCATGAGTTCTCATGAACTCTAATGCTCTAACACATGATCAAATGCAAGATTGAGCTCAAGACATGATGAATTCATGGACTACAACCAAAATATGAACTTGCATGCAAGAATTTTCATGAAGACAACCTCAAAATTTAAGAATATGTACATGCATGCACACAATGTGTCACGACCCAAACCCGCCCCTGTAGGTTTAGCGCCGTGACCGGCCAGTAATCCGTGGATTACCAAAGGCCTCTGAATAGATTAGCAAATAATAAGGGGCTGCGGAAGCATTAATATGAAATAGACAAGGTCCAATGAGCTGTGATGACATATATGGGACAGAACATTTCAAAATTTATTTATCGATGTATGTAAGCATGCCAGTCAAGGACACCAATATTTACAAAATATTTACAGAAGTGAACTTCCCAAGATCTGACTTTACAAACAGTTACAGAGACTAGCATGGAAACAAAAACAACCATGGCATTAGACTTTGATTGGAACCTCCTCGGGAGACACAACGGTTGGCTGACAAAAACAGTACGAAAAGTCGTCAACTCTGGCCCTGGTCATGTGCCGGCTCACCTACATACATAATATAAACTGTAAGCGAAAGCCTAGTGAATAATAACAGAGTAAAGGGGTTTTATGAATGATGTCCATCACAAGTTAGAATCCAGTATTTAAATCAGAACATATTTAGATTTCAAAACAGATATAGATTTAGATACACACTCAAGTTCATATTCGGATTTTGCATAAGATAATACGTGGTACACCCATTAGCTATCAGATCAGATTGGTCCAGAGACCCACATACATAGTTGGTACCAACGACCATAAAGGTCCTATCTTGCGCGCAAGTAGCCATGGTATTGTTACCCCCAGGCAAGGGCCACGTGCAGATTGGCCGCAGTATTGTTACCCCTGGGCGAGGGCCACATGCAGATTGGCCGCGGTATTGTTACTCCCGGGCGAGGGCCACGTGAACTAAGGGTGCCACAAATACATTTCAGAAAATTAGACATTCATTCATCATTCGTAAGATAGCATTTCAGAAAACAGATTATACCATATCAGTCAGAAAATACTTAGGGTAAACATGACTTTACAGAGTTATTACTCACAGTTGGCCTTGCAACAGACAGATAGAGCAGATTGATCACACGACACGCGGCACGTGACCTACATAACACATAACGGGCACACACTTGAAACATACGTTCTAATTGCACAAAACTTATGTCGTTAGTTCTTAGTGTGTTTCTGACCTTAAATCCTCACTATAGAGTCTTAAACATGGCCTAGGAATGCCTAGGATGGAATGAGGATGCAAAGATGCACTTTAAGACACTTTTCAAAATTTTGCTGAAACAGGGGTCCCGCTCGAGCGGATATGCAGACAAAAGGGATCCGCTCGAGCGTGTATTTCTCCGTTCGAGCGGACTATAAACTATAGTAAAAGTACTAGATGCATGAAATTCACGCTCGATGGGCGCTCGATACCCGTTCGAGCGTGAGACACAAGTTCTCGGTTGAGCGTGCATTACCCCGCTCAAGCGGACTGTAAACATGTGAAAAGTATTGGATACACGCATTTCACGCTCCAGCGTTACTTTACATGCTCGAGCGGACTGCATGAACTCAGTGTGTACCCTCGAGCGTGGGGTTCCCCGCTCGAGCGTGAGTCCAAAATCTGGAATTTCCAGATTTGAACCTCAAGCTCAAAACTCAACTTTTAAAGCATCCATTTCGATCCTCTTGGGCTAATTTTCTGGAAAACTCTTGTAAACTCATAGTATAAGGTGTTTCAAAGATCAATTTATAAAATCAAAGCCCAAGGGTGAGTCAATTGAACACAGTTTCAAATAAAATTTCAAGAACAAAACTTAAATGTATCATGCAAGAATCTCCTTGAAACCAAACCCTCCAAAACATGATCAAATTAGACAATTGATGGACAATAAGATGCATGACCACAATGAGAGGGAAATTAACACATGCATGGAAGAAATCGTAGAATTCAAACCCAAAGCGTGGAAATTTATGCATGCATGCATGAATTAATCTGAAATTCACAATTGAAAGGGAAATCTCCTACCTTAAGTCTTGAATTCCAAGTCTAGGAGCTCAAATTTGCCAAGCCTCCTCAATTCTCTTAATTCCCCAAGCAAATCTCTAGATGAAACCAACTTTTCTCCTATCTCTAGCTCTCCATCTCCAACAGTTTTGGGCAAGGCAAAAGGCTAAAAATGGTGTTTTAATCAACTCTACACAATGTGTGAGAAAGTGGCCGACTCAACGGCAATTTCGTAATTAAAGCCAACTAATGGTTTACATTATTTAATCTAATTTAATCGTACCAAATCAACTTTTAATTAAACCTACCACAAAATCACATAAAATCTAGCTAGCATAAAACATTAATCAATTTCGGAATCGGGTGTCGATAAGGCTTCCAATTCGCAGTTTAAAGTCAAAGACATGAATAGGTCATTTTATGGCAAACAGATAGGAACACAAAAATAATGCAATACACTTGCAAATTAATCCCAAATCCTTCCTAAATTACTGTTAAGCATAATTAGTCACGAATTAGCATTAATCGGAGGTCGGGGTCATTACAGTCTTCCCCCCTTAAAAGAGTTTGGTCTTCCAAACTCAAATTACCTTCATTCGAAATCAACATTGGGTCCAACGGGAACAAATTCGGATATCTCTTCATCATGTCTTCCTCGGTTTCCCAAGTTGCGTAGGTTCCTCCGTGGTTTTGCCAATCAACTTTTACCAATGGTATTTCTTTATTTCTCAACCTTTTGATCCGGCGATTCACAATCTGGATAGGTCTTTCCTCGTAAGTGTAGTCATCTTTCAAAAGTACATGTGTTGGCTCAATGACGTGGAGTGGATCCCTCAAATATTCTCGAAGCATCGATATATGAAAGACGTTATGCATATGTTCCATCACTGGAGGTAAGGCCACCCGATACGATACCGGATTGAGCTTTTCAAGGACTTCATAAGGTCCAACATATTTTGGCGCCAATTTTCCCTTAACACCAAACCGAGTTTGACCCTTCATCGGGGTCACCTTTATGAACACATGGTCCCCAACTTCATATTTCCTATCTCTTTTTCGGACATCAGCATAGCTTTTCTGCCGACTCTGTGCAGTTTTCAGGCGTTGTTGGATCAGTTTCACTTTCTCGGTTGTTTCTTGCACAAGTTCCGGTCCCAACAAAGGTCTATCACCTACTTCAGCCCAACATATCGGAGAACGACATTTTCTTCCATACAAAGCTTCGTAAGGAGCCATTTCAATGCTTGAATGGTAACTGTTGTTGTATACAAATTCAGCTAATGGCAAGTAGGTCTCCCAATTTCCTTGGAAGTCTAGCACACACATTCTGAGCATATCCTCCAGAGTTTGGTTCGTTCGTTCAGTTTGGCCATCTGTCTGTGGGTGATAGGCACTGCTCAGTCTCAATTCAGTCCCCAAAGCCTGTTGCAAACTCTGCCAAAATCTCAATACAAACTTTGAGTCCCTATCAGACACAATAGATACTGGCACTCCGTGCAATCTCACAATTTCAGTCATATAGATATTGGCCAATTTATTAGCGTTATAGATAGTTTTGACAGGCAGAAAATGGGCAGACTTAGTTAAACGGTCAACTATAACCCAGATAGAGTCCATACTTCAAGAAGAACGAGGCAATCCCACAATGAAATCCATGGTAATGTGCTCCCATTTCCATTTCGGTATTGGGAGTGGTTGTAGCAAACCAGCGGGTCGTTGATGCTCAGCTTTAATCTGTTGGCAATGTAGACATCTAGCCACAAAGTCTGCAATACTCTTTTTCATTCCAGGCTACCAAAAATTCTGTTTCAAATTATGATACATCTTCGTGTTCCCTGGATGCATAGCAAATTTGCTACTGTGAGCTTCGGTCATAACATGTTTCCTCAAATCATAACAATCGGGCACACAAAGGCGGTTCTGAAATTTTAGCACGTCATTCTCAAACACAAATCCTGGCCTCGGTTTTGAATCAAATTCTTCCGTGATCTTTTTCAAGTATTCATCCTCGCACTGTTTCTGTTTGATCTCGTTAAGAATTGTAGGTTGAGCGGCAATAGCAGTTGATAACCCATCTCGTTCTAGGTCAGTCAACAATTCTTTTCGATTAGATAGCAAACATGACAGATTTGCACTGGATTTCCGGCTCAAGGCATCTGCTACGGTATTAGCCTTTCTTGGATGATACAAGATTTGCATATCATAATCCTTGATTAGTTCTAACCATCGTCTCTGTCTCATATTCAATTCCTTTTGGGTGAAGAAATATTTCAAACTTTTATGGTTTGTATACACCTCGCATGTTACCCCATACAAATAGTGACGCCATATTTTCAAAGCAAACACCACAGCCGCTAATTCAAGATCATGTGTTAGGTAATTCTTTTCATGAGGTCGAAGTTGTCTAGAAGCATAGGCAATCACCCTTCCATTTTGCATTAGTACACACCCCAAGCCTTTATAGGAAGCATCATTGTACATTTGAAACCCATCAGTACCATTAGGCAAAGTTAAGATTGGTGCAGTCACTAACCTGGTTTTCAATTCTTGGAAAGCTGCCTCTCTTTGTTCACTCCAGTCAAATGGCATATTTTTCTGAGTTAATTGAGTCAATGGCAGGGCAAGCTTGGAAAAGTCTTGCACAAACCTCCTGTAGTAACCCGCAAATCCCAGAAAACTTCGGACTTCTGTCACATTTGTCGGTCTAGGCCAATCCACGACAGCTTCAATTTTCTGAGGGTCAACAGAAACTCCATCCTTGTTGATTACATGCCCCAAAAATGCCACACTGTCAAGCCAGAATTCACACTTGGACAATTTAGCATACAATTTCTTTTCTCTCAAAATCTGCAAGGTGGTTCTCAGATGGTTCTCATGTTCTTCCCTGTCTTTAGAATAAATCAAAATGTCATCGATAAACACAACAATAAATTCATCCAGAAATGATTTAAACACCCTATTCATAAGGTCCATGAAAGTTGCAGGTGCATTGGTCATCCCAAACGGCATTACCAAAAATTCATAATGTCCATATCTAGTTCAGAATGCAGTTTTCTCTATGTCCTTAGCTCTAACTTTTAATTGATGATACCCGGACCTGAGGTCAATTTTGGAAAACACTTGGGCACCCTGAAGTTGATCAAACAAGTCATCTATTCGGGGTAGAGGGTATTTATTCTTGATAGTCACTTTATTCAGTTCTCGGTAGTCTATACACAATCTCAAAGTTCCATCATTCTTTTTGACAAACAAAACTGGAGCACCCCAAGGTGATGTACTTGGACGGATAAATTTCTTATCTAACAGTTCCTGAAGTTGGGTTTTCAATTCTTTCAATTCAGAGATAGACATTCTATAGGGAGTCTTGGAAATAGGTTGTGTCCCCGAAAATACTTCAACAGTGCATTCAATTTCTCTATCAACTAAGTCCCCAGGTAAGTCAGTCGGAAACACATTAGGAAATTCACAAACAACAGGGATTGTTTCTATAGTAGTACTGTTAGATGGTGCAGTCAGTATACAACACAGATAACCCCTACATCCTTTCCTAAGGAGTTTTACAGCTTTCATAGCCGAAATCAAATATGGGGGAGGAACTACCCCATTCCCACTAAAAGTAAATTCAGGCATACCCGGTGGTCTAAACACAACAGTTTTATTTGCACAGTCAATGGTAGCACAGTATTTAGTCAACCAATCCATCCCCAAAATACAATCAAAATGGCTAATGTCCAAGGGTAGTAAATCCACATATAACACCATATCACCAATCATAATATCACATGCCGGATAAACATGAGTACACATCATAGAATCCCCAGACGGTGTGGATACAGATAACACATATGTCATTTGTTTTAGTGGTCTAGTCAATTTTTGGGAGAAAGCATGCGATACAAAAGAATGTGTAGAACCAGAATCTATCAGTACACATGCATTTTGAGAACATATAGAAAGTGTACCTGACACCATAGTATAGGTGTTCCGTACGTCACCAGGCACTAAGGTGAACACTCTCCCTTGCCTTAATGTTTCATTGGTTGCATTCCCTCTAACATCGGCTCTTGCATTTGGTCTTGTTGCGGAAACAGACCTGGTGGAACTTGTCATAGGGCGGTTAACCTCGTTGGATCTCATCGGGCAATCTCTCACTATGTGGCCAGTCTTGCCACAGCGAAAACACGCACCTGATGTTCGATAACAGGCATCTTTGTGCTTCTTTCCGCAGTCGGGGCAGTTTAGAGTAAATCCGCTACTTTGGCTAGAGCTACTGGAGGATCCTGTATATTGCCTCTTCGAAACTGACCGGCCTTTCTTGAAACTGAATCTGGTCCTCTTTCCTCTCCATTCTGTTGTTGGTGTTGCTGGGGCTTTACTTTGTTTCATGGCGGCTATGGTAGCTTCCGCCATTAGGGATCTGTTTAAGACTTCCACATAAGTAGGTAATTTCAACACGCCCACCCGATCGAACACCTCCAAATCCAATCCACCTTCAAATTTTCGTCCTTTCTTGTAATCAGTATCCACCATATGTGGAGCAAACCATGCAGCTCGGTGAATTTGGCTTCATATTCTGCCACAGCCATTCTTCCCTGTTTGAGTTCTTGAAATTCAGACACTTTCCGATCCCTGAAACATTGGAGAAAGTACTTGTCGTAGAAGATAGCATTAAACTGTGCCCACGTCATATTTCCATTGCCATTTCGGATCAGTAACCACCACCTGCGGGCTTCATCTTTCAGAGTGTAGGTGGCTAGGAGGACTTTCTGGGTTTCAGAACAAGGAAATACCTCATACAATTTCTCTATTTCAAGCAACCACGTTTCAGCTTTCAAAGGTTCAATTCCACCATAGAACGTTGGCGGTTTCATTTTCATGAATTTCTGTGTCAAGTTGATGATGTCACTATTATCTGCCTTGGCTTGTGCTGGTGGAGACGGAGGGGGCAAATGTTGTTGTCTCTGTTGTTGTGTCAAAGTTTCAGTCAACGCTGCTAACATCTGTTCCATTTGGCCCATGCGAGCCTCTGAAGATTCACTTTCACCACTTCCTCTTGCATTCTCCATCATACTATACAGACATCAAATGATAATAAACACAGGCATAATCTTATTCGTTTCCTACAATTCATTTGATTCAAATTACGTTCAGTTTTCATCTTCAGTTACATTACCACACACTCACACATGCAGATGGAATGCCCCTAACTCTTACTAGGACATCCTAAGCTCATACGGACCTGTGTATGCTGTAGAACACGTGCTCTGATATCACTCTGTCACGACCCAAACCTGCCCCTGTAGGTTTAGCGCCATAACCGGCCAGTAATCCGTGGATTACCAAAGGCCTCTGAACAGATTAGCAAATAATAAGGGGCTGTGGAAGCATTAATACGAAATAGACAAGGTCCAATAAGCTGTGATGACGTACATGGGACATAACATTTCAAAATTTATTTATTGATGTATGTAAGCATGCCAGTCAAGGACACCAATATTTACAAAATATTTACAGAAGTGAACTTCCCAAGATCTGACTTTACAAACAGTTACAGAGACTAGTATGGAAACAAAAACAGCCATGGCATTAGACTTCGATCGGAACCTCCTCGGGAGGCACAACGGTTGGCTGACAAAAACAGTACGAAAGGCCGTCAACTCTGGCCCTGGTCATGTGCCGGCTCACCTACATACATAATATAAACTGTGAGTGAAAGCCCAGTGAATAATAACAGAGTAAAGGGGTTTTATGAATGATGTCCATCACAAGTTAGAATCCAGTATTTAAATCAGAACATATTTAGATTTCAAAACAGATATAGATTCAGATACACACTCAAGTTCATATTCGGATTTTGCATAAGATCATACGTGGCACACCCATTAGCTATCAGATCAGATTGGTCTAGAGACCCACATACATAGTTGGTACCAACGACCATAAAGGTCCATATCTTGCGCGCAAGTAGCTATGGTATTGTTACCTCCAGGCAAGGGCCACGTGCAGATTGGCCGCGGTATTGTTACCCCTAGGCGAGGGCCACATGCAGATTGGCCGCGGTATTGTTACCCCCGGGCGAGGGCCACGTGAACTAAGGGTGCCACAAATACATTTCAGAAAATTAGACATTCATTCATCATTCGTAAGATAGCATTTCAGAAAACAGATTATACCATATCAGTCAGAAAATACTTAGGGTAAACATGACTTTACAGAGTTATTACTCACAGTTGGCCTTGAAATATACAGACAGAGTAGATTGATCACACGACACGCGGCACGTGACCTACATAACACATAACGGGCACACACTTGAAACAAACGTTCTAATTGCACAAAACTTATGTCGTTAGTTCTTAGTGTGTTTCTGACCTTAAATCCTCACTATAGAGTCTTAAACATGGCCTAGGAATGCCTAAGATGGAATGAGGATGCAAAGATGTACTTTAAGACACTTTTCAAAATTTTGCTGAAACAGGGGTCCCACTCGAGCGTGGCTTTCTCCGCTCGAGCGGACATGCAGACAAAAGGGATCCGCTCGAGCGTGTATTCCTCCGCTCGAGCAGACTATAAACTACAGTAAAAGTACTGGATGCATGAAATTCACGCTCGATGGGCGCTCGATACCCGCTCGAGCGTGAGACACAAGTCCTCGGTCAAGCGTGCATTCCCCCGCTCGAGCGGACTGTAAACATGTGAAAAGTACTGGATACACGCATTTCACGCTCGAGCGTTACTTTACACGCTCGAGCGGACTGCATGAACTCAGTGTGTACCATCGAGCGTGGAGTTCCCCGCTCGAGCGTGAGTCCAAAATCTAGAATTCCCAGATTTGAACCTCAAGGTCAAAACTTAACTTTTAAAGCATCCATTTCGATCCTCTTGGGCTAATTTTCTGGAAAACTCTTGTAAACTCATAGTATAAGGTGTTTCAAAGATCAATTTATAAAATCAAAGCCCAAGGGTGAGTCAATTGAACACAATTTCAAATAAAATTTCAAGAACAAAACTTAAATGTATCATGCAAGAATCTCCTTGAAACCAAACCCTCCAAAACATGATCAAACTAGACAATTGATGGACAATAAGATGCATGACCACAATGAGAGTGAAATTAACACATGCATGGAAGAAATCTTAGAATTCAAACCCAAAGCATGGAAATTTATGCATGCATGCATGAATTAATCCTCAATTCAACATTTTAACCCCATTCTAGACTTAGATTACTAATGTCTCATGAACCATGCATGAATTAGTCTTAAATTCACAATTGAAAGGGAAATCTCCTACCTGAAGTCTTGAATTCCAAGTCTAGGAGCTCAAATTTGCCAAGCCTCTTCAATTCTCTTAATTCCCCAAGCAAATCTCTAGATGAAACCAAGTTTTCTCCTATCTCTAGCTCTCCCTCTCCCACGGTTTTGGGCAAGGCAAAAGGATGAAAATGGTGTTTTAATCAACTCTACATAATGTGTGAGAAAGTGGCCCACTCAACGGCAATTTCGTAATTAAAGCCAACTAATGGTTTACATTATTTAATCTAATTTAATCGTACCAAATCAACTTTTAATTAAACCTACCATAAAATCACCTAAAATCTAGCTAGCATAAAACATTAATCAATTTCGGAATCAGGCGCCGATAAGGCTTCCAATTCGCAGTTTAAAGTCAAAGACATGAATAGGTCATTTTATGGCAAACAGATAGGAACACAAAAATAATGTAATACACATGCAAATTAATCCCAAATCCTTCCTAAATTACTGTTAAGCATAATTAGTCATGAATTAGCATTAATCGGAGGTCGGGGTCATTACACAATGCCTCATAATTCAACACTTTGAGCTAAAACTTGACTCTAATCTCCAATATTACCATGAACCATGCAAGATACAACTTAGATTCATGATTGAGAGGATGAATTCCCTACCTTAGGTCTTGAATTTCAAGTATGGAAGTCTAATTTTGCAATCTTCTGTTACTCCTCTAAATTTTCCAAGCTAATCCTTGTTGAAACCAAACTTCTCCTACCTCCCTCTCTCTCACAGTTTTGGCCAAGAAAAAGGATAAAGAAAAGATGCAAAACTAAGCTCTAAACAATGTTTTCAACAAAGTGGCCCACTACAATGGCATTTTGGTAGTAAATTCAAACTATTGTAATTTAGCATTATTTAATCTAATTTAATCATTTCAAATTGAATTTTAATTAAACCTACAATAAAATCACATAAATCCTAATTAGCATATAACACTAATCAGTTTCAGATTCAGTCGCCGATAAGGCCTTCAATTTGCAATTCGAAATTAAAACATGAACTGATCATTTAATGACAGACAGATAGCAATGCAATCAAAGCAACATGTTCATACAATCAGTTCAGAATTTCAGCTTAATCAATTACTTATCATGCTCAATCACAGTTTAGCACTAATCAGAGGTGAGGGTCGTCACAATTTCCAAGAAACAGTAGCGCCTCCCAGAGTAAAGACATATACACTAGTAGATTTTGAATCTTTAGTATCCGATATCCAATTGGCATCACAATAACCTTCGAGTACTGTTGGATATCGAGTAAAGTTCAAACCATGATCACGGGTAAATCTTAGATATCTAAGAACCCAAATGATCGCTTTTCAATGGTCTTCTCCAAGGTTACTAGTGTACCTACTCAATTTACTGATAGTATAAGCTATATCAAGACGAGTGCAATTCATTAGGTACATTAGGCTTCCAATGATTTGGGAGTATTTTGGCTGAGACACCGCATCACCTTTATTTTTTGATAAATAAAGAATGATTTCTACAAGTGTTCTTACTACATTCATATCATCCTTGATATATTTACTAAGAATTTTCTCAATATAATGAGATTGAGATAATGCATATCCATAAGATGTTTTAGTAATTTTCATTCCTAATATTACATATGCGACTCCCATATCTTTCATATCAAATCTTCTATTCAGCATTTGCTTAGTTGATTTGATCATGTTTTGACTACTTCCAATGATAAACATGTCATCCACATAAAGACAAACTATGACATATCCTTCGTTAGTGTTTTTAACATAGACGCATTTGTTACATTCGTTTATCTTAAACTCGTTAGTACGCATAGCATGATCAAATTTTTCATGCTATTGCTTAGGTGCTTGTTTTAATCCATAAAGAGATTTTACAAGCCGGCAAACTTTCTTTTCTTGCCCTGGCACTACAACCCCTTCAGGTTGCTCCATATAGATCTCTTTATTTAGATCACCGTTTAAGAAAGCTGTCTTAATATCCATTTGATGTATTTCTAAATTATGCAACGCTGCTATAGCAATAAACATGCGGATGGATGTTATTCTTGTCATAGAAAAATATGTGTCAAAATAGTCCAAACCTTCTTTTTGTCTGTAACCTTTTACCACAAGTCTTACTTTATACTTGTCTATTGAACCATCTGCTTTCATTTTTCTCTTGAATATCCATTTATATCCAAGAGGTTTAGAACCGGGTGGAAGATCCACTAACTCCCAAGTATGATTTTGAATAATGGATTCAATTTCATTATTAACAGCCTCTTTCTACAAAGGTGCCTGAGGACCTATCATTACTTCCTTAAAGCTTTGAGGTTCATTTTCTAACAGGTATGTCAGAGAATTTGGACCAAACGATTTTGATGTTCTTGCTCTCTTATTTCGTCTTGGTTCATCATCAGTTAAATCCTGCTGGTCGAGACCATTACTAGTCTCTTGTGTTTGATTGTCATTAGTCTCTTGACTTTGTGTACAATCATAAGTTCTTTTCTGTAAACTTGATTTCTGTCATTTCTTCTAAGGAAAGACGTGTTCAAAAAATACAGCATTCCTTGACTCTATAATAGTGTTCACATTTATATAAGGTATTTTTGATTTATAATTCAGAAATCGATATGCACTACTATTCTGAGCATAACCAATAAACACACAATCCATTGTTTTTGGTCCTATCTTTGTCTTTTTTGGAACAGGAACTTCAACTTTTGCCAAACACCCCCACATTTTAAAGTATTTATAGGAAGGTGGTCGACCTTTCCATAATTCATAAGGAGTGCTGTTGGTTTTCTTGTGGGGTATTCTTTTAAGAACAAAATTAGCAGACAATATTGCTTCCCCCCACAAGTTCTGCGGTAAGCCTGAACTTAGTAACATGGCATTCATCATTTCTTTAAGAGTTCTATTCTTTCTTTCAGCAATTTCATTTTGCTGTGGAGAATAAGGTGCTGTAGTTTGGTGAATAATGCCATGTTGTGCGCAAAATTCATTTAATGGTGCATTATATTCACTACCCTTATCACTTCTAACCATTTTAATGGTTTTACTAAGTTGATTTTTAATTTCAGTTTTGTAGAGTTTAAACATTTCCAAGAGTTCATCTTTACTTCTAAGTAAATATACATAACAATATCTTGTGCAATCATTGATAGATGTTATGAAATACTTTTTGTCTCCTCTAGTTTGAACAAATTTAAGATCACATACATTAGTATGAATTAATTTTAGAGGTTCTATTTTTCTTTCAACCGATTTAAATGGAGCCTTAGTTAGTTTTGGTTCTACACAAATCTCACATTTGTGATTATGATCAATTTCAAACTTTGGTATATAATCCAAACCAATTAATCTACGCAAAGCATCAAAACTTACATATCCTAATCTACCATGCCATAAATTTGACTCAAGAATATAAGCAAAATATGTGTTATTCTTATTAATAGCAGGTTTTGGTACAACCGTCATTACATTCAACTTGAAGAGACCATCACTCATGTATTCCTTACCAACATATATACCACTCTTTGTTAATTCAAATTTATCAAACTTAAATACAAGCCTAAAATCATTTTTACTTAACAAAGAACCAGAAATTAAATTCTTTCGGATGTCTGGTACATGCAGTACGTTATTGAGGGTTAGTTCCTTCCCCGATGTCATCTTCAAGATTACTTTCCCTTGTCTAGCCACAGCAGAAGTAGATGAATTTCCCATGAATAGTTGCTCACCATTTGCAGGCTCATTATAAGTAATGAACATCTTCTTGTCTACGCAAATGTGTCGAGTTGTCCCAGTGTCAACCTACCATTCTTTGGGATTTCCAATCAAATTAGCCTCAGACACCACAATAGAGAGATTGATGTCATTTATCCCGTCAGAGAAATAATCAAGTTCTATCACATTGGCTTGATTGGTAGTCTTTTTCCGCGATCCTTCTTAGGGCGGCGGCAATCAGAGGCTCGATGTCCGATCTTGCCACAGTTATAGTATTTACCTTTGAACTTTTTATTGCCATTGTTGCCGCCTTGTTTAGGACCATCTCCAGCAAACTTCCTCTTTTTGTTATGTGGTTTGGGCACATGTTCAACCACATTAGCCTTGGACACAATGGGATTTTTATCATTCCTCTTTCAGCCTTACGGTTATCTTCCTCAATTCTTAGTCTTATAATCAATTCATCCATGGTCATCTCCTTACATTTATGTTTTAAAGAATTTTTAAAATCTTTTCAAGCCGGTGGTAACTTTTCCACTAAAGCAACGGCTTGGAAAGATTCGCTAAGAGACATACCTTTAAAATGAATATCATGCATAATTAATTGTAGACTTTGAACTTGAGAAATTATCGTATGGGAGTCTATCATAACGAAGTCTAGAAATTTACCAACAACAAATTTCTTTGTGCTGACATCCTCTGTCTTGTATTTTTTCTCCAAAAAATCCCACAATTATTTTACTGTTTTTAGAGGGCTGTAAACATTATACAGTTTGTTATCAAGGCCATTGAGGATGTAGTTTCTGCACAGAAAATCAGAATGTTTCCAAGCGTCTACAACAGCAACAACTTGCCGATAGCCTATTCACGGAGAAACCAGGCAAGATTCAGAGTTGTAAGATAAAACAGTATTTTCTGCTGCCATCTCTTAAACTCAGAGCCATTAAATTTTTTCGATTTTTCTCCATGATTTATCGAAACTTGAATATGGTTCTGAATAGGGATCGGAGTCGTTGTAACGATCGGATTTGGATTACTACTTTCAACAACCATAATATCTGTTTACAAAAATCAGAAAAAACCAAAACACAAGTTACTAAAACCAGAAAATAAATCATAACACAAAATAATTTTATTTTTCTTGTTACTAAAACTAGAAAAATAAGATACCACAATAATTTTCTGTATCACAAATTAATATCCTGAAATTGTTAATGACACCAGTATATTACTACTAGTTATCAAAGAAAATAAACAGTATATTACTATTATTTGTCAAACATTATATTACTACTATTTGTATTTTTCAACCAGAATATCACTTTGTAAAAAGCACAGAAAATAAATACAATGAAGACACCAAAAAATAATTTGTCTAAAGATTGTTGGACAATCTTCACTGTATTACGAATAAATTATGTTTGTGTACTTAACAACAAATAGAAGAAATAAATAAAAGGAGAGAGATTGTTTGATTACAAAAATTAAACCAGTAAAGAAAATAAAACTAAACAATAGATTCTTATTTTGTTACAAAAACAAAATTAGAATCTGATAAAAATAAATAAATAAAACAGAAAATAAATTTAATACTAACCTTATGTATTTATTGAACAAAGTTCTAATCAAGTCTAGTGTTTAACACTGTGTCCTTAAGACAGATTTGTCCTCTTCACGGTACTTTCAGATTGTGAAAGTCTATTTCCCAGGATAAAATGATCAAATGCGAATAATAGCAGCACTATAAATTATTCGCACAATGAACACACTTTGTGTTTACATTCTTTTTTACAGAAAATTAAATGCAGCAAAATGCAGAGAGAGCAGACAGAATTTGGGACAAAAAATTGAGTGAAAAACGAAATAAGGGACAACCTATATATATAGGAAAATGGTGGTTGTTTGGTTTGAATCCAACAGGTATGGTACTTGTTCGGTTTAAATTAAACAGATACAAATCTGTTTGAATTTAAATTAAAACAAGTAAGGGTTTTTTGAACTGAAACTGTTCGGATAGATTTGATATCTGTACAGAAAGGTGCAAATTTTCCAACCAAAATTTGAATTTAAACGGTAAGATTTTATTTTATCAAAAAATAAAATAAAATATAAATGTTTTTGGCCAAAAAAAATAAGTATTGGGTCGGACAAGCCTAACCCAACCTCACACCACGCACCCGTGCCCAAGCCTAGCCTGCCTGACCTACAAAACAGACGATGGCGGTAGCAGCACGCGCGTGTGTGTTTATTTTTGGGTCCAATGTCTACAAACTGGGGGTGCCCCTTGGGGCTCTCCCCAAGTTACAAACTCATACCTTGTAAACCCACAAAAGTTTGCCCATCAAACCAATGTGGGACAAGCCTTAAACCAAACCTTAAGGAATTTCCACCAAAAACTCCATTTTCATGGAGCTCACTCTGGTTTCAATTTTCCATTCACCCGATAATAGTTTTGAGCAACCAAATATACTACGTGAATTATAACGCGGCATAGAACGCGTTACCACTTAGACCCGCCAACTTTGGCGCATGGGTCCCACCTAAAGAATAGACCAAAATTGAGAAAAAAATCTATTTTTTTCAAAACTTCCAAAACCTATTTCTAACAGAATCTTATTCTAAATAAAGACAATTGAAGACATTGTTACTCCATTTTAAGGGCAAAGTCATTAATTTGATAAAATATAAACTAGTTTGACAAAAATAAATGTCAAAAAATTGTTTTTTAATTTTTAAAAATTATTTATACTCACCAAAGATAAAATTATATAAAAATGATAAATCTTTTAAATTTTTATTTTTGTACCAAATTAATTTTTAGTAAGTGTTTGGGTGATGATCATGTAATGAGTGGTTGTTTTTGTTGATATTTTTTGATGGTTATCATATAATAGATGGTTGCATTTGTTTTTAATAGATATTTTTTGATGGTCATGTAATGAATGATTATTAGACTATTAATATATAGGCTTCGTTTGGGAAGAGAGGTTGGGTTGGGTTTGGGGCTATTTTAGTTACAAAAAGACGAAATAGGTTTTTTAACTCAATAAGATAAAACATTACATTCAACCTTTAATCATTACATTATTTCTCTCACAAAAAGTGAAAAAAAATAAAAAAGCCATTTCCAAACGAGACTTTTTAGCCTTAGGTTAAAATAGTCAAAAAGCTAAAAAGTCAACACACTTTCCAAACGAACCCATAATCAATATGTTTGTACAAAATGTCTTTAGTTTTGAAGTTTTTGATTTAATGGATTAATTTAATAATGATATCAAAATTGTGGTCATATTTAACAACTTTGCCATCAATGATGTGTTTTAGTTTGACATCAATGATGTGTTTTAATTTTCTTTTCAGCAATTTAATTTTTAGTTTTTAGAAAAAATTTCTGCAAATAGATTATAAAAATCAAATTAAACAAAATTTTATAACAAAAAAAGTTTTAACATTATTCATTAAAAAAAAAAAAAGTCATTATATTTCAAACAACATATAAGTTAACTAACACAAAATAAGTTGTATGACGACTTTGCCATTCAAAATGAGTAACAATGTCTTCAATTGTTTTTATTTAGAACGAGATTCAAAATTTAAAATTAAATTTAAATATATCATAATTAAAAGGTCAGGGATCAAAATTATACAAATCTCAAATTATAAAGACGATTAGTGTAATTTGTCTTAAATAAAAAAACTTTTTTGTCATCATTTTTACTATTTTTTTTAATTTATAAATCGAACGTGAGAATACATATTCTTTTTATTTTATGGTATTAGTGTATTTTTTATTTATTTATTTTTTTTGTTACAGGAAAATCCTCCCTACCCTCTCGCAGGTCCAAGGTAGTGCCCTTACAGAAATCACCAGGGTGTCCTGTTAGCCGTTCCGAGCGAGGAGACTATAACCTGGGAACTTGTCCCGACCTCCCAAGACAATCTCCGCTTAAGTTAGGACTCGTACAGCGGGGGAGCATTGAACACACACCAAGTGCTGATTAGACAACTTGAGGTCCAACCTCCTAACCAACTGTGCTTCGCCTAGAAGATTGGCCCAGGAGAGAGGGGAATTGAACCTGTGACCTTGGGGCTTAAACCCCAAGCCTTAACCATAATGTCACCCACCCCTGGGTTATTAGTGTATTTATTATCCCTTCGTAACCGTTGTCAGGTTTATTTATGACCGTTGGGCCTTAAAGTTGTACAACTGATTAAAAAAGTGATCGCCAAAAAGTGATACTGGCAGCCTAGCAGGGTACTATTGCATAAATTGAAGGGAGCAGCTTCCTTCTGTCTTAAATCGGATTGAAAGATGTTGTTAGGTCCGCGGGGTTCATTATGATTCTGTTTTGATAATTCGAATTGTTCAATATGTAAAACTCGTCGAGTACTATATGTTTATAAAAAAATTACGTTAATCGGATATCGATAACTATCTCATCGAATTAGTTTTCTGTCAATTATTAATTTGTTCACTGTCTATTTTTTTATACAAAACTAATTTGATCATATAGCTGTAGATATCCGATTAACGTGATTATTGACAGCCATATAGTACTTGACGAGTTTTACATATTGTACGGTTGAATTATCGAAATAAGACCCATGATTAATCTCCATAGACCCAATAACACCCTCAAATCCAATCTAGGACCAGAGGGAAGCTACTCCCTAAATTGAAAGTCATGTGCATGTCGTAGCGAAAATTAGAAAAAAAAGGTAAACTTTTTGATTATTTTTAAAATAAAAATAAAAATAAAGAGATAATGTGATTTAAATAAATTAATAAGATGACTTTTTTCTTATGAGATTTTTGGTGAAACCCCCTTTTTTGGACCTTTTTTTAAGATAAAGGACAACTCAATAAATTCTCCTTCAAAAAGCACATGAGTAAGAGAAGCCCAGCTCAATAAGGACATTCTATAATTTTTTTTTTTTTTGTGTGTGACCATATTGCCCTCATATATATATATATATATCATATATTTAAACAATCTCAGCTCATGCATACACCGATCTTGAAGACGATCTACAAAGTGAAGATGATCTGCGAAATCCATGAAGACGATCTCAAAGTCTGAAGATCTCATCGTCCATGATCTCACCCTTGGTCAACAATACACAATCTCGCCATCCAAGATCAACACTCTCAATTAAATGAGAGATTACGTTACAAAGCTATATAAATCTGTTGTTCTTTTTGATTTGTTTTTGTTGATTTGCCGAGTTCAATCAGGTGTGTGCTCTATTTTTGTTTGATATGATGAAAGTAAAATTTTACTTTGATTTGTGCTCTGTTTTTGTTTGACAGAATAAGAGTAAAATTTTACTTTGGTTTGTGCTCTGTTTTTGTTTGACAGAATGAGAGTAAAATTTTACTCTGATATGTGCTCTGTTTTTGTTTGATAAAATGAGAGTCAAATTTTACTCTGGTATTATCTGTTATATTTTCTTAACATGCAAGTAAAATTTTACTTTATTTCAGTGTAAAATTTTACTGTATTTCAGAGTAAAATTTACTCTGAATTGAAAGTAAAATTTTATTGTATTGTTGAATGTTTGTCTATGCAATTCCTGATTTGTTTTCTGGTAAAATTTACTCTAAATTTTCAGATTAAAATTTACTCTAAATCTTCAAGTAAAATTTTATTTTATTTTATTTCAGAGTAAAATTTTATTGTATTTTAGAGTAAAATTTACTTTGAATCTTAAATTTTTTTTTACTGGGTTGTTGAATGTTTGTCTATGCATAAGAGAATAAACTTTATTTTTTATTAACCAGAGTAAAATTTTACTGTTGCGAAAACAGAGTACATATTAGATAAATGAATTATAGTCGAATTTTACTTTAGATCTATGAACAAACAAACAAACAAAAAAAACTCTCGATTTTTTATTGTAATATATCAATTTATCATTTTTTTTGACATATATGTAGTCATTTTATCTCAAATATGAAATTATTGATCTCAAACATGAGTTCATAGGCATCAAATCTGAGATGGTGATGGATTTCAATGGACGATTTCAAGATTTCGATTTTGTGAGATGGATAAAAAATGGAGATCAAAAGGGTTTAGGGCTTAGAAAGAGAGAAAATAAAGGGAAGAGAGAGGATACCAGTAATGTAGAGATAAAAAAGAAGAGAAATGGTTCAGTGAGGGTTTTGGATTATATGGAAGGACATTTCAGCCTTTTCATCATATTTTTTATTTGGGGGACTTTTGAAATTATTATTTTATTTGGTGAGCTTCACACAAAAAAGCCCCCATAGAATGGGCTTTTCACCAAAAATCATTTTTCTTAATTGTCAAAATAAGCCACAAAACACTCCAAACATGGCAAGTTTGGAAAGTCACAAAAATAATTAAAAGGTTAACAAAAAAAATTATAAATCAAATAAGTATTTTGTACCTTTTTTTTTTTGTAAAAAATAAAAAAATTATTCTAAATATATGAATAATTTTTTTCATCTTATATTTTAATTAAAAAGTTAAAAAATTATTAAAAATAATATATTCTCAAATCAAAACTTGATTAAAAAAGTAAAGTGGTGATAAAAAGTGATAGGGACGAAAAATTATTTAGTGTTCATGACGTGTCACGTGACAATACTTTTCACTAATTACAAATTTTCATGTTTCCTCATGTTCCCTTATATTCTTTAAGGGAAATTTACCCATAAATCCCATATCTTAGTCTTATGATTCAATTGATCCCATTTCTTTTCTAATGATTTGTTCAGTCCTATTGTGTGTGAAAGGACCTAATTGCCATTAATGTGCTTATGAATGTATGAGATACACACAGGGTAACCATAGCATAAACCGCACTACGATCACATGCAAGTCCCAATAAAAAATTACAAAAAAAAAAAAAAAACCTCCAAAGTTGTATCAACTTGATTAAAAAATAAAAAATGGAAAAGATTCTAAAAGTTCTATTTGGTAGAAATTTAAGGCTTTGGCAAGTGATTTTGGGGCTAAAATAGTCACAAAAAATAAAATAGGTTATTTTAGTCACAATAAACAAAATATCACATCTAACCCATAATTATTACACTCTTCTCTCACAAAAAAAGTCAAAAAAGTTAAAAAGCCCTTCCCAAACCAAGTTTTTTAGCCCAGGCTAAAAAAGCTAAAAAGCCAACCCACTTCCCAAACGGAGGCTTATAGTTACTTTTTTTATTTTTATGAAAAAATAAAAAAATAATATAATAATTTATATTGAAGTGATGACAAAAAGCGACAGTGACACAAGTAATTTATGCATAAATTTATGTAATAAAAATTTATATTATTATTATTTTAAAATTATTTTTTTTACACTCAGTACTTGTTTCGCATAGTCTATAAAAAATTAAAAGTCAAGAAATTTAAAAAGTTAAAAAGTTATTACTATTAAAAAAAAGAAAAGAAAAAAGAGTAAAAAAAAAGGGAGTACAAGCTAAAGTTATTCTCTCTAGTACAAGTTCACGTGTGGCTCGTGGGATACTTTTCATATATCTTATGAAAAAATTAGATATATATATTTATTGAATTGGAGAATACTATTGGGATGGTGGAGGCCTATCACGGGTCTCGTTTCGATAATTCGAACCGTTCAATATGTAGAACTCGTTGAGTACTATATGGTTGTAAAAAATCACGTTGATTGAATATCGATAATTATGTGATTAAATCAGATTTTTGTTAGCTATTTATTTTTCACCTTTCATTTTTTTCATACAAAATTGATTTGATCACATAGCTATCGATATCCGATTAACGTGATTTGGTACAAATATATAGTACTCGACGAGTTCTACATATTCAACGGTTCCGATTATCAAAACGGGATCCGTGGTGGGCCCCACGAACCTAACAGTACCATAAAGGACTAGAGGGAAGCCTCATCCTATATATATATATATATATATATCTTTTGAATGCGACATCTTATTTTAAAGCAATCTGTACTGCACCATCCAACCGTCACTGTTAGTAGCATAGGGCATAGGAGTAATATAATAATTTTGTTATTTTATACAATATTTTAATACATATTTTTTCATAAAAAATCAAAAAATTAAGCCAAATAATTATCTTTTTTCCTCTACTTTTTTATCTAAAAAAATAAAAAAAAACACACTTATATAATTCATCCCAAACCACCTCCCAATTTTTTTAAAATTCCCCTAAACAGAACTAGGGTCACATGCAAGTCCAAATTAAAAAAAAAAAAAAAAAAAAAAAAAAAAAAAAAACTCTAAAAACTCGCACAAACACACACGCGCTCTCTCTCTCTCTCTCTCTCTCTCTCTACTCTCTCACAGTCACAATTTCAACACATAGTGATAAGGGAGTGATGGTTAAGATAGCATCATCATCTATGGGGAAGTTGGGCATTCATGAGTTGTGTGTCCTAATAATAATAACAAGCTTTGCAAGTATTGCCATCTCCACCACCACTGAGTCCGTGAAACCCACAAAGAAATCGGCTTTGTTCGTGTTCGGAGACTCGCTATTCGATCCAGGAAACAACCAGTACATCAATGGAAGCAAACCAGGTGCTTCCAGTTATTACCCATATGGGCAAACCTTCTTCAATCATCCCACTGGTCGACTCAGCGATGGTCGTATTGTCCCTGATTTCATCGGTACATGATCTATCCATATAATCATTACCTTTTCATTCTTTTTTGTTTTTAAGGATAAATTACAGTTTGCACCCTGCATTTTGCATCAAATTTCATTTTCATTCCTACACTTCACTCCTGGTCAATTGTTAACGTCCCTGTTACTTATTTTTTAAGTTTTTAACAAAATTTAGTTAGTTATGTGATAAGTATGCGATTACGAAATGAAAGAAGATAAAAAATTATCTCCATTTTTCACTAACATATACTTTGCTCAACGTGGTAAGTATGTAAACATGTAAGAGTTATATAATATAATATATAAGAAAATAAAGCTTTTAAAATAATAAAAAAAAAAAATTAGAGAAATCAAAGAGAAAGTAGGAAGAATAGATGGAGGTGTGTTATTATAGAAAACATAGTTTCGTGATTCAAATTTCTGCAAAATCCTACTTCATCTCCTTAGTCGTTCATAATCTGTGTTTTATTTTAGCTAAATATAGTCATAATTTAATGTAAAATTTGGGACAAAATGTTTATAGGGAGGAAATGGGAGTGATTTTCCTCCTTTACTTTCATTTTGTAATCGTTTACTTATTACACGTCCTTCAACCCTCAAATCGTACAATCGGTGAAACAGTGAACATGTTTCCGCCTCCCTCTATTGCGGGATTGCCCCGGCAAGGTTGCTTTGACTCATTGTACAATCCTTACACATTAAATTGTGACAATCAACTCCTTACACACCCTGGTCTCCCTTAGCAATAGTTTTGCTTCTGATGTTCTACCTTAATGATGGGGGAGATAGCCGAATTTGGATCTTCTATTAAAAGCTTATATAGTGAAATAACCAAAAAAAAAAAAGGACATTGTCACCTAACTAAAAATGTAAGGAGTTGATTGTTACAATTTAATGTGTAAGGATCAAAGTAAAATTTGATGTAAAATACAGGAGTGCAAAATATTATTTATTGTTTTTTATAATTAATATTTAACATTTTATTTGTGAAATGTAATTTACAATTGTTATTGTTATTTATTTATACTTCTCACTTTTTCGTGTTTCACTAATTTGCTTATGATAAGGTGTTACGAATTCCTAACTTTTTTTCTTCTAAAATAATAAATAAATAAAAATTGGATGCAGCACTGTTTGCAAAGCTGCCTATGTTGACACCATACCTGCAACCTGGTGGTGAGCATGATTTTACAGCCGGGACCAACTTTGCATCAGCCGGTGCTTGTGCTCTTGATGCACCTCATCCTCAAATGGCAGCCGTATGTATCACTTTTTTTTTTTATAACGTATTTTATTTTATATATATAATAAAAAAATTTCAAACCCTGCCCTACCTAAACAAAACAGTCAAATGCATAAATTTTTGTAGCAACAAATTTGTTCTTAAAAAAATATAGGGTAAATTACAAATATCTCATGAAATTTTCTTAATATACGAATTGCCACTTGTGATTCTAAAAATTATAAATATTTCTTGTCAGAATTTGTCAAATTTTCATTCAACAGAGTTAACAGGAAAAAAAAAAAATTCCTAACTACTCTTTATATAATAATAAAATTAATTGATTCAATGATTGATTAATGAAAGAGGTCATTTGTTATGTGATTAGCAATTTGAAGGAGCATGATGTAATAAGTATTCTAGACAAATCTCAAAAAGTGTATTCATAATTTATCCAAAAATATAAAAACAGAGCTCTTTTTTGGTAAGTAAAGAAAGGATTTGGAATTTGGGCATTTATTTCAAAAGTGCTAATTAGTCTCTCTCTGTGTGTGGTTGTTTTTTTAGATAGATCTGAATGAGCAATTAAACTATTTTAAGAAGGTGGAGGAGTGGTTGAAGCAAAAGTTAGGAAATGAAGAGGCCAAGAAATTGCTAAAGAGAGCAGTTTACCTGTTCAGCATTGGAGGCAATGATTACTTCACCCTTTCTTCATCATATCCCAACATAACTCTTTCCTACCAGAAAGAGTATGTTGGGATGGTGATTGGCAACTTAACAAATGTTCTCCAAGTAAGACTCATGCTCATTTCTCTATTGATTGATCAATACATTTCTACAATTGTCTTGAGTTTATCAATTTTAGGGAAAAGAACAATACATGGTAGAAGATCAATTTTATTTTATTTTTTTTGTAAAACATGAGGGGTGCAACTCCTTGTGTAGTGGGATGTAACTCAAAAGGTGTGGGGTCTGTCTAATAAATTTTTTTTTTTTTTTTATCTATTTCACTGACATGTAATTCCTCCTTAATTTTAAGGTACTAATGAAAAATTTACAATAATCAGCACATAGTTTTGATGAAGATACATTGATCTCCACTATAGAGGAGGTTATCAAAATTACTATATTACTCTTTGATATTTTGTGTAAAAATATATATTGAAGTCAAATAACATAATCACACTCTTCCTTTAGCTAATAAATTAAATAGTTACACTTATTTTTCCAATGGTGATGTTTGGACATAAAAATAATGAATAGTGAAATAGGCATTTTTGTTTAAAAATGATCACGTCATTATTTTTCTATTTGTTTGACTAATTCATGACTAACGACATTTGTTAGAATATTATGAAATTTTAGTGATTTATAAGGAAATTATATTTTTATTTTGAACAAGAAGACAACGAGGGACTTCAACCTTTACTATCAAAATTAATTTAAGAATTATTCTTATAAATGTATTATGTACTAGTTTGACATGGTCGTATTTAGTGTTTAATCTTTTACATGTAGTCCGTTTGAGAATTGATTTTTTAGTGATTTTATGATAAAATCTTATCTTTCCAAACGCTCTGTAAATTTCCAATTCAAATAAGGAGGAGAATTGTATGCTAAGTAACCTACATAAGATTTCTTATGAAGGTGAAGTCTAATTTGGTTTGTATTGTTTTGCTGATGATTAATTTTTGCAGGAAATATATGAAATGGGAGGAAGGAAAATAGCATTTCAGAATGCAGGGCCGTTAGGGTGCACACCTGGCAAAAGATTTGAACATCATGGCAACTGTGACCAACTTGCCATGTCACTTGCCACCCTACACAACACACTTCTTGCCCAATCACTCAAGAATTTAGAGAGCCACCTCCCTGGGTTCCAATATTCAATTTTTGATTACTACAATGCACTTTATGATAGAATTGCTAACCCATCCAAATATGGTAAGCTCTCATTTAACAAACTTTATTTTATTTTTATTGCTCTAATATGGGTAAATTTTATTTTGCACTCTTACATTTTATATTTAATTCTGTTTTGATTCACTCTTTATTGTCTCATTGAACTCTCTAGATTTCAAGTCAAATTGCAATTAATCGCATGATAGTATTAGTTGCACTTAGTACCCTATATATATATTTTTTATTATCAAAATCTTATTATTTTAAATTTAACACTCTTGTACTTTTATTAAAATTTCACTTTAGTCCTTCCAATAGTTTTTGAAACAATGTTGTAAGCTTGTGTCCAATTAATTGCAATTTGATTCGAAATCTAATTGGTTGATTGCGACAATTAAAAAGACTTGAAGAAAGTAACATTGAATGTAAAGTATAAGAATATAAAGTGAAATTTTCTTTTACTTTATCTTCTAAATTATTATCATTTTTTTTAAAAACATTGTTAAATTATCAATTTTATTTATTTAGTCCTTAGAGTTTCTGATTTTAGTTCATATGATCCAATTGGATTAATAGTGAAATTCTAATTAAATAGGAAAAATAAAATTTACAATTTAGATAACCTAAATCATACAACCAAACATCTATTTTCTTACTCATACAATATTGGACAACTTACACTTTACAATAAAAAAATCCATTGTTTGTACTTATTTTTTAGCCTGAAAGTAAAAAAGTTACTAAAAAAAAATAAAAAACCAACAACTTATATCAAAAAGTGAAAGATTTTTTTTTCTTTCTATTTTTTGCACATCTTTTCGTAAAAAATCAAAAAGTCATCCCAAACATACTAGTTTTTTTACATCATATTTTAGCTAAAAAGTCAAAAACTTATTAAAAAAGCTTGTTCCCAAACGACAGGTCTTAATAGTTAGACTTAATTTTCATCAAGCCCTATTGAAGATAAGTCTTAATAAAATCGTTGCTAAAAATAATTTTTTATGACAATTGTTTACATGTCTTTAAAAATTGACACTTAGTGTTTTTTTTTTGTCACGGTTTTTATAAATTATCGCTAAAACTTACAATTAGTGACATTTTTCTGTGATGAATTTTTCAAACTGTCGCTAAAAGTTAAAAATTAGTGACTTTTTTTGTGACGATTTTTTTAAACTGTCGGTAAAATTTATAATTAGTGATATTTTTTGTGACAATTTTCAAACTGACACTGAAAATTAATAATTTAGTGACTTTTTTAATAGTGTTTCATGAAAAATACCATTAATTATCATAGGACCTATTGGACAATTAGTCAACTTATTAGAACCTATATATAATCTCCCATTATCTTTTTGTGCATCAAATTAAGCTTTAACGGTTACTAACTTAGACAATAGTCACCAATTAGATCACATTAGTTGAAATCAGAAATTCTACACTAAATAAATGAAATCGATAGTGTAATGATGAAATTAAAAAAAAATGACGATAATTTAGGGAATAAAAGTGAATTAACCCATGTTCATAATTATAATTTTGTTGTTGTGAATTGTGATGTGCGATATGAAGGTTTTGAGGAAGGGAAGAGTGCATGTTGTGGGAGTGGACAATACAGGGCATCTAATTGTGGTGGAAACAATGGAACAATCAAGTCTGAGTTATGTAGCAATCCTAGCAACTATGTCTGGTTTGACTCTGCTCATACCACTGAAGAGACTAACTTTCAACTTGCTAATTTAATTTGGAGTGGGCATGGGAATGTCACAGGGCCTTATAATGTAAAACAACTGTTTGGTTTTTCTGAATATTTATCAACACTGTGAACTAATTATTAGCTTAAATGTGTTGTTAATGTAGATTTATTATGAGATTCTTCATTTCTTATTTGTATTGACTCGAACCTTTTTGTTAATGAGATAAGATTGCATATATCTTGTCATTTACAGACTCTCTCCTATTATTTTAACAACATTTGGTTAGACTTTGTCACGTTGGAAAGATAAAAAAAAAATCATATTCTACTCAAATAAATAAGTGGTTCATTATTATGTACACTAGGTCTACAAGACCAATATTTCGTTGTTCTGTTCTTCCCTACTTTGAATGATATGATTAGTACCACATCACTAACTAAAGAAAAATGTTAGAAGATATTTTAATATTATAATGTGTTATAGGTTTGATTTTTTTTTTTTTCCCTCACCATGTTTCCTCTCCTCCAGGGAACTTGCCCACCAAGTTTCCTCTCCTAGACGTTTTCCTCCAAGTTAACCCTTTTTCTTGGTGACCAAGTTTTCCTCTCCTATAAATTGAGCCTTTCACCTCTCTTATTTGTAACTTACACAACCAAAAAAAAAAAAACTTACTCAAGAGAGAGAGAGAGAAATCTGGAGTTTTAAAAAAACAAAAAAAGTGTTTGCTAGTTTCTTATTTGAGAGATTATTATGTGAAGAAATAAATGGCGTATGTGATGAAACTTTAGATTCAACCAATTGTGCAGTATTGGTAAATCATATGACTTAGTCGGGCTGTTGTGTCCTGAGAGGATAAGTCAAGATTTTTTTTGCTGCACCAGTGTGAGGCTTTGCCTAACTGTAGAAGACTTGAATCTCCTTAAAGAGAGTGAATTTTCCGCACCTCAGCCCTTATAATAATTATTGTAATTTTTATTATTTGTATTTTCTGGTGTTTTATTTATAATTATCACAAACAATTTTAAGGAGATTCAAACAATAAAATTCATGGAGCAAGTATTGGAGAAGTCCAACGAGAATACTGACGATCTCAACAAGCCCTTCTAGTTCAAGGGAGCCCATTTCAAGAGATGGAAAGGTAAGGTGCTTTTCTACCTCAGTCTCCTCAAGGTGGCCTATTGTCACAACCCAAACCCGCCCCTAAGAGTTTAGTATCGTAACCGGCCAGTAATCCGTGATTACCAAAGGCCTGCTTAACAGTAATAGCAATTATACAGTAGGTGTTGGAACAATCTTCTGTGTAAATAAAATAAATGGATACTAAATCAAACAAAATAAAATAAAGACTTACAGAATTTATTTTGTCGAACCAAATAAAAATTAAAAGACCAAGTCGAGTGTGTGACACTCTATCTTTAAGACAAATTCGCCCCGCTGCGGTGCTTACGGTTGAGTGGCGTCTATCTCCCAGGGTACAATGATCTTCACAAATTTGCTGGACAGTTACGGTAGTTATTTTGTATGGAATTTGAACTGTAGGAGGCACAAATTTTGAACTAAAATTTGAATTCAAATTCAAATTGTAAAAATGCAAATTTTAAATTAATTTTTCCTGCAAGAATTTATTAAAAAAATTCAAATAAATTTTGTCCAAAAAATTAATGTTAGACCCGACCCAACCCACCACCCCCACCCGGTACAGCTCGACCCGGCCGGCCGGACGGCGGCGGTGGCGTGCGCGCGTGTGTGGTGATTTGGGCTAAGGTTTACTTTGTCCATAACTTCTCCCTTCTACAAACTTGGGGTGCTTCTTGGGGCCCAACCCAAGTGTTGTAGGCTAGAGCTTATATACTCAACAAAACTCTCTTAGAGTTTCAATGTGGGACAAGCCTCACAAAGAAACCCACATTTAAAACTTAAATGTTCAATTCCACGAACCCGAAAACGACGTCAACTTCCCATTCACCCATAAATGGTTTTGACGTACCGTCTTCACTGTGTGACTTGCCATGCGGTAAGGAACACTTCATCTCTTCGGACCCGCCCCAAAAGACGTTTGGGGCCCACTCCATTTTGGGCTCAAAGTTGGCCCAAAATAAGCCCTATAAACCAAATTTTCCAATAGTAGGAGGGGCCGGCGGAAGTCTGTAAATATTAAAACATAATGTCCAAAGAGTTGTGAGGACTTAAATGTACAAACAACTTATATATATATATACCAATACAAACATAAGTTCAAGTCCATATTCACTATATATGTAAAAACTAAAGTCCAAAACACGTCTAAGTACAAAATAAAAGATATGTTGGGGAATTAAATCCCAAAGCCAAAATAGCTTATAAAATATTCACTTGACTCCATATGGCATTCATTTAAAAGAGGTAGATTTAGACCACCCAAAACAAAGCCTTGACAATAACGGTTTGGAACCTCGCGGTGAGGCACAGTAGGTTGGCTTGACAAAACAAAATTAGGACGACGCCACTAACTTTGCTTCGGTGCCTGACCACCTACATATATACAATAAATTGTGAGCTAAAGCCCAGTGAATAACGAATGTGTAAAGGGGTTAAGAATGAATGTCCTATCAGTAATTAAAACAGTCAATTGCATCTGTAGATCAGTTATTCAATCAGTGTCTCATATTTCATGTCATATCAGTCATTTAGAAATCATAGCAGTTATACATGGTAGCTTATGGCTCGCGGCAGTTGAAAATACACGAGAGGAATTACCCTACACATGACCTAGAGTTAGCAGCTGTGATTTTTGCCTTGAAGATCTGGAGGCACTACCTTTATGGTGAGAGATTCGAGGTATTCTCGGATCATAAGAGTCTAAAGTATCTGTTTACACAGAAAGACTTGAACTTGAGGCAGAGGAGGTGGATGAAGTTTATTGAGGATTACGACTTTGAGTTGCACTATCATCCGGGAAAGGCCAATGTTGTGGTCGATGCCTTTAGTAGGAAATCGATTAGTGATGTAGCTTGTATAGCCATCCGGGAATGGGAGATATTGGGTGCTCTTGGAGAGTTTGATTTGCTTCTGGGCGAATCCGTTGAAGCTGCGGCCTTGTTTTCTGTTGTTGCACAGCCTACGCTTGTGAGTCGAGTGTTAGAGGCATAAAGAGGTGACCTTGAGGTAGAATCCCTCCGGGAAAAGATCTCCAGTGGGAAGGTTGAGAAGGGTTTGACGGTGTATCCTGACCTGAGTGTGAGATACCGAGACCGTTTGTTCGTGCCGGAGTCTTGCCGAGAGGAGGTACTCCGAGAGTTTCACCATTCACGCCTTGCGGTGCATCCGGGAGGCACTAAGATGTATCGTGATTTGGGTTGCCAGTTTTGGTGGCGGGGTATGAAGAAGGATGTGGCAGTTTTTGTGTCTAAGTACCTTACTTGTCAGCAAGTGAAGGCCGAACATCAGAAGCCAGCGGGTTTGTTACAACCCTTGCCTATTGCCGAGTGGAAGTGGGAGCACGTCACTATGGACTTCGTTGTAGGTCTTCCGAGGACTCAGCGGGGTAGTGATGCTATTTGGGTGGTTGTAGACCGGTTGACTAAGTTGGCGCACTTCATTCCTATGCGCGTGAGAGACTCGGTAGATCATCTTGCCGACTTGTATATTCGGGACATAGTGAGGTTGCACGGGGTCCCAGTGTCGATCGTCTCAGATAGAGGTCCACGTTTTACTGCTAGGTTGTGGCAGAGTTTGCAGAGTGCCTTGGGCACTAGGTTAACCTTTAGCACGGCTTATCATCCTCAGACTGACGGGCAGTCCGAGCGTACTATTCAGATCCTTGAGGATATGCTTCGAGGTTATATTCTTGACTTTAGTGGGTCGTGGGAGAGGCACTTGCCCTTGGTGGAGTTTGCCTACAACAACAGTTTTCAGTCGAGTATCGGTATGGCACTGTTTGAGGCCTTGTATGGCCGACCTTGTAGGTCTCTGGTTTGTTGGTCCGAGGTGGGTGATGCACCTTTGTTGGGCCCGGAGTTGGTGAGGGAAACGACGGAGAAAGTTGAGCTTATCCGTAGGAGGCTTGTTACAGCCCAGAGTCGCCAAAAGTGTTATGCCGACCGTAGGCAGAGGCCTTTGGTATTTGAAGTGGGTGATCATGTTTTTCTGAAAATATCACCTAGGCGGGGACTGATGAGGTTTGGTAAAGTGGGAAGTTGTCCCCTCGGTTTATTGGCCCTTTCGAGATCCTTGAGAGGATTGGCGAGGTTGCCTACCGTTTAGCTTTGCCGCCGCAGTTGTCCGGAGTTCATGACGTGTTTCATGTTAGTATGCTTCGGAAGTACGAGCCGGATCCATCGCATGTATTGGATTGGACCGACTTAGAGATTGATGAGGATGCCTCGTATGAGGAGAGACCGGTTCGGGTCTTGGATAGGCGGGATCAAGTCTTGCGAGGCAAGACCATCCCATTGGTGAAAGTTTTGTGGAAATATCACAGAGTGGAGGAAGCCACTTGGGAACGTGAGTTGAAGGTCCGAGAGAAATATCCAGATCTATTTGTGGATGTTTAAGCATATGTTGTATATTTTGTTGTATTGATAAACCTTAAGGGCATTGTATATGTCTTGAGTTGAAAAACATTGTACATGTTTGGTTTATGGAAATATTGTGGAAGTATTATGAATTGTGCCTTGAGAATGAAAGTTTATTTTAACATTGTGTATGTTAAATATGTTATAGAAATGCAAATATGCTGTTGGCATTGGTTATATGATTGAATTTTGGACTATATGTTGAAATTGGTAAATTTCAAATGAATGCATGTTGATAATGCACGTTGGAAGTTGTATATTGTGAAATGCCTCTTGAATAAAGATGGGATGACCGGTAATGGTCAAGATGTGAATGTTGAACTATGATGTTATTGAGAATTGAGAAAAACTTGTTTTTGAAAAATTTGTACCTAATTTTGAGGACGAAATTCTTTAAGGGGGGGAGATTATAGCGACCCTAGTTTTCCTTCCATTGATTAGTGTAATTCGGACTTGGTTCCGTAGATGTTGGCTGTTGTATATATCTTGTTTCCATCCTTCAATACTTTGTATTCGAGCTATAGGATGTTTTGGGCAGGTTTGTTACAGGTTTGGTGTGTTTGGGAGCAAATGGTTGCTGTCCAGAATTTTGGTCCTTCGCTCGAGCGAGTCTTTTGTCGCTCGAGTGAGCTTTTTGTTTTAGATCCTTCGCTCGAGCCAGGGTTCCTTCGCTCGAGCGAGAGTTGAGTTTTGTGTCTGGTGGCTCGAGCGAGGAGTCCTGCGCTCGAACTTGCGTCTGCGTCTCTTTTTGACCTGTTGGTTTTGATTCTTGGTTTGAGCGAGCTTTCCTTCGCTCGAGCGAGCGAGGTCTATGTTTTTGGTTTCTTCGCTCGAGCGAGCATTCTGTCGTTCGAGCGTGCTTCTGGGTTGCAGACCTGAAGGTTTGGATTGTTGGCTCGAGCGAGGCTTTCTACGCTCGAGTGAGGCTTCTTGTGTCTGGTCGCTCGAGCGACCACTTCTTCGCTCGAGCGAGCTTGTGTTATATCAGTAGACAGCAGCGGGTAAACACTTCACTTTTTCATCTTCTTTTTCTTTCAAACCCTAGACCCGAGCTCTCTCTCTCTCTCTCTCCACACAGCTTCTCTCTAGGGATTCATCTATTTTTAGTGTGTTTCTACCCTAAGTTCTTTGTAAGAAAGGTAGAGGGTCGCGAGGGCTTTGTTTTAATCTGAACAATAGTGGATTTGGAGCACTTTGGTTTTTCCTCATCTACTCCTTTGGGCTTCTAACTTCAAGGTAGGGATACCCTACTCCATCTTATGAGCTTTGTCTTTAATTTTGGTCATTTTGATTAGTTTGTGATGTTGGGCAATTTTTGGAAAAGTTGGGGTTATTGTGTAATTTACAAAAGAGGGGTTTTCAAATATTAAGAACCCATATGTACGTAAGACTTGGAAAATGGCATTATTAGTGTCAAATTGAGGAAATTGAACCTTATTGTTGATTTTTGGTAAAGGGGGAAAATGCCCTAATTATTGTGATAAATTAATTGGTATAATTAATTTGGGGAAAACATGAAATTGAGTTGAACTCCATGAAATTGGAAAGTTATGGGATTGAATGGTGTGGTTGGATTAATTTATCACTCACTTATGTAAAAGTTGATAGTATACTTGTTTAATGCATTTATTTTCTGTTTAGAAATAACTGCTTTGGGCTATCGGTGGATGATAGTCTTGATTGTTGTAGACACTGTATGTTGATTAGGGAAAACTGAAACTAATCACATTGAATATGTCATTGAGTATGACAGTTGGAATAATACATCATATATATGTATTGATTGATTCCTGTATATGATAATTGATTCTATACTTGGAATATGTGTATTGTGTAGGAGGAGATAGGGGATGTACTCCATGGTTTGAGGGAAGATAGGGGTTGGACTCTCAAACCTGTTTAGGAGGAGATAGGGGATGGACTCCATTAATACAGCAAATATGTGTATTAAATTGAAGTGTTGATACAGCAAATATGTGTATCATTTGAAGTATGGAAGCGTTTGAATATGAGTTGTAAATCTCATGTGAAATTGTGAAATATGGAAACGCGTTAGTATGAGCCATAGTCTCATTGAATTGGCAGGCCAGGTTCTGAGCCATATTTATGTGTCGGGTTTGTATAAGGGAAGAAAATTGAAATGAAACATGAACATGATTGTCATGGAACTGGATTGTGATATAAAATGGTTTATAAGTGTTAACCATCTATCAAATGCTATTGTTTTAGTCATTGCTTATATTTGGTTTAGTATATTTCTACCGGGCTGTGGCTCACCCTATATGGGACATCATTTTCAAGTACAGATGGTATGCCACCTCCAAGGACGTAGCTTGGGAGGCTAGAGGCTGAAAGACTTTTTGTATATCTTTTATGTATTACATGTAAATTCAAGCCACGGGCTTAATGTGTTTTGAGTTAGTACTTTCTTTTGTGTAAACAAGTGTTGGCTTGGAAAGTTGTAAGCCCGTTGGACATTTACTTTTGTTGTCAACATGTAATACATTTGTAAAGAATACTCTGATGAATGGAATTAAGTTTTGTTTACTTATGTCTACGCATGTCAATAATGTGGGATTTTATGTATTATTTTGAGGGCGTTACACGATTGCTAATCTAACAACTAATCATTGACTTATACCAATAAAAAAAAAAAAAACTAAATTGATACAATATAAAAAATTTAAAAATAAAAAGATACAATTGAAATTATAAAAGATCACTTTAACATAATAAACAAACTACGGAGAAACTATTGATGCAATTTTCCATATAATTTTTCAGTCCCGCTACATCCTCTAAGTGGCTAAGACTCATATGAAGCAATTCTACACTCCCCGTTTTCTCTCTCTCATCTTTAACTCTCCTATTTCTATATCATTAAAGGTGAAATTGAAGGAATAAGCTCCCCTCCATACTTCATCTCTCCATATTGGGTTTTAATTCGAACCTGCACTAATAATTCGAACCGTCTATCTCGTAGACCCCGCAATGAAGATCATTCATGCAAAAAATTGACTTCATCGAATAACTATAAATATAAGAACAAATCGCATTTTATTTTATAAAATTGATAGTTTAAATTTAAATTTAATTATATTTACTATTCATTTTATAAAAGAAAATATGATAGATTTTTGTATTTATAAGTTTCTGATGAAGCTAATTTTTTGTATGGATGACCATCATTGCGGAATCTATAACATAGATGGTTCGAATTATCAGTGTGGGTTTGAATTAAAACCCATAAAAGAAATATGAAAAGGTACGAAGAGATAAGTTATAGAGGAAAATTTATCCCCAAATTGGAGGGACAAAATTAGAAGAATGAATCATAATTTTATGAAGACATGTTTGCATAGGCAAGATTAACAAATGGAGACAGCGCATGTAAGAGCATCTCCAATGGTGTGCCATTGGAGCTGCTATTGCCAAATTATGGCAGCGGTTGATAGAAAGGCATATCCAATGATGAGTTTTAGCAGCTGCTATCTTTGGCAAATGCCAAAACTTGTGTCAAATATGGCACAAGCTTTGGCAGCTGCCAAGTCATCTACACCCAACCATTTCCTCCTTTTCTCCCGCCTTTTTTCATCATCCTTTCCAAACATAGAAAATCTATTCACCCAAAAATCACACAAATTTCAAACATATCAAATTTCAAAACATAGAATCAATTTCCAAACATAGAAGCAAGCTACAAAATTAACACAGTGAAGTAAAAAAAAAATTAATTTCCAAACATAGAATCAACACAGTGAATCAATTTCAGCATAGAATCAACACAGTGAATCAATTCCAAACATAGAATCAACACAGTGAATCAATTTCCAAACAGAGAATCAATTTCCCAACACAGTGAAGTCAAAAAAAATACCTACCAAAAATGGGTTGATCTTCTTCGTGTTGTTTGGATAATCTTCTTTATGTTCATTAGGGTTTCAATCTTCTTTGATATCTTGTCCAATGTCGCTGATCTGTTCTAGGAGTGAGAGAGAGCGAAAGAGACAAAGGATTGAGAGAAAAAGAGAGATGGAGGTAGACGGCGGCGCTTGGAGGAAAGGGAGACTGAGAGTGAGAGGAAGAAGGAGAGGGATAGTGTCACACCCCAAAATTTGGACAATTAAATATTAAATTAGGATGAAACCTCAATCAATATTCCATCATCGAAATCCTAGGGGTGAAACAAAATCTAAACGTTCACGTCCCCAAAGGGTATCTTGGGTTTAAGTAAATTTCCATCCTCAAAAAATTACAAGGGATAAAATAAAAAAACTAACAAAACGTCAACCAAACCGTCCACCATAATTTTATAACTATCCAATACCTCCAACATTAAAGTAACAACAAATAATCAAAACAACTTAAATAATGTAAAGTTACAAACCATACCAAATTCTCAAAATACTAAGGTTATAAAAAAAAAATAATAAATACATAAATTAATATCAACCCTAAGCTCAAGAAAAAAAATAAAAAATCCAAGAGACATGTCCAACAACTATAGTTATTCCACGTCACCACCATAGCCCCAACTAATCCTGCAAAGGAAGTTCGGCTGCGCTCAAACAGAAAGCACCCAAGATGTCAAGAGACAAAACGGGTCAGTATACAAGTATACTGATATGAGTACGAATATTTGACACTCCCGTGTCCACCAGACACAAACAAAAGTACATTTAATTCTCGTTACGAAACCAGGTAAGTAGTCCCACTCGCACCGAGACGAAGGAGTAGTTTCTCGAGATACGGTGGTATTTAGTTTCTTACCCGTACACAACTAAATATAAATTGAGTATAAAATAAACAAAATAAAAATAAAAATATGGTGGGTCAGCCCTGCATGAAAAGTTAGTAAGACTCACCATTTTACAAAAAAAAATAAAGTTAGTATAATTTAATCATAAGTAACTTACTGAAAAAGTATAAAAATGCACTGTTTCATGCTTAAATAATTCGAATTGACCAAAACTTAAAAAACAAAAGTTATACAGAATTAAATTTTCTAAATGGTAGGGAAAAAGAATTTAGTAGAAACTGAACAGGTTAAGAGAAAAACTTGATAGAAGAACCTAGACGGAATTCAACCTTAAAAAATCTGAAATTGAAAATAAACAGAAACTACCATAAGATGATTTTTTTCGGAAAAGTTCAAAACATGAAAAGTGTGCAGAATAATTTTTTACTTCAATTTACGTGAAACCAATAAAACTGAGCTCGTTTCGTGGGTTAAAACATCTAAAGTCTGCCTTACTAAAATGAATAAAAACCATTGTAACCAAGATCATCCGATTACAAGTTCTAATTGATTTTTTTAATAAAAAGTTAAAACACAAAAGTTGTCTAGAATCACGTATACATGCCTCTGCTCAAATTTCATAATTTATTGAGGTTGTTTACTATTTTTCAACATGTATAAATCAATACAATTCACATTATACCAATAAACTCATAATTAAATTCTTTATACCTGTAGGGGAGTTCAAGGTTAGAGGGGTGATTAGAGAGGCAAAACCATGCTAATGGTTCAATAATGGTGGAAGTGGCTGGAGAATGAGTAGCATCAACTATTTGGAAGTTAGAGAGTGTGTAATTGGGTGAGGGTGAAACAAGTGGCTCAAGAAGAAATGTATGGCAGTACCAAAATGGGCAGCATCTCCCCCAAATCTCCAAAATTCCTCTCTTGAACCTTGGGAAATGGGCCTTATTTATAGGCTTTTCCTTGGTGCCAAGAGGACATCAAGTGGCAAAGTCCCAGAGGATCACATGGAATATTCTGCCTTGAGCTACAAGGCTGAAAGTGCCACGTGTCCCTCTGCATATACTATGTACTATCTGTTTGCCTTCGCAACTACCTTTTTTGAGCCTTAGCAATTGTCGTTGCGACGGGAGTGTTTGGCACTGCAACTCCCTTTTGGGCCTCAGCAAGTACAGTTACAGCGGGAGTGTTTGCCTCTGCACTTGCCTTTTTAGCCTGAACCTCAGCAAGTGCACTTGCAGCGGTGAACGTTGTTGTTGCACTTGCCTTCTCAATTCTATTTGGCCAATACATGCGTTCTCAGGACTCCATAAGCCTGCTATCAGCTATGTTTGTGTTCACCTTAGCAAAACCTCCACCCTTAGCCACATAACCACAAACTCCCCAACTTCCCAGGGTGAAGGCCACAGCCAAGCCTGCTATCAGCCATGCTGTTCCTTAGTACCAAGCCCAAGGGGGCTTCCTTAGTCCTGCCTGTGTGACTAAGGCAGGTCCATGACTTGGGTAATGGGAAGGCAGTCCCTCACACTCGGGCTACCCTACTCCCATCTTCGCGGGATCTCTGCGGTAAACTGGTATCTCTAGGCCTACTATCAACTCTAACTAGTAAGTCTTGGGGTCTGTTATCAGCGCAAGTTAAATGAACTTTGGAGAGGGGGCTTGCTATCAGCCTTAGGTTAGTAATGGCTTGGGGCTTGCTACCAGCGCCAAGCATTAGCCTCTAGTTGTAGAGGGAAGCCTCTCTCAAAGGCTACTATCACCTTGGCAGGATATTCCCTCTGCAACTTAGTTGCTGCGGTAACCATTTTCCGCGGCGAGTTCAGACGGCAGAACCGACAATATTAGAGATAGCGGCACCGACAGAATGCCTCTACAACTTGGTGTTGCAAATACTGCCTCTGCAACTTAGTTGCTTCGGTTTTCTCCTTCTCTCAGTAACTCCAGATGGCTGTGGTACCGACATTACTTGGAATAGCGGCGACACCTACGTTACTTGAAATGGCGGTGCTGGGACGATGTGCCTCCATAACTTGGCTGTGGCAAGTGTTGCCTCCGCAACTTAGTTGTGTCGGCTTTTTCTTTCCCTCAGCAACTTCGGATGGCGGTGGAACGGAAGATATTAGGAATGGTGGCGCTGAGGCAAAGTGCCTCAACAACTTTCTCACTACATGTATTGCCTCTGCAACTTGACCGTTGCATGTGTTGCCTCTGGAACTTGACTTAGTCATTTTCCTTCGTGGAGTCCATTTGGACCCTTGGCGAGTCAGACCTGCTTCGACCCACTGTTGGCCAACTTCCCTTGGGCTTTGGTCCATGCTCATTTTTTCATTCCTGGTCGCCTCTTTGGGGCAACCTCAATACTTAGGCCCATACTTAATTTGGGGCTTAATTTCTGACCCTCTACATTTTCCCCCTACGCGCGTGGGGGACATGCTCCTGGTTTCCCGCGCGTGCATAATGTCAGCAAGTAACCCAATGGTTGCGTCGGTTGGATCGAAAGTTGTGTCGGCTCTGCAAAGGTGCCCCCTTTGACTGACGGGTCATAATGGGCCTAGAGAAGCGTGTTGGCACCTTTTTGTTACTTTCTTTATAAATAGTGCCCCTTCGGTCCACTGGTCCCCCACTTCTGCCCAAACACAATTTTGTCTCATTGTCTTATTCTCTTCCTTGTCCCCACTTTCCAAAGTCTTCTTTACTTTTCTTTATTCTTCCTCATGGCCAGCACAAGGTTTCTACCCGACAGGGTTGTCCACCCCCTACTGAGTGGAGGAGGGCCCCATACTTCGGAGGGCTCGCTGACTCCTTCTGGAAGGCAGTTGACTCCTTCATTCCTAATGCCCTTTCTCTGGAGGAGCCTTTACTCCGTTTTGGTGAAGCTACTTTGGATGATGCTGACATGGTGAACCCAGTCTCTATGCTGCAATTTCGCGTAGAGCATAGCGACTTTCCCCATTCATACATCTACTAACGCACTCACTCGGGCCCTCCAGTGGACTGGTCCCTCTAGGTTGATGACATCATTGCAAATGATGGCTTCGAGCCGCGCTTGCGGGATGTTCGTCTCTTCAATGCCATTTTGATTTTGAGGGAGTTGTCAGTGCGCAAGGTACAAACCAACATTGACATGGTTGTCTCCCGTTGGAGCCGTGACACTCACACATTTGCCTTGGCATGGAGGGAGATAACTCTGACCCTTCGATCCAGCGTCCCTAACTTCTGCAGAACAAGTTGTTGTCACTGCCCTCCAAAGTGCCTTTTGGGAGGTGCAGAAGTATAGCTCCTAATACGACCTTAAGACTGGGGAACTACTCCAGGAGAGACCTAAGAGGGACAAGACCACCTATCTTTCCTGGTTGAAACATTTCTTTAAGGACATGCAACCAGTTGTCGGCGACATCACAGAGGAGAGCCACAACTCCATAGTTGGGTCAGGCTACCGTGGCGACTTGTTCCTGGCCACCTTTGTCAATTATTTTATCTCTTTTTTCGTTCTCCCTAGCAACCCCGCTGAGAGTCTTAATCCTTTGGTGTTTCCTTTGGCTATCAAACTTTACAGCGGCTGTCAGATCCCTCTAGCCCCTCTCTTCTTAGGGAACTTATACTTACGCCTTGACCTCATCCATTTGGACATGGAGCGATCCATGGGCAGCTATGATGTATAGAGCTTTGTACACACTCAGTTCTTGACTGCTTTTTTCTATAAGAGATTCCCTATTATGGGCCCCGTCCTTAAAGAACATGAGCCCTTCTTTACCGACGAAGTCCTTGATGTAGAGGGTCGTCCTCTTCTCAATGTAGAGGCTCGACCTGTCACTAGGCTAGTGTGCCAATCTCTCATTCGCATCTCTCGGTGGTCCGGTCTTGGCACCAACAGACCCTTTGCGGATTACGTCAACTGCATGGAGGAGTGTGTTCCGCCCTTTCACTCAGCTTCTTCCAAGCATTTTTGTGGTTCCATTTTATTTCTCCGAGGCTCGTCATGTTGATTTCTTCCTTGACAGTGTCCAGGCCAACTCCTTTCTTTTTGCTGCTATGATACGCCTCGGATTTCTACCCGTGTGGAACGAGGAGGGTATGTCCAGTGTCGTCTATCGACTGGACAGGGTCTTTAGGCAGTTCAGAATGGATCAGGGTGTCCCACATGCCCCTCCGCCTCAGACTGATTTCCACCAGAGTTTTCAGCGGTTTGCCCGTGATTATACCGCTCTACTTGTGGAGGGCTTAGGCTTTATGGAGCTTCTCTCACTTGGGAGAGATGACACCTTTACTCTTAGTAACAGGCTGTTCTGGTACCATAACCTCAATTCTTTCTTCAACTTTTACAACAGTGCTCCCGTTGTCCCTACGATGGAACCCATTCCGCAGCCTGACTTATCCTTTCATCTCCCCTCTGGTCAAGGCAAACAGACCAGTATATTCTGCAGTTTCAAGCTTCTATCCTTGTCTGCCGTGGAAGAGCCTCACCTGTCTGGGGCAATGTCTGTTCAACCTTTGCAAATTGCTCCTTCTCAAGTCGGCACAACAGTACGCATGACCCGCTCTAGACTGAGGGCAGCCCAAGAGGCAGCGGTGTCAGTTGCTGAGACACGTGCCTTACCAAGTAGAAAGAGACTCTGAAAGGTATCCATACTTAGAAAATATTTTGTATTACTTCCTTGGGCTTCTTACATTTACTTTAGTAATCACTTAACCTTTTTTCTTTTCAGGGCCCATCAGTCATACCACCCTCGGGCCCCGGAGGTTCTTCTACTGCCATCGAAATTTCCTCAGATTTGGACGACGACGACCACTTTTCCATTGTTACAAGGGTCACAAGATTCAGGACCCGCAGGATGGTACTTCCAAATGTTGAAGAAGGACCAAGTGTTGGGGCCGCACCAACTACCGAGGCTGAGCCAGTTGTGGAGGCTACAGAAAATGAACAAGTCCTCCCTACTATAGAAGTTATAGCCGGTGGTATAGTTGCTGAGGGTGTAGAGCCTTCAAACCTTGCTGATTCTATTCACTCCGACCGTTCTTCTATCGACAGAGACGACTTTGTCCCTGAAACCCCAAGGGAAGATTGTGGCGTAAGAGAGCCGCTGGAAGTTGCACCACCTCCCTTTGGAGTTGTATCTGGTGGTTCTTCCCAGTCCACTTAGTCTTCATTGGTTCAACAGATCCCACTTCCGAATGTCCAAGCAGCTGAGGGAAGTGCAAGTGTAACGGCTGCTTCCACTGTTCCTGTTGTGGTCCCCTTGAATTTGGATCGACTTGTAGAGGTAGCTGTCACCTTGGCCACTCATGTTGTTACTATTGTTGCTGGGACCTCTGACCCAATTGCTTCGGTAACTTTAGAGTAGCTCGCGAACCTATACCCCATTCACTTTCCCGAGATGCCAGCTGACCTTGGGGTGTCCCAAGATTTTTATACTGGGATGGATACTACTGTTGTACCAGATCTGAACGTTGGAGACTACTAAATGGATGACCTCTTTTCGGAGCGACATGATGGTGTATGCAGCTTTGGTCTTTTTTGCGAGGCCAGTTCACCAGGTCGCTACCCAGCATCTACCCACTTCAATGCTGCTGGGCAATCATCTTTAGGGGAAGTGCGTCACTCTCAGACCTTTGGTCGCTCTGCCAGTCTTTCTCCAGTGATTGAAACCGGTGGCGGTGTGAGAGAGTCCTCTCAGTCCTCAGAGAAAGTTTCTTTTCTAAGTTATTGGGTCTCTTCCAAAGCTGCTCCCACTCTTGCTCGCATCCAAGTGCTGCACCCCGGTACCTTTACTGCTTTTAATGTTCATGGATCTATGGTGCAGACGGCGTTGCTAGAGTCACTTTCCAGCTTCATTCGTGACCTTGCTTCCAAGAAGATTTTAACAACCCCTAGTAAATTCGTGGAAAGTGCTGAGGCCAACCTGAGCGGCTTTGACAGGAACGATTTGGACTTATCGTGGATACGGGATAGGCTTCAGGTAGTCGATGGTTTCCTTGAGCATGTAGATAACGTGGCGATGATTGCGTCCTTGAAGGAGACTATCAAGGAGTGTGAGAGTGCCTTGGAGCAGCATCGACAGAACCTGGCTCGGTTCAAAGAGAAAGACTCTGCGTTGGTTGCCTAGCTGCCTAGGGATGTAACCTTGATGGACTCCCTTATGCAGGGTTTGATTTGATTTAGTGTGACTCTGTTATGGCTCCTTTTCTTTGTACTTTTTCTATCTTTTTTCTTTCTTCTTTGCCTTTTGGGCATTATAAGCGTGCTATGGAAAACTTTGATGTTTATGAGAAGCAAAGATATTGAGTCTTACTTCATTGCATTCTTTTCATTGCCTTTACATATCTTCTAAGGCTGAACAAAACTCTTGCTATAAACAAAACTCCGCCATGACTAAGTTTTTTTTACAAGGTTAAGTATGGAAGACTTTCCTCGCACTAAGTGTTTACAAGGGTAACAGATTTACTAAGTATATGACACTTTTCTTTACACTTTGCTTTGGAAGTATTAACAAAGAAACTTACAACTCTTTCTTTTTTTGGACAAAAAGAGTTAAGGGAAATACTCTTTGACATACTTGGCGTTGATAGGGCCAATTTTGAACCCATCATCTACTCTTGTCAAGTTGTAGTACCCGCTGCTGCTTGCCTCAACAACTTTGTAGCGGCCTTCTCATCTGGGTGAGAACTTGGGGATTGGTTGCCCTGCATGATTACATCCACTGTCGTCCATACCAAGTCCCTCTCCTTGAACTCCCTGTGTTGAACAGACTGATTGTAGGCACGGGCTATGGATTGGTGATACTTTTTCATTGCCCACGAGGCCCGATCCCTTCTTTCTTCGGCTGCCTCTATGTCATTCTTTCTACTGTCTGGAACTAAGTGTGCAGACATAGCCATTCTTGCTGAGGGTACTGCCAACTCAACTAGTAACACAGCTTCAGATCCATATATTAAGGAAAATGGGGTTGTTTGAGTTGGCTTCCTCTTTGACATTTTATACGCCTAGAGTGCTACGAGGAGTAGTTCGGACCATGTGCCCTCTGCTTCATCCATCATTTTACTCAATATTCGGATGAGAGTTTTGTTGGTCGTCTCAGCTTGTCTGTTCCCTTGAGGGTAGTATGGACTAGACTTGTGGTGCTTGATCTAGAAGGCGTCCAGCAGTTTTCCCATATGACGATTTACAAAGGGAGTTCCATTATCAGATAGCATTACTTTGAGTATGCCAAACCTACATATTATGTTTTCTTTGATGAAGTTGGCTACTTCTGCCCCATCTGCCTTCCTTATCGGTATAGCCTCTATCCACGTGGTACTAATTTCAGTCACTGCAAGTATCCATCTGTGATCCTTGGATTGTTGCGATATAGGACCCATTAGGTCGAATGCCCAAGTATGAAATGAGTAAAGAGTCTTGATGTTGTGTAGTTCAACTGTTGGTGCATGTATCAAGTTCACAAACTTCTGGCAAGATTGGCATCTCCTCACAAAGTTTTTAGCATTTTCTTTCATTGTCGGCCAGTAGTAGCTAAGGTGAATGAGATGTCCATATAATCGCTGCCCTCCTTGATGCTCTATCTTGTGGGCTTCCCCCAGCACCTCATTTGCCTCATTTTTTGATAAACACGCCTAAGGTTCCCCTTCGAAACTTATTCGGTACAGCTTGCCTTGGTTAAGGAAGAAGCAGAGGGCTCGCCTCTTAACTCCGATTTCATCGGCTTTGTTCTTAAGCAGTGTGCCCTTTCCAAGGTAGTCAATAGATGGCTACCTCCATTCTTCACTACTTAAGAAATGGGCTTCCTCTTCCTTAGGATGGAATTGACACTTTGCACATTGCCTCTGTAACTCAGTACTTTCCTTCTTCATCTCTGGCCAGTAATACCCTTGCCTCTGTATCCGTCGGTATAAATCGATATCTCCATCTCCACAGGACTTAGCATGGATCTGTTTAAGTTTGTAAGTTGCTTCTTGCTTACCGATGCACCTTGCCAACAAGTTGTTGGGACCACGAAAATACAACTCTCCTCTAAGGAGCAGAAATGATGCAAGTTCTGCTGGTCTGATTGTTCCTTGGCCTGTTTTCAACTGTTGGATTATATTTGCTTTCCACCTCTCAGTATCTTGCTCTGTATGTTCTTTGGCTAATACTACTGGTGTTGTTCTTTTCTCGATAACGATGGCTATACTATCATCTGGTATATCCACCTTTGCCCCCAGTGTAGCCAAGGCATCGGGGAAACGGTTATGTGTTCGAGGGGTATGCTGGATTTGGACATCATCAAACTGAGTGAGCAAGCTTTGAACCACGGTGCGATATGGGGCCAACAGAGGCTCCTTCAATGTGAAATCATCCATTGTACTCTCGACAACTAGCTTGGAGTCGGCCCAAATTTTCAACTTGCAGAGGCCCTTCTTTTGGGCATCAATTAGGCCCAGTATCAACGCCTCATATTCAGCCTCGTTGTTTAAACATTCGAAGTCAAGCTTATGTGATAGATGAAACTTCTCTCCTTTTTGACTGGTTAGTGTTATGCTAGCTCCACCTTTCCCAGCTCCAAAAGCTCAATCAAATTTTAAGTCCCAATAAGTCTTAGCTGCAGCTGCTGAGACATGGACCTCACCTGATAGAGGTACCTCTGTAGGTTCATGTTCACCAGATGGGAATTAGGCTAGTAAGTCTGCAAGTGCTTGGCTCTTAATAGCCTTGGGAGTAACATAAGTGATGTCATATTCTGCTAGAGCCAAAAACCATCTTGTCATTCTTCCAGTCAGAGCGGACTTACTCAGCAAGTAGCGGACTGGTTCACTCCCGGTCATAACCTAGATCGGGTATGCCAAAAAATAGTGGCGCAACTTTTGCGTTGTGAAAATTAAGGCTAAACAATGCCTTTCAATTGGGGTATATCGCGACTCGACACCATTGACTTTGTGACTGATGCAATAGATTGGTTTCTCAACACCATCTATGTCCTGGACAAATAGTGCTCCAATAGACCGAGGTGTAGAGGTTAGGTATAGTAACAGAGGCTTTTCGGGTTGTGGGGCAATCATTGTAAGCGGAGAGGTAAGTGCTTTCTTCACTATATCAAATGCCTGTTGGTGTTCTTGCAACCATTCAAATTTGTAATTCCCTTTTAGCAGTGTCCCAAAGGAAAAGTTTATCTCAGCAAAGGCTAGAATGAACCTCCTAAGGTATGACACTTTGCCTAGGAATTTCTTCAAGGCCTTTTGAGAGTGTGGTGGTGGTATCTCTATGATTGACTTGATCTTATCTCCATCTACTTCGATCCCCCGCTGGTGTACGAGAAAGCCAAGGAACTGGCCAATGGTAACCCCAAAGGCACACTTGAGAGGGTTTATCTTTAGGCAGAATTTGCGGCAACGCTGAAAAACTTTTTCCAAATTGCAGAGGTATTGGTTTGCCTCAGTAGACTTGACCACCAGATCATCCACATATACTTCCACTTCATGATGTAACATGTCATGAAACACTGTAGTCATAGCCCGTTGGTAGGTTGCCCCCGCATTTTCAAACCAAAGGGCATCACCGTATAAAAAAAAATTTCCCAAGAGCGTTCTGAAAGTCGTCTTTTCTGCATTTTCTAGTGCTATTTTGATCTGGTTATAACCACTGAACCCATCCGTGAAGGAGAACATCTGATGGCCCGTAATAGAATCGACAAGTGTGTCAACATGGGGCAATGGAAACTCATCTTTCGAGCAGGCCTTATTCAGGTCGCGAAAGTCTACGCAGACCTTGATCTGACCGTTCTTCTTCTACACAAGCACAATATTTCCTAGCCAAGTTGGGTATTGTATAAGCTCAATGAACTTGGCCCTCTGTAACTTTTCTACATTTGCCTTAATCTTTGCTTCAAGATCAGGGTGATACTTTCGAGTATGCTGCTTGATTAGTTTAGAGTTGGGAAAAGTGTCCAAATAACGAGTGACAAGGGATGGGTTGAGACTAGGCATCTCGTCATATGCCTAAGCAAAGATGTCACTGTTTCGCTTTAGTAGTGTTATCAATTCAGCCTTAGCTGCTGGAGCCATTGTATCGTTGATAAACATGGGCTTGCTCTGTCCTGGTAAGTCACTGAGGTTGACCTCAGCAAGTACCTCCTGCTGCGGTTTGGGTCTATCTTGTATGCATTCAGGGACAGGTTCAGGCATCTCTACCAACCCTTCTTGGGACCCATCATCGTTACATTTATTCATCTCGGGGCTATCCTCTCAAGGTATGAAGTCTGGCCCCCAAGACCGTCATAGGCAGTAAATTGTCTTACCGCCCTCACGCACCTTAACAATCTTGGGCGGAGGACTTGTAGACTTGCTGTTCCTCTTCTCCCCACTATTTTCTAGAGCAGCCTCTGCATCTCGAATATCTTCCCACTTTGGTAACTTTACCCCTGCAATTTTACTAGTCCTTGGAGTTTCATCTGCTGACAACTCAGTAAAGAAAACTGCATCTGAATAGTGTGCCTCTTCCACTCCGAATGGCCTTTCAGATGCATTTATGGTTACTGTACGCTTTCATAACTTTGTCTTTATGCATCGGTGATAACTTGACGGGATAGCTCCATATCAGTGCATCCAAGCTCTGTCAAGTATCATGTGGTAATTTGTGTTCGCTTTAATCACATGAAATTTAGTGGTGGAGCAGATCTCGCTAACTGCTAAGTTCACTACAATATGGCCCTTAGTAGCCTTCTTCTCACCACTAAATTCCGTTATAATGATGGATTGGCGAACCATCATGGACTCTGGGATACCAACCTTTGCAAAGGTGTTAGTAGTGATGATGTTTATGGACACCCCACCATCAAGGAAAGCATGCTTGAACTCTACATCATTGATGTAAGCTGTGACAAAAAGATGACAGTTATAAGGAAATGGGTATGCTCTGTCTGCTTCTGAATAAGTAATGGCCCAATAATCTTCCTAGATACGCCGAGGCACATACTCCTTAGCCTGAGCAACTTCATCATGGTGCATTTGGGAAATGTTAGTAAGGGCCTTTGTTGCTTTTAACCTGACGGCTTGGCTCAGCCCTAGCTGGTCAAAGAAGGTGCGAAACTTAACAGAGTTTTGCAAGGCCTGAGCATGAGTATCCTCTACGAATTTTGCCTTTGCAGGTACTATCTCAGGGAGTTGGCCGCTATCGATTTCTTCTAACTCATCATAGTAGGATGCCATGAGCACTTGATCACGCACGGGCCCAAGGTACCCAATCATATGTATATTCTTTTCCTTCTCTTTGTGGTTAGGATAAGGGTCCTTCCTTACATCGTGATTACCGACATCTTTGAACTTCAGCTCATTTGCATCAACTTTCTTCTTGAAGATACTTTTCAAAGTCCAATAGTCCCTAGTAGGGTGTCTGGTGGTTCTGTGATAGACATAATAATCCGGGCTTTCTTTGTCCTTCTTGGTTGAAGGGACATCAATCGGAGGCAAAATAAGTTCACCATTAGCTACCCATTCTTTAACCAAGGCCTTAACATTCTCAAGGCTGCAAGGATATGGATTTATGTCCTCATAACTCTTTCTCTTTCGAGAGGACGACACCTCCCCTTGCGAGCGGCTTCCTCCTGTAGAGGTTACCGCAGTAACTCTGTTACTGCGGGGGTAGCGGTGGCTGTCACGAGATCTATGCAAGGGACCTGTGGTGCTGAGGTTCCTAGTTACCTCAATCAAGGCTAAAAAGGTAGGCGGATTATGGTTCACCAAGAAAATTTTGTAGTCGCGCATGGCACCCTCTATACATATGCTGACTAAATGGGCCTCATCCACTGGTTCATGACAGTCAATAGCCTTATCTTGGAACCGCTTAACATAGTCCAGTATATTTTCGCCCTCTTTTTGGACATCTCGCCCAAGTGTAAGGGTTGTAACTTTCTCTTGGATATGGAAGAACTTCGTGTGGAACTTGTTCACCATTTCCTTCTAACTCTTGATTGAGTTGGGAGCCAAGTTCACATACCAACTGTAAGCCCTTTTAGTAAGTGATTTGGAGAACTCCCAAAGGCGCAGAGAGTGGTCACTGCCATGGACACCAAGAGTTTCGATGAACCTCACCACGTGTTCTCTAGCATTGCTGTCACGCCTTCAAAATAATACATAGATCCCATCATTTTAGACATGCAATGGTATAAAGAAATCAACACCTTTCCATTCATCAGAGTAGTTCTCACAACAGTATTACATGTTAACAACAAAAGCAATTGCCCTACAGGCTTACAGCTTTCCAAGTTAACACTTGGTACACAAATGAAGAGTGCTAACTCTATACAAAATAAGCCCTTGGCTTGATATACATGTAATACAAACAAAATAATCAAAAGAAAGTCTTCAACTCTCATATCTATCCAAGCTAAGTCCTTGGAGGTGGCATGCTACCTGTACCTGAAAATAATGTCCCATATAGGGTGAGCCAACGCCCAGTAGAGATATACTAAACACAATATGAGCAGTGACTAAGACATTAGCAATTGATAAATGTTCGATTACCATAAATCAATTCATAATCCATTCCCATTACATGACCACAATGTTCATATTTCATTTCATTTTCCTTTTCTCATCATTTTCTCAATTTACGTCAACGGCTCAGAACCTGGCCAACCACTTATATGAGACAGTGACTCATATTGAACGTTTCCCGTTCTACAATAGATAAACATACTAGTTGTACCAATATCTCAACAGATAAGCATACAAGTTGTATCCACATTTCAACAGATAAGCATATTAGCTATATCAACACTTCCAAAGATAAGCATATGAGCTGTATCAATACTTTAACTGACAAGCATATTAGCTGTATCAGTGGAGTCCATCCCCTATCTCCTCCCAAACAACATCCGGTTTAAAGGTCCATCCCCTATCTTCCCCTAAACCGTGGAGTACATCCCCTATCTTCTCCCACACACACAACGTATTTACACATAGGTCATACACACAATCAATCAATACATAACGTTAATGTATTCTATCAACCGTCATACTTTATGACATATCCAATTGATTAGTTTTAGTTTGCCTAATCATCATGCATTGTCTACAACAATCAAAACTACCCTCCACCGGTAGCCCAAGCAATTATTTCTAAACAGATAATAAAAGCTCCAACAGATAAAATATCAATGTTTTCAAAAGTGAGCGATTAATAAATCCAACTCTACCATTTTACAATATAATGAGTCAATTTCATTATTTCTAGCTCAATTCCATATAACCACAATTATCCCAAATTGATTATACTAATTAATTTATACAACAAATTAGGGTTTTTTACCCCATTTCTAAATATTGACCCAATGGTCTATAGATCAACAACCAACAACAATATCATTATCTTGAAATCTAAAATACACATTTTTAGAACCAAAATAACAAACCCCTTTTCATCATTTTCAAACCCTAACTCCCAAACTTAACCATTTAACAAAATGCCCAAAAAATCTATGTCAAAACCCATAGTAGTGAATAGGAATCCCTACCTCAAAAGATGAAACCCAACGAAGAAGATGACGAAAATGAAGATGCACAAAATCCCGAGATTTTTGGATCAAAAGATAGCCCTCGACGATCAACAACTTTTTTGTAAAGGCCAAAGGTGAGAAAACAACTCCTACTAGATCAATACCTAGAGAGAGGGCAAGGTTCTAGAGAGAGAGGCTCAACAATGGAGTTTTGGAAAAGTAAGAGAGAGAAAAGGATGTGAAAAAGTGATCCAAAAAGTCGGATCTCGGTTTTATATAAGAGTCGCCTCGCTCGAGCGTAGAAACCCTCGCTCGAGCGTCACTCACAGACTGTTTCCCATCAAACTTAATAAACTTGGGCACTGTATACTCAATTGGGTATGGCATGGTCAATATCTCCTGAGAGTATGAGGGCTTCACATCTGGGTCGGGGAGAAATGGTAGTTGCTTCTTGCTACGCTCTTGTTCGAGCATAGCTTGTACATTAGCTAGAGTAACAAAGTGAGTGGGCTGGAATGGTCTAGTCTACTCCTGGGTAGCTGAACCAGCGACCGTATCATTCGCCTAAGGTACCACCGGAGGCACTTGGATCACAGCCTGAACTTCAGGGAACAGGTTAGGCACTGGGTTTGGGATTGCTACAGGCGGAGCTGCTTGCACTAGAGCTGGTGGAGAAGCCATGGCCATAATACCTTCAGTGAGAGTTTGTAAAGCTTCCAGGATCTCTTTCTACATATCCTAGAGTGATTGAACTGCCTCAACCACAACACTGTGGTCACGGTCCTCCGCATGTGGTGTTCCGCCATTGGAAGAGCCTTGCTACCATGGGGGTTGCTGAACTTCATCCTCTATCATTTTTTCCAGTAAAGTGTGTAAGCCATTGCGGGTATGAACCATCAACAAAGAAGCCTCCCCAGCGGAGTCACTAGAAATGTAGGGGGGTTCAAGGTTAGAGGGGTGATTAGAGAGGCAAAACTATGCTAATGGTCCAATAATGGTGGAAGTGACTAGAGAATGAGTAGTAACAACTATTTGGGAGTTGGAGAGTCTGTAGCTGGGTGAGGGTAAAGCAAGTGGCTTAAGAAGAAATGTATGGTAGTACAAAATGGGCAACATCTCCCCCAAATCCCCAAAATTCCTCTTTTGAACCTCGGGAAATGGGTCCTATTTATAGGCTTTTCCTTGGTGCCAAGAGGACATCAAGTGGCCAAACAGGAAGAAGACATGTGTTCTAGAGGATCATATGGAATATTCTGCCTTGAATTACCAGGCTGAAGGTGTCACGTGTCCCTCTGCATGTACTGTATACTATGTTTGCCTCCGCAACTGCTTTTTTTTAGCCTCATCAAGTGTAGTTGAGACAGGAGTGTTTGGCGCTGCAACTCCCTTTTAAGCCTCAACAAGTGCAGTTGCAGTGGGAGTGTTTGCCTCTGCACTTGCCTTCTCAGCCTGAACCTCAGCAAGTGCACTTGCAGCGGTAAACCTTATCGCTGCACTTGCCTTCTTAGTTCTATTTGGCTAGTACATGCGTTCTCAGGACTCCATTAGCCTACTATCGGCTATGTTTGTGTTCACCTCAGCGAAACCTCCACCCTTAGCCGCCTAACCACAAACTCTCCAACTTCCCAGGGCGAAGGCCACAGCCAAACCTGCTATCAGCCATGCTGTTCCTTAGTACCAAGCCCAAGGGGGTTTCCTTAGTCCTACCTGTGTGACTAAGGCAGGTCCATGACCTGGGTAATGGGAAGGGAGTCTTTTACACTCGGGCTACCCTGCTCCCATCTTCGTGGGATCGCCGCGGTAAACTGGTATCTCTGGGCCTGCTATCAGCTCCAACCAGTAAGTCTTGGGGCTTACTATCAGCGCCAAGTTAAATGAACTTTAGAGAGGGGGCCTGATATCAGCCTTAGGTTAGTAATGCCTTGGGGCCTGCTATCAGCGCCAAGCATTAGTCTCTAGTTGCAAAGGGAAGCCTCTCTCAAAGGCTGTTATCACTTTGGCAGGATATTCCTTCTGTAACTTAGTTGCTACAGTTGTAGTTGCTACGGTAACCATTTCCGGCGGCGAGTTCAGACGGCAAGACCGACAATATCAGAGATGGTGGCGCCAACAAAATGCCTCCGCAACTTAGGTGTTGCAAGTACTGCCTCTGCAACTTAATTGCTTCGGTTTTCTCCTTCCCTCAGTAATGCCAGATGGCTGTGATATTGACATTACTTGGAATGGCGGCGACACCGACATTACTTGAAATGGCGGCACTAGGACAATGTGCCTCCACAACTTGGCCATGGCAAGTGTTGCCTTCGCAACTTAGTTACGTCGGCTTTTTTTTTCCCTCAATAACCTCAGATGGCGGCGGAATCGAAGATATTATGAATGGCAGCGCTGAGGCAAAGTGCCTTAACAACTTTCCCGTTGCATGTATTGCCTCTGCAACTTGACCGTTGCATGTGTTGCCTCTGTAACTTGACTTAATCATTTTCTTTCGTGAAGTCCATTTGGACCCTTGGTGGGTCGGATCTACTTCGGCCCACTGTTGGCCCACTTTTCTTGGGCTTTGGCCCATGCTCCTTTTTTTATTCTTGGTCGCCTCTTTGGGGTGACCTCAGTACTTAGGCCCATACTTAATTTTGGGCTTAATTTCTGACCCTCTAAAGTACCTTAACTCCACCACTTCGGCCCTTCACTTCCGGCCTACACATACATCCCATGTGCCTACCGTATACCTAACACTGCTTTGAAGCCAAACTTGCAAGGGGATATCGTCTCGAGGTTAACCCACACTCCCCGGATGGTTAGCATATACGTACGCGCATAAATCAAAGCACTCGTCTACTCATGAGAACAAGGCAACAATATATATATATACACAATCTCTCATCTACTTATGAGAACAAACATAACAATGCCAAACCTAAGGCATTTAAATAAATCTCATAATCCTTACTTTTTTTTTTATATATTCTTTCTCACCAACACTCAAATAAAACAATAATCCACAGAGTTATGGTGGAGTATAAGGAATTTATCTATGGGTTCTAAGTTTATTTTAATTTAATATATCCATGAGTGTGATTACAACCATAAAATAAATACATATAAAAACTCTAAACCTAACATACACAACTAATTATAATAATTAAAATCAATCTATAGCGATCCCAGTTTTGACCCGACTCTTGTGATGTTCCGGACTTGGGTTTAGTGCCTTTGTATTGTTGTGTATCTCCTTCTTCCCTTGTATACCTTTGAAATTGGTCTTTGGGTGGTTGTGGGTGTGTTTGGAACAAGTGGGTTACTTAGTTTTCAAACCTTGTGTTGCCAAGATTTTTGGTCTTCTGCTCGAGCGGAATATGTAAATTTTGGTCCTCCGCTCAAGTGAACTTTCTTGCACTTGAGCGGGAGTTGCAAACCTTCAGTACTTTGCACGTTTGCAAAAGTGCTGGAGGAGTGTCTTTCACGCTCGAGTGGTGTTTCCTACGCTCGAGCGGGTGGGCGCTCAAGCGTTCTTTCTTGGGCTCGAGCAGTTGATCTGTCGTTTGCAAACGTTCTGGAGGTGTGTGTTCTACGCTCGAGCGGAACAAAAGTTTGTGTCTGACGCTCGAGCGTCAAACTCTCCACTCGAGCGGACTGCACGTATATCAGATCGCGAACACTTTTTACATTACTTTTTCATATCTTTTCACCCAAAACCCTAAAGTTGAGAGTCTCTCTCTAAAACTCACATTCTCTCTACATTTTGACCTAGATCCTTTGATCTCTACGCCCTTGTGCCTTCATTAAAAAGGTAGAACTCCTCAAGCTCTTCACTTTGATTCGAGTAGAAGTTGATTTCGTTACTTTTGAAGTTCCATTCTTGCTTGGCTCGTCTCCTTTCTTTGAGATAGGGATATTCTACACCTTAATATGGTTTTTAACCTAGGTATTTGTTGTTATGTATAAATGGTGGAATTTGAGAGGATTTGAGTAAAGCTAGGGTTTGGGTTCAAAATTGAAAGAGGGGTTTTCCATGTTGGTTTACAAAATGGCTATGGGGCCTTGTATATGAAGTTCTCTAGTGTTAAAATGGTGAGATTTGACTTTGGGGTTGATATTTGAAAGAGGGGAGAAGTGTGGCCTAGTTTGTGTTAGTTAATTATTTCGCATAAATGATGAAATTGGTATGGGAAGTATGTGAATGAATAGTGTAGTTGGATTTGTTAAATCACTCACCTATAGACATTTGATAAATTATTTGCTAAAAAGATTGTGTATCTGTCTAGAAATATATGTTTTGTCTATCGGTGGAGGGTAGCTATGATTGTTGTAGAAATTGCATGAGAATTAGGTAAATTGTTATAGAAATTGATTGTTGTAGAAATTACATGAGGATTAGGTAAATTGAATATGACGGTATGATTAAGACATTGAATATGTGTTGTGGATGGTCATTGAATATGACGATATTTTAATACATTGTATATATATAATTGTTTGGGAGAAGAAAGAGGATGTACTCCACTATTTGGGAGGAGATAGGGGATGGACTCCATTTAAAATTGAGTTGGCCGGAGTGTTCAAGGTGAAAGTCCCGAAATCTTGTATATATATAGGTGCCGGTTCCCTCGGATGAGAGTTCCGTAAAATAGCAAAATAGAAGTGTTGGAGTGATGAATGTATTGAATTGTGAACCATTGAGTTGTAGTCTCATTTTAGTTGATTAGATAATAATGAACTTGGTTAATGGATTAACCCGAAATGAATGAATGGAAACGGATTGAGATATGGTCATCTATATTGAATGGTTAAGGAAAGAATGTAAGTTGATCATGATTATGAAACATTTATTTGACACTTATATCTTAGTTAAACCTCATATATTGTGTTAGTTTACCTCTACTGGGCTTTGGCTCACCCTACTTGGGAAAAACATTTTCAGGTACTGGTGACATGCCACCTCCAAAGACATAGCTTGGGAGGATTGAGGCCTGAAAGCTCCATTTTTGTTATATTTATGCTTAAATGTTTATTCAAGCCAAGGGTTTAGCTTGTATAGAGCTTATGACTCTTTCTTTTGTTGTAACCAAGTGATATCTTGGAAAGATGTAAGTCTGTAGGGCATTTATTTTGTTATCGTTAATTTGAAACACATGTTGTAGATTCAGAATGAAGGTTTATGAATGTATAATGCATGTAATTGCCTTTTGTAATAGAAACTCTGATGAATGAAGTAGATCATTTTATTACGTTCATAGATCTTATGGAATGGATTGTTGTATTATATTTTGGGGGCGTGACAACTTGGTATCAGAGCGTACTGAGTTTGAATACTTTGGGTACGTGGGAAGTGGTTAGTACCACAACGGGTTTGCCTTGCTTGTTAGAGGCTTAAGTATGGATGTTATGTACTTATATGATAATATGCTCATGTGATTGTATGGGTATGGGATTTGGTTCCTGAGATGTTGATTGGGTCTACGGCTTTCTGGAAGCCCTATTAGAAGAGCACTTGATCATTGTTGTTTCTAATTGGAACTCTAGCAACGCCGCAGGACAGTCACTATCTAGGGAGGAAATTTGTATGTGTTTATTTGATTTCATGCTTATGTGGAGCGAATTACTGTTGTCCATTGTATTAAGACGTGAATGAATTAGCTTCGGCACATTTGTTGATGTGCTAATGTTTACTGTTACCTTTATTAGGATGTAGGATGTGGTCGTGGTGGTAGGCGTGGTAGGCCTATGAGGCATGAGGTGCCTATACCGGATGATATTCCGGCGTAGGAGGAAAGAGTTGGTCAGGCCAATGTGGCTGAGCCAGTAGGTCAACAGGCCATGGGCGCTTTAGCCCGCGAAATGGCCGGAGCTTTGAGGGAATCTGTAGACATTCTTAGGGTTGAGAATCAAGTCCAGGCTCAAGTAGCTGAAGCAGGGCCATCATTTCTAAAGAGAGAGTTCTTTCGGTCAAATCCGAACAAGTTTCTGGGGGATCCCAAGGAGCCATTGAAGGCTGATGAGTGGCTAGAGCAGATAACGAAGACGTTTGAGATGCTCGGCATCGAAGATGGAGGTTTAAGAGTGACCTTGGCGTCCTTCCAGCTGAAGGGAGACGCAGGTCAATGGTGGAAGTATGCGCGGGGGTGCATTGGAGGGACTTGGGAGGCCTTTGTAGATGCTTTCCAGGACAAGTACTTACTTGCTACAGTAAAAGAGAAATTGAGAGATCAATTCTCCAAATTGGTGTAGCTCAATAAACTAGTGGTTGAGTTCGAGGCCACTTTCACTAGTTTGTCGAGGTTTACACTGGAATTAGTGGCGACCGAGGAGTGCCGGTGTTTGGAGTTTGAGAAGAGGTTGAGAATCGGGCTCATGTTTAGAGTGGCCGGATCCATGACTAGGGACTATGGGCGCCTTGTGGAGGCTGCAGCCCATCTTGAGACTATCATGCATATGGAGGAAGAGAGGATAAGGGGCTCTAAGAGGAATCAGGATGGTTAGGGAGACAGTAAGAGGCAAAAGGGTTCTAATCCCCAGTAGTCTTAAGGAGCGCATTCGAGGTCTACATTTCCAGTGCCGAGTTCGGGTTCTGGGAGAGGTGGTCAGGGAGATTTCACTTGTTTCAAATGTGGTCAGTTGGGCCACAAGTCTCCGACCTACCCACAGAGGGGAGGAGGGCAACGAGCAGCTTCATCTTCGGCTCATTCTCAAGGCCAGAGTCAGGGCAGAGGCTAGCCGCTCACTTGTTATCAGTGTGGGTAGGCGGAGCACTTAAAGAGGTTTTGCCCACAGTTGGGTGGCACACTTGGTGTGTCTGGTTCGAGACAAACACAGAGTCACCAGCCTGCACAGTCAGCATAGGCCTTGAGGGCTAATTAGGGAGCCTCTTCGACTCAGTCAGTGCAGTAGTCTTATGCTCCGAGGAGTGAGTAGGTAGATCAGGGGCCAACAGGGCATATGTATACTGTTACTGCGCCAGACCTTGTACCAGCTCCATCTGTTGTAAGAGGTACCTTCTTGTTTTGCAATTCAGTTGCTAGTGTATTGATTCATACGGGTGCATCTCATTCCTTTATATCTTTTGCATTTGCATCAGTTTTGGAGTTGGAGTTGGCACGGTTAGCATCTCCTATTTGTATAGAGTCACCTATTGGTGGTGAGGTTATATTGAAACAGGGGTGTTGGGGTTGTGACATAGAGGTCGCTGGTCATCGACTTTCTTTTGCATTTGTTTTGCTTGATATGACTGGTTTTGATGTTATTTTGGGTATGTGTTGGTTATCGTTATACCGAGCTGTTATAGATTGCTACTGTCAGAGGGTTACTGTATGTACCTTAAGCGGGGATTGTTTTTATTTCTTGGGAGACCGGATGGATAGAGTCTTATCCCCTATATACGATCTGCATGGGCAGAGTGAGCTTAGTTGTTTCCTTGCTAGCTTTCGGAGTGGTGAGTGTAATGAAATTTGGGTTGAGTTGCCAAGGGTGGTTTGTGAGTACTCGGAAGTCTTTCCCGAGGATCTTGTTAGTTTACCACCTCATCGGGAGATAGAGTTCTCTGTCGATTTAGTGCCTGGCACGACACCAATTTCTATGGCACCATATCGGTTTGCACCAGCTGAGTTGAGTAAGTTGAAGACTCAACTCCAGGAATTATTAGATAAGGGTTTTATCCGCCCTAGTACCTCGCATTGGGGAGCACTAGCTCTCTTTGTTAAGAAGAAAGATGGAGCGTTGCGACTTTGTATAGATTATCGAAAACTGAACCGGGTTACGGTTAAGAACAAGTATCCAATGCCTCGTATAGTCAACCTGTTTGATCAGTTGAAAGGGTCTCGTTGTTTCTCTAAGATAGACCTAAGATCGGGTTATCATCAGTTGAGGGTAAGGGAGGAGGATATTCCGAAGACGGCATTTAGTACATGGTATGGCCATTATGAGTTTCTTGTGATGCCTTTTAGGCTAACCAATGCACCAGCTATGTTTATGGATTTGATGAACCAAATCTTTTGGGAGTTTTTAGACCGCTTTATGGTTGTCTTTGTGGATGACATCTTGATTTACTTACCTTCTGAGGAGGAACATGGGGAGCACTTGTGAGTAGTGCTTGAATTACTTAGAGCCCACAAGCTATATGCTAAGTTTGGGAAATGTGAGTTTTGGCTGAGAACAATTAAGTTCTTAGGCCATGTGGTATCCGGGGAAGGAGTGACTATAGATTCATCCAAGATAGAAATGGTCGCTACAATATACACACCTCAAAAGAATCTCGTCCCGAGATTCAATAGGAGAGAGTAGTGCTGAACAAAAAACTCTGGGTACATACGCCTAACTTTCTCTTCCAATTCCCAAGTGATATCATTCTCATCCTCGCTCCATTGCACTTTCACCAAGTTCACTTTCTTGTGCCGCAACTGCTTTATATCCCGGTCTAGAATAGTAATCAGTCGCACCACATACGTTAGGTCGTCACTAGTCCCCAACACTTCTGGTGATACTACTTGGAAAGGGTCTTGCACACACTTTCGCAATAAAGATACATGGAACACATTGTGAATCATAGCTAAAGTAGATGGTAGAGCTAATTTGTAAACCACATTACCAATCTTCTCAGTGATCTCGTATGGTCCCACAAATCTAGGTGCCAACTTTTCTTTCTTTCGAATCACATGATACCCTTTATCGGCGAAACTTTAAAAAACACAAAATCTTCAACATTCAACTTAACCCCCTTACGTTTTCTATCAGCATAACTCTTTTGACGACTCTGTTCAGTCTTAATACGTTCCCGAATAATGTTCACCTTCTCTGTGGTCTTTCTTACCAACTTTGGCCCTAAAAACGGCACATCTCCTACCTCTATCCAACAAGCAAGTGATCGACATGGCCTCCCATACAAGTCTCAAAAGGTGCCATCCCGATACTAGAGTGATAACTATTATTATAAGCAAACTCCACCAATGGCAAGTGTTCTTCCCAACTACCACCAAGATCAAGGACACAAGCTCTCAACACATCCTCCAAGATAGGATTTACTCGTTCAGTTTGCCTATCCGTCTAAGGATGATAAGTCGTGCTCAAGTCTAACCTAGCACCCAAAGCATGCTGAAAACTCTCCCAAAACTTTGCCATAAATAACGGATCACAATCTGAAATTATAGAAACTGGTGCGCCATGAAGTCGCACCACCTCCCGAATATACAACTTAGCTAGTTTATCCGCAGTTCTGTGAACACTGATTGGAATAAAATGGGCAGACTTAGTGAGCCAATCCACTATCACCCCAATAGATTCATTGCCTCGCTTAGACCGCGGTAATCCATCCACAAAGTCCATAGAGATGTACTCCCATTTCCAAGTAGGGATCTCAAGAGGCTGCAAAAGTCCAAACGATCGTTGGTGTTCTGCCTTAACCTGTTGACTCACATAACATCGAGAAACATACTCTCCTACGTCCTTCTTCATATATTTCCACCAAAACGTCCTCTTTAGGTCATGATACATCTTAGTCCCACCAGGGTGAATCGTATATCGAGACCTATGGACATCATCCACAATCTCCTTCTTAATTCAACAATGTTAGGTACACACAACCTGTCCCTGAATCGCAATCCCCCATCTGAGTCCACAGACCAATCAGTAGGACAATCATCGATCAAATCCACTACAAGGTCATCGATCAAATCCCCCATCTGGTGCATTCTGTTTGAGCATAGCCGAGCTTCTTTTGCAGGATTAGTTGGGGCTATGGTGGTGACGTGGAATAATTATAGTTGTTGGACATGTCTCTTGGATTTTTTTTTAAATATATAAATATAAAAATTTATATTAATTATATATAATTAGCTAACACATTAAATTCTCATGTAACCACACAGCTAATAAAGCCAAAATAAAGTAAGAAAATAATAATAATAATAATAATAATAATAAATAAATAAATAAATAAATAAAGACTTACGAAAGATCAAGGTCGCTACAGATAGAGTGAGAGGGAGAGGGATGAAAGGTTGTCTTCGGCGATTGGAGGTAGACACCGTCGCCGATCGAAGAGAGAGAGAGAGAGAGAGAGAGAGAGAGAGAGAAAAGAGTGACAGTGAGACAGAGAGGGATAAAGTGAGAGTGAGAGGGAGATAAAGGTTGTTGTTGGTATTCGGCGATCGGGGGTCACCATCACCGCTCAAACAGAGAGAGAAGAGAGATGATATGTGAGAGTGAGAGAAAGAGAGAGACTAAGAAGGAGAGAGAGGACGAAAGGGTGAGAGACAGAGTGAGAGGGAGAGGAATAAAGGTTGGATGATTCTACACAAATCATCTCAACCGTTGATGATTTGCACGTGGACGATGGTGATGAAACAAGATAGAGCTGTTTGACTAAAAAAAAAAAAAAACAAACAAACAAAACAAAAATAAATACAAACACTAGTTTAATTTTTTTTTTTTTGTAGTGGTATGAATTTTGGTGGAGTGAATTATATTTAATTTTTTTTCTTCAATTTTTCAATTTTTTTCATTTTTTATATTTGTCTAGTCAGGAATAATGTAAATATATAATTTTTTTTTAGAAACAGTTAAAAAAATGTCACTAAAGACAAAAAATAAACAAAAAAAAATTACTAAAAAACCTATATTCAAACAATACCTACAAACTTGAAGGGAAAGTTGGTTGAGATTTGCTAAAATAACAAATGACTATTGGAACACCATTTCTATAATTTGATAAAATAATACTATTCATTGTCAAATTATAACAATAACAATGATATTATAGCAACAGTCATTGGAGATGCTCTAAAAGTAAGTTGAGATTGAGGAACTACGAAGTCCACAACATAGGACTAGTATTTCTGTGTCCACATTAATTGAAGCTGATTTGCGCTAAAATTAACCATGCGACATGTCAAAAGAAAACAAGTTTTATTTCCCATTGTGGAAGACACATTTAAAATTAGAGCAAACACAATGGGTTGGATTTCTAACCCTTACATGTCTCATTTAAAAAATTATTAGATAATTTTAAAATATCATATGACTTTATTTATGTAATATTTTTAATAAATAATAAGTTCATTCTTTGTTTCTTGATTATTATTTTTAATAAATAATAAGTTCATTCTTTATTATGCAAGTGTGAAGAAATGGAGAGAGAGGAGATTGAACGAGGAAGAGAGAGAAATGTGTACGTATAGTTAGATTTGAAATCAAAATTTTCAAATTTTAAAATAGCATTTGAAGTGGCAAACCGAAATGATAAAAAAATATTTTAAATTTGTTTGAGTTGAATGTTAACGTTGGTTAGGAAGCTTCAAGCTCTAGCTTCAAGCTCTGTGTGGTACTTTGTCTATGCGGTAGCCTTACTAACGAACTATTTATGTGGCTTGCAACTCTAAGTTAATCTGGACCGTTAGATCTATTTGAGTGCATTAGACCATTGCCCGTAAGGAAGGAAAGAGAAAATTTAAGGAGAGGATCTTAACTCCTTTCACAAGAGGCGAGAAATAATAATGTGAAGGAAAAATGTGGTCCTCGCAGAAGTAATAATGTGAAGGAAAAATGTGGTCCTCCCAGCCTACAATGGCCATTATACTGTTCCCACTTACCACCTGCCAAGATTCTTATAAGGAAATTGATTTATAGATAATTTTTTCTTAAAAGAACAAAACTCAATAGTGACAATCTTTCATTATAAATCATAATGAAAGATAATTAGATTGGAGATGAATGAACTATAAAGGGTCACAACAATTTATATAAAAATTCTGTATAAAATTTATATTTGTATATCATTATATTTCTTATAAATATGGAACCAGTTTTAAGGTGAGCTTAGGTGAGTGTAGAAAAAAAATTAGTAGATTTATTTAGCAGCACCTATGATTTAGGCTTATGTATCTCAAGAATGACTATACTTTGTGAAAGGTTTAATGTTAGATTGTTAATAATAATTGTAATCTTGTCAAAGAACTTCATAATCACATAGGTGGATTTCATATTTGTCAGTTAAAGAGACAAGGGTCCTTAAATCTTGATGTATTTGGGTTGAGAAATCTCTGTTCAAACAAAAAAAAAAAAAAAAAAAAAGGGGTTGAGAAATCTTGGAACATCTTACTTCATATGGGAAGGCTTATAAGTCGGTTTGTAAGTCCATTTTAAAAAAGTTTTAGATGGTTTTGTCGTAAAAAAATCTAACTTAAATCAATTTTTAAAAAAATTATTAAAATACTCAAAAAAATAAAAAAATATATATATGAAAGGAACTAATTTAATAAGGAAATTATTAGGAAATCCTCTTTCAAGTACTCGTATATATATAAACAACAATGCTAGAGACCTCTAATTTAGAGGCTCTAAACACACCTCTAATGAGGTGGAAAAGGCAAAAAAAAAAAAAAAAAAAAAAAAACCAAGACATGGCACTGATGTGGCAGTGGATGGGACCCACTGCCATATCACTAGTGGTACCTCTAATTAGAAGTCCCAAGCATTTTTCATATATAAATTAGTCCAATAAGTCTTGACATTTAATCCACCAAATTCAAATTCTCATATTCAATATATTTTATAAACAATTTGACTTTTACAATTTTTTTTGAACCCTTAGAGCATCCACAGTAGAATAGCTAAAAAAGTGTGTTAAAGTATGTATTATATGACAAAAAGTGATAAAAGTGGGGCTAAAAAATGTGTGTTAAGGTGTGTTAAGAATTTGTTAATTTTAGAGAGTAAGTGATAGTGCAATAGATATATTAAAGTGTGTGTTAAGAATATATATATATATATATATAACCAATAAATAAAATAAATAATAATTGAAAAGTACAGTGGGCCCCTACCCCACTGCACTGTCAGTGCCCCCCTCTCTCTCTCTCTCTCTCCATCTTTTACTTGTTAACTTAGCATCTAACACTAAAAAAAAGTTGGCCAGCAAAAAAAAGAGTCAGCCGATCCACTGCAAATTTTTTGTTTTTGTTTTTGTTTTTACTTGAAGGGTCCGAACATTCGGGGAATGACCGGTCGGACGACCCCACGACACTTCCCTACGTTCCCATCTTTCTCGCTCGTTAGTTAAAACGATAGCCACAGTTAATATACAAGTTAACACACAACACTAACAACTGACACTAATACACAAGTTAACAGCTCCATTGCAGGACAAAACAATGTTTTGAGTTGGCCAAAAATTAGCAACTAACACTAACACAGTTGCACAACATTTAGCTAGTCCATTGCTGATGCTCTTAGCATCTTGGTGTGTACTATTTTGTAATTTTTATATATTAAACTTTAAAAATTCATATTTTTTGTTGTAGATATATATATATATATATATATATATATTTTATGAAATTTATATATTTGAAACGTAGTTAATCAGATCTGTAAAATAAGATCTTACTTGAATATGTAATTTTATAAAATAAAAATAAATAAATAAATTTGACAATGTGAACATTAATGCGCATTTCGCCATATTATTATTAGGAGTATTTGAGTAATTATTTCACTCATAGAATTTATTGAAATATAAAAAAATAATTTAGATTAAGTAGAATATAAGAGAGTAAAGAGAGATCTATAAATAAACGTCCTTTTAAAATACTAATTTGTGAATTTATTTTAAGTCATTTGTGAGTAGTAAAAGAAGTCTGCCGTTTAAAGCTAACTATTTAAATAAATTTTTAATTTTTTTTGGTGTAAAATTTTAAAAAATTGGTATATTTGAAAGTTGAGTGACTTTTTTTTTTTTTTGATAAAAAAATAATAAATATGTTGTTTGGGATGATCTAAATAAGTACATTTTTTGTCTTTTTACGAAAAGATGTGCAGAAAAGTAGAGAGGTGATGTGATGGAAAAAAGATAAAAAGATAAAAAGATGGATTATTTATAGAATGCCAAACTTGGCATTATTTTTAGTCCCAAAAAAAAAAAAAATTATACTAAACAAAAATATTCCTAGTTTGGTACTTCCATTCATTGTAACAAAATTAACACGTGATCCATCTCCACGTCTTAAATTGGTGGTACGAAGCATTTTTCGTTTGCGGAAAAGCCTCAAGGAAACAATTTTCACTCTTTCAAACGCCCCATAAAATAAATTCACAAACAACTCTGTACAGAAACCAAACCAATCAAAACAGAACAAAAAAAAGCTAGCTATGGAAAACTTGAGCTTCCATGTCTGTGTGTCAATCTTATTAGCAAGCATTGTCATAGTCCCAACTGAATCCCTGAGGCCCCAGAATAGACCGGCCTTGTTTGTCTTCGGTGACTCGCTCTTTGACTCAGGCAACAATCAGTACATCAATGGCAGCAAACCAATGGGGCCCAATTACTACCCATATGGTGAAACTTTCTTCAAACATCCCACCGGCCGAGTCTCCGATGGCCGAATTGTCCCTGATTTTATTGGTAATCTATTCTCATTTACATCAATTTAGTCCATGTTAGCTTTTCCTTTCACATTGATAGAATCTTTTTCATTGTTTAATTGTTAGGAAAAAAAAAAAGAAAAAAGGTGGTACCTACTTTGTTCAATTCTGTAATCGATTTTTGTGTTCCTAGATTTTTTTCATTGTAAAATACCCATAACCACTAATCATTGAAAATCTTGGGTTGCGTTGTTGTTAATTTTTTTGATAAGTGGGTCTCTGACCCACTTGACCGACTAATCCAGGAACTGATACATGACATGAGTTCCAAGTATTTTGAGACAAAGAAATAGGTAGACATGAGTACAGGGGATTTCATTCTGAATATTTTGAGATATTGAACCCAAAATCAATTAACATTAGGTGTAGGGGGTCACATGAAGAGGAGTGTTAGCTTGGTATAGATCTATTTCTTAACTGTTGAAGTTTTTTGAGGAATCTGGTAACTTAAAAGGTTGTATTTGGATTATAGATTTGGATAGTGATTTGTAAAGGGAAAGAGAAATAGTGTGTAAAATATAGTTATATTTCATTCACATTTCATCTACCTTTTTTTTTTTTCTTTCCAAAACCCTATCTAAATCTATGATCCAAACATAGCTTACAAAATTTCGATTTCAAGAAAGTCTTGGGTTTAAATTGTCTCCTTTCAATTTATTCTCTCTTCTTGTGCACTGATTGGCTTAAGTGATCATTGATGACTTAACAGATATTATGAATATGAATCACATAGAGTTATTTATTTATTTATTTTATAGCATTGTTTGCAAAGCTACCTATGTTGGGACCATATCTGGAGCCTGGAGAGCACAATTTCACTGATGGGATCAACTTTGCATCAGCCGGGTCAGGTGTTCTTGGTGACTTACAGCCTGCAATGCCGGTATGTGCAACTCTCTTCTCCATGGAAAATTTCAATTGACAATTATTTTATTTTATTTTTATCTTGAATTTTTGGTTTTATCTCAATTTGATTTAATCAATAATAGGCTTTAAGAAATTACACGGAAAACAGCCACACATGCCTTACGTTGCTTGCGTTTGCATCTACATGTGTAGATCATGTTTTCAGTTGGTCTTGTTCTCAGTTATAATGTCAGTTTGGTCTCTCACTAATCCAGCTACATAGTTCTTACTATTCTCATATGAGATTCTTCATTAGTTAGTGAATTGGGAGATGGTATTGTTGTTATACTTAATATTTACTTATCAGTGTGACCTTCTAGTTGTGCCTAGAATTCCATTGTATGAGTTTGTCTCGTGCACCTTTAAACAAGTCATTGATAATCGAAAAACAAAAGTTTAAAATGCCTGTACTCTTGCCTCTCAATAATCATTTTTTAAAAACTTATTTAAACTCCTTCCATATAATCTGTAAGCAGTAGTTTTATCTCATAATACGAGCTGATTTGTGCTCCATCTCCTTCATATATATATTCAGATAAATCTACATGGGCAGCTAAATTATTTCAAGAATGTAGAGAAGTGGTTGAAGCAAAAGCTAGGAGATGTAGAGGCCAAGAAATTTCTCATGAGAGCTGTATATTTGTTCAGCATTGGTGGCAATGATTACTTCAGGCTCTACTCCATGAACCCCAATGCCACTCTTTCCTATCAGAGACACTACTCACAAATGGTGATTGGCAACTTGACACAAGTCCTCGAAGTATGAAAAATAACAACTCATCACTATTTTACCATCATCAAGTTACTCCAATAATGCTATTTATTGTGACTATATATATATATATATATTTTTTTTAAACAAATAATCAATTAATGTTTTATGAGAGTGAAAATGAAAGTGTGAATGATTTAAGAATAAAAATTCAATTGGTTAGCAAATAGTGGCTTAACAAAAGTAACCGGTTATTGTACACAAAACTAACTTATAAATTCTAAATTAATTTTGACAGGAAATATATGCCATGGGAGGAAGGAAAATTGCATTTCAGAATGTAGGGCCTTTGGGCTGCACACCGGGAGCAAAACTGCAGAATGCAAATCTCGGTGGCAGCTGTGCTGAATTTCCCATGGCACTAGCACGACGACACAACAGAATACTGTTGGTTGTCCTCAAGAAATTAGAGAGCCAGTTGCCAGGATTCAAATATTCGATATTTGATTACTACAATGCGCTTCGTGACAGATTCATCAACCCATCAAAATACGGTAAGGCTGCAAACCATACTTACCTTTTTGTTTGGTTTCGTTATCAGAATCTGTTTTTTGAAAAATACAATTTTTTTTGTTAATTGTGGTTGTCAAGGTTTTAAGGAAGGGAAGGCAGCATGCTGTGGAATTGGAACATATAGGTCAAGTGGGTGTGGAGGAAACAATGGGACAACCAAATATGAGCTATGTAGTAACCCTTTTGAGTATGTGTGGTTTGATGCAGCTCATACCACCGAAGGAGCTAACTGGCAATTGGCAAAACTATTGTGGGGTGGGAGTCCTAAAGTCACAGGGCCATACAATGTGAAACAACTATTTGAATTTCTATGATTGTAAATTTTGTAGCACTCATGTATTCTCTAGAGATCTATGATTAGGTAGTTAAATATGTTGTAATCTTCAGTTCTAATATAATCCCATTTCTTATGTGTTCATATTTATAATTGTCATGAGACCCTTGTGTTGATCTAATTTTTTTTTTTTTTTTGGCATGAGACTCTTGTGTTTGTGGATCCACTCAATTTAAGGGCTGTATGTAATGTGTTTGTAGAAATGCCACAAAGGAATAATTTTCGCTCTTCCACCCAAAACCCCTTTGTAAAATTCACTACCAACTCTGTACACAAACCAAACCAAAACAAAAAATTGCTAGCTATGGCAACCTTGAGCTTTCATTTCTGTATCTCAATCTTGTTTGCAAGTTTTCTCATTATCCCAATTGAGTCCCAAGTCTGAGAAGACAGGCATTGTTTGTCTTTAGCAACTCGCTCTTCGACCCAGGCAACAATCAGTACATTAATGGCAGCACACCAATGGGGCCGAATTACTACCCATATGGTGAAACTTGCTTCAAACATCGCACCGGCTGAGTTTCCGATGGACAGACGTATTTTTCCTGATTTTATTGGTAGTTTTTTCTCAGCTATATATCAATTTAGTCCATGTTGGAGTTTTGGAGGTATGAACTCAAAATCAATTGGCATTAGGTGAAGAGATCTCGTATGAAAGAGAGTGTTAACTCGATAAACATTGTTGAATCTATTTAAGTTTTTGGAAAAAAATTGTTTAACTTGGGGTCATTTGAAAACACTTTAGTATCTTGATTAAAGGAATTTGGTATATTATTTTTTTATTTTTTATTTTTTATTTTTTTTGCAGTGTTGTTTTCAAAGCTGCCAAGTTGGAACCGTATCTGGAGCCAGGAGAGCACAATTTCAGTGACGGGATCAACTTTGCATCAGCAGGTTCAACTGTTCTCGGTTGTGACTCTCAGCCTTGAATGGCGGTATGTGCAAAACCCCTTTTCTCCATCTTCATTCGCCATAGCAACTCCTCCTCCTGGAATTAGGACATGTTTGGGTAAATGTCACCAAAGAAATTACAGCAGTGATCTTTATAGTTTCTTTTGAATTTCATTTTGGTTTCTCTAGTTTTACATGTGGTTTTTTTCTGTTCAAAAATGTTAACGACGCATGATAGAAGGGCCACATTGCAGATAAATCTACATGGGTGCTGATTTGTGCTTCCATTTCCTTCAAAAAAAAAAAAAAAAATTCAGATAATCTAAATGGGCAGCTAAATTATTTGAAGAAGGTAGAGAAGTGGTTGAAGCAAAAGCTAGGAGATGCAGAGGCAAAGAATTTGATGAAGATAGCTGTCTACTTGTTCAGCATGGGTGGCAATGATTACTTCCAGCTCTCCTCATCCAACCCCATTGTCACTCTATTCTACCAGAGACACTACTTCCAAATGGTGATTGGCAACTTGAAACAAGTTCTCAAAGTATGGTCAACAACCTCTCATATCACTATTGTATATATGTTTGCTACATATTGTTCTTTCTGGAGCATTGGTTTTATTTTTTATGGATGATCTATGCACACTGAGACATAAAAAATTGTTGGATCAGATCATTAATATGGGCCTTGTGGCGGGAGAATAGGCCTGAACTGGACTGGTATCTTCCATGGAAAATAGCAGGCCAAGCTTTGTTACCATATTGAAAATAATATATATATATATATTTCTTTTGTCTCGGAATCCATAATAGATATTTAGATGCAATCTAAACATTTTCGACACTAAAAACCATTGATAAAACTCAAGATATGTACACCTTGAAGACTGTACAGAGCTCCTGAGAAACACAAATACCTTTTGTAACTTTAACTCATTACTCTTTATTTCTAAATTTCTTCTCTTGTCTACATCCTCAAATGATCATAGTATTACACTTTATCTAGAGGTCTTTGAATAATCATATGATTCTTAAACTTTCAGGACTCGAATACATGAACTCAATCTTTCAATTTAATCTAATTAATAAATTCTAAATTAATTCCAACAGGAAATATATGAGATGGGAGGAAGGAAAATTGCATTTCAGAAAGCAGGGCCTTTGGGCTGCACACCGGGAGCAAGACCGCAGAATTTCCCTTGCCACTAGCACAACGACACAACAGAATGTTGTCGATTGCCCTCAAGGAAATAGTGCCAGTTGCCAGGATTCAAATATTTGTTATTTGATTACTACAATGTGCTTTGCGACAGAGTTATCAACCCATCAAAATAAGGTTGCAAACCAACCTAACTTTATATTTGGTTTCGTTTTCAGAATTTGTTTTTTGAAATCAAATTTTTTTGTTAATTGTGGTTGTCAAGGTTTCAAGGAAGGGAAGGCTGCATGCTGTGGGACTGGAACATATAGGTCAAATGGGTGTGGAGGCAACAATGGGACAACCCAATATGAGCTATGTAGTAACCCTTTTGAGTATGTGTGGTTTGATTCAGCTCACATCACTGAAGGAACAAACTTGCAATTGGCAAAACTATTGCGGAGTGGGAGTCCTATGGTCACAGGGCCATACAATATGAAACAACTATTTGATCTTCTATCATTGTCAATTTTGTAGTCAGTTATTCTACGTGCACAAAATTCGATCACAAAATCAGACATAATCTTATTAAAAAGTTGTGCATGATTCTGAGCATTTATGATTGTCATCTCAAGCTTTCTTTTGCTACTAATACATAAACTTGTCATAAAATCTGACAAAAAATTACTTTTCAATGGACATTTTGCAAAGTTCGTTAGTAAAAGTTTATTTTTGAAAATTTTTATTCATCCATATACATTTTTATGTCGAATTTTGTGATCAATCTCTACATTTGAAAATTTATTTCTTCAAAATAGAATGAATCATTTTAAATTAGACACTAATCCTTTAACAATTTTAAAGAGAGTGGATGGATTATTTTGCTTTTGATTTAAATCCAACTTTTAAGGAAGTGTCATCAATTGGACTAAATTAACACTGTGAAAATTTTAAAGTTAAAAAATTACAAAAAATAAATTAACTTTTTGTCAAAAACTGGGGCTACAAACGTAATTTGACCTTAAAATTATTATTATTTTTTCTGTAATCATCAAGCCAATAGGCCTTGAGCTTCGATTCAATGATACAATCATTTGAATGGGCACTAATATATTATATCCTTTCAACTGTTTGAATCTTATCAATTTTTTTTTTTAATTTTATTTAGCTGAGTCAAATTTTGAAATGACTTGAATATCATCCGAGGATTATGTGCATGTTACTGTTTTATTTTACTATATACAAAAAACATGATTTTTTTAATTTTTATTTTACATGATATAGAGAAATTTCATCAAGTTTAATTGGTTGAAACTAGTGGATCCACAGTTAAGAATTATTCAAGATACACAAAAAGAATTTGAATATAAAACCAATCGAATTACTTCAAATTGACCATCTAAAAAAAAAAAGACTTCAAATTGAGAAAATGGAGAAATTCATTATCTTAAATTGGTAATCATATGTTTTACTACATAAGTAATATTAGTCAAATTCCTTGGGATACATTTATTTCATGAGTAAATCAAATAGAATCAAATTACTTATTATTATTATTATTATTATTATTTTGTGTAGTATTATAAGCTTGTCAATGAATCGTATTCAAATTGGAGTTGATAATTTAAATCTAAACCTGATCCAATCATGAAAAATTCAATAAGAGATAACTTGTATATGAATATAGTCTATCCAAGTATCCGAATCGAAAATCCAATCCATCCTATTTATGTAGGTGCTACGTATTTGATTGATTACATCTCATGATTCAAACACAATCTTAGTAGGCAAAGATGTTACTAGAGGCATTGAAATAGATTCTTTAGATTGTAAGGCTTGACAACATTAGGGTTTCCATTCCATATTTGATCAGCCATTTGTTTGTGAACCTTTTCAGTGAGATGGAAAGAGTCCCAAAACACATACTCATTTGGGTTATCACACAGCTCATAGTCCTTCACTGGCCTTTTCCCTCCACAGCTGAATGTTCCCCTGAACGTCCCTGTTCCACAGCATGCTATTTTGCCTTCCTTGAAACCTTTTCAGAAATCAAAACATTTTCATCATTTCAAAAGATTGCAACTTTTATCTTATGTTTGGATCAAAGTTTTGAGTACGAGAGTTATAGAGAGAAAGAAAAGGCGATAAAAATTTAGCTTATTTTCTATCTACTTTTTCCTCCTAAAAAGTCTTCTTAATTTGACCCATAATTGTGTGATATTTTATGTGTCAATTTTAATTATATATAACACTTGAACTTTTTTTGTCACGTCAATGTTTTTCAAATTTTATGAACAAAAAATACTTGGCATGTTTTCCTGGGCTTAAAAGCTGGGCAAATAAAGGCATGCTTTTTATCAAGTTTTAATAGTCATAAAAAAATAACATTTTTATTTAGCTGTCAAATGCTTCAAATTTTTGAAGGAATAAACACATTTTCATCATTTAAAACATTGTTCGTTCAACAAAAAAAAAAAAAAAAATCATTTAAAACATTGCAACTTTTAGTCAACAAAGGCAAGTAAAAAACAAATGAATTCAAGTTTTATTTACGAACATATTATTTTAATAATTTTTTGACTTTTTACGAAAAGATGTACAGAAAAACAGAGAGAGTGATGTGATAATTTATAATAACTTTTTGATTAAATTTCTAAGTCCCCAAACGAGACCAACTAGGTCAATAATGTCTAAAAGGCAAAAAAAACAAAATTATAAATCTAAAAAGAAATTGATAGCAGAGAGATAGAAAATCGAATCAGGCCCACAATACAAATCCAGTGAGGGTTCTCAAACCCGAAAAGAAAATGGCAATGGAGAGAGAGAGAGACAGAGAGACAGAGAGAAACATGAATTGAGCCAAAATGGATCAAATCGGCAATAAAGGATCGGACTAGAGGGAGAGTTGGATATACAAGTTTATAAGTAAAATGGGTTTGACCCTTGTCCATATAAATCTGCCCCAAACACAACCTATTGATAAATTGGGTGGGTTTAGACTTGCAACCCGATACAATCTGGCCCAAAAAATGCCCGTTTGCTAAGTCTAAAACAATACGAATAAAAAGATATTTGAAGGAAAAGTATGTACCATATTTGGAAGGATGATTCATTTTGAGCCTGAGATTGCTGTTGAAGTCATAAAGAGCATATTTGAAACCCTTTAATTGGTTCACTAGTTGCGAGAGAAGTTTTGAGAGTGCTTCATTATGTAAATTAGCAAGCTGTGAAGCTTCTTCTAAGCAGCCACCATTGTCTTCTGGTTTGATTATCCTTATGCCTGGAAGACAACCCAATGGACCCAAATTCAAAAATCCGAATTTTCTCCCTCCTTTTTTATAGACCTCCTGCCAAATTAAACGATATTTGAAGCATAATTACACATCAATACTCTTTCTATGTGCACAGAATATAGACAATGGGTGGCACTGGGAGCCTAACTTGGGAGGGCCCAACCAAGTTGTTCGAATCTGCCCCAAAATTTTTAGAATTTTGGCGGTAGAATTTTAAATTTGATCAAAGACTTGGGCTAAGTTTGGTAACTCAAATTAAACATAAGTATTTATATTTTTTTATAATTTGGATTAGATAATATTGTTATGTAATATTTTCTACAACTTGGTACACAACTCAAACTAATTTTCTTATTATATTTTGTTTATATTTTTTAGATAATATATATATATTTATTTATTTATTTATGTATTTTTAAAAAGGGCAACATATTACTTCAGGACAATAAAAGATTTAGAATTTGGGCAAGCAAGTTTCAACAAAATTCAGACTGGTGGTGCTAGGACTTGGACAAATTCCTTTACATTCTAAATTGAGTCTAAATAGATCCTCAGACTGCCTAAACTCACTTAAATTGTATATTTAGGTGGAGCTATCGATCCCTTATCTCTATTATGTGCATTCTTCTGTATATTGATTATGTAAATTTATGTTATTTTTTGCATCACTAATTCTTGTTTAAATTTAATTCAGACTAATCAAATAAAAAATTATACCACCCAAGAAACATGTAATCATCTCTATCAAAATGAAATACATTACCCACATAAATCCAAACGAAATAACAGTGGTGAAGCATAGGGGTAAAAAAATAAAAAATAAATAAAAACTTACTTTGATTGCCATAGTTAAGTTGCCAATGACCATTCCAACATATTGGGAATTAGAAAAGGAGTTGAGAAAGGTGGAATTGGTCAAGAAAAGGCTGATGTAATCATTGGTTCCAACCCCAAACAAGTAGACAGCACTTGACAATGTCTTCTTGGCCTCCTCATTCCCTAATTTTTGTCTCAACAATCCAACTACCTTATTGTAGTACCTTAATTGTGTGCACAGATTGATTACCTGCAAAATAAAAATAAAATAACAAAATCATAGAAGCGATTAGATATTCTAGTAGTGTTAATAGTGAGGTTTAAACAACTTCACATCCTTAAAATTTTAAAAAAAGATTTGTTGATGAAATAGAGATTTATTCATATCCTTTTGATAAAGATCTTACTTTTTTGACTTTTATAGTACATAATAAGAAAAAAAAAATTAATTTGTCTGGTATCGACTTAAAAGTTAGACAAAAAAATATTAAAAGTTTACTTTTTAGTTAGCCATTCAAACATATCTTTTTATTTATTTATTTTAAATTTGATTGCCAAACTTTCAATTTTCTAACTACAACTTTTGTGTCAAAAAGTTGTCAGCGAAAGTTTTGATTTCGACTTCTCTAGTGATGAATGACGTGGTTATCGTAATTATGTGATTTGTTGTATCCCTCCCCATCACAATTTTTATTGAATTTTGTTGTATAACTGAATATTTTAGTGTAACTCTCAATTTGTGTATAAAAATTACAAGCAATCAATTCTCAATACTCCAACTCTTTCAATTTTTTTTAATTAATCATTTCAAAAATTAATGACAACCTAAAATTAATATGAAAAATATTCTCAAATGAAATAGAGAAATTCTAAACAAATTAAAACGGACAAATTACACTTTATCACACTCAACTATCACTATTTTTATTTTATTCTTTTAAACTAAAAATTGATAAAGGCTATTTTTTGGCAAATGCTATTTTTTAGTTTTTTCGGCTAAAATTCACAAAAAAATAAAATATGTTAAAATAGTCAATAAGATAAAATGTTATATTAAATTTATAATCATTTCTTTTTTTCTTGCACAAACATCACATCTAACTATAAAAAAATCCAACGATCTTCTCAAACACAAAAATTTTAGGCTACTAAAATAGTAACTTCTCAAACCCCACAATATATCCCTTTCATTTTTTGAAAATTTTCAATCAAACCCGCATGTCTCAATTTTGTTAACAAAACAGACGGAAAATGTGCATATAATTTGTAATGTCATATTTATTAACAAAATGAAGACATTTGTATCAAAAGATGAAAGGGATACATTATATCAATTTTTAGTTTGAGAGGATAAAATTAAGTGCTCGTTTGGCTAAGATTTTGGGACTAAAAAAGCACATAAAGACAAAATAAGCATAAGCTATATAAGTTAATAAGATAAAATATTACTTTTTACCCATAATCATTACATTTTTTCTCTCACGAAAATCAAAAAAGTCCTAAAACAAAAACCAAATGAGACTAAAAAAGTTGGCTATATTAGCCATTGCCAAACGACCCCTAAAAATACTGATAGTTGAGGGGATAAAGTGTAATTTGCCAAATTAAAACCCTCAAGTGGATGAAATATTTTTTTTTCAAAATTTAGGACTCATTTGGCAAGTCCAAAATAATCCAAAAAGTCAAAAAATTACACAAAAAGTAAAAAATGCATTACTATTCACAAATAAAAAATATTTAAAAAATATTTTATATATTTTCATCATACAAATTGACTGAGCAACGTGACAGCCGTACTTGTGATAGAGACCAGGCTATTATACACTTTTTTGGGGTAAAAAAAAAATTACATATGTAAAGCCACAAAGTTTGATGGTAATGTTGGGCCCTTGGGGACCCACTAAGGGTTCCGTTTTGATAATCCGAACCGTTTAATATGTAGAACTCGTCGATTAATATATGCCTGTAAAAAATCACGTTGATCGGATATCGTTAACTATATGATCAAATCAGTTTTATATAAACAAAACGAATGATATGATAGTTAACTGTTGAAAAAAATAATCCGATCATATAGCTATCGACATCCGATCAACGTGATTTTTTACAGATATATAATACTCGACGAGTTGTACATATTGAACGATTCAGATTATTAAAATGAGACCCATGATAGCCCCACGGACCGACCATCACTGTCCAAACACTTTGCCCCGAAAGAGGCAATTATTTTCTGTGTAAGACATGCTAGGGCAGTAGGGCAGCAGGGCAGCCGTACAACCACTCAAGTACACTTTATTTATACAATTTTTTATTATACATTTTTTCGTAAAATGACAAAAAGTTAACCCAAATATCTATATTTTTTTTCTCAACTTTTTAGTTCAGAAAGACAAAAAGTGCACTTATTTAGGACATCTCAAACAATCCCGTACATCACTGACCATTGTATGTAGGGTTGTACAAAATACCATCTAATCTGTTAAAATCATACCAAGCCACACCAATTTGTACCACTTTATCTGCTGAATGCGGATTAAATTTTAAAATTTATAATCTGCTTTCGAAACCATTTCGTTTCACTATAGTTAATAAATACATTTTTTTCTACCTTTAATTAAATATTAGAGTGAAAATAAGTGTGAGAAAGATTTAAGATATAAAATTTGTTATAAATTAATAGTTATATACATGAAAAATATTATGTAAAATTAGTTTGTATTATATATTATGCAAATACTTAATAATTATTGAAAAATATTTTTCAATCAACTAATAAATTAAAACAGTCCCAAACCGTTTAAACTGTGATTTGATTATTTGTTAATATGACATCTGTCACACAATTTTTCTTTTAAGCTCAAATGATCAAATTGTATTGCATACACTTAATTATGAGGTGTTTTAGGAAGATGATTAAAAATTATTTTTTAATTTTTTATAACTTTTTTGTGAGGGAGGGAAGCGAATTTTTTGACTTTAATGTGGCCCACACACGTACACAAAATGCAATGTGAACATGTCTAAAGGATGGGAAGACGTTCTTTTCGGGAGGAAGGATTTCTTCTTGCCTTCTTTTTAGAAATGGGGTCACTGTTGTGCTAATGTGCCTTAATTTAAGGTATATTATGAATTTATTTTTATGATTCGAACCGTTTATTTTGTAAGATTTGTTGAGTACTTATACCTACCAAAAAATTATATTAATTGGACATCAATAACTCTATGATAGAATTGCATATTTTTTATGCTATTTCTCAAAAGAAAAATTTATTATTTATTTATTTTTTGGTTATCGATCATATAATTATTGATATCCGATTAATATGATTTTTGGTAAACATGAAATACTCAACAAATCCTACAAAATGTACTGTTCAAATAATAAAAATTAGTCTATAATACATCTCAAATTGAGACACAACAGTCACTGTTGTGCCCATTTCACTTTTTTTGTTTGATCCTATTCTTACAACAATTAAAATTCACTTTAAGAGAATCTAACGGCTTAAATTACTTTATTAAAAATAATTAAAAAGTAAAAAATAATTTTTAATTTTTTTTAACAAAATAATATGAACTGTTAAATTCTCTTAGAATAAATTTTGACAGAGGGAGGCTAGAAAAAATACCAAAGAGAGAATCCTCGCTCTCTTTTCGGGGCATGAGGTCCGTAAATTATGTCCTGTAAGTGGGGCCCAAAACGATGCTTGGTTGGATCTAACCCATATATAAAAACCGCGTATTGGAATTGAGCCTAACTTTCCATTACTCTCAAATCAAATTCACTCATTGGTTTAAGTTTTTAAAATTTACTTTTTAAAAAATTTTACCTTTTTGTTTTTTATATTTTTTTTTTATTTTTACTTAATTTTTTTAATATTTAAAAAAATTTTAAACACACCTAACATAAATACACTTAAAAAATATAATATTTGTGATTTTTTTTAAAAATTCATTAAATATCAAAAACATAAAATATATATATATATATATGAAAATTTAATATATTTTTTATATTTTGTGTATTTATTAATTTTTTAAAATATTTTTTCATAAATATTTTACTATTTAAATATATTTAAGTAAGGTGCATCTAAAAAAGTAAAAAAATTGCTTAAAATTTTAAAAATATTCACTAAAAATAAAAAAAAATGAAAAACAAAAATTGCAATTTCTAAAAAACTGAATTTAAAAAACTGAAACCAAACACACTAATTAATTTCTTTTCTTGTTTATTTGGTTGACCTCATCAAGAAGTTTGATTCACTTTATATTATGTGTGGAATATGAATTTAAGTTGAAATTATTAATATATATATATATATATATATATATATGAGTAAAATATGAATAAAATATAACCATATTTTATTTTATTTTATTTTTTCAAATCTCTATTTAAATTCATGATTTAAATACAGCCTTAGAGAAAATTAAAAATTAATAAGTCCATCCAGTTTCTTAAATTTAAGAATCAAATCAAATGGTGAATATGTGATATAGAATTGAATCAAACTATTTGATTCCAATTCCATTTTCAAGATTCTAGGTTAAAAAATTTATCACTATAAAGTATCTAATTTAATAAGAAATATTCTACCTACTGAAATATTTTAAAATTTCATAAGTATATTTCAAATTTTTAGAATATTCTCCACACTAATTTTTACAAAATATAGAATAACAAAATAAATTTTTTTTTTTTTTTTTTGATGTTATGTAGTAATTACTATAAAAATTCATTTTCCAGTAAAATTAGAAGTGCAAAAGTATATGTAACAAGAAAACTTTATCCTTTTCTTCTTATTCCATGTTTCCTGGACATGAATAAGTGGTGCCACCAAAATACGGCAATGCTACGTAGCTCAAATTTTGTGGCTCAAAAGTGGCTCAAATGGCCAAAACGACGTCGTTTTGAGTACAGAACAACATAAAAATGGCCAAAACGACGTCGTTTTGGCCATTTGAGCCACTTTTGAGCTACAAAATTTGAGTTACGAGATATTTTCCCCAAAATATTGTGATTAGTGCGTTTGTAGGAGATGACAGTTTCTGTTGGTGATTGAAAGGACAATATTGTGACATTTTATTATGAATTTTGTTAACAAACGTCTCAAGACACAAAGAAATGACACACACACACCAAAATAAATTTTGAGATATCAGTAAAAAGCATCTCTAATGATGTATTATTTATTTCATAAAATTTGAGTAAAAATTTTATATGATATTCAGCTCTCTGATGAAGTATTTTTTATTATCATCAACACACTGGTCGACCGGAAAGACAATCGGGAGAAAGTCTGGCCGGTTGACCGGCAAGAGTAATCTTCCCCCACTTTAAGTATGCTTGGCAATGGGTTTTCTAGCACTAAGCGGATGAACGAGGGGGACAACCGACTAGACGTCTGACCAGTCGTCTGGTGCTGCCAAACCAATGGCAGCAAACAGTGAAATAGTGAAAACTCCCAAAAATCTTCTATTTTGTGAAACATTTTTGATATTCTCGATTTGATATTAGTTTGGTGAAACCGTTGGAGCTGAAACATGACTTTTTTTTTTATCAAATTCAAATTTGATTAATCATTTGATACAACATTAGAGATGGCCTAATAAATGGAAAACACTTTTTATAAATTTTAAAGCACATTTGAATCTTCTTACACTAGACTAAAATACTTTTCATCACATTTCTAATGACACTCTTAATTTGCCTATTATTATTGATTTGCGAATAATTTTTCAAACCAACATAAATTATTGAGAAAAATGTGATATTACACTTAATATTTTTTAATATCACAGTTAATATATTATTTTATGTGATATAATCGTTTGAAATGATTTAAATAAGTATAGTTTTTGACTTTTTACGAAAAGATATGTAAGAAAGTAAAGAAGCGATGTGATCTAAATAATTACACTTATTTAGTTTATGCCAAATAATCTTACACAAGTTGCATTCAGCTTGTTTGGTTTCAATTTTTTGAATTCAATTTTTCGAAAATTGAGTTTTACTGAACTTGTTTTTTATTTATTTTTAGTGACTATTTTTAAAATTTTAAGCAATTTTTTTTAATTTTTAGATACACCTAGCATAAATACACGTAAAAAGTATAATATTTGTAAAAAGAATCTTTAATAAATTCACTAAATACCAAAATAACAACACACAAAAAAATGAAGATTTAGTATATTTTTGTATTTTTGTGTATTTATAATTTTTTTAAAATATTTTTTTACAAATAATTTACTTTTTAGATACATCTAAGTAAGGTGCTTATAAAAAAGTAAAAAAAAAAAAAATTACTTAAAATTTTAAAAATATTAACTAAAAATTTAAAAAAATATCACGAAAAATAAAAAACTCAATTTTTAAAAAATTGAAACCAAACACATTGATTAATATCTAATTATTGTCATTGTATCACATAAGATGATATACTATCTTGGAAAAATTACACAAAGTACCATATAGGAATTAGTTACTCCAATCAGTCTCATAAATTTTCTAATATACTCATAGGTCCTGTTTGTTTTGATAACTTTACTATCAGATCCTCTTTTGAATTTTAGGGGTTGTTTGGGATGTCTTCAATAAACACACTTTTTGTCTTTTTAGACTAAAAAATTGAGGAAAAAATATATGGATGTTTGGGTTAACTTTTTGACTTTTTATGAAAAAATGTGTATTAAAAAATTGTATAAATTAGTATGTAGGGAAAAATTAAGATTGGGAGTTGTGCAGCCGTAACTTTTGACTTTTGGTGAATAGTAATAATTGTTTAACTTTTTGAGTAATTTTTTGACTTTTTAGATTTTTTTTAACTTGCCAAACTTGGCCGGCCTCGTTTGGGGAGTGGCTATTTTAGCCAAAAAGTCAAAAAGTCAACTAAAACTAGTCACATCACTTCTCTACTTTTCTGCACATCTTTTCGTAAAAAGTCAAAAAGTTATTAAAATAGCATGTTCCCAAACGAGGCCATAGTATGATTTGGTGAACGTTTCTAGCTTTCCTCATTGGGAGACGCTATTTGGAAAAAGTACACTAAAGAATTTTTTTGGAGTGTTACGATTGAGTATTACATTAGAGTGACGGAAACGTGATCCAACAATGTAACACACAAATTCCTTAGTGTACTTTTTTCATACGTAACACTCAAAAAATGTGACACTCTAATGTGACACAAAAAAAAAAATTTAGTGTACTTTTCACAGACGTAATACTCCGACAAACAATAACAATTAAGGAGATTATGACAAGTGAGTCATTATACATCTAAAATGGCTAAATGGATTACAAAAAAAATTATGAGACTAACTGAAACATAATTCCAACATATAGGATTTATCGACAACTTTCCATACTATCTTTTGTAATAAATTAAAAAAAGGCTTATAGCAAAAACTCCACAAAATAATAATAATAATTAAAAAATAATAGATTAATGATTTATCCACCGAATTTGTTTAACTCGAATTCGTCTAAATGAGTCTCTTTTTGGGACGAGACTCGTGCATGGGAGACTCTTCCCGAAAAGAAATTCATTTGAATAATTTCAGGCTAAACAAATTATGTAGATGTAGTAGTGTTGAAAACAATAATAAAACAAAAATAAAAACTAGTTAAAAACAAATTTTTAGATAACTCTTTTAGGACAACTACGCTAACTCGGAACTTTTCTGTCATAGGGGCAAGGGTGTAAATTTGGTCCAACCCGGCCAGGCCCACCCTGGCCAAGGCTCGGGGCGATCCATGTCAGGCTGTGCGAGCTTCTTCCAAAATTCGGATTAGGCCGCCCCCCAGGCCAAAAAATTAGGCCTAAGCCCAAGCTCAAGCCCAAGAAGTATTCGAGCCTTGAGCAGACTGGCGAGCCTGAGTCTAGGCTCGGGCTTGGACCAGATCTAGGTGAGCCTGAACATTTTTTTAAATTCTTTTAAAAAAAATTTCTATTAAAATTTTATTCTTTTTCACTAAAAATGACACTGGAACTCGAGTGGGCCGAATTGAGCTTCAAAATGATAGCCCAAGCCTAGGGTCCCAGGCTGGGTTCGAGCCCAGACCTAATCAGGTTGGGCTCACCCCAGGTCGCGGACCATTTTTACACTCTTATATAGGGGCTACCACATTATACACCTAAAAGGATTGTAATTAATAATAATTTGAGACAAAAATAAATTTACAAAAATAAATTATAAATTTTGATCATAGTCATATAAATTGTAATTAATAATAATTTGAGACATAACCCAGACCATTTTAATTGTAATCAAAACCATCAATCAGTCATCATAAAATCGACTTTTTGCTAAATAAATCAATGTTTTGACTTTCAAGAACAGAAAAGTTTTCAATAATCTTTTTTATAACAGTATTACTATAAGAAAAACAGTTATTCTGAATTTTACTTAGAAATGTTTAGATTACTAAATATGAGATAAATGATATCTCAAAAAATAATTAAAGAGATTATGAGAGAAATGAAACTAACTAAATATCATTTTGTTATAATATCAAAATTACCATTTTAGATGTAGAACAAATAAAAGGACTTACACTTATAAAAAGGTAATTTGGTAATATAATGTTGTATAATTTCTTTTCATTTCATTTCTTTTATATAACTTAACCAAATAAGATAAGAGAAAAATTAATATCATTTATTTTCTTTTCTCTTTTATGTATGCAAAATAGAAGGAAAATAAATCACAATATGTTTTGTTTTTTTCTCATAACCTACATAATCATTCCATTTCATTTCTTTTCTTTACTTTGCTACATTACAAAATATAGTGTTAGATTTATTTCATAATTAGACTCACATTGCATTAATTCAATTTCTACCACACAAATCCGTTACTTAAAAAAATTTCGGTTCAAAAATCTGGGATAGTGTAATTTTTGTTTTTATACACATACTTCTCTCTAAAAAAAGAAAAAGAAAAGAAAAAAGAGAGAGTGAAGTGACGAACCTGGCCTTGAAAAGTCTGAGAGAGAGACCCAGCTCCGGCAGAAGCAAAGTTAACACCATCATCATATTTCTTCTTCACGCCTGGCTCTAGAAATGGACTTATCAACGGCAGTTTCGCATATTCAGCTACCCCACCCCCAACAACACAACAGTCACAAAGTCAACGCCTATATATATATATATTAGAAAGCAGAATTTAAAAAAAATTAAAATATTAATTTAAAAAAATAATAATAATAACATTTTTATAATTAAATTTTATTTTAATGAATAATCTATTTTAAAATGATAAATCACATTACAGTCATATTATTCTGTACATAAATTTTATTTTTTATATCATTACTCAATCACCCCTCCCTCAGATTTCACATTATTAATTTATTATTTGTTATTTTTTTTAGCATCATAAATTATAAATAAAATTTGCACCAAACAATCTAGTATAACTTTTCAAACTATTGTACCCTTCATTTTCAAAGAGGAGGTTGGAGTTATTGAAAAGTATGAAACATTCATTAATACTAATCTAACTTAGTAATCCGTTAACATAAAGGAAAAAAGAAAAAAGAAAAATGCAACCAACAGGAGCATGAAAGCAATTGAAGTTGAGCAAGGGTTACCAATGAAGTCGGACACCAAACGGCCATCGGAGAACCGGCCGGTCGGAAACTTGAAAAAGGTCTCTCCATATGGCCGGAAATTAGCTTGGTCAAGAGTGGTGGTGTTGATGTAGTTGTTGTTGCCGGAATCTAAGAAAGAGTCCCCGAAAACGTACAACGCAACGTGTTTTCCAACCCGCTGGCATTCGCCGAGGCTGCAAATTGGGATGAAAACTATGCAGAGAGTGAAGAAGAGGAAGGAGAAGGAGGAGGAGGAGCTTAGCCTTGCCATGGCTAAGTTTCTCACCATAGTTTTATGCATTTTCAATAGTGTAATATATGAGCCAATGAAGTCTTTTGTGAAAGGACCAAATCATCCTCACACGTGGGACAATTTTTAAATTTAGTGCGGTGTATTTTAGATTTTTCTGAAGGTTTGGAGATAGAGATAAAATTATACTTTCATGTGAGATTGGGAAATTGTTTAATTATTATATGTTTATTAGCATAAAGGATGAATTACAAGATTTTTTTTGTTTTTTTTGGTTTTTTTTTTTTTTTTTTTTTTTTTTATGGGAATAAATTACAAGAATTGGGTACACCAAACTTCCAAGTTGGATGCTATTAATAAAAAAATGTTGGGTTTATTTTTGACTAAAGATATATTTTATTTGAGAAAGAATTACACAATTGCAAAAAAGATTAATAGAAACTGCAATTTTTTTTTTAAATATAAAATCCCTAACTTGATGTTTGTTGCTAACTTGCCATTGTGAAGGAATTCTCGTACAAGCATTTGATGCTTCAAGTAATTGTATACACTATTTAACTTTGGCATTGGAAGATCTACTTCCTTGCAACATTTCTCTCTCCATAACTATTGACCAGAATCCAGATCTCTACCACCATCACCTTATTCTCTCTCTCATCACGATGTACTCCCTCCCTCTAGAAGTGCTCAAAAAATTTTAAAAATTGAATTTTGAAATTTTGAAAAAAGTATGAATATAAAAGTGGGCTTTAAATTGATCTCAAACGAGATTTAAATTGACTTACAGATTTTTTAAAAGAAAAAAATCAATAATGACATAAATAAAATTAAAGATGCATAATTTTTTACGGTATTTTTTTGCCACTTACCCATAATGAAGTGGGGCTTACACCATCAAATTTACTCTTTTATGAGCTCACATATCTCTTATTTTACATTATGCTTCCTTTGGTAAGAATTGAGAGACAATAGAATTGGAACTTTGTATTTTTTAGGGGGACAAAAAAAGAGAAGCGAATCCTTTGCATAGGGGGATGCTAACCTTGTTCATATATCAACTCTTTAATACTACATGTTTGGCTAATCTCATGTCAGTTTCTTTAAGGTTTGAACGTGTGAATGCCAAAGAATTCGTGGCATTAATCTGTTTTTATCTTATTTCCCGTCAATTAATATAGATGCCACGGTACTACATTCTTCTTCCCCATCTTTATCGATTAAAAAAAATATTATATAAATTAATAAGTTTTATATTTTTTTTCCTCACAAATGTAACTATAGTGATAAAATTTTAGAATTTGAAACATAGATGCCAAGTTACTACATTCTTCATCCCCATCTTTATCGATTAAAAAAAATATTATATAAATTAGTAAGTTCTATATTTTTTTCCTCACAAATGTATATATAGTGATAAAATTTTAGAATTTCAAACATGGCATACTACGTTAATAACATGATAAATGCTACATCAATTAATATAGAAAATTGAAAAGCAAGAATATTTGTTGCAATAAAGTTAGATTCATTACAAGTTAAGTATTACGAATCCAAGATACAAAATATAGGGCTTGTTTGGTTTGTTTTTGGGAGAGTTGTTTTTGAAAAAAATTTGGGAGAGTTGTTTTAGAAATTTTTTTGGTTTGTTTAGTTGTATATTTTGAGAGATAAATTTTTTGTGGGAGTTTGGGATGATTTGATATTTTGGAAGAATTTAGTAGATGTGTGTGAGAGAAAAAGTGATTAAGAATGAGAGAGGAGAGAAAAAAAGTGATTGATTGATGTGTAAGAGAGAGAAAGTGATTTTGGAAATTTTTTGAAAAAAATCTCAAACCAAACAATTTTTGATTTTTTTTTTTTTTAAAACTCATTTCTCAAATTCAAACCAAACAAGCCCATAATTTTTCATATGCGAAGTAAAATTGCATACATCAAATCTTCCCTAAAATCTCATAATACGGACGAATTGCAAATGGCATTACTTTAGTTTGCTTGACTAACTTGTCACTTTTTTATTCTTAAATTGAAGTGTCTGATCTAATAATTCAAAAAAAAAAAAAAAATTATCTAATGCCAGCTTTGTTTAATCAAGCAAGATGTCCCATATGTTAGGTTGAAATCCCAGTACTTATTTAATTAGTTAAATGAAGTAAAAGTTTGACACTTACATTTAAGCTTCTGCTTATCAGCTTACTCTACATCAAGGCTCAACGACTTTGGAATTATGTTTGCTTTCAAGCAAAAGTAAGCTTTATTGAGTTCGACATGTTCTTAATTAAGTAATAATAGAGTGGTGTCGGCATCATGACTTTTTTTTCTTCTTTTTTTTTTTTAATTATTTTTTATTTTTATGACTGATTGCTCAAATTAATTCACGCATACATTGACTAATTTTGAAATTCACGCAAAACACCCATTCTTATTATGGATCAACTCCACTTGCCATGTCATGTTATTAGGATCAAAGGAATTTTTTGAACCCTTTTTACCTTGCAAGCCACAACTTCTGTTTGGTTGAATTTAAAAAAAAAAAATTCAGAATTTAAAAAAAAATTACTTGAAAAAAAATATTTTTTGTTTTTTTTTTTTTTCTAATAGAGAAAATTTTTAAGTTATGAACAAGTTGTTTTCAAATTTTAATTACAAGCGGTGAAAACTGTGAAATTTTACAGTTTCAGTTTTTGGTGCTGAAATGAATCATTCTTTAAAACTGTAAAATTTTACAATTTCATAACATGTTTTTCAGCTTCATTTTTAAGGATAAATATTTAATAGAATTATAATTTGAAACTGTAATATTTTACAATTTCAAAGCTTACATTTCAGTTGGATCAATATTAGAAATTACTTGCTTAAACTTTACAAAAATTGAAAATAACATATGTTTTTTTTCATTATTACTGTTTGTTGTTCTTAGATTTTTTTTTCTTCTTTCAGTTTATCAATATTTAGCACATTTTGCTATATTTTCTCACTTTAATTTCTCAGTTTATTCTTCTTTTTTTTGTGTGGTAATATTCTAGACATTTTGGTGAGTCTCTAGCGATATTCTTGATGTCCAGTGAACATTATAGACATTCTGACGACTTTCGGCGATGTTCAAAACATTCCAATGATACTTCGGTAAATTTCTAGTGATATTCCGGCAATTTCCCAGTGCTGTTGAACATTCCGATAAGTTTCCGATGACCATCTAATGGAAGTTTGGTGGTGGTGGGATATAACAGCGTCTTTAAATTTTATTTATTTTTAAATAAGATTTTTTGCTTACAATTAAAAATATATAAGATTAATTAGTGTAAGTGTTTTGTTTTGGAATTAGATAGATTTTAAACATTATGTATGAGACTTGTTAGTAAGTTCTCCTTGAAAATAAAAGAAAGCTGAGGCCCAGCCCATGAAGTGTACTAGGGCAGAGTATAACCTAAAGTTTGTTCGACTGCAAATGATTTTTCACTCGGCCCAGGCTCAGGCTCAGCCCATTTCAAGCCCAGACCATGTCAACCCTTAATTATGCTTTAGAATTAATTTTGTTGGATAGAATGTCTATCTATATCTAATTTGAATAACAAAAATTATAACAAAATAATTAAATATAAGTCTCACAGATTTATTTTTTTTGATCGGCGAAAGTCAGTGATTAGTTTTTATATTAGCACCTCTCTGGGGAGTTGAAACTCACACCCATATACCTTGCAAGAAAATCTTGCCCTCCCAATCCTAAGAGCAGGGCATGCTTTGATTTTTTTGAGACCCAAAAGAATTTTTAACACGAGGCTTTTCGTACATGTATATTTTTTTAAAATAATTATGTGTCGAATTTTGTTTTTTGGTATTTGACAGTAATCGTAAAAAAGTTACTTCTAGTATATATATCTATTAAAATTTGAATAATACTATATACACCAATTAATATACCAATTAGTGTACTAACAGATGATGTGGTATAATTTTAGAGGTCTTGGGTATTTGTAATTTGTATATTGGGTGGGGTCAATAATAATGATATAAGGTATGTTGGTACATTAGTTAGTATACCAATTGGTGCATGTAGCACCACAGTTAAAATTTACATAAATATACATTAAAGTTTACATTAAGAAAAATGACCAAAATAATCTAAACTGTAACAAAAATCACTTAAATATCATTCTCCTAGCATTTTGAACTATAAAGCTACTAATCTGGTTCGCATATTCCAACTTATAAGCTAAATCATTTTCAATAGATAAAATTGCTAATTCATTTAATCTTTAATTTGACATAGTTGAGTAAATGTAAGATTTAATCAACTTTAATTTGAAAAGAGTACTTGCAAGTAATATAATCAATCGTATTTTATATATAATCATATATTTGGAATATAACCGTTCAATAATTTCAAATAATTCACCACATCAATAAGTTTTTTGGTTTCTTCCGATAAAAAACAGTTATCTAAAGTTTAAATAATTTATCTTATCAACCATTTATTAATTTTAAATCATAACTGAATTTTGTTAAGACCTTTTAAATTTCAGTAAGATTTTTTTTATAAGCTAATATAATAATTAACAAAAATTTGGAGCTTTTTTTCAATCAATTTTTCTGGTTTCAAAGCGGCGGCTTTATCAGCTTGTGGCCAAAACCGCCCTGTTTAAGAGTGGAATCCAAGACCCCCTCCTAAAGAGACTTGGTAGCCAAAAAGACTAACTAACTGAACTAAAATCCCTTAATTTATGAGTCCCATAGATTAATAATCTAAATCTCATATTATAATTCATTCAATAAAATAGACCCATATGACAAAAACTTTTTTACTATTCATTTAGTATATTACATCCCACCATGTCTTTGATTACACGTAATGTAAGCGTTTTTGTTACAAGTAAAAAGCCAAGGAACAATTCTTGGAGAATGTTTCTGAGTTGGAAGAGATGAGAGATGCCTGAAAAAAAAGTGAATTTTAAAATGGTCAGTTAAAAGAAAGTATATGATTGACAAAAGGGAAATAATGAATATACCATTCCCAAACGAATGGTGGAATGGAAAGAGAGAATAATAATAATAATAATAATAAAGGAAGTGGATTTTCTCAGGTCTTTGGAGGACGTGTTCAGATCTGTGGGATTTATTACGAATTCTGTTTTGATAATCTGAATCATTAATCTTGTCGGGTATTTTACATATTTTATTTACACAAAAAATTAGGTCGTAACTTATTATATTTATCGCATTTGTCACTAAAAAAATGAATGGTATATTTTTAAAACTATAATTATCGTCTATTTTTTAGTGACAAATTCGATAAATTGAATAATTTACGACTATCAGATCAATTTAATTTTTTTTTGTGAATAAAATATACAAAATATTTGACAAAATAAAATATTTAAATTATCAAAACGAGACACATAATAAACCTCACCAATAACACCCTTCGACCCAAATGAAGGACTGGAGGGGTTCCAGGTCCAATAATAAAAAGCACGTACAAAATGCTCTTCAAAATCTCTCTTGGCAAGAAGTTCATTTCTGAATGTCGCGTCCTTGTAGTCAATACCTATGTCACACTCCAAAGCAACCTATATAAAAAGAAGAAATGCACCGCTGATATTTTTGAAATTATTAATAAATAAATAAAATAAAATAAAGATATACAAAAAAACAAGGGAACATGCATCCAATCAGTGGCTTGAAAAATCTCATTTTTACTACAATAAGTTTAGGAATACAAAAACTAAACACACACAAAATATATGAACTGAACACTATAAATCTTGCAAAATCTTGTCCATCCATTTAGTTTTTGTATTTCTAGTAGTTTTTACTATCTAGTTTTAAGTAGGGTATTCGGTCCATAAATCTAATTCTCAATTTTGTTTGGTTAAAAGCCGTTAGATTACTTTGTCCAAAAAAACAAACTTAGATAAAAAGATCAAAATACCCCTATTAAGAGCATTCGCAGCAGCTCCCTTCTAATAGCTTTGCTATTTTGAGGGGTTAATTCTTCAAAAATTCTTTCTCAGCAGATCTCTTATCCAACCCCCCAAGTATAATAAATTCTTATTTTATTTCGTTGAATGCACGTAGCGGATGTCCTCCCGGATGTCCCCCCAGATGTCACATGAGTGCCCTGTAGCTGAAGAAGGAAAATGTCCAAAATTGGCCTGACCGATGGACCGCTCGGTCGTCCGTCATTCTTTGTTTTCCTCTGTTGCTTTGCTGCTGCTTGTTAGTGCTTGGTTGGCATGTGTTTTTATTATTTTATTATTAAAAAAATTTAAATTTAAAAGGAATTAAAAGATTATTTTAATATAATAGAGAAAGAATGTGAAATTTGTTAGATATAAAAGTAATCCCTAAAATAAAGAATGAATTTTTTAATAATATTTGAAGGAAAAATTTAGGTAGGCTGCTGCGCGGATGCTCTAATATCATATACATGACAGACCCTCTTTCTCTCCCCTTCGGGTCGAGCAAGGATCCTCGGCCGCCCTTTTGGGCAGCCGTTCCAACAGCCCCCCCAAAACGACGTCGTTTTGGGGGGGTTTTTGAATTTTTTTGAATTTTTTTCTTTTCTTCTTCCTCGTCGAGCTCGCCGGTGGGGAGGGGAGGGGAGGGGAGGGGAGGGGAAGGAGAGAGAGGGGGAGGGGAGGGGAAGAAGAGCCGCCTGTGGGCCGGACTGGAGGGGGCCATAATCATCGGGGGAGGAGGAGGAGGAGGAGGAGGCAGGCCGGAGGCGGAGGCGCGGCGGTGCGGCTGCTGCGACGAAGGCTGGCGACGGCGAACTCGAGGCTGCTGCGACGAAGGCTGGCGACGGCGAGCTCGACGAGCTGCGACGAGGGGCGACGAAGGCTGGCGAGCTCGACGAGCTGGCGACTGCGAGCTCGCCCCGAGCAGCCATGGCGACGGGGAGCTCGGCAAGAACGAAGAAGAAGAAAAGAAAAAAGAAAAAAAAAAACAAAAATCCCCCCAAAACGACGTCGTTTTGGGGGGCTGCTGGGATGGCTGCCGCAAAAGGGCGGCCGATGATCCTGATTCCTTCGGGTCGCGCTCCTCCTCCGTCACTGCTCTACCGCACTTCTCTGCCGCCGCAAGATCCAGATCCAGACAAATCTGAGCTCCTCCGCCGTTCTCTCTCTCTCTCTCTCACACCCACCGCCATCGATGTCTCCAACCAAGATCGTTCACCATCAATTACTCTAGCGACTTCAGGGCCTTAGATCGGAGACTGATCTCCTTCGTCGGTCAATTTCTAGGGTTCATAATCAAAGCTCGTTGCTCGATCAAGCCCAGATCTGAACATAACCACCACTTCTGCTTCTTAGATTTACAGATTTCTCTCTCTCTCTCTCTCTCTCTCTCTCTTACCAGTTTCCGGAATATTCATAGTCGCTGCTCTATTTAAGGTTTGTGTTCTATCTATATATACACAAGAGTCATGAACTCCGCACTCTAAAAGTTGAAACCACTTCGTCTCTTCAACGATCTAGGGTTTCTCTACAAATTCTATGTGTGTGTGTGTGTGTGTTTTCAATTTGAGATTGTTGTAATTTGCTTGGATTAAATCGAATTGAATTTTATTGTGCTCAAATCTAAGATCTGTGTGGCTGACGATCTCAGATCTGTGGCTGGCGAATATGTTTAATTTTTAACAGATAGCAGGAATTTTGTTGGATTTGAACATAGATCCAACATAGATCAGTAGGATTTTTTTTATTTATTTTTTTTGATTGGGCTTCTTGTTATTGATGATTTGTATATCTAATTTTGTCTTTTGTTGTTGTTATTGTTGTTGTTGCTGATGATGAAACAAATTGAAACAAATTATTTGTTCAAAATTTAAACAGATAATAAGACAAATCTATTTAGATAATAAAATTTGGACAAAAAATATGTTAAAATTGAACAGATAATAAAATTAAACATATAGTTAAAAAATTGAGCATATAATAAAATTTGGACAGATATTTAAACAGATAAAGGGAAACTCTCTCTTTCTGTGTTCTTCTCTTTCTCTGTGTGTGCATATGTGTGTGTGTGTGCGCGCGCGCACGAGCCTGTTTGAATTCAATAAATTGAAGAATTTGATGAAATTAGGGTTTGATGGAATTTGATTTGATTCATTTAGCAGAAATGGCTCAAATCCAGATTTGGATTCCTAGAAATGTCCAGATCTGGATTTGGATCTGGGTTTACCTAGATATGTTAAAAAACATATAGAAAATACTGAACGGCTTAGGGTTTTTGGAAGATGAGATTAGAGTTTGTTGTTGTTATTGTTGTTTTGTTGTTATTGTTATATCACAATTTAAACAAATAAAAAGAAATTAAATAATAGAAGAAAAAAAAATAGGCTTGTAAAATTCAACAGATAAGAAAAATAGGCTTTGTGAAATTCAACCAAGGCAAAAATTTTAACAGATAAGGGGAAAAAAATTGAACAGACAGTCAAAAAATTTGAACAAATAGGAAATATTTTGAACATGTAGCAAAAAAATTTAAGCAGATAGTCAATGAAAGTCAACAAATAAAAAAAGTCAACAGATAAATTAAGGGATAAAATTGAAAGCAAAAGGTCCTTCAAAACAAGAAAAATGACTTCTCACTAATAAAAAAATATCCACTGGACCAGCCTCATTATATTAGATTTATCACCAATTTACTCTTTTAAGTATTTATTAAAAGAATTAGCATTTTGTCACCAAATTTATATAATTTTATTCTAGTCTCCGCAAATCCTAAAATAATTTTACATTGGCCTCTAAATTTTTTAAAAGTCTCATTTTTCTATAATTTTGAGTATTTACGAAAAATAGTATTTTGACCCTCCAAAATTTAAATAATTTTACTTCAATCCCTCTAAATTGTAAATAATTTAGCCATGACCCTATTTTGCACAATTTTTGGGTCCGCTACTGCAAACCAATCCTTGAACAAAAGTTGTGTTTGATATATGAGATGTGATATACAAACCTTAAACTTTGGCAAGGTAATATGTAGCACCTGCACATGAGCTGCAATGTCACCAACTAATTTCATCTTAACAATGCCTTTCATCGTATCATCTTCCGATGAATCTCCATAAATGAGTTCGCTAACATTCACACACTGAAACAAAACCCGAGCTCTCACGCTGACATTCGTGCTGTGAGCAGGCTGATAAAACTTGGGTACTTTGATTTCTCCAATGGGGAGTCCTTCGTGAAGAACATGAAGCCCTGAACGGCTGTATTTTATGCCAACCTTGTTAGGGTTTTGAGCATTTAAGGTTAAAGAAATAACAGATGAAACAAAAAGCATCGAGTTTGAATTGGCATCGAGCTTATATGCATCCAATTTGATGGTTTGGAGAGAGAAGATGGGCTCTTTGGGCTTCAAGACGAAGAAGATGATGAGAGTAATCGCGCCTAATGTTGCAACGATGAAAAAAAGGAAAATGACAACAAAGAAACAGCATCTCTTGAAGGAATATGCATTGGTGAATTCTCTGCAACACAAATAGTATGAATTTTGAGGTGGGGATTCCATTGTAGAGCTTCTTCATTGTGGGGTTTTAGGGTTATAACTAACTCAACTGTTTTAATGTGTTTATTTGATTGCTAAAAATGGTGGTAGTACTTGGAAGTGAAGAAGGAATGTGATGTTTTTCTTTTGAGTCTCATCTTTCTGCTATTCTTTTCTTGACAGTGAATCTTCAACTTCTTTTTCAAATTTTTTTTTTTTTTTTTTATCAATAAAAAATTGAGAGGAAAGGGATGACTTCTAATTGAGAATTCTTCCTGATTTTATAAATCCTTTCAGGCCATGTACCAAAATCAATGGCAAAACTCGAACACATGACTCTTAATAAGGTACAAAGATTATGAATAAATTAACCCCAAATGATTTGTACAGACCATAAATTAGGGTAAATTTCATTTACCTCCTCTGAGGTTTCTGACAAATACAGGGACCTCCCCTGTGGTTTGAATAATTACAATAACCTCATCTGCTTTACCTGACAATGTCAAGATTCTCACATTCTGTCAAATTGTTCCAAATGGTATTACTTTTTCTATAGTAAATTACCTTATTGCCCTTCCTTTTAAAATATTAAAAAATATTTTTGGATTGGAGGACAGGTTTGAAAGAAACAAACAGTGTTTGGAACAGTATTTTTGGATTTATTTTTTTTAAATATTAAAAAATGTTTAAAACAAATTAATTTTTTTATTTTAAATATATAAATTTTATTTAAATATTTTTAAATATTTGATTTTATTTTTTAAAATTTTAATATTTTAAACTCAAAACACAACTTCACACTCAAATCATAACTAAACACATAACTCAAAACTCAATTCAAAAATTATTTTCAAATCTCATAACTAAACACATAATTCGACACTCCACACTACTTTCAAAGCTCTACACTCAATTGTAACCAAACGCATAACAAAAAAATTAAAATATTTAAAAATATATTTGTAACGCCCTAAAAAAAAAGACATAACTCATTCATTCATAAGATCCATAAAACATAGAAGAGGTATTACATTCCATACATCAGAGTGTTCTTTACAAAAGATGTTACATGTTAATCAACAAAGTAAATGCCCTACGGGTTTACACATTTCCAAGCATAACTTGGTTACAACAAAAGAGAGTCAAAAGCCCTTTACAAGTTAAAGCTCTTGGCTTTGAAATGAAAACATATAACATAAAACAAAACAACCAAAACAGAGACTTCAGCCCTGAGACCTCCCAAGCTATGACCTTGGATGCGGCATGTCACCTGTACTTGAAAATGGTGTCCCAAGTAAGGTGAGCCAAAGCCCAGTAGAGATATACTAAACAGAATATGAGAATTAACTAAAACATTAACATCCGATAAATGTTTAACACAAGTAAAGATACGTACATCCTCTCCATAACTAATTAATTCATTGACATAGTCCAATATTATCCAAACAGTTTAGAATGAGACTACAACTCATATATCAACACTTCAATAGCAAACATCATTTATCACTTCCATTCACTTGCGATTTTACGGAACTACGTCCGAAGGAACTGGCACCCAAATATATAAAAGATTTCGGGACTTTCACCCTGGACACTCCGACCAACTTAATTATCCATGGAGTCCATCCCCTATCTCCTCCCAAACAAATGGAGTACATCCCCCTATCTCATTCCACACAATATACATATACAATGTATTTAAACACATAGTCATATACAATGACCTAATAGTTCACATATTCAACGTGCTAATTCCACCGTCACATTCAATGACATAATCCAATTGATTAGTTTCAATTTCCCCTAACCATCATGTAGTATCTACAACAATCAAGACTATCCTCCACCGATAGTCCAAAACAGTTATTTCTAAACAGATAAATAAATCTATCAATAGATAATTTATTACATTTTCCATCGATGAGTGATTTATCAATCTAACTACACCATTCAATCACACTTTTCCCCAATTTTAAGATTCTCAACCCAATTTCATGTGTCCCGCAATTTACTGAATTAATTATACAAAATAATTATTTAAATTCGATTAGGGCATTAATCCCCCTTTCTTAATTATTGCACCCAAGGCCCAACTTCACCAATCATATACACATAACCCCTTTTTGAGACCTCACATATACAATGGAGCCCAAAGGTAGAAAACCCCTCTTTCAAACATTTCAAATCTCAAACCCTAACTTCTCAAGATTTCCAATTCACAACATTTATACAAAATAACTAATATTTATATTAAAACTCATAAAGATGAGTAGTTTATCCCTACCTCAAAAGGAGAAGCTCAAAGGAGAAGGAAGGGAAACTTGAAGATGCTCCAAACACAAGCTTTTTCGGATCAAAGTAAAGCCCACACCAAGCTCTATCTTTTTAACAAAGGAAAAAGGGTAGAAAACCTCTAAAACAAGGTGTATTTGTAGAGAGAGAGAGAGAGAGAGAGAGAGAGTGTGTATGTGTGTGTGTGTGTGTGTGTGTGTGTAGAGAGAGAGACAGTCGGATCTAGGGTTTGAAGAGAAATGGAGATGAAAAAGTGATGTAGAATCACGCTACTATGAACTGGTATATACAAGGCTCGCTCGAGCGACCAGACACAAAAGTACCTCGCTCGAGCGCAAGAAGTGTCGCTCGAGTGAACAATGCGAAGCTTTAGGTCTGCAACGCAAAAGCACGCTCGAGCATAAGAGTTCTCGCTCGAGCGAAGAGACACAAAACATAGGGTCGCTCGCTCGAGCGCAAGAAAGCTCGCTCGAGCAAAAGAATACCAACCTTCAGGTCTAAAAGAGACGCAGGCGCACGCTCGAGCACAGGAGTTTTAGCTCGAGCGAAGAGACACACAACACAAGGCTCGCTTGAGCGTAAGAAAGCTCGCACGAGCAGAAGCTACGTCTAAAAAAGAAACCTGAGGACCCGCAATACTCGCTCGAGCACACAAACCCTCACTCGAGCGAAGAAACAAACACCTAATGCTCGCTCGAGCGCAAAAAACCTCGCTCGAGCGAGGAAAGAAAAACCTAGGTAGCAACCATATATTCTAACTCATAACCAACCTGTTCCAAACTTACCCAACACATCCCACAATTCAAATACAAAGAATTAAAGGATGGTAACAAGGTAAAAATAACAACATACAACCACTAGACCCAAGTCCGGAATACAATAAATGAAAAGGAAAAAAACCGGGATCGCTATCATATTTATAAAATAAAATAAAATATTTCAAATAAAAACTATATATTTAAAATAAAAAATAAAAATTTTAAAATTTTTTAATATTGAAAATATTAAAAAAAAATACAACACATAGATGCATGAAATATAATGCACATTAAAATAAATAAATAAATAAATATTTAAAATATAAAATATTTACCCTAAAAAAATAAATTCAAAAAATTTCAGAATTTATAACCAAACAATTTTTTTCCTTTCAAAACTCATAACTCAAAATACGACTTCATACTCAAATCATGATTCTAAAAATAATTTTAAAAAATAAAATATATTTTTTTTGAAATTTTTTTCTTTTAAAATATAGTTTTTGAAAAAGTTTGGTTTTGAGTTTTGAAAAGAGTTTTGAATTATGCCTTAAGTTTGTGTTTGGTTATGTATTTTGAAAATAATTTTTAAATTGAGTTTTAAATAAAAACATGTTTCGAAAAAAGTTTTTTTTGGAAACATGTTTGGTTCTCTTTTAGAATCACAATTCCAATTAGAAATTTTTAAAAAACTTTTCAAAACTCATAGAGTCTTAACCAAATGCACAACTCAAAATTCAATTCAAAAATTATTTTCGAAACTAATAACCAAACACAAACTTAAAAAATACAAACTTATGTTAAATATATTTTTAAATATTAAAAAATTTTAAAAATTTTATTTTTTTATTTTAAATATATACTTTTTATTTTAAATATATAGTTTTTATTTTAAATATTTTATTTTATTTTATAAATATATTTTTAAACATTTTAATTTTTTTGTTATGGGTTTGGGTACGATTTGAGTGTAAAGTTTTGAAAATAGTGTGGAGTGTCAAGTTATGTGTTTGGTTATGAGGTTTGAAAATAATTTTTGAATTGAATTTTAAGTTATGTGTTTGATTACGATTTGAGTGTGAAGTTGTGTTTTGAGTTTAAAATATTAAAATTAAAAAAAATAAAATATTTACAAAATAAATAAAATATTTAAATAAAAATTATATATTTAGAATAAAAAAATAAATTTTTAAAATAATTTTTAATATTTTAAAAAAATAAATCTAAAAATACTGTTCCAAACACTGTTTGTTTCTTCCAAACTTGTCCTCCAATCCAAAAACATTTTTAATAATTTAAAAGGAAGGGCAATAAGATAATTTATTATAAAAAAAGTAATACCGTTTGGAATAATTTGACAGAATGGGGGAATCATGACATTGTCAGGTAAAGTAGGAGAGGTTACTGTAATTATTCAAACCATAAGAGAGGTGCCTGTATTTGCCAGAAACCTTAAGGGAAGTAAATGTAATTTACCCCCATAAATTATTATAATTGATCACAAGTAGACATTGTTATCATTTCTAGCCATATTTAAGATATTTCTTCCCTAAATTTTTGACTTCCTATCTCAAAACTCACACAATTATTTGATCAATGAAAATTTCAAGATATATTAATCTCAAGAAACAATTCAATGAATATGAATGTTTTGAAGTAGAGAATAAATAAAAAAATTGTAGATAGCGAATCGAATGCCTCTAGCTTCTTACCAAAAAAATAAATAAATTATTGATTGGAGTCATTGAACTAGCTAATGGGTGACTTGTAAGTCCAATGATAGTTGCATGCAAAAGGTTAGCCCATCTATGGAGGCCCATGATAGACCATTAGAGATGTTCTTTGAATTCATAAGAAGGCCTTCAATCCATACGGAATGATATAAGTGTCATATTATATTGTTTTTCCCTTGTGACACATTTTAAAATTTTATTTTTAAAAAAAAAATCATATCAGCATGTGTTTTTTATTAACATATAAAGTTCTACACAAATTTAATTTTAATTATAACTAATTTTATATAGACTTTATTTGAGAGATACTTATTTTTCATCTTGTATTCAGTTTTGTTGTTGTCAGATTTCTTTTATATAATTAATATTTTAATTTAATTATTATAATATTGGGAAAAAAATTATCTCGATATACAAATAAGACAGAATATGCTTAATTATGTGCATCGCACTGATCAAATTAATTTTTTTATATTTTATATTTTTTTCTATCTTATTAATGTCGTAATATCAATTTATATGTAATTTTTATTTAACATGAAATTATTTATTACAAAATATTTATATTTAATTTAGATTTTATATACCTTTATACAATATGTATGAATAATTCTAAAAGAATATTAAAAAAAATCAATACTCTACATAATTAATTTATGTATTTTCTTCTTAATCCAATCACAACATATTTATATTTAATCTTTTAAATAAATTTTTTGTAGTTTTATTTTTATATATTTTTTTTCTAAATAAATATAAAAATTAAAATTAAATAAAATAATTAGAATCACTTTTATTTTTATATTACTATTTTTTTTCTAATTTAATTATTATTTTTAATGTCAAAATGAGTGTTTATTTTACTATCTTATAATTTAATATATATCATATAAAATCATTATATGATAATTATACTTTTATAGCACAATAGAACTAAAATTATTAAAATAAATAAATAATTTAACTAAATTTATTATATACAAGTATTCAAGTAACACTTTTATAGAACGATAACGATAAAATTATTAAAATAAATAGTTTAAATTAAAATTTTATTTTAAATTAAAATTAAAATTATTCTTTTGTAACACATATCTTAATATAATACACCATGAATTATAACCAAGTTATAATTTATACATTATAAAATTTTCAGTGGTTTTTATTTTCTTAATAAAAAAAATATTTTGATACAAGTGGAATTCATGATTTTTGGTAATTTTAATTAACACAAATGGGGATTTGATTTTAGGTTGAGAATATACCTATTTTTCTATAACTTTGAAAGAAATTGTTTTTATGAGCCTTTTATATAATAGTGACAAAAATTCTCATCAACCATTAACAAATCTGTTGGTATTAAACTTTCAATTATTAGAATTTTTTACAAATAAAATATTAAAACTCAAAATCAACTTTTCATTTTAAAAATTAAGAGTCACCTACTAGTTAAAAAATATTATTGAAAACTCAAATACCTCCATGAAGGTTTATAGCCCTATCATTATTAAAAATAATATTTTTCTCATACTTAGATGGCATATTATAAGAGTTTATTTTTTTCCGTAAAAGAACCACGTTAGCATGTATTTTTTTAATTACATATAAAGTTCTACACAAACTTAATTTAAATTAGAATAATGCTAGGGATCCCAAATATTTTACCAACCCTAGCATTTACTAACTTTACTTATTTTATATGAACTCTATTTGATAAATATTTCTTTTTCCTATATTTTTCATCGTAAATTGAGATAATCTATAAATCCAATACCAATTTTGCATTTCACTTTCTTCTCTTTTTTTTTAATTCTTTCAAGGGTATTAGGATTTTTTTAATGCTAAATTGCCTCTTTTTTTCCCCTTATTTTTTTGTACATTATTCTATACCCAATACTAATTTTTTATTATTTTAGAGTATTGCTATTAGCACCTGCCTATATTCTTTGGTCCCCCCAATTTCTAATTTTTTTTTTTTTACAATTATACCTTGAAGTAAAATTACATTAAAAGACATCATTTAATGGAACACCCATATACCAAATAAGAACTAACACTCTACAATATTGTACACCCACCCCGATCTTCACCTCCACCTCTAGGTATATGTATTTCATCTTTCTAAACCCTAAACATGTTACTCTTCATAATCAACTAACATAAACCCTAAACTTGTTAGTCTTCATAACCATCTTAAACTCTTAATGTATCCTCTTCATCACCATCATAAACCCTCTTGAACCAGAAAGCTCTTTTCAAGTCCAACATATTACTCTTTATTAGCTATTTCACCTTGTAGAGCAATGGAGGACGATGACGGCAATTCTGATGAGGCTGGCATTTCATTGGTAAGTTTATTTGTCTTACATTAACATTCTTGGTCATTTTCAATCGTTGTTGTTTTGTTCGAGCTATTCGGTACTGGTTTGCTGACTATTAAGATTATGTTTAGTAATATAGTACTGAACACAAAAATTTAGTTCAATATATGAATTCTAAACAGTAATACAGATAGTTGGTACTGGTGTGCCAAACGGCTCGATTTTTGTATTTTCAACACTAGATTGTGTATTTTGTGAGGGTTTGAGAGGAATTTCAAACGATTTTTCTGCAATGGTAGACAGGAATTTTCGACGAGTTTTTCAATGTTATTTTTTGGATACCGTCAAGTCTATTCCTCTTTTCGTTGAGAGTTGAAAAGAATTTCAATGATGGACCTTTGACGCAATGTTCTTTACTGGGGCAATAGTGTTTACTAATGTAATGACCGTCAACATTCTTTTAAACAAAAGATGAATGGTCATCAAAAAGAGAAGCAAAATTAGGTGGGTGTGCCCTTGGGTGTGATAATATTATGAATAGGGATAAATTTGGTATTAAGTGGAGTGTTTAAAGAAATCTTATTCAAATTTAGGATTTAGGGTGGGGGCTCAAAAAAATTGAGGGTCCAAAAAATTTAGACATGTGCAAATAACAACCCTCTTATTTTATATTATGGATTTGTCGTTTAAATTTTGTAGTGATTCTATATATGAAATTATATTTCATTTCTTACATTATTTTATATAATTACAACTCTCATGAGGAAAAACCTGCACAACAATGATATTCTCGAGCAACCTCTAAAGTTTGGATTTACTGCTTGAATTACTTTTTCAATTGTTAAATAGTAAGTTCTTTTTATGTTTCGACATCATATTACAGATGATTAATTACTTTACACACTGAAATGTATTTATTGTGTGGATGTTTTCATTATTTTTTCTTTTTGGATTTAGATGTTGTTATGTGATTATTTCTTGGTTAGCCATTATTAAATTTCTTTTATATAGTTGATATTTTAATTTAATTAAGAGTTTTTATTTTATAATCTTATAATTTAATATATATATATATATATATATATCATATAAAATTATTATATGATAATCCAACTACAACATATTTATATTTAATTTTTTCAATAAATTTTATATAATTTCTATTTGTACATATTTTTATTTTCCAAATGAATATAAAAAGAAAATTAAATATTTAAAATTTCTTTTAATTTTATGTTACTAATTCTTCTTCTAATTTAACTATTATTTTTAATATCAAAATGAATATTTATTTTACTATTTTATAATTTAATATATATCATACAAAATTATTATATGATAATTACACTTTTATAATACGATAGAACTAAAATTATCAAAATATATAAATAATTTAACTAAAATTAATATATATATATATATATAAGTATTCAAGTAATAATTTTATCAGAATGATAAAGCCAATATTATCAAGATAAATAATTAAAATCATACTTTAATTTTAATTTTAATTTTAAATTAAAATTAAAATTATTCTTTTATAACACACATTGTACCATTAAATATATATTTTTTTTTAAAATAACACGTGCATTGTACGAGTCAAGTGTTAGTTTAATAGAGTAATATTTTTAGACATGATAAAATAAAGAAAACAAATGTGAAAATACAAAAATTAGCAAATTTGAATACTAAAAAAATAGAATAAGGAGTCCAAACAAACGGCATCAAATTTGAAAATTCCATGAATAAAAGAAAACTTTCCTAAAACCGCAAAAAACACAAATTTGACAATTAAAACAATGAAATTTGATTAAAAAAAAAAAAAAACCGACTTATGCCAAGGTGCACATTAAATTTTGCTTATTACACCATTTTAGAAGTGAGTACCAATTTTGAAATGATTTCTAACTTTATATACAGATAATATATAATAAGGAAAATGCTAGTGTCCTGGACATGTAAATCCAGATTTTTCAGGGTATTAGATTTGTATGGTAGAGATTAAAATGGTGTAGTATGAGATTTAAATATAAATAAATTTGAGTTATAAATTGATATTTTTGAATAAAATTCAACATAAAATTTTTTAGTTTATAGTATTAGTTGTATAATAAAGAGATAAAAAGGCCTAATTATAGAAGGGTGACGTCTGAGGTTAGACCCTAAGGAGCTGATACCCTAGAGGTCACTCTTAAGTAGTGCTACATAGTAGGAATACTCAATCATATACCAGTAAGGCACGGACTTGCACATAGGCCGAAATTCGAACTCACACTCTTGGCACTGGGTACAATTTGCCCAGAGTTAAAAAATTCATCTTACCAACTGTATGTGTTATCGTCCAAATAACTAATCACAAAAAGAATAGAAACTAAAATCTCAAAACTTATATTTTAAGATTTTATCAAGTTGCCACAACCCCTTCAATTTATATAATAAAGAGATGTAATCAGAAAAAATGGTCCCCTACACAAAATATATACTAAAACGAACACCGACTGGCAGTGGCATCTAAAATTATCCAGAGTGCTCTATAAAGTCACTGCCTGCCTTCCATCATTTTGAAAAACTTTAATATTACGAATCAAACATATTATTCAGAAATTATTTAAAATTATTATTTTATAATTTAAATTTATTTTATATATAAATCTCATATTATATAAATTTAAATTTTATCACACAATAATTATTTAATTTAATCTCCATCCTAACTCATCATATCCTATTTCGATAATTCAAATTATTAATTTTGTTAAATTCTTCGTATATATCATTTATAAAAAAAATTAATCAATTCAATATCATAACATTTGCAAAGAAAAACGCAATAAATTAAGTCATTGAATACAATAAATTAAAATATTACAAAAAAAATTTAAAATAAGTAATTCAAATTATCAAAATAAAATTCATAAATAACTTATGAATCCAAACATAACCGTTGAGTTTAAATTTTGACAAAAACTCAACCTAACAATGAAATCAATCTATAAAAAAATTGTATTCAACCCACTCATAAAATTAGTGATGGCAATTTGAACCTGACCCGACGGGGACCCAGCCCCCCGACCTTGATTAGAACGGTTTTTTTTTTTTTTCCGAAAAATACCCCTGTCGGGCTAGGGATGGTATTAGAAAATGAATCCCCAACAATTTTCGGGCCAGGGACGATGATAGGTTCCCCAGCCCCAGCCTGTCCCCATTCCCATTTTCGCTCCGAACTAAATTACTATTATACCCCCATATGTGTGTGTGTGTGTGTGTGTGTTTCTCTAGGAATTTTGTTGACTCATTTTAGGGTTTAGGTTCACAGAATCACATAATCGCATACTCTTATTTCTTCTCTTTTCTATAATCTGTGTCTGCGTCACTCGTTCCTCCTTCACCGGCATCTCCCTTTTCCCTCACTGGCTTCTTCCTTCTCCTTCACCGGCTCTCTCTCTCTCTCTCTCTCATGGTTACGGCACCTCGCCTCTCTCTCAAAGCTATTGTTGTTGTTGATCCTCCATTCTCCCTCTCTTTTACGGCAAATCGCCTCTCTCTCACAAAGAGAATCTTATCATCACGAGGCCCAGCCCAACGGTATGTGCTTATCTCTCTCTCTTTCTCCGGTCTCACTCTTCTTCATCTCTTTTTGTAGACACCATTTGATTTTTGTTAGGAAACAATCGGTTTCCTAACAATTCACTTCCAAATCCACACACCGAGCACTTTCAGGTACTGTACGGGAAAGAAATAAACTTTCTCGTATAATCCTGTTGATCAAGTCTGCGTTCCTCTGTACGACGTCGCTTTATCACCTGAAAACACAAACGTGAGCTAGCCGGCGGGTGTGTGCCGGAAACCTCTCTGATGCCTAAGTCAGTAAGCTTGACAAATAGACAAAAGCTCTGTATATTCAGAAAACAAAATTGTGTTACCTCTCCATAGGTGATAGTTGTGAGCTTTTATAGGTTCTGTATTGCACAATCCTGGTAGGACTCTTACTCTTCCATGTAAAGTCCTCCTAGGATTCATACTCCTGAAAGATAATGCTTATCTCTCAACATCCCCCTCACTGCTTTAACCAAGTGAGATGGTTTTACCATGGCCGGATTCCAGTATGACCGAAGTAGGCATGGCCACGCCGAGCCACAAAGTAGACCGAACTGTCGTTAGTCTGGTTCTTCCTTTCACTACTCCTACCTCAGCTCTTCCTACTTAAACCATACCAACTATGAGGTTACTTGAACCATGCTAACAATTTAGCTAGGTCCTACCGAGCTAGCCGCGCTATGCCTGCGACCGGACTAACTTCTGAGTGTGGCCATCTGGTCGGCCGAACTAACCGTAGTACTCTGAGGCCGAGATAACATTAGGCACTTCCGAGACCAGAGTAACTTTGAGGCCTTTTTTACTCTGCCTTTCGTACTTCGGCCCATCCCGGTCCATTACTTAGCTCGGCCCCATTTACATATATAAATTACCCTCTCAATTGCCCATTCATTCCATCTGTGCAGCATGATAGGGATTACCCGTCTATCAGCCGAGCTAATATTTATAGCATTACAACCGAGCTAAAACTTTTAAGCCTTTCCAGCCGAGCTAAAACTCTTTTAGCCTCTCCAGCTAAAATAAAAACCCTTTTAGTTTTTCCAGCCGAGCTAAAAAGTCCTTTCAGCCTATCCAGCCGAGCTAAATTTCTCACCGGGCTCCGCTTGTCCGGTCAGAACGTCTCTTCAATCACAGCAACTGAAACGCTTCTCCCTCCAAGGACACGTGGCACGCTCCCATTGGTCAATCATAGCTATCACGCCGCCCTCGTACTTCGCAAAATTTGAACAGTTCCCGCCTCTTCATCCCTCTCTTTTCACAAAACAAATCTCAAAGTTTAGGATTCACTCGCTTCACTACTCATTTCCTCTTCACTTTCTCTCGTTCTTGGGCTCCTTCAACTCCTAGGCTCGTGTTCTTCATTACTGCTACTGCTCCAATCTCCAGTTCTTTCCTCTTCCTCTAGTAAGTATTACAAATCCTTTTGATTTTCTCTTGTTTTCGTGTTTACTTAATTCATAGCATACTGTTTTTCTTGTTTTTGTAAAACACTCTACTTCTATTTGCTTTGCTTTGCGTTTTTCTGGAAAAATCCTCATAAGAACCACTCGAATCTATGAAACCTGTAGAACACTGATTTTGATTCTAAATAACCGCGTAACCGAACTGAGAAGTAGTTTGTCTTGTGAGGCCTAAGCACACCTCACAACCGAACTAAAACCTGCACTATACTTGTAGATCTTAGATAACCAAACCACCTTTGTTTTAGCCGAGATAATAAACTAACCGATCTAAGTCTGAACTTCGTATACTTGAGAGCCTTAATTTCGACCGGACTAAGTCTTCGGGGCTAAGCCAACTTTCTTAGTTTTTAAACCGAACTCAGAAAGCTGCCCCTAGAGGCTCAACCGGTCTAACAAAACCCCCTCATTAACCGAGATATTGGATCGCTCGCCCAGACCGAGCTAACAGATCCCTTTCTCAACCGAGCTACCAAGCACCTTGTTGACACCGAGATAAAACATGTAGTAACCCACCTAGCCGAAGTAGGGCTTCTTTTATCTTGCTTTGATTTTGTAGCACGGTCAACGATCTGTGCTTAACACCTTTGTTTTCCACTTTGCAGACTTAGGTTACCCAGGCACTCCTCTGCGCGCTCAACCGAGCTACTGAGCACAATTTTCCGACCGAACTAATTTATTTATAATTTATAAAATAAATGGGGAAGTATAGATTCTTAGTAGAGACACCAGGTGGTCTAGCCGAATTCCGAAATGATTACAATATACCTGACGACGTCCAACTTACTTTAGCCGAACAGGATATCATACCTTGGGGAAATGAAGGTTTTGTGCCTTTCACCCTTCTCTCAATAATAGAAACCGGATTAAGATTTCCAGTCCAACCCTTAATTTGTGAATTCCTTAGGCAAATCAGAATATGCCCAACCCAGCTTTCCACCAACTCATACCGTATAATAATGGGAATAGCCGAACTAAACCGCCAAGCCGGTCTTAACCTCGGTCTAGCCGAACTGTTCCACCAATATTCCTTAGGTTCAAAAGAAGATGGGTAGGTCTACTACTTAAGAATACGCCGTCGCCGAGAAAAGATAATAAAAGATACACCGGATAAAGACTTAAACGATGACGATTTTTTCTGGGTGTCTGGGAATTTTGAAGATCATCGAGCCCAGATTCCTGGCCGACGTATAAACTAGAAAAACGGGATACCTGGTATAATTACTTCGGTTTCCTTCTATTCTTCTTTTTTATTTCGGTTTCCTATTCTGAGCCGAACTAACAGTTCTTCTTCATGCAGATCCAGCCCATATTTATTCATTGTACAGCTACCCCAACCTTGATACTCTCCGCGCCGCACTATGGTATCCAGAACGGAGCTGGGCTAAGTTGTTAAATTTTGAGTCGACCTACAGACACAGCGGTCGCCGAAAAGCCAGAGTGACTGACTTTCTTCTAGAGGACACCCCAGAACCGGACCCAACCTTGCCCCAAATCAACCTAATCCCACTGACTGCTGAAGAAGAAATGGCCAAAAGAAACAGAGTCAGGGCCCTCTTGACCGAGACAAACAGAGCCGAGGTACCACCACCCAACCAATCACAAGAAACCGTGGTGGCCCTACCATCTCAACAGCCTTTAACATCTCGGGCGAACAAGCGTGCCCGGACTAGCCAAACCGAGCAGCGCCTTGTGGACGAAGATGAGACCATTCTTCCGCCACCAAGCCCTCCACCGAGCCCTCAGCCGGAGCGATCCGACCGATCTAGCTCTTCCAAGTGGGCACCCAAGCTCACTTTCCAGAACCGAGATATCTAGGACACCGACTCGGTGGTTGCAGAGAAGGATCACGTACTGGCCTTCAATCTGGCCAAGAGTGTGTGTCTTCCAAAAGACATGGAGCACCACCACAATCAACTGAACACCGAACTGAAGTCCATCCGGTCGTCAACGAAATCAATGATTCTGGTAAATAGCTATTTTCGATCTTTCTAATTTTTCCAAGTTTCAGTTCGGCTAAAAAAAGAAACAATTCTTTCGCAGGCCATTCAGAAAAACAATATCACACACAGGCGAGTGTTGGAGTTGAGGAAAACCACGAGGCAAGCAATGGCGGAAGCTGAAGCCAAGACTGCTGAATTAAAACAATCACAAGCAAAGACGGCCGAGCTGGATGCCGAGGTAACTCGTCTAACCGGACTAGTTGCCTCGGCTAACAGTGACAAACAGCGAGCTCTTACCAAAATGAAAGATAAATATTTGTGGGAGATGGCACAGCTTGAAGGCGCTAAAGACGCCGAAATAACAGTTCTGAAGAAGAAAGCTGAAGACGCCGAACTGAAGGGTTTCAAGGAAGGCGATGATGCATACATCCAGCAGTGTGAAGCTGCGAAGGACTTGTTCTTCAAATGCGACTAGAGGGGTGCTGTGGAGCAGCTCGGTTGTGGGCCCGACACCGAGGTCTACAATGCTCCACAGTATTTCATTCCGGCCTCACTGGCGGAGTATGCTGCCGACCTCCAGAAGCAATTTCTCGAAGCGTCTGACGATGAAGAAGAAGATGAGCAAACTGAAACTCCGGTTGTTAATGAGCCTGCCAATGATCAATCAGCTCGGTTGGAGCCAGTGGTTGAAGACTTGACGACCGAAAACGTGCTTCCAACAGAGACCGGGCTTCCAACCGAGACTGCTCTAACCTCTGAAACCGGAGTCGATGTTGATATTGAAGCCGATCTCGAAGATCTTTTTAACTAATTCTGTAATTTTGTCTTTCTTGGACTTGTAACCGGGCTGCGGCCCCTCCTGTGTACCTGTTGTTTACTTCAATGAAAATCTTCTTTTGTGCTCAACTCTTATTTCGGTTTTTGATTTGTATGCTTGCACTTGTAATGAATTTTACAATGAACTCTTTTGCTCGATTGTGATCTCGGTTTGAATGCTTGCTTTCTAACTGCAATTTGAAATATTTTTTGGCAATCTGAGTAGGCTTACTAGCCAACCACTCTTTTAGCCGATATACTTATTTCGGCTGAAGAGTACTAAGAGTTGGTTTAATCCAGCCAACCACTCTTGAGCCGTCATACTTACTTCGGCTGAAGAGTAACAAGAGCTGGTTTAATCCAGCCAACCACTCTTCAGCCGACGTACCCTTACTTCGGCTGAAGAGTACAAAGAGTTGGTTTAATCCAGTCAACCACTCTTAAGCCGTCATACTTACTTCGGCTGAAGAGTAACAAGAGTTGGTTTAATCCAGCCAACCACTCTTCAGCCGACGTACCCTTACTTCGGCTGAAGAGTACAAAGAGTTGGTTTAATCCAGCCAACCACTCTTCAGCCATACCCTTACTTCGGCTGAAGAGTACAAAGAGTTGGTTTAATCCAGCCAACCACTCTTTAGCCGACATACTTACTTCGGCTGAAGAGTAACGAGAGTTGGTTTAATCCAGCCAACCACTCTTCAGCCATACCCTTACTGCGGCTGAAGAGTACAAAGAGTTGGTTTAATCCAGCCAACCACTCTTCAGCCATACCCTTACTTCGGCTGAAGAGTACAAAGAGTTGGTTTAATCCAGCCAACCTCTAAGTTAGTTTTTCCAGCCAACTTAGAATAAAATGTTTGGTTATTGCGACCAAACGTCCTGCAGCCTGGATCCTTATCCTGGGCTTAGGAGGGGTGTTGGTTTAATCCAGCCAACCTCTAAGTCAGTTTTTCCAGCCAACTTAAAATAAAATGTTTGGTTATTGCGACCAAACGTGCTGCAACCTGGATTCTTATCCTGGGCTTAGGAGGGGTGTTGGTTTAATCCAACCAACCTCTAAGTTAGTTTTTCCAGCCAACCACTCTTCAGCCATACCCTTACTGTGTAATTGTTGTTGTTTTTCTTGGTTTTTATGGTATATATGTTGTGATTTTCTTAATTTTGTTTCAGATTTATGTATCTTGGTTGTTTCTGAGATATAATTGATTTGTATAGCTATTCTGCTTTCAAATCTATACGTTTTTTTATGCCTCTGTTATAGATGATCTTCTTTGGCTTTTGGATTGTTTCAGATATATCATCGAACTGTTGGGCTTGTCCTGTAATTGATGTGGATATGTGTTAGTTTTTATGTAATGTTTTAATATGATTCAAATGATTTGGGTTTGGGTTTAAATTTTGGCTATTGAACTTTATACTTTTGTTGTTCCATTTATATGCAAATTTTAATTTCTTATGTATTTATTTGATATTAGATTGCAGATAATGGATTTGTGTTGCCTGTTCATGGTAAATTGGCTATAGAATATGCATTTTCTTGTGAACTACCCTTTTGGGATTTATATCTTTGGAAATAGGAACAATGTAACTTAACTCAAACTTATTTGGTTGTAAAGATTAGAATCCTTTCGTTTACTATGTTTTGTTAACAACTACATAGACGAGGGTTACAGGGACCATCCTAATGACGCCTCTGTTGATTTATTTCATGTTATTTTTATAAAGGTCAAAAATGTCAGATGTTAACTCTCAAGTACCAATTAACTCTAAAGTACCAATTGAGAGCGAGGCCTCACAACAATCATCGCCAGCTACCAACTCACCATCTCTAATCAAAATGTTGTTGATTTAAAAGAAGAGTCTAATACTTGTGGAGAAACTAGAAGAAAACCAAGTGGAACATTTTAAGAAACAACAAGTCAATGGGGTGTGGAAGGCAATATGTAATTATTGTAATAAACATCTTGGAGATGATTCAAAAAATGAAACTAGGCATTTGCATGATCACTATCAGAGTTGTACTAGGAAAAAAGTGATGGATATGATGCAAAAAGTTTTAACTAACTACTTTAATAGAGAGAGTTCAAAAATGAATTCTTATATTTTTATCAAGATTTTGCTAGGAAAGAATTGTCACATGCCATAATATTGCTTGAATATCCCCTCTCTATTGTAGATCATGTTAGTTTTAAATGATATTCAACGACAGTCCAACCATTGTTTAAAGTATCTTCTCGGAATACGATAAATAATGATATTTTAAAGATTTATGATGTTGAGAGAGTGAAGACATTGAGTTTGGTGGAGAATAATAAAAGTAGGTGGCAATCACAATTGATATGTGGACTACTAGTAATCAAAAGAAATTATTCATGGCTGTCATAGCACATTTTATTGATGATTCATGGACATTGCAAAGTCGCATTTTGATGTATATATTTATAAATTTGCAAATCATTTAAAATTTCTATCTTATTTAGTTCAATTTGCATGTTATTAATAATTGTTTATGAATATTGTGTTGGTGAAAATACCAAAAAAATTATATTTTATTGATAAATAAGGCAAAGAAAATGATATACAAATAGATCAAGTTGAGACACGGATATCTCGTTTTCTTTAAGGAGATCAAGCCCATTGCGGTAGGAAGAATCCAAATACTGATGCAACAGTCACAAAACTATGACTTGTCTCCTCTAGGATACAATTACCCGACCACTTGTCGTATGATTCATTTTTTGTTATTATTTTTATTTATATATATATATATATATATACATTTTTTGTTATTATTTTTAAATTAATTTTTTAATTTATTATGAAAAGATGTATAAAAAAATAAAAAATTAACATGATTCAAATAAGTTAATAAGATAAATAATTTATTTATAATATTATCAAATGAGCCCTTAATTAATAAAAATATAAAATTAAAACACGACACAAACTTGTCTTAAAATTTTATCATTCAACAGTACTAAAAACACAAAAAATAAACCTAAATTAATCACAAATATCTCACAAATGATGAATCCTACGAGTGAACCTCATGCCTCGTTCGTGAAACATCTCTCCCTACGAGGAAGTTGGCTTTTAGTATTTTTTTTTTATTTGTAACAAATGTTAAAAGTTGACTTTTTTACATTTTTTTCATTGGGGAAGTTGGTTTTTAGCTACTAGTAAAATTATAATTCTATCCCTCATGTATACAATAAGGGCTGCATGAGTGAAGTTGTAAATATTTTAAATTAATGGGAGTAGTTTGGTCATTTTATTATGATTTGATATAGGGGTGGGCGCGGGTTGGTTGCGGCCACGAAACTTCTAATCCGCCATCCGTCCGCCAGATTGGCGGATTGAAGAAAATCAATCCGCATCCGTCTGCCAATCCGGCGGATGTGGATTGAGCGGTTTGGCGGTTTGGCGGATGGATGCGAATCGATTTGGCGGTTTAAAATTTTATAAATTTTCAACATAATTCAACTTATGCACTTCCTCAAAAAAAAAAAAAAAAAAATATTACAGTCAATGACTTAAAAAAGTATTATAATCACTGTATGCCTTATCTAAAGAAAGAAAGTTTGAAATTTTAAAATATCACGATCACTGCATGCCTCATCCATATATTACAATCACAGCATGATTCATCCACATAAAGTATTACAATCTGTGATTCTTAAAATATAATAATAATTCAAACTACCAAAATCATGAACAGAGCAGTAGTAGAGATTGTATATCTCTATATTGTTACATCTACATATGTTTTTGAAAACAAAAACTAACCAGCATATATCATATTTTCTATTTATTATTTTTAGAGCTAGATTTAAAAACCAAAAAATATAGATAAATAATATGTTTATTTTTTTCAATTCAAAAAATATATTCAAGTTGAAAGCTTTTTTTCAACAGAATATTTAAACTCTTTTTCAATTGAAAACACAAACATAATATTTAAACAAATTGAAAATACAAAATCTTATAAATTACTAGGGTGCTCGCGATTTGGCGGTTCGGTTGCGGCCAAAGAAATCTCAAATCCGCCATCCGTCCGCCAAATTGGTGGATTGGAGAAAATCAATCCGCAACCGTCCGCTCGTCATCACGCATCCGTCCAAAATGCGGCGGATCAGTTCGGTTCGGTCGGTTTTGGCGGATCGGTATATCCGCTGCTCACCCCTAATTTGACATCATAAACAAATATTAATCAAAAAGTCAAAAGTAATTTTTTACTAACTTTTCAAATCATTTATTTAAAAAAGTCAAAAATTTGATTAAAATTAAAAAAAATTACTTTTTACCATCATCCTAAAATAGGCCTATATTTATGTATTCAAACTTTCACCGAAACCACCAAATAATTTTTTCTCTTGGACTATTCTACCATTTTTGTCGGGCTTGATCATTGTGCAGAGAGAGAGAGAGAGAGAGAGAGAGAGAGAGGGCTCATATAACAAGGCCATTGTAATCTCCAAGAATATATGGGACCCACATATGCCTCAAATCATTCCAAGACTCTCCCAACAACCCACCCACCCACCAAATGAATAATTATTTAGTGTTTGATATTTTAAAGGAATGTTATAATTGATCGAAGATATAAAATTTATAATTTTGTATTGAAAAATTAAAAATTATAAAAAGACATAATAAAAAAATATGTGATAAATTATAAATATATTTTTTGAGAGTTTATTTAAAGTACAGATTATTTTTATAATTTGAAAAATTACAAATATCTCCTTGTTAGCATTTTTATTTAACAGAATTATCTAAAAAAATAAAATTTATAATTGATTTCTTATATAATAATAAAATTATCTAAATTATTAATTGAAACATAGTTCTAGTATCATTAAAAATTGTTAATTGACTTAATGATTTATTAATAAAAATAACAATTTATTATGAAATTAGAAACTTCAACGGATTGAATGTAATTTCTAAAACTACAAGAGAAGATTAGTATTTTAATCCAATCTCAAAAAGTATATATTTATAATTTACCCAAAAATATAATATACAATAATTAATAAAAAATATATAAACACGTACAGGGTTGTTTAGGGTGTCCTAAATAAGTGCATTTTTTTACTTTTTGGACTAAAAAGTTGAGGAAAAAAATATGGTTGTTTGGGATAATTTTTTGATTTTTTATGAAAAAATATGTATTAAAAAATTGTATAAATTAGTGTATAAGAGAAGATTGTGAGGAAATAGGCAGTACGGTGAGGAAATAGGTGGACAGCGTGCGCAGAGTGTACCTGGGATATGATTCTTTGCTTTTTGGGTATTGAATTGGAAGTGTTGTTCGGTCCGTGAGGGCCCACCATGGGTCCCGTTTTTCTAATCAAAACCGTTTAATGTGTAGAACTCGTCGAGTACTATATGCTTATAAAAAATCACTTTGATCGGATATCGATAGCTATCTGATCGAATTAGTTTTTTTTCAACCGTTGACTATAGCATCATGCATTTTATAAATTTTAACTGATTTGATCATATATTTACCGATATCCAATCAACGTGATTTTTTACAGACATATATTACTCGACAAGTTCTACATATTGACGGTTCAGTTTATTAAAACGGGACCCATGATGAGTCCCTACGGGTCGAACATCACCGTGTTATTTGTGTAATTTTTTCCAAAAGTCACCTTCGCTGGACCGCAGAGCTGTCTGAATGTAATTATGTGTTAACTTAATTTTTTAATTTTTTTTTTAGTAAAAAATGATAACTTTGTAATTTTTAGAATAACTTTTTAATTTTTTGTCTTTTTCAAGACATCCCAAATTTAGCCGTAATATTTAAAAAATACTTAATAATTTTTTCCCACCAAACCCTCTCACTTACTTCCGGCAAGTGGGTGGCCTATTTTGATTGATTCTGATGATATATAAGGTAAATAAATAATAAATAAATAAAGCTCTTCTCTTCCTTCACATGACCACCAACAAACCTTATAACTGGACATTTTCCGTGCATGAGCTGCACCACCCACTCCCTTCAACTTCCAACCAAAATTGACCATTGCGTTGCTCACATCTTTCACCGTATAAAAGCATCACTCAGTAAATTTTAAGTTAAATTAGAACTAAAAATTTATTTTTATATTTTATCTAATATTTTTGTTAAGTACACATTTTATCCAACTCTCTATTTTATAAATTATTTATTTTTTTCCTATTTAAATAATTTTAAAAAATCAACGGACAACAAAGTAACAAAGTGGGTATTTGAGAAGTTACTATTTTAATAGATTAAAATTTTTGTGTTTGAGAAAATGATTAAATTTTTTTATAATTAGATATAATTTTTGTGAAAGAAAAAATAAAATAATTATGAATTTGATGTGACATTTTATCTTATTAATTATTTTAACTTATTTTATCTTTTTATAAATTTTAATTAAAAAATAGCCCAAACCCAACTTGCCAAACAATCCAAAAGAACATGAATTATCGACTTGATAGATGATCGGACGATCGACTACTTGATGAAAATTACTCAATTTTGACAAACAAAAGTGATATTTTCTCTAAAGTAAATAATAAAATATTTTATAACATGTTGACCGGACATTATAACATCAAGCGATGTATTATAATAATATCAAATTTTATAACTAACATAATACAAGAGTGTTTGAAACTTATTTGTCTAATATAACCCTCAAAAACTAATATAACAAGCCTGATGCTCCAATACTTAAATTTCTCACTATAATACCTAAAGAAAAAAAAAATACAAAAACACAGAGATTTCATGCAATTATCAAATTCTGTCACAGTTAAATAACAATTTAAGAAATTTAAAAATTAAAATTTTTCACTAGTCAATTAAAAAAAAACAAGACGTGTTTGAAAGCTTGGATTGGGAACTTTTTTTTATTTATTAATTGAAATAGTGAATAAAAAAAAATAATAACTAAAATAACTAATAAAACAAAATATTACATCCTACACATCAACCAATTATTTTTCTTTCATAACTATTTATTCAATCATAAAAAAAATTCACAAATCATTCCCAACAAAAATTTTTCCCATCTCATATGGCCACGTTTGACCAAAAAAAAAAAAAAAACTTTTTGGACTAAAATTCACAAAAAACAAAATAAATTAAAATAAGCAATAAAACAAAATATCAAATCAAATCTATAATCATTTCATTTTTTCTCTCACAAATATAAAAAAACTGTTTTAAAAAAAAAATTAACCATCTTTTCAAATACAAATATTTTAACCTATTAAAACAACCAAAAATTAAAATACCCTATTAAAATAACTAACTTTTCAAATGACGAATAATCAAAAAGCAAAAAAATCAACTAAAATAAGTTCCCAAATGAGGCTGAGTTTTCTCACTTCAGTCAACAAATTCAAACTTGGAAGGTGATATGCGACTTGGAAGACATTTCAGAGGCATGCTCTAGACCATTATTTGCCAAATGAAAATAAAACAGGTACAAAAGCCTACTAGAAGCAAACATTTTGAGCAACCAAATGCCCTCCCAAAAGGTTTACAAATCAAACAAAATAACAATAAGAGTAATAAAAACATTCAAATATACCACTAAGAATCAAGTAAGAAGAACCATGAACCAACAATCATATGAACAAACAACAAAGTCGGTATTGTCAAAGTTAATTTTCATCACATGCCATCATCCTTACAGACATCAAAATCCAAATCCTAATAGAAATTCTTGAAATAAAAATAAACCTAAGCACCTATTTACTTGCTCCACATTACCAAAAGCCAAATTGATAAAACAACCTCCATATATGGCTTAAGCATAGTTTACTGTCTGTCACCACTTCAACAATAAACACACCTGAAAACAAAAACACAAAAACAAAAAGCCTACAATAAAGCTAGATATCCTTTCATAGAGAAAATGAATGAACCAAGAGGAATGCAGACTAGGATTCTTTGTAATAATCACTCTTGCAATAATCTTGCGAATTGTGGTTTAAAATCCCAAAACACAATCAATTGTGGTTTAAGTGAATGGTTTAAATCCCAAAACACAAACATGTAGTCTTGATTATCGCAAGATTATTGCGAAGAATACTATTCCAAGAAATGCATGTGATGAAACATACAAGAATCTATTAGAGCAAGGAAAATTACTGACTTGTAGCCTTATTTACAGAAAACCAGCAAGCGGGAAGGTTGCTCAGAAAACTCCCTCCACCATGGAAGGAAGATCATCAAAGGTCCAAAGATCCACCGGGTTTCCACCATCCTGAGTTGCATCTCCACCAAGGAATGTATCCACTGAAGCATCCCAGTTGCCCTCAAGATACGGGATCTGAAAGAATTTCATTTGGGACTCGAAAGCAGAAAGCTCTTCAGACAAATTCTTCACATTATTTTCTTCAATAGGTGCCACATCCACAGGGCTAGACTTTAGTTTCTTTGAAGGATTAGCATCTTCTACAAACTGAGCTTCATCACCTTCTATAGTTGCTGAAAGAAGAGATGATATTTCTGGTGTCTTTGCATTATATTCTCCCCACCCAAAGTCAGAACAACCAAGAGAGTTACTTCCCTGATCTGAATTAAAATAAAGGGTAGTAGTACCCTCTGACGGGGTAAATGAATTGAGCCCACCATCTCCAGAGGCAGGGTAGGCATCAGTAAGCGCATATGGCTTAGTTTGTGGTTTCTCTTCCACAAAATTCATGTAGTAATCATCATCTAGGTTGTTTATGAAATTGAAATTGTTGTTCAGACTAGGCTGATCAGAGATTGGGCTTTCCTTAGCAAGTACTTTATGAGTATTTGCCTTGATTATATGCCTAGGGGCATTAGATGGAGCTTCATCAGGGAAATTTACCTTAGCTTTCTTGCCACGAATCTTCCTTGCCTCGGCATCATAGGCTCTTGCAGCTTCTTCAGCTGTGTTGAAAGTTCCAAGCCAAACGCGGACCCCTTTCCTTGGGTCACGGATCTCAGCAGCCCATTTACCCCATGGGCGCTGCCGAATTCCTCGGTACTGATTCTTCCTCTTTCTCTTACCAGATTTGTCAGCCTGCTTATTTAGATCCACAGATTTTGCAGATCTAGGACCTTCAGTAACAAGAAAGAAATAAATATTTTCAAACCTATGATTTAAACATCAAATGACTACACCATAGAAGGGCATAATATATATAAAAGCAATAATCATTAATAACGATACGATTTGTAGAAAGACCTATGATTTAAACATCAAATGACTAAACCATAATATATATAATCATTAATAACAATAGGATCTGAAGAAAGACAATGAATAATGATATGATCTGAGGAAAGACGATGATCTAAAGGCAACAAATAAACTTTCTTATTTCCATCCCCCAAGCCAACTCTTCTTTTTTTAAGACAAGAAACAAATAAATGATAGGGAATAAAAACTTCAACAACACTACTATTTCTTCAAACAACATGATATGCAAAAGTCTTAAAAAAAAAAAAAAAATGAATTTAGCAACTATACTACAAACATGGAAGGCCATTTAATCTAATAATCGACACAACAAACCTGATTTGCTGCTAATCTAACAACTACCAACTGAATTTCGCTGATAAAAAAACAAACCCAATTACCCTAGTTTCAAGTTGGGAGAGCATAGATTATTAGAAGATCTGCTAATAAATAAAATAAACAATTCTGTACAAACAAAATCAAATTTCCAAAATATAATCTAAATTTTATACAAAAACTATTACTTGGAGACAACTTTGAAGTCATCAGCAGGAAAAAAAAAAATAAATATTGCAGGGTAGTTTTAATTTGATTTATTTCGAGTCAAGATTTTAAAGAAATTTCTTCTCAAGTTCGTTAAGACATGATAAACCTTTTTCAGGGGAAAACCCATCAAGATTAAGTAGCCTTATGGCTGTCTCTGTATCAATGAGAAATTAAAATTAAATTTACATCAAAGACATAAGAAGACCTGTTTTCCCCCTACATATTATCCTCACATGACAATTTATTTGCTACAAAAAATAATTCCAATAAATTTTCCCAGAAAGTATTTTCCTAGAAAATATAAGCAAATTCTATTCCAAGCTCAAAAGCGATCGAAATAAACAGGAAAGGCATCAGAAATTACAGCAATAAGAAAAAAAATCACTAAGAAACAAAATCGAGCCGGATCCCTAAAATTAACAAACAAAATTTTCAATTTTGAACCGATTAAAATAAGAAATGGGATAGAAATTGGTTGTTACCATCAGAAAACCCTGACTTGGAAGCAGAAAAAGCGAGGGGCTTGACGCCATCGTTGTCATCATCAGAGTAATCGTTGAAACCCTGAAAATCGGCCTCGAAATCATCGCCGAGATCGATGACCTCAGATCGCGAGGGTTTGGAGTAGTGACTGCTAGGCTTCTTCTTCACATCGGTGCGCCAGAGGAAATCGGCGGTGAGCCGGCCACTACGCGACGGCGCAATGAGATCGGAGATGATGGCACCGCCACACATCTTCTTTCTTTTCCGAGAAAATCTTTTCTTTCTGGAAGGAAAATGTTGGAGATTTGAGTAAAAGCGAAATCGATTTTAACAAAAGGAAAATCAACAGAGCGGATTTTCTTGGAATATTTTTTCTCCTGAGAAAATGTTTTTGATAGAGACGGAAAAATAAAGTTGGAGGGTTTAGAAGCAAGCAACTATTTATATACGGTAGAAGTTTTGAGCAAGTAAGTGGTGAAATCGGCACGAAAGAGGCAGGTTTGAAGGGGATAATACGCCCCATATTCCGTGTCTCCGGGGTGTTTTGGAAAGTTGGTAAAAAGTTAATTTTTGACTTTTTATTAAATTTTTTGACTTTTTTGATAGTGATTTGAGAAGTTGGTAAAAAGTTAACTTTTTTATTTTTTGATTTAATATTTTTTAAAAGTGTCACATCATTATAAAATCACCAAAATACCATCAGCCAATTAAAGAAATTTACCTAAGTGGAGGGTAGTTTTGTAATTAACCAACCTGCGTGTTTGGAAGTTGCCAAATGGCATTATCAGCGTTTGGCACACTTCAGCGTATTCTTTCCGGAACAAAAAACATGCGTTTTGGGATGGTTCCCAAAACAGCACTCCATATTTCTCTTTTATTTCAGTTTAGATTCATTTTTATGATTCAAATAATTTATTAGGTTTTATATAAAAAATTAAATGTATTGAATAATTATAAATATAAAATAAGTCATGTTTTGTTTTATAAAATAATTTATTAGGTTTTATATAAAAAATTAAATTTATCGAATAATTATAAATATAAAAATAAGTCATGTTTTGTTTTACAAAATAAATGATTTAAAGTCATAATTTTATTTGTTTTCATTTTATAAAATAAAATATGATTTATTCTTATATATATTTATAGATGTCCGATAAAATTAAATTTTTTTCATAGATGACTTTTATTATAAAACTTATAAAATAGACAATTTGAATTATCGATGTAAATCTAAATTTAAACCAACAAGAAAAGTATGAATGAATATGAAGAAACACAAGTATGAAAAAAAAACTTATCCCAATTTTAAGTACATTTATCTCGCAGTGCGACTTGTTAAAAATTTGTATCTATTACTAAACTCAATATTTATATATATTATAAAAATTAAATTTAATTCGTATTCGACTCCTTAAAAATATATTTGAAATTGATTTGTTATGTAAACACATTATATAGCTTGTTAAAATTTTCTAATTAAATTTGAATTACTTAATACTCATCTCAACTTGACCGATTTACCAACATATTCAACTGGAGATTTATTTGTTTACTAAGTTCTAAAATTAAGTTCGAACTCAACTTGAAAATTAATTTAGTTGGAGCTCAAAAGCACGACTCATTAATATTAATTATGTTTATACTCAACTCAAAGTTCAATAATGAAACAATGATTAATGGTTAAGTTCAATATTCAAGCTGGTAAACTCAGTAAATATTACTTACAATATGTATATATAACACGTTTTATAAGTCAAACTTTTAATAAATCAAGTTTATCTCGTTTGTTAAATAAATTTGAATATAAACTAAGATAAGATAAGTTGTTACCAAATTAAACCGAATCATGTTCACAAATAACTCAATCCATTTACTATATACATAGTAAATACTTCATAATAATATTATAAAACTAATAAATGCATTAAAGTTATTTTGTTGCAATTTAGAAGTCAGTTTATATAAAATACAACATACTATTTGTTATATATTTTTTACTTTTGTAATAACTAAATAAGTCACGTTATTTAGTAATTTTGTTAGTTCTTTCATTTACATAATTTTTTTAGTTTATTTTTGGTTTTGTTAAAAAAAATTAATTTGAATAAAAAATTTACTCTTTTTTTTATACATATAATTTTTTTTTAGAAAAGACCATGATAAAAACAAGTCAAATTTTGTCCAAAAAAATCTCAAAAAGTTGGTTTTTTTTTTTATTTAATGTATTTTTTCAAATTTTTTTGTTTTTAATTTTTAGGGTCTTGTAATCTAAACGGATCTAAAAAGTTTTTTTTTAAAAAAAAAAAGAAGAAGAAGAAAAAAAAAGACTAAAATTCTTTTAAAAATTTATTAAAAACGAAAATAAGTTAAAAAAGTAAGCTTGCATTTATCGGAAGCAAATGAATGACTCTTTGAATTTTGAAGACTTGTTTTAGAAAGAAGAAGTAAAAACCTAGTTATGCGCATATTAAATAAAAGAAAAATTATTTTTAACTTGTTAAGTTACAATATTTAAATAAATTAGTTTATATAAGCAATATTAATAATACATGCATTAAATCTATTTTATATACTAACACTTTTTAATTATATATGTTCTATCAAAATATAAAACGATATTCACATTCTATTTTTAGTGTGTTATACTCATTAGTCTTTCAAATTGTAAAAAACTAAAAATATAATGTGAATATAATTTTCCAAAATACAAAAATGTTCAAGTTACATTAAAATGCTACATAGCTGCTAGGTTACGCTCGTTCAAATACTTCATATCTTGAAATTTGATTTGTTGCTATCAATCTACATTGTATAGATATGTTCTTTTTGCGCAAAATGCCAAGATAAATTTATTGTAATCTTTGCTTTTAGGAAATGACTTCGCTCTAGTTTGCGCATGGATTGGAAAAAACAGTTTCACAAATTGAGCCACATCTACTCCTTTTATAAATCGAAGTCTAAATTTTATCCACTCACAACTCGTTAAATATTAGTTTGAATTTTTTGCTTAATATTGGGTTTGTGATTGTAGGTGAACAAGATCTAAATCATTAATTTATAAAAAGTGTTAACGTGACGAACATCAGTTACTAAGATTGGATATCTAATTTGCGGTCCGAGTCCCAAACTAGAGAAGAGCTGGGCCTTCGTTTCTAATGGGTACTAATTAATATGAATTGGATATCTAATTACATTTACAAATATCATGATAATTTTGTTAAACTCAAAAGTCCATACCTAACTATGTCAAGTACAATTAACCATAGTACTATTACTTGTATAGGAAAGTCCATACCTAATGTGTGAAATTATTTGTGTAAAAAAGTTTATTAGAGTTGAAAAATCATAAGTTATACCTATGTCAAGTACAGTTAACCATAGTACTGTTACTTGTATAGGAAGGTCCATACCTAATGTGTGAAATTATTTGTGTAGAAAAGTTTATTAGACTTGAAAAATTATAAGTTATATCTCAACCACCGTGCGGGTGAAGTCAACATGGAAAAATTTGGAAACCTAAACATATTCATTTGAATTTTTTGGGTGAATATTTGTGTGGTGAAAATTAAATTTATATGGCTCCGTTTGGGAAGAGCTATTTGGGGTTTTTTTTGGCTATTTTAACCATAAAAGACAAAATAAGCTATTTTAGCCACAAAAGACAAAATATGTTATTTTAGCCACAAAAAAAAAACATTACATCCAACCTATAATCATTACACTCTTCTCTCACAAAAAAGCCAAAAAGCCCTTCCCAAACCAAGCTTTTTAACCCAGACTAAAATAGTCAAAAAAACCAAAAAGTCAACCCACTTCCCAAACGACACCTAATAGTGTGAGTTTATGCATAAAATAATCTAAACTATAAGATCATAATTCCAAATAATTTTTGAATAGTTAAATTTATAAGGAGTTGTTTGAGATGTTCTAAATAAGTGCACTTTTTGACTTTTTGGACTAAAAAGTTGAGGAAAAAATATGGTTGTTTGGGTTAACTTTTTGACTTTTTATGAAAAAATGTGTATTAAAAAATTGTATAAATTAATGTGTAGGAGAAAATTAGGATTGGTAATTTTTAACTTTTGATGAATAGTGATAACTTTTTAACTTTTTGAATAATTTTTTGACTTTTTAACTTTTTTTCAACTTGTCCAACATTAGTGAGCCAACATTAGTGCTTAATTTGTCTACGAAGGATTGAGAAGATTTTGGATTTTGATCGGAAGAATCATGCTAACTTCTACCTTCTTCTTGTTATTGTCTTTTCATTTCATTGTGTGTCTATAGTCCCTTTATCCTAATTGGATAAGCAAGGCTACAAATATCGAATGAATTAGAAACAGTTGACAAAAAATGTAGTAAATGACTGGGATTAAACTAAGGTATAATGGTGGGTCTTCATTCAAAACAAATTTCAGCCTACGATCCATTATACGTTTCTATAATGTTTTGTGTGCATTATTGTAATTGGATACACACAATTTCTTACAAAAATGACACATATTAGCCCCAACTCTAAGGTTCTGTTTGATTAGAAAAAATAATTGACAGCAAGTGAAAGTTAAACAAAAAAAAAAAAATAGAAAAAATATATATATATATTTTTTTTGCAAACATTTGATTAAGATAAAAAATTTGTAAAAAAAATAAAAAGAAATTTAATCGCCGTTTGGCATTGGCTTTTTTGAGTTTGGACTTTTTTAGCTTGGGAAAAAGTTCATTTGGTTTGACTTTTTTTTAGCTTTGTAAGAGAAAAAGTAAAATGATTATAGTTTAAATATGACATTTTGTCTTATTGACTTATTTAATCTATTTTGTCTTTTATGTTTTTTTAACCCAACTAAGTTAGCCAAACGAATGGCTTAAAAGTTTAGTTTTGTATTTTTTTGCAAGAAATTAAAATTATTCACAATGCTAATATGGATTGTACAATTCTTCTACTTTTTACCATCTTTTAAAAATTGGTTAAAAATTAACTTTTTGACATTTTTTTTATTTTTTTTTAAACATGTAAAAAATAAAGATGTGATGTGACCCAAAATAAGCTAAAAGTTTCCAAATTAGCCCTAAATAAACTTAGTCGTTGTTTGACAATAGTTTTTTTTTAGTTGGTTTTTTAGTTTTTCTGACTATTTTAGCTTTGGACTAAAAATTTGTTTGGTTTTATTTTTTTGACTTTTGTGAAGAAAAAAAAAAAGTGAAATGATTATGATTTGAATATAACATTTTGTTTTATTGACTTATTTAGCCTATTTTGTCTTTTGTTTTTTTTTAGCCAAAAAATTGATTGCATGTTTTAGACATAAAAAGAAAAAATAAGCTAAAAAATCAATAAAATAAAATGTCACATTTAAAGTATAATCATTTTATTTTTTTTCTTACAAAAGTTTAAAAAAAAAAAAAATTAACCCAAACAAATTTTTTAACCAGAGTTTAATAGGAAAAAAAAAAACTAAAAAACTAATTTAAAAAGCCACATGCCAAATGGCAGGTTAGCTGTGAGAGAACCTTTTAGCCACCTGCTAAACGAACTTTAATGAGAGAAAAAATAAAATAATTATGATTTGAATATAATATTTTATTTTATTAATTTTTTAATTTATGTTATCTTTTTATGACTAAATTAGTCTCAAACCTTAATGCCAAACGAAACCTAATAAAAGTTTAAAAAAATTTCCCCTTCATTTTCTACTTATTTCATGTTGGAAAATGATTTGGAGCCCTAAAAATTGTTTCCCTAATCCCCCTAATTTTCATTTTGGGTAACTGTTTCCTTATTTTTTTTTTTTTTTTTTACTTAATATGAAAATTAGGAGGATTAGAAGAAATGATTTTAGAGGGATGTAGTAAGGTCTATGTCGGAAAACAAACTGTGGCTGACTGACTCGATTAGTTCACCCTTTTACATTTCTATTTGAGAAGTTAGGTTTGGGGTCAATTATTTTTAAAAGTAAAAATTGATAATAATTTTTCTTATGTTATGATATTCTTTGTTCAGTCAGTTGTTGAGCTTAATTGTTGGATTTTGATATTTTTGAATTATGATTGTTCTTTTTTTTTTAATGACTGAATATTCGAGTCAATTTACACACAACTAGATTAATTTTAAGAATCTATCCAAAGTATCCCTTCATGTGAATCGAGTAAATATTAGGCAGAGTCCATGGATGTAACCCTAAAGAGAGGATTGCTCCTAATGAGAGTTGAACCTAAATTTAAAAGGAATACACTCATAAGTCCTAAATTATACTCATGAGTGTATTCCTTTTAAAATTGAACTAAATTACACTAGACCAACCTTTTAGAATTGAACTATAATTGTCCTTAATGCAATTACATGAGTTTATTGGCATTTTCTTGGCACAATACAATTGTTTTAAGAAACATTGGTAATAATTAAAATAATTGTATATTTTTCATTGTTTTATAATTAAAAAAATATATAATTATTTTAGTTTTGTTAACAAGTGTATTTAATACACTTATTTTCATTAAAAAAATATACAATTAAATTAAATTAAATTAAATTTGTAAACAAAGTTAACAAAATCATAAACTTTATTGATCACTAAAATTTTTGAGTTAATTACCTAAAAGTTCTGTTTACAAATATTATGGCAGTTCAGGTCTTATCTAAGATTTTTTAAACCAATAAGTCATATTTAATAAAATTAAGAATATTATAAGTTTTTCTTAATTTTTAAAACTAAGAACAATATTAATTTTGCATAATAATGTTTCAGATAATTGTTTCACTAATTGATAAAAAAAATAGTATGAGATTAAACGTTTTTATCCTTCTGCTTATTGGTTTGACTCAACTATCTAATAAAATCGAAAACATTATCAGTTTTTTTTTTCAGTTTTAAAATTGAGAACATTATCCTTTTTTTCATTTTTAAAGTTTTTTTTTTAGTTTTGCACATCAATATTTCATCATCATACTCCTTTATATACACAAAATTTTTAGTTTTGCACAAAAAAAATAATTTAATTTTTTCATTTTTTTCAAAAAAATATATATATATATATATATATTTTACACATAAATTTTTTTTTTTAGTTTTTTTAATTTAAAAGTTAATGTTTAAAGGTTTTGAAAATCAAAATAAATGTCAAATCATTATATTCATTTATAAATAATTATAAATGATAAATAATTATTATTTAAAGAGTAATTTTAACTATTAAAAATTTGAGCCACATGTTCAAATAAGTAATTATTGATTAGGGAATCAATTACAGTACAAACAAAATCTAGAGAGTTGTATAGGGTGTGTTTGGTAACGTTTACGTTTTTAGTTTATATTTACAAAAAATTTATAAATTGGTTTTTGTTTATTTTTAGAAAAACATAAACTACAAACGCGTTTGGTAATTGACAAAATGTTTAAAAAAAATTTAAAATATAAAAAAAAGAGTAAGAAATGGCAAGTGGTGGCAAGTGGCGGCGGAAGACGGTGGTGGAAAGTGGTGGTGGGTGGGTGGGTGGGTGGGTGACGGTGGTGGATGGTAACGAGTGGGTGATGGTGGCAGGTGGATGGCGAGTAGTGGTGGGTGGCGGTGGTGGCAGGTAGGTGGCAGGTGGTGGTGGATGGGTGGGTGACGGTGGCGGGTGGTGGGTAGTAGCGAGTGGGTGGTAGTGGTGGTGGTGGTGGTGGCGGGTGGTGATGGCAGGTGGGTGGCGGATGGCTGGTGGTGGCGAGGTGGGTGGTGGATGGTGATGGTGGGTGGGTGGATGGGTGACAGTGGCGGGTGGTGGGTGGTAGCGAGTGGGTGGTGGGTGATGGCGGTGGTGGTGGTGGTGGGTGGTGGTGGCAGGTGGGTGGCGGGTGGGTGGTGGGTGGCAGACGGTGGATGGTGGTGGCAGGTGGGTGATGAGTGGTGGCAGCAAGTAGGTGGCGGGTGGTGGTGGCGGGCGGTGGATGGTAGTGGCGGGTGGTGGGTAGTGGCGGGTGGGTGGTGGTGGCGGTGGTGGCGAGGGGTGGGTGGTGGTAGCAAGTAGATGGTGGTGGCGGGTGGTGGTGGCAGGTGGGTGGTGAGTGGTGGTGGCAGGCGGTGGTGGAGGGTGGGTGGTGGTGGTGGAAGACGGTGGTAGAAAATAGTGGCGGGTGGTGGCTAGTGTTGGGTGATAAAAAAAAAAAAATTGAAAACTCAAAATGGAAACACATTTTTTTTGTTTTTATTTTTTAGCTAAATTTATAAACTGAGACCACTGATTTATAAATCAAAAATTTTATCAAACAAATTTTTATTTAAATTTTTAAAATTTTTATAAATATAAATAGAAAACTGAAAACGTAAATATTACTAAACAGAATCATAGTGTTTATTTACGCCTTTATGGGGGAACTTTGATTTGACATTACAAACATCTATTTTCTTCATAATTGGGAGTCGAACAATCTGGATTTGGATTCGAGAACATTTTTCTACACTCGGATTTAAGATGGAAATTACACATATCTAAATTTTTAGTTGAATATTTATTTTTATTTTATATATGTGATTATTTTAAGGTGGGACTTATATGAAACTTTTAAGTCCTAAATTAACCTGAGTTGAATTGAGAAATGAGAGTTTTTTCTTATATTTTCTAACTATAGTTGATCACAACTTAGGCTTGGTTTAGCATAATAAAAAAAGTTAAAAAATTAAAAAGTCAAAAAATTATTATTCTATTTAAGTCACATCATCTCTCTACTGCATCACTTCAAACTCAATCCATACTTAACCAATATTTCATAAAAAGTCAAAAAGTACATTTATTACTTTATCCCAATCAACTCTTAAATCGTGTTATGAAATGTTTACACGTAGAAGTTATTTAATATTTTTTAAATATCACGTAGTCATATGTTTATCTAATAATAAGAGAGCATATTATTAGTTTTTAAAAAAAAAATTAAAACAAAATAAATATTGAATAGGTATTATCGAATAGACACATCGTCACACTGGTGTTCATAATCTTGCCGATGAGTGCCAATCACCGTACAAATTATCTAGCGAGCTCAAAACACCATAGAGCACCCTACCCAATATTAGGAACATGTCATTGTTTTCCAAAATAAACAAATATAGAATGAACATTAAATACTTATAATTAGATAGATATACGGTAATAATACTTTCTTTCCCAACCCACCTCATACGATACTTAGGCTTGGTTTGGGATGTGGGTTGATTTTTTGATTTTTTTGATTATTTTAGCTTGGGTTAAAAAACTATAATTTGGGAAGGACTTTTTAGTTTTTTTTGGCTTTTTTTGTGAGAGAATAGTGTAATGATTATGGGTTGGATGTGATATTTTATTTTTTGTAACTAAAATAGCTTATTTTGTCTTTTGTGACTAAAGTAGAGACGTTTTGAAAACAAACTAAATAAAGTTAATTTTTTTAGCTTTTTAGCTTTTTTTAATCAAAGAAGCCAATGTTTTTGCTAAAAAAACTACCAAAAAAGGTTAAAAAGTCAAAAAAACTAACTTTTTATTAACTTTCCAAAACAACCCTTAGATTGATATACCAAGAGACCTTGTGTTTCCAATCTACTAGATAATTTGTGCACTGGTAGGCCTTTTAAGAGTAAAGCCTTGTTTGGGAACATATTTTTTTAGTAATTTTTTTACTTTTAATTAAAATATGATGTAAAAAAAAAATTAGTATATTTAGAATGATTTTTTGACTTTTTACGAAAAGATGTGCAAAAAGTAGACAGAAAATGAAATTTTTGACTTTTTGATATAAGTTGTTGCTTTTTGACTTTTTAATTTTTTTAATAACTTTTTAACTAAAAAAATTATTTGCCAAACGAGGCCTAAACTTGGAAAAAAATATCAATAGGCTTGCTCATCCACATGTGATGTTTGATGATCCTCTAATTTTATTTTATTTTTGAATAATGTTAGCAATTCTAAATGTTTTATCAATATTTTTACTAAATATCTTACATAAATATGAAATCCATATAAGACTCATACAATAAGTCCCATATTCATATAATACATTTTATAAAAATATTAATAAAACATTTAAAATCCTTAATATTTTCCTTTATTTTTTCTTCTAGGGACTTCAATTTACCTAACTTTTGAGACGACAATGCACTCACCTAATTTGACTTTGACACATGGTTGTTGAAATGACCTACTACGAGAATGGTTTTCTCTAATTCGAGTCCAAATTGAAAAGCTCTATTCAACATTTTTTTAAATAATTTAAAAGTTTAAATTTATTTATTACCTGACTCAATATTTAGTCAAACATTTTGAATACACTGAAATTTGAGTTGTGTGTGACTTTAAAATCTAAATATTTGATTTATAAAAGAAAAAAATTGTGACACCGAGATTAAAATTTACAATTCAAACTTCCTAATTAAAACAAACGGATCTCTTGTTTTCTTTTTCTTTCTAACTTATTGGTATAAAAAAATAGTTTATTGGTTAAATAAACTTTACAAAAAAATTAATGTTAAAAGATTTATTTTTGTGGCGCCATTTTAAAATTTTTAGATTTTCTAATATTTTTTAGAGTGACAATAGTTGATTTTTGAATGAGAAATAAATTTGGCAAATGAATTAAAAATTATTTAACAAAATGAGCGTAGGCACCGTTTGGCAAGAAGAGTTTGGGATTTTTTTGGCTATTTTAGCCACAAAAGACAAAATAGGCTATTTTAGCCACAAAAAATAAAACATCACATCCAATCTATAATCATTACACTCTTCTCTCACAAAAAAAGTCAAAAAAGTCAAAAAGCCAAAAAGTCCTTCCCAAATCAAGCTTTTTAGCCCAGACTAAAATAGCCAAAAAAGCCAACTCACTTCCCAAACCAACCCTTAATCATTCTGTCTAGCTTATAAAAATGTCTCTATCAAGCTAATTATTTTTATTTTTAAATAAAAATAATGAGTAAATTATTAAATTTTAACTTTATCAAAGTAGCTATTTTAGTTTTGGTGAATTTGACTTAACAAATGTGGCTAGTGATTTGGACTAGTCAAATATTAAAAAATATTACTTTCAATATTTTATAATTAGGTATGTTGAGTTTATAAAAAATAAATTAAAATTAATAAAAATAACAAAATGAGTAGACGTTGTTTGAAAATTGACTAATTAATTATTTTAAATCAGTTTAATAGAATAAAATTAAAAATAAAACAGATTCTGAAAAATAGGTTTTACAATTCAATATATACTATATATACATATATATATAACAGAATAAGTAAAAGATGAAAGAATTCAGTAAATAGTCTGTGTGATTGTGAGAGGCACGTCAAAGACGCTGTCCTAAAGTCGTTATGCGCTCCCTCTGTGCAGGTTCTAACGATCACAAACGACTCCAAGATACAACCCAAGAATTCACAGGAATTTGATACAATGCACAGTTGTACCAGAAGAATTTGCCAAGTCTGTTTCAGTAGCCCAGAAATATGGAAGATATATAAAATATTGTAAAGAGAAGAAGGAGAGAGAGAAAAACAGAGTACGTTATTTTTCCCTGAGTAAGAGTCATATTTTAAATAGACTCCTTGATATCTGTTGAGAACAAACATACCCATTCATTTTGAAAACAAATACAAGTTTAAAATTCAAACAAATAATACTATTAAAAGAAATAAATAAATAAATAAATACAAATAATAATAATAAAATAAAATAAATAAAGTTTTGAAGCTTTAGGAAATCTCCAACAATCCCCCACAAGATTCAAAACTTTGTAAAACCGTCAAATAAATAAATAAATAAATAAAAACATAATAAAAATATGGGCAACTTTAAAACCATACAATGGGTGAAGGTGGTTTTCAAACTTGAACCTCACTTAGTGTTAACAGTTTCATTCTGAAAGAATCTTAGTGAACCAGGTCTTGAACTAAATCCCTTTTAGCAGAATTCAACATGTCACACATATGGTATAAAACATAACTGTGGCGCGGGTTAGCACTATTAACAGCCATGTGCTCAAACTTGATTCTCATGAGAGTTTTAGGAAATAGCCCTATTTCCACGGTCGCAGCTTCACGACGCTCTCACTTAGGTGAATCCTCCAAAGATAGAAGTGACAGATGTCTATCTTGCGAGAGTTTGCTCGCCTCGGATTCATTTAGAGTAAATACTCTTCCTTAACCATCACATTTACATCAGCACTAATATCTTAGGGATGAGCAGGAGAATATAATTTAATAAAGTCTCCTTCTTTAAAATGCTGGAAAATGAGTCACACTATAAGGATTGTTCCTACCCATTGAACTTCCTTCATGGGATCTCCAATCACAGAAGTTGGGTTACTTCCTTAGTTGACTCCTTATGGGCTTAGACCCATCCCCCTCGATAAATCTAAGACTACACTCTTAGATAAACCTTTTGTTAACTGATTAGCAATATTCTTTTCAGATTTCACAAAATTCAAAGATACAACATTTTTATTCACCAAACTTTTAATAGATTTATACCTCACTTGCATATGCCTATTCATCTTTTTATTAGTATGTGCTTGTCTCACAAGTTCTATTACAGCTCTATTATCACAATGTATAGAAATAGCAGGTATAGGATTTTTCACAAGTGAAATATCAAGGAGTAAATTTTTAATCCACTCAGCTTCAATACACGTAGTGTCTAAGGCTATAAATTCTGATTCTGTTGTATTTCTAGAGATAACGGTTTGTTTTTTAGAACCCCATGATACTGCTGCTCCACCTAACATAAATATATACCCGGTGGTAGACTTAACATCTAAGTTATCTGTTATCCAATTAGCATCGCTGTAACCTTCTACTACATTAGGAAAACCACTAAAGCAAAGTGAATAATCTAGAGTTCCTCTTAAATATTTAAAAACTCTTTCCACAGCAATCCAATGATCTTTACTAGGATTATGAGTATGTCTACTTAATCTTCCAATAGCATAAGCAATATCAGGTCTAGTCTTATTAGCAATATAGAGAAGTGATCCAATAATTTGAGAATATCTAAGTTGAGATACTGGTACACCACTATTTTTCTTCAAATTCATGCTAGGATCAAAAGGAGTTGAAACAGGTTTGAGATTATAATAATCAAACTTTTTTAACATTTTCTCTAGGATTCTAGATTGATTCAATGTAATACCTTTGGTTGTTTTCTCTAATTTATACCCAAAATTATATAAGCTTCTCCTAAATCTTTCATATCAAATTTTGAAGATAAATAAATTTCACATTTTTAATTATCTTTAAATTAGTTCCAAATAATAAGATATCATCAACATATAAACACAAAATAATACATTCCCCATTATCTTCTTTATAGTATACACATTTGTCATGTTCATTGATTTTAAAACCAAACTCTAGAATTATCTTATCAAACTTTTCATGCCACTGTTTAGGAGCTTGCTTAAGTCCATACAAAGATTTAACCAACTTGCAAACTTTATGTTCTTGTCCTTTAACCACAAAACCTTCAGGTTGCTCCATATAAATTTCTTCATCTAAATCTCCATTCAAAAAAGCAGTTTTAACGTCCATTTGATGAATTTCTAAATTATAAATGGATGCTAGAGCAATTAAGATTCTAATGGTTGTGATCCTAGAAACAGGTGAATATGTATCGAAATAATCTATTCCTTTCTTTTGTGTAAATCCCTTGGCTACTAACCTTGCCTTATATTTCTCTATACTTCCATCAGGTTTTAATTTCTTCCTAAATACCCATTTGCAACCGATAGCTTTACTCTCATGAGGTAGGTTAGTTAACTCCCATGTATTATTTTGAAGAATAGATTCAAACTCACTATTAATGGCTTCCTTCCAAAATGGTGCATCTAAAGATGATATAGCTTCTATAAAAGTATTTGGTTCTCCTTCAGTTAAAAAAGTATAAAAATCATCTCCAAATGTTTTCTCTATTCTAGTTCTCTTTCTTCTTCTAGGTTCTATATTTAGATGTTCAGAATCATCTCTCAAAGGGATAACACTAGTACTAGTAGTAGAAGTTCTATCTACAACCTGATTTGATATCCTAGTTTTATATGGAAAAATATCTTCAAAAAATGTAACTTCACGAGATTCAATTATTGTATTATTCGTAATTTCACTAATTTCAGAATTTATTACTAGAAATCTATTAGCACTACTATTTTGAGCATATCCTAAGAAAACGGTATCCACAGTTTTAGGTCCTATTTTCTTACGTTTAGGTTCTGGAATTGCTACTTTTGCTAAACACCCCCACACTCTTAACATTTTAAGATTAGGTACTCGTTTTTTCCAGATTTCATAAGGTGTTTTATCATTATCATTCACAATTACTCTATTTAATATAACACAAGCAGTGAGTATCGCTTTCCCCCACAAGCTCTCCGGTAAACCAGAACTAATAAGCATTGCATTTATCATATCCATTAAAGTTCTATTTTTCCTTTCAGCTATCCCATTAGATTGTGGAGAATAAGGTGGGGTTACTTCATGAATAATTCCATATTCTTCACAAAAAATACTAAGGGTACCTACATTATATTCACCTCCTCTATCAGATCTAAGTTTCTTAATCTTTCTTTCTAATTGATTTTCTACTTCAGCTTTATAAATTTTAAATTTACTAAACACTTCATCTTTGGTTTTAATTAAATATAAATAACAAAACTTAGAACAATCGTCTATAAAAGTTACAAAATACTTATTTCCTGCTCTAGTTAGTGGTCTATTAGAATCACAAACGTCACTATGTATAAGGTCTAAGAGTTGTGAATTTCTTTGTACAGATTTATAAGGTTTCTTAGGTTGTTTTGCTTGCACACAAATTTCACATTTGCGTTTAACATCAATAGATGATTTAGATACTAATTCTAAATCCATCATTTTCCTAATTTTCCTTAAATTCACATGTCCAAGTCTTTTATGCCATAAATCACAAACTTCAATATTGAAAATATTATGAGAGATATAATTAACTTCAAAAAATACATTCAATTTAAATAAACCATCACATACAAAACCTTTACCAATAAAAATATCATTTTTACTTGTTATAATTTTATTCGATTCCATTACAATTTTGTAACCTAACTGTACTAAACACGATCCACTAATAAGATTTCTTCTAACTTCAGGAACATATCGCACATCTCTTAAAGTTAAGATTTTTCCAGAAGTCATCTTCAAAACTATATCTCCAATGCCAAGTATTGGTGCAATTGATCCATTTCCCAAAGTTACACTTCCTCCACTTGATTTCTGGAAAGTTTTAAAATAACCACAATCAAAACACATTTGTATATTAGCCCCAGAATCTAACCACCAATCTTGATATTCAAAAGTAGAATTAATTTCAGGATTATACCTAAAAGATGGTCCGGCAATTTCTTCTTTCTCCAAAATCATATTCACTTGAGCATTATGACCTTGATTTCTTTGCTTATTGTTGAACCTTGGTTTATACTCATCAGTCTTCTTAAAAAAACAATCTATAACATAATGATTGGCTCTTCCACATACATAGCACAACCTCTTGCCACTCCCTTGTCCCTTAAAATTATTAGCATTGGCTTGGTAGTTGTTATTATGATGTTTGCCACTTTGACCTCTAGATTTAAACTTAAGGTTGTTCTTGAAAATTTTACCTTTAGGTCGAAAGTTATTCTTATTGTTGGAACTACTCTTATTCCCATTCTCCACCACATTTACCTTAGGCGTTTTCTCTTTCCCAGTTTCTAGATTTGATCTATGTTTCTCTTCCACCCTCAATGTATTGATTAATTGAGTTAATGACAGATCTCCTTGTTTATGCCTAAGACGCTTAGCAAAGTCATTCCAAGATGGACGTAATTTATCGATAAGGCAAGACACTTTAAACTCCTCACTACAAGTTGTCCCTTTCTTTTCTACTTTTCTAAGTAGTTCTTGAAACTCATGAATTTGGTCTCCTACAAGTATGTCATCTTTCATTTTATAACCATTAAAATTAGAGACAATGAACCTATCAATACCAGCATCTACAGTTCCATATTCAGCCTCTAAGGTTTTCCATAGTTCTTTTGCAGTCGATGTGGTTGACTGATATACATCATATAAATGGTCAGATAACACACTAAGGATCCTGTTATAACAATGAAATTTGATTTGTTCGGGTGACAACCAAGATCCAACAAAATCCTGATCTTCTATGGCAAACATAAGACCTAACACGGTCAACCAATACTTTGTTTGTTTTTGCCATCTTTCAAAATTGTTACCATTAAATTTTTTAGGTTTCACACTAACAGTTTCTTCTAAATTAACCATTTTAAATATTTAAAGAACAAGAGAGCAAATGAGTATCTTAATCTGTAATAACAATAAAACAAACACAAATGTTATTGAAGGTGTAAATTTAATTACCAACTATTTAAGGATAGATTAACAATAAAAATAAACAGATTTTTATACAGATCAATTTAAACAAAATAATACTAAACAAATATCTTGAATTGTATAAAACGCTCTATAACTCAGAAAAACTACACAATAATAATGTCATACAGATCAAACTTAAACAATCAAGCCAAACAAGTTCTGTAGCCTCTGGATAAACATATAGAATGATAACAATAAAAAATACCACTCAAAAATATCTACAAGTTAGTGATCTATTTGCTTTTCTAGGAAGGAAAAAAAAAAAAACAAGTCAAACACACAATTTTCCTATTGGCTATTTTACTCCTGCCAATAGGATTATGTAACTGTTCTATGGATATTGATGCAAACAAGAGTTATTGATAACTGCCAATAGTTATATATTTTTTTTTCCGAAACGCTGTGTCTCAGAAATCAAACAAATCAACACCCCAGTCAAACAAAACAACAAAACAATAGAACACAACGTAATATATATTTTTTTTAAAAAAAACAGTAACGACTTTAGATTGTTTGAAAATTGACTAATTAATTATTTTAAATCAGTTTAATAGAATAAAATTAAAAATAAAACAGATTCTGAAAAATAGGTTTTACAATTCAATATATACCATATATACATATATATAACAGAATAAGTAAAAGATGAAAGAATTCAGTAAATAGCCTGTGTGATTGTGAGAGGCACGTCAAAGACGCTGTCCTAAAGTCGTTATGCGCTCCCTCCGTGCAGGTTCTAACGATCACAAACGACTCCAAGATACAACCCAAGAATTCACAGGAATCTGATACAATGCACAGTTGTACCAGAAGAATTTGCCAAGTCTGTTTCAGTAGCCCAGAAATATGGAAGATATATAAAATATTGTAAAGAGAAAAAGGAGAGAGAGAAAAACAAAGTACGTTACTTTTTCCTGAGTAAGAGTCATATTTTAAATAGACTCCTTGATGTCTGTTGGGAACAAACATACCCATTCATTTTGAAAACAAATACAAGTTTAAAATTCAAACAAATAATACTATTAAAAGAAATAAATAAATAAATAAATACAAATAATAATAAAATAAAATAAAATAAATAAAGTTTTGAAGCTTTAGGAAATCTCCAACAGATGTTCCCATTTTCTTTTTCTTTTTTAACAGGAAAAAATGATGCTTTGAGGTGTCATCAAGACCTACCATCGAGCTACCAATGGAGTTCAACCACACGCCTTAGACAAACTCAGATTTCGATCGAAGTATAAGGCGATGTCTCCATAGAGAACCAGCTGCAAAGTAACAAATTCGCCCCTCCCAAGATTTGAACCCGAGTTATGCATATGGAGAAAGATGCCTTCTCCAGTAGGCCACCACCCCATGGTGAGTAGATGTTTCCTTCTATTCACATTTTTAAATAGAACTATCAATTCAGCCTATGAAGCTTAATATGGGTCCCTACTACCCAACTTCAAAAGCTAATTTGATCATATAATTACTCTAACAATTTTACACCTACAAGTACATTTACAAAGATACGGCAATAATGGCGAGTCTCATATTATTGAGCTTGTAATCAATAAAAAATTGACACTTATTACATTAAATCATTGTGAGTTAAATTGTGAGATTTTTTTAAAAGTTTCAAACATTTTCCTATTAACTCTGTATTTAGATCATCCATTAAAAAATTATGTTGATTTGAATAAAATACATATTATTTTGTTACATTTGTCTTTCAAAAAAAAAAAAGGAAATTGCATGAGACCCCCAGTGGGAGTACTGGGGTCCCTTTTGATTGGTCCAAAACAGTTAGTTTTTTTTTTTTTTTTTTTTTTTCATCCATTGGCAGCCCCCATGTGGAGGTGAGGGTGCTAGGGGTCTTCTCCTGCTGTCCCTAGCAGGACTCAAAAAATTATTTCAAAATCATTCTTGCTATTCATCTTTTTGAATAAAACACAAAATAAAAATATTAATGCAATTATTAGATCAATATGAATTTTTTTTAAAAATAATATACATATACATATTATTTAAGTCACATCATCTTATTTAAATCACATCACTTCTCTAACACATCATTTCAAACCCAACCCATATTTCATAAAAAGTCAAAAAGTGTACTTATTTAGATTATCCCAAACCACCCCTTAATTTCTACTGTTAAAAAAATAAAAAATAAAAGAAAAATAAAAAGGAAAAAAAAAAAAAATCGCCCTTAGACCGCGTCCCAAACAGGGCAGGGAGGGATGAGATTGTGAATGATTGGGCACAGAGCGAGCGAGATATTTGGCGATATGATGCACCAATATGAATCATAATCGTACTTACAACCATAATTTAGGCCTCGTTTGGAAATAAATTTTTTTAATAATTTTTTGATCTTTTAGTTAAAATATAATGTAAAAAAAATTAGTATGTTTGGGATGACTTTTTAATTTTTTACAAAAAAATGTACAGAAAATAGAGAGAAAAGAGAATCTTCGACTTTTTAGTATAGGTTGTTGGTTTTTTGATTTTTTTAGTGATTTTTTAACTTTTAGGTTAAAAAGTGATGTTGCCAAACGAGGTCTTAGCTCATATTTTTCATATTTTATATTTTTTTTGTCAGTGTATTTTTCTTGAAAAAATAATGAAACACTCAGTTTTTATAATATTTTTATTTTTGTAGGAAATTAGTGTTTGGAAATTCAGAATATAATTTTAAATTCTTTCTAAAAATTGAGTGTTTTCAAAAATTGTTTGTCAAATCATTTTTTTCATGTCAATTTTGTGGTGTTAATTTTCAAAAACAGAAAATAAACACTTAGTTACCACATTTTTTATTACTTTAATTTGTGACAAAATTACATATTTTATGATTGATGTTAATTACACATTTAGTGGTAAGGTGGATATAGGATACACCCCTAAAATCATAGCATTTCTCAACTTGGATATTTCATTTAATGAGTTTTGAAACTTGTTGAATTTGAAATAGTAACCTAAAAATAAATAGTTATTAAAGAAATATAATTTAATGAATAAGTTAAAAAAAAATTATTAAAGAGACCTTGTTTGGGAACAAGTTTTTTTAGTAATTTTTTAACTTTTTGGCTAAAATATGATGTAAAAAAATTAATATGTTTGGGATGACTTTTGGATTTTTTTACAAAAATATGTGTAAAAAATAGAGAGAAAATGAAATATTTGACTTTTTAATATAAATTGTTGACTTTTTAATTTTTTTAATGACCTTTTAACTTTTATACTAAAAAATGATATTACCAAACGAAATACAGGTTAAGTTTAAAATAAATTAATATAACGTTAAATACACATTATCAAGTCGAATGCTGGCTAGCATTAGCATTTGTTTTAAAATCAGCCATAAAATTATTTACAAAAAATATTATGCTCTCTTTTGGAAGCGTAAAAAGCGTCAGCTTATTAATTTTTTAATTTATTTGGTTTATATCATCTTTCTTTTTTGCATCTTTTTTTCAATAAGTAAAAAAATATTTTTTTTTAACACTTTCCAAATACATATATTTTTCGAAACAGATATAAAAATATATTATTATAGTTTAATTTGACATCAATATCCTCGCATAAAAAAAATTAAGAACAAAAATGGCGTCTTATGGTAATTTACATGTCTCAACTTAGAAAAATTATATTCTTACATAAAATTTACATATAAAATTTGGCAAAAATAATGCGACAATAATATTATTATAAATAAATTAATCTTTAATAGTGTTTTGTTTTGAAGTGAAAGATTTATAATGAACCACATTATTATATATAATTTTTTTTATTTGTATACCATTACTCACCAACTTATTATTGATTAGTTAAAATTCTGAAGCTAATTATTTTTTATTACAAGTATCTTATTGAAAATCTGTGCTATGCATGGGATGTGAAAAAATTAATAACATATTATTATATGAAATAATATAAATAGTTAAATTTTTGTATGTAAATTATGAAAATTAAAAAAAATATTGAAACTTGCAATTTAAGTTTTATAATTTTATCACAATTTATGTGTCACGACCCAAACCCGCCCCTATGGGTCTAGCACCGTAACCGGCCAGTAATCCTAGAATACCGAAGGCCTACTTAACAGTAATACAGTAAAACAGAGTACAGGGGCTTGGCAAAAGCCAATACAGTAATTAAACAATGTCCAATGAGCTGTGACAGTTTGTATGCCAAAAAGATTTTTCATACATTTATACATAACAGTACGAAACAGTATGCATATCATTACAACCAGTCAGAAACAGGGACTTAATCCCCAATAAACAGTACAGTGCAAAACGTTCAGTCTATACAGTGTTACAAAACGGTACAGAGACAGACAGGGAAATAAAAACACCCCTAAGCCATAGCTTGGCAGGTTCGGAACCTCGCAATGAGGCTCATTGGTTGGCTTGACAAAACCGGAGCTTACCCCGACGCCTCTAGCTTTGATCCGGTACCTGTACACCTACATATATATATGAGCAGTGAGCTAAAGCCCAGTGAATAACATAAAGCGTAAAGGGGGTTTAGAATGAATGTCCCTACAGTAGTGAAAACAGTTCATTTCAATCAGTATTTCAGTTGTTCAGTACAATCAGTCATATGTGGTACATCCATTAGCATAACAGTACAGTAAGCAGTAGGTCTTAAAGATCGAACAGTAATGATGGCCATCAATTAGTAAATAGTGGTGGTTCCACGAAGGAACCGACAGAGATCTCTGTAACAGTACAGTAAACAGTAGGTGCTAAGGATGCCGCAGTACAGTTCAGAAATAAGGGACATACATTCATTCAGTAATCAATATCAGTTCAGTTCAGTGTTCGGAAGATAATCATTTTGAACATATCTTTACACAATTGTTACTCACAGAGTTCTGGGCTACAGTGAACTAGAGCGTCTCCTCGGAAAGCCAACCCTACACAGTTTACAGATTGAACACACTAAGCTATGCAGTTGGAAAAGATAATAACTTAATCCCTAATTTGCCTCGGTGTGTTCTACATCTATATCCTCATTAAGATGTCTTAAACTAGGCCTAAGAATGCCTAGGATGGAATGAGGATGCAAAGATGCACTTAGAAACACTTACAAAATTTTCAGAAAACAGGGGTCTTGCTCGAGCGTGGCTTTCTACGCTCGAGCGGACATGCAGACAAAGGAGCTCCGCTCGAGCGTGAATTCCGTCGCTCGAGTGGACTGTGTGCTACAGTAAAAATAGTAGTTCTAGGATGGGTGACTTATTGGGAAGAACAAATCCGTGAGGGCGTGGCCCAAAGCGGCCAATATCGATGACATGTGAAGGGTTGGGGCGTTACAAATGGTATCAGAGCCGACTCTTCGGAGTATCGAGTGTGGGCTCCTGGCGTCTCTTGGTGCATGTGGCGCGGGCTTGCGAGCTGGCAAGCTACTGCACGGGGACGTGCAGCCTTAAGGGAGGTGGATTGTAAAGTTCCGATGTCCCGCATCGGGAATGGAGGGGGAGTTACTGGGCTATAAAAGTAAAAAACCTAAACCCTTATATAGCATCGAGGCCTTTTCCCTAGTGGGAAAATCCTTACCAGAACTCCGCAATTAAGCGTGCTTAGGCTGGAGTAGTTCTAGGATGAGTAATTCACTGGAAAGAAGAAAATTTGTGCGGGTGTGGCCCAAAGCGGACAATATCGATGACATGTAAAGGGTTGGGGCGTTATAATTTTTTTTTTTTTTTGCAAGATTGAAAATTTTGTATCTATGAAGGAGTATGATGATGGAATGTTGATGTGTAAAATTGAAAAAAAAATTAAAAATGAAAAAAACTAATAATAATCTCAGTTTTAAAACTGAAAGAAAAACTGATAATATTTTCAGTTTTATTGGATAGTTGAATCAAACCAATATATAGAAAGGCAAAACCGTTTAATCTCATGCATATTTTTTTTTCCATCAGTTAGTGAAACAATTATTTGGAACATTACTATGCAAAATTGATAATGTTTTTAATTTTAAAAATTGAAAAAAACTGATAATATTCTCAGTTTTACAAATAAGACTTATTGGTTCAAAAAAACTTTGATAGGACATGAGCTACTATAACATTTATGAATAAGACTTTTAGATAATTAATTTTTTAATAAAAGATGCATAAATTAAGGAATGAATATTGATCTTATTCTGGTAACATAATTTAAAGAAGAATTTAAATTTAAAATTTTATTTTAAGAATATAAAATTAATTTATAAACCAATCATATTGTGAAACATATTAACAAAAATTAAACAAAAATAAAATAAAATTGTAACTTTAAGTTTTAATAGGATGACAATGTTTTAAATTATAATAGTATATAGATTTTGTATGAGATTTTAAAACTCTCATAATATCTCTTCTTAAAAGTTTTTTTTTTTTTTTTTTTTTGTGTAAAATATATAAATAATCTTAACGTCACTCTTATTGTTCCTAAATACAAAAATTTTGAGTTAATTATGATAATTTTAAATTTGTATTTTAAACTTACAAATTATGGGATAGATCATTATAATTTTAAATTAATATTGTGCCAATTTTAAATTTAAATTAGTAGATTACTTTGACCCTCAAATTTAAATTTTGAAATGGATTAGTATACCTTTTTTTATTATTGTTTTTAGATTTGATTTACTTTCCATTTGAAAGTCATAAATTAGGGGATATTAATTTTTATTTATTTATTTATTTTTGCTTGAATAAAAGCTTGTCAATAAAAGATTTTTTTTTTTTAGAAATTATAAAATTTAGATTGAGAACTTAAAACTCCCACAAGACTTGTGGGTTAGAAATAATGGCGGAGGTATAAGGGGTCCAGGAGGCCACTTGCTCCTCCTATATTTTGGAATTTTTATTTTTATTTACGATAAGTCATATTACTATTTATGAAAATTTCAATATAATGATGGTATTTATCATTATTAACATGCAAACATAATTAATATGAAATTTATTGAATTGTTAGTTACATTTGACATGTGTGGTTCATCTTTCATTTATTTTTTTACTATTCGTTGGTAATATCATATGTAAATTATGGTGTGATATTACTATTATATTGATTTTTTGCTTAAATTTTTTATAAAAAATTAGTTTATCATTTTATAATTTATTTTAAAACTTATATCCATGACTTTTTTAATATTATTCACAATACACTAGTTACAAATAATATTAGTTTTTATTTTTTTTATTGAAGTCAATCGTAAAAATTTGTGTGAAATATTTTTGTAAAAATTTTAAATGTTGTAATTGATAAGTGCACTCTCTGATTTAATTTATTGACTTTGCCACTAGTTAGAAATATCATTTTTCTTATACAATATATAGATGACACAAATTGATAAATATCAAATAATAAAGGGAGAATTATAATACAATGGCATAGGGAAAAAATAGAGAAATTATACACAGATGAAGTTAAAAAAAAAATTACTAACAAATAGAGACATATAAACCTTTCATTTACAATCCACTATAAAGACACCTTAGTCATTTACAATCCACTATAAAGACACTTTAGTGTTTGGACGGACTGAGGCTTCGTTTGGGAACAGGCTAATTTAATAATTTTTTGGCTATTTGGCTAAAAAGGTAGGTAAAAAAAACTTGTATGTTTGGGATGACTTTTTGGCTAATTACGAAAAGATGTGCAAAAAATAAAGAGAAAAGAAAATCTTTGACTTTTTGGTATGAGTGGTTGGCTTTTTGATTAATTTAATAACTTTTTGACTAATTGACTAATTTAGTCAGTCCCCAAACGGGGCGAATATGGAGAACTTTACCTATAAACCTTTACCTGCGTGTAATTCGCACCAGTGCATGTATTCTACTCTTTTATATTTGTGTAAAAAAAGAAAATAAAAAGTAACTCCCCGCGGGCCAACAATCAATAATCACTCATATCTATACGGGATTAGTCCGTACACATCTACGACAGTCAAAAGATTCGTCGGCAGTAAAAGCTGAATTACGAGAACTTGATAAGAAGTTAATTTTTTTAACTTTTTTATTAAATTATTTTTAAAAAATCATAAAAAAGTCAGTTTTTTTTTTTTAAGAAAGTCAATTTTTTTGTCAAAAAAATTTAAAAAAAAAAAAAAAAATCAACAAATTAATTTTTTACTAACTTTCCAAAAACATCATTAATTTTAGAGACGCCATGTGTGGATGGCTTGGTAAACTTGGTAAAACCGAGTAAATAAAGCAATGCTATATTTTATTAAATAAAAATAAATAGTATTATCTTTGATTTATTAAAATAAGAGGGAATAAAATAAAATGATAGTAATTCTTTAATTTTTTTATGATTAAATTATTATCTTAAAATGGTATAAGATGGTTCCATTTTAATGTATTTGTTATTTTTTTTAGGTTAATCAAACATACCAATAAATGTTTTAATAAAATTATCACTTTATTCTATTTTATTATAATAAACTAAATGCTACATAAAAGTAATTGATATGTAAACAACAGAAATAATATATAATTTTTATATATAAAGATTTAGTTCAATGACTTATAAATTGATTTTTTTATTTATTATGAAAAAATGTAAACAAAATAAATAAGCAATAAGATAAAAATAAACTAATAAATAATTTATTTATGATATTATCAAACCAAGTGTTATTCATTTTAAATCAAAATATTTATAATAATATTTTTTTTATAAAATAATTAATTAAATAAAAAAGCAAGTGCATGCACCAGAATCTGTCGTCATTGCGGAATAAAATGAAAGCGTGTGAGACAGCAGCAGAAGACGACAAAAAACTTCTCTAAATAAAAAATGGTAGAGAGAGAATGTGGGTCCCACAATAATGAGCTTTGGAGCTATCGACACGTGAAAGCGAAATAAAGGTTGGGGCTTCTCAAGCCCAGAGGAAGCCTTCTCACCGCCAGATCAATTCATCAATCTTTTCAATATTGCTGCGTAATTTGAATTTCAACTTAGGCCTCTTTTGGCAACATGGTTATAATCTGATTTTCAGATTATAACCAATCTCTTCTCTCACAGAAAAGTTGATTATAATCTGTTTATAATCAGCTTTTCACCAAAAATCAGATTATAACCATCTTCCCAAAGCACCCCTTAGTTTAAATGGTTCAAAATTCATCTGTCGGTCGTGTGATCGGTTAATCACTCGGTCGTTTAATAAAAAAATTGAAATTTATGATTTATAAAGTGATAATTGTGATAAATAAATGTTTTATTCGATCATTCGAATGGCCGTCTTACCAGTCATTCACTAACACTATGTTTAGGAATTTAGGAGAGAAAAGAAAAGAAATGAAATGATTACTTAAGTTATAATAGAAAAGAAAAGAAAAGAAATGATTGTGATTTCTCTCATTTTTGTTTGGATAAGGAAGAAATAAAAGAAAAGAAATGATTGTGATTTCTCTCATTCATGTTTGGTTAGATTTCATTAAGAGAAAAGAAAAGAAATTATTTTATGTTATATTACCAAAATAACTTTTTTATATTTTCAATCATTTTATTTCTTTTATTTTTATAAGGATAAAATTGGTATTATGAAAATAATGATTTCTTTTCTCTCCCAATCTCTCTACTTTTGGAAAGATTGGAAATGAGGCTCATAAGAGAAATGAGTTTCTCTCTATTTCTCTCAATTTCTTCTCATTTCTCTCTACTTAAGTTATTCAAACAAGTAAGAGAAATACATATCTCTTCATTTCTTTTCTTTTCTCGCTAAATCATGCAATCCAAACATAGTGTAAATCTTTTTTCGAGATACAAGATATTTTTCCAATCTTTTTAGCTTTTTCTATGCCTTCTATCAAAAAATTTTAAACACTAAAAATAAAAATTTATTTGTCAAAAAAAAAAAAAGACTGTATTTGGTATATTTCTAATTTTTTGATTTTTTCTGATAAATTTTAGGAATGGTTAAAAGTAATGTTATGGAAAAAAAATCATTAAATGAGTTAATATTTATTAAAATGAAAGTTTTATTTAAAAAAAATCATAAATTTTGGAATTTGTCGTAGCCACTAAAAACTTAAAATGTAGAATATCACATGTTAGTCGTTAAATTTGCTTTGAATTTTTTAGAATTTTTTAAAAAATAGTAGTGAGTAAGAAATATAACAGTAAAGTGACGAATGTACAAGTATTAATTGTACAATCTAGTATATGATTCACTTGTACATCTTACATTGCAATTATGTTTCTTATTTTCCATTTTTTTTGATATTCTCTTAGTTTTTTAATTTCTTATATTGTTACGATTATTTTCATTATTATTATTATTTTTAATTAGTACTTGGATAGGACTTGACAAGAGACAAAATAACAACATAATTTAAAAAAAAAAAAAATACAAGATAGAGACAAAATTTTGATGCTTATTAAAAACTTCAATTAAGTCACTACTCAACAAATTTAAGAAGCGGTGTATATATTTGCTTCTTTTTTTTTTTCAATAATAAATAAAATATTAAATCAATAGAGCATTTTTTTTATTTATATTAATCTAATCTTAGCCGATGTTAAATATGAAGGAATTATCGATATGGGAATTTTATTTTATGGTCATTGTATCGTTTTTGGTCCCAAGTTGGTGATGGGAATCTTTCGCTCATGGCGGACACGCTTCACTCTAATAGTTATTATAGTGGGTATTTAGAAAGTTGTTAATTAAGTAATTTTTTAATTTTTTTATGAAATGATGTGCATAAAAATAGAGAGTGTAATGTGAGAATTTATAGTGACTTTTTGACTTTTTGGCTAAAAGTGAAGGTTGCCAAACGAGGCTTAGTAGACTAAAATTTTTGTATTTGGAAAGATGATAGGATTTTTTTTATAGTTGGATATGATATTTATGAAAAAAAAAGTAAAATAATTATGAGTTTGATATAATATTTCGTCTTATTAATTATTTTCATTTATTTTGTCTTTTTGTAAATTTTAACCAAGAAATAGCCCAAACCCATCTTGTCTTTTTGTAGTTTCTTTGTGTCCACATAATTTGTTAAGTTTTAAAATAATTTTTATATGTATATATAAATTAAAATATTACAAAACTTAATATATTTTATATGTATATTAATTAATGTAACAGGTAACAATAAAATTTTATAATTTGAAATAATACCTAATTCAATTTGGTATGTATCTCAATAATTAATAAAAAAATTTATAAAAAAATATTAATTTATATAATATTACTAATTTAAAATTACAAGCCGACAGCTCCAAAGACACTAATATGTTGAGTTGAGCCAGTTTTTCAAAAGAATTAGGCATGTCTTTAGTTGGTTTGACCGTCCTATTGCTGTCAATGAACATACATTGGATCTGTAACAATCATTCAAATTATTTTTCTGGTGATATTTTTTATTTTCAAAATAATGAATGGTTTGTTTTAAAAATTAGATTTGTCTTTAATTTTTGTAGTATGTGATATGATCACATAATTACAATTGTTGATTAATTTAATTTTTTTACATAAATGACCTTATCGAATAATACTATAAGATGAACCCTTTGAATAATCAAAATTAATGAGCCTATGAAGGACCAACAAGGTTTTCAGTTTCAGAGACAATTCAAATCCTTCCTCAAATTTCTTTATTCTTCTCTATAATCGTAACTGTTATATTATATGAAAAATCTTGAAATATAATTAAAGTGTGAGTATTTTAAAATAAGAAAATAAAATTCAGGATTGAAGCTCTTGTGCCAAATAATTTGTGCTATGATCACTTGATTGTTTGGCACAATCTTAATTTGTTTTTGTTTTATATTTTTGATTTTCTCTAAAAATTGTTTAAAATGACTAAACTGAGCCCTTTTCCCTTTTTTTTTTTTAATGAAAGATATGCTTGTCAAATTAACTTAGTAAAAATCAGGGTATTTGACTTGATAATTATATAGCATCCTTTGTAGTGTGAGGTTTCGGATTCAAATCCTATAAGAAGAAGTTTGATACCTTTTGTGATGGTTGATTTATTTTTCTCTCATTATGGGAGTTATATGTTATTAGTAGTAATTGTTTGGCTTGGTAGATTGGTAGACTTTGTTGACTTTTTAACTATTGTGGGCTAGTAATTTATTTGATAGTATAAATATTTATCATAAAATAATTACTTTCATATATATTGACAAAAAAATAATAATAATAACTTAGTAAAATTAACTTAAGTAATAATTAACCTTTTGTCCACAGTAGTCAAATGTGAAATTAGTTAGAATAGCATCAAGGCTATATACAGGGGTTTTGTGGCTATTCAAAGTGGGCTTACTATTGTTGGTCCCATTATGGCTCACAACGGATTCTTCCAATGAATGATTTAACTTATAAGATCTCTAAAAAGATCATTAATTAGATTAATCAAATATCAAGTGTCACATATTATTTATTTTTAAAACTTGCATTTATGATCTATTTTTTTGCATTTTTTTCTAATTTAAGTATGTAGCTATCAATATTTAATTAATTTAATTTTTTGTGAAAATAATATTCTTAATACACCTTATAAAATGAATGATTTAAATTAAGGTAAACTATCTATAGGTCCTAATAGCTGAACTTAATTCCTATCAAGTCTTATTGAATATAAGTCATAGTAAAATTATATCTAAAAATAATTTTTTTTGTGACTTTTTTTTGTATATGTCGCTAAAAATTGACAATTAGTGACTTTTTTTGTCACGATTTTTATAAATTTCTAAAACTTAAAATTAGAGACATTTTTCTGTGATAAATTTTTTAAACTATTACTAAAAGTTAAAAATTAGTGATGTTTTTTGTGACGATTTTTTAAAACTGTCGCTAAAACTTATAATTAGTGATATTTTTAAATTATTACTAAAAATTAACAATTAATAACTTTTTTTAATAATATTTAATAAAAAATACCATTAATTCTCACACGACTTATTAAATAATAAATTCATCTTTTAAAACTCACATATAAGTTCTCCTTTAAATTATCAAAGTAAGTCAGAGGCGCATCCAAAAAATTATAAAAAAAAACACAGCATAGAGAAAAGTCCATTTAAATGCACTGGAGACAAACCTCTCTTTTTTTTTTTTTTGGGTTGTGAACCATTATGAATATCACAATGTTTTTTTTTTTTTTTTTTTGGTGGGAACAATGCATATCAAAATGATTAAGTACAAAAAATTTGAGTTTTTTTTTTTAAAATTATTATTATTATTAAAGAGGAGGGTACTAGGGTAAATCTCATGCTATAATACTTTATTCCTGCCACTAGTTTATGAATAATTACATTATTAGCGTACGTTGTCAATGTTAATTATTTATTTTAGTATTAATATAATCTTCTTCTTCTCGTTTACCTTGGACAAGATGAATCAACTTGACAACTTGTTCTCCTACTTGTAATATAATAATATAATTATGATTATTGTTGTTTTGTTTTATTTTATATTTATATATTAAACAGCTGGAAAATGGGATGGGTTTACTAAACGAATCAAGATTAACACTGCATTTGGAATAGATTTATCTGCAGTTATGTTGTTAATAGATCAATTTCAAAGACTTTCAAAATAAATATTTCAAATTATCAAAATTAGACCAGCTCGTGACATAGTCCATGAGCCACACTGTATTGTATAGATCAAATGAGAGAATTGGTGAGGAGTCCAAGAAAAACAAATTTGTCATTGAACAATTTCATTTTATTAAAATTTTATTTAATACCAAACAATTAAAAAATGGTTTTGAGGCCAAATTAGCAACATTTCATGTATGCTTCGTTTTTATGAAGAAAAATTATTCATCTCTTTAATTTTGTCCATCCTTAATTTCACCATAATGATGTGAAATTATAGGCTAAAGATGTGAGAGAAAAAGAGAGAGGATTGTGGAACCATTTTACATGAGTCTCAACCACGTCATTAGAGATAGAATTGACGAGACAAAATTAAAGAAATACGGCGGGATTGTTTTATGAACGCTTAGCATTTCTAAAATCTAATTCATTCAATTTTTTTATAGATGTAACCGAACCAAACTTAACCAATGTAAACTAGTCTTGTATAGTGTTCGCTACATAAATTTTTTCACTGTTCACCTCTTATGTATATATATATCAAATATCAGGCGTGTAATTTGGGCTGGTTCAACATGAGCCCAATCTGAATTTTTTTAAAGCTTGAATAAAATATTTTTGAAGTTGGTATGGATTTGGGCAAAATTTAAAAATCCGAATTAAATTTGGACACGTTTGGGTAAAGACATCAAACAACTTGAACAATCGGAATCCCGAATTATATATATAAATATTTAATATACATATAAATTATTAGTCATTAGTTGATATGAAAGTAATTTAGATTGTTAAATCATATTGAATATATATTATGTATATACGTAACACAATACAAAATATTATCTTTTTTATTTTTACTCATAAATTATAAAAACTGTCATAGCGGCATCTGTCTTATATTATATAAATTATTTATCTTCATGTTATTAATGATTTTCTAAAAAAAATATAAATAGAATCTAATTTTAAAAAATTACTAATTTAGCTGGGGGAAAAAAAAAAACTAAAATTAAAGTGCAATTCGGACAATTTGGACAATTCAAGTTTAACTCGGATTGAGTTTGGGTAGATAACCTCAAATTACAATTCAGGCCTAACGAGCCTGAATAGGTCTCAATACAATTTAAATTATACTTGGATAACCACTCAGCAGGTCGAATCCTTAGAAATTCCACTCTATCAAATATTCACGGAAAGGATTTAGTTCCATATACATGCATGTCTCTCTTCTTGTCCTTTGGTTTGGCAAAGAAGAAGCAACTTCACAGCTTGACCACCAATTTTTTAGTAAATGGCCAAGATTTGATGATTAGTTTTAGGGTTTAATATGCAAGACTTTTTTTTTTTTTTGATCAGCAAAGAAAAATTTCATATAACAGCATGAAATTAAAGATACAGGAAGACGACATGCATCGAGAGAGATTCGGAAGTATAAATATACCCCTACTACTGCTACTCGCAGCCATACAACCAACCCTTAAGCCTCTCGATTTTCTTTTTTAAACAAAAAAGTTAAGAAGAACTTAACTAGAAAATTAAAATACAAGAGTCCCCACATAAACAACCCACCAAACCACCCAAACCAAACTAAAAGTACTAAACCCAACAACCCACTCCCCAAGATCAGACAACACCCCTCTGCAGCTACAACTTTCAAAGCCCTCACGCACGCCTCTGCTGCCGATGCCCCTGCTGCAAGCTGCAAGCTGCAACTCCACCCGAGAAGACTCCATAGCTCATCTCCACCCCGCAGCTCAACACCTACCGGATCTTCAAACTCACACCCGAGAAGACTCCATAGCAACCACCGGAAAACCCGATGCTGCTGCACCTCCCCTGCTGCTGCCAAAACTCCAGGCCCACCTCCTCTGCTTACCTCCTCTGCTGCAATGTCCACTGCTGCAATGCCCACTCCGGATCTTCATCCCCAACAACCCACACCAAGCTGCTAAACTCCTCTCTCTGAAACAACTCCTACCGGCTAAGGTATAAAAATACCCCACGGCTGAGGTTTGCAACAGGACTTCTACTGACTCACACCCAAAACCCACTGCCAAACTCCATAACCAACAGGACTACAATCTCACGCCTCTTCACCCCTCAAACTCTCACTCGAGAAGGAGTGCTTGAGTGACAACCGGACAGAACTGGACCGCCTACGATACCCTTGTTTCTGCCCAAAAATCACACCCCTCAAACTCCTGCTCACCAAAGAGTGCACAAGTGAAGAACCAGGACGCCCCTGAGAATGGCAAAACTACTACAGCCCACACCACCCTAAGCTACCAACCACTCAGCTGCTGCCCATGCCCACTCTGCTAGTCAGCCGCCAACACCCACCTCTCACAGCCCGCATCGCCACCACCGGAAACCCAGCTGGAGCACCACTGTAGCACCACTGCAGAACAACACCCACGCCACCCACAGAACATCTCCCAACAGGACTACTTGCTCACTGCCGAGAGACCACACCTCGCCACAGTTGCTGACCACCACGCCACCGCTGCTGACCCGACCAACCGCTGGGTACACCATCCACTGGGACACCACCCTCTGCAGGTCCACTGGGACACCACCCTCAGCAAGACTTAACTCACACCATCACAAGACCATTTATTTATTTAAGTGTGTTCCTCAAAAGCATCATTGCAGTCCATAAACTGTGGTATTATTGTTAGATTTATTTTAATCTAAAGAAAGGGATCCACCACAAAGGTAAGTAAGAAATACACCAACCTCCAACATAGGAGGCAGAGTAACATAGTCAGCTTCACCAAATAAATGGGATGCTAAATCAAACCTTACTTACTTGTGTGAAAGGTCAGCACCTTTCCACGCCACCACCACCCCGGTTGTTCACAACATCACATGTTAGTTGCTAAATTTGCATTTTCTTTTATTGGTATGTTTATTTTCATTATTATTATTTCTATTAGTACTTGGATAGGAGTTGATAAGAGAAGAAATGCAAATTTAAAGTCAACTTATACTATTTGTTAGAATTTGATTTGAAGTCATAAATAAATTACATTTAAACATATTTTGAAATAATTTTTTATTCACTCTAAAATTGAGTTAAAAAATGAAATTATTCAAGTTACAATTTAGACCTGAGCGAATTTGGATAGGTCTCAACACAATTTAAATTAAATTTAGACAACTTTTCAATCTGTCTCAATACACCTCAGCTCCACTCCTATCAAATATTCGCAGATACGATTTAGTTACATATACATGCATGTGTCTCTTCTTATCCTTCGGTTTGGCAAAGAAGAAGCAACTTGACAACTTCACCAACTTTTTAGTATATGGCCAAGATTTGATGATTAGTTTCATGGTGCAAGAATTTTTCCTAAATATGGCTTAATGTGGCTTATGCATGATTATACTAGATTCATCTCATTAAGCAAGATACATATACATCAATTAGATGGTGACTAATTATTGATGAATGCACCTATATATACATAATGTATAGAAGACTAATGGAGATAGTGTCAATGCATTGAATGTGATAGATTCATTATGAATGAATCTTAGAGATGCATTATGTATCTATTTTGAATGTAGAAGATACATTAATCTATCTAATGAGTTTATTAATATAGAAGATGCATTATGTATCATGAATGTAAAAGATACATTAATCTATTTAATGAAATTCATTGAATGAATAGATTTTTTGATGGGAAGAATACTAGTATAAATAGTGTAAGGTCCCAAACCACACTCTCTATCACAAAACTCAAGTTGTCACCACAAGAAGGCTCTCATCGCCTAGAGTGAAGATCAAGGTTTTCTATTCAAGGTTTCTCTATTAAGGATTTCATACTATCATGGATCCAGGTATGTATACACTTATTTTGTATATTTGAAATTCATATAGTTTTAATGTATAGAATTGAATCCTTAATGGTTTTTAGTTTATGTTCCGCAAAGTTTTCTATCAATTGGTATCAGAGCCATAGTTCTCAATTCTGATGCATGAAATGTATAAGTATGAATTTCATTTTATGATGATGTTTTGTGTAACAAGTGCATAACCTTGATTTACACTTGTCCAATTTTATTTTTATTTTTGGCCAATCTTTTATTCTATTGATATTAAAGTAAAAATTGAAAATCATTGAACAAGTGGTAATTAAGATAATGTCTTATGTACTTATAATGTTTTGTTACACACCTTATGAGTTGAAACATTGTTGATTAGCCCAACGGATGTTCAACACTATGTATGTTTGAACAACTGAGATGATTAGTATAATAAATATCGCAATAAGTTTTTCTGCCTAACGGTGATAAACTTCTCACGTGCTTTAGTTAATAAAATAAAATAAGAGACATTGAGTTTTTCTGCCCAAAGGTGATAAACTCGTTATGGTCTTAATAATTATTTTATTTTATTTTATGTTATTTATTTTTATTAGCCATCTCGTTTACTTTTATGAATTGCTAAAATATATTGTTATTCGGCCCAACGGAAGGATAACTTGATTTCGTATCTAACTAATTATGTTTTCTAGTTAGATATATTTAACTTGTGGTGTTATTTTTATGACATGTGAAAAGTAATTTTCTTGATTATATTATGTAATAGATATTATGTGTTTGCAGCATTGAATCCTACTGCAATTAATAGTTACTTGTCTGGTATTGAAACTTTGAGTGGAACTAATTTTAAGAAATGGAAGGAACAAATTGGAATTGTTTTGAGAATTATGGATTTAGACTATGCATTAAGAGAGCCAGCTCCTACAAAGCCTAATAATACAAGTTCTAAGGAACACATGACTTTATATGAAAAATGGGAACGCTCTAATCGCTTAAGTATAATGATTATGAAAGGCTCAATTACGTCTGCAATTCAAAGAGCAATCTCTGTTTCTGAAAGTGCAGTGAGTTATATGAAATCTATTGAAGAACAATTTATTGGAACTTCCAAATCACTTGCTAGTACTCTCATGATTAAAATGATGACAATGAAATATGATGGTTTAAGTGGTGTTCGTGCATATATCTTAAAGATGAATGACATGGCCTCTCAATTAAAGGGAATGGACATGGAAATTTCTGAAGGTTTTCTTGTTCATTTCATTATGACTTCTCTTTCTACGCAATGTGGTCCTTTTAAGATCAATTATAATACGCAGAAAGATAAGTAGAAGATAAGTGAGTTAATTGCCATGTGTGTTCAAAAAGAAGAGATGTTTAAAGCTGAAAAGCTTGATATGGCTCACCTTACCACCTTGGGTCCAACCAAAAAGATTTTCAAGAAAGGCAAAAGTAAGAAGAAGAAGAATCCAAATGATGAAACTCACAAGGCTAATGAAGAAAACAAGATTCGATGCCATTTCTGTCGAAAGAAAGGTCACATAAGAAAAGACTGTCTAGGTTTTAAAAATTGGTTGGACAAGAAAGGTAACACTTAATGCTTTGTGTCTTATGAATCTTTTTTGGTAGATGTTCTACCAAATTCTTGGTGGATTGACACTGGTGCAAGTATTCACATAACAAATTCCATGCAGACAAGTCGAAAACTAAATAAAGGAGAACGAACCATTACGGTTGGGAATGGAATAGAAGTGGATGCTGAGGCTATTAGCACCCTCCGTCTAATTTTAGACTCTGGTTTCATTTTAGATTTAGTAAACACAGTTTATGTTTCTGTTTTTACTAGAAACCTAATTTCTGTTTCACAACTTGATTCCTGTGGTTATGAATTCAAGTTTGGAAATAATAGAGTCTCTTTATTCTACAATTCTCATATGATTGGTTCTGGTACTTTATATGGTAATCTTTATTCATTGAATTTAGATTCTACTTATGCACAATCTCTTTTATCCTTTAATGTAAACGACTTGGTAAATAAAAAGAGAAAGCGAGTGAATGAAAATTCATCCATGTTGTGGTATAAACGCTTAGGCCACATATCAAGAGAAATGATGGAACGTCTTATTAAAGACGAAATTTTAAGTTCACTTGATTTTTCTGATTTTAGTACTTGTGTGAATTGCATTAAAGGAAAATACACAAAGACAAAGAAAAATGGTGCTACTAGGACTACTGAATTATTAGACACAATTCATACTAATATATGTAGTCCCTTTACTGTTCCAACTATTTCTGGACATAAATATTTTATTACTTTTATTGATGACTTTTCTAGGTATACTTATGTGTATCTTATTCGTGAAAAATCAGAAGCATTAGATATGTTCAAACTCTATAAAGCTGAAGTTGAAAATCAACTTGGCAGACGGATTAAAAGTGTAAGATCTGATAGAGGTGGTGAATATTATGGTAGATTCACTGAGTCGGGTCAAAATCCAAGTGCTTTTGCTTTATTTTTGGTTGAGAATGGTGTTGTTGCTAACTACACAATGCCTGGTACACCTGAGCAAAATGGTGTAGCTGAACGACGAAACCGTACTCTTTTGAACATGATGAGTAACTCTTATTTGCCAGATTACTTGTGGGGTGAAGCTTTAAAAACTGCTGTACATGTTTTTAATAGGGTTCCTAGTAAGGCTATGCCTGTAACTCCTTATGAGTTGTGGGTTGGTAGGAAACCTAATTTGAATTATTTACATGTATAGGGTTGCCCTACTGAAGTAAAAATTTTCAACCCACAAATAAAGAAATTAGACCCTAAAACTATAAGTTGTTTTTTCATTGAATATCCTAAGAGATCAAAGGATTTTAGATTCTATTGTCCTACTCATAGCACAAGAATTGTTGAAACTAGAAATGTTGTGTTCTTAGAGGATGAAAACATTAGTGGGAGTATGAATCTTAAGAATGTTTCTTTGGAGGAAAATCGTGCTTTTACGCCTTCCACGATTATCCAAGAAAATGTAATACCTGAACTTATTGGTACTCAAGAGATTTCTCACATTGAAAAACAAGTTGTCCCAGTTGCAGAACAACATTTATGCAGATCACAAAAAGAAAAGAAACCAGCCATATCAGATGACTATGGGGTTTACCTAAATGAGTGTGTTATAGGCTTGGAGAATGATCCTGTTTCTTATGTCTAAGCCATGAATAATGGAAATTCAACTCAATGGTTAAATGCCATGAAAGATGAGTTAAAATCCATGAAAGACAACAATGTCTGAGATCTTGTAGAATTACCTAAGGGAGCCAAAACTATTGGATGCAAATGGGTTTTTAAAACCAAGCGTGATCCTAAAGGCAATGTCAAAAGATACAAGGCCAGATTAGTTGCTAAAGGATACACTCAAAGAGAAGGGATGGACTATAAGGAAACTTATTCTCCTATTTCTAATAAGGATTCCTTGAGAATTGTCATGGCCTTAGTAGCTTATTATGATTTAGAGTTATATCAACTGGATGTTAAAATAGCTTTTTTGAATGGTGACTTGCTTGAAGTGGTCTACATGGACCAACCTGAAGATTTTCAGGATGAAAGCAAGGAAAATATGGTTTGTAAGCTTAAAAAGTCCATATATGGTCTAAAGTAGGCATCTCGACAATGGTATCTTAAATTTCACGAAGTTCTCACCAAATTTGATTTTAAGGATAATGTGGTTGATCAATGTGTCTACCTTAAAATTAGTAGGAGCAATGTATGCATTATAGTTTTGTATGTTGATAATATATTGCTTGCTAGCAATAATTTGGGAATGATACATGAGACAAAGAAATTCCTTACGAGAAATTTTGAAATGAAAGATCTTGGTGAAGCCTCTTTTGTCATTGGGATAGAAATTCACCAAGATAGGTCTCGTGGTATTTTAGGATTGTCCCAAAAAGCCTATATCAAAAAGGTTCTTAAGAGGTTCAACATGCAGAACTGTTCAAGTAGTGTTGCCCTTATAGTTAAGGATGATAAATTTAGTGAATTTCAGTGTCCCAGAAATAATTTAGAAAGGGAACAAATGAAGAAATTCCTTATGCCTTTGCAGTTAGGAGCATTATGTATGCTTAAGTTTGTACACGTCCTGACATAGCATTTGTAGTTGGTATGCTTGGTCGATACCAAAGTAATCCCGGACTTGATCATTGGGAAGCAGTTAAGAAAGTGTTGCGATATTTACAAGGCACTAAGGATTACATGCTCACTTATCAAAGAACAGACAACCTTGAAGTAATTGGTTATTCAGATGCTGATTATGAATAAGCAGTCTCTGACACTCTAAAGACACTCGAAAGTCCACTTCTGGATACATTTTTATGCTTGCTAATGGACCCATTTCATGGAAGAGTCATAAGCAGTCTCTGACAGCCTCTTCCACTATGGAGGCAGAGTTCATAGCATGTTATGAAGCCACATGTCATGCTGTATGGCTAAAGAATTTCTTGTCTAGATTACAACTTGTTGATTCAATTTCAAGGCCCTTACAAATTTATTGTGATAATGATGTTGCTGTTCAGTTCTCCAATAATAACAAAACTTCAGGAGGATCAAAGCATATTGATATCAAGTATCTAGTTGTTAAACAAAGGATTCTGAATCAGACTGTTTTCATCTCTCATGTTGGCATTACACTCATGTTGGCAAATCCTTTAATTAAAGGTCTCGCACCTAAGCTTTTTCAAGAACATGTTGCACGCATGGACTTAATAGAAAGTTTATCATGTTTAGACTTGAAATGAGTGTATGATAATTGTTATGTTATAATCATCTTATGTTAGTAATGATTATGTTTGTTGTTTTCATTCTTCATACTTGTGCACAATTTAGAAGAAGATATAAACAACGGGACCGTTATAGATGAATTAGCATTAATCACCGTTATGTTGCTAATGTCATCTCCGTGATTTAAGATTCACTTATTCATGTTGATGGAAAATATTAATACTATAACCATTGTACAGTCTTGATCAATGTGTAAATCAGTGACTACAATGATTTGGTGCTAATAATTTCATTGGACAGAATCTAATGGCGATGGTGCAATCTTCTAGTGTGAGAACGTTGGGCATATTATGGCGGTGTTTGGCAACTAAGTTTTTGAGTTTTTTTTTGATTTTTTTCACTACAAGACAAACATTTTACAAAACCAAAAAAATCAAATCCAAACAAAATATCATATCAAACCCCATAATTATTTCACTTTTTCTCTTACAAACATTACATCCAACTACAAAAAAATCCAACTATCTTCCCAAACACAAATTTTTTTTTTCTCCAATAATATCTTACAACTAAAAAAACCTACCAAAAAATCCACTTCCCCAACACCCACTATGTTAATCTAGTGACGTAATATAATCATGCAAGCCAAGTGGCATATTGTAAGAATTTTTCCTAAATATGGCTTAATGTGACTTATGCGTGATTATACTAGATTCATCTCATTAAGCAAGATACATGTACATCAATTAGATGATGACTAATTATTGATGAATGCACCTATATATACATAATATATAGAAGACTAATGGAGATAGTGTCAATACATTGAATGTGATAGATTCATTATGAATGAATCTTAGAAATGCATTATGTATCTATTATAAATGTAGAAGATATATTAATCTATCTAATGAGTTCATTAATATAGAAGATGCATTATGTATCATGAATGTAAAAGATACATTAATCTATTTAATGAAATTCATTGAATGAATAGATTCTTTGGTGGGAAGAATACTAGTATAAATAGTGTAAGGTCCCAAACCACACTCTCTATCACAAAACTCAAGTTGTCACCACAAGAAGGCTCCCATCGTCTAGAGAGAGAGAAGTGGTTTGAAGATCTTAGACAAGTAAAGAACTTGAAGATCAATGTCTTCTATTCAAGGTTTCTCTATTAAGGATTTCATACTATCATGGATCAAGGTATGTATACACCTATTTTGTATAGTAAAAATTCATATAGTTTTCATGTATAGAATTGAATCCTTAATAATTTTTAGTTTATATTCCGCAAAGTTTTCTATGTCCCTTGAATTCACTCTTTAATATGCAACACTTAACTCACAACATCACATTTTTTTTTTTAAATTTTTAAAAGAAAAAAGAAAAAAGAATGTTCCTCAGAAGCATCATTGCAATCCATAGGTTGCGATATTGTGGTTAGATTTACCCCAATTTAAAAGAAGAAACCCATCATAGGGATAAACGAAATGTACCAACTCCCAATACAAGAGGCAGAGTCACAAGTAGAGTATAACATGGTTAGCTTTACCAAATAAATGGGACACTAGTTATGTCCCACAAAGCGAGCTATGCTCACCTATGTGAAAGGTTAGCACCTTTCCACGCCACCACCCCCCCCCCCCCCAATGGTTCACAACATCATTTTTATTGTTATGCTTATTTTCATTAGTATCATTTTTATTAGCACTTGAGTATGAGTTGAGAAGAGAAGAAAAGCAAATTTAAACTCAACTTATATTATTTGTTAGAATTTGATTCGAAATCATAAATAAATTACATTTAAATATATTTTGAAATAATTTTTTATTCACTCTAAAATTGAGTTAAAAAACAAAACTATTCAGTTTTGGCCCATGATCAATTATTTGGAGCCTGTTTGAGTATGGCTTTTAACAAATTTCAATACTCATTAAAATTTCAATTAAAACTTTAACGACTCATTACTAAACAAATTTAAAAAAGAGTAATGTTAAGGACACAATCACTAAATACAGAATGAGACACGTATATCTTATATAGAGTGAAACCACATCGTGTGGGATTTGGTGTAGGTGATGTGCCTTATGGCACAATATGCGTGTTGTGAGGCCCGTGGGAGCGTGTCCCGATCCTACTTTCATAATCCGAACCGTTTATATTGTAAGGATTGTCGAATAGATCATACCCAAAAAAACCCAGATCAATTGGATATATGTAATTTTATAACAAATTACATTTGTTTAAAATAAAAGTAAACGATTGATAAATTTTGATAATTTTATAAAAATAATTAGGGTTGATCATGGATTTATTTATGTCTAATTAACCTAAATTTTTCTATAAATAATATGTTCAACAAATTTTACAATATAAATAATTCAGATCATCCAAAAAAAAAAAAAAAAAAACTCAAGTTACACCCTCACAACATACCAATCCCATTTCCCATGGTGCGGACCTACATGTGAGACTTATCTCAACTCGCTTTCTTTTTTCTCAATAATAGACAAAATATTAAATGCGTAGAGCAGCTTCATTAATATTAATCTAATCTTAGCTCTTTTTAAATTAAAAACTAATAATCAGAAAAACAGAAAATAAAAATATCTTTATCTCAACTTTAAATAATTAATTTTTTTCAGCTTATTTAGCCTATTTTTACCTAATAAGCTATAAGTAAAAATTGTACCAAATAATTTAACATAAACTCCTAAATTAAAATAAGGCATAATCACTCCAAAAGCTACAACAAGCCGACCCTAAATATGAAGGAATTATTGATATGGTCACTGTATGGTTTGATGGTTCCAGGTTGGTGATGAGCATATTCAGCTCATGGCGGACACGCTTCACTTTGATAGTTGCTTTGTGTCGACATAATTTGTTAGGCTTTAAAATAATTTTTATATGTATATATAAATTAAAATATTATAAGAATTAACTTCTTTTTTTTTACTAATTAATGTGAGATGTAATAATAAAAATTTAAAATAATACCGAATACAATTTGATAAGTATCACATTATTTAATAAAAGAAATTTACATAAAAAAATTAATTTATATAATATCAGTGATATAAAATAACAAGCTGACAGCTCCAAAGTTAGCTTGGCTCTTCAAATTTCAACGGCCGAAAGTGCTTTTGTGTTGAGTTGAGCCATATATGGGAGTAATTTTTAAGGTATATGTCATATGGTATTTTTTATTATTATAATTAGTTTTGACAGAAAGATCCATTATATTTATATTCGGTATTTAGAAACTAATAGAAATCATATATATTTGTGATTAGTAGAAAATAATGTCAAACATAAAAAAATTTCTCCATATATGAAGTTTTTCAAAAGAATTTAGATTCTCTTCCATTGGTTTGACCGTCCTATTCAGCATCAATGGACTCAACGTGGGATATATATTACTATAATTTAAATTATTCATTTTATATAATTTTTTAAGTTCATATAAAAAATTTTGATTAATTAAATAATCATAGTTATATATTTATTTTTAAAATACTGAATGATCTTTTCTAAAAATTAGATTTGTTGTCATTTTTTTTAATAACAAATGTGATATGAACATATAGTTATGATTATTTGATGAATTTAATTTTTTATATAGATGTTCTTCTTGAAGGATACTATAAGATGAATGTTTGGATCATCAAAATTGATCACATCATAGGCCTACGAAAATCTTATCTTTTTTATTCGCATTCATAAATTGTAAAAACTATCACAATGACATCTGTCTTATATTATATAAATTATTTATTTTTATGTTATTAATGATTTTCTAAAAGAAAATATAAATAGAATCTAATTTTAAAAAATTACTAATTGAGTTAGAAAAAAAAAAACTGAAATTAATGTACAATTCGAACCATTCAAGAATTCAGGTTTAGCTCGATAGGCAATCTCAAGTTATAATTTGAACCTAAGTGGGTCAGCACAAGTCTCAAGGCAATTTCAATTGGGTTTAAATAACCTTCAACGTATCTGTTCAAATTTTATCCCTATCAAATATTCACGAATAGGATTTAGTTCTATATACATGCATGTCTATCTTCTTGCCCTTTGGTTTGGCAAATAAGAAGCAACTTGACAATATATATATTTTTTATCATAGAAGCAACTTGACAACTTGACCACCAACTTTTTAGTATATAGCCAAGATTTGATGATAAGTTTCAGGGTCCCTTGAAAGTCACTCTTTGATATGCCCGACTTAACTCACAACGTCACAAATTATTTTTTTTCTCTTTTTTTTGTTTTTTGGTTGAAAAAAAGGTGTTCCTCGGAAGCATCGTTACAATTCATGGACTGCGGTATACGGTCACATTATTGAAGTCCGTTTGAAATAATTTTTTATTCAATCTAAAATTGAGTTAAAAAACAAAACCATTCAATTCTGGCACATGATCTGTTAATTGATACCGATTGTTTTGAAAAGATGATTAAAAATTAATTTTTTAATTTTTTTAATTATTTTAAAAAAATATATAAAAAATATGAGAGATAATATTAATCCTCTTTCTAAAAAGAGCCCAGTATAATGTTTAAATGTCAACAAATTTTATTACTTATTAAAATTTGAATTTAAACTTCAACATCTCATTACTTAACAAATTTTAAAAAGAGTAATGTTAGGAACATAATCACTAAATACAAAAGAGACACATATATGTTACATGGAGTGGGGTCTACATCGTGTGAGACTTGGTGTAGGTGATGTGCTTTGTGGCACAACACGCTAGTTGTGAGGCCTGTGGGAGCGTCTCAATCCTATTTTCATGATCCGAACTGTTTATATTATAAAGTTCATCGAATAGATCATATATAAAAAAATCAAGATCAATTGGATATCTATAATTTTATAACAAGTCACATATGTTTTAAACAAAAGTAAATGATTGATATAATTTTTATAAAAATAATTAGAGTTGATCATGGACTTACGTATGTCTGGTTAACCTGAATTTTTTTATGAATAACATGCTCAACAAATTTTACAAAATAAATGAATTAGATCATCAAAAAAGCCTCTAGACGCACTCCATAAAGCATCACAACACCAACCCTATTCCCCATGGTGCGGTCCTATGGCCTATTTTAGAAAATAGGTTAAAAGTTAATTTTTTGATTTTTTTAAAAAAAAAATATACAAAAAAAGAAAAGAAAAAAGAGGTGATATGACTAAAAAAATTTAAAAAATTAAAAAAACTAGCTTTTAACCCAGTTGTAAAAATTAGAGGTTGTTTGGCATTCCCTATATTTGGACATTTTTTTATCTTTTTATTTTTTTGAGTCGCATTATTTCTCTATTTCTTACATATTTTTTTTATAAAAAATAAAAATATGTTTATTTAGATCCTCTTAAATAATCACTCGCTTTCTTTTTTCTCAATAATAAACAAAATATTAAATGCGTAAAGCATCTTCATCAATATTAATTTAATCTTAGCTAGGGGTGCAACTCGTGTGGGTTCAGTCGAGTTGGGTGGTTGTCCAAGCCCAGCTCAAATTGTGCTGAGACTTGCCCAAGCCCGAATTGTAATCCGAGGTTATCTGTCCAAGCCTGACCCGAGTTAAACCCGAATTGTAAATGAATTTCAGTTTAGTTTTTTTTTTTTTTTGTAGTTACATTAGACCATCTCCAACGGTTCATCAAACCCAGCATCAAATTTAAAATTTGGTGAAAAAGTTACTGTTTGATGCTCCAACGGTTGCACCAAATCGATATCAAAATGAGATTTCACCAAACAATTCATCAAACTGAGCACAGAATACTGATTTCATCAAAACACTGTTTGTGACTGTTGGGGGAGACCAACCGGTCAACCAGCCGGTTGCCCAGCCGGTTGACCAACCGGCCGTCCAAGAAAAGGTTCAAACAGTTCCAAGAAAGGTTCAAACAGTTAAAAAAAAAAATAATAATAAATTTTGCCTTACCGGTCGACCACTAAAAGGTTCAAAAAGTTCAAAAAAAAAAAAATAAAAAAAATAAATTTTTTTTTTGCCTTAACTGGTCGACCAACCGGTTGTCCCGGCACAAAAATTTGATGAAAGTTCACCGTTGGAGTGAGTGATATCAGATTTGGTGAAATGGGTCATTTTTTACTCTGATTTGATGAAAAAAGAAATGCACCGTTGAAGATGCTCTTATTAAATTATTAAACTTTGGCTCTATTTACAATTTTTTTTAATAGAAAATCATTAATACCATCAAAACAAATAATTTATATAATGTAAGAAAAATATCACTATAATAGTCTTTACAATTTATGAGTGAAAATAAAAAGAAAAAAAAGTAAGATTTTATATTATTTGTATACATAATATATATTCAATATGATTTAATAATATAAATTACTTTAATATCATATGATGACTAATAATTTATATGTATATTTAATATTTTTATATATCTATATATATATAATTCGGGTTTCGGGTTGCTCGGATTGTATGATGTCTTTGCCCAAGTCCGTTCAAATTTAATTCGGACTTTTAAAATTTTGTCTAAATCCATACCAAAGTTAAAAATATTTTATCCAAGCCCTAAAAAAATTCAGATTAGACTCGAATTGTTCGGGTTGAGTCCGTCCGAATTACACCCGTAATCTTAGCCGACGTTAAATATGAAGGAATCAATGATATTGTCACTGTATGATTTGATGGTCCCAAGTTGGTGATGAGCATCTTGGGCTCGTGGCGGACACGGTTCACTTTGATAGTTGCTTTCGCCTTTTTGACGTTAAAAGTTATTTTTTAAGTTTTTAATCCCTTTTAGGTTATATGATTTTTTTTATTTTTTATATATTATTTTTAAAAAATTAAAAAAATTATTTTTTAACCTACTCTTTAAAATAACCTTTTGTGTCCACATAATTTCTTAGGCTTTAAAATAATGAAATGTGTTGGGAACTTGGTTTTTAGTCACTTTTTTAGGTTTGTAGTAAAAGTTAAAAGTTAACTTTTTTATTTTTTTTTTCATTTGGGAAGTTAGTTTTTAGCCATTTGTGAAATCATAATTCTACCCTTCATGGGTCAAAATGTGCTACATGAATGAAGTTGTAAATATTTTAAATTGAATGGGGGTAGTTTGGTCATTTTATTGTAATTTGACATCATAAACAAATATTAATAAAAAAGCTAAAAGTAACTTTTTACCAACTTCTCAAATCATTTGTCTAAAAAAGCCAAAAGCTTGGTTAAAAGTCAAAAAATAACTTTTTACCATTTTCCCAAAATAGGCCAATATATATATATGTATATATATACAACACTGCTGGGACCCCAGTGAGGGTGACCCCAGCACCCCCTTCCACGTGGAGGGCTGTGATTGCAAGTAAAAAAAAAAAATTTCAACCAATCAAAAAATAGTGGGGGTGGTGGGGTCACCCCCACTGGAGTCTCAGTCATTATGCATATATATATATATATATATATAAATTATAAAAATTAATGTGTGTGTTTAGTTGTTTGAGTTTTTTGGATTAAATTTTTTGAAAATTGAGTTTTTTATTTTTCATATTTTTTTTTTGTTTTTAGTGAATATTTTTAAAATTTTAAGCATTTTCTTTACTTTTTTAGATGCACCTTACTTAGATGTATCTAAAACGTAAAAATTGTAAAAAAATATTTTAAAAAATTAATAAGTACATAAAAATACGAAAAAATATACTGAATTCTCATATATATGTATATATTAAATTTTTTGGTGTTTAGTGAATTTTTAAAAGATCTTTTTTTACAAAAATTATACTTGTTATGTGTATTTATATGTTAGGTGTGTCTAAAAATTAAAAAAAAATTGTTTAAAATACTTTTAAAAATTCAGTAAAAACAAAAAAACGGAAAATAAGAAAGTAGAATTTTTTTAAAGTATTCTTAAAAAATAAAAAACAAGCATAGTGATTTTTTTACTAACTAATGTAAGATGTAATAATAAAATTTTAAAATTTAAAATAGAGTGAATTACACTAATAATCCCTCTAGTTTGGGGCTTATATCATTTTGATCCCTAACTTTTCAATTGTGACACATTTAACCCGAAATTTTGAATATTGTCCCAAATAAGGACAATTGAAGATATCATTAGATTTTTCAAGGGTAAAATCGTCAATTTGATAAAATATAAACTAATTTGACAAAAATAAATGTCAAACAAATATTTTTGAATTTTAAAAAATTAGTTCTACTCACTAAAAATAAAATTATGTAAAACTGATAAATCTTTTAGACATTTATTTATTTTTTTACTGAATTGATTTTTATTATGTATTTGGATAATGGTCATGTAAAATTAATTTTTAAAGATTAATCATGTAATTTTTATTAATTTTTATCAATTTTAAATAATTTTATCATTGGTGGATAAAAATGAATTTTTAAAAATAAAAAATATTTTTTTGACATTTATTTTTGTCAAATTAGTTTATATTTTATTAAATTTACGATTTTGCCCTTGAAATTAAACAATAATATCTTCCATTGTCCTTATTTGGAACAAAATTCAAAATTCAGGGTAAAATGTGTCACAATTGAAAAGTTAGGGGCCAAAGTGACACGAGTCCCAAACTATAGGGACTATTAGTGTAATTTGCCCTTTAAAATAATACCGAATTCAATTTGATAATTATCACATTATTTAATAAAAGAAATATATATAAAAATATATATTAATTTATATAATATTAGGGATATAAAGTAGGACAAATTATATTAACGGTTCTTGTTTGGGACTTATGTCATTTTGATTCTTGATCTTTCAATTGTGATAACATTTGATCATGAATTTTGAATCTTCTTCCAAATAAGGATAATTAAAGACATTGTTACTTTAATTTCAAAAGTAAAGTCGTCAATTTGATATATATAAAAAAAAAAACCACTTTGAAAAAAATTAATGTCAAAAAATTATTTTTAAATTTTTAAAAATTATTTCTACTGACCAAAAATAAAATTATATAAAAATGATAAATTTTTAAAGTTTTTATTTATTTTTATTTTTTTACCAAATTAATTTTTAGTATATGTTGGATGATAATTATGTAATGGACGGTTGTTTTTATTGATATTTTTGAGTGGTTATCATGTAATAGATAGTTGTATTTATTGTTAACAAATATTTTTTTGATGATTATTATGTAATTGATGGTTATTAAATTTTAATGAATAATCGATATATTTAATATATGAAATGTTTTTAGTTTTAAATTTTTTGATTTAATGGATTAGTTTAGTAATAATATTAAAGTTGTCGCCATGCTTGACTTTTGAAAAATTAAAAACTAATTTAACAAAATAAATATAAAGAAAAAATTTAATAAATGATTTCTACTCTCCCAAAAGATAAAATTATATAAAAATGATGTATTTTTAATTTTTTTTTACCAATTTATTTTTTAGATTCTTAGCAAAAATTTCTGAAAATCAAACCAAACAAATCTTTATAACGAAAAAAGATTCAACATTATTCATTAAAAAAAACGGCCATTATATTTCAAATAACATATAAGTTAACCAATACAAAATATGTTATATAACTACTTTTGCCCTTCAAATGGAGTTAACCAACATATAAGGTCGGATGATGGTCATGTAATGGACGATTGTTTTTATTGATATTTTTGGATGGTTATGTATTTATTGTTAACAAATATTTTTTTATGGTTATCATGTAATAGATGGTTATTAGGTTTTTAATGTATAATTAATATATTTAATATATGAAATATTTTTAATTTTGAATTTTTTGATTTAATAGATTAGTTTAAAAGTTGTCGTCATATTTGACTTTTGAAAAAAATTAAAAACTAATTTAACGAAAATAAATATCAAAAAAATTTTAAAAATTATTTTTATCCTCCCAAAAGATAAAATTATATAAAAATGACATATTTTTATTTTTTTACCAATTTATTTTTAGATTATTAGAAAAATTTTCTGAAAATCAAACCATACAGAACTTTATAACAAAAAAAAGTTTTAACATTATTCATTAAAAAAGCGGACTTTATATTTCAAACAATATATAAGTTATTATTACTGTGTGAGTGATTTCTGACCACACTGCCAACTCAGTAATCAGCTGGAGAGAACTGGCAGAATAGATGACACCTGGCTAACCTGCAACAGAAAGTGAAGATTCCGGCGGTGGTTCGTCCACCCGGGAGCACTCCGACGATCAAGTCAGTATATCTCTCAAAGATAATCAATAGTGCTAAACTCACTGTTCAGAATATAAATTACGTACCTTAAACCCACGGGGGTGCCTCTCTTTTATAGTTAACTCAATCCTAGTCCCGATAGAAGCCTGACTTCTATGGACTCCTATTCAGTGTTTACTTTGGACTCCTTAAGAGATAAGGATAGACTCCCTAAGAACATTATCCTTATCCATCTTGAAGTCTTTCCTCATTCTAGGACTCTTGTCCCTTATCCGCTTATCTCGGATTCCGATATCTTCGGAGATAACCTCGGCCACGCCGAGATCATCTCGGCGTTACGACCAGGACACGTGGCACCTCGGCTGATACATTGGCGTCATCTTGTCACGTGTTGGTACTCAAAAATATATCCTCACAACTGCTCCCTAGGTTCTATTACCTCAGCATTCTGAGGTGATGGAACCTATATCAGTATCTCCTTCCAGTACGTCGGCTTAAATCATTTTAGCCGAGATCATTGTTTAAGGCCGACATGTCTCCCTTAAAGAACAAGAATTCTAGTGAATTCCTTCACTCGTATGAGCTGTCATGCATCACTATTCAATCGTTTCATTTACGCGTCTTATCCTTATTGGATCGTGCCTGTGACGCGCCTGTAAGTCGTCTTGCGCCTACGTGCGCCGTCTGACTCATTCGCTGCTCTAGGCGCATTAACTACCCTTTTTTGCCGTCGTTTCAAGTTTTAACAAAAACTTTTCCCTCTTCTTTCATTTCTTCACTTTTCATTCGATACTCTTGCTTTTTCTCTCTCTTACTTTTTTCTCTTGAATCCGCCATTGTTCCAGACTTCAAGCTCTGCAACTGCCTTCATTCCTCCCTCTTGGTGAAGCTTTCGCCGTTCTGTTACTTCTGTAACCGTCGCCTGACTTCGGCGATCTTCATACCGGTTTTACTTTTTCTGGTAAGCCACTGTTCCTTTCGTTTTCAATTCTCTGATGCTCTTTACTACTTGTTGCCATTACTGCTTTGTTTAAACATTTGATTTGTGAATCTCATATCTGAGTGTGTTTATTCCACGATTTTGCCCTTGCCCATGTCTTGAATACACGCATTGTTCACCATTTTCTTGCACTTTTGCCACTGTTCTTGACCTTGTACCCCTTGTACTCACTATGTTCTTGATAGTCCATCTTTGTTCTTGATTCTGAAATTTGTTCTTGTTTTCTATTTTTTGTGTCTTTTCCAGATTTGTGCCTTCAATCTTCGTTTCCATAGACTTAGGTTTGGGATTTGTCTGTAGAACCCACAATTTAGGAAAAAAACTGAAACCTGTATTTACCTAAGTGTTTGCCGAGGTCCCAATAACCCTTTCAAAATATCTTCTGAAATTCAACCCCTTCGATTGAGCCGACATCATGGGTATGTGGAAACATAGGGTAGACACCCCATCCAAACTAGAATTCTTTAGACAAGAGTTTGAAATCCCAGCCGACGTCCATCTGAGGTTGGCTGGGGATGATGACTCCATCATGCCTACTGATGACTCCATGCCTTTCCCTGTGGTAGCCTTCATTGAGTGTGGACTTCGGTTCCCACTCAACACCCTTTTCCGTGAAATACTTCATTATTACAAGTTGAACCCAATGCAACTTTCCATCAATTCCTATGGAACCATCAATGGTATCATAGCTTTAGTCAAACAAGAAAACGCTAGGATCACATTAGCCGACATCCAATATTGCTACACTATGTGTGGCCTCAAAAAAGACACCGGCTACGTTTACTACCTCAAGCCGAGGTCCACTAAATACAAAATCGCTGCCGACCTCCCTGACTCTAACAAGGGAGCTGGGGATGATTATTTCATTACTTCGGGGAACTGGGAGTTCGCCCCAGATGAAGACCTCCATCTCTTTCCTCTCCTTTGATCAGTCTTTGTAGAGGGCAATAGTAAAAGCCCTGCATTCATACCTACTTGTTTTTTAAAGTCTTTTATACTTTATCTATTTCTTAATGTCTGCTTTTCTTGCAGCTGTTCCTAAGCCACCAAAAAACTTTCGCCAATCTTTCATTCCCATCAAGGATTTGAATAAACTTTTGGACTTGCTAGTCCATAAACGGAAGGCGCCTCCGCTTCTCAATTTTATTCCAACATACAAGTCAGCTCTGCCCGACGTCCCTAGGAGGAAGAAGAAAAGCCTTTCTCCACCCTCTGCCACAACTCCACAAACCGTGTCCACATCTCGGACAGACCAAGGATCAACCTCTGATCCAGCTGAGCAACCATCAACCTCGACTCCATACTTGATTCCAATATCCCAACGCCGCTGTCGACGCCGAACAGTTTCTTCTGTTGAGATGGGTCGCCCAAAACCAATTGCCAAAGATCTCCTGGCTAACATTCCGACTGATGTTGATGCCCAACCAGTTCCAACCCAGCCTCTAAAGCCAAAAAGAATAAAAAAGGTTCAGCCAACGGCTAAAGTTACTCAGATTGAGTCTGAGGATACTTTGCCAATCTCCAAGTTGACTGAGAGTGACAAATCTCAACCCTCTGCTGGGAAGAGGCGCTCTGAGGCCCAACCATCCGAATCGCCAAAATCAAAAAAGCCGAGGTCATCTTCTGCAACAACCTCGCGGTCTCAAAAACATGCTGCCCCCTGGGTCCCAAAAATCACTTTGGAGGATAAGCCAGTCTTGGCTACCGATAGTGCCGATGACATCAACATCGGTGTAGCACTCAGTACCGCTTTACTTCTACCCGGCGATCTTGATCAGAATGCCGAGTTGAGCGAATATGAAAATTATGCTCTGATGCTCCAGCGTTCTGTTTAAGTGAGTGTCCTTACCTGGCAATTTTTTCCTTTCCTGTACTTTGGAAGATTTTGCAATAACTTTTGTCTTGTGTTTTTTCAGACCATCCAGCATGTCCATTCTTTCTCTGTTCAATCTTTTGAAAATTGGGAGAAGTTGACTGAGATGAAGAGAGAGTTCTCTACTCTTCAAAAAGCCAACAAAAGCCTTCAATCAAAAATGAAGAAGTTAAAGGACTAGGCCGAAGCTGCCATCAAGGCTCAAACCGATGCCGAAGAGAAGGTTGATTCTGCTGAGGCCATAAGGAAGGTTGCTGAGTCCCAAAAAAGAGAGGCCGAGGAGAATATGGCCCAGGCCCAAAAAGAGCTGTAGGAGGCCTTGGCTACCAAAGAGGCTGAAATCAAGGATGCCGACGAGAAGGCGTATGCCCAGGACATGGCCGATGTCACGGAGGCCTACGAAAAGCAAGTGAAGGAGGCATGCAACAAGGGTTTCACCCTTGGTTGGATGTCCCTTCTAAAAAAGCTTAATGTTCCTGAGGACTCGCCTTTGAGAAATGCCGACACCATTCATCTTCCATTCTCTCCAACTCCAACTCCAGCTCAATCTGATGATGACTCCGAATCTGAGGAGGAGACCTTGGTGAGAAAGCCAAAAGATGCTGATGGGACCAAGTCCCCTTCTCAGAGTGAGCAAGACCTAGGCTTGACTCAAGATGAAGAGGGTGATGAGGTTCTGAAAGATGCTGCTCCTGAGAAGACATCAGTCGACGTCACCTTGGCCGACAAGAGCCTTGACGAAACCCTTGCCCAAATTGATGCCGAGCTCGCGGCGAAAAAGGTTGCCGAGGCATCCTCTCAACAATCGTCGCAACTTCAAACTCAACCAACTGCTACTGCTGAAGAGCCTTAGTTTTATGTTGTTGTTGTTGTTGTTGTTTTTTTTTTTTTTTTTCTGAAGTAATGTAAAACTTTTTACATCGTCGACGTTCTCTTAATACAACTCTTTTGCTTTTGAATGCTTGCATGTTTGCCTTGTATGGTTTCATACTTAGAATATTTTGCATATCTTCAATATACACTTCAATCCTTGTGCAACTTTCTCGGGGTGACACACCTCGATTGTACAAACTGATGATTTATCTCAGCAAGTACCTAACTACCTTTCTCGGTGTAATCTTGGTTTCACCTTGTAAATATAAAATTTCAACAAGTGTTTAACCTTAGTCTTCAATCTTGTAAATTGTCCACAAATTTCAACAAGTGTTAGACATCATCTCGGTTTAACTTCAACTTGTAAATTGTCCACAAATTTCAACAAGTGTTAAACAATGATCTCGGTTTAACTTCAACTTGTAAATTGTCCACAAATTTCAACAAGTGTTAAACAATGATTTCGATTTAACTTCAACTTGTAAATTGTCCACAAATTTTAACAAGTGTTAAACAATGATTTCGGTTTAACTTCAACTTGTAAATTTTTAAAATTTCAACAAGTGTTAAACAATGATTTCGGTTTAACTTTAACTTGTAAATTGTCCACAAATTTCAACAAGTGTTAAACAATGATTTCGGTTTAACTTTAACTTGTAAATTGTTCACAAATTTCAACAAGTGTTAAACATATTCTTCTTCTCTCTGCCCCCCTAATGTGAACCTGAGTTCCATTTGGGTTCTCATTATGCATGTATTCTAGAGACAATGTCAAGTATCTTGAAAAGAGAACCAGCTGAATCTTTATTTATTTACTTCGGCAAATGGCAAAGGAACAAAGAAATTCTAATGATAGAAAAATTTCAAATTGCAAGTGTTCCAAGGCCTTGGCAACTCTTTGCCCTCATTATCTTCAAGCCGATATGCCCCATTGCCCAGCACCGAGATGATTCTGTAGGGTCCTTCCCAATTTGGGCCAAGCTTGCCCTCTCTAGGATCCTTCTTGTTACCGACGACTTTTCTTAAGACGAGGTCACCAATCTGAAATTCCCTTGGGTTAACCTTCTTGTTGTAAGCTCTGGCAAGCTGTTGCTGGTATGCTGCAAATTGAATTGCAGCTTTCTCCCTTCGTTCTTCTAGAAGACCTAGATCTCGGGCTAAGAGTACATCATTAGTCCCGTTTTCTACCCCCTGGGTTCTGATCCCAGGGATGCCGACCTCCAGCGGAATGACTGCTTCTGTGCCATAAGCCATGGCAAAGGGGGATTCCCCTGTTGATCTTCTTGGCGTAGTCCGATATGCCCAGAGTACATTGGGCAATTCGTCTACCCACTTTCCTTTTGCTGCCTGCAGCCTTTTCTTTATCCCATCCAGAATTACTTTATTGGATGCTTCTGCTTGTCTATTGCTTTGTGGAAAGCTTGGGGTTGAAAAGTAGTTCTTGATCTTGAACTTTGCACAGAAGTTCTTGATTAGCTTACTGTCAAATTGAGTTCCATTGTCTGCAACAATTACTCTTGGAATCCCAAACCTGGTGATAATGTTCTTCCAAATGAAGTTCTTCACGTCCACATCTCGGATCTTGGCAAGAGGTTCAGCTTCTATCCATTTAGTGAAGTAATCTGTTGCTACCAGTAAGTACTTTCTTTGTCCAGTTGCTTGGGGTAGTTGCCCGACGAGATCCATGCCCCATTGGGCAAATGGCCAAGGACTGGATACAAGGTTCAGGCCTGCTGCTGGCTGGTGTATCAGAGGTACAAACCTTTGGCATTGTTCACACTTCTTTACATAGGCTTCTGCATCTTTCTGCATGTAAGGCCACCAATACCCCTGGGTGATGGCCCTATGAGCGAGTGATCTGCCCCCAGCGTGGCTTCCACAAATTCCTTCATGTATTTTATATAAAAAATCTTCGACTTGTAAAGGGTGTACGCACCTTAAAAGGGGTCCAGTGAAGGACCTTCTGTAGAGATGTCCTTCTGCTGTCAGACTGAATCTTGCCAATTTCAATCTGATCTTGTGTGCCTCCTTGCGGTCATCTGGCAGCTTTCCTTCTTTTAGGAACGCAACAATTGCGTCCATCCAGCTTGATCCCATGTCTACACACATTGTTTCCCGCTATGTGGTTACTGGTTTAATGCTCGGGCCCGACAAGTAGTCAATCATTATTGTCCTTGCTTTTCCAGGTTGTACTGCACTAGCTAGGTTGGCCAACGCATCAGCGTGGCTGTTATCATCTCGGTTTACCTGGAGTAGTCGGCAGTTCTGGAATATGGCCGCCAACTTGATGACCTCCTTTGCATATGCCGACATTCTTTCATCTCGGGTTGCATATTCTCCTGTTGCCTGATTGACTATCAGTTGTGAATCACAAAAAACTATTACCTCATCTGCTTGTACTGCTGCTGCCAGTTTTAGTCCTGCAATGAGTGCTTCGTATTCTGCTTCACTGTTTGAGGCCTTGAACCCCAAACGAATTAATTGTTCTAGTACCTGCCTATCTGGGGATATCAGTACTACTCCTGCCCCCACTCCTTGTCGGTTTGAACTCCCATAAACAAACAGTCGAAAAGAGTCGCCGATGTAAATGCTGCAGGGTCTGAGTTTGTCCTCTTTCCTTTGTTCTTTTGTCTTTGGCTGGGCTTCTCCTTACTTGTTTGGACATCGTTTATCTTGGTTCAATGGAGCCCGATGTTTGATGGATTCTGGTGTGAACTCGGCCACGAAGTCGGCCAAAACCTGGCCTTTGATTGCTGTTCTGGGCCTGTACTCCAGATCATACTGGCCTAGGGCGACTGCCCATCTGGCTATTCTTCCTGTTAAGTCTCCCTGCTGCAATAGGGACTTCAATGGATGTTCTGTCAGTACCACAATTTTATGGGTCTGGAAGTAATGGTTCAACTTCTTTGAAGCCATTACTAAAGCCAGTGCTAATTTCTCTAAGGGTAGATACCTCGTTTCTGCGTCGGCTAAGGTTTTGCTTACATAGTAAATAGCCCTTTGCTCCCATTTTTCTTCTCGGATTAGTACTGCACTTATCGCATGTTCTGAAACTGCCAAGTACAGGAACAGCTCCTCCCCGGGTTCTGGATTCGAAAGAACTGGAGCTGTGGTCATGTACTTCTTCAGATCGGCTAATGCTTCTTCGCACTCCTCTGTCCAAAGAAAGTTTGTGGCTTTCTTCACTAAGTTGAAGAAAGGTTTGCACTTGTCTGAGCTTCTGCTTATGAACCTGTTCAGGGCTGCGGCCCTTCCAGTTAGCATCTGCACCTGTTTTGCCGACGTCGGGCTCTTCAACTCTAGGATGGCCTTGATTTGATCTGGGCTGGCCTCAATGCTCCTTCTGGTCACCAGGTATCCTAAAAACTTACCAGATCCAACTCCAAATGTACACTTCGATGCATTGAGTCGGAGCCGATATGCTTTAAGGATTTCAAAGACTGCTTTTAGATCGGCGAGATGACCCTCAGGCTCCTTGGTCTTAACGACCATGTCGTCGATGTAGACTTCTACTGTTCAGCCAATCAGGTGTTTGAACATTTTGGTTACCAACCTTTGGTAAGTTGTTCATGCATTTTTCAACCCGAAAGGCATTACTCTGTAACAGTACAGGCCTTTTGGGGTGATGAATGCGGTCTTCTCTTCGTCTGAGGGGTGCATGGCTATCTGGTGGTACCCCCTGTAGGCATCTAGGAAGCTCATTCTTCCATGCCCTGAAGTGGCATCTACTAGCTGGTCAATCTTGGGTAGAGGAAAGCTGTCTTTGGGACAGGCTTTGTTGAGGCTGGTAGGTAAAGTCTATGCAGACCCCCTATTTACTGTTCTTCTTCTTTACCACCACTGTATTGGATAGCCATGTCGGGTAGTGAACTTCTCTAATGGCTCTGGCCTCCAGAAGTCTGTCTACTTCTTCCTCTACTGCTTCGACGTGTATCAACGTCGGTCTTCTGGCTCGTTGAATTACAGGTTTGGCCGACCTGTCAACATTCAGTTTGTGGCAAGTGACCTCAGGGTCAATGCCTGGCATTTCGTAAGGTGTCCAAGCAAATACCTCAATATTTGCATTAAAAAAAGCTTCTAACTTTTTTTCCTCTTCTTCGGTTAAGCCCGAGCTGAGAAAAAAGAAGCATTCTTCATCCCCATCCTGGATGAGGATTTTCTTCAGTGCCTCTTCGCTCTTCTCGGCTGGCTCCTTGCCGACGTCTTCTAGGACTTCCATGTCCTCAGCTTCAATTCTGCCTTTTTTGGCTCTCGTATGCTGCAGGTAGATTTCATTGCTGCCATGGAGCAATTCTTCGCCTGCAGCTGATCGCCTCTGACTTCCTCTATCCTATGCTTTATTGGGAATCACAATAGTTGATGCAATGTTGAGGGAACTGTCCCCATCGCATGCAGCTATGGCCTTCCCAAGATGATGTTGTAAGGGGAGGGTGTGTCGATGATGGTGAATTCTGTCTTGATCTTCCTGGTGCCAGCTTGCACCTCCAAGCTTACTGCTCCCAGTGGCCATGTCGGCATTCCATTGAACCCAACCATTGGGCCATTGGATTGTTCCATATTATCTGGGTGAAGGCCGAGCTCCTTGTAACATCGGACGTACATGATGTCACAAGAGCTGCCTTGGTCAATCAGGATGCGTTTCACTTGGCACTCCCCAACCTGGAAGGATACTACCAGGGCATCATTATGCGGATGCTGGACCATCTCTAGGTCGGCTTCAGTAAAGGTTATCATTGGTCCCTGGCACTCTTCGGCCCGATGTCTTTTGTCCCCGACTTGGTAGACATGTTGTAGGTGTTTTACCTTCTGGGTCTCTCCTCGGATTTCGTTTTCGTTGACCTTCGAGTGGATTACGTTGACTACCCGAGGTCCTGCTGCCTGCGGTTGTTGTGCTGGGGGAGGTGGGGCTGCTGGTGCCTGAGGCAATCTTGCCCGTTCTTCCCTTGTCCTGGTCTCATCGACAAGGTCTCTCATATGTCCTTGTCTCACCAGGTCTTCTAAGTGTGTTTTCAGGGCTCTACAACCCTGAGTTGTATACCCATCTTCATTGTGGTAGGCACAATGCCTGCCAACGTTTCTTCCTATGAACTCTCCTGGAGTCCTTTCTGGCGTTCTGAAATAGGGCTGGTTCCGAATTTGATCCAGGACTTTGTGAATTGGGATTCGGAACACAGTTGTCACTGCTTGCACAGCCCTCAGTTCTACCTCTTGTTTGAAGGATCCGTTGTTACCTCGGCCTCGCTTCGGCGAGCCGTTTCCTTTCTCGTGCTTTGTCTCCTTATTCCCCGACGTATCTTCCTCGGCTCTGGCATATTTCTCGATTTTGGCCATGAGTTCCTCCATACTTTTTGGTAATGTCTTTGCCAATGACTTCTGTAGTGGACAGTCATCTTTCAGGCTGTTCTTGAAAGATATGACTGCCACCTCTTGATTACATTCAGGTATTCGGTTGAACACCTCATAGTATCTTTTGGCGTAGGCCCTGAGGCCTTCATCTTTGCTGATTTTTAGAGCCATCAATGCGTCCACTCTTAATGGCTGAAGTTTGTTTGTCACGAACCTAGCCACAAACATCTCGGCCAGGCCTTCCCAGGTCTTCATACTTCCCTTTGGTAGTTTGTGAAACCAATCTGATGCAATCTCCCTGAAGGACGAGGGGAACACTTTGCAGAGTAACGGCTCGTTCCCACTATACAATGCCATTGAGTTCAAGTATAATCCAATGTGGAAGTTGGGGTCTGACTTACCATCGTATATTTGGAACCTCGGCATACTGAATCTCTTTGGTGCCTCGAATTTGTCTAATTTCCACCGAGAATGGTGTTCTCGGCTTAACAGGTGAAGTTACCTCGGCATCGGCGTTCTGTTGCTTTCTCTTAAGGTAATCTCTCAAGTCTTCTTTGCTCCGCCCAGGAGCTCGGCTATCTTTCGACTTCAGTCTTTTCGGTATACTTCTCTCGGCCTCGTGGTGAGCCTTTTTTGATCTTTCTCCATGAGTTGTGTCGAAGCATAGTGCCCGCCTTTGAACATGCTGATGTTCTTTGGGGTCGGCCTTCTTGGTGCGTTGTGTCCTTTGTGACTCTTCCTTTATTGACTCTCCTCTTCTGACCTCCCTTGAAGGCCGGTGAGAGTGTTTTTTGCTCCTGGTGTGCTGGGGGGCTTCTGGGATTGCTTTCTGCCCTCCCTGCTGGGCATTGGTCGCTGGAATCGGCGTGTCCTGTAGCGGGTATGGTGGCTGCATGACGTTATTTTGCATCATAAAATTGATGACTGATTGCAGGTCTGCCAATTTGTTTGCCATCTCTTTCACCTCTTCGTCCCTTCGTAGGCACCTGTCCTTCCATACCTGGAGGTCGCCTTCGTTGTAGTACCCGCTTCGATCAGGTTTCTTTGGTACGTCGCCAGTCTGGCCGACGTCTTTTACTCTATGAGTTTGCTCATGAGTTTTTGCATTGGACCTGTCTCCTTCAACATCAAGGTCAATAGGTCTCCCACTCCCAGCAGGAGTGTCGTCCCCAATCTTTTTCTTCTGTCCGTTACTGGCCATCTATTCTACTTTCTTTCCCACAGACGGCGCCAAATTGTGTGAGTGATTTTCTGACCACATTGCCAACTCAGTAATCAACTGGAGAGAACTGGCAGAATATATGACACCTGGCTAACCTGCAATAGAAAGAGAAGATTCCGGCGGTGGTTTGTCCACTCGGGAGCACTCCGACGATCAAGTCAGCATATCTCTCAAAGATAATCAACAGTGCTAAACTCACTGTTCAGAATATAAATTGCGTACCTTAGACCCACGGGGGTGCCTCTCTTTTATAGTTAATTCAATCCTAGTCCCGATAGAAGCCTGACTTCTATGGACTCTCATTCAGTGCTTACTTTGGACTCCTCAAGAGATAAGGATAGACTCCCTAAGAACATTATCATTATCCATCTTGAAGTCTTTCCTCATTCTAGGACTCTTGTCCCCTTATCCGCTTATCTTGGATTCTGATATCTTCGGAGATAACCTCGGCTACGTTGAGATCATCTCGGCGTTACGACCAGGACACGTGGCACCTCGGCTGATACATCGGCGTCACCTTGCCACGTGTTGGTACTCAAAAATATATTCCCACAATTACAAAATAAATTGTATGACTATTTTGCCTTTTAAATGAAGTGACACTGCCTTCATTGTCCTTATTTAGAATGAGATTTCCAATTTAGAATCAAATGTGTATCACAATTAAAATATCAAAAAATATAATAACACAAATCCTAAATTATAAGAACAGTTATTATAATTCTCCCTCTAAAATAACAAGCTGACAGCTCCAAAGTTATCTTAGCTCTTTGAATTTCAAAGGTCAAAAGTGTTTTTGTGTTGGGTTGAGCCATATTTGAAGTTTTTCAAAAGAATTTGGATTGTCTTCAATTCGTTTGACCGTTCTATGCAGCATCAACGGATAATTTAAATTATTTATTTTATATAATTTTTTAAGTTCATATAAAAAATTTGATTAAGTAGACCATTATAGTTATACATTTATTTTTAAAACACTGAATGATCTTTTCCAAAAATTAGATTTGTTGTCAAATTTTTTTTAATAACAAATGTGATATGAACATATAGTTATGATTGTATCAAATTAATTTTTTTTATATAGATGATCTACTTAAATTATAAGATGAACTGTTTAAATTATCAAAATTGATCACATGACAGGCCTACAAAAGGCCAACAGATGTTTAAGGTAGAAACAATCCAAATCCTTCCTCAAATATCTTTATTCATCTATCTCAAAATATTCATAACTGTTATACTATACAAAAAAATCTTGAGATAGAAAAATCTTGAAATAAAATTAAATAGTGAATATTTTGAAATATGAGACGGTAAAATTCAGGATTGAAGATCTTGTGCCAAATAATTTGTGCTACGATCAGTTGATTGTTCGGCACAATCTTAATTTTTTTTAAAAAAATACTTTTTCTAATGATTTTTAAGAGTGATTAAAGTGATTTTTCTTTTTTTTTTTTTTGGTTGAAAAATATGCTTGTCAATTAACTTAGCAAAATAAAATTTTTTAAGTAATAATTAACATTTTAGCCACAGTAGTCAACTGTAAAATTAGTTATAATAGCATTAGGGCTACATACAGGGGTTAAATAATGCATCAATTCCAAGTGGGCTTACTATTGTCCGCCTTGGCCCACAACAGATTTGTTTCAATAATCTGAATCGTTGAAATTATAGAATTTTCCAAAAAGATTATTAATCTGATTAATTGAACATCAAATTCCACATATCACATGTTTTTAAAAATTGTGCTTTTTATCCATTTTTTTGGTATTATTTTGTGATTTGATTATATAACTATAAATATTCAATCAATTTAATTTTTTACAAGAATAATATTTCAATAGACTCTATAAGATAAACTATTTCAATTATCAAAATGAACCGAGGTGAACCAATATGAGAAAAAAAAAAAAAAAAAGGCATAGAGAAGTCCATTTACATGTTAATTTTTTTGGATTGTGAACCATTATGAATATCAAAATGATTAATAAGTGCAACAAATTATGAGTTATTTTATTTTATTTTATTTTTTTAAGATGGTTGCTGTTCAGTCGGACAACTCAGCTGACCCCGACTTGCAAGATAGGCTAAGATCAAATTTATGTGGGAACTAGGTAAATCTTTTGTTATAATATTATAATCCTGCCACTAGTTATTAAATAATTACACTATTAGCTTACCATGTCAATGCTAATTATTTAGTATTAATATAATCTATTTCTTATCGTTTATATTGGACAAGACGAATCGACTCGACAACTTGTTCTCCCACTTGTAATATGATATATGATTGTTGTTGTTTTGTTTTATTATATATTTATAAATAAAACAACTGTGATTACCCAATAACTGGGCTGGGTTCACTAAACGAATCAAGATTAGAATAATGTTTGAGGGCCCGAAATGCTTGGCTCGAATGTGGCTCGAAATTTTCTTTTTCCCAACATTTTCCTTTCTCTTTTCCCTCTGTTTTCTCTCAATGAAACAGACAGACAGCATTTCTGATGAAGAAGAGAAGGAAAAGGCAGAGGTAGGTGGATGGGTGGGTGGAAGAGAAGAAAGAGGGAGGGGGAATAGAGACAGAGAGAGAGCTGGAATGGATGTTGATGAAGATGTTCAGATTTTTCTGCAGATTTTTTTCATCAACATCATGTTCAGATCTGATTGAAATTCGTTTTGATTTTTTTTTTTTCTGCGTTTTTCTGCAAATTTTTCTGAACTCGTTGGGTCTACAGATCTTGTTCACCATCAAAATGGATGTTGATGAAGATGTTCATGTTGTTGATCAAATTATAATATGCTCAAGCTCCACTAGTTTTGAGCTTTCAAATTAACATCTTGTTCATCATCTTTTCCAGGCGAATTAACATCTTCATCAACATCAACTCGTTGGGTTTGCAGATTCTTTGACATCAAGAACAAAAAAAAATCAAAAAAAAAAAAATCAAGAATTATTTATCAAGATCTGTTTGTTTGTGTTCCCAAGTTCTTCTTTCTCCTCTGTTTCTCTTCTTCTTCTTCCTCCTCCGTTCTTCTCTCCTTTGAGTTCTGAAGAAGAAAAAAAAAAAAAAAAAAAAAAAAGAAGTGCCAAAATGACATTATTTTAACACCTCGAACCATTCGAGCCGGAAGTGATTCGGACTACCTACCAGAACTGTCAAGATTAACACTGCATTTGGTATAGAAAGCCAGGAAAAGAAAAGATTTCATCATTTTGGTGTTCAATCATATTATTATTATGATTGTCAAATCAATTTGATTTTTAATTTTTGATTATTAATTGACATAAAAAGATCTATAAAATAAATATTTTAAATTATCAAACTGTACCACGCCAGTCCGAATGAGACAATCGGTGAGAAGCCCAAGAATAAAATTTGTCATTGAACAATTTCATTTTAATAGAATTTTATTTAATATCAAAAAATTAAAAAATGGATTTGAGGTTAAATTAGCGAGCAAGGATTCCTTCCTTGCATTATTTTTTACTTGCAAAGTCATTGGGCCTACTTTTAGGCCCAATTTTAATAATCTGAACTGTTCATATTTTAAGATTTGTTCAATATATCATACCTGAAAAAAATCAAGTTGATCGGATATCAGAAAGCATGTGTTCGGAAAAATTGAACTAAAAACTATTGATAAAAAAAATTTAATAAACAGTTTTCTGAACACATGCTTTCTGATATCCGATCAACTTGATTTTTTACAGGTATGATATATTGAACAAATTTTAAAATATAAACAATTTGGATTATCAAAATTGGGCCTAAAAATGGACCCAATAGCCCTGCAAGTAAGAAATGCAAGGAGGGAATCTTGACTCCAAATTAGCAACGTTACATATACATTTTATTTTCTGAATACTCTCTAAAATTTAATTCATTCCATTTCTTTATATATGTAACCGAACCAAATTAAACCAAAGTAAACTAGTCATGTATCTTAATCAAATAGAGCCCGTTACATGATTTATTTTTTTCACTATTCTCTGAGAGGCGGAATTGTGTAAGGGTCGGGAAGGGCATGGACCCTATCTGATTTTTAACAATTTATTATTAATTATATATTTATAAATATTTGTAAAATGAATAATGGTATAATTTTTTAATTTTATAATAATTATTTTATTAATGTTTTATTTTATTAGTATTTTACCATGTCTAATGAAATGATCTCTAATTATTTTATATTTCAAATAATAGTGTCAATTTTATCAAATCGATTTTATTAATATAAGAGATATATTTTGAATTTAAAAATCCAATAGTATGTATACTTTTTTATGATAATGCTAAACAACCTAAAATTTACCCTTAAACTTATTCACAATGATATGGTGGGAGTTAGGTTTTAATTGATTGATTTCTAAATAAATCAACTAACATATAACACTCAAAGCCATTGAGTATAAATTTAATGGTCATGTTTTAGAGGTCTTATATTTATTTTTTAAAACTTTTTATTTATTATATTACATAAATCAATAAGATAGTTTAAATAACCGATTGTATACTGGGATCTAATAGTTCAAAACTGGAAAATTAGTTTTTAGATTTATTTAGTTTTCTTGTGAAATATTTCTTTAGCGATGCTTATATAAAAAAAAAAATTATATTCAATTAGTAACGTTCCAAAACTAATTCAGTATTTTTTATGCATATACATTAGCCCCTCCCAGAAAAAATTTCCTGATTCCACCCCTGTTTCTTCTATCATTTTCTATATATATATATATATATATGTATATATATCAAATCTTCACAGATAGGATTTAATTCCATGTACATGTCTCTCTTTTTAAAAAAATGCTAGAGATTGCAAAAGTTTTATCAAATTTTCTACCAAATAGACATTTAGTAAAAAATTTAATAAAACTTTTTGAGTCTCTAGCATTACTCCTCTTCTTATCCTCTGGTTTGGCAAAGAGAAAGCAACTTACCACTTGTCCATCAACTTTAGGGTCTTTGAAAGTCACTCTTTAATACGCCGAGTCATGCTATTCACATGCTGTTATTTGTCTTGTTATTTGTTAAAAATCAACATAAAAATAATAAATTTTACTATTTCAATCAATAAAAAAACCAATCGTGACACCACATAAATTTACCCTAAAACGACAATATAATTTTCCTCTCGAGAGCTAATCTGACTCCCAATCTTTCCTCTATCTTTAGTTTTGTCATTTGTGTAAATATGGTTAAAAAAAACTTGCAGACTTCACTCATGGTCACGGGTTCATACAGTTGCAAAAGCAACATAAATCCTCCTACCTATCAACATCTAAGGCCTATGTCCTACTTTTTTTTTTTTTACCAGAACACCCCTAATACAAGACATTTAGAATTTATCCTTACAAGTCAAACTAAAAAAAATTATTCGATTCATCTAAACTGTCGGACTTCCTCTTTGTTATGACTTACCTAGACTCCATTATCTAGACTCTTATATTTAATCCACTCTTCAATTCTATGAATGAAATAAAATAAAATGATTATTTTATTGTAATATATGAAAAGTTAAATTATGAGCATGGTCACATGCACTTAGAAACAAAATAATCAAAAGGGATATGTGAGAGAATTGTTTGATCGGCGAGTTAAGAAAGTCAGTGCCATGTGTCATTAGATGAGCTGAGAAAGTCATTCAGGTTGTCGAAAAATTAAGGTTAATATGAAGTGATTATTTTCTTGATATTACGGAGATGATTAATGTGCAAAAAGCGGTTTGAGAAAGGATAAGAAGTTAGAAAAGAAAAGAGCTATACCCAAGGCATAATGCCACCATGAAGAGTTTGGAGTTCAAGACTAATTAGTCTTATTGATATGAAAAAAAGTACATAAGAATTAACTATTGAATATTCTGAATTTTCTATATTTAAACTACGTAAAACTTATTTCTATTATAGACTTAAGAATCGATACGCTCAAAACCGCCCAATAGTTGGCCCAAGGTATTTACAATTTATTTGTGATTTGCAGACTTATGGCAAAATTCCAGGCGTCCATTTTGTTCGTCTTCTAGAGCGGAATTTATTCCTGCACAATATCCGTCAATATCCGTATTATGTTTGGTTCACTAAAAATACAATAAAAAAAATTATCATTCATTATTATAAAAAAATATTCATTCCATAAAAAGGATAATGAATAATTATTCCATTTTATTTCATTAATGTGAACTAAACACTACAACTTACAAGCTACACACAAATGAATTTAGAGTTGAAAAGGGCAGCTTACTAGTTGGGCCATTGTAAGCCCACGATATAGTGGGTTTCAATCCTCGTCAAGTACAAATTTTGTATGGATTGATCAATATGGTCATTGTAAGCCCACACTCATAGTAGACTGGTGAGGGTTTCATTATGGGCCTTAATTTAATGAAATGATTCGTTTATTTTTTTTATATTTTTTTTTTGATGTATATATTATTTATATAAAAAAATTTAAATTAATTTGATAAATGTAGTGACATTTTTTATCAACTTAATCTTAGAAGGCCAAGGTATTACCATATTTCTATATCAGTATGGGTTTGTTTGATGCAGTTTCTAGCAACTTGAAAATTGATAATAAGAAAATAAAAGTTATAAAGTACCTTTCCCCTCTGTTTCTCAATAATCAACTTGCTTAAACTATTTTTTACCTCAAGCTAGAAACAGAATTCGCATCAAACATTCTAGTACAAATTTCAAAAATAATGATAAAAAAAAAAAGTTTTAAGCAATTTCACAAGTTACACAATTTATGAGGCTACTTATAATTTATTTTATTTTTAAAATTTGGATTGGAGCGTTTTACATATAACTTATTATGTAAAAATAATTTAAATAAATTTATATAAAAAAAGCTGATTATTGAAAAGCTAAAGAATAAATATTTTTAGTTTATAGTTTCTAATTATTAACTTTGAGTTCGAGAAAAGTTCATCTACAAGCCCAATAATACAGAAACATTTAAATTCTGGAAAACAATGAAAAGTCATAGGAAGAATATCATGGGACAATTCTAATCTTTTTCATTTTTGGTACTCCATGTAATGTTTTTTAGAGGGGCCAGAAAACCAAATAGAAAGGTTGCAGAATTGGGTTGGGGGGAACGAAAATAAAAAATAAAAAACCATTCAAGAATTTCAGTTAGAACAAAAATTATTAATGAAGGGGCTGGCCCCTTTATTTTGTGTATGTATGAATAATAATAATAGGTGTGCAAAAATATTTGAGGTCCCAATTTGTTCAAAATTTGATGGAGGGACCAAACTTGAAACAAATGCAAGGCATACATTGATTGTTCTATCAATATCTATGATTTTGATTTTTTTTGTTTTTGTCTTTGTGTTATACTACACAACAAAGTATAATTGTCGTTGCACATGGGCAAAAATTCATTTCGATGTGTCATATTTAAAACATGATAAATTTATTCTATTGTATCTCACACAATGGGCTTATTTTGTGTAATTTTTTTTAAATTAAAAATTAATAATAAAAAAAGTAAAAGTTATAAGCCTCATCCTTCCAACTTTTAGATAACTTTTGTTTTTTTTCATATACTTCCAAAAAAAATAAAAAAATTGCTACTTTAAATCGTTACCTCTATGGTCTGAGATAGGAAAAATTACATAATAGTCTCAGCTATTAGAGCATCTCCAACGCTTACTCAAAATTTTCACCAAATCTGAGTCAAAAAGCATCTATTTCATCAAATTTGATAACAGATGCTCCAACGGTTCACCATTCATCAAATTTGTCCCGGGACAACCGGGTGGTCGACCGGCCGGTTGACCGGTTTGCCCAAATTTTTTTTTTTTTTTGAATTTTTTGAACTTTTTTTTTGAACTTTTTGAACTTTTTTCGGGACGACCGGTCGACCGGTTAGGCAAAAAAAATTTTTTTTTTTTTTTTTTTTGAATTTTTTGCTGAACTGTTTGAACCTTTTACTGGTTGACCGGTTGGTCAACCGGGTGGGCAACCGGTTGGTCGACCCGGGTCCCCCTCCAACGGTCCGTAACAGTGTTTTGGTGAATTTATTTCTTCCTCGTCGATCTGATGAAAGATTTGGTGAAATCTCATTTTGGTGCAAGCTTTGGTGAAGCGTTGGAGCCATGAACAGTGTCATTTTCATCAAAATTCAAATTTGATATCAGATTTGGTACAGCGTTGGAGATGGTCTTACATTGTCATATTTTCTAAATAATTATTATTTATTTTATTTTTATGTTTCTTAATCACTTAATACAAATAATAAAGGGCTCGTTTGTTTTCAGAGGTAGAATAGAAGAAATTGATAGTGCGGAGATTAATAATAAAATGATTGTTAGTAAGGAGATTGATAGTGAGGGGATTAAGAAAAATTGTGTTTGTTTTGATGATAGTTGTTAGTGTAGGAATTGTTAAATTATTACCCTATAAAAGAAATATAAAATATTAAAACAAATAAAACTATGATTTTCACTTAACAAAAAATACAAAAATATTAAATATTAATTTTCAAAAAAAAAAGCCCAACATAAAAATAAAAAATACTAAGTCGGAGGACTAACTTCTAAGGCCCGTTTATTTTGGGAGATAGCAGGGGGATTGGGATTGAGATGGAGGTGAGACTCACTAATGTTGTGTATGTTTTGGGAGATGGAGAGGGGATTCGTAATCTCCTCCAGATTAAGATGGACCTTGGGAAGGGGATTAAGATGGAGGCTTGGGACTTATTATTAGAAAATAGTCCGCCCGACTATTTTTATTATTATTATTATTATTATTTATTTTTTACATGTTGGGAATTTTTTTTGAACATTAATGTTTAATTTTTTGTATTTTTTGTTGAGTAAAAATCATAGTTTTATTTGTTTTATTTTTATTTTATTTTATTTTTTATTTTTTACATGTTGGGCATTTTTTTTAACATTAATGTTTAATATTTTTTATTTTTTATTTTTTATTTGTTTAGAAAAATGCTGCAGAGCTCGAAATTTCAGAGGCTTGAGTGGCCCGAATTCAAAACGACTTCGTTTTGAATTTTTTTTCCCCCCTCTCTTTTATCTGTGAAACAGATAGAGGGAGGAAGAGAGAAAGAGAGAGAAGAGAGAGGAATAGAGCAGAGGAAAGGGAAACAGAGAGACCTATCGGCGCCGCCATCTTCCACAGATCTGTGTATACACAGATAGATCTATGTATGTATACACAGATCTGTATTGATCTGTGTATATCTCTCTCCCTCTGTTTTGTGTATCTCTCTCTTTTTGATTGGTTTTGATATGTGGGTTTGATTTGTGGGTTTAATTTGTATTGGTTTTGATTTCTGATTTTTGGATTTGAATCTCTCTGTTTTAGAAAAACAAGAGATGTTGCTCTATTTGATGTTGCTCAAACAATAGATTTTTTATTTGTATTACTTTTTCTGCTTTACCTGATGTTGTTGCTCTCTCTGTTCCATCTCTTTCCTCTCATTTTTTCTTTTCTTCTTTTTTTTTCTTTTATGAGTTATGGAAAGGAAGAAGGAAAAAAAAAAAAAAAAAAAAAAAAAGCTAAAACGACGTCGTTTTGGGATTTTGGACCACTCAAGCCTCTAATTTTTTGAGCTACCTAACAGGGTTGTTTGTTTTATTATTTTATATAAAAATAATTTAACAATCCCTATACTAACAACTATTACCAAAACAAACACAATTTTACTTAATTCGTTCACTAACAATCCCTTTACTATTAATTCTCTCATTATGAATCCCCTTTATTTTACTTCTAAAAACAAACGGGCGTTAATACCAACTCTCTCATCTCCATTTCAATCTCCTCTCCATGACCCATTCTAATCTGGAGGCCCATCTCAATCCACTCTTCATTTTCCAAAACAAACATAACATTAGTGGATCACACCTCTATCTCAATCCCAATCTTTGATTCATCTCTCAAAATAAATGGGGCCTAATACTCTACCTTCTTCATTAATCATATGAATATGAAATTCATATCCACACTCATAAAATATTTAATAAAACTTTTAATAATATTATTGGGACCTCTAACAAATTTTTTTTATAATCCTCTCATGCTATCAAATGATCATTTGATAGATGGCAGGCATGCATTAGAAGGTAGATTTTTTGGGGTTATCCACGGTGGGCCCATATCTGAAATAAAATGGAGGGTGGACCTGTATAGGGCCGAAGACTGTAGGCTCAGTTTAGTAGGGCTGGACTGGGTTGGCCTATCTAGGACAGTTAGACTGGCGTGGACCACAGTGATCAGATCATCACGTGTCAATTTAGGCTAAGTTTGGGATATCCCAAATAATTCAAAAAGTGAAAAAGTTACTCAAAAAGTTAAAAAGTTAACACTATTCACCAAAAGTCAACAATTACGGCTGCACAACTCCCAATTCAAATTTTCCTCTAAAAATCAATTTTTACAATTTTTTATTACACATTTTTCCATAAAAAGTCAAAAAGTTAACCCAAACATCCATATTTTCAACCTCACTTTTTTAGTCAAAAAAGACAAAAAGTGCACTTATTTAGTCTTCTCAAACAAGGCCTTAGATTCGGCCTCAAATTTAGAAAGGGTAAATTACACTGGCACCCCTAAGATTTATATTTATTATAGTTTCCCTCTCACTTTTTGAAAATTACATCTCCTCCCTAAGATTTAAGTTTTATTACAGATTCTTCCCTCAGTAATTTAATTTTTTAAATACCAATTTTGCCCTCACTGGGTAAATTACATTGACATTTCTCACATTTTAGAAATTACAATCATCTCCCTAAGGTTTAAGTAGCATTACCAATTGCCCCATCGGTTAGTATTGGTTGGAAAAAAAATTCATTGAAAAAAAAAGAAATTGGAAAAAAAATTATTTGAAAAAAAAATTAATTGAAAAAAAATTTTGTAAGTAAAATTTTTAAATTTATGTTTAAAAACCAACGTAAACTCATTTTTTGAATTTACGTTTTTTTCTCAAATTTATAAACTGAGACAACCATTTATAAATCAAAAAAATTATCAAATAAGTTTTTATGACAGTTTTTAAAATTTTTGTAAATATAAATTGAAAGCTGAAAACGAAATGGTTACCAAACAGACTTCAGATGGTAAAAATGTCATAAAACTAACAAATAATTAAATAAGTTATCAATATAAGAAATGACTTATCAAAAGATTCTTAGGCTATGTATGGTTTGATTTTTAATTTTTTTTTTAAAATTAAAAATTAATTTGGTTAAGAAATAAAAAATAAAAAATAATTATCATTTTTATATAATTTTTATTTTTCGAGTGGTTAGAAATAATTTTTTACAAATTAAATTGAAATAGCTATAGATATGCATATAACCTGTCCAAAAATTAAAATGATAATTATTTTCTACCCTTAAATGATAATTATTTTTTATTTTTTATTTTTTATTTCTTAACCAAATTAATTTTTAATTTTTAAATTTTTTTTCTAAAAATCAAACCATACATAGCCTAAGAATCTTTTGATAAGTCATTTTTTATGTTGGTAACTTATTTAATTATTTGTTAATTTTATGACATTTTTACCATCTAAGACCTGTTTGGTAATCATTTTATTTTCAGTTTTCAATTTATATTTACAAAAATTTTAAAAACTGTCATAAAAACTTATTTGATAATTTTTTTAGTTTATAAATTGTTGTCTCCGTTTGTAAATTTGAGAAAAAAACGTAAATTCAAAAAATGAATTTACGTTGGTTTGTAAACAGAAATTTAAAAATTTTACTAATAAATTTTTTTTGTAATTAATTTTTTTTTTCAATTAATTTTTTTTCCAATGAATTTTTTTTTTCCAACTAATTCTAATCGAGGGGGCAATTGGTAATGCTACTTTAAATCTTAGGGAGGGGATTGTAATTTCTAAAATGTGAGGGGTGTCGATGTAATTTACCCAGTGAGGGCAAAATTGGTATTTAAAAAAATTAAATTGTTGAGGAGGGAATCTGTAATGAAGCTTTAAACATCAGGAAGGGAGATATAATTTCCAAAAAGTGAAAAAAAAAACTGTAATAAATATAAACCTTAGAGGGTGTCAGTGGGGCATTTTGGCAACATTGGTAAAAAACTAATTTTTTGGCTTTTTAGCTTTTTTTAGCCAAAAAAATTAGCTTTTTTACCCAAAAGAACTCGATTTTTTGCCAAAAAAGTCACCAAAAAAGTAAAAAAGTCAAAAAATTAACTTTTTATCAACTTCCCAAAACACCACAGTATAATTTACTCATTTAGAAATGACAAAACTATTCAGCTTGTTTGTTTTCATTTTTTTGAAAAACACTTTTCAAAAAATTCTACTTTCTTATTTTTTATATTTTTTTGTTTTTACTAAATTTTTTAAATATTTTAAGCAATTTTTTTTTTACTTTTTAGACACACCTAACATAATTACACCTAAAAAGTAAAAAAATTGTAAAAAAAATCTTTTAAAAATTTACTAAATACCAAAAATATTAAAAAAAAAAATACAAGAATTCAGTACATTTTTTGTATTTTTATGTATTTATTAATTTTTTAAAATATTTTTTCACAAATTTTTTACTTTTTAGATACATCTAACTAAGGTGTATCTAAAAAAGTAAAAAAAAAAATGTTTAAAATTTAAAAAATATTCACTAAAAATAAAAGAATATAAAAACTAAAAAACTCAATTTTTAAAAAATTTAATGCAAAAAACTCAAACCAAATACACTGATTAGTGCCGGTTGTATTTTCTTTTTCCAGCCCTATTTTGGTATAAAAGGTTTGGAAAAGGGGGTTTCTCTCTTATTGATATAGTGGATTGAAGTATAGTATTGGATTTGTGAGATTTATTATCAATCTCGTTTCAATAATTTAAATCATTTAATATTTAAACATCATTAAGTATTTTATATTTGTAAAAAATTACGTTAATCGAATATCGTAATTCCTTGATCGGAACATATTTTTATCAATAGTAAATATGATTTTTAAAATAAATTATTAATAAAAATGTGTTCCGATTAAGGGACTATCGATATCGAATGAACGTGATTTTTGTAGATATAAAGTACTCGATAAGTTGTACACATTAAATAATTTGAATTATCAAAATAGAACCTATAATAAATCTCACCGATCCAATAGTACGCGCCTCTTCCTTTGAAAAAAATATTAACATCGAGTATAAGAGTAGACAAGTCAAAATACTAAGGTTAGAGTGAAGTATAAAGTTATATAAAAAATAAAGGGCAATGGTAGGGAGCCCGAAATTAGTGGCTCAAATTGGCTCAAATTTCCCTATCAGGTAAGAAAAACAAAAAAAAAAAAATAAAGTTACCAAAACAGGAAATTTGAGCCAATTTGAGCCACAGTTTTAGGGCCACCAAACATTATTCAAAAATAAAATAAAACAAAACAATTTCTTATTTTTGTTGAGACAGACTGTTGTCTTGAGAGTGAAAAAAGCACAATCAATAAAAAAGATAATCCCTATGTTCACGCCAACTATTTGAAAATGGTGACAATTGACGATAAACCAAGAATATTTGCATTTTAGGATTGTAGGTTCAAAAATACTAAGGTTAGAGTGAAGTATAAAGTTATATTAAAAAAAAAAAAAAAAAAATCTTATTCTTGTTGAGTCTGTGGCCTTGAGAGTGAAAAGCCAAGCACAATCAATAGAAAAGATATCCCTATGTTCACACCAACTATTAGAAAATGGTGGCAATTGACGATAAACCAAGAATATTTGCATTTTAGGATTATAGGTTCAAATATTAGATCATCACTTCCACAATTAATAGGTGAAAAATCAATTATTTCTTTATTTGAATTATTGCAACCATCAATTGGTTATCAAGTGGAGGACTTTTAGATGTTATAAATAAAATTTAAGTGATTTATAGAGGTAATATGAGAGATGAAAGAAATGACATTATATATGAAGGTGACAAAAGATAAGCGAAATAGACTCGCGGATGATAATCTATTTGAATGAGGTGATTTGAAGAGAAATAACAAATGAAAAGAGAACTATGTCTTGTGTTTAGTTTATAAATCAAGTAAGAAATAATAAGAAATTGTGGAGAAATTTTTTTTTTATTTTACTGGTGAGATTTAGTGATAAACAAATTTATTGACAATAAATTTTCATAATATCAGGATTGTCCATCAAACACGAAGGAAGAAAAAGAACCCTCAATCATATCCCTATTTGATTTATTGGATAGCAAAAACTTACAAAAAAACCAACAAAAAAAAAGCCCATTTCTCAGCTTCTAGATTAGCTTCTTCTTCTTCTTTTTTTTTTTTTAATAAAAAATTATTTAAGTTATTTTTGTTAAAAAATATATAAAATAATAATAATAAAGTTATAAGTTGCACCAAATATATAATATTTCTTTCCCATTTATATATAATAATAATAAAATATAATTATTTCTTTTCTTTTCTTTTCTAACTCATGTAAAAAATCACAAATTTTTTTTTTTTTTCTTTACTTGCTCATGTTATATCAAACAGACGAAGAAATAAACAATTAATTTTGAATTAAATTGTCTTATAAAAAAAAAAAAAAAACAAAACAAAACAAAAGTGAACTAAGTAGAAACATCATGAACCAACTAGAAAACAAAAGTGATGAGACAACAATAAAGTAGATTTAACACACACACCCCCAATTTGAAATAAGAAAACGTTATAGATAGTTGTAAAGTTATTTGTGACTTTGATTACCCGTTTCCAGCGAAGTTGGTTTTCCATTAAACGTGTGAATTTGCTTTGTTGAGCTGTCAACACTGATTACACTCCCCCATTGTAGACAGACACTCCCATATTTTGCAGTTTAGGGTTTTACTATTACCAAAAGGCAAATTAATCATATTAATCCAATATAATCCTCCTTTTTTTTTTTTCTTTTTTCTTTTTAATTTACATTATTGAGTTTAAAATTTTTTTTTTTTAAAAAAAAAAAAAAACATACACACACACAAAGCTACCTATTATGATTTGATCATAAGAAATTGCAGCCTTTTACTAAACGAATAGGCACTCTCACTAAAATTTTATTATAAAGGGTTAGAATTATTATTATTAGGGTTCTGATACAAATCCCCACAAAATCCAACCCCCATGCACCTGTGAGAGAGAAAAAAAAAAAAGAACAAAAAAAACGTACATGCTTTATCTACATTAATTGAGAGTCATAGGATCACTCATTTTGAGAATCTCAAGCATTAACCATATTATTATATGTGAGATGTCACTACCATTACGAAGTCAAATTCATCAGTTATTACACAGTCAAATTCATCAGTTATTACACGTATCCTCTTGTTGCTTATAATTCAAACTTTCAGGGGCCCATTGTTGGCATGGTTGATTTTTTTTCAAAAACATCTTTAGACAAGTTGAACTAATTCATTTTTTTCTGTTGTTTTTTTTTTTTTTTGTGGGATAATATCACATCAGTGAGTACTACAAAAAGTAATTACAAATCAATGAAATACTTTATAAATATTAATAATTAAATTTATAAATTTTTTAATGAATTTGTATTTTTTTTTTCCTAAACCTCATTGGGGTGTAATTTCCCCTTTTTCTTTTTATTTTTTTTTTCCTTCACTTTCTTGTTGTTTTGCAGGAACACTTGTCAACCTGAGACCATTGACAATGAATCAGGAGAGATATGTGGGGGTGGGGTGTGGGGAAGCCTGTAACGGCCTTGTTTGTTTTGCAAGCCTAAGGAAAAAAATATAAAAAGGGTGCTCATCTCGCTCTTATAATTGCGAGGGACAAATTTATCTTCAATAATAAAAAAGTCTGTAATGGTCTTGTTTGTTTTTCAAATCTTAAGTGAAAAAAAAAAAAAAAGGTGCTCATTTCGCTATCGTAAGTACAGAGACGAATTCGCTTTCAATAACATGATTTACCTACTTTATGAACAAAATAAAATATGAAAAAATTTAGTATCTGTATATCACTTCCGCACAAAGCATAAATGATTTTTGTTCAAAAATTTATTAAGTATTCTTGTAATGAAATATAAGAGCGCTTAGTATCCATATTTCACTCCGACACAAAGCATAAATGATTTTTGTTAAAAAATTTATTAAGTATTCTTCTAATGTCATGTGATATTATTAAATTTTAGGGTAAACTACCAATAAGTCTTACTTTGGAGACTTATTACCCAATAGGTCCTACTTTAGAGACTTATTACCCATTAAGTCCTATTGATAAATTTATTAAGTGATAAAGATAAATTTATCAGTCTTTTATTTTTATGAATAAATTTATAGTGATAAATTTATCAGTCTCTTTATTTTTATGAATAAATTTTTAGTGATAAATTTATCACTTTCTTATTTTTATAGTGTTAAATTTATTAGTTAGGACCTGTAAGTAAATAAGTCTAGTTAATAGGACTAATTGGTAAGCACCCCTAAATTTTACTCTCAATGGAGGAGATTTATTTCTTTTCTTTTTATCTATTTAACAAATCTTAGTAGAGATGGTCCCACCCATAGACTTTTGCAATTAGGATCATAATCTCTTTGTGATGGTTTTTTTAGCAAAAATTTTTTAGTTGACTTTTTAATTTAGGACTTTTTTTAGTTTAGAATTAGTTTTTGTTTGGAAAGAGTTTAAATATTTTGATTTTTTGATTTTTTAATTATTTTAGTCTATTTTTTAGTTTTGTTTAGTTTTTGTTTTTAATTTTTTTGACTTTTGTGAGAGAAAAAATGTAATGATTATAATTTAGATGTAACATTTTGTTTTATTAACTTATGTAGTTAATTTTGTGTTTTATGCTTTTTTAGCTAAAAAGTCAAAACCAAACATAGCTTAAAGTTTTTTTTATTTTTTTTAAACTTTTATAAGAAAAAAAATTATAATTTAAATGTGATTTTTTATTTCATTAACTTATTTATTTTATTTTGTCTTTTATACTTTTTTTTGTCCTAACTGAATAGCCAAACGAAATCTAATCAGTGTGTTTGATTTGAATTTTTTGGATTAAATTTTTTAAAAATTAAGTTTTTTGATTTTCGTATTTTTTTTTTTAGTGAATATTTTTTAAATTTTAAATATTTTTTTTACTTTTTTAGATACACCTTACTTAGATATATCTAAAAAGTAAAAAATTTGTGAAAAAATATTTTAAAAAATTAATAAATACATAAAAATATAAAAAATGTACTGAATTTTCGTATTTTTTTTTATTTATATATTTGATATTTAGTGAATTTTTAAAAAGTTTTTTTGCACAAAATTTTTACTTTTTGAGTATATTTATGTTAAGTATGTCTAAAAAGTAAAAAAAAAATTACTTAAAATATTAAAAAAATTCAATAAAAATAAAAAAACACAGAAAATAAGAAAGTAAAATTTTTAAAAAAATGAAATCAAACAAAGTATATATTGTTTTACTTTCATTTTAAATTTGAAGTATTAAATTATGTCATTTGCCAACATGTCTTTTTGTTGTTAAAATCAAAATAACTTCTTCACAAAAAAACAAAACAAAATAAAACAAAATGAAAAAACAAAACAAACCGATAGATACTTCAAATCCAAAGTTTTTCATTATATCTCACAAAACTGTCGCGCAACTCTTTCTCAAAAAAAAAAAAAAAAAAAAAATCTCGCGCAACTGTTCTCAAGCTAAACTTAAATTATTTGAAAACGTATGTTATAATCACTACTAAACACACATACATAATTTTTTTTTTTTCAGCTTACTTAGATTATTTTTTCTCAAACTATAAACAAAGATTATACTAAACACTTTAATATAAACTTTAAAAATAAATAAATAAATAAAATCTATGATGAACTCCAAAACTGCAGCAAATTGGGCTGTCTTCTATCATGATGTCTTTGTTGTTAAGCTGTTGGTTCATACATGTCATACCATTAAAATAACATGAGATATATGTAATGTAATAAGAAAAACCATTATTAGATTTGCAGTTCTCAGTTCTCACATGCACCTACCTACCCACACCATGGAAATTAAACAAATCAAATTAACAACTTCAACATGGAACAACAAAACCCACTTCACTCATTAATTTCATTTTTTTTTTTTTTTTTTAATATAAGAAATTCGAACTTGGCAAAACATACACATATATATTATTCTAGATTCCTTGCTATATCTTCTCAACATGCACACAAACCTTTCTACAGACATTCTTGATTCCTCTTCAACAAAGATTTTCTCTCACTTGAGCTTACAACAACAAACCATCACCACCCATGCTTTCTAAAATAGAAAACACCTTAATTAACAAGCTCTTACCAACTATATATATAACTATAAAAAAAAAAAGAAAATTAATTCTAATCAAAAACTCTTAAACCCCAAAAAAGAAAAAGGAAAACTAGATTGAGAATTACAGAGGTTGTTGCATCGTCACAACTAAAGGACTATTGACAACATGTTTTCCATCAGACCAAACAATAGAACCACTCTTCGTGCTTGAGCTTCCTGGAGATAGCTTAACTGCTACTACTTCCACTCTCACTAGAAAGCTCAGCTTCTGTCCCGCCCTCCTGAACACCAGATTCTCCGGCTGCACCGTAACCAATGTACCGGTCGGGGGCTTTATGACAACTTTATAGGCCGAATTTGGATCCCCCACATTCGTCACGGTTCGAATAAAATGTGTAGACATTTTATGCTTCCCATATTGCTGAAACACAGCAGTTAAAGATGGATAATTCAAGTTCCCCACATGTCCTGCTTTTCGAGCTTTGCTACAATCTGAGTACTTTCTCGTAATCACTTGAATGTTCTTGGTTGTGTAATTCGAATTACAGAGAAAATCGACGTAATCGTACGATGTTAAATCGTAGATTAGTCCCGGGTCCATTGCTTTTTGTGGGTGTACATGTCCTGCTCCAAAATCCATCACTGTCGATGAATTTCCAGTAGATTCATCCAGCATTGTTCTTCGTTGATTATCCAAAGTATATGCAGTTGTCATTAAAGCGGATCTAATAGCCGCGGGGCTCCACTGGGGATGAGAAGCTTTTAGCAATGCCGCGAGGCCCGAAACATGAGGACAAGCCATGGAAGTACCGGAGAGAATATTGAACTCTGTTTGCCTCTTATCGGATGGAATTCCTGACGGCCCGACTCCATCGGGCCAGGCCGCCAGAATGTTCAAGCCCGGTGCAATTAAATCGGGCTTGAGAATCTCCGGGGACTCCGGGTTAGGTCCCCGGGCGGAGAACGAGGCTACAACAGGGGCTGGCTGGACATGGAGTCGAGTCCCTTTGAAAACTATCGTGGCAGTTGGTGGTGATCGGGATTTCATCGCCGCTGTGATGTACCTCCTTATTTCGTCGCCGGCGGAGGATCCAACGGCGGTGGCGGGTAGTACATGGCAGTCGGCGACTAATCCTTCGCCGTCAAAAACCCCGTTGGCTAAAATCATTCCAATTCCACCGGCATTTTTAACTACTTCCCCTTTGGCTGCTCTTGAATTGATCCCTCGATCGCACAACACAATTTTCTTACTGACTCGTTTGGGATCTAAAGATCCTTCTAGGCAGAGAGACGATGAGTAACCATCGCCGCCTTCAGTTCCCGCGTAGATCAGCGGGTAGAGGCGGCCCGAGGCTAATCCCGGGCCGCCATAAATACTGACTCCTGGGATTATTTTCCCGTTTCCAAGCTTAACATCAGCGGGGAAGTCCCGGTCAATTGTCCCGGCCCCGACGGTGGTGACCCAAGGAGCGATGTTGGTGACTGTGAGGCCGCCAGGACCGCCGTTGCCGGCGGAAGCCGAGACGAATACTCCAGCGTCCGAAGCTCCAAACGCGCCGATTGCAATGGCGTCGAGGTAGTAAGGAACTACGACTCCCCCGACGCTGAGCGAAACTACATGGACTCCGTCGGCTACGGCGGCGTCGAAGGCGGCGAGTATGTCGGAGTCATAACAGCCGGAGTTCCAACAAACTTTATACGCAGCGAGCCGAGCCTTCGGAGCCATCCCAGCCGCGACGCCGCGAGCGTAGCCCAGTGTAGACGCCGGAAAAACATATCTCCCGGCGGCGATACTTGCCGTGTGGGTCCCATGTCCGTCGGAGTCTCTCGGAGATCGAAATTCCATCGTTTCATTCATCTTCCCATTTGTAGCCTCATACCCATTACAAAAAAACCTAGCTCCGATCAACTTCTTATTACACAGACTCGCCGGAAAGCCTTTTCCGGCGATACACTGACCCTTCCACTTCGCCGGAGCTGGACCCAGATCTCGATCGTTGAAGCTCTGTCTCTCGGGCCAAATCCCAGTATCGATGACCCCGATTACTAGATCCGACCCGAAATCCGACTCTTTCAACAACCCGGCATTGTCGGTGGTTTTTAAGCCCAGAAACTCCGGCGATCTTGTGGTTTGGAGTTGCCGGACTTGTTCTGGGATGAGAGACACTATGCCGGAGAGAGTTTCGAGCTTTTGGGCTTCTGAAGATGAGAGCTTTGCAGAGAAGCCGTGGAATACGGTGTCGTATGTGTGGAGTATGCGACTGGGTTCGCCGGAATTTGTGGTGGTGGTGGAGAGGGATTGGAGAGAGGACTCGTACCAGTGCTTGTGGGTTGGGAAAATGGAGGGTTTTGCATCGTGTTGGACTCGAACTATGAAGGTTTTTTGTGGGTCAGCGAAGGTTGAGTATGGAAGTAGTAGTGTGAACAAAGAGAGGATGAGAGTGAAGAGAGAGGTCGCCATTGGAATGGCTGCTTCGAGCTTTGCTCTGCCCTGCTCTGCCAGTGTGATTATATATATATATGGAAAATGGTTGGTAGCTCAAAAACTGTGGCTCAAATTGGCTCAAATTGCCAGTTTTAGTAACTTTGTTTTTTTTTTTTTTTTTTTTTTTACTTAATAGGGAAATTTGAGCCACAATTTGAGCCAAATATTTGAGCTCCCTAGCAATGCCCTATATATATATGCATTCTTTTACAAATAGGAGAGACAACAGACTGAGTGGTGGGAGTGTGTGGGAAAGTTTTTTTTTTTTTTTTTAATGCATAAATTAAAATAACTTTCCTATATATATATATATATATATATTTACATATATTAAACTCTATAAATTTTACACAATTACATTTCCATATTCTTTTTCAAAAAATTGAGTTCAATTTTTATAAATTAATTTTTTATTTTATTTTTTTGTATCTTTTTATTTTAGTGATTTGTTTTAATAATCAAACCAAACCAAGCTTTAAATTTCATTAAAATTTTAATATATTTTTAATATTTTATATAAATATCTTATTTTACTTTTTAGATACAACTAATATAAATACTCTTAAAAAATATAATATTTGTAAAAAAAAAAAGCTCTTTAAAAAAGTCACCAAATACAAAAAAAATGCAAAAACTATAGTATTAAAATTTTATAAATTTTCATATTTTGTTGTATTTAATGAATATTTTAAATTTTTTTGTATAACTTTTTATTTTTATTTTTTGTGTATAAATAATTAATTTTTTTAAAAAAATTATTAAAAATATAAAAATATAAATTAAAAAATCAAAACAAAAAAATGTTTTTCAAAACTAAAAACCAAACAGGGTGAGGTTCCTTTAAAGTTCACATGACCTTTAGTTATTTTTCATTAGTCGTACGATAATTGTATTTAATTTTTTCTTTACTTTATTTAATATTTTTTTTTAACAATGTTATTGTATAGAGAATAATTTTGTCCACGGATTACTTCTTTAGATTTGGGTGATGTATGGCTTGTCAATAACTTTTTTTAATTAATTATTTTTTATTTTCTGTTCTTAGTGGATTATTTTAAATTTTTGTTGAAATTACAACACATTGATTGTTTTATAAAATAATTACAAATACATGGTAAAAAATGGGAGAATTTTTTTTAATATTCCTGATATTAAGATTTTATAAGATAAATGACATATAATATTTTCATAATAGTTAAGGTCCTTCAACATTTATATAGAGAAAATTCAATTGAGAGAAATTTTGTCTGATTTAGAGAAATTTCAATTTTTATAGAAAAATTTTGAAAATTTTCCAAATCGAGGCCGAAATTGTGATTTGGCATAATATGAATAGATAATATGAATGCCATCAAGTTTTACAATATCCATGATAATGGAGACAATTAAGGGGTGTTTTGGGAAGATAGTTAAAAGTTACTTTTTGACTTTTTTTAATTTTTTTGTGAGAGAAAGAAGTGGGTTAAAAGTTGGGAAGTGGCTTTTGACCCACTTCCCAAAATAGCCCTAAGTTAGTTGTGCTTTTATATATACCTAATTATTTTCTCACTACACCTATTTTTGTGAGAAGTACAGTTTCACATGCAAATAAAATTGTGGTGTATTGGACCCTTTTATTAGTGGATTAATTATGAAACTGTGGCTCAAATGTGAGATTATTTATATTTTTTTAATAATAGAAATTAATATGACTAACATATTACTTTTTGATAAATTAGTTAAAATTAGAATTAAACTAACTTTGGAAATATTATATTGGTAAGTAAAAAAAATTTAGTTTTTTTTGTATAACCATAATATTGGTTTGGTCTTATATTGATTTGATCCTGAGTTCAAAAATTTAAAACTGATCATGATTAGGTCATTCTAAATTTAGTGTCAACCTAAACTGAATCAATCTATACAAATTACTATCTTCTATGATGAACAACAATAAACCTCATAAGGTTATCGAATAATAACAAAATTTTACCCCAATTTAATACGAAAGCAGTATTTTATATATTTTGAAAGCTTAAAGAGTTGTCAAAGTTTTATAGTCAATTAATAATCATTTGCCAAAGAATTTGATCAAATTGAAATAAATAATATTAAAATAGTCAAATTTAATGCTACAAATGTAATCTGAAACATATGGAGACAATAATAATAGGGAAACAGTTGATAAAATAATAAAAAGACAAATTTTTATGAGCCAAAAGTAAGAGTAAATGCAAAATAAAGAGATTTACGTTGTATCTGATTGGAAAATTTGAGAAGGGATTTAAAAAAAAAAGAAGAGAAAAATATAATTATATTTCAGTTCACTTCCCAAATCCCTAACCAAACACACTATTAATAACTTTTAAACAAAATTGGTAATATTTTTTAACAAAAAGACCACAAAGAAAGAAGAAACTAGAAAAATATAAAAAAGTTGAAATCCAACGCAAAATATAGATGGGGTTATAGTATTTTTTAACAAAAGAAAAATGAAAAAAAGGAAAAGAAAAGGATAGTTTTAAAAAATATAGAAGTCTCTCAATTAGGAATCACGCATGTCAACTGTTTAGATCGACACTTGGAGGTTTTTTTTAGGGCTGAGTAAGAAATCCGTAAAATCTGTAATCCAATCCGGTCCAGTCCAATCTGATAGGTTTGGATTGGTTTTTTGAATCCGTGGTTTGATTCCGAATTGGAAATTTCTAAATCTGTAGACCACGAATCGGTTTCGGATTGAATCCCATGGTTCCGGATTGGAACCGATACGGACCATTTAGAAATAATTTATATTTATACTATATACCTTCCCACGCAATATAATTTCTTATCTTATATAAAAACTAAAATCTAACCTAATTCACGCCTCACTCATTCATGCCTCATTCAGTTCATTGTCTCTCGCTCTCATCTCATCTCTCTGTCGATGGTGTCTCTCTCTCTTCTGTTTCTTATCTCAGACTGAGTTCTCTCTCACACTCTCATCCATCTCAGATCAGATCGGTGTGCTGCTCGTCTCTCTCTCTCGGTGTTCTCATCTCTCTCTCTCTCTCTCTCTCTTCCTCTCTCTCGGTGACACTATTTTTGTTCCTTTGTTCCTAGATCATCTATCTCAGATCAGATTAGTAGCTATAGCAGTTGTCTCTCTCTCTCGGTGAGCTCCTCTCTCCCAGATCATCCATCTCAGATCATTGTTCCTTTGTTCATGTCATCTACAATGGATTCGGTAAATGTAAGTAAGAGATTTTATTTTTATTTTTTATGTTTTTATTTTTATGTTTATTCTGTTTTTTGTGTTCATTTTGTTTTTATCTTTTTTCTTTCTTTCTATTTTTTATTTTCTATTTTCTGTTTCTATTTTGTTCCTGTGAAAAATCTTCTTTTCTCAATAGGTGTGCCGTGACTAGACATATTTGTTTTAATTTACAATACATCAGAAAATAGATTGGATCCTCATTTTTTAAATGAGTTTTGGGGGCAAAAAGTTCTATTTCAAACCATTATTCCTAAGTTTGTTTATTTGTGAAGTGAAGGAAATGGGCTTTTGTTAGTGTTAGCTGGTGAAGATTGTGAATCCATTGTGAGCTCCCGAGTCTTGACTTTACTAATTGAGCTTGGTAGAATCTGAGGCAACCTGTCTAGGTATTGTTTGAATTGATAAATGAATAGACTTATGTATATATGTATTAATAAAATTCAGAATGGATGTTGTTTGCTCCAGTTTAGATGCCATTGTCATCATAGATAGTCTTACAGGATCTTGATTCAGCTTAATGGATGTTGTTTGCTCCAGCTTAGAATGGATGTTGTTTGCTTTGTTTACAGGTTTTAATTGTGATGGTATAGATATTTTGTCTATATTTTTTTTTTACTTATATTGTTGTCCATTGGGATGGGATGTAGCCCATTGGCTTTGTTTACAGGTTCCAATTTATTTTTGTCTATATTTTTTTTACTTAGATTGTGATGGTATAGATTGTGAATGGATGTTTTTTACTTATATTTACTTATATTGTTTATAGGTTTCAATATATATTTTTGTTTATATTTTTTTTCCAATATTTTTGTCAATTTACTTATATTGTTGTTTATATTTTTTTTGTTATTTAATTATTTAAATCCGTAGTCCTAAACCGATCCAATCCGTGTTTTAATGGATTGGTTCGGATTGGTTCTACAATTTAAACGGATTGGATTAGTTTTAATTTTTCAAGAACCATAGATAACGGATTGGTCCTGATTTTCTCCTAATCCGGACCAATCCGGACTATGCTCATCCCTAATTTTTTTAGAGCATTTTAACAAAAAGCTCTACTTTACGTATATTATATATGATACGATGGAATGGAGGTATATAAAACGACCCCTATTCATATCATTTTGAGTATAGATTTTATATTTTGAAAAAAAATTATAATACACAATCATAAAATAAAATAAAAAAGTGTAAGGCATACATCCATATCAAATCACATGCAACTGTTAGTTGTATGAATAGATAATATATGAATGCCATCAAGTTCTACAATAAAGTGCTCATAATACCCATGATTAAATGGAGACAATTAAGTTAGGTGTGCTTTTATATATACCTAATTTTTTTCTCACTACACCTCTTTATGTGAACATATAAAGACAAAAAGCCAAGTCATCTTTTTAAATTTTTTTATTTTTAGTTTATCGCTTTTTTACCAAAAAAAAAAAAAAACATATTTTTACCTTTCAAATCAGTTTAGTTTAAGGAAAAAGTTTTAATCTTTTTTAAAATTTATTACTTAAAAAAATATGAAATTTATGTTATTTTATTATTTAATTTTTTAAAAAAGGCTAATACTTTAGATAATGAAAAATAAAATAAAAAATTAATATTTTGAGATAAAAATAATAATTTTTTTTTATAAAGAAATGTATAAATAAGTAAAGAGTTATATGATTGGGTGTTATGATTTTTTTCAAAAAAAATCATCCCCCCAAAACGCGGGCTTAGTCGGTGACAAAGTAATCGACGTGGCTATGGTCAACAACGAAAGTAGGATTAACAAACCAGGAGTAGTTATTCGGTGGTTTTCAAATAATGTTCTACTTCATTCAGCACCTGACATTTGTCATGTTATTTCTTAAAAATTAAACAAAATTAAATTTTTTACTGTTTTAATCAATAAAAATCAACTTAGATCACTATGACTTCGTTTGAGATGTGAGTTAATTTTTTAATTATTTTATTTTGGAATTAAAAAGCTTAAATGTTTTTTTTTTTATTTTTATGAGAAAAAATAAAATAATTATGATTTAAATATGACATTTTGTCTAATAAATTTTTTAATCTATTTTATCTTTTTATGACTAAAATAATTATAAAAAAAAATCTCAAATTCACATGCCAAAACGAAGGCTATATGAATTCGACCTAGTACCACCGAATAATTTTTGATGAACTACACTAGTAACCACTACTGACGTTTGGGCATTACATCGGAGTTCGTGACATTAAAAAACTCTGAGGCAGACTGGGGCCGACACGTTTTCTGGTGTGTCGGAGAGTTGTCATCATCTCATTAGCGCTTGAAGTTCTTCTCTGCTCAATTGTGCACACGTGTCTACTCTTTTTACGGTGATACTATCTATATCAAGTACTGATTAATATATTAACACTAATTATAATATTATTATTGATGATATAAATTATAAATATTAAAAATATATTAAATTATATAACATTTTCAATTAATACATTAGTTAACGTAGATAATGGGATGTTTTGGAAAATTGGTAAAAAATTAACTTTTAACTTTTTATCAAGTTTTTTAATTTTTTAAAAAGTGATTTGGGAAGTTGGTAAAAAGCTGACTTTTTTACTTTTTAGTTTAATATTTATTTATGGTGTCAAATCAAATTGAAATGACCAAAATACCCTTACCAAACTTTAAAATTCTACATAATTTGTTGACCTAGAGGGTATTTACGTAATTAGACAACCTAACTTTTTTATCACTTGTCAAAGGCAAGAATTGCCCAAAACGCTTGGCTCAGCTTTTTTGTGCAGCAACAAAAATGCAGCGTTTTTAGCCACTTCCGGCACAATATTATGCCTCTTTTTATCCCAGCACACCTGCCTACTCTTTTTACTTGCTTTTCGGTAAAAAATTATGAGCCAAATTACAAGAGGTTTGTTTAAAGGAAAAATTATCAGTAAATCTCAAATTAAAAAATGATAATTTATTTAATTTTGTGTGTTTTTTTTATATAAATTATTTGGTCCTATTTAATTAGTAAGAAGTATTTTTCTTTCATTTGGCATGGACAGAGTTTACACATTTACCATTGTTATGATTTTAGTGCATTCTTTTTTACTCATTTGTATGTAATTATTGAGATGGTAACATTTTACGTTTTTATTTTTGTGTGTTTGATTTTTGTAGAGTGATATACAGTGGATGAGTTTCAATTGCTAATATTGTTTTCTTGTAACGTGAGAATCAATTTTGCTACCTAGTGTCACCTGAAACAAAGTTTAAACAACATTCATTACATTAGTATGGTTCGAATTAACATTTTCATAACTATTAATCCCGCGCCTAACACATATATAACATCGTGTTCCCAAAAAAAAAAAGAAAAAAAAAAGAAAAAAACAATGGTATAACACAGATTGGAATATTAAATTCTCATATGTTCATCACACAAATACATATCTATCATGTTAAACAAACATTCAAAATAAAACTACACGCCATCTTACAATGAGCCATTTGATGTGTACATATAACATTTGTAACTGTACTGTGTATGCTCAAATGAGGCAATATATCCCTAACAAAATTAAAAACAAATACCATTACATTGAAAACAAATACCATTACATTATCTTACAATTACGGGACCTTTGCACCAACATTCACATATGTGCCAGTATAACGCACACGCTCACCCATCGACATGCCACATATTCCGTGATGTGCATGAGAAATTGATGTTAACAGCAACAACAAAATGAGATTTCCTGATGTCAAACACGGTGGACTTTCTGACATATATGTCTCTATCCCAAATTAACCTCAAACACAGTTTTAATAACTCCATTTATGTTAGAGCGGTACATCAGCCTTGCAGGATCGACTACTGGTTTCTTCACCATCGGTATGTTTGTCTTTTGTACTTTAAATGGCAGTTTACTCTGCCTTTTCACTGCCAAATTTGTTGATGTGAAATCAGAATCTATCAACTCATGTGCTGCAATGCCTGACCTCTTACGTGGTCATTGCCTAAGCGTGATTCTTGCATCAAAGTTTCAAAAAATATGAGCATAACATTTTCAATAGTGGTCATGATTACGTAATATGTATTTACACACTATACTTCCTTCATTTTACTGCCATACCCGACCCCATAATCCGTATCTTACTTGTACTAAATGTTGATTACACCGTAGATGAAATGTCAAACATTACAATCCTACATTTATTACATTCCAAAAGTAACACCAACGTAAACACCAATCAACGTAAACCAACAATAACGAATCCACAACCAATCCCAATAAAATGTAATTACAGTGCAACATATACATTAAACATAAGATTACGAACTACAACAATCCAATTTAATGTCACCAACTATGACACTGTTACAATCACATAATTAGTCGTTCTAAATGATCTGTTCGGTAATGAATTGAAGGTGTTATGTTTCTTTCGGACATGAAGAATAACATTGTTTTGACTTATTAACACCGTATCCATCTTCCTAAAAATGGAACATTTTAAATCCTATGTGCATTGCGTTACAGTGAGTCATTATGGGTGGCGGTTGTGGGGCGGTGTCCACTTGTTGAACGTCAGAACCCCCATCTCTACATTGTGCGGACAAACGTTTTCACCATGAACCAATACTATCAGATAACTGCACTTTGTCACGGGACACCAACGTAATCTTAATTCAGTGTACACCAACAAAATCAAGGTCAAGCGAACCCACAAGGTTTAAGTAACACATGACACATCCACATACCAGGCTCTTAATGTTATAAGTTTTACGTAACATAGGAGACATACACATAGCAGGCTCTTAATGTTATTCCATTTTCGACGAACACGTTTCGTGCTCATACGTCAAAACACGTGCAATCTAATACTAGCTCAACATAGCACATTTACAAACCATTACCAAACAGAGTACACAACCAAAAAAATGTTAATTAAATGTATAATTAAAATGTAAATTAAATGTATAATTAAAATCAACTAGAGGTGTGTATGTGTAAATTAAATGTATAATTAAAATAAACAACAAAATAAAATAATTCAAAAAATAATTATATAAATTAAATTCCGAATTAAACGTTTACAGAAATTAAAGTCGAGATTTGTGTTGGACACAATCTCCTTAAAGCCCTCGCTCCGGTGCTTCGAGCTTTAACCAGCGTCTACTTCCCAGGATGCAACGACTAACACTTGAATTTGTAGCACTACAAAATCAAGTTTGGCGAACCAAAACTCTGTTGTGACTCTTTCTCTTTCTTCCTAAAAATTAAATGTAGATGCAAAAACATAGAAGAAGAATGATGAAATTCTAAGGGAAAAAATTTATCTCTGAATTGCTGGAAGGCTGGCCTTTTATAGGAGGAATGGTGGCTGTTCGAACAAGTGCCAACAGATATAAACCTGTTCGGACAGATTTAATAAGCAAAAAACTTGTTTGAACTATTTGGACAGATACATATCTGTCCGGGAAAGAATTCAACAGGTATGAACCTGTTCAGGTGGGTTAGGATCTATTTGGGTGAAGGAAAAAATTTAGATCAATTTATTTTGAATTTTAAAACCAAAATGAAAAATAAAAAAATAGATTACAAATGTTTTTGGCCTAAAAAGATTGGGTTGGACAAGTCCAACCCAACCTCACACCATGCACCTGCGCCCAAGCCTAAGCTCAGCCCAGCCCGTCTAATCGATCGACCAGGCGGACGGCGGCGGCGGCGGCACATGCCCGTGTGGTTTTTGTTTTGGGTCCAATAGGTCTAGGGATGGCAATTTGAAACCGGCCCGACGGGGATCCACGACCCCGACCCCGATTTTAGCGGTTTTTCCCCGAAAAATACCCCCGACGGGGCGGGGATGGTGATTAAAAATTAATCCCCGAACAGATTCGGGCCGGGGACGGGGAGTAGTGTTCCAGTCCCGTACCCGGCCCGACCCCGTCCCCGATCCCCGGCCCGGTTTTATCCCCGATGTTAAATTACAATTTTACCCTTACATATATATATATCAACCAGGTCCCTCTCAGCTCTCATTTGTCTCTACCGTCTCCGTCTCTCATCTCTCTACTCACTGACTTCTCTCTCTCTCTCTCTCTCTCTCACAGATCCACCACCACCGCCGAGCCTCGCACCACCACATCGCAACTCTCATCCACTCCCTCTCTCTCGACGAGCCTCGACCACCACAGAACAGATGAGATTTTTTTTTATTTTTTTCAGATTTGAGACAGATCTGAGCACCACCGATGGCTGTTGCGTCTCCCTCACCGCCGCTCGTGAACAGATCACCGATCTGAGCACCACCGACGCCGATGACCGTTGCCATCACCGATCTGAACAGATTACAGATCGTGAAGCTCTCTCTCTACCTCTATCTATGTATGTATGTATATATATATATATATATATATATATGTGCGTGTGATGCTGATGATAGATATATATATATATATATATACGTGTGTGTGTGGGTGATGAGATGAACAGAACAATCTCAGATCTCTCTTCTTTTTTTTTTATGTTGATGATGATGATAGATATAATTTCAGATTAATTTTTTTTTTTAAAGTTGTTGCTGTTGATTGTTGATGATGATGAATACTGAAAAAACAGATTAAATTTTGATGATAGATTCATTTTTTTTTTTTGATGTGAAAAAACAGATTAATTTTGTGTTAAAAAAAAAAAAGATCGGGGATATTTCGGGGTCGGGGAAACCCGATCCCCGATCGGGGACGGGGGCGGGAGGGGCGATGGGCTCCCCGCCGGGGATCGGGGACGGGGACGGGGACGGGGACGGGGAATTTGTCACTTTCGGGGATCGGGGACGGGGGGTGTGGTCCCCGGCCCCGCCCCGCCCCGTTGCCATTCCTAAATAGGTCTAGCCCACTTTATCCATAACCTCACCATTTCACAAACTTGGGTACCCCTTGGGGCCCATCCCAAGTATCTTAAGCTAAGGTATATAGACTCATTCAAAACCTTAAGCCTTTTCATTGTGGGACAAACAAATTTCACAAATGTATAGGAAACCCATCTAAAGCCATTCCACAAATCCAAAAACGCGTATTGAATTCTCATTCATCCGGAAATGGTTTTGAGCAACCAAACGCACGATTTTATTTACTACGCGGCATTAAACATGAACCCAATTAGAAACGTTAAAAATAACGCTTGGGTCCCACCTTAATTAATGATCAAAGTTAGTAAAAAATAAGAATTTTGCAAAGCTATTTTCCAACAATCCCTCATATGAATGGAATTTACGAGAACGGACATGCAACAAGATGCAAACAAAGAAAGAGTACATTAAGAAGATACACCACATCGAGATAAGTAGCTTTTGGCTTTGAACCTCCTCTAGTGAAAGCCTATTGGACTTACTGGCTAATTAATGGACGTGATGCCTTGAATTGTTTAGCTGTTTGTGTAAGCCAAGACAATAGACTACACATATTGTATCTGCAGACATAGTTTGGCTTTTACGATTGTGTTCATTTTGGCCCTGAACAACACCTAGTAATTCATGAATGCTCTAGAGAATTTAGTGTAACAACCCGGACCCATGATTAACGTTAATCCATGCTTAATTATGCCTAATAAATAATTAAAGTAAATTTTTGCATCATATGTTGCCTTATATGTGTTTATATCTGTTTAACGTAAAAAGATCTATTCATGTTTTCGTTTCAGTTGCGAATTGAAGGCCTTATCGACATCCGATTCAGAAATTGACTTGATTTATGTGTCAATTAGAATTTTTAGAATTTTGTGGTAGGTTTAATTGAAATTCGATTCGGAATGATTAAATTAGAGTAATTAGTGCTCAATTAAGACTAATTGATGAATCCATTAATCCAAGCCTAACTAAGGCACTAATGGACTCTTATATGCATCCATACACTCTCATTTTATTCTTTTTGAGCTACAAACATAGGGAAAGAGAGGGAGACCAAGTGAGAGTGAGTTCAACAAGGGAGAAGGGGCGAATTACTAGGAATTGTTGAAAACTTGAGGAGAGTTTAGAAATTTAAGCCTCTACACTTGTGAATCCAAAGTATAAGGTAAGAATTCAAGCCTTTAGTTTTGCCCTTGAGTTGGTAAGTTCATGAATACAAGAGAATTAAGTTGAATTGAACTAGAATGAAGGAGTATAAATCATACCATGCATGCATGCATGCATATTTCATGACATTTTGAAGTTATCTTCAAAGATTTTCTCTCATGTATGTTGTAATTCTAGCATGATTTGAAGAATTCATAACATTCCTCTCCATTGGACCTCATTTGATCATGTTTTGGAAGTCACGAACCCAAGTGAATACATGCATGTCATGTTTATATCATGTTTTTACATTTCAAGTTGAATTTTTGCATAATTGACTTACTCTTGGGCCTTGATTTTGTGAAAAGATCTTTAATTCTTAATGTTTTCAAAGTCTAAACTTGTTTTTCTCAAGTTTTGGGGGCCAAAAGTTGTGTTTTGATGAGTTAGATTGGAATTTTGAGCTAGGGAGTGCAATCTGGAAATCCTAGATTTTGCACTTCCGTTCGAGTGAAGGAATCCACGCTCGAGTGACCACTCTGAGTGCGTGTACTTCCACTCGAGCGACCAGAAGTCTGTTCGAGCGTGAAATGCAAGCTCCTAGAAGTTCTTATGTTTTGCAGTCCGCTCGAACAAAAAAAGTTGCGCTCGAGCGAGTGCATATCTTTCACGCTCGAGCGAGCATTGAGCGAAAAAATCAAGCAACATCACTTTTACAAAGTTTACAGACCGCTCGAGTGACGGATCTTGTGCTTGAGCGACCACTCACATTTTGCATATCCGCTCGAGCGTAGGAAGTTGCGCTCGAGCGAGGACCCTGTTTTCAGTAATTTTTGTTAAGTATTTTTAAGTTCATTTTTGCATCATTTTTCCATCCTAGGCATTCCTAGGCCAAGTTTAAGACACCATAATGAAAATATAGAAGTAGTAACGCACCAAGATAAGAAAGAACAAAGTAAATGTTTTCGGGTGTGTAATTCAATATGAATTCATTTTGTACCTGTGTAGGTCACGCTTCACAAGATATCTGAATTGCCTACTCTATTCGTCTATTTGGAGCCACCTGTTATTTGTGAGTAATAACTCTGTAAAGTTATGTTAAACTTAATTATTTCCTGATGATACGACACGATTAGTTTCTGAAATGCTATGTTTTGTGTGAATGCATGATCGTCCAAGTTTCTGAAATGTATTCGTAGCATCCTTAGCATCATATGATATGCGCCCCTTTATGTGTCATCAGAATGCCTTTACGGCCGTTCCTTTATAGGTCATCGAAAATGTCTCTGTGCATACGAGTCATCGAAATGCCTTATGGTTGTCCCTTTATAGGTCATTAGAATGCCTTCACGGCTATCCCTTATGGGTCATCAGATTTGTTAATGCTAATGGATGTGCCACGTACTATGATGTGAAATGTATAAACTCTAAAAATGAATATAATTGAGTATATGAATCCGTTTCTGATTTGAAATCCGTATATGCATAAAACTCTGATTTCTACCTCTATGATGGACATCATTCATTAAAATCTTTACCTTGTTATTATTCACTGGGCTCCAGCTCACTATTTATATTATTTATGTATGTAAGTGATCAGGCGCGAGATCAGGCCCAGAGTTGATGGCCTAAGATTCCATTTTGTCAGCCACCCTTTGTGTCTCCCGAGGAGGTTCCAGATCATGTCAAATCCCGTGGCTATGTTTTTATGTTTAAGACTTTGGTTCTTTTGTTTTAATTATGAGTAAATTTTCTGCTTATATGTACAGTACTTGGAGTGATGTGTATTAACTGTATCTTTTGATGTCACACACATCTTTATTGCAGTTTAAGAATATCTATCTCATGTATGTCTTCACTGTGACGCCCCAAATTTTGATAATATAATACAACGATACACTGGGGTTTAACTAGCGGATATGCATCATTTTTAAGCACAAAATACAAATAATTACACTAAAAAAAAATTAATAATCATTACAGATAAAATCCTTTAAGTCTTTAAATACAGATCAGTTTCTTGATACAAAAAGATTATCCAAAATACAAGAAATATAAAATCTAATCTCTAAGGCAGCCATGGTTCCGCAAAGCTTTTAGGGATTCTGTTCTCAGTGTAAAATTCGCCTTCACCTGGCATAAAACGCCATAAGCTTGGAATGCCTAGTAAACACACACACCCCAACCATTTTCCCATTCCAAATACACAAGTAACATAATGGCACGATTGTAACATATAACAAAAGTAATAATTAAACATACCTTATAATTAAATTTTAGCTCTTATGAATAATAGTCAATTTTAGTTAGTTCTAGGCAACTCCCCGCGGAATGCCATTCTTACCCAACCATTAACTCTGGCCACGGGCAATTCTGACTCCCCCTTGGTTAATACAATAACAATGCGTCGCTTACCGCATAATCACCAGTGCGTCGCTTACCGTACAATTACCAATGATGCCCACGCACCTAGGTTACATACCCGAGTGGTGACATCACGGTTTGCCCTAAGGGAACGGGCTTCCAGGGATATTCTCCCTGTGTGAGACTCTCACTGCCACCCTTATGCCTCTCATTTTCGTTAAGCAGCCAGAATACCTCCCGTGCTATGTTAGGGTTCGAAAACACACTTGCGCAAGACTTCACAAAAATGGAACACATTTCACTATATCATACTCTTGAATCCATCGTTCATTATCGCTTAAAACTTAATACAATGATCGCAACCCATTATCATCCTATTTGATTTTCCCTTTATTAAGTGCATTATGTTCTTAGTTATAGCAAAGCATGGTTAATATAATTACGAATCCAAACTAAACAATAAGTAATTTATTCTTGGTAAAGGAAAATTCACAAATGTGGGGGCCAAATATTGGGAGACGTAAAGAGGCCGAATAATTGGACCTGGAGAGTCGAAATATATACATCACATTCGGCCCCGTCTCATACATACAAATCCAGAAGTACCCTATTCGGCCAAATAACTAGTTGAGTGAGGGGCCGAATGAAGAGCGGTTTGCAACGAAAGGAGCTGAGTAAATAGTTATACGGCGAATTGAAGGTGGGCCCAGCCTTGAGCCCCAAGAAAGAAAAGATATAAATAGAAGAACATCAACCAGAGAGAGGTATGTGAGAATCAGTACGCTTAACTTAAGATACAAGCAATCAAGAGAGTATATACTGACTTATCCATCGGAGTGCTAATTCCGGCACCCCCGACCGGAGTGTTCATTCCTTTTCAAGTTATTAGTTGAGGATCTCGAGCGTCCCATTGGATCCAAAGAGTATTTCCAAACCACTTTCCCACAATTGGCGCCGTCTGTGGGAATACTCAACTACATCCATGGCAGGCGTAACGGCAGATCCTCCGATAGTCACTGATGAAACCACACAGAGAGATGACCTCACTCCGACAAACATGCTTGGACCGGAAACTATCGCCACAAGACGTTCCTTGAACTTTGACTCACTTGCCCAGAACTCACCCTGGACCTCAGCACATGAGACAATGCAAGCGATCATGGAACAGGTGAAGCAAAGTGAACAGAGGCTGGAAAACATGATCACTGAGAACGAGCGCCTCCGTCAGGATTTGGCCTTGGAAGTAGCAAAATCCAAGCAAGCTGCACGCCAAGATCCCAGACGACCTCTGAAAGAAGATGGTCGACAACCCCGAGTTCGAAGACAAGAAACTGACAGTGATTCTGACTCATTATCATCGGAACCCAAAAGGAAGGGACGAGTAGAACCCACTAGTTCCTCCGAAGAGAGTCCGCGTGCACGCCATAAGCAAAGGCAAAATGATTCAGGCGACGAGGACCAGTATAATCCCTTTGTGCGACGGATCGCAAAGGCGGTACTACCCAAAAAGTTTAAAGCCCCATCGTTCACCCTGTACGACGGGAAATCAGATCCCACTGATCACATCCGACATTATAAACAAGCTATGATGTTGCATGCGGATGACGAGGCCTTCATGTGCCGAATTTTTCCAAGCAGTTTGGAACCGTTGGCCGTTAGATGGTATTATAAATTGGAACTGACATCGATTAAGAGCTTCCATCAACTCCAAAAATCCTTTAGGGCAAGGTTCATCACCAATGAGGTCCAGCCGAAGCAGGCCGATTCTCTTTGGGCAATGCAAATCCAGTCAAGGGAAACATTACGGGCGTATACGGCGTGCTATTGGGAATGCTTTAATCTTGTGGATGATGCCTGCAACGACTCCATGGCCATCATCGCCTTTAAGATGGGGTTGCATCCTGATAGTGCCCTCCGCAGTTCCTTGACTAGAAGGCCCCCCAAAACAGTCTGGTCGTTGATGAAGAAAGTCGATGAATATTGCAAAGTTGAAGATGGCGCACTGCGGGTCAAAGTCGGGCAAAAGGCCATCAAGACGGCCCCGTTTGAAATTATTCAGCCGATAAGTTTTGCACCAACATGAAGCCCTGAACCACGGGGTCGGGCTAAACGAGACAAGAGAAGTTTGCGCCGATCAAACGACCAATGCCTCCACCGAGCCAATGAACAACTTCAAGTGGATAACAGGCATACAAGGCGCGCGGACAAGAAGTATACAGAGTTGTCAGAGCCGATCAGCACGGTTATGACTAAAATTCAACATCTGCCGTTCTTTAAGTGGCCACCCAAGATGGTGGACCTCCCGACACAAGGAGACGGGATAGGCGGTGCGAATATCACAAAGATCACGGTGATGATACTGACAATTGCTATGCCTTGAAAGACCACCTTGAGGAGTTGGTACAAGATGGTCGGCTCTAGCAACACGTTCGAAAGAACAACTCAATCAAAACAGTTGCCCTAAGGCAGGATTCACCTCCGCTTGGCGTAACCCATATGATATACAGCCTACCGACAGCCCCCACTGTGCATTCAATTCAGTTTCATCCTGGCCCCCAAAAGCAAATCACACCAGCAAAGCGGCCCTCCAAAGCTCCGAGTATTACCTTCAACGATTCTGATTTGATCGGCGTGACACTCCTCCACATTGACCCGTTGGTCATCAAACTACGCGTAAATTGATTTACCGTTGAACGCGTTCTCATAGACCAGGGGAGTACTTCGGAGGTTATGTATTACAAGACCTTCATCAAACTCGGGTTCACTGAGTTAGACCTGTCTTCGGCTCCTTATCCGTTATTCGGCTTCAATGCTAATCTAGAATACCCGTTGGGCAAAATCACACTACCAGTTTGAGCGGGCTCCCGAACAGTAGATGTGGAATTCTTGGTCGTCAAGCTGCCTTCGCCGTATAATCTTATCATGGGACGAACTTGGCTGTATGCCATGCATGCCGTGCCCAGCACCTATCACAAACTACTCCGCTTCTCGACTGAACGAGGCATTGAACAAATCTGTGGTTTCCAAAAATCGGCACAAGCATGTTACCTTCTCGCCATAAAGACACCAAGAGAGCTGGAGGTGAACTCTATTGAGGTGCCAGATCGGGAGAGCCTGGACGATGTTGGACGGCTTCCAAGTGAAAAGGCCACAAAAGCCCTAGACCGAGTTGAAATTAACGGGGATCCTGACAGGTTCTTCATGGTCGGCGCCTCCCTGAATAAAACGGACAGACAGCAGCTAATTACCTTCCTGCTTGGCAACCTTGACGTATTCGCATGGTCGCCGTATGAGATGCCGGGGGTAGATCTATCTGTTTCTGAGCACTGTCTAAATGTTGACCCCAAATGTAAGCCGATCATTCAAAGAAGCCAGCGGTCAGTTGCAGAGCACACTGCTGCCGTCATTGAAGAAGTTGACTAGTTGCTTGATGCCGGGGCAATCTGGGAAGTGACCTATCCTATGTAGCTGTCGAATACTGTGGTGGTAAAGAAGAAAAATGGAACTTGGCGTGTCTGTGTGGACTTCACGGATTTAAATAAAGCTTGCCCCAAGGACTGTTTTCCTCTCCCCAGAATTGACCAACTCGTAGACGCCACGACACGTCATCAATGTATGAGCTTTCTCGATGCCTACAGAGGCTACCATCAAATCGCCATGTCTCCGCAGGACTAAGACAAAACTGCATTCTTCACCCCAAGAGGAACCTATTGTTATAAGGTTATGCCTTTTGGGCTGAAGAATGCTGGGGCAACTTACCAAAGACTGGTCACTGCCATGTTTAAGGAGCAACTCGGCCGTGCTATGGAAGTGTACATTGATGATATGGTGGTGAAGTCAAAGAAAGATCAAACTCATCTGGTCGACCTGGAAGAGACATTCGGCATTTTACGCAAGTATAAAATGAAGCTGAACGCTTCCAAGTGTGCATTTGGGATCGGATCCGACAAATTCCTTGGCTACATTGTCAATCACCGAGGTATTGAAGCCAACCCGAGGCAAATCACAGCAATCTTGGAACTCGGCTCCCCTCGATTGGTGAAGGAGGTTCAAAAGTTGATGGGGATGGCCGCCGCACTCAACAGGTTCATCAGTCGTTCCACAGACCGCTACCGACAATTCTTTCATACCCTACGGCAGGGCAAGGCTTTTGAATGGACCTCTAAGTGCGAAGCCGCTTTCAATGGTCTAAAGACCTACCTCCGATCAGTACCCCTCTTGACAACATCTTCAGCAGGTGACCTGCTTATTTTATATCTGGCAGTTTCCGACCGGGCCGTCAGCGCCGTACTTTTAAAAGAAGAGCTTGGGGAGCAGCAGCCAGTGTATTATGTGAGCAAGGCAATGGTTGATGCCGAAACACGATACCTTCTGTTGGAAAAACTCATCCTAGCCCTCGTCATGGCAATAAGAAAGCTGATGCATTACTTTCAGGGGCATACCATTGGGGTACTAACGGACCACCCCCTCCGGTCAGTACTCCGTAGTGAAGAAGCGTCAGGGTGCGTTTCAAAATGGGCTCTTAAACTCGGCCAGTACGATATTCAGTTTTTGCCTAGATCCTCAATCAAGGGGCAAGTGCTTGCCGACTTTGTGGCCGAATTCACTTGGGGTCTTGCCGACTTCAAGCCTGATGAAGTTCAACCTAAGCTGGACTGGAGAATTTATGTTGGGGACATTTGGCAATTGTATTGTGATGGATTGTCCAATCAACGTGGCAGCGGGGCTAGAGTAGTGATCATGGCTCCCGACGGAGCAATAATCAAGCAGGCTGTCAAACTCAGCTTCGAAGCATCATACAACGAGGCCGAATATGAAGCCCTGCTAATTGGCTTGCGGAACGCACATCTCTTGGGCACTCGGCGTCTGCTTATATTTTACGATTCGAAACTGGTGATCAATCAGCTAAAGGGGGAGTACGTGGCCAAAAACGATCGTATGGCCGCTTACATGAAAACGACAAATTCCTTGCTGGCAAAATTTGACCATCATGAGCTGAACCAAATAACTCGTGATCAGAACACACATGCAGACGCCTTGGCTTGCCTAGCCTCCGCCATTAACTCAGAGATTAAACGAACGATCGAAGTGGGTTTTATCCCTAAACCAAGCATTGGCCATTCAGAGGAAGTCCAGATCAATGTCATAGAGTCAGGTCCGAGTTGGATGGACTCTATTGCTGCATTCCTATCTTCCGAACAGCTTCCGTCGGATAAGAAAGAAGTACACAAGCTGCGAAACAAAACCCTGCGATACTATTTGGATCCGCAAGGAAAACTTTACAAAAAATCCCTTTCTGGCCCGTACCTAGAGTGCATTCATCCGAATAAAGTTGAGGGACTCCTGACTGAAATACATGAAGGTAGCTACGGTGCCCATTCTGGCGGGGGCTCTTTGGCCCATCGAGCTGTGACACAGGGGTATTATTGGCCGATAATAAGAGCTGATACCGAATGTTACGTGAAGAAATGTGAATAGTGCCAAAAGTTTTCTCCCTTAACCCATCTGCCTGTTGAGGAGTTAAGCTCTATAACCGGTCCTTGGCCGTTCGCCCAATGGGGACTTGACATCGTTGGACTGCTGCCTCGTGCCCCGGGCAACAAGCGATTTTTGATTGTCGCAACAGATTATTTCACAAAATGGGTAGAAGCTGTAGCACTAACGTACATTCGAGACACTGATGTAAAACGTTTTGTATGGAAAAATATCATAACGCGATTCGGCATTCCAAGAGTACTAATCTCAGATAATGGCACCCAGTTTGATTATGGTGTCTACAGAGAACTGTGCAGCGAGTATGGTATTCGGCCCTATTTCTCCACCCTAGCTTATCCACAGAGTAACGGCCAAGCTGAAGCCTCCAACAAAGTCATTTTGGACGGCATCAAGAAAAGGCTGGAGAAAGCTAAAGGCAGATGGGTCAAAGAATTACCGAGCGTACTGTGGGCTCATCGCACTACTCCAAGATGATCCACTGGGGAAACACCGTTCGCTTTGTGCTTCGGAAACCAAGCCATCATCCCCTTGGAAATCGGCTTCCCAACCTTGAAATCGAAAGTTTTTGATATGGGCCGAAACGACATGATGTTGGCCTTGGATTTAACTCTGATTGAAGAACGAACAGACCGTGCCCTTGCATTCATGGCATGGTACCAACAGTAGCTCGCTAAGTCGTATAATCAACGCATTCAGTTGTACCGCTATGTTCCAGGCGAATTGGTCCTGAAGAAAGTGCTTCCAGTTGCCAGAAATCCGGCTAATGGAAAATTGGGTCCTAACTGGGACGGCCCCTATCAGATCGACTCAATCGCTGGAACTGGGGCATATTGGCTCGAAGACATGTCTGGAAGAAGTCTACCACGCCCTTGGAATTCCTCACATTTGCGTAAATTCTATCATTGAACCCGACCTATGGGGCAAGATATTTGTTTTGAATGATTCACCATGTACACATTTCGTTTTTGCAATGCAAAGTCTCTTATTTCCTCACTGTGAAATACAACTCGTTGCAACTCTCAAGCCTGCGTATTCGGAGCCGATTAAGCCTCCAGATTCGGAGCGCCCTTCGTGGATATCACGATTGGCCAAAATAAGTCTCCGAATTCGGAGCCCCATCAGCGCAAGACGCTTTTGGGCCGATTAAGCCTCTGGATTCGGAGCGCCATTCGTGGATATCACGATTGGCCAAAAATAAGTCTCTAAATTTGAAGCCCCATCAGTGCAAGACGCCTTTGGGCCGATTAAGCCTTCGGATTCGGAGCGCCCATGGTGGATATCACGATTGGCCAAAATAGGTCTCCGAATTTGGAGCTCTATCAGCGCAAGACGCTTTTGGGCCGATTAAGCCTCCGGATTCGGCAGCGCCCTTCGTGGATATCACGATTGGCCAAAATAAGTCTCTGAATTCGGAGCCCTATCAGCGCAAGACGCTTTTGGGCCGATTAACCCTCCGGATTCGGAGCGCCCTTCGTAGATATCACGATTGGCCAAGATAAGTCTTCGAATTCGGAGCCCCATCAGCACAAGATGCTTTTGGGCCGATTAAGACTCCGGATTAGGAGCCCCATCCGTGGTCATGTTTTGGCCCAAAAAGACTCCGAATTCAGAGCCCCATAATTGCATGACCCGTTTGGGCCGAGTAAGACTCCGGATTCAGAGCCGATTAAGCCTTCGTATTCGGAGCCCCCTTCGTGGATATCACGATTGGCCAAGTCTCCGAATTCAAAGCCCCATCAACGCAAGATGCTTTTGGCCCGATTAAGCCTCCAAATTCGGAGCGCCCTTCGTAGATATCATGATTGGCCAAGATAAGTCTTCGAATTCAGAGCCCCATCAGCGCAAGATGCTTTTGGGCCGATTAAGACTCCGGATTAGGAGCCCTATCTGTGGTCACGTTTTGGCCGAAAAAGACTCCAAATTCGGAACCCCATAATTGCATGACCCGTTTAGGCCAAGTAAGACTCCGGATTCGAAGCCGATTAATCCTCCGCATTTGGAGCGCCCTTCGTGGATATCACGATTGGCCAAGTCTCTGAATTCGGAGCCCCATCAGCGCAAGACGCTTTTGGGCCGAGTAAGACTTCGGATTCGGAGCTGATTAAGCCTCCATATTCGGAGCGCCCTTCGTGGATATCACGATTGGCTTGGTTGCGCTTGGGCCGAATAAATACTCCGGATTTGGAGCGCCCTTCAATGATACCACAATACGTTACATAAATTAAAGTGTGTAAGCATTCAAAATGAAATGTTTCATTAAGTTGAACCGGCACAAACCGTATAAACATTAGCTGAAACATGCAAGCGTTTAAAATGAAAGTGTATTAACATAAGTTGTAATACACAAGTTGAAGAATGCAAACACTTAAGACAGAGTACTTTATTAAATTAACCAATAAATACATAGTTGGCGCCCAATCTGCGTTGGAGCGTTTCCAATATGTTCAATTTTATTCGGCGTCACCCTCGTCGTCGCTTTTCTCGATTTCGAAAGCGCCAAAAGGAAAATGATGACATTGGTATAATGGCAACGCCGATTCAACGCCCGCTTCTTGGAGAGCCTCTGCGGCTTTGAGAGCCTTAATCCACCCGTGCCTAAAACCCCAATTCTTGCATCGACATACTTCCTCGGTGAGTTTCTCCTTGGTCTTGTTTATCCCGACTCTTCGGTCGTCGTGAAAGCCTTTTTCATAACCCATGGACCTTGCATTCTCTATTGCAAACATGCTTGCCGTATCTCGATCGGCAATCGTATGACTTATCAGCCGTTGGGTCACTCTTTCCTCCACGACCGGGTTAGATTGTCCGGCCGCACGCGGCTTGACAGTTTGGGCCTTCCTTAGCTCACGCTCGGCCTTCTCCGCACGAGTCTCCAAGTTTCGAATTTGTTCGTTCTTCTGCTTTATCTCTCGTCGCGCGGTACGTAGACGCATGCTGACTTCATAGGCGGTATACAGCCCTTTTACTGCTCCATGGATGCCCTCTCGAAACACTTCAGAATCTTGTCGACCAACCATCGACTGCTGGACTTCCGGTGGAAAAATCTGCCGAGCGAACTCGACTGCTACACTTGGGTTGTGAACAATAGAATCCGCCTCCGTCATCGGTTTATTCCCCACAAAAACCGCAAAACTCAACGGTCGCGGTGTCGCATCGGATTCACTTCTTGGTCACGATCGAGGTGAGTTGCCCCGTTGCTGTTTTTCCCTTCTAGGTGATCTATTTCGACGACTTAGAGGCTGACGTTTTTCCCGTTCCCTTGACATCCTACTTCCCGTGCGTGTTGGCTTCCCGTTGTGATTCATTTCAGTGTCAAGCTCAGCCAATGTCCGCCTCTCTCCTTTGTTGTTGAAGAATTGTCTATTTGACATTCGCACTTATCTAACCTTCCGCAACAAACTGGTTTAAATTGAGTCTAAACACAATAAGTGGATTTACGGGCGCGAAGAACTCACCCCATTTATTCCTAACGCATGTAGCGCCTCCAAGGTGATTTCATTAATGCTAAACTTCAAAAGCCCAATGCCGATCGACGTGTGCCGCAGCCACTCCTTGAACTAATGATATTTGGCCTTTGGAGTTCATACATTGGCTGGAGCAGGGGCAGATTTATTAATCTGATCGGCCAAATATCTAGGCTCGATGCCGATCGACGTGTGCCTCAACCACTCCATGAACTAATGATATTCGGCCCTTGGAGTTCATACATTGGCTGGGGCTGGGGCTGGGGCAGGGGCAGATTTATTAATCTGATTCGCCAAATATCTAGGCCTGACGCCGATCGACATGTGCCGCAACCACTCCATGAACTAATGATATTCGGCCTTTGGAGTTCATACATTAGCTGGGGCAGGGGCAGATTTATTAGTCCGATCGGCCAAATATCTAGGCCCGACGCCGATCGACGTGTGCCGCAGCTACTCTATGAACTAATGATATTTGGCCTTCGGAGTTCATACATTGGCTGAGGCAAGGGCAGATTTATTAATCTGGTCGGCCAAATATCTAGGGCCGATGCCGATCACCGTGTGGCGCAGCCACCCCATGAACCAAGGGTAAATTCATGAAGCTAATCGGCTATTCGACGAGGCCCTGAGCCCTTGCACTTATTCGGATAAATTGAAGGATAAATTACTAAATTGCCTAGTTATCTAATTGGCAAGTGTACACGGATGTTTTATCCCAAGTAGCAAAAAGCAATACTATTCATCAATAGCAAAATTTAGCACAAATAATAGCAAAGTACAAAGGAAATTTTCATTAGTAAATTGGGTACAGACAGTAGCCATTTTACATATGAAAACTACTAAACAAAAAGCTACAACTTTTCATGGAAGATGCCTAGCAAAAACTCTAAAAACAGTAGCCATTTTACACATAAAAACTACTAAACGAAAAGCTACAACAATACATTCAAAATCCTTAACAAAAACAACTAAAGTGTTGCTCTAATCAATCCTCGGGGTCCTCGGGGTCAGACTCCAGTGGCTCAACGTCCACTTGCTCGTATAGAATCGACATAGCCAATGTCACATTTGCAGCAGCAAGCGCTTTGAGCCAGCCGTGTTTGAATCCCCGATTCTCAAATTTGGGGACTTCTTCCACATAATTTGCAAGGGCGGCGCCTTGCCTAGCCTTGTACGCCTTGGAAGCCTTGGAGTTGGCTTTTTCCTTCGTCTTCTTCGATTCTTCTAAGTCGACCTCCAGTTTGGCAATCACCTCTTGGGCTAACTTAAGCGCACCTTCGCTCGCGTTTGCCCTCTTCTCGACGGCCAATCTGAGCTGGTCCGAATTTCTCGCCCTTTCCATCTCGACCTCGGCCCTTGCACTTTCCATCATCACCTTCGCCGCTTCGAACTCGGCCCTGCTCCTCTCGCCCTCAACTTTCGACTTTAAGCGGCTAATTCATTCGATGGCATCATGCTGGCGCCGGCCTATCTCGGTTATCTTCTGACCGTCTGCAAAACAGGAAATTAAAACCAAAACAATATATGCATAAAAGTGAAAGACAAGATCGAGTTATATACCAGAAGAGCCGATTGAGCGGCTAATGCTATTGCCAACAGATCCGGCTCCGCCCGGAAAGCAGCCTTGTCAGCCGGCAATGAGACTGACGAAGCCATGCTCAACTCCACGACTGGGTCTTTCATAGCCGACGCGTCAGAGGAGATCGGCATGTTTTTTTATCTTTGGTTGAACGACAAAAGGCACAACCACATCCGACTCCTCTAAGCACGGCCGTTTGTCAGTGGGGTTTTCTTCGGAGCTGGCCTCGACCTCGGCAGGACGTTTCCCCGCCCCTCGCTTATCCTCCTGCTTCGCCTGCTCTACCGGCTCTGACTCGGCATTTCGGGTTTGAGCCGCCTCCACTTCGATAACAGGCGGGGATGGCTCAGCATTGGCGGTGGGTGGCACTTCCGATCAAATGGCCTCTGGCACTTCCGATTGAATGGCCTCTGCTCTCCACCGCGCAACCATTCTTTCGGCTTTTTTCTTTTTGGCGAGCTGTGTGAGTGACAACCCAGCCATGTCGTCAGGGTACGCGCCAGGAAGGTCTTCTAATCCAGTAAAGATGTCGTCGAAAGAAACGTCCCCTCGGTCTGAAGTGGACGGAGGGTTTGCTAAATTGAGGCCGGCTTCCTCAAAGGCCAACTTCAAAGCCTCGTCTACTTCGGCTTCAGATTGGTTTAACTCTTCAGCGACCTCCTCAGCTACCTCCGCTTGTTCCGAGTCGGATCCGTCCAAACCAACTTGCCGCAAGTTTTTGAAGTTGGTTAAAACAAGAGCCGTAAGAGACTCTTCGCCCCTCGGAATTGGGATTTTTTCTGCCGCCGAAAGCGTCGTATACGTCGGCTCGTATCGAAAAAGAATGTGGGCCGCCCTTCCTTGTTTCTAAAGGCTTGGACGGCCGAAGTATTTGAGCGTGACTTTAATTTCCACAAGAACGACGTCGTCGGTTGAAATCAAAACTTCCTTCAAATCGTTTCCTACATAAGAAAAACCATGAGACTGCAAAAATAAAGCCTTGTAAATATAAGAAAAATAAACGCAAGGAGCTATACGGCCACCTGGTTCGCCCCTCCGTTTAGGAATAGGATCTAGGCGGTTCTCGGCCTTCGTCGAATTCCCAGTTACCTCGGACAACGACCATGACATCATCGACTCGCTTGCCAGAGCTAGCAAGCATAGTCACCAATTGATGGTCGGCGTCCTTGGCCCTAAGGAAATAGCGCCCATGCCGGCCAGAAGACTTGGCCAAGGCATAACAATGCCGAATAGAAGGTATGCCGAGATTAATCCTAAGGCGACGGTTTAACTCTATAATCCCCATTACGATTCGAAGAAAGTTTACATTAGGTTGGGAAGGGATTAGACCCCAATGGCAAAGGACAACCCTAAGGAATGGGTGAAGGGGGAAACGGACTCCGCCCTCTGCAATTGATAAGAGAGGGAAGACGATTGTGCTTTTATCAACCCTCTCCATATTAAGGGTGCTGTTTGTCACAAGTGACAGACGAACATCATCAGGGATAGAAAAATGGCGTCGAAAGCCGGAGACTCGATTCGCAGAGAGGAGGTCTTTCAAATACTTTGCCATTTTCGTTAGCCTATAGGAGTATGCTAAACTAAAAACAAACCAGGAAAAGGGATTCAAAGCAGAGAGTAAGAGAACTTACAAGAGACGGAGAGGACAATGAGGGATAAGAGGAAGTTGTAGAGGTGAGTCGGAAGGCACTCCAAGAGCTTCATGCGTCCAAAAATGTGTTTGTATTAAAAAAGACGACAAAATTTTAAATCACAATAAATGGAAGAAGCGTACGAAGGGGCGGGAAGTTGTAATGACGATAACAAGGCATGAGCTCTGACATCCGCGTTGGAATGAGGTTAACTGCCGAAATTCAACTCTGAATTTTCGAGTTCGAAACCAAACACACCAGCTAACTGTTGTTAGCGGAGTATTTGGGGGCCAATTGTGAGGGCTGAATATTGGGAAACATAAAGAGGCCGAATAATTGGACCTGGAGAGTTGAAATATATACATCGCATTCGGCCCCGTCTTATACATACAAATCCAGAAGTACCCTATTTGGTCAAATATCCAGTTGAGTGAGGGGTTGAATGAAGAGCGGTTTGCAACAAAAGGCGCCGAATAAATAGTTATACGGTAAATCGAAGGTGAGCCCAGCCCTAAGCCCCAAGAAAGAAAAGATATAAATAGAAGAACATCAGCTAGAGAGAGGTATGTGAGAATTAGTACACTTAACTTAAGATACAAGCAATCAAGAGAGTATATACTGACTTATCCGTCGGAGTGCTAATTCCGGCACCCCCGACCGGAGTGTTCATTCATTTTCAGGTTATTAGCTGAGGATCTCGAGCGTCCCATTGGATCCAAAGAGTATTTCCAAACCACTTTCCCATAACAAATTATCATAGATTACATATCAAGACTAAAACATTCAAGAAACATAGAATATAAGAGTTGCAAACCAAATAGGAGCATATTAACACAAATTTCCAGATTTCCAGATTTGAACCAGTTTGCAAATAATTATGAAAAAAAACACTTTTATTGGCCCTAAGTACCTGGCCTTATGTGAGTTTGTAGATAAATAAGTCTAGTTTCAAACTCAATTTACAAAAGTAGGATAGGTATTTTAGATTTTAAGATAATTCAGAATTACCAAGATCTGTCCAGATTCATTGACTGTTACGCAAATCGGTTTTTCTCTCGAACCCCTCACTATCTTGAGTTCAAACAAATTTTAGTTAAAATATAACACCAATATTAAGATTTTGACATAAAAGTGGACTCAAGATTATTTTTTTTGAAATTTTATAAAAATAGAGAAAGTTGATTGTTTTTCTGGTTGTGTGAGTAACAAACTTAGAAAAATTGTTTAGGTTATAAAAATATATCCTTAGGTCCTACCAAAATTATCACATACTTTAGACATACCAAATATTACACCATAAAAACAGATTTTGAGTTTATGGAGTTTTGATAGGAAAATAAATTCAACAGATGGAAAAGATTTACTGCTGGAAATTTAAGAAAGAAAGAGAAGCATACCATTTCTTGATTAATACACATTTATACAAGAGTGTAGGCCTAGACTACAACATATATATATAAAGAGCATGTATTAGGAGGGGAAAAACCAGTGGTAAAAGAACTTGAGAGAAGAGGTGATGTAGGTTTACCTTTGTTGTACAAGACTCAACACAATTCTTCTTCTTCTTCTTCTTCTTCTTCTTCTATCTCTCTCTCTCTCTCTCTCTCTTTCCAAGATCACTCTCTCTCACTCCTCTAGTGTATGGCAGAAAATGTGTAAAATGAGGGGGGAGAAGTGTGCATATATATATAGAGAAGGATTGGAAGGTTTTTTAGGGGCCAAGTTCTATAAGTGTAATTTGTCAAAGTTGCCATCAAGGTGTAGACACCCCATTTTTGACCGTCCTCAAGACTTGGATGTTCTTGCAGGTACGTCCAGTGACAAGTTTGATTGCTCGTCGAGCACTCGAATTCTGCGGCGGAGCGCCACAGGTTTGAGCTTTTCAAACCCTGCATCAATTCTATCTCATTTTTGGACCATGTTTTGGTCCTTCTAATATGTTGCTTTTGGTGCACTACCGGCCATTTTTGGGCACTGCTGGCCTTGGACTTTGGCCTGCCGGCCATTGATGTGCCCTGCCGGCCATCAATGAACCCCTGCCGGCCATCACTGATGGCCGGCCGACAGGCCACCAGTGCATCAGTAGATATTTTCTGATATTTTGGTGCCAGCTGTTTGCACAGATTGGAGCATCTGCTTGCATGTGGATGGTTGGATCTTTTCAAGAGGATTTTGTATCTTCTATATATAGAAGTCATCCTCTTGCATGTAGGGGGTTACAAAATTTTGTAAGCAAAATTTCTCTCTCTCTCTCTAGAATTCTCTCTTTATCTTCCTATTTTGTGTTTGAAAGTGAGAATTCTCTACATATTTGCACTAAGACCCTTAACCAAACACCTTCATCTTAGAGCTGAGGTTCTTGGAGGCCTTGTTTGAGGTCCTAAGGTTGGTTTTATCTCAGAATTGTGGTTGTTTTGTTACTGTGCTTCAAAGGTATAAAGCTTACCTTTTTTAAGCTTTGTTTTAATTGATTGCTTGGCCTTCTCTTTACACTGCTTTGACCTGATTTTTCAATCATAAAAAACTCTATTTTTAAGGTTTTAAAATGGTGGTTTGAGTCTTGTTGAGCTAGGGGGTGGTCTCCTCTTTTTGCTCTTTGGCTTGTGAAGCCTTTTGTGCCATTTCTTATCACCTTTCAAACCAACTCTTTTGGCCTTTTAACCACTGAAACTTAGAGGTTTTTCAGTAGTAAAAACTATGTTTTGAGGTCCAAAAGAGGAGGGGGTGGCCTCCCTTCCTCATGTCTTGTTTGCAAGTGTAGATAACCTAACATGTGAGTATTTTTTTCTACCTTTTTGTGACCTGATCTCAGCATGTTTTTGTTACTGATTTAGTATGTTTTAGCTCTGTTTTGAGCTATCTTGGACATATGAGCCTTATCTTGCATGGTTGTAGTGCAAATGCCTTTACTAGCTTTGTGTTTTAAGGCCTCTAACATGTTTTGCATGATATGATTGCATGTTGTAGCATCATTTAACATGTGATTTCAGCATATATAGCTTTGTCACACTCTCACTTCTATCACTCTTTCATTGCTTTTGAGAGTTGTGTTTTGAGCCTTGCTTGCGAGCCAACATGTGCGCATGTTTTTCTAATCTTTTATGCTTCTATCTTAGCATGTTTTAGCCACTGTTTTGGTATGTTGTAGCTCTATTTTGAGCTGGTTTGGTCATTTGAGCTTGATATTGCATGTCTTTAGGGTAGTGCTCTTCACTAGCTTTAGTGTTTTTGGCTCTTCACATGTTGTGCATGTGTTGCTTGCATGATTTAGTGTCTTTTGCATGCCATTTCAGCATTAAAAAGTCTGCAACCTCCCTCTATTCTTCACTTTTCATTTTGCTTTGAAAGTGATCTTGAGCCCCTTGTTGGCTTGAGTGTGAATTTGAGGCTCTCATGCCTAATGGTTTTAACCCTCTCTTGAGGGTTCCTCCTAACCAACAGTATGAGGCCTCTTTCATGCTCAAGACACTTGTGGTTTAGGCCATCTTTTCAATTAGAGGACAATCATCTTGGACTTAACCGGTTAAAGAATGACTTGGCAATGCTAAAATGAGTAAACAAAATCAAACAAGTAAAACATGACTAACATAAGCATGTTGTGTGCATTGTATGTGTTCAATCGGATGTTATATTGAACACAAGGTAGATTGGTCCATTTCATATTCAAAGTGATGAAATGGGCCAATCTCCTTTGTCGCCACTATCCTTGATCATGCATGATAGGGTGGTGGTCCTTTGTTCATATTTGTGCATTTATTAAAATTGTGCAACTTGGATCTTTGGCCATCATGCATTGAAAATGCTTGATTGGTGGTTTTGGATCCAAGAGTGCCACTCCTTTGATGTTTTGAGATGATAAGGAGGGGCACAGTACAAACATATCCTTGGAAAACCCTCATTTTTTCTCTGTTTGTGCTCTGTTGCAGTGTAGTGATTCAGCACACTAGTGGCCGGCAGTGGCTCATTGATGGCTAGCAGTGGCTTCATCCTTGGCCGGCAGCACACTCTTTTGGCCGGCAGATGGCCAGTAGCAAGCTCCCATGGCTGGCAGGCCACTGGTGCATTCCTCAGTAGTGAATGGGTAAGGTGGAATAGAAAGTTCTTGGAGTAACCCTGCAAACAGAGCCTCTCAAGAGCAAACCGGTGGGCTTTTTGGGGCCAAAACCGAATGCATGCATCTTCTACATCCCGGAGCAGAGTAGTAGTAGCATGGTTTAATATGTTAATTACTTCATTAATTTGCATTGATTGTTGTAATAATTAAGTAGCTTTAGCTTAGCTATTTCTTTATGTTGTGTTGTAATAATTAGTAAGCAGTTTACTAGTTATTCAATTGGTTGTGTAATAATTAGTCTAATTGGTTTAATTAGATTATTTAACTTAGCTTAGCGTAAATTAGCTTAGCTATTATTCATTCGGACCCTTCTTCGAGAGGGCGCAATGTTGTAATAAGTGTGTGTGCGTTTGTGCATGTCTTCCAACCCCACGTCTTTCTTCCTTTTATTTAACCGCTTTTGATGGTTAGTTTAGGGTCATTTTCAATTAGCATACCTTATACTCGCATGCATGCATCATTCATTTGTCTTGCATGCACCGAGACTCGGCGCATCATTCAAACTATATTGTATTTCAATATACTTCTTTGAATACGTGTTTCAAAGCATGATATTGAATTATTGCATTCATATGCCATCTTAGATAGCCGAGATTATTAATTGCATTATTGCATGTGTTGCATTAGGCATCTTGTATAGTTAGGATCATGCATGAATTCTAACTAGTTTTTGTTTTGGCTCGGAGTACACTGTAAGTTTTACGTTTTAGCATACTTGCATGAGTGTGAGTGATGCCATGTTTCGCATGCTTGCCATAAGGTTATTTGCTTATTTGCTAAACTGCATGAATGCCTGTGGATGAAGGCTTTGTTGTTTGGATTGGAACAATTCGATAAATTTATGTTTTAAGCCCACTTTGCGAAGTGGCAAATCATCATGTTTTAAGCCCACTTGAGGGTGGCAAATCCGCGTTTTAGCCCACTTGAGGGTGGCACTTTCAAACCATTTTCGAAAACAAACATGAGTTGAATTCTTTCCAATTCTTGCGATTTAGTCTATACTTGTATGTGTGCGTCACATAGTAAAGTTAGCTAAATAACCGGAATAAGAACACACGTGTTTATAAAACAACGTATCATGATTAGTAGAGGCCGATCTTTTTATCGGGCGAGCGGGGGTGCTCATTTCAGGACCTTCCCCTCTCGTACCCAAGTTCCCGAGCCGAGGCAACTTTGGTGATGACGGACACGTGGCCTTTGACACGAGTCGGGGTTTCCTAAATTTTCTAAAAACAAAATATTTAGGTGGCAACTCTGTAATCTGGCAAAGCAGTCCAATTTTGGCATTATTTGATTCAATATCTGATTTTCCAAAATGATTTGCCAGATTAGACTCTTTGGTGTTTATCAGTCTCACATTGCACTTTGTGAGATTAGATTCAGAACCGTGACAAGAGTCCGAACTGTAGGACCAATTCGAGCTCTCCGAAAGGGGGGCGCGAAGAAAGTCGAGTCTACAGTTTCTGGCGACTCTGCTGGGGACTTAGAAAACTTGACTCGAACTCATGATATGTTGTTTTATTTACATTTATGTGTTTCTTTGCATTGCATTTGTGTAGGTGTGCCTAAGTCACAGTGTTTGCCATCTGCTATTCCTGAACAGTTTGCCGGAGGCTTGCTTGGAAAAGCGTGCCATAAGGCTGACCGATTGCGGGCTCTGCCACGATGGGAACACAAACCTTGGATCTGGATCACCGCTGTACCGTTTGATCCTCCTTTCACTTCTAGGTGTTAGGAGCGAGAGGTATATTAGGTGGTCTTGTTGAGGCACCCTTTTTGACCAATTGACCTAGTTGCATATCGAAAACCATAGAGACTGTTCCAAACTAGGATAGGTTGCCCACCCGAATGCAGGATTGTTTGAAACCGCATGCATGTGTAGTGAATCCCTAGCTCCCGACGAAACTAGGACAGGGAAACCCTACCCCATCATAGGGGTGTTTTGGCTCTCACTTGCTTGATATGTGCTGTTAGGGTGCGTCTCTACAGGAATGTATGTACCAGTTACAAGTCTAGGTATCAGTTTGAGAGCATCAGTTTTGAGGTAGAAATTTTGGGGAGCAGAAATCAATGTTTTAGTACAGATTGTCCAGCTTATGATTTCAACTGTGTGTTGTCTTTATCTAAGCCAAGGTGCTGTGCATTTACTGATTGTTGTTTCCTTTTTGCTTTATTTTTCTTTTTGCAAGGTAGTATTTCACAATTGCTTCCGACGAGACAGATACCCCTCGAGCACTCTGGACCAGGGTCAGGAGGATTTACCGATCTGAGGATCTTATTGGAGGACAACCAGTGTTTGTTTCACTACCCCCGGTTACGAGACGGAGGACAGTCAGGCATAGATCACCGGTTCAACAGTCGCCAATTCAGCGGTCACTATCTACGTCACCTGTGCGCAGTTGGGCCCAGTTTTCTGCTTCCACCTCAGAAAGAGAGTATACACCTATTCAGACAGATCAGCACCCATCAGACAGTATGGAGGATATGATGCGTCAAGTTCAACAAACTATCGAGGCCATACAGCGGGATGCTGCTCGCCAAGCGGAAGTTATTGCTCGCCAAACAGAGGTTGTAGCCCAGCAAACTGAATTAATTGCTAAGCTTCAACAGCAGCAGCAACCACAACAAGCTAGTCCCACCTCAGACTTCCAAAGCACTGACCTACCTAACAGACACACCGTTCCAGTTTGAGGTCGATCCTACTGCTTTGAAAATAAACAAGCTTGAGAAGCTGTTCAAACGAGCTCAGAGTCAATTCGATCCCAGATATAGAGGACGGCTACACAGATTCGGCGGTGACATTGCCGGATAGATTTAAAATGCCACACATAGACCGCTTCGACGGTTCAGGTGATCCCATGGTCCACTTGAGGCTGTTCTCAGATATTTTGCGGCTGATGGGCTTGACTAGACTGCAGAAGCTATTCCTTTTTGGTTGGACCTTGTCGGGTATCGCGGCCATCTGGTATGCTAAACTGGAGGATTCTGTGAAAAAGAGCTGGGAAGAGATGGCCGAGGCCTTCATCGCCCAATATTCTTACAATACTCAAATCGAGGTCACAACTCGTGATCTCGAGGCTACTCGGCAAGAACCGAAAGAGGGCTTCTCCAACTTCGTCACTTGGTGGAGGGCCAAGGCCTCCATGATGATAACCCGACCAGTTGAGAAGGACCAGATAAGAATGGTCATTCGTAATCTGCAATCAAAGTTGTTACAGAAGATGATTGTCTTACCCCTCCTCACCTTTGTTGACCTTCATGAGATAAGGGTACAGATAGAAGATGCGATGAAACAGGGTTTGATTGACCATGAAAAGGAGCAGCCCAAGAGGGCTTTTACACGCAGTTCAAATGCGGCTTCGAGTAGCAACGCAGCTGCAAGAACTTCTGACGTTGGCACGGTCACCACCACACCAAAAACAGCTACACCCTTTACCGGCACATCCAGAGCCATCCCACAACCTGCAAAGTACCCACCCCGAGGCTAGAGGGTTTTCACCACACTTTATATGTCTCTATCCAAAGCCTTGGGGGTCCTGATTAGAAAAGGGCATCTAAAGCCCCTGGAACCACGCCCATTACCAAATCCCCTCACTTTTTTACACAACCTGGCCAAGTATTGTGCCTTCCATTAGCAGCATGGTCATGATACCGACCTATGCTTTAGACTCCGTCATGAGATTCAGGATCTCATTGACAACAAAGTGATAGCGCCTCCTGAGAAGCCAAACGTCACTACAAACCCTCTCCCACCACATAACCAACCCCCTCCTCTACCCAAGTAAGTAAACCTTATCCAAACAATGGCCGTCCCATACGACCCTAGCATATACATCACTCCCTCCCACCTACCTAAGTCGGCGCTGTTCATTCCAGAAAGCATAGACTTGTGCATGATGAGCACGTCCATATCCCAAACTGAACAAGTGGTGGTGGCTGTGGTAGAAGAAGACATGCCTAAGGGCTCCGTGAGCTTAACTGAGGAAGCATACAGCTTGCTTTTACATCGTGCCAACTAGCCAGGCCAAGCCGATGGTGGAATTGTCGATGGGGATGGAGGTAAATGTAGTCCGGGAAGATGGGCCGAGCCAAGGGCTGGATGATTTGGTTGAGCTTGAGGAGGATATCAGTAACCTGTAGTTCTTTGATGAACAGGATCTGGGGAACGTACAGATCAGCTGGTTTGATATGAATGGATCAACGGATAATACATGGTGGCTTAGTGACGAGCCGGATGTTGATGAGGGGTCTTAACCAAAGCAGGAACAGTCAGAAACAGGAACATCTGCAACGGTCGACAAGAAGGGAAGTTGCCGGAGAGCACTAGTACTAAGAATTTTGCTCAGGAATTGAGCAGTTTGTGTACAGCTGATACAGAACAGGAGGCCGCGCTGAAGCGGTTCGAACAGGAAAGAACTGAGACTGATCAGAAGGTTAGAAAAGCCAAAGGTCCTGCGGGGACAGAATGTGTTGTGAACACGGGAACAATTACAGTGGAACCAGACAGTTGTTTATCGGTTGCTGAAGGAATATGATGGGAAGACGATGATTTATGTCTCGTCCATACTGATGAGGACTGGGGACAGCATTTACCAGATGATACTTGGTATACCGAGGAAGTCGATCACATAACTCGGAGTGGGCGGTACTTTAAGCCCCTACACTTGGACTAGCCAGAGGCGTCAGGCAAAGAAAAGGAAGTAGAGAAACAGAAAGATAAACTGCTAGAGGAGAAAGCTGTACTGAAGCAGTTGAAAAAGATTCAAGCGGACATCTCCATTTGGGGATTGCTTATGGCTTGGGTGCATAGACAAGCCGTCCTATCAGCAATGGATAAGGCTAAGCTCTCTATTGACATAACCCCCGAGCAGTTAGTAGGACTAGTGTTCCCGGGTGGCGCTTCACCGACTTTGACATTTACAGATAAAGAATTGTCACCTGAGGGCTCTGAGCACAACAAGCCATTATACATCTCTATGGAATGTAAAGAGAAGTGGATACCAGTTGTCTTGGTTGATACGGGATCTGCAATTAATGTGTGTCCGTTGCGCACGGCCTATGCTATCGGTTTGAAGTCGGCGGATTTTGCACCAATAGCCCAGGTGATTCGAGCTTATGACAATACAAGTCGGAAAGTGATGGGGACAGTTCGGGTTAGAACTCAGGTTGGCCCGGCACAACAGGACATTGAGTTTCATGTCTTAGATGTTCCGGCCACCTTTAATTTACTCCTTGGACGGCCGTGGCTGCACCAAGTGAAAGTTATCTCTTCCATTCCGTATCAGATGCTGAAGTACCCCCACGGGAAGGGGGTGGCTATTGTTTTTGAGAACTCTTCCATACATCCGCCATCAGAGGTTACTACACCGGTTTTGGAAATTGAACACGGCGAAGAGGATGTCTTTTTGTCGGGATTCACCTTGGCCGAGGCCCGGGTAGTGTAGGATATTCTGGCTGTTGATGAGGGACTGTATGTCAGTGTGCAATCCGTCTACCTCATGAATAAGCTTCATCATGTACCCAGAATGGGATTGGGAAGGAGCGGCCGAAAGGGCGTCGCTACGTTGGCTGAAGTACCACACAACCCTTATACCTTTGGTTTAGGTTATACGCCTACCAAAGAGGATTGGGTAAGAAAGGGAAAGGAAATGGCTGGAAGAGCCAAGGCTAAGCAAGCTGGGAAGCACTACGAGCTGGTGCATAGATCTATTCAAGGAACCTTGAACGGTCGCTTTGTCCAAGAGAGGGAAGATTTCCCATTTTGCGGCTTTCCAGAGCCATGGCTGAATTTTGAGAAGCGGCATTTGCCCGGCTTCGAGATCTTTTTCGATCTACAGTTGTAAGGGGATGAAGTCGCAGAAGAGCAGACTGACCTACCAGCTATGGCTGAACACTGCATAGAGGATGAGTCCGATGGCACAAAACTTGAGATAAGAGTAGCATTGGCTTGTCTCCTCTCGGATCCTCAGATCACACCGGAGTGCTTGGGGGATGACTTTTCTGTTTCCATGATTGGAGATCAATTGGCTGTGGGCCCTTCTTCCGGCATTCTGGATGCATCTATCGTACCCTCCCTCGTTTAGCAGTACGAGGAAGGCTTTTTGTCCCGCAGTTCTGAGTCAAGTAGTGAACCAGAATCTAATTCCTCAGAGTCTGTGGAGTCGAAATCAGATTTTAGTTCTTCTGAGTCAGAGTCCGGTATTCCTGGGGTTGATAACCCGGATGTCGTTGTTTTGTCCAGGTCGTCTTTTTCATTTTCTTTTGAGTCGGTTGTAACCAAGGAATCAGACGAACTGGAAGTTGTGAATGAGAATGGTACTACTGCTGTTTCTGAGTACTTTTCTGTGCCACTTGTTTATTGCATTAATCAGGACTTTCAAAACTTTGATAAAAACGATAAGGAAGAAATTCCTCCAGTTTTGAAACATTTGATTGATCGAGAGCAGGAGAAGTTTGTAAAACCTTTGGTTGATGAAATCACTTCAATTAATGTTGGTACTGAGAAGGATCCACATCTGGTCCAGATCGGGTCCACGTTGTCTTCGGAGGAACGCGAGTGCTTAGTCGCTTTATTAAAAGATTTCAAAAATGTTTTCGCATGGTCCTATGAAAACATGCTTGGAATCGATCCTGAGATTGTATAGCACTGGATCCCTCTTGACCCTGAGGCCCGATCCGTCAAGTAGAAGCTTCGGAGAATACACCCGGATTGGGCTTTGAAAATCAAGGAAAAGGTCACCAACCAGATAGATGCAGGGTTCCTGTTAGTTTCTGAGTATCCTACTTGGTTGGCCAACATTGTTCCGGTATCGAAGAAAGATGGCAGAATTCGGGTGTGTGTAGACTTCAGAGATCTAAACAAAGCTAGTTCGAAGGACGACTTTCCTCTACTGTACACCGACGAATTGGTAGACTTCACCGCGGGGCATGCGCTGCTCTCCTTTATGGATGGGCTTTCCGGGTATAACAAAATCTTGATGGCACCCAAGGATAGGGAGAAGACTGCCTTCACCACGCCGTGGGGAACCTACTGCTACAGGGTGATGCCGTTCGGTTTGAAAAATGGTGGGGCTACTTATCAACGAGCTGCCACCACTATCTTGCATGATATGATCCACAAAGAGGTTGAGGTGTACGTGGATGACATGATTGTCAAGTCCAAGGAAAGAGAAGGCCACTACACCACCTTTGAAGAAAATTTTCCAACGGATCAGAGAGTATCGGTTGCGACTGAATCCTCAGAAATGTACTTTTGGTGTCACAGCAGGGAAAATACTGGGGTTCTTGATTACACAAAGGGGCATCGAAGTCGATCCTTCCAAAATCAAGGCCATACTAGAAATGCCACCACCAAGGACTAAAAGGGAGGTAAGAGGCTTTCTGGGTAAAGTACAATTCATAAGACGGTTTAATGCAATATTAACCTTGACTTGTGAACCACTATTTGGTCTCCTGAAGAAAGGAAAGAAATTCCAGTGGAATGACCGATGCCAGGTTGCTTTCGAGCAAATCAAGCAGTATCTACAGAACCCACCCATGTTGTCACCGGGGCAGCCGTTGATTTTGTATCTGTTAGTAACCAACACGACTATGGGCTGCATGCTTGCGCAGGAATCTGAGGATAGAGTGGAGAAGGCCATCTATTACCTGAGCAAGAAGATGCTGGAATATGAGACTCGTTACACTCCGCTCGAGAAGGCTTGTTTGGCCTTAGTATGGGCTACCAGGAAGTTGAGGCACTACCTGTTAGCTCACTTTGTAATTCTGGTTTCGAGATTAGATCCCATCAAATATCTCTTCGAGAAACCAGTGCTTACGGGTAGGCTAGCTCGTTGGTTGCTTCTTCTCTTCGAATTTGATTTGAAGTACATGACTCGCAAGTCTGTAAAAGGGAGAGCTGTAGCGGAGTTCCTAGCCGATGACCCAGTGGAAGGAGACGAAGCAGTAGAGTATCTGTTCCCGGATGAGGCCATTCTGTAGGTCGAAGAAGAGATTTGGACTACGTACTTTGACGGAGCGTCTAATCAGTACGGGTATGGGATAGGGGTATTGCTGATAGCACCCGACAATTCCCATATACCTTTAGCTTTCAAACTCGGGTTCAAAGTTTCAAACAATGAAGCAGAATACAAGGCATGTATTGTTGGCTTGGAAGCTGCCCTGGAACTACGGGCAAAACGGTTGGACGTCATTGGGGACTCGAACCTCGTTGTGTCTCAAGCGAAAGGAGACTGGAAGGTTAAAGAAGAAAGGATGAAAATCTATCACCAAACCCTGGATGTTCTGATTCCTAGGTTTGAGAAGTTAACCTTTACGCATCTGTTAAGAGAGAGCAACAGGTTCGCTGACGCTTTATCAACTCTATCTTCCATGACAGACATCCCTTTAGGAGTCCGAATGCGTCCAATCATTATTGAACAGAGGTATGTGTCAGCTTATGAGTTAATCGCCGCAATAGATGAAGTACAAGATTAGAACCCCTGGTATTATGACATCTAGAACTTCTTGGAAAATGAGGCTTATCTACTAGGGGCAAATGCCAAAGATAAAAGGGCAATATGGCGAATGGCTACTCAGTTTATCGTCTGTGGGGTAAATTGTACAAACGGGGCCATCTGGGAATGCATAAACTGTGTGTTGATGCTGAAGAGTCGAAACGCCTAATAGAAGCTATCCACAAAGGAGAGTGCGGTTCGCACATGAGCGGAGTGATGTTAGCTCGGAAGATTCTCAGATAGGGTTACTACTGGTCAACCATGGAGGAGGATTGTATTGGTTTTGTTCGGCGATGCCACAAGTGCTAGATCCATGCAAGTCGCATGAATATCCCGCCGTCGAAGCTGTACAACATGACTTCACCATGGCCATTTTCAGTCTGGGGAATTGATATTATTGGGGCAGTTACTCCGAAGGGGTCAAATAGGCATGAGTACATCCTGGTGGCAATAGACTACTTTACAAAGTGGGTCGAGGCCCAATCCTACGCAGTGCTAAAAGCGTCACACGTAGCCAAGTTCATCAGGAATAATGTCATCTGTCGTTATGGGGTCTCGAATGAGATTATTTCGGACAATGGTTCCCATTTCAAGAAGGAAGTGATCGACTTGTTGGAGAAATACAGCGTGGCTTTTCATAAGTCATCCACATATCGGCTGCAAAGCAACGGAGCTGTTGAGGCCGCCAACAAGAATATCAAGCACATTCTACAGAAGATGCTGGAAACCTGCAGGAACTGGCTAGATAAGCTGCCATTTGCTCTTTGGGGCTACAAAACGTCAATTCGAACATCTACTGGGGCAACTCCGTATTCTCTGGTTTATGGGATGGAGGCTGTTCTGCCTATTAAAGTTGAGGTTTCGTCGCTGTGGGTTATGGCTGAGTGCTAGATATCAGAAGCAGATTGGCAGCAGAGCAAGTTTGAGGAACTTATGCTATTCGACGAGAGGAGGCTGAAAGCACTATACCACGTCCAAGGTTATCAACGAAGGATCGCCAGGGCTTTCAACAAGAAAGTTAAGTCCAGGAATTTGAAAGAAGGGGATTTGGTGCTCAAAGACAACCGAGCTCCCATCCATGACCCTAGGGGCAAGTTCAGACCTAATTGGACTGGTCCTTACATCATCAAGTCTATTTGGTCAGGTGGAGCTGTCGTTTTTATGGACCTAGATGGCCTCGAATTCTCCCATCCAATCAACATGGACAAGTTGAAGAAATATTAACCTTGAGGGGCTCGCTAGACTGAAAACTCGAAAGGGCGACCTAGGCAAAAGTTAGAGCACAAAAAATTAGAAAAAAGAAAAACTGAGCTCGCAAGGTTGAAAACCCAGAAAGGGCGGCCTTGGCAAAAGTTAGAGTGCAAAAGGAGAGTGTTAATACCCGAGTGAACCTGAACCGAATTACGTAAGGTTTGATTCCTATCTTTGAGATACGTAGGCAACTTCGTTCTGAAGTCCAGCCATAAACACTTCTAAATCAATTGTGTCCATGTGATTGTTTTGGTCATCTTTGTCTTTTCTGTATCCAAGAGTTCGGTTATGATCTCTAGTGCAGTGCTATTTAGACAAGGGGCAACTTTCTAGTTATTGGATTCGGGGTTATACATCTCAAGGATAGATTCCGAATGTGTCCAGTTGTGATCCTTATCGAAAATGGTTTTGAAAAGTTTTAATAAAAGTTGATTTTGTTCAAATTAATCTTTTTACAACTTAGACCATTTTTGGATCGAAAGGAAAATTTTCAGTACCCACACCTTCAATTTAATTGATTTCAATACAGAGTTCTCTAACTCTTGATACAAATTGAAGTTGTTTTTTATTACATTCAAAAGGAAAACTTGAAAATATAGATTAAAGCAATAAACTTGGGACAGGGTTGAGTCAGGTGTTCCTACTTCCCTTTCTAGAACTTGTGGAAGCTTCAGATGCCAAAGTAGGCCCGGTTTGTGCCTCATTTTCAAGCCAAGCTATGCATTCGCTAGAAAGGGTGCAACTGAAATTGGGAGTGGGGGGCAGAAGTTCTTTTGTCCTCCAAGCAGTGGTATACTGAGCTAGCTGTGTGCCTCGAATTGGAAATAAAGTTTGGTACTTTATCCCCTCTTCTGGACAAGTCTGGTCATGTCCGAACTGACACCGAAACCGAAATGGAAAGTAGAAGACACAGTGCGTCAAGCCAATCAATTGAATGCCAGGCTGCCGGGACATACTGTAGCTCATCTCAAGCAAGTCAAACCAGGGGCAACGCCAAACAATGTCAACAGCAGACTTGTCGCACATCCAGTGGTACCATCATCCCTCGTTTGGGAAATCAACTATCCGTGGGCGAAAGAAATAGCCGCGAACTGAATATGCAGGGCAAGCGTCCACTACTTTCAACTTATCCATGAGCCAAATCTGGGGAGGGATGGAAAATAAGAGAGATTAAAGAATAGAGAGGTGTATGTGGAGAGAAAATGTGAGAAAGGGTTTTGAGAGAAAAACAGAGCCTAAGGGTCGAGTGAAGTGATAAATACATGTGAGAAGGGTGGGAAACATTACCTGCAAGAGTAATGGACTTCCTGCGAACTTGGTTGTCTCCCGGCGGTGGAAAGCATCCAAACCCATTAAAGTCTCGGCTAGTGTCAAGCCAATACAGCTCTTGCCCTTTTTCAAGCCTTGACCTACTTTGATCAAGCGAATGCTAGACCCTCCAAAGTCAGGAGCAAACAGAAAATAGGCCAACATACACAAGCAGAGGGCATGTTGATGAAAGCTCTGCCAAAGACGGTCGCCGTGGTCACCGGCATCAGAAAACCGATGAATCAAGCTTGGGATGTCCAGTTCCCCGCTGTGAACCAAAGATCGGGCATCATGTAAAGTAAGCCCATACATCCTTCCTAAAGCCTGGATGTGGCCAAAATGAGACTGGGGCAAGATCTCCTCATCACGCTGGGATTCCATCAAAGCTTGGAATTCTTCGAATGTGGGGCATATCTCTTGTCCCCTGAAGCTAAACACATGTATAACCGGATTCCAACATCCAGCCGCGGCATGGAGGAATGGAAAACACAGCGGAGTACGACTCAGTGGGAATAGTGCATTTATCCCAAAACCCCAGAAATTCAGCTTTTCCGAGCCATCTAAAGTTGCAATCCAATTGGAGAGTTTTTCGGTGAAGAATGGCTCCATTTGGGGCAAAAATAGAGCTGGAATGAAGAAACCACGAAGTTGGAGCTTTTGTAGAAGATAAGGCAGTGAGTGGAGGCCAGGTGTCAACATTTCGGAGGTTCTGTTCATTGATGGCTGGCAGGGGTTAATTGATGGCCGGCAGAGGCTCATCAATGATCGATAGGGGCACATTGATGGCCGGCAGGTCATCCTCTATGGTCGGCAGCCTCCCTCTCATGCTCACTGACCTCTTTTGTGAAGATTCAGTTGTTTTCAGCAGTTGTATTTTGTTATTGGCATCTTTTGAGGTCATGTTTTGGTCCTTTTGGGGCTTAAGCATGTTTATCTAAGTTATAATTGCCTGGTTTTGCTTATCAAGTTGTATTTATGCTGTTTATCGAGTTGTTGCAATTTGCTTATCTAGTTGTATTCGTGTTGTTTTTCGAGTTGTTTTGTTATCTCAGTTGTTAGTTGGTTCATTACCTGATTAAGACAATATCATTCGAGTGTGTTGTTTTCAACAAATATCAATTTCATTTCCATGCTGTGCGATGTTATGTGATGCTTAGAATGCAAAATGCAACACTTTTTAAATCAAAAGCTGAATTTTCATTCCAATCATGGTTTTTTTTTGCAAAAGAGTACAAATTTTTTAAAGAAAGAAAACTACCTATGACTGTACAATGTGTTAACACTACTAGCAAAAAGAAAACAAAGCAAAAAGCATCTAGAAGAGTGCCGGCTATCTCAAGCTCGAGAGGCCCTTTTCGTCCTCTTCCTCGGCGGAGCGGACTCTAAAGCACTGCCACCATCGGCGCTGCTATTTGAATCTGAATCAGAGTCTGAACCGGAGCCCTCCTCAGCCTCTCCAGCCTCACTGCCAGCGGAATCCAAGCCGGCATCGTCGTCTCCATCCTCAGATGACTCTGACTATAGACTCGCTGCCTCGCCCTCATCCTCGCTCGTCTCATCATCATCCTCGCTTAGAATGGGCTCTGAGGGGCCACTCTTGCTGCGGATGCCCCTAGCTCTATCTCGGCTGCATGTTGGAATCTGTCTCTCTCTCTTCCTTGCTGCTGGAGGAGGTACTGAAGGTCCTGCTGCGGCTCCTACTGGGACATCCGATGGAACTGGGGTTTGAAAAGGGATATGAAAAAGGGCAGTTTGTTAGAATATATTAGTTGTGGTGTATATCAGATGCCGTGTATGGATGCAGTGTATGCATGCAATGTATGGAAGCAGAGTGTCTATGTAGTGTTTTGATGCGATGAATCAGATTAGTGCGGTTTTGGGGTAGATTATAATTAAAATGCTAATGCGTCAGCAAAGAATTTCATGGCATGAAGTGCAAACTGAAGGAAATTACCGGAATCCTGTAAAGGCTGAGCAGGTTCATGCTCGTCTGAACCATCCCCATCAGAGAAGCCGCTAGCTCGAGAGCCTGCCCAGTATACTATGGATGCCTGTAAATGTTTTGAGATAATCAGTGGTCTATAAAGCATAATTGAAATGAACTGAATGCGCAAAATGTAAAGTACGGTACATACCGGGGTTGGGCCTCGAACTCCGACAAGCTCGTGGCAGCTGGTGCAGGCTCAATGGGAATCTGATAAGTCTCCCCAGAATGTCCCCAGTAAGTTAGTGTATTAGGCAGCTCTGGCCATCCCGCTCTCTGTCTCTCCCCAAAATCTCTTCTGCCATGAGTCCTGGTCGCTCTGGTTCCTTTGCCTCTCTCTCTTACAGCTGGAGCTCTCGCTCCCTCACCTCCACGAACACCGGTCAGAGGCGGCATCAGATGTGTCTGAATGAAGGTCGCATAATCACCCTTCATATGGAAGTAATCCGCCTCCAGCCCTACCATGAACTGGATCACTTGGTCGATGGACAGTCTGTTTGTCTCCCTCATAGACACTGGAGGCGCCATCAGAATGAATGGGGCAGGCAGTCCTAAAGTCTGGCACACGAAACGCTCGCCCAAGAACTAGGCACGGCAAATCAGACCCTGAAGAAGGATATGATGGCGAGTGATGACCCTAGCTGTGTCATATTGGGCTCAGAACCCCGATGGTATTGCGTCCCACAGCTGCTATGTGATCTGGAAAATAAGAGAATGAACAGATGTTTAGTTGTGGTCAATTGATTAATGGGTGTATCAAGTTGATTGAAAAGCAGAATAACTTTGTTTTGGGTTACCTCATGCACCGTAACCACATCAAAGTACTCGCGGAAAAACATGAAGTTTTCCCAGGTCCTACAGCGGAGCTGGCCATCGTATACCAGAGAAAGCGGGACTGTCACCGGAGTCTCCTCTATAGGCTTTGGAGCAAGAGCCGGGAAGTATGCGTACACCTACAGCTGCAAGGAAAATGTGATCAATACAGTGTATGAGCAGATACAGAAAATGCAAGGCAGAAAGCATACAGTGTATGAGCAGACGTAGACAATGTAGAGTAGAAAATACATGTGTTGAACAAATGTAAAGCAGGAAGTGCTAAGCAGAAGATGTAAAGTGAAAATGGGGAACTAAGTTGTGTACCTCTCAAGCCTGCCAGTAGCCACCGATCAAGCTCCCATTCATGTGAGAAGTCGAGCTTATGTATCCATACAAAGTGGTGAGGCCGGCTCCACCCCAGTCGTAGAACTGAACTTGCTGGAGCACTACCAAGGCGCTCAGCAGATATAGGCCCACAGTATTTCACCTGTTCGAGAACAAGGTGGTACCGAAAAGGAACATAAGGAAACCTATGGCGTACTGCTCTGTCGCCTCGACTGTCTCAGGCTCGGACCCCTTGTACTACTCCTCGAACTAGCTATACCGGACTATGCCTACCCGGAGTGTCGGTGGGTGTGCCCCAAGCAGTGCGACCCATGCTGCCTCCCACTCTCCCATATCAGGGTCGAGAGGGATCGAATCACCCCCTACGTCTAGGCCGGTGATCATGGCAAAGTTGTAGGGAGTCATCGTCATCTCCCCCTGTAGACCGACCAAAACTCTCTTCGCGCACCCCCCTTTCGGAGAGGGCGCGAATTGGGTTCTAGCTACTACAGTTCAGACTCCTGTCACGGTTCTGAATCTAATCTCACAAAGTGCAATGTAAGACTGATAAATCACCAAAGAGTCCAAATCCGGCAAATCGTTTTGGAAAATCGATTTTAATCAAAAAGCGCCAAACATGGATTGCTTTGCTAGAGTTCAGAGTCGCCACCTAAATATTTTGTTTTGGGAAATTTAGGAAACCCTCACTCGTGCTTAAGGCCACGTGTCCATCATCACCAAAGTTGCCTCGACTTGGGAACTTGGGTACGAGGGGGGAAGGTCATGAAATGAGCACCCCCAGTCGCCCGATCAAAGGATTGGCCTCTACTAAACATGATATGTTGTTTTTATAAACACATGCGTTCTTATTCCAATTATTAATCTAACTTACTATGTGATGCGCACAGCATACAAGTATAGACTAAATCGCTTGATTTGGAACAAAACATCTCATGTTTGTTTTTCGAAAATGGTTTGAAGATGCTACTCGCAAGTAGGCTAAAGCGCGGATTTGCCACCCTCAAGTGGGCTTAAAACATGATGATTTGCCACTCCAAGTGGGCTTAACACTCACATTTTGATGAATTGTTCCAATTCAAGTAATGAAGCCTTCATCCACAGGCATTCAAACAGTTAATCACTTAAGCAAATAGCCTCATGGCAAGCATGCTATCATGGCAATCACTTACACACATGCAAGGATGCTAAAACGTAAACACTTACAGTGTATTCCGAGCCAAAACAGAAAACTAGTTAGAAATCAATGCATGATCCTAACTATGTTAAAGTGCCTAATGCAACTAAAATAGGCTCGGTTATCTAAAATGGTATATGAATGCAACACGTGATAACATGCTTTGAAGCACGTATTCAAGTAAGTGTATTAAAATACAATGCGGTTTGGATGATGCGTCGAGCCCGGTGCATGCAATACAAATGAATGATGCAAACATGCAAAGCATAAGGTATGCTAATCAAAACGTGCACTAAAACTAACTATTGAAAGCGGTAAGTAAAAGAGAGAAAGAAATGGGGTTGGAAGACATGCACACACACACGCACCCTTATTACAACATTTGCCCTCTCGACGGAGGGTCTGAATAAATACGCTAAGCTAATCTAAACTAAGCTAAGCTAACTAACTAATCTAATTAAACTAATTAAACTAATTATTACAAACCAAACGAATAACTAGCAAACTACTTACTAATTATTACAACACTTTAACTAATTAACAAATTAATTAATCAAATTACAAAACCATCTAAGCATGTAAAACATGTAAGCTAGGTTGCGTCAGGTCTGCCTTGAGTAATAAAGGATGCATGCTCTGGGTTGCCACCTCGAAACACCTTCCGGTTTGCTCTTTTAGAGGCTCTATTTGCAGGGTGTCTCCAAGAACTTTCTGCTGAACCTTACCAAAACAATGCTGGGGAGTGTACCAGTGGCCTGCCGGCCATGAATGGTGGCTGCCGGCCATCTGCCGGCCAAAAGCATGCCTCTGTCGGCCAATAATGCAAGGGTGCCGGCCAACAATAAAGGGGTGCCGGCCACTGGTGTGCTGTAATACCAAACTGCAACAGAGCACAAAACAGAGGACAATGGAGGGTCTCCCAAGAACATGTATGTACTATGCCACTTCTTATCATCTCAAAACATCAAAGGAGAGGTACCATTGGATCCAAAACCATCAATCAAGCATGCAATGCATGATGACCAAGGATCCAACTTGCACAAATTCAATAAATACAAGACAAACAAGACTCTAGAACCACAACCTTATCATCGATGATCAAAGGCAATGGAGACAAAGGGAATTGGCTCATTTTCATCACTTTGAGTATGAAATGGACCAATTCACCTTGTGTTTAATATAACGTCCGATTGAACACAATGCAATACAAATGCAACATGTTTATCTTGGCATGTTTTACTTGTCCAATTCTTGTTTACACATTTTACATTACCAAGCCATTCATTAGTTGTTTTGTCCAATGTGAAAGTCCTCTAATGAGAGGGAGGTCAATCAAAAGATGACTTAAGACATGAGAGAAGCCATGCCTTTGACTAGGAGGAACCCTCAAAAGAGGGTTAAAGCCATTTAAGCATAAGCCTCAATCCCATAACTTAAGTACAACCTTAAGACTAACCAAGCCTCAAAACAAAGCATAAGGCATAAGGCACAACTCTCAAAGTAAGAAAATGATGTTCATGCATTGGCTCATAAACAAGGCATAAGGCACAACTCTCAAAAGTGATGAAAGAGTGAAATATGTGAGAGTGTGACTAAGCTACAAGCACTGAAATCATGTGTGAAATGATGCCAAAACATGCAAACAACTCAAGCATAGCATGTTAAAGACCTTGAAACTCAAAGCTAGTCATGGCCATTTACACTATAGCTATACAAAGCAAGCCTCACATGATCAAGACCACTCAAAATAGAGTTCGAGCATGTCAAAACATGAGCAAAAATGTGTTAGAGTAGAGCCAACACATGCTAGAATAGTAAGCTAACTCATCAAGTATATAAGGCTAGTGAGCAAGATTACACTACAAGTGCAAGATGCAAACAAGAGGTGCTCCAACCAGTCAAAAACAGAGTTATAACATGTCAAAAAAAGTCACAAAAACATGCTGAGATAGAGCCTCAAGGAGGTAGAAAAACATGCTCACATGTTAGGCCAACTACACATGCAAACAAGATACAAGGAGGGGAGGCCAACCCCTCCTATTTCGGACCTCAAAACCAAGTTTCCACCACTGAAATTCCTCTGAATTTCAGTGGTTAAAAGGCCAAAAAAATTTGTTTTAGAAAGCTTTGAAAGATGGCACAAAAGCTTAACAAGCAAAGAGACAAGAATGATGGACCACCCCCAAACTCAAAAGGGGCTTAAACCACAATTTTTAGGACCGAAAAATAGAGTCTTCTTCAGTTCAAAACCAAGCCAAAAACAGTTTGCAAAGGTGGTAAAAACAAGTTTAAAGGGTGAGTCTTATACCTCTTGAAGGGAAGACAACACTTAAGCAACAAAACCAAGCCAAATGACCTTCAAGAGCTCCAAGGAAGCTCCAAGAGAGCTTCAAGCAACCTCATCCCAAAGTTGAACCACTCTTGTTAAGGGTTAATAGGTTGAAGATGGATGTATGCAAGCTTCTAAGCATAAAGCTCTTAGAGAGAGAGGAATCTAGAGAGAGGATTGTAGAGAGAGAGGCTCCCAAAGCTTTTCCTAAAATTTTCTCACCTTCCAAAACCATAGAGAAGGCTCTCATATATAGCAAAACACAAGCTTTGGTCGAAATATCTGCTTACAAGACAGGTGGCACATTGTGGAAATAGCTGGAGCAAAAATATCTGTAAAAATCTACTTTCTAACATCAATGGCCGGCACATGATCATTGTTGGCCGGCACTTGATCATTGTTGGCTAGCATGGGACACTCTTGGACGGTAGGGGGCCGGCATTGGCCGTCCATGGCCGGTGCATGGCCAAAAAAATCCATTTATGGTCAAAAACTTCCACCTCTGGTTGGACAGAAAAATATGCTTTTTGGGCCCGAGTTCAACCGGACATAACTCCTTCATCTGGACACCTTTGCAGGTCATTCTTGAGCCTAAATTGAAGCCCTGGAAGTCTTCTTTCCAATGGTGGCATCCTCACATCAAAATTCCAACGATGAAAAAAGTTATGCCTATTTGAGTGAAGATTGCTCAGTTTCGATCATACCCGGATTCATGCTGAACTACTTCTCCAACTTATTTTCTTCTCTCCTCTCCTATTTTCTTCAAGTCCAAACCCCTAAATAAGGTGTTTTGAAAGATTTTTCAAAAGATTTCATCTCTCCTTCATTCAGTTCCACTTTGTCCTTGCTCGCTTTACCGAAAAGCGCGACATTCAACAAAATGCGAGCGTCGGAACATCGTAAGAACTTTTTCAAAAGCTATTTTGAAAGAGAGGGTTTTAAGGACTCAAAATCATTTAGTCAAAATAGTTTTGGTCCAAAAAGGGGTGTGAGGTTAGGATTTGACTCTCTTCTTGCCGAAAAAATTGAACCTCTGCATTGCACATCTTTTATCACCAAGTAAACAATCAGTAGCGCCCAAGTCTTAAGGGCGGTCAAAAATGGGTTGTCTACACCCCCGTGGTGGAGAAATGGAAGGAGTTGGTGGTGTCCCACCACCTCTCCACTAAAGCCCCTAAGAGAGGACGGCTTACTACGACCCGCGTCAGGCTAGAGCAGAACAGACCGAAGACGGTCTCGTCAATAATGTCACGAACCCTTGCTGGGAGCTCACCGTACCAGTCCCGAGCTGTCGTCGTGCCATAACCTCTGAAGGAGAGGGATCCGTCCTGTGGTAATGCATGAGATGCAATCAAATCAAGCAATGAAAGTACAGTTGAATACAAAGCAGTAATGTATGAGATATAGTCAGATCAAGGTAGTTTATACAGTTAGATCAAAGCAGTGCATGAGATGCAATCAGATCAAAACAGTGTAAGAAATGCAAATGGTTAAGGGTAGTACTGCAGAAAAACAATGTTCGTACCTCTACAGCAATGGCCGACAAATGAGATACTGGCTCTCTCAGTAGAAGGTCATCTGGTATATCCTCAGCGAAGTCGGTAAAGGCTTTGATGCCTTCTGCGACAGGTGCTATGTGAGTCTCAGAGTGGTACCTCGTTGAGTCGAAAGGGCGTATGCTCGGTGGTAATAGCTCCGGCTCGGCCTCAAAGTCTGCCTCGAACTCTACTGGAGGAAGTGCGGGGAGGGCCCCGTCATGAGGGACATCATCTGCCATCTGAAATAGGTGCAAAATGAGCAAAAGTGAGGAAAAATGAAGAAAAATAGTGAAACTTTGAAAAAGTCAACCCTAGGAGAGAAGAAAAAAGTCAAAGAAAGTCAAAACCCGGGAAAGTGCACAAACCTTTAGAGAAACTCGAGGGGAATGAGCCTAGAATGGTGAAAGTGAAGAAAGAAGCGTCGAAACCAAATTCTGATCGGTTCAAAGTGAAGAGAACTAGAGGATTTTAGCGAAGAAAATGTTTTTAGGGTGTTGGAAAATGCGTAGAACGCGTGGATCTAGAGAGAAGGAGCACCTAGAGAGCAAAGGAGAAGAATTTCGTGCAAGGGTTTGTGAGGAAATGGAATGCCATCACTTGTTTTTAAAGACCCAAGTGTGAAAAGTGAAGTTTGCCCAAATCTGCCATCGATGGTCGGCAGTGGCACATCGATGGTTGGCACTAGTCTATTGGTTGCCGGCAGGTGCCATCAATGGCCGACAGGTGGCCGGTGGCCTCCCCTGATGGCCGGCAGGGTCCCACAAGCTTCCTATGCCTCTTTGTCTTTGATCTGTGTCTTTGGATTCCAATAGATGCAAGGTATGCTCAAAATTTGATTTAGAATGTCTTCGCGGAAGCTCAGAATTGTGTTTCCAGTGCGTGGCGGTCATCGCTCATCAACTTGAACAAGGTGTATCCTTTTTTTTAACATACTACAACTCTTCGGAGAGGTAAATCAGAAGTTGCCTTTGAGTCATCTTTATCAACATGCTTTTGTCGTCGCATGAAATGTGTTGCATAGAATGTGCATTGTTTTTTTTTCGTTGCATGGAATATGCATTTTGAATTGTTTCATAGAACAAACGTCACCATGGTTGCATAGAATATGCATGTTGCATTGAATATGCGTCATTGATTATTTTGCATAGAATATGCTTCTATTTCATCTCTTGCATGTTGCGCATGAAGCATGCCTTTAACATTGTGTTACAGTCTTTCATCTCGCAATAGAACATGCATTCCTATTGCATTGTACCTATCAAGTTTCTTTCTTATGCAGGCATGATATTGTATATACGGTTCATTCAGCAGAATTCCAGGTAAGATCATTCCTATCCTTTGAATACCCCTGTTTTGGTTAGAAACACTCGGGTACGCCCGGTGTTTATACCTCTCTCGTTGGTTAGAAACATTCAGGTACGCCCGGTGTTTACACGGACACCTCGTTGGTTAGAAACATTCGGGTACGCCTAGTGTTTACACCGATATCTCGTTGGTTAGAAACATTCGGGTACGCCCGGTGTTTATACCACACCTCCGGTTAGAAGCGTTTGGGTCATGTGCCCGACATTTATACTTTGCGTTGGTTAGAAACATTCGGGTACACCCTGTGTTTACACCGACACCCTCCTTTGGTTAGAGTACGCTCGAGTACGCCCGGTGTTTATACCTCTCGCTTTGGTTAGAAGCGCTTGGACTGTGTGCCTGACGCTTATACCTCCCATTTGGTTAAAAGCTTTTGGACTGTGTGCCTGACGCTTATACCTTCATTCCGGTTAGAAGCGTTTGGACCGTGTTTTGACGCTTATACCACTCTGTTTTGGTTAGAAACATTGGAACGTGCTCTGATGTTTATACCACCCTTCGGTGTTTGCACCGCTCATTTTTCCCTCTCGCGCGTGGCAGGTTAGGATGCTTTGGTTAAATGCATTTGGATGGACTCCAATGCTTATACCGCTCTTCGTTTTGATTGTATAATGGTTGGATGTGTTCGCTTGTTATCATTGCTTCTTTCCTCGCGTGTGCCACGCGTTGGGATCTTGTTTGCCGCCTCGGGTGCACCCGACGGTTGTCGTTCTTTACCTTTTCTGCATAAGGCACAGTTAAGATTGCATAATTTTCTTACATCCTTTCTGCGTGAAATGTGGTTTGGTTCATGTTAACTTGCTTATGTACGAGTTTGCTGCAGCATTTTGTTTTTCTTTGCATAACATCTGCATTTAAATGCTTTATTACAGCCTCATTGCATGATTATAAGTTATGTACTTGCATTGTACATATCATTTGCATTTTGCCCCAGGCTGCGGGCGCATTTGTATTGTTATCTTGAATGTCTGTCTAAGTCTTGCAACCTTGTCAAAAATTGGTCGTCTCTGGGTTTTGACATTCACTCCCATCATTTCATGACTTCCGAGTTCTGTCAAAGAGGGGTAACTGTAGACACCCCATTTTTGACCGTCCTCAAGACTTGGATGTTCTTGCAGGTACATCCAGTGACAAGTTTGATTGCTCGTCGAGCACTCGAATTCTGCGGCGAAGCGCTACAGGTTTGCGTTTTCCAAACCCTGTATCAATTCTATCTCATTTTTGGACCATGTTTTGGTCCTTCCAGCATGTTGCTTTTGGTGCACTGCCAGCCATTTTTGGGAACTGCCGGCCTTGGACTTTGACCTGCCGGCCATTGATGTGCCTTGCCGGCCATCAATGAGTCCCTGCCAGCCATCACTGATGGCCGGCCGGCCACCAGTGCATCAGTAGATATTTTCTAATATTTTGGTGCCAGCTGTGTGCACAGATTGGAGCATCTGCTTGCATGTGGATGGTTGGATCTTTTCAAGAGGATTTTGTATCTTCTATATATAGAAGTCATCCTCTTGCATGTAGGGGGTTACAAAATTTTGTGAGCAAAATTTCTCTCTCTCTAGAATTCTCTCTCTCTCTCTCTCTCTCTCTCTCTCTCTCTCTCTCTCTCTTTATTTTGTTCTTGAAAGTGAGAATTATCTACATATTTGCACTAAGACCCTTGACCAAACACCCTCATCTTAGAGCTGAGGTTCTTGGAGGCCTTGTTTGAGCTCCTAAGGTTGGTTTTAGCTCAGAATTGTGGCTGTTTTGTTACTGTGCTTCAAAGGTATAAAGCTTACCTCTTTTAAGCTTTGTTTTAATTGATTGCTTGGCCATCTCTTTACACTTCTTCGACCTGGCTTTTCAACCATAAAAAAACTCTATTTTTAAGGTTTCAAAATGGTGGTTTGAGTCTTGTTGAGTTAGGGGGTGGTCTCCTCTTTTTGCTCTTTGGCTTATGAAGCGTTTCGTGCCATTTCTTATCACCTTTCAAACCAACTCTTTTGGCCTTTTAACCACTGAAATTCAGAGATTTTTCAGTGGTAAAAACTATGTTTTGAGGTCCAAAATAGGAGGGGGTGGCCTCCCCTCCTCATGTCTTGTTTGCAAGTGTAGATAGCCTAACATGTGAGCATGTTTTTCTACATTTTTGTGACCTGATCTCAGCATGTTTTTGTTACTGATTTAGTATGTTTTAGCACTGTTTTGAGTTTTCTTGGACATATGAGCCTTATCTTGCATGGTTGTAGTGTAAATGCCTTTACTAGCTTTGTGTTTTAAGGCCTCTAACATGTTTTGCATGATATGATTGCATGTTGTAGCATCATTTAACATGTGATTTCAGCATATATAGCTTTGTCACACTCTCACTTCTATCACTCTTTCATTGCTTTTGAGAGTTGTGTTTTGAGCCTTGCTTGCGAGCCAACATGTGCGCATGTTTTTCTAATCTTTTATGCTTCTATCTCAGCATGTTTTAGCCACTGTTTTGGTATGTTATAGCTCTATTTTGAGCTGGTTTGGTCATTTGAGCTTGATATTGCATGTCTTTAGTGTAGTGCTCTTCACTAGCTTTAGTGTTTTTGGCTCTTCACATGTTGTGCATGTGTTGCTTGCATGATTTAGTGCCTTTTGCATGCCATTTCAGCATTAAAAAGTTTGCAAGCTCCCTCTATTCTTCACTTTTCATTTTGCTTTGAAAGTGATCTTGTGCCCCTTGTTAGCTTGAGTGTGAACTTGAGGCTCTCATGCCTAATGGTTTTAATCCTCTCTTGAGGGTTCCACCTAACCAACAGCATGAGGCCTCCTTCATGCTCAAGACACTTGTGGTTTAGGCCATCTTTCCAATTAGAGGACAATCATCTTGGACTTAACCGGTTAAAGAATGACTTAGTAATACTAAAATGAGTAAACAAAATTAAACAAGTAAAACATGACCAAGATAAGCATGTTGTGTGCATTGCATGTGTTCAATCGGACGTTATATTGAACACAAGGTAGATTGGTCCATTTCATACTCAAAGTGATGAAATGGGCTAATCTCCTTTGTCTCCACCATCCTTGATCATGCATGATAGGGTGGTAGTCCTTTATGTCATATTTGTGCAGTTATTGAAATTGTGCAACTTGGATCTTTGGCCATCATGCATTGAAAATGCTTGATTGGTGGTTTTGGATCCAAGAGTGCCACTCCTTTGATGTTTGGAGATGATAATGAGGGGCACAGTACAAATATATCCTTGGAAAACCCTCATTTTCCCTCTGTTTGTGCTCTGTTGCAGTGTGGTGATTCAGCACACCAGTGGCCGGCAGTGGCTCACTGATGGCCGGCAGTGGCTTCATCCTTGGCCGGTAGTACACTCTTTTGGCCGGCAGATGGCCGGCAGTAAGCTCCCATGGCCGGCAGGCCACTAGTGCATTCCTCAACAGTGAATTGGTAAGGTGGAGTAGAAAGTTCTTGGAGTAACCCTGCAAACAAAGCCTCTCAAGAGCAAACCGGTGGGCTTTTCGCGGCGAAAATTGAATGCATGCATCTTCTATATCCCGGAGCAGAGTAGTAGCAGCATAGTTTAATACGTTAATTACTTCAATAATTTGCATTGATTGTTGTAATAATTAAGTAACTTTAGCTTAGCTATTTCTTTATGTTGTGTTGTAATAATTAGTAAGTAGTTTACTAGTTATTCAATTGGTTGTGTAATAATTAGTTTAATTGGTTTAATTAGATTAGTTAGCTTAGCTTAGCTTAAATTAGCTTAGCTATTATTCATTCGGACCCTCCTTTGAGAGGGCGCAATGTTGTAATAAGTGTGCGTGCGTGTGTGTATGTCTTCCAATCCCACGTCTTTCTCCCTTTTATTTAACTGCTTTTGATGGTTAGTTTAGGGTCATTTTCAATTAGCATACCTTTTGCTCGTATGCGTGCATCATTCATTTGTCTTGCATACACCAAGGCTCGGCGCATCATTCAAACTGCATTGTATTTCAATATATTTCTTTGAATACGTGTTTCAAAGCATGATATCGAATTGTTGCATTCATATACCATCTTAGATAGCCGAGCCTATTAATTGCATTATTGTATGTGTTGCATTAGGCATCTTGTATAGTTAGGATCATGTATGATTTCTAATTAGCTTTTGTTTTGGCTTGGAGTACACTGTAAGTTTTACGCTTTAACATACTTGCATGAGTGTGAGTGATGCCATGTTTCGCATGCTTGCCATAAGGCTATTTGCTTATTTGCTAAACTGCATGAATGCCTGTGGATGATGGCTTTGTTGTTTGGATTGAAACAATTCGATAAATTTATGTTTTAAGCCCACTTTGCGAAGTGGCAAATCATCATGTTTTAAGCCCACTTGAGGGTGGCAAATCCGCATTTTAGCCCATTTGAGGGTGGCAAATCCGCGTTTTAGCCCACTTGAGGGTGGCACTTTCAAACTATTTTTGAAAACAAACATGAGTTGAATTCGTTCCAATTCTTGCGATTTAGTCTATACTTTTATTGTAACACTTTCTTAAATTGGTAATAAAGCACCACACAAACGAACTACAACTTAACACTAGACTCAACCCCACCCTATCATCGAAACCCCCAAATGCATATCATCACAATAACCGCCAGCCGTAGCACATAAACATCATACATATAACATCAACCACCATAACGCAGAACATTAACCACCATACATACCTCCATTAGACATTGTCTTGTCACGTGAAGGGCCAAATCTCAACGTCGTTCACACAACAACTAGTGTTAACTGACCCACAATCGGGTGTTACAGCGATTGGTGTTAAGCCCATTCAACAATTGACGGTCACTTCGCTCTTCACGATTCCACACCCGTCCACCCACAACTTGAATCAATGTCACATTTTGGGGTAACATCTTGAGGTTATCTTCAATCTAGGGTTTTCTGGTATTATTTTAGGGAATGTAATCGTTACAATTAACATTCCATTTCAACTACTCCCACATTTCCCAACGTAACGTCAATTCCCAGAATTTTTCCATTTTTCACAGCTCACCACAGAGGAATGCATTGAATGCATTTTCCCCAAAATTGTAATTTCCCATGATGTAAAACACCAATTACACCCATTAAATTGTAATACACGTGCGCATTATACTACCCTTATAGGTAAAATTGGATATAATAGGACCTATCCGTCCATAAGAAATCTTTCAGGACCAAACAGTTCATAAGTTTATAATCTAGGATTTATTGGTGCATCACCTTTATTTAAAATACAATTTATTTTTTTGTAATTTTTTAAATTATATATTGTCTTTCGAAATTTTTAATTTCATAACAAATGATTTATTTTATTAATAAATCATCTACTTAATTAATAATTTTTAATGATATTAGAAATTTATTTCAATTAACAATTCATGTAATTTTATCATTGTATATGAAAGAAGTAAGAAATTTCTACTTTTTTTTCAATTAAATAAAAAATTTCTATAAGAAGGTATCTGTAGTTTTTCAAACCACAAGAACAATTCATCTTTTAAGTAAACGTTAAAAGGTATATTTGTAATTTACCTAAAATTATAATTCCATAGTATTTTTTCAAAAAAAAAAATTATAGATTTGTTAAAAAAAATATTTTAATTATTAAATTTTATAAATTTTAATATTTATTTATTTATTATTATTATTTCAAATTATTACCATATTATTTCAACATATTTTATTTATCATGCGATTTTCGTTTGGTAATGGATTTTTTGGCTAAAAAAGCACAAAGACAAAATAGGCTAAGCCTTCGTTTGGCTAACTTAAACGTAAAAGATAAAATAGGTTAAATAAGTTAATAAAGCAAAATGTTACATCCAAATTATAATCATTTTATTTTTTCTCTCACAAAAGTAAAAAAAACTAAACCAAACGAACTTTTTAATCTCAAGCTAAAAAAGTCCAAACTCAAAAAAGCCAACTAAAAAAATCAATGCCAAACAGTGACTAAATAAACTAATAACGCAAAGTATGTTTTGAGAAGTATGTTAAAAGCTATTTTTTTGGTTTTTTTTTTTAAATGTGTAAAAAATTAGAGAGATGATGTGACCCAAAAAAGTCAGAAAGTTAAAAAACCTAAAAAGTCAATCTTCCCAAAATAGACCAAAATGTCATATTCAAACAATAATCATTTCATTTTTTCTCTCACAAAAGTTAAAGGAAAGCAAATTGTTTGAGGGCCCGAAATCGTTTGGTTTGAATTGGCTCGAAACTCAAAACGACGTCGTTTTGGGTTTCTTTTTCTTTTTTTCTTTTCTTTTTCTTCCTTTTCTTGCCGTTTTTTTCTTTTTCTTCTGTTTCTTGTTTGAACACAGACAGACAGAGGAGAGAGAGAGAAGAGAAGAGAAGAGAAGAGGAAGAGAGAAGAAGGAGAAAAGATGGGGAGAAGGAGGAGGAAGAGAAGAAGATGGTGATAGCGGTGATGGCGGAGGAGGAAGATCGACAATCAGATCTGAATTTTTTTTTTTTTTTTTGGCTGATGATGATGTGTTGATGATGATGATGTTGATGAAGATGTTGTTGTTGTTGTTGATGATGATGATGATGTGTTGATGAAGATGGATCTGATCTGAATTTTTTTTTTTTGTTGATGAAGATGGATCTGATCTGAAGATTAGGGGGGGAAAATTATTGATGATGTTCTTCTTCTTCTTGTTTCTCCTCTTCTTCTTCTTCTTCTTCTTCTCTGCTTCTGTTTCCTCTTCTCTAGGGGTGAGCATGGTCCGGATTGGACCGGATTGGGGTAAAACTAGGACCAATCCGTTATCTACGGTTCCTGAAAAATTGGAACCAATCCAATTCGTTTAAATCATGGAACCAATTCGAACCAATCCATTTAAATACGGATTGGATCGGTTTAGGACCACAGATTCACATAATTAAATAACAAATATATATATATATATATATAACACTTTAATTTTATAAAAATATAAGCATAGCGTTATATTAGTTCCACGATAGCAATATGTTTTTCTATAATAATGACATACTGTTCTAGAATTTAAACAACTATAAGAAAACTGATTTCACCATAAGTATTTAGACCATTACAAATTAAAACTAAAAACTATCAAACAAAAGTAATAAAAGAAGATATTATACAGTTTTAGGTTTCAGTTTAGATTTTATATTAAATAAGAGAAGATATTATGGGGGATGATGTATAATAAAAATATAGACTATTTGCATACGGTCCGGATCGGTTCCAATCTGGAACCGTGGAGTTCAATCCGGAACCAATCCGTGGACTACGGATTTTTAATTCTTCAATCCGAAACCGAACCGCGGATTCAAAAACCAATTCAAACTTATCGGATTGGACTGGACTTGATCGAATTACGGATTTCACGGATTCTTTGCTCAGCCCTACTCTCCTCTTCTTCTTCTTCCTCTTCTCTTTTCTTCTTCTTCTTCTCTTCTTCTTCTTTTTCTTCTTCTTTGCTTCTGGCCCTGTAGCAGAGAGAAAGAAAATTCAAGCGAAAGAAAAAAGAAAGAAAATTGTCAAAACTGAGAGAAAGAAAAAAGAAAAAAGAAAAAAGAAATCCAAAACGACGTCATTTTGGATTCGGGGCAGATTCGAGCTTAACAATTTCGGGCCCTGTAGCAGCTTTGTAAAGGAAAATGTTATAGATTCTAAATAATTTATTAAATTTTGTATCAAACCTCTCACATGGGTGTGTAACTCCCACAAACCCACGCGTGTGGGTTCCACACCCATGCGAGAGGTTTGCAAAAAAAATTAGTATATTATTTGAAATCTTTAACATGACTCAAAGTTTCAAAAACTAAAAAAGTCAAACCATAACACTTTTAATCTCAAATTAAAATAGTCAAAAAAACAAAAAATTCCCTTAAAAAACATATTGTCAAATGACAACTTTATAGTTAAACCAATATAATAATGATACATTGCATGATAAATAAAATGTGATAAGGCAATGTAAATATAATAATGGATGGTCTATAATGAAAATTATGTTTTTTTGTCTTCTTTTTTTTTCTTTTGAAAAATTGCAAATCAATGGTACTTTTTCAAAATAATTATAAATTCAGAAAAAAAAAATTATGACTTTAATCATTGCAGTTTGTAAAATTTACCATAAATCTGCAATTATTCTTTAAAAAAAAAACTACTAATTTGTTATTTTTTCCCTTTTTTATTTTTATCTTTTTTATACCAATCTGAATCTAATAAGGTGTTTGTCGTTATCCAATCAATCTATTTTTATTTTTGTATTGACTGATTTACTTAAAAAGATCTTATAAAATAAACAAATTTAATTATCAAAATAGGTCAAGTGGTGATGAGTGCATCAAAACACAAACAAACAACACGGTTCAATTGGTTCCTAGCCTAAATGTTAAACTTATATTATTTGATAATTAACTTGATTCACTTTAGTTGGTAGAATGTATTATCCTTTCCTCTATATGTAAGATTTGAACATCAGACCAACTAATTTTAAATGGATAAAATATATTCATATTAGGGAAACAACGGTCTATAACTCTCTTTATTTTTTTTATATATCTTTTTGTAAAAAGTAAAAAAATTATTAAAATAATTTGTTCCACACAAGGTCAGTGTATCCATTTGTGATTATTTACAGCTTGTTTTGTTTGGATTTTCAAGATTCACTTTTCAAAAAATTAAAATTTTTATTTTTCATATTTTTTTTACTAAATTTTTTAATATTCTAAGCAATTTTTAGATACACCTAATATAAATACACTTAAAAAGTATAATATTTAGGAAAAAAAATCTTTAGAAAATTCACTAAATATCAAAAATACAAAAAAAAATATATTATAATTCAGTACATTTTTTGTATTCTTGTGTATTTATTATTTTTTAAAATATTTTTTTACAAATATTTTACTTGTTAGATACATCTAAATAAGGTGCATTTAAAAAAGTAAAAAAAAATTGCGCAAAATTTTAAAAATATTTACTAAAAACAAAAAATTAAATTTCTAAAAAATTGAATCTAAAAAATTAAAACCAAACCAGCTGTGTGGAACTTGTGATTGAGTGTTATTCATGTAGTCCCTATTAGAGCATTTGCATCAGCTGAGGCAAAATAGCAAAAAGGTCAAATATAGCTAGCAAATCATAAAATTCTTCCTCCATTAGTCTCAACAATTTCTTCTAAATTAACTTTTTGTTGAATTTACTATAGTGCCTCAACAAATTTGTTGAGATACTATTCATTAGTTATTCAATATTTTTTTTTGAGACAGGTTAATATATTTTTTATTATATTTTCTCATCCACCGGACATCCCCCAGATGTCCTCCCTGATGTCCCGTAAGTGCCTATAGCAGAAGAAGGAAAATGCCCAAAATTAGCTTAATCGGTCGACTGGCCAGTCAACGGCATTTTTTTTTTTTTTTTTGCTTTTTTTTAGAATTGTTTGGGTGGCACCTCATCAATTTAATAAAAAAAGAAACAATAACAAATACAATAAGAAATAATATTTTAATAGGATTGAGTTAGAATAGAGAGTTTAATGCAGTGAGTACTAAAAAAGTGACTAGCTACAATAGGAAAAGTGAATTTTGAATTATAATTTGACTCAAAATTTATTGAGACTGATGCGGATGCTCTTAAACTAAAACTTGTGATTGAGTGTTATTCATGTAGTCCCTATTTGACTGTAGTAATTCCTTGTAGCTCGAAACTGCAGGCCACAATTTGGCTCAAATCCTATTAGGACATCCACCTTATCAAATCAAAGGCACCTTAGCAATCCTTGTCATCAATAACTTTCAAAAAAATAAAATAAATAAATAAAATAAAATAAAATAATAAATAATAATAAATAATAATAAATAAACAAATAAATAAATAAATAAAATAAAATATTGTAATTATATGCTTTTAATTACAACACTTAGAGCTGAAATAAAAAATAGTTTAGAGTATATTTTTGAATTAGAAAGTGAGTTAAATAGATTAAATTCTCTTTTGACTATTGCCTCTGGACAATCTCTAATAAATTATAGCCAAAGAATTGCTAGTATAAAAAATAAAATATCTTTAGCAAAGGCAAGTGTAAATTATCAACAAAAATTATTACAAGAGTTAATATTAAATTAGATTCAGCAACAATTTATAAATTGGTATCAGAACCCGGTTTCTCGGCCTTGCCATAACTCTTGCATGAGTATTAAATATAATGAAGAAGTAGAATCTGATAATTTAAATAACAATACTTCTTTACAAATACTAACAGAACAAAATAATACCTTAATTAGGCTATTAAAAGAAATTAACGAAAAACTTAGAACTAATCAATTAGAAATAATAAACGAAATTAGACATTTTGTACAAGATTTGAAAAAATAAGTAGCCCTTTTTGAAGAAAAACAAAAAGAATTAGATTTACATCCCTATCCATATAAAGGAAATAATCTGAAAGAGCCTTTTGAATTAATCTCACTTGCAAAACAAAAATGGAGTTAAGTAATTACAGCTTAAAACAATTACAAAAAATGGCTGAAAAAGAAAATGATAATGAAATAAAATACAAAATAATATTACAAATAGCTGAACTATTAGATATGGTGGATAAAGAAATAATAGAATAAATAAATAATGAAAGAATAAAATTAGAAGAAGATATCTATAAACAATTAGGATAAATCAGCTTAGGAGAAATGGAACACATTCTCCTAGAAGAATTAGAACAAGTAATGGAAAATAATATATTAGAAAATTTCAAAGACATAGAAAAAGAAAATGCCTTAGAAGAAGAAACTAATAACGTTAATGATATGAATATGGCAGTAGTAAAACAAGAAGGAAGTAGCTCGTCTGCCTCATCTAATCGAAATTATCCAGATTTTAGAAATTTTACCAGGCAACAACTAGAAAATGATACGAGAAATTATAAATATAGAGGAAGAACGGGACATTATAGTTATCTAAATAGAGGATCTTTTGCTAGAGGAACATAAAATTATGTTGATTTTACCCCTAGGGAGGAAGTATTCTTACGGGAGGTACCATTAAAGCTAATAAATAATACAGGGTATTTATTAGATATTGATTGTGTTTCTAACACAAGTGAGGTAATAAAACAATGGAATAGATGTATACACCATGTCTTAAATATCCATAGCAGCAGTTGGAGCGGGCAAAGTTTTCTAAATTATATTGAACATAGCCTTACGGGTATAGTAGCAAGCTAGTATGACAATTTAAGAGAAAGTGACAAAGAAAAATTAACAACAGAAACTATCCCAGAAGGTATGTTAAACATATTCGTAAAATATATTGAAGAAGAATTTGTAGGAAAAGAGTGGGATGAAGATAAAAGAAAAAGAGAATGGGTTAAGAAATTTAGTAACACAGAAATATGAAATATGGAATATATAGAAAATTATATATGTGAATACTCCTATTATTATTATCAAATAGGTAGAAATAAAATTCATTTAACCATGTTTTTTCATAAATTACCATATCCTACAAATGTTAATATAGAAGAAAAATATGAAAAATGGTTAAAAGGATTAGGAGATACCACAAGTGACACCTTGGGTCATACAATTAAATATCTAAGAGAATGGGTAGAGCAAGAATGCATGAAAATGAAGCAAAGAAGAAAAATGAAAAAACAATATTTACATTGCTGGCAAACATCTAATTCATAGGGACGTGAAACATATAATAAGAAAAAGAAAATATTTTATAAAAGAAAAGGTTTTAATAAGCAAAGAGGAGAAAAATATAAAAGAAAATATTATAAAAAAATCCTATAATTTCAACAAAAGAAGAAGGTTTTTTAGAAAAAATAATTATTATCCAAAAGGAAAAAAGACTTGTAAATGTTGAGCATGTGGAGAAATAGGCCACTTTGTTAATCAATGTAGAAATAAAAAGAATAATAAAATAATAGAAGCCTTAGGAAGTCTGAATTATGTGGAATTAGAAGAAGAAGAAGCTTTAGAATTAGCTTTAGAGAATAATAAAGGAATAATAGAATTAATTGAAGAAGAAATAGAAATAGAAGACGAATGCTACAGCGACATCGAGGAAGAGTCAAATTTTATGATAACAGAAGAAACAAGTATAGAAAATTTGAAAGGAGAACAATTTGTCATAGAAAATTCTCAAGAAAAATAAATAGAAAAAGATTGGATATTACCAATAATAAGAAAGGACGAAATATATTAGAAATCAATATTCAATTTAAAAAGTAAATATATATGTGAAAGGATGAAAGGAGATATTGAAATTAAAGATTGTGAATATGAGGTAGGAGAAATAAATTTAATAAATTATGAAAATATATTAAAGAATAATAAAGATAATAAATATAAATATATGCGTTTAGAGAGTGTACAAATACAAATAACAACGTTATTTGACAAAAGACAAGATATAGATATATATGCATTTTTGTGTGATATTAGACAGCGAAATTTTGGAAGATCCATAATCAGTGGAATAAAAAGTAATTTATGTGGAGGACCATTAGGTTTTAATTGCAAACCAGGATATTATATTATCTTAAAAGATGGATTCATAAATAAATTTTTAACTCTAAAAATAAAAACCGTAGAAATCGATATGCATGAAACTACTTATCCATTAAGGATATTTTGGAAAATAACATACAAGTTAGATAATACCATAGATCCTAAAATGCAACATAAAATTATAGAAGCAGATAAATTTGAACCTACCAATGGAATACCAATAAATAGAATTACACCTAAAAGAATAGATCCTAATGAGATCAAATTAGAAAATCGATGGATAGCAAGTTTTAATAATCCTAAAAATATTACAAAAAGAAAAAATATAATTAAAATTGATAATACTGGAAATATTAAAATAGAAACTCCTAGCACAATAGAAAATAATGATGAAATGGATAACGTAAGTATATCGTCAGGAAGATACTCTATAGATAATTATAGTATATAATCTGGAAGGAGTTCAGTTAGCAAAAGAATAATAGGTTATAGAACTACCAGTCTCCAGTATATGAAGATGAGGAGAATCTTATGGCATGGACAAAAGACGATGAAGAAGAAGCACAAAAAGAATACGATACATTTGTAAAACGGTATAACAAAAGAAATGAAGAAAATAAAATGTCATTGTCATTCACTAATGTTAATAATATATATATACCAATAAAAATACACATAGAAGGATTTAATACCTGTGCTTACTCAGATAGTGGATGCTCAGTATGTTTTGGGAAAATGAAACTTTTTCTTGAATATATGTAGAAAAAACAAAATCCATCATTAATAGTTCAAATAGCTAACAATAGTACGATGATACATACTGATGTCATAGAAAATATAGATATCCAAATTAATTCAGTTAACTTTATCATTCCTAAACTTTAGGCAACCGATCAACCATCACATGATGTAATTATAGGCAATAATTCACAAAGATTATACAGCCCTTACACACAAACGTTACACTCTATTATATTTACAAATAACAGTAAGTCAGTTGAAGTCTTAAAACTAAAAGTGGCTATTACACATCACAATATTGACTTCGTATACAGCAAGCATAGTGAGGAGGTAATCTCTCCAACTAGGCACGAAACTACACTAAGTATTAAAGAAATTAGTGTTCAAGAAGAAATTCAAAAAGAACAATAAGAAAGAAGCAAAAAATTATATAGTGAAGATCCGTTAAAATTTTGGCATAAAGATAAAAGTATAGCTAAAATAGACTTAATCGATCCTAATAAAATAATTAGAGTAAAACAAATGGTATATACTTATAATGATATAAAGGAATCCAGAAAAGAGATAGTAAGAGATAGTAAAGGAATCCAGAAGATCTAAAACGAATAGGATTAATTAGAGATAGTAAAAGTCCACATAGTAGTCCAGCATTTACTGTTAGAAATCATGCTGAGATTAAAAGAGGAAAGGCTAGAATGGTAATAAATTATAAAAAATTAAATGATAATACTAAAAGAGATGGTTATTTTATTCTGAATAAGTAAGCCCTTCTCAACAGAATATAGGGCGCCTCCTGGTTCTCCAAAATGGACTGTAAAAGTGGATACTGGCAGATAAAAATGGATAAAGGTGGTGTTTGGGAAGCAACATCCCAAATTTTTTATCTCATAAAAACCACTAAAAGACAAAAGTTTTGCAAAACCAAAAAAAACACATCCAAACAAAATATCACATCCAACCCCATAATCATTTCACTTTTTCTCTCACAAACATCACATCCAACCACATAAAAACCCAACTATCTTCCCAAACACTAAAAAATTTTTATCTCATAAAAACCTACATCTACTAAAATCTACATAAAAACTCACTTCCTAAACACCCACAAAGACAGCATCCCATTAACAACCTTTAGTGCATGTAACAACCCCAACTCAAGATTAACGATAATCCATGATTTAATATGCCTAATAAGTTATTAAGATCAGATTTTGAATTAGTTGCATGTGGTGCATAATTTATGTTTCATCTGTTCATTGTAGGAGTATCTGTTTGAAATTTTTGTTACCTTTTGTGAATCGAAGGCCTTATCGGCATCCAATCACGAAATTGACTTGGTATATATGTTATGTGGAATTTATAGAATTTTATGGTAGGTTTAATTAAAATTCGGTTCAGAACGATTAAATTAGAATAATTAATGCTACTTACCTTAGCTTAGGCCAATTAATTAAATGCCACTAAGTGGGCTTATACAAGACCACTTCTATTTCTCTTATACATGTTTTTGACACTCTTATTTCCCATCTTAAAGCTCCAAACATGAGAGGAAGAGAGAATTAAAGAGTGAGAGTTGATCTCAAGAAGCAAAGGGAAGAATTGCTAGGAGATTTAGTGAATTGCTCCAGATTTTGCTTAAGTGGAGCTCAATTGAGTAGCCTGGGTAAGGGCTCAACCTTACAACCTTGAAGTGGAGTTAATTCACCCATGAATTTAAGTGAATTGTGCTACGAGATGTAAGAACCAAGCCTCAGAACTAGGAAGGAAGACCAATTCATACATGCATGTACATTTCATTACATTTGGAGCATGTTTACTAGGAATTCTCTCATGCATGTCATAAATTGAGCTTAGTTGTAAGAATTCATCATGTTATACATCCTCTCATTTCATTTGATCATGATTTGGAAACTTGAAGCTCAATCATTTCATGCATGTCATGTTTTTGGAGAGTTCATGAAGTTTAAGTTGAGTTTGCGAACAATTGGCATGCTTTTGGGCCTTGATTTCATGGAAGGATCTTTAAATCATGATGTTTTGTGAATATCTAAATGTTTTTCAGAAATTTGGCCTAAGAGGATGAGTTTTCAAATGTTTAGTTTTAGTTTGAAGCTTGGAGATCAAATCTAGAAATTCCAGAATTTGAACCTACGCTCGAGCGAAACACTCTGAGTGCGTGTACTTCCGCTCGAGTGACATGATACCCGCTCGAGCGTGAAATGCATGTATCCAGAAGTTCATATATCTTGCAGCACGCTCGAGCAACAAAAGTCACGCTCGAGCGAGGGCCTAAGTCTCACGCTCGAGCGAAGATCAAGCATCCGTCGAGCGTGAAAATAAGCAACCAGTACTTTTTCAAGAGTTTACAGTCCGCTCGAGCTAAAGAAGTCATGCTCGAGCGAACCCTCACTTTTTGCATGTCCGCTCAAGCGAGGAAAGCCACGCTCGAGCGTGGACCTTGTTTTCTGCAAACTTTGGAAAATGTTTTCTAATGCAATTTTTGCATCCTTATTCCATCCTAGGCATTCCTAGGCCATGATTAAGTCACCATAATAAGAATAAGAGTAGAAACACATTAAGAACAAGTGAAATAAGTTATGTACAATTCGAACGCGTGTTTCAGGTGTGTATTTGTTATGTGTTAATGTAGGTCACGTGCCGTAGATCGTTTGACAAGCCTGCTTTGTCTGTTTGTACTCGAAGCCAACTGTGAGTAATAACTTAGTAAAGTTATGTTCAACTTTATTTATTTTCTATATGATGAATTAAGATTTGTTTTCTGAAATGATATGTTCTGTACAATGAATGATTGTCCAATTTCTGATAATATATTCGTGGCATCCTTAGCATCATGTGATATTTGTTAGCTATTACCCGGTATCGGAGGTTCCATCATGGAACTTAATATGTCTGCAATCTGTTACCCGCACCGGAGGCTCCATTATGGAGCTTAGCATATCTGTCTGTTACCTGGATCCGGAGGTTCCTTTATGGAACTGGTTATTCGTAACCCCCATATGTTCTGCATCTGTTTTGTATCTATTCTGTTAGCGCTAATGGATGTACCACGTATAATTAAGCATGAACTCCAATTTCTATATATGGTTTGAACAAGAATATGAATATGAATCTGTTATGAATCTGAATTATGATTTCTGAATCTGTATGGACATCATTCATTAAAATCCTTTACTCCGTTATTATTCACTAGGCTTCCGCTCACTATTTATATTATATATGTAGGTGAGCAGGCGCGTGACCAGGCCTAAGTTTCCGCCTAGAGTTTTGGTGTCAGCCAGCCATCATGCCTCCCGTGGAGGTTCCCTTTTGAGATCTGCTCAAGATTTTGTGTCCTTGGGACTTTTGTACTTTCTAAATGCTTATGTCTGGTCTGAACAGGTTTGAAAGTTTTATATTAGTGGCTTGAGTGATGTAAGACTAATGTAATTTCGACGCCACCTCTATATATATATATAAGTTTGTTTTGAAAATTTCTCGTCTTATGTATGTCTGCACAGCTCTGTGGACTGTGTATGTTTAGTATATTTGCTTTCGCAGCCCCTGTTTATATATTATTTTGTTCAGAGGCCTTTGGTAACTCCAGGGATTACTGGTCGGTTACGATACTAAACTTATAGGGACGGGTTTGGGTCGTGATAGAGTGGTATCAAAGCACGTGTTTTACCGCACACACAAGTCCATATAAGTTTAGGATGTCCTAGTAAGAAGTAGGGGCATTCCATATGCATGTATGAGTGTGTGGTAATCCAAATGGATATGAAAAACTGAATGTAAATGTGAGTAAATGAATTGAAAGAAATGAATGAAATTATTCCTATGTTTATTATTATTCGGTGTTTCTATAGCAACATGGAGAATGCAAGGGGAAATGATGTAAGTGAATCTTCAGAGGCTTGCATGAGCCGAATGGAACAGCTGCTTGCAGCATTGACTGAAGCTATGATGCAACAACAAAGACAACAACCTTTGCCCCCTCCGCCTTTGTCGGTACAAGCCAAAACAGATAATAATGATATTATCAACCTGACACAGAAATTCATGAAGATGAAACCGCCAACATTCTTTGGTGGAATTGAACCGTTGAAAGTAGAGACATGGTTGCGTGAGATGGAAAAACTGTTTGAGGTATTTCCCTGTACTGAGACTTAGAAGGTTTTATTGGCCACCTATACTCTTAAAGACAAAGCTCGGAGATGGTGGTTACTGATTCGGAATACCAATGGAAATATGACGTGGGCTCAATTTAATGAGATCTTTTATGAAAAATATTTTCCTCAATGTTTTTGGGACCGAAAAGTGTTTGAATTCCAAGAACTTAAGCAAGGCAGAATGTCTGTCACCGAGTATGAGGCAAAGTTCATTGAATTAGCCAGATTTGCTCCTCATATGGTGGACACAGACTACAAGAAAGCCCACAAATTTGAGGGAGGATTGGACTTAGACATATTTGATCAAGTTGGTGTACTAAAGTTGCCAATATATGTGCAAGTTCTTGAAAGATTCTTAATGGCGGAAGCCACCCTAGCCGCTAAGAAACAAAGTAAGGCCCTAGCAGCAACAACAACCGATTGGAGAGGAAAAAGGTCTGGGTATGGTTTCAGAAAAGGTCGTTCTCATGTAAGTAAAAAGTAGAATACGGGGTCTACAAGCAGCTCGAGTCAGAGCAATGGGTCTATTCCGGTTTGTCCTGATTGTGGAAGAAGGCATAGAGGTGTATGCTACCAAGCATCCGGTGCTTGTTTCCTATGTGGGAAGACAGACCATGTAGTGAAAGATGGCCCACTTGGGTCTGAAAATGCCAGCCGTCCTATGATGAGTTCAGCTGGGTCCGCTTCTACAGTCAAAACAAATGCAAAAGCTAATATTGGAAAAGAACCTCTGAGACAAGGTCGAGTGTTTGCCTTAGTGCCTGGTGACATACAGAACACCGAAACTGTGGTGTCAGGTATACTCCCTGTATGTTCTCAAAATGCATGTGTACTGATAGATTCTGGTTCAACACATTCCTTCGTATCGCATGCTTTCTCTCAGAAATTAACTAGACCACTAGAACCTATGACATATATGTTATTTGTATCTACACCGTCTGGGGGTTCTATGATATGTGCTTATGTTTATCCGGCATGTGACATTATGATTAGTGATATGACATTGTATGTTGACTTATTGCCCTTGAACATTGATAATTTTGATTGTATTCTGCGTATGGACTGGTTGACTAAATACTGTGATACTATTGACTGTGCAAGTAAATCTGTTGTGTTTAGACCACAGGGTATGCCTGAATTTATTTTTACTAGAAATTGGGTAGTTCCTCCCAATACTTGATTTCGGCCATGAAAGCTATTAAATTGCTTAGGAAGGGATGTGGGGGCTACTTGTGTTGTATACTAACTACATTATCTGATAGTACTAATGTGTAAACTATTCCTGTTGCTTGTGAATTTCCCGATGTATTTCTGAATGACTTGCCTGGAGACTTAGTTGATAGAGAAATTGAATTCACTATTGAAGTAATTCCAGGAACACAACCTATTTCCAAGACCCCCTACAGAATGTCAACCTCAGAACTGAAAGAATTAAAAACTCAACTTCAGGAATTGCTAAACAAGAAATTCATCCATCCGAGCACTTCACCTTGGGGTGCTCCAGTCCTATTTGTCAAAAAGAAAGATGGATCTTTGAGGTTATGTATACACTATTGGGAATTGAACAAAGTAACTATCAAGAACAAATACCCTTCGCCCCGAATAGATGACTTGTTTGATCAACTTCAGGGAGCCCAAGTGTTTTCCAAGATTGACCTCAGATCTGGGTATCACCATTTAAAAGTTAAGGCAGAAGACATAGAGAAAACTGCATTCAAAACTAGATATGGACATTATGAATTTTTAGTAATGCCATTTGGGGTGACTAATGCACCTGTTACCTTTATGGACCATATGAACAGAGTATTTAAATCATTTCTGGATGAATTTGTTGTTATATTTATTGATGATATTTTGATTTACTCCAAAGCAGGGAAGATGATGAAAATCACTTGAGAACTGTGTTACAGATTCTAAGAGAAAAAAAGCTATATGCAAAATTGTCCAAATATGAATTCTGGCCTGACAGTGTAACATTTTTGTGACACGTAATCAACAAGGATGGTATCTCGATTGACCCACAAAAAATTGAAGCTATTGTGGACTGGCCTAAACCGACAAATGTGATAGAAATTAGAAGTTTTCTGAGACTTGCAGGTTACTACAGAAGATTCGTGAAAGACTTTGCAAAACTTGCCATGCCATTGACCCAGTTAACTCAAAAAATTGTATCATTTGATTGGAATAAACAGCAAGAGTCAGCCTTTCATAAGTTGAAGACCAGACTAGTAACTGCACTGATTTTGACTTTGCCCAATGGTACTTGAGAGGGTAATTTATGTTTGAACACGGGCCGAGCTGGAACATGATGGGAAATGGACCGAGCTATGGGCTATGGTGATATCTTGCTTAGCCCGGTCCTTTGTCCCCGTCAGTTTGGCCAAAGCTGTTTGCCAGTAGACTGATCTTAGTGTTTTGAACCGAGATATAGAGATAAGAGAGTCGAGCTATAAGAGGACAAGGTAGAACCGAGCTATGTGAGCTCGGTGAAATCTGTCGTAAAGCGTGGTGGTGTTAGCTTGGCTGTTTTGCTTCCAGACCGTGGTAGGACGATCTCACTTGGTTAAGCAGTGAGGAGGGTGTAAAAAGATGGGCATTATCTTTGTGATTCCTAAGAGAACTCTACTGAAGAGAGTTGAAGTCCTATTAGGATTGTGCCAAGTGAAATCTATAAAAGCTCATGACAGACCTATGTACAGGTATCCCAATTCTTACCCTATAATACACAGAGCTTTTATGTCTATTGTCTATTTACTGACTTAGGCATCGGAGAGGTATTCAGCACACACCCACCGGCTAGCTCACGTTTGTGTTTTCAGGAAGCAAAGTGACAACGTTTGGAGGAGTGCAAACTTGATCAACAGGATTATACGAGAAGATTATTTTGTGCTCATACAATTGGCGCTGTCTGCGGGAATTGCACCAAGAACAAAACCTTTTGATCGAGTTTTCCTCTCTAGTTGAAATCAATGGCGTACAATGAAGACTTGCCGCAATCTGCTATCGATGGACAAACCCCAGAAGGGAGGGGGGAGGTGCGAAGGTTTACCTTCTATCACACCCATGGCAGAATTAGAACCCCAGCGACGGAACAACTGGAGGGACACACGAGAGAGATAGGGCACCAGTCCCCGTTGCTCTCAAAGTCCTAAAAGACAGAGGCGGAGGTTGGATCCTCAAGTTCTGGAGGATCGCGTGAGGGAGCAAGATGAGTTAATAAGGAGGATGGCAACAGACATGGAGACAATGAAGCGCCAGATAAAGAAAAAAGGAGTGGCAACGGAAGAGGGGCGCAAAGGCAACACGCCCTCTTACCACTCGAAAGGTCGTGGCAAACACGTCACGCCATCACAAGCAGAAAGTAGGAGACTTAGAACAGGCGACACTCAATCAAGGACTTCCAGGACTCGTTACACCAGGTCTGAGAGAACGAGGACTGAACGGTCGTATACAGAGAGAAGCAGCTATCGACCCTCGCACACGCACCAAACGACATCTAGGCACACGAAGTTGCCTAGGTCAGTGGACCTACGAACAGTGCTCGAGGAGAGGGCCCGTTGGAAAGAGGACACCAGGGCTCGCGACCCTCGCAGAGTTTCAGCCCTACAGCGGTTGGCCCCTAGGACACATAGGAGTGTCGAGGTAGGGATGCCAATGCCGCGCTTTGCTTACGAACCAGCAGATAAAGTATTAGCAAGGTTACAAAGCTCGCCGTTCGTTCCAGCAATTGAGAACACACCACTACCCTCAACCTTTCACCAACCTAAATTCACCATTTATGAGAGGAAGTCAGACCCATATATGCACTTAAGCCACTTTTGCCAGGTTATGGCAGTATATCGGCGAAACAAGACTCTAATGTGTATCTTGTTTCCATCCAGCCTTGGCGACCTAGGTCTAACCTGGTTCAAAAGGCTGCCAGAAGGCAGCATAGCCTCATGGGCATAGTTGGCAGAAGCGTTCGTGACTAGATTTAGAACGAATACCAAGACACCAGTGGAGATTGACCAGCTACTCTCCATTAACATGGGCGAAAAGGAGACGTTGAGGTCTTACAACAGTCGATATTGGGAGACTTTCAACCAGATTGGGGATTGCCCTACAAATCTCGCCATCACACAATACAAAAGGGGCTTACCAGTCAGTAACAAATTGAGGGACTTAATGACAATGATGCCACCTCTCACGATGGAGGCCCTAATGGAGAGAGTGCATCAACATATTCGGGTAGAGGAAGATAGCGTCCGTGCTAAAGCAAAATCTGGCACAACAGCGATGCCAGATAAAAAGACTACAGCAAAAATCAACACGGCAGAACAACCAAGCAAGAATGGGCGAGGCAGGCGAGCCAACAGAGAGAACCCAGAAACAAGGAAGTTAAGAGTCCGCACTGCCATTACCACAGTATTCAATAAACTTATCTACCGGATTCTTTGCGAGCCAAGTTGGGAGAAGCACAAAAAGGCTATGATGAGAGGTCCTGTTGCACCTTTCATGATGAGAAGGGGCATCGCACTAAAAATTGCACACCATTGAGGCAACATCTGGAGGAGTTAGTGGCTGCTGGACACCTGGACCAATATATAGAAGGGGGAACACAACCAGCTCCCCAGGACCTCAACAGACCAAGCGGGATGCCGGTTGACGGACCACCCAAGGCATAATCAACGTTATACATGCGATCATCGAACCTGAGCAGGTATGTGAGTTCAAGGAGATGATAAAAAAGGCTAAGCACTTGAGAGAGGTGTTAAGTACACAACCTACCGTCAAAAAGGGCAGAACAGAGGCTACAAACGTCATATCCTTTTCAGACAGGGATGTAGCAAGGCTACATTGCCCTCACAATGACGCACTAGTGGTCACTTTGCACGTCAAGAATTTTGACATCAAACGGATTCTAATTGACCAAGGAAGCTCATGCGAAATAATGTACTACGAGACCTTCAAACAACTGAAATTGGAGGACAAAGACTTGGCACCTGCGATATCTCCCCTTGTCGGTTTCAACTCAATGCCAGAGTGGCCAATGGGCAAGATAATCCTCCCAGTCAAGGCAGGAACCATGACAAAACAGGTGGAATTGTAGGTATTGAAGGTCCCTTCCACTTACAACATAATCTTGAGGAGGGCATGGCTGCATGCCATGCGCTCAGTGGCATCAACCTACCATCAGGAATTACGGTTCCCTAACGAAACCGGCGTGATTGAAGAAGTCTTAGGAGACCAAATCATGTCGAAGCAGTGTTTCATCACAATAAACGGCAGCCATGTTGCAAAAGGGTTTGTTTAGAAGGTGGAAGAGCCAGAAAGCTACGAACTGTTTGCAGATGTCAGCAAAGCAACAGAACAGAAGGCAATAAAAGACTTGGTTGAGGTGAGGATAGATGAAAAGGACCCAGAAAAATTCTTTTTACTCGGCTCGTCATTATCTAGCACTGAGAGAATAGAGGTCATGGAATTCTTAACCTCTAACATCGAAGTGTTTTCTTGGACACCATACGACATGCTGGTATTGATCCAAATTTCATTTTCCATTAACTTAATGTCCACCCAACTGCTAGGCCAATTATTCAGCGAACGCGCCGATCGGCACTCCACCATGCAGAGATAGGGGCAGAAGAAGTAGGAAACCTGCTGGAGGCAGGAGCTATCAGAGAAGTACATTATCCTAGGTGGATCTCCAACACTGTGGTAGTACCAAAGAAGAACGGCAAGTGGCGCATTTGTGTGGACTACAAAACGGTCAACAAAGCATGCCCAAAAGACAGTTTTCCCCTACCACGGATAGACCAACTGGTGGACCTGATGTCAGGACATAACCGACTTAGCTTCCTTAATGCGTATCGAGGTTACCATCAGATCGCTATATATGAACCAAACCAGGAGGTCACGTCATTTACAACGCCTAAAGGATTATACTGTTACAAGGTCATGCCCTTTGGCCTAAAGAACGCAGGGGCTACATTCCAACGGATGGTCACCAAAATGTTTGAATCATTATTAGGCAAAACAATGAAGGCTTACATAGATGACATGGTGGTCAAAAGCAAGGATGAGAAGGACCATCTCAGGGACCTAGATGAAATGTTTCAGATTTTGAAGTCCCACAAGTTGCGTCTAAACGCATCCAAGTGCGCATTCGGCGTAGGATCAGGCAAATTCCTAAGCTTTCTAGTAACCAACCAGGGTATAGAAGTTGATCCCTCTCAGATCAAAGCAATCCAAGATCTTGAGAGGCCCAACATAGTCAAAGAGGTATAGCATCTCATTGGCCTAGCAACTGCACCCAACCGGTTCATAAGTCGGTCTTCAGACAGATGTCGACCATTCTTCCAAGCATTGAAGGCCAAATTTGAGTGGGATGAGGAATGCAACCGTGCCCTAGAAAGCTTGAAAGACTACATGACCTCTCCTCCATTGTTAGTAACCCCGGTGCCAGGAGAAGAGCTCTTTTTGTACTTAGCAGTTTCACAGCATACAGTCAGCGCAGTGTTGTCAAAGCGGAAGGAATCCAACACCTGCCTATCTTTGATGTTAGCAAGACCTTGCTAGGCGCTAAAACAAGGTACCTACCATTGGAAAAGAAAGCATTAGCTTTGATGATGGCCTCAAGAAAGTTGTCACACTATTTCCATGCCCATACCGTGATCGTCCTAACGGCTTTTCCATTAAAGGCCTTGTTTGAGAGGGCGGATTTTTCTAGACGAATCTCGAAATGGGTAGTGGAGTTGGGGCAGTTCGATATCAAGTTTCAACCCAGAACCGCAATAAAAGCCTAAGCTTTAGCAGACTTTGTGGCTGAGTTCACACCAGGAAGTCATCACATCTGCCTGGTCGATTTGACCGACGCAACCGAAGTAAGGGGGGAAAGTGCCGTGGGAACTGCGCAGCCCCTAATGCAGGATGCCCAGCTACATTGCAAGCCATACAGGATTGAGGATAGGAAAGAAGGAACAAACCATGTTATTCCTAGTAAGGACTCATCAAAAAGTAAAGACTTGAGGCAGTCAGACAGTGAAGATCAAACCCCAACAGCAGGCATGGACTTGGTAGAAAAAACTAGCAACACCCATGATCCTAAGACATCATCCGATCCCTCTACTTGCTGGAAGCTATTCGTCGGAGAGATGTGGAAACTCTTTGTGGATGGGGCATCCAATAGGCATGGTGCAGGACTTGGCATAGTTCTCATCTCACCAGATGGCCTAACAATTGAACAGGCAATCAACCTCGGTTTCCCAGCATCTAACAATGAAGCGGAGTATGAAGTACTGATAGCAGGCTTAAAATCAGCACTTTACATGAAGGCCACCGAGCTGATGGTATACAGTGACTCCTAGCTGGTAGCCAACCAGATTTCAAGGGACTACGAAGCAAAAGATGACAGGATGGCTAAGTACCAAGAATTAGTCAGAAAAGAGATCATGAAGTTCGAAGTAGTCCGGATAGAGCAAATCGGCCGAGAGGAAAATAGTAGAGCAGACGAGTTGGTAGGTTTTGCTTCAATGGCAGACACATCTATCCCACACCCATTACTGATCGACTTCCTGCCTAAACCTAGTATTAAGGAACCCGAAGCAGCCAAAGCATATTGTGCTGAACTAGGCCTATCTTGGATGGATCCCATCATAATATGTTTAAAAGATGGCATCTTGCCTGAAGGAAAGAAAGAAGCCAACAGAATTAGAGCTAAATCACAGTGATTTTGGCTCTCTCCATCATTAGCATTGTATAAAAAATCCTTCACAGGATCCTACCTGAAATGCTTCCATCCTAGCAAGGTCGAGGCATTTCTGTTCAAGATACATGAAGGCGTATGCGGAAGCCACCAAGGGGAAAGATCATTGGCTTACAGAGCAATTTTGTAAGGATATTGGTAGCCATACATGCAAGCAGATTCAGAGAAATATGTTAAGAAGTGCGATAAAGGTCAGAAGTTCGCACACCAAATATACCAACTAGTCAGAGAACTCCTACCACTAACTAGTCTATGGCCCTTCGCAATGTGGGGCCTAGACATAGTGGGACCACTTCCAACTGCACCCGGCAACAGAAAGTTCTTTCTTGCAGTAACAAACTACTTTACAAAGTGGGTTGAGGCAAAAGCACTCGCATCTATAAAGGAGAAAGACGTTAAAAAATTCATTTGGCAGAACATCATTACTCGATTCGGCATACCTAAGGCGCTAATATCTGACAACGACACTCAGTTCGATGGCAAAACCTTCAGGGGCTTTTGCGAAGAATACAAGATAGAATTCTACAACTCTACACCAGCATAACCTCAAGCGAATGGCCAGACAGAAGCTTCGAACAAAATCGTCTTAGACGGTTTGAAGAAAAGGTTGGAGAGAGAAAAAGACAAGTGGGCAGAGGAACTTCCTCATGTTTTATGGGCTTACCGTACCATACCTCGGCGATCAACTGGAGAAACACCTTTTCCTTGGCATATGGCATGGAAGTGGTAATCCCACTGAAAATAGGCCTCCCCACTATTAGAAGTGAAAATTTTGACCCAAATTTGAATGAAGAAGCCATAACCTTGGAACTAGACCTTGCAGAAGAAATAAGGGAAAGAGCACTAGTTTATATTGCTTTATACCAGCAGGAGTTATCCAGAAAATATAACAAAACAGTGCATCCGAGGCAATTCAAGATTGGAGATTGGGTACTGCGCAAAGTAATGGGCAACACTTTGGTACCTAGAGGTGGCAAGTTAGGACCTAATTGGAAAAGACCATACAAAGTGGTTGGTTTAGCAGGAAAATGGGCATATCACTTGGAAGATGGAGACAGCAAGGCTATTCTCAGGCCGTGGAACACTGCCAATCTCAAATTATTTTATTTTTAGCTTTTCCTTAAAATACTTGTAATTTTTTCCTTTTTCAAATAAAACAAGTAATTTTTCAGCATAATTCTTTCTACTGTAAAAGTTGTTCTTAGTCATTGCCAGCAAAGGGCAATCAAGAAGTTTGGCAGGATTGGCCAACATTCAGTTCTCTTCTTTAGCCAAGATAAGGATCTAGGCTGAAGAAGGTTGGCAGGTTTGACCAACATTTAGCTCTCTTCAGCCGAGATAAGGATCTAGGCTGAAGAAGGTTGGCACGTATGACCCAACATTTTTCTCTTCTTCAGCCGAGATAAGGATCTAGGCTGACGACGGTTGGCAGGTATGACCAACATTTTCTCTTCTTCAACTGAGATAAGGATCTAGGATGAAGAAGGTTGGCAGGTATGACCAACATTTCCTCTTCTTCAGCCGAGATAAGGATCCAGGCTGAAGAAGGTTAGCGGGTTTAACTAACATTTAGCTCTCTTTAGCCGGGATAAGGATCTATGCTGAAGAAGGTTGGTGGGTATGACCCAACATTTTTCTCTTCTTTAGCCGAGACAAGGATCTAGGTTGAAGAAGGTTGGCAGGTATGACTAACATTTTCTCTTCTTCAACCGAAATAAGGATCTAGGCTGAAGAAGGTTGGCAGGTATGACCAACATTTTCTCTTCTTCAGCCGAGATAAGGATTCAGGCTGAAGAAGGTTGGCAGGTTTGACTAACATTTAGCTCTCTTCAGCCGAGATAAGGACCCAGGCTGAAGAAGGTTGGCAGGTATGACCAACATTTTCTCTTCTTCAACCAAGATAAGGATCTAGGCTAAAGAAGGTTGGCAGGTGTATGAGCACGAAATAATCTTCTCGTATAATCCTGTTGATCAAGTTTGCACTCCTCCAAACGTCGTCGCTTTACTCCCTGAAAACACAAACGTGAACTGGCCGGCGGGTGTGTGCCGGATACCTCTCCGATGCCTAAGTCAGTAAATAGACAATAAACAAAAGCTCTGCGTATTTGAGAGTCAAAATTGTGATACCTGTACATAGGTCCTGTTACAAGCTTTTATAGATTCCGTGTGGCACAATCCTAGTAGGATTCTTATTCTCTAACATAGAGTCCTCCTAGGAATCACATTTCTAAAAGATAATGCTTATCCTTTAACACCTTCCTCTCTGTCTATCAAAATGAGATAACAGCAACTCTTACTTCGGTTGGCACAAAGCATAGCCGTGCTCACACAACTCGGTGCTGAACTAGCTAACCCCAGCCAACTGGTCTCTGGAGTTGCTCTGCTGAGCTATCTTTAGCTCAGTTTAACTCAAACAAGTACCTTAGCCGCGACCGCTAGAATAGACTCTAATAGCCAAGCTCAGACCAAACTATCATGACCAAAGCTTCCGAAATAATCACTTTAGTCCATGGTTCGACCCCTGAATACACCTATCTCGGCTCAATCTCACAGGCTTACTTATCTCGGCCCAATTTGCGCATAAATTACCCTCTCAATTGCCCCTTAATTCCATCTGCAACACATGATTCGGGATTACTCGTTATCAACCGAGCTAAATGTCTAAGCCTTCAACCGAGCTCATTTTCTACCGGGCTACCGATTTGCCTAGTTCAGAAACGTCTTGTCAATTGCTCTGCACGTCGTTTCGCCTCTGAAGCACGTCTGAATCGTTATCTATTCCCCTGGACACGTGGCTTGCTCCCACTGGTCAAGTACAACTATCACAACCATCTTTGTACTTCGAAAATTTTGAACAGTCCCGCCTATTTTTGTGCTTTATACAAAAACCTTTCTTTTTGAACCAAACACTCTACTGTTCATCTTCTCTCACTTGCCTTCTGAGTCTTCATATTCATGACCATAGTACCTGCAAAGCTCCTATTCTAGCTGGCATCCTCACTGTCTTGATCTTCATCCTTTCATCTCAAAACTGTAAGTGGCTCAATCGCCTTCTTTTTCCGTTTATTTCGCAAGTACGTATAGTATAGAAATATATATACATATGTTTTTCAAAACGCACTTGTATAGTTTTCTCATAAATGGGTAAGAACCACTTAATCCCAAAAAACCACATGATCAAACCTCACTCACACTTTAACTGGATTCTCAATCAATCTGGAATGCGATGTTTTTGATCCAAAATAACACCACGACCGAGTTAGGAACCTGTTTGTGATAGGTGCGTATTCAACCAAACTAGAAAACCCCACCTATTGACCGAGCTAAAACCTTGAGCCGCTCCTTGTGTTACGATCGACCTAAGAACCTTCCTGCTCAATAACCGATCTAAAAACTTGGGCAATAACGGAACTAAGAATGGGTTGCAACCCATTTAACCGAACTAGGGTGATATTTATTTTGCCTTCTTTCTTAGCATGGTCCAGTGATCTGGGCATAACACTTTTTATCTCCATTTGCAGACTTGACTAGGTTGGCCAAGCACACCTTTACACTATCGCTCAACCGAGACATTCAACGTCATCTCAACACCGAGCTAAACTACCGTGCTAACTTGTACACAATTTAAGTTAAAATGGGTAAATACCGGTTCCTGGTAGACTCACCTAGGGCCATTGCCGAATTCTGTAAGGACTATAATATTCCTGACGATGTCCATCTCTTTTTAGCCTAACTAGATACTATGCCATGGGGAAAAACGGGCTTCGTTCCTTTTACTGTAATATCAATTGTAGAGGCTAGTCTCTGATTCCCTGTACAGCCGCTAATATGCGAGTTCCTCAAGTAGACAAGATTATGCCCAACTCAACTCAACACCAATGCTTACAGAATAATAAATGGCATCGTCGAGCTAAACCGTCGGCTCGGTCTCAACCTCGGATTGGCTGAGCTTTTTCACCAATATTCGCTCGGCCAAAATGACGACGATTGGGTGTACTACTTAAGAGTATGAAGAGGCCAGGAAAAAATCATAAAAAATACACCAGACAAAGACTTAAATGACGATGATTTTTTCTGGGTTTCGGGCAACTTTGAAGACCAAGAAGCCCAGATACCGGGATATAACATAAATTGGAATAAGGGGACTGCTGGTAAGAATACCTCGGTCCAATTCTCTTTTTGCTTCGCTATTCCATGTTATAATTCCACACCGTGCTGACACAGTATTTTGTCTTTCTTTTGTGCAGACTTAAACCAACTAAATCACAATACCCATACGCCAACCAAGACGCCTTTCACGTCGTGATACGATACCGTCATCGCGGTTGGGCCGAGCTGCTAAACTTTGAGCCAACCTACCGATATAGTGAAAGAAGGAAGACCAGGGTGACAGACTTTCTCCTTGAACCATCACTTGAACCAGATCCCACACTTCCCCAAATCAACTTGATCCCTCTGACAGAAGAATAAGAAATGGAAAAGAAAAGAGTCGTGCGCCTTATCACCGAGCAGACCACTAGTGAAGCCCAAATCGGGCTAGAGCCATCTGGCCAACCCCGCGATGCCGTGGTCGCCCTTCCAACTGCGAAGGCCTCCACATCTCGACTGAGCAAGCGTGCACGAACCGCTTTAGCCGAGCCGCAACACCTGGTTAATGAGGACACCGTGCTTCCTAACACTACGATGTCGAGCCCTGAGCCTGTGCACTCTAACCGAGCAAGTCCTTCGGAATAGGCACTAAGAATGACTTATAAGAACCGCGCTATCTCGAACACAGACTCGGTGGTTGCAGACAAGGACCACACGCTTGCCTTCAACCTTGCCAAAAGCGTGTGTCTACCAGTCGACATGGAGCACCATGACCACTTAACCGAGCTCAAAGCCATACGCTCGGCCACTAAGTCAATGGTGCTTATAAGTGCTCCCTTTGTTTGTTTTCCAGTTTATACATCTGTTTGCTCGGTTTTAGTTATAATCGCTATCTCTCCTTCTGCAGGCCATGCAGAAGAACCATGTTGCTCATAAGCGCGTGCTGGAGCTGCGCGGGACAGCACGGCTGGTCGTGGCAGACACCAACACTAAGACGGCCAACCTAAACGAGGCCAAGCAAAAAATAACCGAGCTCGAATCTGAAATTGCCCGACTCACTAAGCTGGTCAACTAGGCAGAAACGGACAAGCAGAAGGCTTTGGCCGAAAGGAAAGACTGCTATCTGTGCGAGCTGGCCAAGCTCGAGAAGAAAAAAGATGTAGAGATCGCCGAGATAAAAAAGAAAATGGAGGACGCTGAAGATAGGGGCTACAAGGAAGGAGAGGCCATCTATATCTTGCAAAGTGAAGCTGCGAAGGATATTTTTTTCAAATGTGGATTGAAGGCAGTTGTTACGAAGCTCGGTCTAGGGCAAGATGCCGAGATCTTTCTGAACCCTCCCCCTCACTTCATTCCAAGTTACATGGCGGACTACGCCAATGCCATACAACAGAAGTGTCTCCAAGAGAGGGAGGAGGAAGAAGGATCCCCGGATCCAGACAATACCCTACCTATCCCTAGTGATCGCGGTCTCTAGACCAGTCAAACAGCTCAGGTGGAGCCATCGGTGTCAAATACGGTTGATGATGCGCCTCTGACCGACCTACCTGCTGGAACCGAGCTACCAAGTGGTGAAGCTCAAGTTGACCTGGATGCAGACTTGGACAATCTATTTGCTTGATCTTGTTTTTCTTCTTTTGATGCTAACTTTTGAAAGAATTTGTAACCAGGTTTAAGCCCCTCCTCTTGTAATGCACACTTTTCAAATGGAATGAAATGAAATTTGCAATTTTCCAATCTTTTTGTTCAGTTCATACCCTGCTTGTAATTGTCTTTCAACTTTAATTGCATTAGTCTTGAATTCTTTGCTTCGTTGCGATGTCTTAATATTTTCTGGCCGAGATAGCCATCTTGGTCCAAGAGCCCTGTAATCTGTTTGCTATGTATTGGTCATAATTGCCAACTTTCTTCAGCCTAGATCCTTATCTCGGCTGAAGAGAGCTAACTGTTAGTCATACCTACCAAACTTTCTTCAGCTTAGATCCTTATCTCGGCTGAAGAGAGCTAAATGTTGGTCATACCTACCAACCTTCTTCAACCTGGATCCTAATCTCGGCTGAAGAGAGCTAAATGTTGGTCATACTTGCCAAACTTTCTTTAGCCTAGATCCTTATCTCGGCTAAAGAGAGCTAAATGTTGGTCATACCTGCAAACCTTCTTCAGCATAGATCCTTATCTCGGCTGAAGAGATAAATGTTGGTCATACCTGCCAACCTTCTTCAGCCCAGATCCTTTTCTCTGCTGAAGTGAGCTAAATGTTGGTCAAACCTGCCAACATTCTTCAGCCTAGATCCTGATCTTGGCTGAAGAAAAGAGCTGAATGTCTGGCCAATCCTGCCAAACATCTTGATTGCCCCTTACTGGCAATGACTGAGAACAACTTTTACAGTAGAAAGAATTATGCTGAAAAAACTACTTATTTTATTTGAAAAAGGAAAAAATTACAAGTATCTTAAGAAAAAGCTAAAAATAAAATAGTTTAAGATTGGCAGTGTTCCACAGTCTGGGAATAGCTTTGCTATCTCCATCTTCCAAGTGATATGCCCATTTTCCTACTAATCTGACCACTTTGTATGGTCCTTCCCAGTTAGGTCCTAACTTGCCATCTCCAGGTACCAAAGTGTTACCCATTACTTTCCGCAGTACCAATCTCCAATCTTGAATTGCCTTGGATGTATTGTTTTGTTATATTTTCTGGATAACTCCTGCTAGTATGAGGCAATGTGAACTAGTACTCTTTCTCTTATCTCTTCTGCAAGGTCGAGTTCCAAGGTTATGGCTTCTTCATTCAAGTTTGGGTCAAAATTTTCACTTCTAATAGTGGGGAGGCCTACTTCTAGTGGGATTACTGCCTTCATGCCATAAGCCAAGGAAAAAGGTGTTTCTCCAATTGACCGCCGAGGTGTGGTACGGTAAGCCCATAAAACATGAGGAAGCTCCTCAGCCCACTTGCCTTTTGCTCTCTCCAACGTTTTCTTCAAACCGTCTAAGACGACTTTGTTCGAAGCTTCTGCCTGGCCATTCGCTTGAGGGTATGCTAGTGTAGAGTTGTAAAATTCTATCTTGTATTCCTCGCAAAAGCGTGAAAATTTTGTTATCGAACTGAGTGCCATTGTCAGATATTAGAGCCTTGTGTATGCCGAATCGAGTTATGATGTTCTACCAAACGAACTTTTTAACATCTTTCTCCTTTATCGACGCGAGTGCTTCTTCCTCCACCTACTTCGTGAAGTAGTCTGTTGCTACAAGAAAGAACTTTATGTTGCCGAGTGCAGTTGAAAGTGGTCCCACTATGTCCAGGCCCCACATTCCGAAGGGCCATGGGCTAGTTAATGGCAGAAGCTCTTTGGCTGGTAGATGTATTTGGTGTGCGAACTTCTGACATTTCTCGCACCTCTTAACATATTTCTCTGAATCTGCTTGCATGTATGGCCACCAATATCCTTGTGAAATTGCTCTGTAAGCCAATGATCTTCCCCTTTGGTGGCTTCCGCATACGCTTTCGTGTATCTTGAACAAAAATGCCTCGACCTTGTTGGGATGGACACATTTCAGGTAAGGTCCTGTGAAGGATTTTTTGTACAATGCCAGTGATGGAGAGAGCTAGAATCATTGTGATTTTGCTCTAATTTTGCTGGCTTCTTTCTTTTCTTTAGGTAAGATGTCGTCTTTTAAAAATACTACGATGGGGTCCATCCGAGAAGGGCCTGGTTCGGCACAATGTACCTTAGCTACTTCGGGTTTTTCAATGCTTGGTCTGGGTAGGAAGTTGATCAGTAATGGGTGTGGGATAGATGTATCTGCCATTGAAGCAAAGCCTGCCAGCTCGTCTGCTCTACTGTTTTCTTCTCGGCCGATTTGTTTTATCCGAACTACTTCGAACTTCATGATCTCTTTTTTGACTAACTCTTGGTACTTAGCCATCCTCTCATCTTTTGCCTCATAGTCGCCTGAAATTTGGTTTACTACCAGCTGGGAGTCACTGTAAACCATTAGCTCGGTGGCCTTCATGAAAAGTGCTGATTTTAAGCCTGCTAACAGTGTTTCATACTCCGCCTCATTGTTGGATGCTGGGAAGCCGAGGTTGACTGCCTGTTCAATTGTTAGGCCATCTGGTGAGATGAAGACTATTCCCCTGTTGGATGCTCCATCCACGAAGAGTTTCCACATCTCTCCGACGAATAGCTTCCAGCAAGTAGAGGGATCGGATGATGTCTTGAGATCATGAGTGTTGCTAATGTTTTCTTCAAAGTCCATGCCTGCTGTTGGGGTTTGATCTTCACTGTCTGACTGCCTCAAGTCTTTACTTTTTGATGAATCCCTATTGGGAATAGCATGATTTGCTCCTTCCTTCCTGTCCTCAATCCTGTATGACTTGCAATGTGGCTGGGCATCCTGCATTAGGGGCTGCGCAGTTCCTGCGGCACTTTCCCCCCTTACTTCGGCTGTGTTGGTCAAATCGACCGAACAAATGTAATGACTTCCTAGTGTGAACTCAGCCACAAAGTTTGCTAAAGCTTGGGCTTTTATTGATGTTCTGGGTTGAAACTTGATATCGAACTGCCCCAACTCTATCGCCCATTTCAAGATTTGTTCAGAAAAATCCGCTCTCTCAAACAAGGCCTTTAATGGAAAAGCCGTTAGGATAATCATGGTGTGGGCATGGAAATAGTGTGACAACTTTCTTGAGGCCATCATCAAAGCTAATGCCAGCTTTTCCAATGGTAGGTACCTTGTTTCAGCGCCCAATAGGGTTTTACTAACATAAAAGATAGGCAGGTGTTGGATTACTTCCACTTTGACCAACACTGCACTAACTGCATGCTGTGAAACTGCTAAGTACAAAAAGAGTTCTTCTCCTGGCACCGAGGTTACAAACAGCGGTGGAAAGGTCATGTAATCTTTTAAGCTTTCTAAGGCGCAGTCGCATTCCTCATCCCACTCAAATTTGGCCTTCAATGCTTGGAAGAATGGTCGACATCTATCTGACGACTGACTTATGAACTGGTTGAGCGCTGCTGCTAGGCCAGTGAGATGCTGTACCTCTTTGACTGTGTTGGGCCTCTCAAAATCTTGGATTGCTTTGATCTGAGAGGGATCAACTTCTATACCTCAGTTGGTCACCAAAAAGCCTAGGAATTTGCCTGCTCCTACACCGAATGCGCACTTAGATGCGTTTAGACGTAACTTGTGGGACTTCAAAACTTGAAACATTTCATCTAGGTCCCTGAGATAGTCCTTTTCATCTTTGCTTTTGACCACCATGTCATCTATGTAAGCCTCCATTATTCTGCCTAACAATGGTTCAAACATTTTGGTGATCATCCATTGGAATGTAGCCCCTGCGTTTTTCAGGCCAAAGGGCATGACCTTGTAACAGTACAATCCTCTAGGCGTTGTAAATGATGTGACCTCCTGGTCTGGTTCATACATAGCGATCTGATGGTAACCTCGATACGCATCAAGGAAGCTAAGTCGATTATGCCCTGCCGTCAGGTCCACCAGTTGGTCTATCCGTGGTAGGGGGAAACTGTCCTTTGGGCATGCCTTGTTGATTGTTTTGTAGTCCATGCAAACGCGCCATTTTCCGTTCTTCTTTGGCACTACTACAGTATTGGAGATCCACCTGGGAGAGTGTACTTCTCTGATGGCTCCTGCCTCCACCAAGTTTCCCACTTCCTCCGCCACTATCTCTGTGCGGTGGAGTGCTGATCTGCGAGTGTGCGGTATAATTGGTCTGGTAGTTGGGTGGACATTAAGTTGGTGGCAGATGAACTTAGAGTCAATGCCAGGCATGTCATACGGTGTTCAGGCGAATACTTTGATGTTAGAGGTTAAAAACTCCATGACCTCTATTCTCTCAATGCTGGACAGAGATGAGCCGAGCAAAAAGAACTTTTCTGGGTTCTTTTTATCTATCCTTACCTCTACCAAGTCTTCCACTGCCTTCTGTTCAGCTGCTTTGCCGACATCTGTAAACAATTCTTTGTTTTCTGGCTCTTCCACCATCTATACATACCCTTTTGCAGCCCAACTGCCATTTACTATGACGAAGCACTGTTTTGACATGATTTGGTCTCCCAAGACTTCTTCAATCACTCCGGCTTTGTTGGGGAACCGCAATGCCTGGTGGTAGGTTGACGCTACCGATCGCATGGCGTGCAACCATGCTCTCCCTAAGATTATGTTGTAGGTGAAAGGTACTTTCAAAACCCAAAACTCTACCTGTTTTGCCATGGTTCCTGCCTTGACTGGGAGGATTATCTTGCCCACTGGCCACTCTGGCATTGAGTTGAAACCAACAACGGGAGATGTCGCAGGTCCCAAGTCTTTGTCCTCTAATTTCAATTATTTGAAGGTCTCGTAGTACATTATCTCGCATGAGCTTCCTTGGTCAATCAGAATGAGCTTAATGTCAAAATTCTTGACACGCAAAGTGACCACCAGTGCGTCATTGTGATGGCAATGTAGCCTTGCTAGATCCCTGTCTGAAAAGGATATGACATTCGTAACCGCTATTCTGCCCTTTTTGACGGTAGGTTGTGCACTTAATACCTCTCTCAAGTGCTCAGGCTTTTTGATCATCCCCCTGAGCTCACATACCCATTCAGGTTCGACGATCCCATGTATAACGTTGATTATGCCTTGGGGTGGACCGTCGACCGGCATCCCGTTTGGTCTGTTGAGGTCCTGGGGGGTTGGTTGTGTTCCCCCTTCTATATACTGGTCTAGGTGTCTAACAGCCACTAACTCCTCCAAATGTTGCCTCAATGGTGTGTAATTTTCAGTGCGGTGCCCTTTCTCATCATGGAAGGTGCAACGGGACCTTTCATCATAGCCTCTTTGTGCTTCTCCCAACTTGGCTGGCCGCCGAACGAAGGGTTGATCACGTATCTCACTAAGAATCCGGTAGATAGGTTTATTAAGTACGGTAGTAATGGCGGTGCGGACTCTTAACTTCCTTTTTTCTGGGTCCTCTCTGTTGGCTCGCCTGCCCATTCTTGATTGGTTGTTCCACCATGTTGATTTTTGCTGTAGTCTTTTTATCTGGCATCATTGTTATGCCAAATTTTGCTTTAGCACGAGCGCTATCTTCCTCTACCCGGATATGTTGATGCACTCTTTCTATTAGGGCCTCCATCGTGAGGGATGGCATCATTGTCATTGAGTCCCTTAACTTGTTACCAACTGGTAAACCCCGTTTGTATTGTGAAATGGCGAGATTTGTAGGGCAATCCCCAATCTGGTTGAAAGTCTCCCAATATCGACTGTTATCAGACCTCAATGTCTCATTTTCGCTCATATCAATGGAGAGTAGCTGGTCAATCTCCACTGGTGTCTTGGTATTCGTTCTGAATCTAGTCACGAATGCTTCTGCCAACTGTGCCCATGAGGCTATGCTGCCTTCTGGAAGTTTTTCGAACCAGGTTAGGCCTAGGTCGCCAAGGCTGGATGGAAACAGGATACACATTACAGCCTCGTTTCGCCGGTATACTGCCATAACCTGGGGAAAGTGGCTTAAGTACATGTAGGGGTCTGACTTCCTCTCATAAGTGGTGAATTTGGGCTGGTGAAAGCCTAAGGATAGTGGTGCATTCTCAATTGCCGGAACGAACGGCGAGTTTTGTAACCTTACTAATACTTTATCTGCTGGTTCGTAAGCAAGGCGCAGTATTGGCATTCCTACCTCGACACTCCCATGTGTCCTAGGGGCCAATCGCTGTAGGGCTGAAACTCTACGAAGGTCGCGAGCCCTGGTGTCTTCCTTCCATCGAGCCTTCTCCTCGAGCACTATTCGCAGGTCCACTGACCTAGGCAACTCTGTGTGCCTAGATGTCATTTGGTGCGTGTGCGAGGGCCGATAGCTACTTCCCTCTGTATACGACCGTTCAGTCCTCGTTCTCTCAGACCTGGAGTAACGAGTCTTGGAAGTTCTTGATTGAGTATCGCTTGTTCTAAGGCTCCTACTTTCTGCTTACAATGGTGTGTCATGTCTGTCACGATCTTCTGAGTGGTGAGAGGGCGTGTTGCCTTTGCGCCCCTCTTCTGTCGCCACCCTTTTTTCCTTTATCTAGCGCTTCATTGTCTCCATGTCTGCCGCCATCCTCCTTATTAACTCGTCTTGCTCCCTCACGCGATCCTCCAAAACTTGAGGATCCAACCTCTGCCTCTGCCTTTCAGGACTCTGAGAGCGACGAGGACTAGTGAGGAAGACTCGATCCAAGCCTGGACCGAACTATCATAACTAAAGCTTCTGAAATAATCACTTTAGTCCATGGTTCGGCCCCTGAATACACCTATCTTGGCTCAATCTCACGGGCTTACTTATCTCGGCCCAATTTGCGCATAAATTACCGTCTCAGCAGGTATGACCAACATTTTCTCTTCTTCAGCCGAGATAAGGATCTAGGCTGAAGAAGGTTGGCAGGTATGACCAACATTTTCTCTTCTTCAGCCGAGATAAGAATCTAGGCTGAAGAAGGTTGGCAGGTATGACCAATATTTTTTCTTCTTTAGCCGAGATAGGGATCTAGGCTCAAGAAAGTTAGCAAGTTTGACAAACATTTAACTCTCTTCAGTCGAGATAAGGATCTAGGCTGAAGAAGATTGGCAGGTTTGACCAACATTATACCAGGCTCTTGGACCGGGATAACTATCTCGACCAAAGCAGGTTGGCAGGTTTGTCTAATAAGTTTTTTGGATTCTTCTACCGGGATGCATATCTCGGCCAAAAAAGGTTGGCAGGATCAGGTAAGGCCAAGCTAATTTGCTAGACATGCAGTCGGAATAATGCAAAACATTGAGAATGTTGAAATACAATAACCGAACAAACAGTTGGAAAAATAGCAGATTTCATTGCATCTCAAAATGTTCATTACAAATGGAGGGGCTTGAGCCCGGTTACAATACTAAAAGAAAAAACAAAATCAAGCAAAGTGATCGTCCAAGTCAGCATCTAAGTCAACCCGAGTTGAGCCACTCGGTAAGCCGGTTCCAGTGGGTAAGTCGGTCATAGGAGCACCCTCAACAGTACTTACCACTGGTGGCTCCACCCGAGCTATCTGATTGGTCTGGAGACCGTGATCACTGACTGCAAGTGGGGCGTTGTTTGGGACAAGGGATTCTTCTTCCTCCTCTCCCTCTTGGAGAAGCTTTTGTTGAATGGCGTCGGTGTAATCTACCATGTAACTTGGGATGAAGTGAGAGGGAGGGTTCTGAAAGACCTCGATCTCTTGCCCATGACCGAGCTTGATAACGGCTGCCTTTCATTCACATTTGAAAAAGATATCTTTTGCAGCTTCACACTGCAAGACATACGTGGCCTCTCCTTCTTTGTAGCCCCGACCTTCAGCGTCTACCACACTCTTTTTTAGCTTGGTTATTTTAGCATCTTTTTTCTTCTCGAGCTTGGCCAGTTTGCGCAAATAGTGGTCTTTCCTCTCGGCCAGCACCTTCTGCTTGTTCGCTTCTGCCGTGTTGACCAGCTCGGTGAGTCGTGTGTTTGAGTTTCGAGCTCGGTCATTTTTTGTTTGGCCTCGTTCAACTCAGCCGTCTTAGCGTTGGCGTTTGCCACGGCCAGCCGCGTAGTCTTGTGTAACTCTAGCACGCGCTTATGAGCGATATAGTTGTTATGCATGGCCTGCAGAGGCAGAAGTAGTGATTATGACTAAAATTGAGCAAATAGATGGTGTAAAATGGAAAAAAAATAGAGAGAGCACTTACCAGCACCATTGACTTAGTAGCCGAACGGATGGCCTTGAGCTCGGTTAAATGGTCGTGGTGCTCCATGCCTTGTGGCAGACACACGCTTTTGGCAAGGTTGAAGGCCAGCGTGTGGTCCTTCTCAGCCACCACTGAGTCTGTGGTGGTTATAGCTCGATTCTGGTAAGTTATTTTTGGGGCCCACTCTGAAGGGCTAGCTTGGTCAAAATGCATTGGCTCAGGGCTTGGTCGCGTTGTTTCAGGAAGCACGCGGTCCTCCTCATCGATCAATCATTGCGGCTCGGTCGAAGCAGTGCGTGCACACTTGTCCGACCGGGATGACGAGGCTCGGGTTATAAGGAGGGCCACCATAGCCTCTTGTAGACTGGCTTGTGGTACCTCAGTTTGAACCCCGCCAGTTAGAGGTGGTGTTTGTTCGGTGATTAGAGCACGAACAACACAGCGCTTGGCCATTTCTTGTTCTTCAGTGAGGGGAATAAGGTTGATTTGGGGCAAGTTTAGGTCCGGTTCTAGGAGGAAGTCAGTCACCCTCGTCTTCCTCCTATCGCTATACTGGTACGTCGATTCGAAGTTAAGCAGCTCGGCCTAACCGCGTTGACGGTACCAAAGCGCGGCACGAAAAGCGTCTTGGTTGGCATATGGGTATTGTGATTTTAGCTGGTTTAAATCTGCATGAAGAGAAAGGCGACGGTTAGCACGGCGAAAATTTATAACCTGAAACAACAAAGCAAAAACAGAGAATTAAACCGAGGTATTCTTACCAGCAGTCCTTTTATTCCAGTTAATGTTGTAGCCCGGTATCTGGGCTTCCTGGTCTTCAAAATTGCCAGAAACCCAGAAGAAGTCGTCGTCATTTACATCTTTATCTGGTGTGTTTTTTATTATTTTCTCTCGACCTCTTCTTACTCTTAAATAATACACCCAACCGTCATCATTTTCGCCGAGCGAGTATTGGTGAAATAGCTCGGCCAATCCGAGGTTAAGGCCGAGCCGACGGTTTAGCTTGGCGATGCCATTTATTATCCTATAAGTGTTCGTAGAGAGTTGGGTCGGGCAAAGTCTTGTTTGCCTAAGGAATTCACATATCAGAGGCTAAACGGGAAACCGAAGGCAGGCTTTAATGATCGATATCATGGTAAACTGGACGAAGCCCAGTTTGTCCCAGGGTGTTGTTTCTAGTTCGGCTAGGAAGAGATGAACGTCGTTAGGAATTTGATAGTCCCTTCGGAATTCAGCTATGGGCCCAGGAGAGTCCACGAGAAATCGATATTTACCCATGATAACTTATTATTTGTCAAAATTGTTCACAGTGGCCTAGCTCGGCGTATCTGAGGCTTTGGTTGGCTCGGTTGGGCAAAGCCGTCTAAAGGCAAGGTGCAAAGGTGTGCCTGGCCAACCTAGTTGAGTCTGCAAAGTGACAATAAAGTGTTATGCCCAGATAATTGGACCAGGCTAAGAAAACAGGCAGAAGTCAAATAAATCTAGCTCTGTTACATCTGGGTTACGGTCATTTTTCAGTTCGGTCGGAATGCAGGACTGACCCAAGGTTCATGACTCGGTTAGGAATAAACCTAGAAGTCACAAGTACCTAGTTCAGTCTCAAAGCAACTTTGGATTCACAAACAAGTACCTAGTTCGGTCTCAGAGCGATTTGGGATCAAAGCATATTTTTTGAAAACTAGTTGGTGAGCCTTTATGTTTGGGAGTAAGGCTTTTTAAGTTCATAAGTGTTTGTTCAAGCATTTTTAACACATGTATATACAAATTAAATACTAAAGATGCAAGTACAAAAATTAATACAAAGGAGCATAAGAAAAAAGGTTTTTTTTTATGAACTTACGAGTTTGAGAGTGAATGAAAAAATCCAAACAACAATGGAGCAAGTATAGCGCAAGGAATTGAGCACAAGGTACTGGAGCACATAGGGAGTAGGTCTCAGAAGCGCAAGAAGGGAAGAAGATGAACAGTGGGGGTGAGATTCAGAAAATGGGTTTTGAATAGGCGAAAAAATGGCGGGACTATTCAAACGTTTTTTGATAAATATGGGACGACTATCGCAATTTGAAAAGTCAATAGACATCTGCCTCGTGTCACAAACAGGACATAGTGTCAGGTACGTGAAGCGACGGGTTGTGGCAAGTACAATACTGAATACCGATCTTATCCAGCTCAGTGGGGTTGAATATTTTAATCCCAGTGGTATTACTTTCTTTAGTTCGGTCGGCTGGGATGTTTTAGCTCGGCTGGAGAAGAATAAATCCCAAATCATGCGTTGCAGATGGAATTAAGGGGCAATTGAGAAAGTAATTTATGTTTAAACATGGGCCGAGCTGGAATAGGATGGGAAATGGACAGAGCTATGGGTTGTGGTGATATCTTGCTTACCCCGGTCCTTTGTCCCGTCAGTTTGGCCAAAGCTGTTTTCTAGTAGACTGATCTTAGTGTTCTGAACCGAGATATAGAGAGAAGAGAGCCGAGCTGTAAGAGGACAAAGCAGAACTGAGCTAGGTGAGCTCGGTGAAATCTGTTGTAAAGTGTAGTGGTGTTAGCTCGGCTGTTTTGCTTCTAGACAGTGGTAGGACCATCTCACTTGGTTAAGCGGTGAGGAGAGTGTAAAAAGATGAGCATTATCTTTGTGATTCCTAGGAGGACTCTACTGAAGAGAGTTGAAGTCCTATTAGGATTATGCCAAGTGGAATCTATAAAAGCTCATGACAGACCTATGTACAGGTATCCCAATTCTTACCCTAGAATACACAGAGCTTTTATGTCTATTGTCTATTGCCTATTGTCTATTTGCTAACTTAGGCATCGAAGAGGTATCCGGCACACACCTGCCGGCTAGCTCACATTTGTGTTTTCAGGAAGCAAAGTGACAATGTTTGGAGGAGTGCAAACTTGATCAACAGGATTATACGAGAAGATTATTTCGTGCTCGTACAATACTGATGGGTTTCAGATTTACAATGATGCTCCCTACAAAGGTTTGGGGTGTGTGTTAATGCAAAATGGGAAAGTAATTGCTTATGCCTCTCGGCAACTCCGTCCACATGAAAAGAATTACCCAACACATGATCTTGAACTGGCAGCTATAGTGTTTGCCTTGAAAATTTGGCGACATTATCTGTATGGAGCGACTTGTGAAGTGTACACGGACCACAAAAGCCTCAAGTATTTCTTCACTCAGAAAGAACTGAATAAGAGACAAAGGAGGTGGTTGGAATTGATCAAGGACTATGATTTGCAAATTTTGTATCATCCAGGAAAAGCTAATACTATAGCTAACGCCTTGAGCCGGAAGTCGATTGGAAATTTGTCATGTTTGCTTTCCAGTCAAAAAGAATTGCTAGATGACCTAGAAAAGAATGAGATTGAAATTGTTTTGCGAGGGCAAGGTGGGGTTTTAGCCACCATTTCCGCTCAACTTGCAATCATTGAAGAAATCAAACACAAATAACTTAAAGATGAGTACTTGAAAAAGATTGTAGAAGAATTTGACTCAAAGCCGAGGCCGGGGTTTGTGTTTGAGAATAATGTGTTGAAATTTCATAATAGACTTTGTGTACCAGATTCCTCTGATTTAAGAAAGCGTATTATGACCGAAACTCACAGCACCAAATTTGCCATGCATCTGGGGAACACAAAGATGTATCATGATTTGAGACAGAATTTTTGGTGGCCTGGAATGAAAAAGTGCATTGCAGATTTTGTAGCTAGATGTTTACATTGCCAACAAGTTAAAGCCGAACATCAACGTCCCTTTAGTTTGTTACAGCCGCTTCCAATATTGGAATGGAAATGGGAGCACATTACCATGGACTTCATTGTGGGATTGCCTCGCTCTTCCTGAGGTATGGATTCTATTTGGGTCATTGTGGATCGTTTAACTAAGTCTGCCCATTTTCTACTTGTTAAATCTATTTACAATGCTGACAAATTGGCCAATATTTATATAAATGAGATTGTGAGATTGCATGGGGTGCCAGTATCTATTGTATCTGATAGGGATTCAAAGTTTGTGTCAAGATTTTGGCAGAGTTTGCAACAGGCTTTGGAGACAGAACTGAGGTTGAGTAGCGCCTATCACCCACAGACAGATGGTCAAACTGAACGAACCAATCAAACCTTGGAAGATATGCTTAGAATGTATGCGTTAGATTTCCAAGGAAATTAGGAGACCTATTTTCCATTAACTGTGTTTGTGTATAACAATAGTTACCATTCAAGCATCGGAATGGCTCTTTATGAAGCTTTATATAGTAGGAAGTGTCGATCTCTGATTTGCTGGGCCGAAGTAGGCGACAGACCATTGTTGGGACCGGAACTTGTGCAAGAAACAACTGAAAACGTAAAGCTGATTCAGCAAAGACTGAAAACTGCACAGAGCCGATAAAAGAGTTATGCTAATGTTCGAAGGCGTGATAGGGAATATGAAATCGGAGATCATGTGTTTATCAAGATAACTCCGATGAAGGGTCAATCGCGATTCGGAGTAAAAGGTAAGTTGGCACCGAGATATGTTGGACCATATGAAGTTCTGGAGAAAATCAACCCAGTAACGTATCGAGTAGCCTTGCCCCCGATCATGAAGCATATGCATAATGTTTATCATGTATCTATGCTTCGAGAGTATTTGAGAGATCCACTACATGTAATTGAGCCAACACATGTGCTTTTGAAAGATGACTACACCTATGAGGAGAGGCCAATACAGATTGTTAATCGTCGAATCAAAAGATTAAGGAACAAAAAAATTCCGTTAGTGAAGGTCAATTGGCAGAATCATGGAGAAACTTATGCAACATGGGAAACAGAAGAAGATATGATGAAAAGATATCCTGAACTGTTTCCTTTGGACCCGGTATTCCTCCAAAACGAAGGTAATTCGAGTTTGGAGGACCAAACTCTTTTAAGGGGGGAAGACTGTAACAACCCCGACTCAAGATTAACGATAATCCATGATTTAATATGCCTAATAAGTTATTAAGATCATATTTTGAATTAATTGCATATGTGGTGCATTATGTATGTTTTATTTGTTCATTGTAGGAGTATCTATTTGAAATTTTTGTTACCTTTTGTAAATCGAAGGCCTTATCGGCATCCGATCACGAAATTGATTTGGCATGTGTGTTATGTGGAATTTATATAATTTTATGGTAGGTTTAATTAAAATTCGATTCGGAATGAATAAATTAGAATAATTAATGCTACTTACCTTAGCTTAGGCCAATTAATTAAATGCCACTAAGTGGGCTTATACAAGACCACTTCTATTTCTCTTATACATGTTTTTGACACACTTATTTCCCATCTTAAAGCTCCAAACGTGAGAGGAAGAGAGAATTAAAGAGTAAGAGTTGATCTCAAGAAGAAAATGGAAGAATTGCTAGGATATTTAGTGAATTGCTCAAGATTTTGCTTAAGTAGAGCTCAATTGAGTAGCCTAGGTAAGGGCTCAACCTTACAACCTTGAAGTGGAGTTAATTCACCCATGAATTTAAGTGAATTGAGCTACGAGATGTAAGAACCAAGCTTAAGAAGTAGGAAGGAAGACCAATTCATACATGTATGTACATTTCATTACATTTGGAGCATGTTTACTAGGAATTCTCTCATGCATGTCATAAATTGAGCTTAGTTGTAAGAATTCATCATGTTTTACATCCTCTCATTTCATTTGATCATGATTTGGAAACTTGAAGCTCAATCATTTTGTGCATGTCATGTTTTTTGAGAGTTCATGAAGTTTAAGTTGAGTTTGCGAACAATTGGCATGCTTTTGGGCCTTGATTTCATGGAAGGATTTTTAAATCATGATGTTTTGTGAATATCTAAATGTCTTTCAGAATTTTGGCCTAAGAGGATGAGTTTTGAAGTGTTTAGTTTCAGTTTGAAGCTTGGAGATCAAATCTGGAAATTCTAAAATTTGAACCTACACTCGAGCGTAGGAGTTCACGCTCGAGTGAAGCACTCTGAGTGCGTGCACTTCCGCTCAAGCGACATGATACCCGCTCAAGCGTGAAATGCATGTATCCAGAAGTTCATATATCTTGCAGCACGCTCGAGCGACAGAAGTCATGCTCGAGCGAGGGCCTGAGTCTCACGCTCTAGTGGAGATCAAGCGTCCGTCGAGCATAAAAAATAAGCAACCAATACTTTTTCAAGAGTTTACAGTCCGCTCGAGCTAAGGAAGTCACGCTCGAGCGAACCCTCACTTTTTGCATGTCCGCTCGAGCGTGGACCCTGTTTTCAGCAAACTTTGGAAAATGTTTTCTAATGCAATTTTTGCATCCTTATTCCATCCTAAGCATTCCTAGGCCATGATTAAGTCACCATAATAAGAATAAGAGTAGAAACACACTAAGAACAAGTGAAATAGGTTATGTACAATTCGAACACGTATTTCAAGTGTGTATTTGTTATGTATTAATGTAGGTCACATGCCGTAAACCGTTTGATTAGCCTGCTCTGTCTGTCTGTACCCGAAGCCAACTATGAGTAATAACTTAGTAAAGTTATGTTCAACTTTATTTATTTTTTGTATGATGAATTAAGATTTGTTTTCTGAAATGATATGTTCTGTATAATGAATGATTGTCCAATTTCTGATAATATATTTGTGGCATCCTTAGTATCATGTGATATCTGTTAGTTGTTACCCGGTATCGGAGGTTCCATCATGGAACTTAATATGTCTGCAATCTGTTACCCGCACCGAAGGCTCCATCATAGAGCTCAACATATCTGTCTGTTACCCGGATCCGGAGGTTCCTTTATGGAACTGGTTATTTGTAACCACCATATGTTCTGCATCTATTCTGTATCTGTTCTGTTAGCACTAATGGATGTACCATGTATGATTAAGCATGAACTCTGATTTCTATATATGGTCTGAACAAGAATATGAATATGAATCTGTTATAAATCTGAATTATGATTTCTGAATCTGTATGGACATCATTTATTAAAATCCTTTACTCTGTTATTATTCACTGGGTTTCCGCTCACTATTTATATTATGTATGTAGGTGAGCAGGCGTGTGACCAGGCCTAAGCTGCCGCCTGGAGTTTTGTTGTCAACCAGCCATCATGTCTCCCGTGGAGGTTCCCTTTTGAGATCTGCTCAAGATTTTGTGTCCTTGGGACTTTTGTACTTTCTAAATGCTTATGTCTGGTCTGAACACGTTTGAAAGTTTTGTATTAGTGGCTTGAGTGATGTAAGACTAATGTAATTTCGACGCCACCTCTGTATATATATATAATTTTGTTTTGAAAATTTCTTGTCTCATGTATGTTTGCACAGCTCTATGGACTATGTATGTTTAGTATATTTGCTTCCACAGCCCCTGTTTATATATTATTCTATTCAGAGGCCTTTGGTAACCCAAGGGATTACTGGCCGGTTACGATGCTAAACCTATAGGGGCGGGTGTGGGACGTGACGGTGCACCACAAAGACATTATGAATGGCTTGTAATGCCATTCAGGTTAAAAAATGCACCTCAAATATTTCAAAGAAGAATGGATAACATCTTTAAAGAATTTAATAATATTTGTCTTGTATATATAGATGATATATTAATTTTTTTCTAGGTCCATAGAACAACATAGAATAGATATTAAAATAATAACAGAAAAATGTGAAAAACATGGAATAATATTAGGTGAAAAGAAATGCGTATATGCATAAAAAGAAATAGAATTTTTAGGACTTGAAATCAAAGGAGGAACAATAAAAATGCAAAGTCATATTCTCGAAAAAAATTAATAAATTTCTTGATAAAATCACGGATAGAAAACAATTAGAAAGATTTTTAGGATGTTTAACATATGCCTCAGATTTTATAAAAGACTTAGCCAAAATAAGGAAACCTTTACAAAAGAAACTAAAAAAGGATGAGAGTTGGACTTGGAACTCGACCAACTCCACCTTAGTAAGATTCTTAAAAGAAAAATGTAAAGATTTACCTACCGTAACTCTTCCTAATGAAAATGATGAGCTAGTACTAGAAACTGATTAAAGTAACAATCACTGCAGTGCAATTTTAAAAATAAAAGAAAATAATCAATAATGTAGATATTGTAGTAGAAGTTTTAATCAAGCTGAATGTAACTATTCTACCATGGAAAGAGAATTATTAGCCATAGTACAAGGAATAGAAATTTTTTAAATATTTTTGGCACCAAAACCATTTTTAATAAGAACTGACTGTAAAGGCTTACTAGGTTTCATAAATAAGAATTTATCTAACATGCAGGCACAAGAGAAGCTTTTACGATGGCAACTTTTGTTAAAACAATTTACTTTTGATATAGAACATATTAATGGTAATAGTTTAGCAGATATTCTAACTCGAGAACTCACAGATGGCATCTATATCCATAAGACTTACACCACTAGAGAAGGAAACACTCCTGGCAGAAACTCAAGAAGTGTTGGACTTGGTGACACAAGACAGTGTTGAAATTATCAGAAAAATGCAAGTTGCAGGAAAGAGCCGTTCTGTGAATGAGCTTATTAGAACGACCCATTTAGTAACAAAAACCTTTTTAAGATTAGAAGTATTATATTCATTTTTTCAACTCCCCGCTGACCTCCAAGATAAAATAAAAAAATGTACGTTTCTTAAGTTATTTCTGAAATGGTATGAAGAATGTGTCACCTATCTGGGAACTCAGTGGTGCTACTTCAACAGATGAGCCGCATTGTACAGTTATAGAATGTTAAAAGTTTCATTCAATCCAAACAAGGTCATCGGCGCAAAAGATCCTTTGGTTCAAATGTGGAAATTGGGAATAATCAATACATTCGACGTTCCACCTCACCCACAGAGTACCATGTTCACTCAGCTCACCAAATTCCAACAATTCATGTTCAGAAGAATTTATAAAGTCTTTGAAGAATATCTAAGCATGGCGCCCATCACATTTACAACTGCCCAGACAGAGGTAAAGGATGAACGTCTAAATGCAACTCATTATCTGATAAAAGTCAAAGACAAGAAAGACGTAATTCCCTACAAATGTGACTGGTTCCAAGATTGGGACGAACCTTTTATATTAGATCCAATAGAAGCAAGGGCGAGAGGATTTTTTCTAATATCTCACGAAACTACAGAATTAGCAAGGGTTGGATTCAAATTAGTTCATTATGAAAGAACTACGTTTGCCATAACACCATCCTTGGTAGAAAAATTAATTATTCTAGGATTGCCTTATGAATCAGTATATGATTATTTGGAACAAGTAGAATTAGGGACATATTTATCTGAAAGAGAATGTAAAATTCTGGAGAAATATCTTATGGAACAAGATCTAGAAGAATGAGATGAAATGTTTGAAGAATATGATGAGAACTATGATCTTAGTAATATCATGGGTGATGAAGGGGTGTGGAATCTAGACAATGCAATGGATTGACAAAACCATGGCAGTTTGGCAAACCATGGGCTGAAGACTACACTTCCATGTGACTTCCCTACCAGGTGTCTCTTGTAACCATGCGACCTACTTGTTTGTCTCTTGTTTGTCTTCTAGTAACAATAAAATATTGTATAGAATAGGGTGAAATCCGGACCTAGAAGTCCACAAGGTGCTTATATAAAGGCCTTGAGAGAGAGAAAAGGGGGACAGATTACATAGAGTATACTTAACACTAAGAAAGAAGTCTAGTTCTCAGGCTTTCTTAGAGCAAACAATACTCTAACAATCCAATAGTCTACAAACATCTCTTTCCTTGTAAATCTTTGTTTAATAAATAAAAAAGTTTTTCATTTCTAGAGGAGAATGTGTTATTACTGTATATTAAGTTGTTGATCTTAGGTCTCTTGCATAACCAAAGAAGCAGTTTCTGAAGTTACGATCTGAGGTAGGAAACGAAATAGATCTGTACTGAGTCTGATCTAATGAAGGAAAGGTTGAGGGTAGCTACCTCTGTAAACTAGAAGTTTGCCAATGCCAAAGCCCTGCACCGACTACGTTCAGGTCACGGTCAAAATCTTTAGATACTGTTCTTATTTTGGAAGCATAGTGGGCCTATAATCAAAACACTTTAAACTTTTTCCTTTTCATGAGTCTTTATCACTATTTTTATATCCAAGACCTGTTGCTAGATCGTAATCAAGTAATAATATTAATAGCAAATTGTCACCAACGTCGTAAATTTTTACAAAATTAACTAAGTACTAGTACTGCTAAAGATATAGAAATTACTAGAAAAAGTGTTGACAAAATATCTGAAGAAATTGTATATTATCAAGAACAACTAGGTTTAGTATAAATAAATAAATAAATGATAATAATAATAATAATAATAATAATAAATAAAATCAAATAAAAATAAATTATAATAATAATTGAAGGGGCTGAATATGAAACAGGTCGGATCCAAGCCTTGGGCCGGCCCAATCCACTAAAGCCCAAATCCAAGTGGGTTAGATGAATATATGGGCAAGCCAATTAAGCTTAACTCCATGGTCAACAGTCTACCCAAGTCCTCAAGCACTTGGGCCCAACTCGCAGTGGAAAGGCTAGTCCAACCGCGATGTTGGGCTGGGCCGAGCTGCAAGACTTAATCTATGGGCCGAACCTATCGTCAGAACTAAAGTGGGCCGAGCCCATACAAAGCTATTCGAATGGACCAGCCTATCTCTATAAACGATCTTGTAAAAGGCTAAGCCGAGGCACAACGGTACTGAGCTGAGGCACAACGATACCGAGCTGAGGGAACCTCTCAAAGAAACGTGGAAGCTGTGAGTATATGCATATGCAAGTCGCCACCTCAGTTGGTCCCCTACACCTAGAATCACGGGAACAGTTAAACCAAAAGAATGTGATCTGTTATCAACATGATTACAACAAGTATGTGCATCCATTATGAACAACTTGATGGTCCCCTACCTTGAGCAATGTTAAAGGAAGCTTGGCAGCACGAAAGCTCTACGAAACCATCTTGGGCAACAAGCAAAGTTTTCTATATAAGTCTCACTCTCTTCACATTGAAGGTATCTAATCTGATCTTAACTGGAGCACAACCACATTTACTATTTTCATTTCCTCTCTCTACACCTAGAGAGAGAGTCCTTCATCTTCTCCGATCACTCATTCCCACGCCGGAGGGGTTTTCCGGCCAACCCCGGTTGGGTAGCCTTGACGATGTTCTATGTTGCAGGTCCTCGGTTCCTGGACAGTCCATTCAGTTGTGGAGCTCCAATCCACTTTCATCTAGTGCGATATCCGGTACGTACAATTGGTGCAGCGAGCGTGGACTCTTCATCTCTGAGTTTTGCATCTGATTTCGAAAATGGGAATTGAGGATATTCCACCATCGGCATCGACTCCGCCGACGGAGAAGACGAAGGATAAGGGTCTGGCGCTGCCCACAGTTCTGGAGGAATAGACCGGAAACAACAACTAGACTCCAGAATCTGTTGAGCATCTGCAGCTCTTTGCTGGTGGTTCTTCTCATGATTTTCTGTTAGAAAGAGATTACAGAAATCGTATCATTGATTCCGTGTGAATAGAGATGCAAGAATTGAAAGCACAACTCAAGAAGACAATGGGCAACCCAATGGAGAAAAGGAATGACGTAGAATCCTCTCGTCTACGCCAGAGAAGTCCATCCCTGGAACCACCAGAAAAGAAGGTCCCAAGGAATGAGTCTAGGCAGCGAAGTTAGCCAATTCTGGTGCAAAGTGAAGCAACAAGCAGCCACACCCGTAGTTCACACCGGAGGAGGGCTAAAAAGCAGAGAACAGCCAGCCAGCAAACAGAGTATCCACCTCAGGATCTCCGCACTTGGTTGGTCGAGAACAGAGACAATGAACAACAACATGAACGGGAAGTTCAACATCTTGATCACACTGTTCATCAGAGGGAGCACCGAGCACTGAATCGGCTCGTCTCCTCTCCATTTTCTCCTGTATCTAGCAGTTTCAGACCATGTTATAAGCACAGTACTAATTTGCGAAGTGGAAAAGAAACAGAGACCAGTGTATACAGCAAGACTCTCCTAGATGCCGAGATACGGTACCTACCATTGGAAAAGCTGCCTTATGCTCTGCTCATTGCCTCAAGAAAGCTACAACATTACTTTCAGGGTCACACTATCAATGTCCTCACTGAATTCCCCCTCAAGTTTGTCTTCAACCAAGCTGATGTCTCGGGCCAAACAGCGAAATGGGCTGTTGAGTTTAGTGAGTTTGACATTCGGTATTAGCCCAGAACAGCAATCAAGGCCGAGGTCTTGGTGGATTTTGTCACCGAATTCACACCCGCCTAGAGAACCGAACATAAGAACTCTAGCTCGGTACAGGTACCACGTACCACTGAACTGGGAAAACAATGTGCTTCAGAAGCATGGAGACTCTTCATTGGCAATATCCGGCAACTCTACGTTGCCGAATCATCCAATAATCGAGGCTTGGGGGTGGGGATGGTACTCATATCTCCAGAAGGATTCATCTGGGAAAACAAAAACTCCAGCTCAGTACAGAGAACCGAGCATAAGAACTCCAGCTCGGTACAGGTACCACGTACCACCGAACCGGGAAAACAATATGCTTCAAAAGCATGGAAACTCTTCATCGGCAACATCCGATAGCTCTACGTTGCCGGATAACCAAGGCTTAGGGGCAGGGATGGTACTCATATCTCCAAAAGGATTCATCTAAGAGCAAGCTCTGAAGCTTGGATGGAAGGCCTTTAACAACGAGGCAGAATATGAAGCACTACTCGCAGGATTGCGCAGTGCCGAACAATTCAGTGCAGGTCAACTCCTGGTTTTCAATGATTCTCAGTTAGTTGTCAACCAACTCACTAGGATCTATAAAGTAAGAGATGAAAGAATGGCAAAGTATACGGGTGGAACGAATCAATCGGGACAGAAATAGCCATGCTGATGCTCTAGCCTATCTTGGCTCATTGGTAGAAACCATAGATGCTAGAAAGATTTGGGTCGAGTTTTTGCCAGAACTGAGTATTGCGTCTCCAGATTCGGTCCTCTATATGAACTTAGAACCAAGCTGGATGGATCCAATACTTAGTTTGGTGAGATCTGGCACTCTCCCTGAAGGCAAGAAATAGGAAAATAAAACCATCATTGATGGCGTAAAAAAGCAGCTTGAAAGTGCAAAAAGAAAGTGGGTTGAAAAGTTACCCCATGTGTTATGGGCCTACCAAACCACGGTACGGCTCTCGACCGGGGAAACTCCCTATTCCTTAACCTACAAAAGTGAGGCTGTTATTCCACTGGAAGTCGGTCTCCTAACTATCCAGTCAGAACTGTTCGAAGATACAAGTAACGAAGAAGCCATTGCTCAAGCACTAGACATAGTGAAAGGCCGAAGAGAAGCAACACTTATCAAACTTGTAGCCTATCAGCAGCAGCTTATCAAGGGTTTCAACAAGAAAGTTCTCCCAAGACAATTTACACTTGGTGAATTGCTTTTGGGCAAAGTTATGGATCACAAAAGGGTGCTTGGCAAAGGAAATTTAAGACCTAACTGGGAGGGCCCTTACAAGGTTACAGTCGTTGTTGGAAATAGAGCATACTACCTGGAGGATCTCAAGGGCAAAGCCATACATCAGCCCTGGAATATAGCAAACCTCAAGAGGTACTATCAGTAGACTATCCCTCTTAAATATCTATCAAAGTGTAACGACATTTGTCTTTTGATCAATGGAAGAAGTCTCTTCGTTTCCTTGAACATTTGTTTCCAGCACCTGTACAATCTTAAGGCCAGAACAGATTGATCAACTTAGCCCCTAAGATTCAAGCTCTGGGGGCATAGTTCAAACTAAGGATGGTTTTAACTAAGGCAGAGTTAGCAATAACTCTCGGAATAAGCTTCATTGGGAATGAACGAATTTTAGCAAAGTCAATGAGTGACCTTCGAAATTAGCTTTGGTGCTTACCAAACGGAATTAGCTTTGGTGCTTAGCTTTGATGTTTATCAAACAGAATTAGCTTTAATGTTTATCAAACGGAATTAGCTTCGATGTTTATCAAACGGAATTAGATTTGGTTCTTACCAAACGGAATTAGCTTTGATGTGTATCAAACGAACTTAGCTTTGGTCTTAACCCAAACGGACTAAGTTTCAGAACAACTACACGGAATTAAATTTTAGTAAGCACTCAAACATGCCAAGTGGAATTGCTTGGTGGATTTATGTTTGGCAACTAAAATAGAACTTAGCTAAGTGGAATTGCTTGGTGGAAACTGCACTAACGAATTTTTCAACTAATCCTTTCTTTTCTGCCAATCACAGAATTTTTACAAGTCACAAACGACTCTTTCTTAAGTACAAGTACATCAACACTTCAGTATTGCTGCGTACAACCAGAGTTGGAACAAACTTGGCTAAACACTATTAGGAGCAAATTTCCAGCGCTAGTCTTACTCAACTCCAAGTGGGGGCAAACAATTGTTTTTTCAAACCAACCTGGACCTGAGTAAGACACCTCTTCATACCTTTATCCCGTTCAAATGCAATTATGCTATCAAAGTTGCAACAGACTTAAGCAGCTCTGCCTAAAGAACACAGTCTTCAGTACCGATCTTACTTAGCTCCAGGAGTGGGCGAACAATTGTTTTTCAGAACCAACCTGGACCTAAGTAAGACCCTCTTCTCTCATTACAAAACCAAGCACAGCCATGCAACATATTCATTAACCAGACCGAGCATCTATTCGACCCTGAGGTCCCAACAGTGCTCGGCCGGGGGAAAACAGTACAGATAGCATTTAGACATAGAAGCAGAAAGCATTAGATTACAAAATCAAAAGAAAAATTCCATCATCCAACAAAGGCACAGTTGGCCTCACAAACAGCTTGTCTTGCCAAACAAAAGGGGACAACTCGTTAGGAAGACTGAGCTCCAGTACAACAGAAAGCAAAAAAAAGAAAAAGCAAAATGTGAAAAACTTCAAATTGTTTCAAAGATCACTTCAACTTTCATGACAAGAGGGAATCTCAGGAGCAGGGTTCACAGCCTAGTCCAAATCATCGTTAGGAGGAGAGGCAGATGAAGCTCTAACATCTTGAGAAACAGGGACCTCATTGACCATCTCCTCCTTGACCATCTCCTTTGCAGCTTCAATCTCTGGGTTCCCACCCTCTTCAGTATGCACTGTTTTATTGGCAGCATCACTTTCTGAAGTCTTGTTCGCAGAGCCAGTACCTGGAGATCTTTGATTGGGGAGTAGCAAGTGTGGTAACAGTTTTCAAGCTCAAGAATTTGGAAGGAACAGAGATGTCCTAGAATAGAGGGGACCCTTCAAGAACCTGGGCAGCAGTTAGGGCACTTGTCCAGCCTTTGAGAAAAACTTGTCATGCAAAACCAAAACTAAAGGAAAGACAGAGAAATAGCACTGGTCGCCGGAAATAGTGGCACAAGGGCCAGCAATGGCGACAGAGTCAAAAAAGCAAGAGAAAAGAACAGCTTCAGATGAACTTATAGTGATTTGACGAGAGAATGAGAAAGAACGAAGGTCTTGAAGACTGGAATCAAAAGAGAACGGCATCGTTTGGAACCCACAGTGATGACGGCAAGCGTCTGAATGGAACACTGTTAAAACAAAGATGGGAGAATGAAAGTGTTTTGGGATTTCAAAACTTTAAAACAAGCAAGGAGAATGAAGAGACAACCCTAGGATATTTATGACCCTTGACCGGTGTGATGGTACAAATCATGTTCTTCTGTATGAAATCAGCTTACTATCTCTACAAACTAGTGCCATGTTGCCACGTGTTTTTATGAAGGGACACATGCAGAAGTGTATATGTAAGGTTTGAACCGCCACCAAGGCCGAGCTGGAGCAAATCCAAAGCAACGCAACGGTTGGGGTAACATACATTAGCTCCCCCCAAAGGGAACCTTAGCGCGAGCTAGGGGGCAAATGAAGGGACTGAATATGAAACAGGTCGGATCCAAGCCTTGGGCCGGCCCAATCCACTAAAGCCCAAATCCAAGTGGGTTAGATGAATATATGGGCAAGCCAATTAAGCCCAACTCCATGGTCAACAGTCTACCCAAGTCCTCAAGCACTTGGGCCCGACTCGCAGCGGAAAGGCCAGCCCAGCTGCGATATTGGGCTAGGGCTGAGCTGAAGAACTCATGATATAGGCCAAGCTGGTGGGATGAACCCATCACCAGAACCAAAGTGGGCCGAATCCATACACAAATATCTGAATGGGCTAGCCCAACCCAACAGTAGCCTCGCAAAGGACCGAGCTAAGGCCCTATGGTACCGAGCTGAGGGAACCTCTCAAAGAAACATAGAAGCTATGAGTATATGCATGTGTAAATTGCCACCTCAGCTGGTCCTCTACACCTAGAATCACAGAAGCAGTTAAACCAGAAGAATGTTGTTTGTTATCAGCATGACTACAATGAGTATGAGCACCCTTGGACAACTACCAGATGGTCCCCTATCTTGGGCCATGCTAAAAGGAAACTTGGCAACACCAGAGCTCCATTAAACCATCTTGAGAAGCACGCAAGGAGTTCTATATAAACCACCCTAACTTCACATCAAAGGTAACTAAACTGACCTAAGCTGAACCCCACTTACGAAAAACTCAACTCTCTACACTTCTTCTCCAATCACTGATTCCCACACCAGAGGGGTTATTCGGCCAACCCCGGCCGGGCAGCTCTCACGGTGCTTCTTGCTGCAGGAACCTCTAACCCTTGGATAGTCCAACTGAGTGCAGAGCCCCGATCTACTTTCATCTAGTACGGAATCTGGTATGCATAATAATAATTTTCCACATCATCACCACACCATCAAGCCACATCATTCGAGCCAAGTTAAACCACAAAAATTAGGGCTACCTAACATCACCCATTTGACTGCTAGTGCTGCTTCGGTGCAGTGAAGAATTCTGAGCAGTTCTACTGTTCAAAAAAAATTCCAAAAATGTTCAAAAAAAATACATTAAATAGTTAAAAATTAATTTCATATGTAAACTCACTATACAATAATATAATTCAACCGCACACTACTTTTCTGATTCAATTTCTGGTCACGGTTTCATTTTCGGTCCATAGATTTTTTTGGAAGAATTCTACCTTTTTGGTCAGAGCAAGGAGGGTGGTTCATTGGCTCTTTAAATGAGTACATATCAATATTAATTGGTTAGTTGTTTTAGTTACACAAAAAATAAATATATAATCAAATACAACTTTTTAACAAGTGTATGGAAACTTAAAAAAAATAAAATCTAATTCATAAAAAATAATTGTAACTGATTCTATAGTTAATTTTTGAGCTATTAAACTTTTCTAAATTGGTCAAGTTTGAATCTGAGACAACGCCTCCAATGGTGGACCAAAATTACTGAGCCTTGTTTGGTAATAACGTTTTTTAGTTTGACTTTTTGATTATTTTAGTTTGGTTAAAAATGTTTTGTTTGAAATTAATTTTTTACTTTTCTATAGTTTTATAAGAAAAAATAAATAAAATAATTATAATTTGGATGAGATATTTTATTTTATTAATTTTTTTTAAACTTATTTTGTTTTTAATAGATTAATTTAGTTTCAATTATCTCACCAGATGGGGCCTGAGTTATAGCCTATCAATTACCCAAGTTATGAACAGTGGTACGAGTGGCTGAAACCTTGGTAGAGAAACTGTGTAGTGTTTGATTGGACGGATTGGATAAGAAGGATTAGAATCTATCGGACTTAAATTTTGAAACTGTGAATCTCTCGGATTATTTGGTTAAATTGGATATGTATCTGATGTTTATTTTCTCATGTGATTAGATGTCTGGAAATGACTATTTTTAGTGAATCCATTATTTGGTTGGACGGACTGGATAGGATAAATGAGCAAAAGACTATTTCATCATTTTTCAATTGTTTACTAAATAATAGCAATATTAAACATTTCTATAATATTTTAATTATTTTTAGCTAAATTAAATAATATTTTATTTTATTTTATTTTTTACACAATTAAATAAATTTATTTTAAAAAAATTAAATAAATAAAATATCAATAAAAATATAAGTTATTTTTTAATTAAAATTTTAAATAAATTTATTTTTAAAAATAATAATAATTAAATAATGAAATTAAATAAAACATCTATTAAAATTTAAATAATAAAATAAAATAAAATATAAACAAAATTTTAAAATAAAATATCTATAAAAAATTAAATAAATAAAATATCAATAAAAAGTTAAATAAAATTATTTTATTTTTAAATTGAACATTTAAATTTTATTGAATTTTTCTAAATATAATACATAATTAAATAATAGAGGGACAAAATGATCATTTCACTACTTAATTCCAACAGTAAATTATCTTATGGAAAAAATCTCACCCCCCTAAGATACAATAGTCCCTCATATGAGAAATATGAAGTCTGGCCAGACTTCATGTCTGACAGATTAAAAAGAATAAACGCCAAATAAAAAACTTCCATCAAATTACAATCCGAATAGTATGAAGGAATTATTCCATTATTTCTCACTAATAATAGTGGAATCAACGGCGCAAAGTCAAAGACCCAACACTATTGATGAACCAATCCATTTATAATATAAAAAAATCCTATATGATTTTGAATTGGGAAAGATTAAACACAACAAGAAAAATAGATAGTTGTCACGACCCGCTTCCTGTACTCAAGGGTTAAGTATTGTGATGGTTAGTAATTGAAGTTATCTTCGGTCAATTCTTAAACAAATACATAGACGCGAGCGAAAGTAATATTTAAATGAGGGTATTAAAATAATCATCGGAGCTTCTATTTTTATTACAAAATTTATTGACAAAAAAGGCCGATATTTACATAGAGAAATATCATAAAATGTGCTGTGCGTGTCTATTCTGCAGCCCCGCATCTAAGACTTTGCAAAAGCTCTTTCTGAATTACATTGTTTCCTGAAAATTGGTAAACAACTATAAGCACATGACAAAGTGAGAAATATTATACCAAGAGTATAAGGGACACGAAATAACCATGGATAGTTAATTAAGCCAAAACATTTAAGATAATTTAGTCGGAACAAATAATCATTTAAGTAGCAAAACTGAGATTATGTAAATAAATAACCACAACCACGGTACAGAACAGAATATAACAGAGGTCCCAGAAGTGATAATCAAAACAGAGGTACGGATTCAAGAGGTGACTTGTACGGATTATAGAGGTGGCTTCCACGATAGTGTAGCACTTATCTTCGCACAACACTTTGTTCCGCACATAACAGAGATACGGATTCAAGAGGTGGCTCGTACGGACTATAGAGGTGGCTCCCACAATAGTGTAGCACTTATCTCTGCACAACACTTTGTTCCACACAAAACAGAGGTCAATGGATCCATGACAAACGGAGGACCACAAAGTGGTCAAACAGAGGCCAATGGTTATTTAAGTCCCCCAAGGTGTTGGATTCCCGTGGTGGTACTTACAAAACATAATTATATATAAGGTTATAGTCAAATATTCTTTAAAATATAAACAAACATATCCATGGGTTTCATTTTAAGTAAAGAGGATTCAGAAAATAATCCACGTAACTGAAATAATAATATAGTTTATAATAATTTATAAAACATAATTTGTATAAAATAAATTATGGTAAGTCAAAACATACGTAAAATATATTTTGATGACTCAAGGTATAGTATAACTCACCTTAACTTTAATATTTTACTCTTTCTTTCCACTACTAAAGACCCTTTTAGCTTCCATTATTTTTCCTTCCTTTCTCTCCTTCATTTCTCTCTTCTTTCTTTCCTTCTTTCTCTTCCTTTTCTTTCTTTTTCTTTCTTTTCTTCACCCAGGTGAAACGTCTCCCTATTTATTGGGAAGTGAGGCCATCCGCAGGCCAACACGTGGTTACGCATCACTTTCCCTAAGATTTAATTCATAATTATATAGATTTATTTTTATCCTTAATAGATATTTAAGATAATTATCATTTGACCCAAAATTTTAATATAATTATATAAATAAATTAATTCTTAATTAAATTACACTTTATCGTATACTAACAGAAAATAAATTATTTATTTTACTATCACACCTATTATTATTATTATTATTATTATCAATATTATTATTATTTATATTTTGACCCCTAAACTTTTAATAATTATATTATTTTACAAAATTACGCATAATAATATATAATAAATTATATATTTTCCTAATTGTAATTAAATAATATTAGTATAAATTTTATAGAATAATTAAAATTTTGAGTTGTTACAATAGTGACACCTCAAAGAAATGTTACTAATAGAACATGTAGGAATAATGAGGGCCTATACTTTTTTTTTTTGTTGACCTTCATAAGTAAATGTTCTCCCAATTAATCACAGTGTACTTGACCCAATAAGTCTAGCAATACAAATTAAAAATAAAAAATAATTTTGATCACACGTGACAAGAGTTGATTGATCTATGCGATAATCGAGATGTGTCATTTCCTCTTACATATATATATATATATATATATAGAGAGAGAGAGAGTTTTTTATAAGTACATGATCATGATTAGAGATGGCAAAGGAGCGGAGCGGGGCGGGGCGGGGCGGGGCGGGACGGGGCGGGGTTGGGGATTACACTTTTCGTTTTCGATCCTTGAAAGTAACAATTTCCCCGACGGGGACCCATTGTCCTCCCCCGCCCCCGCCCCCGCCCCCGCCCCCGATCGGGGATCAGGGATCTCCGACCCCGAAAAATCCCTGAATTATTGTAACATTTCAGATTTTTTTTTGTTCTTTTTGATCTGAAACATCCTATTCAATTTGTCAATATTTTTTCAAATTAAAAAATCTGTAAACAAGTCTCATAACTTTGATGGAAGATAATATTTTGTCATCTAAAACACAGAATAGCAAGATAATATTTTGTCCCATATTTTGTCATCTGAACACATAATAACTTTGATGGAAGATAATATTTTGTCCCATAACTTTGAAATATTATCTTCCATTATATACACACACTGATTGAGATCAATAACAGATCAAGAAAAAAAAAACAGATAAAGAAAAAAAAAATTATATACACACAGATCAAAAATTATATACACACTGAGAACTCAAGTGATTAGATCAATAACAGATCAAGAAAAAAAAAAAAAAAAAAAAAAAAAGACGTCGAAATCCCTTACACAGAGAAACTATATATACACACAAATATATATATATATGTAAACCCTATATCAAAATCCAGAGAGAGAGAGAAAGATATAGTCTTTGAAAATCGACAGTCAGGGAAGATCGTCGGTAAGGGAGGAGTGGCGATGAGGGGCAAGCAGCCGTTGTGAGATGGAGTGGCGGTGAGAGAGAGGCGAAACTATAAGTTCTAACCAGTAGCGGCGGTGAGGGAGGACGGCGGTGAGAGAGGATCGGCGCCGTCGTTGTGTGAAAAAGAGAGAGAGAGGAAGGCAAAACCTTACAGAGAGAGAGAGACGGCACGGCTGTGTTGCGTGTGTTCAAACCCTACACACACACATATGTTATATATAAGCAGGGGCAAAATAGTAATTTCATGTCGGGGCAACCGGGCCAGGGATCGGGGTCGGGTCCGGGGTTGAAACGTGTATCCTCGTCCCCGGTCCGGATATCATCGGGGATTTAATTTTTAATACCATCCCTGGTCCGTCGGGAGTATTTTTCGAGGAATAACCGTTCAATTCAGAAGCGGGGGATTGGGTCCCCGTCGGGTCGGATTCCGATTGCCATCTCTAATCGTGATATATCCTGATGCTAATAAATAGATTATTAATTTTAGACATATTATATTATTTTTATTTTTTGTGATTGATTTTATATGGTAAAACTTATATTGGTACTTTTGACTTATTAGTACCAAATGTGTACAGAAAAGTTTAAAATTTAATTTGATGAAGATTAAAGTGTGTACAGGTTACAGGTAGCAGGAGGACCACTTGAATTTTGCATGGATGGATGGATTTAGGTTTGAAGTGGGTCCCAAATCAGCCGTGGGTGGATTCTTCTGTTCTGCGCATGGCGATGACAGTTGTCCGTGGATCATCTTTTGTATCTATCATAATTGTCATTTTAGAGGCAACAATGGTGGTAGTGATTAGGTATGCTGTATGATTTGGACGGCTGGAAACTAAAATTATAAATTGAATGGTGGGGTAGCAAATTAATAGATTGACAAATTATAATTTGGATAATTTTTAGATATATAATATTCTAACTAATTATTATATATTTATATAATATATAATACTAATTTGTGTAATATTTTTTTTAGATATATAATACAAAGTAATTTTACATAATATGTTCCATGTATATAACTACTAATTTGTAATAAATTTTATATCTTAAATCTCTCTCACACTCATTTTTACATTGATATTTCATTGGAAGTTAAAAAATATGTATGTATTAACTATAGCAAAACAGAACGGCTTGGTTCAGTTGGCGAATTATAAATTTTAAAATTTAAACAATGGTTAACGGTTAGAGCGATATGGATTGATACGGATCGGTGTGATTTTAACGGATTTGACGGTATTTTGTACCGTCCTAGTAGTGATGGTGGCAGAGAATTTTCATTTATTATTGAGGTTGTGTTTAAATTATGAGTTTGAGTAAGGATTTAAAAAAGGAAAAACTATATATAAATAAAATATAATACATATTTTATTTATTTATTTATAATTATTATTAAAATTCATAATTTAAATATAATTTTAAAATTGATCGTTTTTGAATTCACATCATGCAGATTTCAATGTGTAGGGTCCATGGAGAGGGGCCACTATGACTTTGAATTTGAAAAATAGACTGTTCTAATCCCCTCTTAATTTTCCCTTTCCTAATAAAGGAAGTGACAGTAAAATTTAGCTTAACCACCCTTTTCTTCATAGAATTTTTTTTTTAAAAAGTCAGGTTTCCATGACCGCTACTCATTGCTTGAAGTTTTAAATGCAAGGTTACCAATACATGCAATCACATATAGAATGTCAATCAAGTTTTTGATATCAATAGGAAAGATAATAATGTTGATTTATTACTATATTTTGTTGCTGCCTCGCATTATATCAAGGTAAAGACAAATCGGGTTGGTGGCAAGAGCAAGATTGAACAGGATAGAGAAATCAAAACCCATCCTTTCCTAGCTTCCTCACTGAGAAAGGAAAAATTGACACAAGATAAGGAAGGGGATGCAAGGACAAGGTGAGAGAAAATGTCAATTTAGACATTTGTGTCACAGTGAAGATTATGAGTTTGAATTCTATGTGATTATGCCAAATAAGATTCAATACATACATATATGTATTTTCTTTAAACTTCAATGGAAGTTAGTGTAAATTGCTCTTTAATTTATGACTGGCTCAAACTACTAAACTACTTATGCTATTTTTTTTCACTCTATCTATGCAGTAAAAAGATAAGAACAAAGAAGAGGCACAAAAGAATGAGGCATTGCATAACAAAGTCCTGGCATATAGGGTCCCATGAATCAGTGAAATAAAATGTAAAAAGATGGGTCTTAGTTTTTTTTTTTTTTTTTTAAAAAGAAAGAAATTTTTAAAAAATGGGAGGTGGGGTTGGCACAGTTAACATATGCAATTATTGGGAGTCTCATAATGACTTGAGTAAAGATAGTGCAATAGAGCATGGGCCTCTCTTAGGTAAGATGTGGTTGTAAATTAAGGCTCAACTTTCAAATTTAAGCAAAAACCTTTTGCTTTTTAACTTCTTGTTCTTATCTCTTACTTCTAAGCTTTTCAAAGTTCATACTTTAAAAAACTTTAAACACCATTTGTATGATGAAAAAGTTTTTGGTTTATGGAGAAGGTTCTTTGCAAATTATGTTTGTTGACGGTACTGATCCACTTTTGGTCTTCCATCAATAATTATGGATCTAATATTATTGTTCTGAATGGTTAGTAGTATGTTCTCCACATAATTGTTCAGAGTTCAATTCTTGGGATCAGATCACAAGAAAGAAAATTTTACCTTTGACCGGACCGAGAAGAAGATTAGTTAAGGTACACGTAAGCTAGCTCAGACACCCTTTACATTGAACCCAAAAAAAAAAAATTTGCTAAACGCTGTTTTTTAAAACAAAAATGTTATTCGTACAAAATTGTCACTAAAATGATATTTTTAATAATTAAATATCATTTAGATGGACACTTTACTTTAAAATGATAAGTTTGAATGATATTATATCATTATGTATAAATTTCATAAATATTTTTTATCTGTATATCACTATTCTTTCGAAAGTGATGACAAAATGACATAAGACTGAAAAAAAAGAAAAATAATTTATATGTAGACATTTTGTGCAAATATATATATATATATATATATATTAAGAATGATATTATAGTGACATTTCTAAAATTATGAAAACTTAATTGTGGGTATTTTGGTTTGAAGTTTCTCACAAACAACTGCATCATTTTGTATAAAATTTTTCTATAGATATTCTATTCATATGGATCATTATTCAATAATATTCCAGAGTATGGATATGCATGGTATTTCATAGTATTATAATTGGTAGAAAATGTGAGTAAGTGGGTTATTGTGCTAGGTGATTGAGGAACATGAAGGGGCATATTAAATAATGATTGGTGAAGAAATACAGACACGTTATACTCCGAAAATATTAAATAATTTCCCTTATATATCAATACTAAAAAAGAATTATCTCTACAAAAGGAATTGCTCTTGTTAGGCCATTAGGCATGAATTAAGAATATCCTATCTACACATTGTGGCACTTTGCTTTACTAGTAGATCTATAAACTAATAAATTACTTAGTTAAAATAAAAAAAAAAAAAAAAAGTTGTTTCAAAAAGCAAAATAATTTGGAAAATGCCACATATAATATAAGTTAGAAACTAAACTAATGCAGACTATTTTTTTTAAAAAAAAAATTACGCCAAATTTTCTATTTTTAATATGTTTTTACTATTCTAATTATGTCAAAAGATTTTTTTACATCAATTTTCCACTTATAAGTGATCTATGGTCTGGATGCACATTGGAACTTTTAACTTGCAATTGCAAATCCACACCGACAACTCAATGATTGATACTACTAAAATAGGGAAACAAAGTGAAAGAAGTCATTGAAAATTTAAAGTAAGGATTAGTTATGAGCTAATGTATAGACTTTGATGATAGATTAGTAGCATAATCACTATAAATTAAGCAAAAGCTGATAAATAAAAAATGTTCTTTACAAGTCCCCAATTGAATTGCAGAGCGTATAGATTAACAAATAGAGTGAAGCCGTGTCAATTAAATTGATTACAAGTTTTTTTTAAGATCGGTTCATGATGTAAATTAGTCATGTTCAAATATATTTTAAAATTTATTAAATTGTTACGTCAAGTTTGAACAATCTACTATTTGATTCTATATATAATTAAAAAAATTAAATAATTCGAATTCGACTCTTGTTCACCTCATATGCAAACAAGTCAAGTTTTAATACATTTTAAAATTGTTAAGTTTTCAAGTTAGGTTTGAATTGCTTTTTACTCAATTTGACTCAACTCGTTTATAACTGATTGATTTGCTGAAATTAAGAATGTTGAAGGCTTATATCGGGTGGGACAAATCAAGGAGGTGAATGTGGATAGAATAATTTTGAAATCTTAGAAATGATGGTATTAATAAAAATTAAAGATGATTAGTATATTACAAATAATTAGGGATATGTAATAAGTAACAAGAGTTAAAAATATATATATATATATATACAATGTGAGAGATTAAAATAAAAATGGGTGTTAAGTTTAATATTCTAGTGTTTCACTCTTGCTATATTTAAAAAATAAAAAAAAAAATTATATGTATCATATGAAGAGGCCTAACAAATCCAATATAAGGAGGACATGGGGAGAATAGAATTGGACCGCTTTGCTCTTCTTTTTTTTTTTTTTTTTTTTTTTTGTTGGTTACAGGGAAATCCTCTCACTCTCCCGCAGGTCCAAGGCAACGCCCCATGAGGAGATCACCAGGGTGTCCTGTTGTCCGTTCCGAGTAAGAGACTATAATCTAGAAGCTTGTCCCGACCTCCCAAGGCAAGCTCCGCCTAAGTCAGGACTCGCACAGCGGGAGAGAATTAAACCCACACCAAGTAGCTAATAAGGCATCCTTGAGGTCAACCTCCTAACCAACTGTGCTACGCCCAAAAGATTGGCCTAGAGGGGAGTTGAACCCAGGACCTAGGGGTTTAAACTCCAGGCCCTTACCAGGTTGCCACTCACCCCTAGGTTACTTTGCTTTTTTACTGGGGCAAGAAAAAATTGCACGAAAAATTGTCATTCCTACTATTACTTTCGCTCTCTTTCTATGTTCAGATCTTGAACTTATAGGGAACACAAACACAGCCTTAGGATAGACTAGGCTATGTTAGGACTTTGTCGGGTAAAAAAATTTCTTTTAAAAAAAATAAATACTGGTGATTTGTGAATTTATCAACCATTATCATGGTTGAATCTTATCTTTCACATGTTCATTTATAAATCCAGTTCAAAAAAACAAACATGTTCATTTATAAACCGTTTTTGGGCCAGGATGGGCTGCTTTTTTAGGCCTATTAGTACTCGAACTTGGGCCTATAAACTGTACGTAAACTTTTCCCAACCGATATAATTAATGAATAATGCTTGGGACCCCTTTTGGGGGTCATCCCCTCACCCTCTTTGTCACGTGACGGATGGTGATTGGAGGAGCAGGAAAAAAAAGAAAAAGAAAAAGAAAATGTAACCAATGAGAGAAAGAGGGGGTCAAAGGGGGTGGGGGAAAACGGGAGATGAATCATTGTTGATAATTAATACATGCTGATTAAGGGTAGGCTAACGAGTCAAGTGCAGTTGGGAGTTTTAATATGTTTAGATTTATTTATTAATATTTTAATGCATTTAAATTTAAATTTAATAAAAATTTAATGAATCGAGTTTGAGTTGAATTGGATAGACTTAACTTAAGTTCGAACCTATTCACAAGTCTTGACGAATTAAAAAATTTATAAATTCATACTTGTCGAGACTAAAGTTACAATTAAAACTTTGATTATACAATTACATATATAATATATAAACATATTAAAAAAAGAATCAATATTTTATCAAAATAATAATATCTACCATCACTATTGTATAAATATAGTATCTATAGTTGGCTATTACTTTCATTTATATTTTTTAAATCTATAAATAATATATTTATCTTATTTTTTATACATATTTTTATATTATTTAATATATAAATAATAAATGTAAAATGAGCCAACCAATGAGCCAAGTTTACGAGTCGAGTTTTAGTATATTTAAGCTTGTTTATTAAAAATTGGGTGAATTACACTAATACTCCCTATAGTTTGGGATTTGTGTTACTTTAGTCCATGAATTTTCAATTGTGACATATTTGACCTTGAATTTTGAATCTTGTTCCAAATAAGTTCAATTGTGACACATTTGACCTTGAATTTTGAATCTTGTTCCAAATAAGGACAATTGAAGATATCATTATATTTTTCAAGGGTAAAATCGTCAATTTGATCAAATATAAACTAATTTGATAAAAATAAATGTCAAATAAATATTTTTGAATTTTTAAAAACTATTTCTACCCACTGAAAATAAAATTATGTAAAATTGATAAATCTTGTAGACATTTATTTTTTTTACCAAATTAATTTTTATTATGTGTTTGGATGATGATCATGTAAAATTAATTTTAAAAAATTAATCATGTAATTTTTATTAATTTTTATCAATTTTACATAATTTTATCATTGGTGAATAAAAATAATTTTTAAAAAATTAAAAATAGTTTTTTGACATTTATTTTTATCAAATTAGTTTATATTTTATTAAATTGACGATTTTGCCCTTGAAATTAAATAATGGTATATTCAATTGTCTTTATTTGGAACAAGATTCAAAATTTATGGTCAAATGTGTTACAATTAAAAAGTTAGGAACTAAAATGACACAAATCCCAAACTATAGGAATCATTTATGTAATTTGTCCTTAAAAATTTAACGAGTTCAAGCTTAAGTTTAAACACAATTTTTTGTTTTTTTTTTTGGTTAACTAATCAAGTTCAATCAAGCTCTTGCCGAACCCAACTTGAATCTGTTCAGTCTGCTTACTTACTCTATTTGAGGGTAGCCCAGTAGTACTGGCACATATTATGAATATTACTATTTTATTACTTTGATTCTAATGAAGATTATACAAAGATTCTCTCAATTAATAGAAAATTTTAATTTAGGGATCGTTTGACGTTAGTTAATATAGTCAATTTCTTTGTGTTGAGGCTTTTTTTGCCTCGTTTGATTTTTGTTTTGAGACTTTTTAACTTTTATAAGAGAAAAAGTGTAATGATTATGAATAAAAAGTAATATTTTGTCTTATTAATTTATATAGCCTATTTTGTCTTTTTGTGCTTTTTTAGCTCCAATGAGAATACTAAACGAGGGCTTATTATATTTATGAATGAATATTTTGACCATCTCAACTATAAAAGTTATACAAATACTTTAAATTTATTTTATGTATGAATGAATATTTTGATCCTTTGGTCATAAAAATCATACATATATTTTCTTTAAAGAATGGGTGAAAGTGATGCACTTTTATAATTGAGAATGACAAAATATATGAATTCATAAATAAAAAATAAACTAAACCATAATTGCAAAACTAAGAATTACCTCCCAAACCCTAATCTATCTTCTAGAATCAATTTAAACCATGCTCTTGTGATTATATTTTGAGATTGAAAGCCATTAATTTGATAAAACCAAAGGGTAATTTTGTGTGCAATTAAGGTATAACATGTCCAAAAAGGCATGTGTTGGGTAGTGTGGAGTTTGATAGTAGGCAAAGAATATTTTCATATTTTTCTCACACTAGTAATACTATTGTAGACATAATCTAATTTAAACATAAATCTTATGTTCTTCTATGAATAATCTTTGATTCCTTTCATTTTTTTTTTTTTTTCAATTTCTTATTCACCAGGATCTTGTGTTAGGGTTCCACAATTCCTAACAATTTACTCACTGAAACATATCTTTTCAACCTCCATGATCTTTAAACAAATAATTCATTTTATTACTTCCAAAACCCAAGTGCAATAACATGTCAACCAAACAATAAAGAAAGAAGAAAAAAAAAGTGCCTACAAACACAGAAATACCAAAAAAAATGTATCGCGTAGATTCAAAATTTACTCACAGAAGATCGGGTATATGACCATAGCTTAAAAGAGTATATATCATTCAATCTTAATCTTTAAGAAGAGTTCAAAAATATAAAAGAAAAAGAACTTTTTCATTCTCTGCAATGTATATATAAACAGAGATATAGACCTGTTTCATCAATCAATCTACTCTAATATAAGAACTTTCAGACCTCCATAGTCAGACTCAGGCCACACTATCCTTCTCCTCCAATGTCGCCGCCTCTCTCTCTCAGCCTCTAACTCCTTCTGAAACTCCAAACAACTCTTCCCCATATGCCAACCAGTCTTGCACACAACACAGAATAGTCTCCAACACTTGGGACAAGCTCTGATCGTGAACCCTCTCTCATCATCCACAAATCTTTCTTCACAGTCCTCAAAAGGGCAATCCAAATATGTCTGCCAATAAAGAACAGAAGACTCTGCGAGAGCATTAGCCCATCTCCAAAACACCTCTTCCGGGACGATCTGTCGAAAGAAATAGAATTCTAAAACAGCCTTGCATTTGGGTTTTGGACACTTCACTTTTCCAATGTTTTCTTGAATCTTTTCTCCAATGTAGATGCAAATACACTCTTTGCAAAATGAGTGATTGCACTTGTTGCTTTCCACTAAGGCTCTGTTTGGTGCTACTTCATCGCAAATCACGCAAAAGGTATACGAAGACTCGCCAACATGGTACTTGCATGGCGGGTTTTTGTATACTAATCGCGATGATGAAGATGTGTCCACATCTTTCATCTTCAAATCTTGGGTTGGAGAAGATTCAGACTCAGACTCAAACTCAAACTCAGAGTCGGACTCAGATGCAAACATGCCCAGCATTTTGAGAGTAGTTGAAGAAGAGAGTACGGAGTTGAGGAGAGATTGGTGGAGGTTTAGATCCACTTCTTCTTCTTGTGAAGCAGGAAATAATCTCTCTCCTCTCTTTTTTTCTTGGATTTCTTGATTTTCACAGAGGAGAGAGAAGGTTAAGTGGCCGTTCAACAAGATAGGGATATATTTTGGGTTCTTCATTGATTCAAGAATTTGTTTCCTGATTGTCATAGGAACAATGGAAGAAGTGACCTTGTGTGATTGTACTACTAATATTAAATCAAAAAACTATAGTCTCTTATTTATTGTAGAGTTTTCTTGCTCCCCAAACAATAGAATCACGATAACTTCATCAATAAGTTTCCTATTTTGTTGTACCCTTTTTTAAATTTAAGAATCACAGAATTTTGGAAGACTTGCGATTGGGGAACTAGGGTTTATGTGCTTGGCCGCCAACCTATACGGAAACCAGAAAGTGCCTTCGAGAATTTTTTTTTCCCCTTCTTTTTCTGACTTCTTAAATTTAAATATAGATTATATTTTGAGTCACATGTCAAAAAATTCGACTGAATTTATATACATAATTATGGGCCTAACTTTTCGTACATGATACATTTCGATTTTGTTAGTTTAGTATAAAATAGAGATTTGTAAAATTTCACAATTACATTAAAATAAATGAACAAAAAGTGTTAAACATTGTTTTATAAATGTCTCTTTTCTTAATTTATTTATTTATTTATAAAATGTGTATTACAATCACTTTTCCTCTAATTCCCAAATAACAAATTTTTTATATTTAAAATATAAAAAATTGTATCAATATAAAAAATTTCAAAATGAAAACATAACATACCTTACAATGTTTGTATGAAAACTGATATTTTGGTAATTATTAATTTAGGGTATCACCTGAATTTCTCCGAGGAGATTTTATCAAGTCCAAAATTGATTACTAAATTAATTAATTAATTAATTTGAATCCCCCATTTTGAACCTATCAAATTCTTTCAAGAGGATTTATCAAAATCCTATTTGTTTAATAAAAAAATATTGGCCATAAAGTCCAATTGGAATAGTAACATAAAAAAGAGGGCAAAAAAACAGAGAACTACAAAAAAATCCAGCACAAAAACAAGAGTAAAACTACCAATAATGATTCCATAAAAGCTACTATAATGCTACAACAGCTACAAAACATGTGCCCAAGAACATGATTATCATATTACATACAACCCTTCGGTAAATTAGTGCCTGCAAATTGTTTTGCTTCCATTTCTCCCATTTTCTCTTCTCACTCATATTCCCGTCTCCCCGAGTCCAAAGCCACCTATTGATGTAGTAGAATAATGGGGACAACTTAATAATACATGTAGACCTACTCCTAGGACAATTTGGGACCCCCCCCAAAAAAAAATTAATTCCTTCATAAATGGAGATGGGAGAAATAAAAATTTAAAAAGAGGTCAAGTGAACCCTAATCCAATGGTTGTCAAACTGTAATGCATCAAGAATATCCATTTGTTGTTTTCTGCAGTTTCTTCTTGAAATTTGAAATGCTGCATTGTGGACAAATGTATTCTAGCCCATCTGTTTTTGCATAATCCTGTATTTCCAAGATCAAAAACTGTTGGTTTGCTTGTAGACATTGTAATTTAGTCAAAATTCTAATATTAACAGAGCTACAAATTAAGTAGTGGGCCTGTTTGGTACAGCTTTTAACAAGCTAAGATTTTAATAATCATCAAACATAAGTTAAAACCACGTCTCCCTGCTTCTCAATAATTAAGCTATTTCAGCCTCGTAAGGTAATAAAAAAAATAAAAAGTAAAAAATAAAAAATAAAAAATAAAAAATAAAAAGTTGTCAAAAACACTAACAGCAGATTTTCAAAATAGAAGAAATAGAAAAAAGTTATAACCAGCTTCATAAGCTGGCACCAAACAGCCTCAATATCAATTCTTCAATCAAGAGATAATGGAGATTTGATATACCGTACCTTAAAGGCACCAAGGCCCTGCCTTCTGTCGCAACCAAAATGGGCCCACTCGCCACATATACCACAGTTCACCCAGTCCCCTGCTGCGCTACTGGTGAAAGATTGGAATTCCCGTTATTAGCAAATGAGGACCATAAATCATTTTATACACGTGTGATCACCTTTATGTATGTATTTATAATTTAACCGTTTCAGCACAGATATTTAATATGGAAGAAGAAAACCTGTGGCATAACAAGCAGCACTCTCCGTCTACATCGTCATGAGCTAATTCATACTCCAGAAGATAAGTTTCGTAATGTCTTTTAAGCGTGTTCCCAACACCCTGAGATTCAATTAATAAAAAGAAAATGAATATATTGATTTTCATAAATTGCTAGCATTTTTCCATATCAAATGCTTCAACAGATAAAGGTTTTATATCATAAAGTTTCCGGACATACAGTCATTCTATTGGTCACTGTATGATTGCGCATCTTGGAGAAAACCTGTCCTTTCCAATTGATGCCGTTGCCAACATGAAAGCCACCTCTTGAAACCACCTAAGAAATGCCAGACATTTTTAAGTTACTTATGATTTTCAAAAGTCATTATTCTTACTTTGAAACATGAAAATTAACAGTTAAAAACCAATTTACGCTTGTAGAGTTTCTTGCAGTCAACCCGTTCATATAACAAACAGTCCATAGTCCACCTGTTACCAAACAAGCTCAAGAACACTCACCTCCCTATACAAATTGAAGAGGTCCAGTCGTTTTGCGTTAAGAATAGCATCAGGGAACTCTGAAAGCCCACCTTGAGGAATGAGACGGGTATGCCCTCGAAGTATTAAAAACTGCATTACGTCCTTGAGGAACTCCTCCTGCAAGAAAACAGTATTAAACACTCCTCGTGGCAGAATATTTTAGCACCTAGATATAAGGAAAGAAAAAACATAACCGACCTCAGAACAAACATGAATTGGGCTTCGGTCACAACCATGTTTCTTCAGAGGCAGGGGATTCAATGAAATAATCTGTTTAGCCTGAAATGAATTCGAATATGATTTCCGATGGGTAACAGGATTTGATCCCGCCACACTGTGCTTAGACGAAGGAGCAACTGACAAATTAGCTTTTACTTGGCCCCCTTCATGTCCATCCCCCTCAACTGTTGCAGAAAACGGAAGCATTTTCTGGTGACGAATATGAGGAATGGGCCTCATTGCCGCAACTTTCAATTTTTGTCTAAAGGGCACATTAACCCCATTTGTCAATCCCATATCCCTATCCTCCCGGTTTTCCCTTTTGACAGAAGCTAGATTTCGAGAGACCAAACCATTATGAAAGCCCAGACTTGTTTCTCGGCACATTTCATATCTCTTTCTACTAGGAATGGGTGGTCTCAACCAGCTGGGATGGTTGCCAAAATAAGAATTGCTTAAACTAAGATCTTCCCTGGGCCTAGTACAGAAGAAAAGAAGTCGCTCTGCATCATCTTTCTCAAATGAAGCAACGGCTAATCCCTGAATGCTGGCAATGCCAAGTGCAACTAAACTACGATATGAAACATCTGGTGCTAGCTGCCTCAGAACCTGCAAATACATGCCCCAATCACATGATGTAGCTCACATTCATTCAAGACATAAGCCTCATCATCTACCATAACACAATCTATCACCCATTTAAATACAGTTTTCTAAATACCAAAATACCAACTACATAAAGATGGAAGGGATATGTATGTGTGTGTGTGTGTGTGTGTGTGTGTGTGTGTAAAGAAAGACTGCGCTATGAAAGTTGACAACCAGTCTACCAAAATCCAAATTAAATAATAAACAAAATCGAACAATATTTTAGCATCTATGCAAATATGTCTTTTTTTTAGCCAATGGAGAAGCTTTGATAGAACAGTTAATTACGAAAGATGGAAAATTTTAAAACCAGTCAATGCAACACGACTCATACAACACAAATGGGTTAACTCCCCACCAATACAAGGGATTTTAATATTATCCAGGTAACACGGACACTTCTGGTACACTCCTAGAAATGTGTCTAACACTTGTTCAACACGTCCTAATTTAAAATAAATTTTTATAAATGACTCTTCTTGGACACTTTGGCAACACTTTTTGAACACGACCTATGTGATGAATGTCTTAATAGTAATATGTTCGGCATTTTTGGAAACACTGTATGCACACCCAAATGTGCCTTGAAACATTTCTACACATATGCCAACTTCTACGTTAACATGAGAGAAATATATATACATATATATAGCAATAAAGATTAAAAAAAGAGAGGGAATATAATAAGAATAAAAGCCATAGAAGTGTGCATTATACACATGTTAAGATTTTCCATGTCCTTACCATGCCATACCCTAATTTCTTAAGATTTGCCATGTTAGTGTCCATATTATGTGATGTCCATGTCTCATATATGTGTCTATGCTACATAGATTAAATGTCCAACAGTATGTCTAGTTATCCCTAGTAATACTACTCCTACTGTAAATTCATCTCCTTAAAGAGAAAGCAAAGGAGAAAAAATCATGCTGACTACACTAAACACACTAATATTGTGGCTCTTTTCTAAAGCCATTAAACCACAATCATTCAACCAAAAGTTAGATCAAATGAAGGAGAAACACTAATTGAGCCATAGGTATGATGAAAACATTAATCATATGAAAAATTCAAGGTTTAAAATCATCCATCCAGACAAACTGAACTAAATGACCAAAGCAACCAAAAAAATGTGACTTTGAAAAAAAATGAAAAAAGAAGAAAACGAAGAAGAAGACAGGAATATAAGAACAAACCTGTGAAGCCCATGAAGGGACCTTCATGCAAACTTCAAATACTGCTGCCCCACAAGCTATTGAAGCAGATCTCCGTGGTTCTGACAGAGGAGGTTTGTTTTCCTCACAGTTTGGCAGTGCATGGACTAGCTGGCTCTTTTCAATAACTTCACTCTTTATGTGATTCTCCAAGAGCTAAAAATAAATCATGAAAGCTCAGTTTCCAAAACACCAATACCATATTCCCCTACCAAAGAATAAAAATGTAAAGAGTAAAACATTGAAAACAGTTGCACTGATAAGAATAAGGGTAAACTACCAATAGGTCCTACTTGGGAGACTTATTACCCAATAGGTCCTACTTTGAGACTTATTACCCATTAAGTCCTATTTGATATAATTTATTAAGTGATAAAGACAAATTTATCAGTCTTTTTTTTTTATGAATAATTTTATAGTGATAAATTTATCAGTCTCTTTTTTTATGAATAATTTTTTAGTGATAAATTTATCACTCTCTTATTTTTATAGTGTTAAACTTATTAGTTAGGACCTGTAGGTAAATAAGTCTAGTGAATAGGACTAATTGGTAAGTACCCCTAAGAATAATATCTTCAGAATTACCAGATCATCAAAGCAAGTTTGTGCGCTGCCTGAAACTAGAAGTGAGATGTGGGCAGAACTACATGTTGATAAATCACATCGCATCGTCACAACACCACGAGAAAATGTTCCTGCCTGAAGTGGTGGTGGTAGGGCACTGTATCACATTATAATGGAATTAATCAACCACATTTGAACATTTTCTCAGTGGTACATACACACTTTAATAATCTTTCTTCACAGACTCATCAGGTACATAAATTCAGAAATATTCATAATTAGAGACATTCAAATACAAACATCCTTTACTGACACTCACCCATGCAAAGTCGTACTTCTAATATAGAAGTTGACAATAAATGTAACTAGATGAGAAAAAGATCTGAACAAATATATAAATCTATATATGTATTAAATGGTTTCAAGCTCAAACGTACCTAACTCGGTTATGAAGTTTACTCCCCCGCATCTGAAACAACACAACGAAGAAATGGGAGAAAATGAGTACCCGGTCATAATATTTGAAGGAGAACAGATAACTACCAACAGAATTAGCATGGAGCGTGTTCTCCTCTCCTTTTTTCTAAGGGCAACAACTAAGGCTGTGTTTGGATCATGAATTTGGGTAGGCATCTGTCGAGGGAAAAGAAAAGTGGAAATGTGAAAAAATTAGCTTATATTTCACTCACATTTCCCTCTACTTTTTTTTACCATACATCTCTACCCAAATCCAAGATCTAAACACAGCTAAGTACTACATTACACAGAAAAGACAAACAATCAAACCACTTTAAAACCTCTTGCTAAAGAGGGCTTTTAGAAATGATTTCAAGGAAATCAACTAGAATTCACTATCCATTCAATCTGAATGTTTCCTTTGGAGGAGGCAGCATAAAACAACTTCCACAACACATGGAGTAAGCGAAAACAACAAATGTGGGGCAAAACTTGAGTGGCTTGAAGACATAACCAGAAGGAACCATTGCATCATACTCACTTCAATACTCAACAGGGCATTGAGGCCATCTTCCAGAGATCCTAATAAGCATGCATCCTGACAAGAAATTGGTCGATAATTTAAACAAATGAAAGTTGCATATATCTTGATAAGAGGACTCATGAATATAAACTGGGAAGTAAAAAGTTAATCACTGCTTACCAATGTGCATGCCACTCCACAAACAAGAAATTTCATGTTCACATCATCATCATATATCTTTATAGCAGGTAGACCATCCAGAGAGCTTTCATCATCATCCGCTGGGGCAATCTCAGGTAGAGTGACATTGATCACGGGAGGGTCCCCAAGAAGGTATGGAACCAGCTTATCATTACTTCTCTGGCTGTTACCAGGAAGGACAAGGTTGTTTCTTACACAGTAAAGCCTCAAGGAAGCATGAGCAAGCTGGAAAGCATCCCAAGTATGGCTAGATGAGCTGCAATTCGTGGAATAGAAGAATATCAGACACAATTCCTATCCAAGACACAAGTGTCCAAAAAAATAAGAAGCAAATGTGAATCGCAACTTATGTCATGCATGGTCAAGCTTATAAAGCGGCTTCCAAGGCCATCCAAATTCCAAACCTTCACAATTTTGATCAGTTCAATACAATTAGCAAATGGCTGCATTCACGCAAACCAACAAAGTGAACACAAATAGGCTGAGTTCACCTAAAAATTTAACCTCATTACAATTTCCAATGCTCTCAATAAGAATTTCGCAAAAAGTTCCATGATATCCATGAATGAAAGCATAAGTATAACTATGCAATGCATGAATTGAAAATGGTTTCAATGTTCAGTAAGAACATTCAATAATTTTCAAACATCTCTGGAAGTAAACAATTGTGATACAAACACATTGTGGTGAGCTCTAATTTCATGAGAGTTAGTTTTAAACAGTAATATACCTCTGTACCACTGAAAATAATGCATGCCGAAAATGGCAAGCAGCGTAACGAGAAAATGCATTCTTCCAATATATCACATAAGGAATTCCCTGCAAGATGAGAAATATTGATTAACCATTTTTGCCACAAAATTAATACCATCCAAAACTTTAGAATAGGCAAGCTTCTGGTTCTCAAGCACCACAATCTTATTGAAACTTTATTCAAATTCAGAGAATTTCTTACCTTAGACTGAAGAGCCTCAGCCAACTTTTCTCCATTTGGGATCTCCAAATAAACCTTCATATAAGCATTTGAAACCAAATCAAGCTCAAACATCAAAGCTACTTGTGCCAAATTACAAACAACGGATGAATGAGCAAACTAGACAATCTTTGTCATTAGGGAAAGAACCTACTCACATTCATTTCTCCAGTACAAGTATTTCCAATTAATCTGTCTGAGGGGTTATTATCAAATATTTGTTAATCATACATAAATACTTTAGATCAGAAAAAGCAAAATTGAGGTAGTTGACCCTAAATGGTTGGGGAAATGGTTTCTGCACTTGAGTTTGTAAGTTATTTATTTTATTTTTATTTTTTTGGCTACCTAGGTGGTTCAAGATGTCCGCTTGATCAGTTCATGAAACTATAAAAAAATGTTAAATCCTTCAGGATGTTGACTTTAATTGAGTTGCACTATTCTGATCAGTTCATGACACTATAAAAAAATGGTAAACTTGTCATTTGCATAGTTCGGATATAGGTGCCAACAAGGGCATCAACAGCTGATGACAACACATCTAGTGAAACAAGACTGAGTTATTGAAAGGGGGAGGGGGAGAGAAGAGGAGAAAATGACAAAAAGATAAGGCTGTGAAGTTAAAGCACCATCACAATTGCCGAATGATGATTAAAAACAGCTTCCATTAGGGTTGAGTCATAATAAATTGGCAAAGAGTGATAGTACCAATCTACTTGGAGCAGAATCTTCATAAAACACTATCATTTATGATTTAATCTAGTTTGGTCCATGAGAAAATTTGTGCTTATTGGGAATGGTAAAATATCAATTTATTGAAAGAACAAAAAGTAGCATTCAAGTATGATGAAACTACACAAGACAAGGACCGAGACAAGGGCTACAAAATTAATCATCCCCTGAATGTAACCCTAGTAATTAGAGAAAGGAAAACCCTAAAAACTCAATATCCCCATCATCAGCAACGACAATAAAAAAAATGTTTCAACCCTTCCAGATGCACCGAAAGAAAAATCAGAACAATATTTTCCATAACCCCAACAACTTTTCTCCCCAAAGGGCGCCTGCACCCTACAACTAGGTTGCAAACAGAAGGTAACAAAAGTATTAGACCTTACTCTTTATCCATCAAAACCTTTCTCCCAAAAAAGTCCAAACCCTACAACTAGGTTGCAAACAGAAAGTCACTTCCATGAGACATTGATTCATAGTACAAGAGGTACTAACCCTTAAACCACCCAATTAAGAATGAAGCATGTAGGCTAGAAAATTCTCAAACCTCTTTCCCACTTGTAGTGCACAGATAATATAAGAAACTAGCTAAAGCCTCAAGTGTTCATAGAAGTAAGTCCATCTTCCTTTGGTTAGAGATTTCTTCTTCCATTCAACCATCCTTCAGCCAAAACTGTCAAATCCAAAGTCTTTATAATGTGGCCTAACTCACTTCACTTGGGCTCAAATGAACCATGAACTTGTGACCACCTCAAAATAACGAAGCAAACTCAAGTATCTAATCTACTTTCTCAATTTTATACCAAGCTCAGAACTAATTTTATCATAAACATTAAACAGCAATAAAGTGAACAACATAGAGAGATGATGTAGATGCAATGAATCAACCACACAAAAACAAATATCTAAACTTGAAAAGAGGATGTAAGTGAAAGTTAATTATCTCAAATCCACACAAATAGGAGGCAAACAAGAACTCGTTACAGAGAATTGTAGAATCATATAGTTAGAGGAGATGAGCCACATACAGTGGTTGGCAATGTGGAACCGAAGAGCCCAGCTACAGCTTCAGCAGTGGACACATCAATACCTCCCCACACAAGAGATCCAACTTCATCATTTGGAAGCTGTTCTCCTTGCAAATACACAAAATTCGGCTGAGATGAATCCAAAATTTTGTGGAACTCTTCTATACTTGGACTGTTCAGAGTTTGAACCTAGATTCAATGAGTTAAAACAGAGCAGATAAGAGACTATTCAAGACCTAGGCACATTCAAAGAAACATATATTTTATAATAGAATAATAACAACTGAGAGTCTCTTTGCACCTCTAAACGCCCTGAAGAAACAATCTCTGGAAAGGGGTATCTCAACCCGTCATCTGCGCCTTGCTTTTGCTTGTATTCGGATGATCTCCCACTTAAGACTGCAAGGAGACCACAAGTGTGTTTTGAAGCTCCTTGAACATGAAACATCATTTATGAGTGAGGTCACTCCCTTCCACCGGAGTCAATCAAGTTCCTCCCAGAAGGGTCAGCACCCAAAAACCATCAAACTCACTACATCAAAAACTCCAAAGCTGCACATCAATTCCAAAATCCTCATCCAATGCAAACCATCTACACCAAAACACAGCCTCCAACCTGATTCAGCACAAAGGCAGCCAAAGACCTTGACTTCAACCAAGAGAATTCAGCACAACGAAAACCCTAATCGTACAACAAAGAACCCACTAAGGCAGGCTCAAATACAAACCAAAAACACAAATTCCCTAATCAGTTCAGGGATCAAAACGGGTGTAAACAAAAAAAACAAAAAACCTAAATTAAAAACCTCAAAAGCAACCCTAATCGAGAAAATTCCCTAAATACATCAGGAAAGCAAAGAGAAAATCAAAAAGAAGAAACGAAAACTAAAGTAACTCAACAATCAAGATGATAAAGAAACAGAAAAACTCACCGACCCAGATGAGGAAATTGAGGAATTCAAACAACCCAGATGAAGAAATCAAGAAAGATCGACGACCCTCGTCAGTCCGTAGCTTCAAATCATAAATATAGGCACCGAATATACGAGTAGTGTAAAGGATGAAACCCTAGGTCCTTCAAAATCACCCACCCAATAACATTTAGAACTTTAAAAAAAATAAAAAATCGTGTCTAATAAGAATCTCTCTCTATTTATCTGTGTGACTCTCTATCCACCGTAAATCAACAAAAACAAAAATAATTATATAAATATTTTTACTTGTTAAATAGGGGGGCTGTCAGCTTTGGTGCAGTGACAGATACATTACCACATATCCAACCATCGAAAGGTCAAACACAAACAAAAACATCAAAAAAAAAAAGAGGAGAGAGAAAGAAAGAAAGAAAGAAAGAAAGAGGGGTATAATTAAAATCTTTCTTTTGACAAAACTGTTTAGATAGAGAAACAAAAACGAATTGGAAAACCAAACCAAACAAAACAAAAACAAAGAAAACCCAAAAAAGAAAATTAGAAAACAACTAAATTGAACAATAATAATAAGAAATTCTTTGAAAAATCAATGTTAGAATAGACTTTTTGCCTTGGATGGGCACCCACGAGATTCGGGAATTGTAAAACAACAACAAATTTCAAGTTTCCTTTATTTCTTTCTCTTTTTATTATATACTTTTCTTTTGTGTTTTTGATTGATTATAAAATGAGTTTTTTTCTTCTTTTTTTTTTTTTTTGGTAAACAACACCACTTGATATCATACTCATTTGGTTTTTTTTTTTTTTTTTTTTTTTTTTTTTCCCTTCTTTGTTTTCTGAAGCGATGATACTGTTCATGAGGCTTGTTCGCTTTCCTCGAAACTCCACCTTCTCTTCTTGCCTCCATCGTCATCATCTTCTCTCTCCTCCCCCTCTCTCTCATATTGAGCTGAACTTAATGCTTTGCGGGAGCAGGATTCTCAAAGGAATTCAAACACTGGAATTAGAATTCCCATCGCTTCTCACAATATTTTTTTTTTTTTTTTTTTGGGGGGGGGATCAAATTATGAGGATTTTTGTTATTTCTTAGGCATCCCTCATGATTGCAATTATTACACTCAATTTCCCAAATGCTAGTAAAATATTGCAAACCACCCCCGCTATAATAGTGTTGTTCAGCATGTTTGGTTTTGGTTTTTGAAATTTCTTTTCAGAAAATTATGTTTGGTTTTGGTTTTTGAAATTACTTTTCAGAAAATTTTATTTTTTTTATTTTTCGTATTTTTTTATTTGCAATGAATTTTTTAATTATTTTAAGAAATTCTTTAATTTTTAGACATACTTAACATAAATACATTTAAAAAGTATAATATGTATGAATTTTTTTTAAAAAAAATTCACTAAATATCAAAAATACAAAAAATATATATAAAATTCAGTACATTTTTCATATTTTTATGTATTTATTAATTTTTTAAAATATTTTTTCACAAATATTTTACTATTTAGATACATCTAAGGTGTATTTAAAAAAGTAAAAAATTACTTAAAACTTTAAAAATATTCTCTAAAAACACAAAAAATAAAATACTCAGGGTCTGTTTGGTAACGTTTACATTTTCAGTTTATATTTACAAAAATTTTATAAACTGGTTTTTGTTTATTTTTTGTTTTTTTTTAGAAAAACATAAACTACAAACGCGTTTGGTAATTGACAAAATGTTTTAAAAATTTTAAAAAAACAAAAAATAGTGAAAAATAGCAAGTGGTGGCAAATGGCGGCAGAAGACGGTGGTGGAAAGTGGTGACGGTGGGTGGTGGATAGCGGGTGGTGGTGAGTGGGTGGGTGACGGTAGCGGATGGTGGGTGGTGGGTGGTAGCGAGTGGGTGTTGGTGGTGGTGGTTGTGGTGATGGTGGTGGCGGGTAGTAGGTGGTAGTGGCAGGTAGGTGGCGGATGGCGGGTGATGGTGGGTGGTGGCGGGTGGGTGGTGGTGGCGGGTAGGTGGCGGGTGGTGGTGGTAGGTAGGTGGGTGGCGGGTGGTGGGTGGTAACGAGTGGGTGGTGGTGGTGGCGGTGGCTGGTGGTGGTGGCTGGTGGGTGGCGAATGACGGGTGGTGGTGATGGGTGAGTGAGTGGCAGGTGGTAGCGAATGGGTGGTGGTGGCATGTGGGTGGCGGATGACGGGTGGTGGTGGTGGTGGTGGTGGTGGCGGGTGGTGGGTGATGGTGGCAAACAGCGGGTGGGTGGTGGATGGTGGTGGCGGGTGGTGATGGTGGGTGAGTGGGTGACAGTGGCGGGTGGTGGGTGGTAGCGAGTGGGTGGTGGTGGTGGTGGCGACGGCGGGTGGTGGTGGCAGGTGGGTGGCGGATGGCGGATGGTGGCGGGTGGTGGTGGTGGGTGGGTCGGTGACGGTAGCGGGTGGTAAGTGGTAACGAGTGGATGGTGGCGGTGGTGGTAGTGGTTGGTAGTGGCAGGTGGGTAGTGGGTAGTGGGTAGTGGGTGATGGTGGTGGTGGTGGTGGTAGGTGAATGGTGGTGGCAGGTGGGTGGTGAGTGGTGGTGGCGGGTGGTAGTGGCGAGTGGTGGATGGTAGTGGCGGGTGGATGGCAGGTGGGTAGTAGGTGGTGGTGGTGGTGGTGGAGAGTAGGTGGCAGGTGGGTGGTGGTGCCCGGTAGTGGCTGGTGGTGGCACGTAGGTGGTGAGTGGTGGTGGCAGGTGGTGGTGGGGGGTGGATGGTGAGTGGTGGTGGCGGCGGAAGACGGTAGTGGAAAATGATAGCGGGTGGTCGCTAGTGTTGGGTGGTAAAAAAAAAAAAAACTCAAAACTCAAAACGGAAGCACATTTTTTGAGTTCACATTTTTTGGCCAAATTTATAAACTGACATCACTGATTTATAAATAAAAAATTTACCAAACAAGTTTTTATTTGAGTTTTTTTAATTTTTGTAAATATAAACAGAAAATTGAAAACGTAACGTTTACATTTTCAGTTTATATTTACAAAAATTTTATAAACTGGTTTTTGTTTATTTTTTGTTTATTTTTAGAAAAACATAAAGTACAAACACGTTTGGTAATTGAAAAAATGTTTATAAAATTTTAAAAATATAAAAAAAGTGAGAAATAACAAGTGGTGGCAAGTGGCAGCGGAAGACGGTGGTGGAAAGTGGTGACGGTAGGTAGTAGGTAACTGGTGGTGGTTGTTGGTGGGGGGTGGGTGGTGGTGGTGGTGGTGGGTGGGTGGGTGACGATGGCGGGTGGTGGGTGGTAGCGAGTGGGTGGTGAGGGTAATAGGGGTGGTGGGTAGTAGTGGTAGGTGGTGGCGAATGACGGGTGGTGGTGGTGGGTGGGTGGGTGACGATGGCGGGTGGTGGGTGGTAGCGAGTGGGTGGTGGTGGTGGTGGTGGTGGTGGTGGTAGCGGGTGGTGGGTGGTGGTAGCAGGTGGGTGGCAGATGGCGGGTAGGTGGTGACGGTGGCAGGTGGTGGGTGGTAACGAGTGGGTGGTGGTGGTGGTGGCGGGTAGGTGGCGAGTGGTGGTGTTAGTGGGTGGATGGGTGATGGTGGCAGGTGGTAGGTGGTAACGAGTGGGTGGTAGTGGTGGTGGTGGGTGGTGGTGGTGGGTGGTGGTGGCAGGTGGGTGGCGAATGGATGGTGGGTGATAGTGGTGGTGGTGGGTGGTGGTGGCGGGTGGGTGGCAGGTGGGTGGTGAGTGGTGGTGGCAAGTAGGTGGCTGGTGGTGGCGGCGGGCGATGGATGGTAGTGGCGGGTGGTGGGTGGTGGCGGGTGGGTTGTAGTGGCGGCGGCGGCGGCGAGGAGTGGGTAGTGGTAGAGAGTGGGTGGCAGGTGGGTGGTGGCTGGTGATGGTGGCAGGTGGGTGGTGAGTGGTGGTGGCAGGTAGTGGTGGGGGGTGGGTGGTGGTGGCGGAAGACGGTGGTGGAAAATGGTGGTGGGTGGTGGCAAGTATTGGGTGATAAAAAAAAAACTCAAAACTCAAAACGGAAACACATTTTTTATGTTTTCATTTTTTGGCCAAATTTATAAACTGAGACCACTGATTTATAAATAAAAAATTTTACCAAACAAGTTTTTATTTGAGTTTTTTAAATTTTTGTAAATATAAACAAAAAACTGAAAACGTAAGTGTTATCAAATGGCACCTAAGTGTTACCAAACGGCACCTCAGTTTTTGTTTAGAAAGAGTTGAAATAGCCTGATTTTTGTGAGAGAAAAAATGTAATGATTCTGGTTTAGATATAACATTTTGTTTTATTGACTTATGCATCCAATTTTGTCTGTTATTCTTTTTTAGCCAAAAAGTCAAAATCAAAAACTAAAACAAAACACATTGATTGTTTTTTAGTTCTTGAAATTAAAGCCCTTAAAAAAAAAACATTTGTTGTATAAAAGAAAGATGAATGAAATATCATTTTCTTTTCTCGCGCGCGTGTGTGTGTTTTTTTTTTTTTTTAACAAATCTCTTAATAAATTTAAAATTTAAACATAAGTTAAGAAATTATCAACTTTAAAAATGTTTACTTTAAAAAAATATGGGATAAGTTACACTAAGTTCCCTTGAAATTTGGTAAATATACAATAAGTTCACAATTTTGACATAATTAGATTGGTTCTCCTTTATTAATGTTGAAGGGATTAGGATTGATGCAAACGGTGTGAATACACAAAGATTAACAAAATAAATAATACATTTAAGTATTAAATAGATGACAATGTTATTTTTTTACCAATATAATTAACTAATTATTAATTAAAAGGATTATTTATCAATAAATCCTACTGTACAAACTGTTATACCAAATAATCCTACTTTTATTCTATTATACCAAATAGTCCTACTAGTGGGTTGATTTGGTCCTTTTTGTTTTTTTTTTTTCCATTTTTGTTTAATTGTGTGGACGAGAGTGCCCTTGGTTTAATCTGGGACTGTCTTCGCTGGGTCAGTTCTTTTTTTGGGACAGTGTTTGTTGTGTGTGTGTGTGTATCATTGTGTGTGGGACTGTGTTTGCTGTGTGTGTGTGTATCATTGTGTATGTGTGTGTGTGTGGGTGTGTTGAAGCCATCACTCTGTGTGTGTGTGCGTGTAACAGTGTGTGTATTCGATGTGAACCCCAAAAACGGCCATGGGCAAACCATGAAGGGTGTGTTTGTGTGGCGATGGAATTCAAGGATTGGGACAAATATGACCCGGTCGTAAACACGCCTGAACCGATCCGAACTGGGTGGCTCCGAGATTGATAATATACCTAGTGAATGAGGTGTGGAGACCTGAATGCTGGATATTTCGGCGAGATTGAGGGTGGCGTGGAGAGATTTCATGGCGGGGAGGAGGTGGGCGATGAAGGTTTTGTCGGCGGTGGCGATGACTTCGTTCCCGACGGCGATGCGGTGGATTTTGGCGGTGGGGTAGAAGGGGAGGATGTTGTTAGCCATGCAGGACACGGCGGCGGAGAGTTTGGAGACGGCAGGGATGTCGGAGTTGGCGACGGTGACGGTGACAGTGACGTAGATGTCGGAGTTGGTGAAGGCGCGGAGGATGTCGGGGTTGGCATCGAAGATTTGACTCTGTCGATGGTGGTTTGGTCTTTGATGAATGTGTCTGCCTGTGTGAACCTCCAAACAGACCAACACACACACACCAACCCACCCCACACACACCAACCCACCCCAAATAAAAACCCCTTACAGCGGATTGCAATTCTGCGACACCATCACAGTGTATCACATTCAACATACCAGACATCCACTCGCCAATCACTCACGCCATCCACTCACGCGCCTCACCCATTTTTCGCCCCAAAGACGCATCAACAACGGTTATATGAGGGTATTTCCGTCTCTAACAATTCAATGGGACTAAACGGTTTAATAGAATAAAAATGGGACCAATTGGTTCATAAGTTTCAATTTTGGGATTTATTGATAAATTTCCCTAATTAAAAATGGCTAGTTGTGGTGTAGATTAAAATTTTAAAAGAACACAGTATACTTATGTCAAACTTGTAAGATTTATTCTCAATCTCAATGAAAATCAGTATAGTTTATCTAAAAATATAATATTCTCATAATATAAGAAGTTTCTTTTGTTTGTTTGTTTTTTCCCCCAAAAATTGGTGATTATCAAAAATGGGTAAAAAGGAGGCTTGTTGCTATGATATTTTGGGCAAAAACACAATTACAACATCAAATTTTATGTTTTACTTTATTTGAGCCAATATATGACCAATGGATAGTTAACAAGCAACTTGCATTGTTCATAAAACTTTTGTAATGGTATTTTTATTACTCATTTGCTATATCATTCTCGATAAATAGAAGAAAAAAATTTATATAGAAATTTTATTTATAAATCATTTTACTTATGATAATTAAGGTAACCATTAGTAATCATCAAACCCTGCAACCACAATTTGGAATCAATTATAGGAGCAAAAACTGACATGGATATGGGTGGGATTAGTATTCCAGGATGACATTGCTAACTAATCCATTTTAGAATTGGAGATGAAAATACTATTTTGTCTCCACTTTGCAAAATTAACAATGTTACATTTTATATAATAAGAATTTTTACATAATTTCATAAATTTAATCACAATTAATTAATATTATCATATAGTAATCTCATCGCATTGTTCATAATCTCATCTAAATTAATTTAGTAATTGACCTAAAGATTCCAATCTTGTCACAAATCAAACTTCCATAACCTACAATTTCCCAATGTACCAAACAAAAATTATTTACTATATTTGGTTTTAATTTTTTAAATTTAATTTTTTGAAAATTGAGTTTTTTATTTTTCATATTTTTTTATTTTTAGTAAATATTTTTTAAATTTTAAGAAATATTTTTACTTTTTTAAATGTTTCTTATTTAGATGTATCTAAAATTAAATATTTATAAAAATATATTTTATAAAAACTCATGGCTACCAGTACTTTCCATGGACCCTTTCTGTCAATTCTGGATTTAACTTATGCACATGGATATTATTAAAAAAAAATTACCTGAAATATTAAAAAAAATTCAGTAAAAACAAAAAATAAAAAATATGAAAAATAAAAAATTTTAATTTTTTGAAAAGTAAATCATGAATTATGAAATCAAACAAACTGAAACTTTAGTCGTTAATATGTAACTTCAGACACGTCACAATGGTTCCCCACAGTGCCAAGAATTCTAGTGAAAAGAGGGATGTGCCAATATTGTGTTTGCACATAATGCTTAGCAAAATATCCAAGCCTGGCTGCCAGTACTTTCCATGGACCCTTTCTGCTGTCAATTCTGGATTTAACTTATGCACATGGATATTATTATAGGCCAGGCAACATTTCTCATTTTCAAAAGCAAAAATGATTTATATATGAAAACACTGCATTGAAATTATCTACATCTATCATGATATCTTTTACAAGACATGTGAATTGAGAAATTTTACATTATTTTAGTATGAAAATAATGTGTTCTTATCTCATAATATTACTGATTCACCTGACACAATCATGACAAAAGATATAACTCTCTCTCTCCAAAATTATATACGTCGACTCTTAACTGATTTTGTATATATCTTAGATTGATTATAAGTTAAGATTTTTTTTAGATGATGGGAATATAGATTAAGTAAAAGAGTGAAATTATTTATTATTTATTTATTTTGTTCGTATTTCGATCTTAACTTGTAAAAATTTTATTAGTTAGTGAAAACATCTTTATTTGGCTCCCTCAAATCAAAATTCTGCCTCCGCAGGTATACACATGAATACAAAAGTAATATACAATATATAAAGGTCTGCCTTAACCCCAATAATCTTTTGGGAAAAACTCTGATTCAAGATACAAAAAATAGTCATATGTATGAAACTATAAGACAAATATTGCTCTATCCTTTGGAGAAGACAATGGCTTATGCCGCTGCCGGAATTGTTCCAAGAGGGCACCAGTCTCACACTGCCGACAACTTTCCCTGAAAGATGCAACCATTTTCTTGGTGGATTCTTCTATTTCTTTCATTTCATCCATATATATTTGCCTTTCTCTGCACTCCACACTGCAAAATCCTTGATCACCTCTGCATTAATTAAAAATCACATATTAACAAGCAAAAAAACAAAAACAGAAAACAAATCATTAATTTTTTAATTTTTAAATTTTTTTTTTTTTTTTGATTAGCTTACTTGTACATGTACACATCTTTGTCAAGGCTCAACTTCTTGTTGCATAGATGACATGATTTGAGAAAGCAAGTTGGATCGACACGATTCGTCGTTACGAAGGTGGGTTTTTTTAGATTAAATTTAGGTTTAACAACAAAGTTGGATTTGGATTTGCTTTGTGAATTCTGTATAAGAATTCTCAACCCAACATCCACTGGTGAAGTAGAACTCTTGTTTGGGACCATTGTGATCTAGAGAGAGAGAGAGAGAGCAAGGAGACAGAGAGAGAAGGAGGAGAGAGAGAGGGTTGGTGATGAGGATTGTGAAGTGAAGGAGTGATGGATATTAAATAGAGCTTGTTTCCACACTTTACACTGTAACAATAGTGTCTGGAAAAGGAAATTTCAAAAAAAAAGTGACCATGTTTAACATGTTTTTGGGTTACAATTTACACGTGCTTTTATTTTAATAATAATGTGCTTTTATTTATCAGCAATGATTCATCTCATTAAAAACACTATCACTAATAGCACTAATGCATTAAAAAAATAGAAAAAAAAAAATACAACTCCAAAATTAAAACATCACATTATTTCTGGCGAGACTCACTGTCACCTAATTAGTGGGAGCACTAATTAATTTTCTTTATTTATTTATAAGATTATAGGTTATAATAATATATTTTTACCGCGTTTGGTTCTTTGGAATTCATTGACGAGACAGGTAATAAAACGAGGCACTTTTCAGCTTTTTTCTGAATTTAAAAACTTGGTGTTGATTTTGACACGCCAAACGTGAAACTTGTGAATACGTGAATTTTAGATTTTAAAATTAACCTGAATTTTTAAACTAATTATATAATTAAATTGTGAATTCACTATGAATAAATATTGAATGTGTACCAGTATATTGAGTGTGTGCTGGTAACAAAATGTCAACTCGATATTATACACTATTCATTGATGTTTAAAACTATGATCTTAAGATTATTACTTAATAATGTATTAAATAATTACATGTTTATTAATTATTTATTTTTAACAAAATTTACAGTCATTTAATATTTTATTAATTAATATTAGTACAAATTTAGTTCCTAACTAGAAGTTGCTTTATGCTAGCTAAATAGCTTTTGACTTTAGCTCTATAATTAGATTTGTAAATCTCAATTGTTTAGGAATATTATTTCCATCTCTATCACGCTATCCATTCAAAACATTATTCTCACTGATTTTCTTATTGTTATAAAATTTAGATAAATTTTTTAAAATCAAAAGATAGGGTTTACAGATCTCTACTTCCTCGAATGGAACAAGAAATCACAAGTATTATCAGTGATTAATTTATTCGCTTCATCAATAATAGAGTTGAATTTAATGTATTATATAAATCTTTGTTTTTTCTTTTTTGGCTACAAAATTGATAAAAAAAAAAAAAATTCTTATCATTGGAAAATGGAGTCAGTGGTGAAGATTTTTTCTTTTGATTAGTTAGAGAGAAGAAAAAATTGTGACTAAAACACCCTTTTAGGCATTTTCTCGTAAGTTCCATCAACTGAATAATGCTATAAAAAATAAAAACTTTTCATATTATTTCAAAAAAGAACTTTAAATCAGTATATAAGTTAAAAAAATAATGAGGAATTTTTTTAAAATTTTTCACAAATATATAATAATTTTCTGCAATTACCACCTGCAAATAATTTTTCCTTATCTCAAAGTGTGTTTGACATGAGGATTATTTTGTAAAAATTATGTTGATCTGACACTCTACCATGAGAAAATTACAAATGCATGGGCCATTTTGAGTGTCTCAGTCGTGGGGAGTGTTTGATTTGATACATTCTGCAAATTAACAAAAGTAATAAAAGGACTGGTGGATACCACTTTTTAATAAATTCAAAAAAATTAAAATAAAAAAAAAAGCCCGTGAAACAACTACTGTGTTTGGTTTTAATTTTTTAAATTTAATTTTTTTAAAATTAATTTTTTTGTTTTTTGTATATTTTTTATTTATAGTGAATATTTTTAAAATTTTAAGTAATTTTTTTATTTTTTTAGTTGCACCTTATTTAGATGTATCTAAAAAGTAAAATATTTGTAACAAAATATTTTTTTAAATTAATAAATACACAAAAATACCAAAATATATTGAATTTTTGTATTTTTGGCATTTAGTGATTTTTTTAAAAAAAAAATTCACAAATATTATATTTTGTAAGTGTATTTATATTAGATATATCTAAAAATTAAAAAAAAAAATTTACTTTAAGTATTAAAAAAATTTAGTGAAAACAAAAAATTTTAATTTTCTGAAAAGTGAATCTTGAAAAGTGAAACCAAACAACTTGAACAATTCTTTTCTTCTTATCCAAATAAAATTGTGAAAATTTTAATTCCATCAATGTTTGTGGTATTAAGTCTAAGGATTGATTTGTTTTCGTAGTGGCCAGCGTTAGTGGTGATGATTTGGACAGATAAGCAGATTAGACAGATAAATAGGTAAATAAATGAGTGACATGTGAACAGATAGGTGAATAGATGAGTGACATGTGAACAGATAAATGACATATGAATAGATAAATGACAATTGAACAAATATTATAATTTTTTACATCCTAATGACCTTAAAAGATGGTTTGGGATGATCTAAATAAGTGCACTTTTTAACTTTTTATGAAATATGGATTGGGTTTGAAGTGATGTGATAGAGAGATGATGTGACTTAAATAAGATAGTGACTTTTTGATTTTTTTGACTTTTTTAGGTTATGACAAACAAGGCCTTAACTTTAGGCTCAACAGATCTAAAAATAGACTTTTGGGCTAAATCCTCAATAAAATTAACCAATAATGCTTATTAATATTTAAAAAAAAATTCAAAAAAACTACATCAATCACTATAACATATTAGCTCCAAAAAAAAAAAAAAAATCACTATAACATATAATAATTTGAAAGATCATTTTTTTTTTTTTTGTCTCTACATGTGAAAATTTTGAATTGATATACTGAATATGACCCAATGTTAGACCTAATTCTTCATTCCAAGCTTGGTTTTAAGATTTTGTTTATTTTGTATTGTGTCTAAGCCTATCATTTCAACAACAAAAACAAAATTGAAAGGGACCAACAATAAAATTCATCAATCAAGTAAAAGATACTTCTATTATGACTTCAACATTAAATTAAGGGGGTTGTTTGGAATGTGTTTTGACTTTTTATAGAAAGATATTGTTGGCTATATAAATTGTAAAAGTCAATTACAATTCAACACGTGACATGAAGGGGGCAATTTAGGGAGTTAATACAAGTTGCCAATCAAAGTCAGACACGTGTCAACCCGTATTGATAATAATGGATTTACGTAGCACTGGAACAATCAAGGGATATAAGGTTATGTAAGGGGTTGTTTGGAATGTGTTTTGACTTTTTATAAAAAGATATTGTTGGCTGTATAAATTGTAAAAGCCAATCACAATTCAACACATGACATGAAGGGGGCAATTTAGGGAGTTAATACAAGTTGCCAATCAAAGTCAGACACGTGTCAACCTGTATTGATAATAATGGATCTACGTAGCACTGGAACAATCAAGGGACATAAGGTGATGTAAAGGGTTGTTTGGAATGTGTTTTGACTTTTTATAAAAAGATATTGTTGGTTGTATAAATTGTAAAAACCAATCACAATTCAACACGTGACATGAAGGGGGCAATTTAGGGAGTTAATATAAGCTGCCAATCAAAGTCAGACACGTGTCAGCTCGTATTGATAATAATGGATCTGCGTAGCACTGGAACAATCAAGGGATATAAGGTGATGTAAGGGGTTGTTTGGAATGTGTTTTGACTTTTTATAAAAAGATATTGTTGGCTGTATAAATTGTAAAAGCCAATCACAATTCAACACGTGACATGAAGGGGGCAATTTAGGAAGTTAATACAAGTTGCCAATCAAAGTCAGACACGTGTCAGCCCGTATTGATAATAATGGATCTGCGTAGCACTAAACAATCAGGAGATATAAGGTGATGTGGCCTAACGGTTACTCACAAAGTTTAAATTCAAAATCAGGAGGGAAGCTTAACTGCAAATGTGGCGTAGTGGGACTGACTGTGAGAGAGCATGTTCAGCAATCATAGGAGGACATTTCAACGGTTAGAAGCCCACTTCGACGGTTATCATTGAGAAGTATAAATAGCAGAGAAGGCCCTAGAATGAAGGATCCACACTCAAATCAAAAAATCAGTTTTATTTACTTTGTTTTCCCTTCCAGTTTTTATAGTTCTTTACATTTATGCACTTCAAATTCCTGTACTGCACTTCATTCATAGGAGTAGTTTCAAATAGCTTGTTGCTGTAAACCTTTACGAGGCTGGGTCAAATCATTGTAAGTTTTTCATTTTAATTAATGAAATTATGAAATTATTCTTCACTTAATTTTTATTTACTAAATTCTCCTAAACAAGCCACTAGTAAAAGTCCTCTTCATTGAGGCTGAAAGAACTAAAACACAATCGTCTGATAATTGTTTGGCAATTAATCTTCTGTAAGGACTGATTGATCCTTACTAGCACGCTTAAAATTACAATATTAACCTTCGAAAGCCAAAAAAGCCAACGTATATTTTTGGCACGCTCGACGTAGGAGACAAGGAGAAAATGAACGCCTGGAAGAAGGTGTGGAAGGAAAGGTAGAGGTACTTGATCCAAAGGATAATATAATAACACATCCTATGGAAGCACCTATCTCATCAGAACCTATGGTCGAACAAACTAGTAATTCAGAACATGCACCACATGTTCAAAATATTGGATGAGACCATAGAATTGGACTATCCACTATTCCATTTACTCAGCCAATGAATCCATGGGGAGGCCTAGTAGATGCCATAGGGCAGCAGTTGATGAACACAATAGAAAGATGGGAAATATCCTTTATAGATAGTATGAATTCCCATCAACCAACTAACACAAGGCATATGGAGGAAAATTCAAATGTTCCTCAGCAAAGATTGGCTAAAGATAAACAGCCTATGCAAAGTAATGGACATACTAATGGTCAAACTAGTAATCAAAATTATGAAAGACCATCACCTAGACCTCAGTCTTAGTATGAGCCTCTTTCGAGGCATATGGTAAATCAAAATGCCTCATTACCTAACAACGAAGCCATACAAATTGGTAGATCTTGGGCAACACAAGAAAATGGCATGAGAATGTTTCCAAATCCCATGTTTGAAGCCATACCTGGCACGAGGGGATTCACTAATCCCTTGTTCGAATTCACACCCGGGGGGTTGGAAGGGTTTCCTGTGGCTGGAAGAGAAACAACACATGTTCCTCCTATTACAGCCCCTTTCGCAAGTCCTTTCGTAGGACAGGTTCAGAGATGTCAACCATACCCTCAATAGTAGCCAGTACCTGTAATACCCCGTATTTTTGAAGTATTAATACTTAGTGAGTGGTATTTGTGGTTTATTATAATAATTTAGTGATTAGATTTTTAGATAAGAGTCTAATTTTAAATTATTTATTTGTATTTATCTCATCTCTTTTATATCTATCATATTGTTATTTAATAAATCAATTTACCATTTCCCATCATGTGAAAAAAAAAAAAAAAAAATACAAGCAAAGAAAACCGTGGGCTGTTAACCCACAGTAACCCCAAACCCACCCTTCAATCCTTTCACCTTTTCATTTCTTTTAAATTTTTTATTATCTTCTTTCATTTGCTTTCCTCTATAAATCAGCACAAAGTGAGGGGTTCCTCCATTCCATTCTTCTTCCTCATTCATTGTCTTCATTCGGTTCTCCTCTCCTCATAAATTATATAGAATAGAGATATTAAGTTTAGATATGGGAGTGTTTAGAGTAAAAATGGGTATTTTATAAAATAAATAAATAAAGTGAGAGTTGTAGATTTTATTAAATTATACATACTTTATGTTTTAGAAGTTTGATCAAAGCTATTTTTGGAGATCCATAGAGCAATTTCAGATTTATGGTGACAAAGTCAATTATTTTGAGGTAAATTTCGGGTTGTATACAATATGCTCTATTTAAATCTCTTTGCAAAGAGTTCTCTTATTTTAAATTATCCTCAATTTGTAATCCACTTGATTATTGTGGTAAAATCATTTGTTGTTGAATCATTGATATTCTGATCATTTGGTAAAATTCTCTACAAATATTCTGTGTTAAATGGTGATTTGTCTTACTGAATGACATGGAAATACTCCGTACATGGATCGAGTGAATCTTATTAATTGTTTACACCAATATGCCCGGATAAGCGTGGAGCTTGGGTGAGGTGGGTGAATAAATGAATTTATTCATTGATCATGTACTGAGTAGGACCGGGTATTTGGTCCTAGATAAATTATAGTTGATTTGTTGTGCAATTTGGTAAATTGCTTGATTATCGTATCGTTGATTTGGTATCATAAATTGTTGGATTTCTGTTAATTTATTCTGTATCCGAGCCTTGTATTCCTGTCGTATTGTATACTTCCCGAATTAAATTATTTTTCAGGTGCGGAGCAGATTTTAGCGGAGCTCAAAATTGAGATTAAAAAGATTTATTAATATAGAGATTTGGGACCCACCACTGTAATTATTAAATATGGAGATAGTTGTAATATTTTTTATTTTGGAGGTAATTAGAATATTTGGAGGATACTATGTAATTTGGAGACAATTTTGTAGTTATTGTTTTTGGGAGCAAAACTTGTATTTTTTTTTTAAGGCTATTTTAGTGTATTTAACGACCCGGGAGTGGGGCGTCACAGTACCACAGGGACAACCAACCCCAAATATACCTCTCTATGGACTAAGAGGACCTCAAGCACAAGGTTTTTCAGCAAATCCTGTGTTTGTTCCTCTAGTGGTAGTTCAACAAGCACAAAATATGGTTCTTAGGGACCAAATTACTGATATTGTTAAAGAAATGCGTGGACCTATGGCTCGGGGGGTTCAAACTCTTATGTATAGGAAGCCATACCCAGAATGGGTAGATAGGGTACATGAATACCTAAGGGGGTTTAGAATACCAGACTTTACTCTTTTTTATGGGAATAGAAACCAGTCAACAATAGAACACATTGCTAGGTTCGCTGCCCAATGTGGTGAATTTACCAATAATGATTGCATGAAGTTAAGACTTTTTCCAAATTCTCTAACTAGGGCAGCTTTTGTATGGTATATTAACCTTACACCTGGCTCTATCCAAACTTGGCAGCAAATAGAGGAGGCATTTCATGCCAAATTCTTCCAAACGGAGCCAGAAGTTTCCATGGCAAACTTGGCAAGGTTGAGTCAAAGACCTGATGAGAAGGCTGTTCAATTTATTGCCAGATTCAAACGAGCACGAAACAAGTGTAGGGTCATTCTACTAGAGCCTGAATTTGTGAGATTGGCTCAAAATGGTTTAGAGTTTAGGCTTCGAAAGAAGTTCGACTCAACTGAGTTTCGAGACTTAGTGGAATTAACCTATAAGGTGTCTAGATATGAATCATGACTTGAGGAAGAACAAGATCGAAGTAATGCATCATATAAGACTTATTATAGAAACCCTAATTACGAGATTGATGCAGTAGAGATCGTAGGAAAAGAGCCTATGACCTGTGAGGCATTAATTCATAAGGATACTACAATAGACCAGTAGTTTAAAAAAAAAAAAGACCTTCATAGGAAATACTTTTTCAATTTAACAAAGGCAGATGACATTTTTGATCATTTGCTTGTAGCAAATTTCCTAAAGTTACCAAAGGGAGTTAAAATTCCTTCTCCAGAAGAACTTAAAGGGAAAATGTATTGTAAATGGCACAATTCTTGGTCTCACTCAACTAAAAACTGTATTGTTTTTCGGGACAGGATCCAAGAACAAATTCGAAAGGGGAGTTTAAAGTTCCCAGCCAAAGTAGAGAAAGCTATAGGGATTGACACTAACCCATTCCCAGAGATTGGGGAAGTTACAGCCAATGTTAGTGTGCCTGACTTCCAAAACCTATCCTTGAAGGAATTGGAGGAGGTTAATGTGCAGATGCATGTTGCCAGCCACACTGCTTCTAAGAAAGATATCAGAAGTTCACCAGCAGATGGTCAGAGCTTTGCGGACCAAAATGAGGACTCTAATGAGGAGGCACTAGATGATGACTCTCTAGAGGCAGCTGTCATGCAAAGGATGTGTCTCAGATACAGGTTAAGTTACAAATGGTTGAAAGGTCTCCCAATTGATGGAAAATAGTATTACAAAGATGTGCAGAGACGCCCTAAACCAACCAGTACTTACAACAAGAGGCCACACCCAACTAGTCTTAGATAGCAGCCATTTTTGGTTAGACCACCAGCCGCTAGAGTGCACTCCAAGGGTAAAAGACCTCTGCATCAGTTCAGACCACCCAACTACTGCAAGATGGAGGGCAATCATCCTAAAAGGAGGCCTGAAGTGGGCTCAAGTTATGGAATCAGAGCCAGAGATTGGCCTTCTAAATCAACCTAAAACAAGATGAGAGGTAACCACCCTGACAGAAAGCTTGAATTAGGCTCAAGACAAGGAATCAGGGCCAAGCAGTAGCCTCTACAAGCAGCTTTGAAGCTGGCTTCAAAGGCAGAAAGAGCTAGTTTAGCAACTAAACTAGTGAGTTCATGGGTACCTGGGGTTCCAAATTGGTTTGTCATGCAAAACAAGTCTAAGGAAATGCCTACCAGAGAAGTGTTGTTGGAGACCAAAGTAGAATGGTTAAACCTCCCTTGGTGGCTCCAAATAATTGGGTGCTACTAAAGCACCCAAAAGCAAAGGAACCAAATATTGTTCCAGTAATTTCTAGGTCTCAAAGAAGGAAGATCCAGCGAAGGTACACTCAATACCAAAAGGATCTAAAGGAAAGTGGAGAGACTTCTTCATTGGCCCAGCCAAAAGGCCAGACAGAGGAAAGAGAAAGTCCAAAATTGGATCATAGTCCAAAATTAACTCTTCAGAACAAAAAAAGTTTCAACAAAGAGCATTTGGCCAAAGTTCACTTTGAACTAAAAGCCAAGGAAAGATCCAGTTTAGCAGATCTTCAAAAGGCCTTGATGGAAAGCGACAGTGAGACAGAAGAAGAAGTTGACCTAGGCCAAAGGAAAGAAATGGTTGAGGAGGAGATGTTTGAAGCCTTCATGACTGAACATATATTTTTGGTCGAAAAATCAGTAGGAACAGACCATTCGAAGGAAGTCATTAGTACTGAAGTGCCAAGCATGGAAGATGCTTCTGAAATAACTGAACAAGTTAGCCTGGAAAAGAAGCAAGTGCAACCAGTAGTTCAGTTTGGCTCATTTCCTCCAATGTCAGTGAATATGGTGCATATACTACCACAGGAGTTCCATGCTGAAGATGAAAACCAAGAAGGTCAGGAGATTGACCCTATTCCAGTTTTTAGTGAAGATTCACAGGTTAGCATGGTTCAAGATGAATCTAAAGTGGCCACGCCAATGGAAACTGAGGACGAGAGTGAGGAAGTGAGTATTAATCTCTCATATCCTTTTGAGTATCCTACAACATCCATGACACAGCATGTCAAACCCTTGTATATCAAGGCTTTTTTCGATGGAATACAAATAAATAGGGTATTGGTGGATAATAGGGCAACAGTGAACTTGCTTCCGAAATCCTCTTTGAAAAAACTAGGAAAAATGAACCCTAGATTAATCCCAACTAGCACAACCATTGCTGGTTTTACTAGGGATAAGCAGATAGCTCAGGGCATTTTGCCCATCAACCTGAGTGTGGGAACCAGAGATTGCATGACGGCATTCTTTGTTATTGATAGTAATGCTAAGTATAAAGCTTTACTTAGCAGGGATTGAATTCACACCAACAAATGTGTGCCTTTCTCTCTACATTAGAAGATAATGATGGCCTTGTGCAATGAAAAGACAGAAGAGATCAATGCAGACCCTTAACCCTTTGTCGCTTGTGTTGACTTTGCAGAAGCCAAGTTGTATACTGAAGGAGTGACACCACTCAGTATATTGAGAAAACCTGATGGTTCGGCCGAAGTGATGGTTGATGAGGAAGTAGCACACCTGAAGCACTTAGTACAGGAGAGTGCTGATGAAGAATTCGCCATCAAAGATGATAATGATGCCTAGTTGTAGGCAAGAAGATGAAACCTAAGAAGCCAAATCCTTGGCTTTAGTCAAGTTTTTAGCATTGGACTTAAAATCAATAGTCCAAAAAGTTCAGGAACAAGAGAAGGAAGCTATGGCAGTTGGCTGTAAGTGTAGACACCCCATTTTTGACCGACCTTAAGACTCAGACGTCATCGATTGAGCGCTCGGTGATTGTGCATGTTGTGCTCGTTTTGAGGTTACGGAGTTTCGGCTGAGAGCCTTACCCCCGGACCTCGGGACTCTTTTGTGCTTTACCTCAGTTTGCGAACCAGGTTCTGTTTTCTCTTCCCAAAGGGAGGGAGAGGTCTTGTAGACCATCTCTCAGTGGCTGTAGGCTACGTTTCGTGGTCGTAGGCCGCTTTTCCCATTTGGAGACCAGTTTCTGGTTTTTCGGAGCCGTCGGCCGTGCGCTTCGGTTCGAGACTGTTTAACTTTCTCCGTTTGCTCCGGTTTTTGGCACACACCTTGTTTCCTCTCTCTAAAGGGACACTGTGGCCCAGGAGACCACCTTCGTGGTCGCACACCACTTTCGATGCTTAACAGTCAGTTTTTGAGGCACCCGGCTGCGCGTTTTAGCCCCCGAACCCTCGTTTTGCATCCGTCTTAGTTCATTTTTGGTATGGACCCTATTTTCATTGTTTGGAAGGTGGTACAAGGGTGGGAGACTACCTTTTCTCTTGGAGACCACCTTTTCTCCCGCCGGCCAGTTTTCTTGTCAGGAAGCTGGTCTCCTTGGTTTTTGAGCCACTTTTGACTGGTCTCCACCATACCACTAGCTTGCTTTCAACTTGGAGACCACCCTAGGAGGCCACCGACCAGCTGAACCTTTTGACCCTAGTCGGCCGACCACCTGAACTGGTCGGCCAGCTTTCTCCTTTTCTGTCTCACTGAGTTGGTTCCAGCTGTGCCAGTTGGAAGGCATAGAATTGATCCTCCATAGTGTATGGAGGATCTTCAAACTTGGTTTTAAGCTTCTAGGAGAAGCTTTGAACCTCTTGGGCTATAAAGGGAAGGCTCCTCTTCCCTTGCAAGGGTTGAGAAATTGTTTTGAGGCATACATACACTCTCCTCTCTATTTCTCTCCATTTTAGCTCCAAAGGTCCCTTGTTCTTGGCCTATTGCACACCACTTCCTATCCTAACACCTCCACCATCACTCTAAGCACCTTGGAGCTAGTTTTCAGAGGTTGAAGGCTTGCTGTTTTGGTCCAGAAGCTGCTGGAGTTCTTGGCTACAAGGGTAACACTCTATTTCCCTCTTTTTGGCATTGTTTTGTTCCATCTCTTAGCCTAGTTTGTAAGCATATTTGGGTTTTGTCATAAACTAAAAAAAGTCTTATTTTGAGATCCTTAACATGTTTGTTTGAGACCATTTTTCTGTTGGGGGTCATCTACCCCCTTGAATGCTTCATTTCCCTTTGTTTTGAGCCATGCATTAGGGCCTTTGTGTTGAGCTTTGTTGGCCCTTTTGACCAGTGAAATCCAGTGGATTTTCAGTGGTTATTATGTGTTTTTGAGCACCAAAATCAGAGAGGGGTGACCCTCTCACCCCTTGTCTTGTTTACTAGCTTTTTTGGCACAACAAATGAGCCCTTGTGTGCATGCTTCCAAGCCTCATTTTAGGCCCTTTTCAGTGAGTTTTAGGGCCTGAATAACCTCTGTCTGGAGGTGGTTTTTCCATATTAGGTGTCCTTCTTGCATGTGTAGAACAACCCTCTTCATGGCCTATCAAAGGAACATCCCATTCTTGCATGCATAGACCATATTTCAGTGGGTTTTTGGGGTTTATTTGGCATGTCATACCTCTGAATTTTTCTGGTTTAGTGACTTCTTGAATGCTCCATATACTTGTAGTGTAAACCCTCTTCACTAGCTTGTATTGCATGCTATTTTGGTCCTTAATTCTAGCACTTTTTGGCCATGCCTTAACCTGATTTTGTGCATGTTTTGGACTGCCTTAGCTCTTTTTTTGTGCCCCATGGTCGAATGATGCATGCTATGCATGGTTGTAGTTCAATATCCATGCCTAGCCTTGAGTTTTGTAGCCTCTTGCATGCTTGAATAGAGGTGTTTGCATGTCTTGGCATCATTGTGCATGTTATTTCAGACCTCATACTTGTGCCATGTTCCCATGTTTTCCACTCCTTAAGTGCATTTGAGAGTCGTACTCGTATGCCTCGTTTTTGTCATGAGTTTCATTTCCATGCCTTTCGAGCCATCATTTGAGACCATTTTCCCCTTGTCTTGGACCTACCTAGGGTCTGTTTGGGGCTGGTTTTTCCATTTGAGCATCGCTTTGCATACCTCTAGTGTAATCCACTTCACTAGTTTCGGTATTTGGGCCACCTAGCATGCATTGTGTGAGGTGTTTGCATGATTCGGGACCCTTTCGTATGTCATTTCAGAGCTGGAAAATGTGTGTTTGTATACCATATTTCATCCCTTGCCATGCTTTGATAGAGTTGCATTTGGTGCCTTAGGTTCGGTCCCTTGCATTTGTGCATATTCGCATGTGTTTTGTTGCCTAATTTCATTATGTATGGCCACTGATTTGGGTGTGGCTGAGGCTCACCCATCTTGGTTTAAGTCCATCTTGCATTGTGTATACCATTCTAGTCATAGCATTGCGCATGCCATGTAGTTCGTTGCATCGAGTATGCCATTTGATATTCGCATTGTGTATGCTAATCATATGTTGTCATATTGTTGCATAAGGTGTCTTGCATCGAGTATGCCATGTAGTTCATAGCATTGTGTATGCTAGTAGCACGTTTGCATGTCATTCTCTGCATGTTTGCATCATTTAGTCGCATTGCATTTAGGTTGCATAGTCCGAGTCGCATCGTGCATGCCATGTATATTGCATTGTGTTTGGAATAGGGTTTAGTCCAAACACGGGAAACGAGGGACGTTTCGTACTCCAAGTGACGAAACGTGCCTCGATTCTCGATCGCCGACACTCCGGATTACCCATGATGGAGTTTAGGCCTTGTTGTGTTTATGTATGCATCCATTTCATATTGAGTCGTGCAATTTGACTCCATGGCCATCATGCATTGGGATGCGTGATTGGTGGCACGAGGATCAAGGACTACACTCCCTAGAGCTTATGCAATGACGGGGAGAGTGGTCATGCATACATATGTTAAAAATACTTTGCCATGCCCCTTTCTCGCTCTCTGTTGCAGCAAACCAGAAACCAGCAGCAAAAACTGGTCAGCAGCCTTCTGGAGCTTTGTACAATGTTCCGGGACCAGTTGCAACCAGAGGCAAATTGGGGCATCGCGATGGATTTTCCGACAAGGCGACTCAAGCATGCATGCATCCCTATCATTCGGAATAGAGTTGAGGTAGTCCGTTTTTGTTTAATTTGCATGCTAGCTTATTTATCTTAGTTAATTTGTTAATTAATTAGGGTTATGTAATAATTAGCTGTGATTCGTTATTCATTCGGTTGTGGATTATTTATTCGGACCCTCCGAGGAGGGCAATGTTGTAATAAGCGTGCGTGTGTGTGATGTATGTCTTCCAACCCCACGTCTTTCTCCCTTTTATTTACCAGCTTATGATGGTTAGTTTTAGGGCATGTTTCAATTAGCATACTTATGCTCGCATGTTTGCATCCATTCATCTGTCTTGCATGCACCGGGCTCGGCGTATCATACTAACTGCATTGTATTTCAATTCCAAGTTGAATACATGTTATCTGTTGCATTTCATATGCCATGTTTAGGATAGCCGAGCCTATTCCTAGTTGCATTCTTGCATGTGTTGCATTAGACATTTCAGCATAGTTAGGATTCATGCATGTTTTCTAATTAGCTTCTTTTTTTGGCTTAGAGTACTCGGTAAGTATTTATACTTTAGCATCCTTGCATGTGTGTGAGTGACTGCCATGATAGCATGCTTACCATAAGGCTATATGTTTGTGTGATATAACTGCCTGAATGCCTGTGGGTGAAGGTTAGGTTATTTGAATTGGAACAATTCACCGAATGAGAGTTTTAAGCCCACTTGAGAGTGGCAAAATCATGTTTTCTAAGCCCACCCGAGGGTGGCAAAATCCACGTCTTAGCTTACTTGCGAGTAGCACCTTCAAACCGTTTTTCAAAACGAACATGAGATGTTTTGTTCCAATTCAAGCGACCCAATCTATACTTGTATGCTGTGCACATCACATAGTAATTCTAGGCTAATAACCGGAATAAGAGCACATATTGTTTTCAAAACTCGATATCATGGATAGTAGAGGCCGATCTTTGATCGGGCGAGCGGGGGTTCTCACAAAGTGACCTTCCCCAATCGTACCCAAGTTCCCGAGCCGAGGCAACTTTGGTGATGACGAACACGTGGCCTTAGGCAACGAGTCAGGGTTTCCTAAATTTCCCCCCCCCAAAATAAAATATTTAGGTGGCGACTCTATATCTGGCAAAGCAGTCCGTGTTTGGCACTTCTTTCAAAAAAATCTGTTTTCAAAAACGATTTGCTGGATTTGGACTCTTTGATGATTCATCGGTCTTGCATTGCACTCTGCGAGATTAGATACAGGACCGTGACATTGAGTCCTGAACTGTAGTGAGCCCAATGAACAAAACGGGATTCCCTCCCGGGACGTTCGGGGACGTCTACAGTAAGCAGGAACAACAACAAGTCGGGCCTTTGACCTTTGATAAATATTGTGCATTGGACATCGAAACAAAAGTCCAGGAAATGCAGGAAGAAGAAGCCTTATGGACAGACTTTGTCTATGAGGAAGAAGGCAAAGATGTTGAGTCAGAGGAAGTGGGAGCGGAACAAAGCAAAAAAATTGCTTCAAGGGCAAAAGAAATCAAAAGAGAAGCATTGGTGAGTTCTCAAATACAAGACCCCTTGAAAGAAGTTAATTTAGGGGAAGGTTATGCACAGCAACCCACTTACATCAGTACTTGGTTAAGTGCTCTTGACAGGGATTAGTTATTGATGATCTTAAAGAGATATAAAGATTGTTTTGCATGGTCTTATAATGAACTACCAGGATTGGATAGGTCATTAGTGGAACATAGGCTCCATATGAAACCTAATTTCAAGCCATACAAGCAGAAGCCAAGAATGATGAGTCCTGAAGTGATTCAGAAGGTCAATGAGGAAATTCTTAAGCTCCTTAAGGTAGGCTTTATTAAAACAGCCAAATATGTTGAATGGCTATCCAATATTGTACATGTGGTTAAAAAGAATGATAAAATGAGGGTATGCATCGATTTTTGAAACCTAAATTTAGTAACTCCAAAAGATGAGTACCTCATGCCCATAGTAGACTTATTGGTGGATAGTTCAGCAGGACACAAGATTTTATCTATGATGGATGGGCATTTTAGTTACAACCAAATCTGCATTGCAGAGGAGGATGTCTATAAGATAACATTCAGATGTCCTAAGAACATTGACATCTTCGAATGGGTTAAAATGCCATTTGGCCTAAAGAATGCTGGGGTTACATATCAAAAGGCAATGAACACTATCTTTCATGATTTCATTGGAGGGTATTTAGAGTGTTACATTGATGACATTGTAGCAAAATCCCAGTCCATGGAGGAACATTTGGTTCACTTGGAAACAGCTTTCGAAAGAATGAGAAAGTTCAAGTTGAAACTCAATCCTCTCAAATGTGCTTTTGGTGTATCAGCTGGAAACTTCTTGGGCTATGTAGTACACAAGAAGGGAATACAGATTGATCAAAATAAAACCAAAGCCATCATTGAGGCCAAGCCTTTATCAAGTAAGAAAGAAATACAAAAATTCCTTGGACAGGTTAATTTTCTTCGAAGATTTATTTCTAACATTGCAGGGAAAACTAAAGTATTTTATTCCTTATTAAGGTTGAAAGATGAAGAAGAGTTTGTGTGGACAGCAGAGCATCAAACTGCTTTCGAAGGAATTAAAGCCTACTTGGCCAAGCCTCCAGTGCTGATGCCACCAAAGAGTCGTTGAAGTTATACATTGCTGCAGCAGAAGATTCATTGGGAGCTTTCCTAGCCCAGGACAATGAAGAAGGTAAAGAGCAAGCAGTTTATTACCTTAGTAGGTTTTTAAATTCTTGTGAATATAAATACTCAGCTGTAAAAAAGTTGTGCCTTGTATTGTACTTTGCAGCAATGAAATTAAGATATTATCTTTTGCCTAATATTGTTTTGGTAATTGCAACCACAGACTTGGTTAAGTATATGTTATCTAGACCAATGTTAAGATGAAGAATTGGCAAATGGATATTGGCCTTGCCAAAGTTTCATCTAGAATATGTCCCCCAAAAGGTAGTAAAATGACAAGTTTTGGCTAACTTTTGGCAGATCATCCATGTCAAACGGAAAGCCAAGAGATAATGGATCTTGGTATGATCAATGTTGAGCCATGGCAGATGTGGTTCGACGGGTCAACGGCCAATTGTAGGGACCCTAATTTTCTTAAGTCATTTTTTATTATTATTATGATTATTATTATCTTATTTTATTTTTGGCTTTATTAATTATGTGGTCACATAAGAATTTAATGTGATATTTAATTAATTTAATGTGTTATTTAATTAATTTAATGTGTTATTTAATTAGTCCATATATTTATATATTAATATTTGTTATATAAAAAAAAAAGAGGTGTTATATATATATATATATTTAATCTTATATTTATATTTATATATATTGCAATTATGTTGTATTATATAATATAATAGTTAAAGTAGATTAGAATAGGGATTAGGTAATCAAAAGAATAGAAAAGAAAGAGGGAGAGCAGCCGAGCGTGAGAGAGAAAATGAGAGAGAGAAAGAAAGAGAGAGATCAAAATCGGGAGTGGAATTGAGAGAGAACAGAGAGACGGCTGCAAAGGGAGAAAGAGGAGAGGGAAGAAAAAGAAAGGGTTAGAGTTTTGTTTTGGTGGCTCCATTAATTCTCTAAGTGATTATTTAATCTTCAAAAAAATATTGTGAGTACAAAACCCACTTCCCTTGATTTATATTTAATTCGTTGTTTTTATTTATTTATTTTTATTTATTTGATGTTGAATTGATTTCATATTTTTATGAAGATGATTGATCGATTTTAATTATTTTAATTAGTTGTATATGTAAGGTTTATGGTTTTTAGATGATTGATTGATTTTAATTATTTTGAGTAGTTGTGTATGCCATGTTCAGGGTTTTTATATGGATTTATTTTATGATTGTAATCACACTCATGGTTATATGAAATTAAAATTAATTAGGAACCCATAGATAAATTCCTTATACTCCACCATGACTCCATGAATTGTTGTTTTATTTGAGTGATGGTGAGAAAGAGTGTATAAGAAAAAAAGTGAAGATTATGAGATTTATTTGAATGCCTTAGGCTTGGCATTGTTATGCTTGTTCTCATGAGTGAGATGTTTTGTATATATATATTGTTGCCTCGTTCTCATGAGTAGACGAGTGTTTTGATTTACGCGCGTACGTATATGCTAACCATCCGGGGAGTATGGGTCACAAACTCGGGACGATATCCCTGTGCAAGTTTGGCTTCGGAGCGGTGTTAGGTATACGGGAAGCACATGGGATATATGTGTAGGCCGGAAGTGGAGGTCGAAGTGGTAGAGTTAAGGTACAAAGAATTTAATTATGAGTTTTGTCACGACCCAAACCCGCCCCTATGGGTTTAGCACCGTAACTGGCCAGTAATCCGAGATTACCAAAGGCCTGCTTAACAGTAAGACAGTATAACAGAGTACAGGGGCATAGCAGAAGCCAATACAGTAAATAAACAATGTCCAATGAGCTCTGACAGTCTGTATGCAAAAAGATTTTTCATACATACATAGATATATACACAGTACAGAACAGTATGCACAATATTTAAAGTCATTCAGAACAGGGACCAAATCCCTATTAAGCAGTACAATAACAGTCTATACAGTCATACAAAACAGACACAGGAACAGACAGGGGAAAATAAAAACACCCCTAAGCCATAGCTTGGCAGGCTCGGAACCTCGCAGTGAGGCACAGTGGTTGGCTTGACAAAAAGGGAAGTCTACCCCACGCTCCTAGATCCGGTCTGGTGCCTGTACACCTACATATATATATATATGAGCAGTGAGCTAAAGCCCAGTGAATAACATAATGCGTAAAGAGGTTTAGAATGAATGTCCTTACAGTAATGAAAACAGTTCATTTCAATCAGTATATCAGTTGTTCAGTACAATAAACAGTCATATGTGGTACATCCATTAGCATAACAGTAACAGTAGGTCTTAAAAGACCGAACAGTCAATGATGGCCATCAATCAGTAAACAGTAGTGGTTCCAACAAGGGAACCGACAGAGATCTCTGTAACAGTAACAGTCAGTAACAGTAGTTGCTAAGGATGCCACAATACAGTTCAGAATATAGGACATACATTCATTCAGTTAACAATATCAGTTCAGAAAGCAGTACAGTTCAATTGTTCAGGAAATAATCATTTTGAACATATCTTTACATAGTTGTTACTCACAGAGTTCTGGGCTACAGTAGGCTAGAGCGTCTCCAGTCGCCAACCCTACACAGTTTACAGAGTGAACACACACTAAGTTACACAGTTGGGAAAGATAACAACTTGATCCCTAATTGCCTCGGTGTGTTCTACATCTATATCCTCAATAAGATGCCTTAAATATGCCCTAGGAATGCCTAGGATGGAAAGAGGATGTAAAGATGCACTCAGAAAACATTTTCAGAATTTCAGAAAAACAGAGGTCCCGCTCGAGCATAGGTTACTCCGCTCGAGCGGACATGCAGACAACGGTTCCCGCTCGAGCGTCATTTCCCACGCTCGAGCGGACATACAAAACAGTCAAAAGTACTGGATAGGTGAAATCCACGCTCGATCGGGCGCTCGATAGCCGCTCGAGCGTAAGACACAAGGTCCCGCTTGAGCGTCAATCCTTCCGCTCGAGCGGACTTCAACACAGTGCAAAGTACTGGGAGCACGAATTTCCCGCTTGAGCGCCACTTTCCCCGCTCGAGTGGGAGTCCAAAATCTAGAATTTCCAGATTTGAACTTCCAAGCTCAAATCAAGTTCAAATGCACAAAATTCGATCCTCTTGGGCCAAATTTCTGGAAAACATTTGTAAACACATAGAATAACATGTTTCAAAGTTCAATTTGTAAAATCAAGGCCCAAGGATAGCTTAATTCAAACTCAATTTCAAACCAAATTTTCATGAACATGCTACAAACATGACATACATGAGTTTAAATCAATTCAAAGCTTCAATACATGCTCTAATGAGCTCATTCTTTTCAAAATAAGATGAAATCATGGACTTAAACATAAATATGAGCATGCATGTAACCTCTTGCCATGAAAAACAACTCAAAACTCTTCAATATACACATGCATGCATGGAATGAGCTTCAATTCAACATGCTAGAGCTAAATCATGTCTTAGCTCTACAATTTGGCATGAATCATGCAAGAATCAACTTAAAAACAACAATGAGAGGTTGAATTTCCCTACCTAAGTCTTGGATTAAAGGTATGGAGGCTCAATTGGACAATTATCCTTCAATTTCTTCAAGATTCTCAAACAATGCACAAGATGAGGCCAAATTCTCTCCTAACTCCCTCTCTCTCTGTCTCTCTAATTTCGGTGGAGCTCAACAAAATAGGCTGAGGAAATGTTTTGTTGCTTGAATGCTAAGGTCCACATGTGTCTAGGTAGTAGGCCACTTAAGTGGCAAAGTTGTAATTAAAGCCAACTATGCAATTCAACCTATTTAATCTAATTTAATCATACCTAATCAGTTTTCAGATAAATATGCCATAAAATCACGTAAAATCTAATTAACACAGAACATCAATCAATTTCAGATTCGGCCGCCGATAAGGCCTTCAATTTGCAATTTAAGCATAAAACATGAACAGATCAATTAACAATCAACAGATAGGAAATGCATTAAAACAGATACAGTCAATCAATCAGTTTCGGATTTCAGTCAGTAAGTTCAGTATTTCGATCAATCCGATTATTAGTCATAATCAGTCTCAGTTTAGCAGTATTCGGTAGCTAATCGGTAAACAGTGACGGGGGTTGTTACAAGTTTATTGGTATAGTGTGAATTGTATTGATTTGTACACGTTGAAAAATAGTAAACGACCTCGATAAATTATGAAATTTGATCAGAGGCATGTATATGTGATTCTAGACAACTTTTGTGTTTTAACTTTTTATTAAACAGATCAATTAGAACTTATAATCAGATGATCTTGGTTATTGTAGTTTTGATTCATTTTGGCAATGCAGATTTTAGAGGCTGTTTTAACCCATAAAACGAGCTCATTTTTATTGGTTTCGCATAAACTGAAGTAAAAACATGATTCTGCACACTTTTCATGTTTTGAACTTTTCCGAAAAAAAATCATCTTAGGGCAGTTTCTGTTCGTTTTCAGCTTCAGATTTTCTGATTGAATTCTGTCTAGGTTCTTCTATCAAGTTTTCTCTCAACCTGTTTAGTTTCTGTTAAATTCTTTCACGTTATCTTTTAGGAAATTTGATTCTATACAACTTTTGTTCTTTGAGTTTTTGTCAATTCGAATTATTTAAGCATGAAACGGTGCATTTTTATACTTCTTCAGCAAGTTACTTATGATTAAATTATACTAACTTCATTTTTTTGCAAGATGGTGGGTCTTACTAATTTTTTTATATTGGGCTGACCCACCATATTTTTATTTCTATTTTTTTATTTTATAATCAATTTATATTTCGTTGTGTACGGATAAGAAACTAAATGCCACCGTATCTCGAGAACTACCCATTCATCTCGATGCGATTAGAACTACTTGTCTTGTCCTGTAACAGGAATTAAATGTATTTTTGTTTGTGTCTGGTGGACACGTGGGTGTTAAATCTTGTACTCATACCAATATACCTGTATACTGACCCGTTTTGTCTCTTGGCAACTCGGGTGCGTTCTGTTTGAGCGCAGCCGAGCTTCCTTTGCAGGATTAGTTGTGGCTACAATGGTAACGTGGAGTAACTATAGTTTTTGGACACATCTCTTGGATTTCTTTTGTTTTCTTGAGCTTAGGGTTAATATTAGTTTATGTATTTATTATTGTTTTTTATGACTTTAGTATTGGGATAATTTGGCATGGTTTGTAACTGTACAATATTTAAGTTAGTTTGACTATTTATTGTTACTTTAATGTTAGAGGTATTGGTTAGTTGTGAAATTATGGTGGATGGTTTGGTTGGCGTTTAGTTTTTTTGTTTCACCTCTAGGATTTGGATGATGGAATATTGATTGGGGTTTAGTTCTAATTTAATATTTAATTGTCCAAATTTTGGGGCGTGACACCAATGGTCTGATTGGAATTGGTGTTGTAATTAAATCACCATAGGGGATAGAAACCACACACGGTTTCAGAGTGCATGAAACTACTTGTTCCAATAATCAAGCTGAATATGAAGTTTAATAATGGGACTGGAAACGCTTATTGGATTACAAGCTCATGCGGTTGATATATTTGGAGATTCTTAATTGGTGGTTAACCAAGTGAAAGAAATTTTTAAATGTCAAAGTGTAAGCATGTTGTCATACTATGTTGTTGCATTACACTTGCTTTCTCAATTTCAGATAGCAAACGTGACTTATATCTCAAGATTCATGAATAACAAAGCCAACAATGTAGCTCAGAAAGCTTCAAATTTCAGGAGAAGGGATGACACTCAAATAAACATAAGTCAAGCAACATATCAAAAATTAATACTGTCTTTAACTAAAAGGAATGTGGTGTTAGAAGTCAATCATAATGACTTACAAGATCAAGATTGGAGGCATCCAATAATGCAGTACCTAACTGGCCCATCTTCGTAAGCCAGCAAAAAGATCAAATTACAATCCATGCAATACATAGTGTATGGTAATGCTCTTTACAAAAGAGGAGCAGATGGGTTGCTATTGGAATGTCTAGGGCTCAAGGAGACATTGACAGGCATGGCTGAAGTTTATGAAGGTATCTGTGGTGCTCATCAGCCTAGTGTGAAGATGAGATGGCTGCTTCGAAGGCATTCTTACTATTAGCCCACCATCCTTAAAGATTGTATAGAATATGCTAGAGGTTGCCAGGCATGCCAAAAGCAAGGCATGATAAGACATGTGCCAATAACTGATTTGCATGCAATAGTGAAACCTTGGCCATTTAGAAGTTGGGCTATGGATATGATACGAAAAATACATCCACCCTTTCGAAGCACCATTGTTTCATCTTAATAGCCACAAACTACTTCACTAAGTGGATCGAAGCTAAACCATATAAGGCTGTAAACCAAACTAAAGTTATTGGATTTATTAAATATCTGATTCGCAGGTTTGGCATCCCACAGACCATAACTGTGGATAATGGGACTGTATTTGATGGAAAGATGGTAAAGTCTTTCGCGGCAGAGTTTAGAATTAGTCTTGTTAATTCTACCCCTTATTATACACAAGCAAATGGTCAGGTAGAATCATCCGATAAGTCTTTGAAAAAAGGAATACAGAGAGTTGTGGAAGACAATCCTAGGGATTGGCATAACTTGTTATTGGATATATTATGGGCTTATAGGAATTCTCCAAAGTCAAGTACAAGAGTTACTCCTTATGCCTTAGTAAATGGGCATGATGCAGTGTTACCTGTAGAGATTAACATTAAGTCCTTGAGGGTGAGATGCCAGGACCAATTAACTCCTGAGTAGTACCATCAGAGCATGTTCTTGGAATTAGAAAATGTGGATGAAGCTAGAATTTTTGTATTAAATAGCATTCTCTTTCAAAAGAAGAAAACAGCCAAAAATTATGATAAGAAAGTCAAGCACATTAGCTTTGATAAAGGTGATTTGGTATGAAAGATGATACTCCCAATAGGAATTAAAAGCCATAAGTTTGGCAAATGGTCACCTAACTAGGAATAACCATATCAAGTTCATAGAGTCTTGCCTGGGGGAGCATACCACTTGAGGAATTTGAATGGGTATGTACATCATAAGAAAATTAATGGCAGGTACTTGAAATCTTATTATCTAACTGTGTGGGAAACACAATAAGTGTAGAAAATGCTGAAATGGAGAAGTATGAAAACACTTAAATAGTAAATAAAAGATTCCATTTCATAAGGAGTTAAGTACATGCAGCCATAGATTGGCCCAAAAGTCAGTACAATGTTTTAATTGTTCCCTTACAATTGATTCTTTACTCCTAAGGGATGGGAACAACTGAATGGCTATAGCCATGTCCTGCTTTCAATCCGCCAGCCCTTGGTTGGTGATTTGCAGTTTGGTAGCAGTTCGATCCAAAGCCAAGTTAGCTGCTGATAACTCTTCCTTTAATTGAGCTTTCTTCTCCAAAAGTTAGGTTCGAAATTGAGAAGCAAAAGAATGTTGTCCTTTCAATTCAAACACCTTCAACATGTATATGAGAAATAAATTCCATGTCTTTTGATAGCTTCTCATCTACAGCTTTGGAAATATAGCAAATGTTGACATACAAATCTATGGTAGTTGCTGCCTGGGACAAGTGACTTGAAATAGCCATGTTGGATTGCTCAAGGATCTTGCAGCACTAAAGGAAACCATTCTTGATAATAAGTCTTTGTAAGGCTTCGAATGGAATCCTTGAGAATAATGTTAGCAATTCCAAACAGGTGTCCAAGTCCAGTGAAGGTAAAGAAGCCTTACTGATAGTGGAAGAGCTCTCAAAAATTTGCAAGAAAGAGTCAGCCAGAACCAATGGCGCAGCTTCATTACTGGTTAATGGAATGGTAGAAGGTATGTTGAAGAGGCTAGCCAGCCTAGCTTCAAAAATGTCCATCTCTTCCACTGACATTGGTGGCGCAGAAAGGGCTCTAGTGGAAGGAGGAGATGGCTGCATAAGGATAGGAGAGGAGGATGTTCCCAGCAGTTTCCATAGTCCTGGCCACCAGTAAGTCAAGAGAAGAAGGACTGAAGCTGGATAGTGATGGTGAACAAGGGATTGGTGAGCTACCAGTATCTTCTTTGGGAGTATCAGCTATCACTGGAGATGAAGTGATAACTGGATCTCCTCAGGAGGGGAAGGAACAGCAAGGATTGTAGGAAGAATAAATTTGGCTGAGTTAAAGGTTAGACGAGGAAGATATGGAGTTAAGCCAAAGGATAAAGATATAGGAATGCTTTGCCTCAAAAGGGGTGTGAAAAGTGTAGAACCAGGAAGTGAGAGTATTGCCTGAATGGGCTCTACACTTAAAGGCACTTCAGTGTCGATTTTCTTTCTCCTTTTCGAGGGTGTTTCTAATGGTCTTTCAACTTTAGACAAGATTGAAAAAACCCTTATCGAAGGAGGAGGTAGAGTAACTGTTGCTGCAAAGTAAGAAATATGAAGTAATGTTAAGTTTTAGTATTGAAAACTTGAGAAAGGAAACTAGAGACACAAAAGGAAATTACCAATTTCAGAAGTGGTAGCAATGGTTGGAGAACTGCGAAGGGTATAATGTTCAGCAGTTTGTTGCCTCCTTGCAGTTTCTCTTTGGAGTACATCAGCAGCAGCAGCTTCATCCCTAAGTATTTGATATTGTCTCCTCTTCTCAACCCTCTGGAATACAATGATCTCTTTGGAGTGTTCCACTTCCACTATTTTAGCAGATGCTTCATGAATGGAATCCCCAGTGAAATCAGAGGGAGAGATCGTCGTTTTCTTCTTTCTTTTTAATGGTGTCTCCTGCTTTTTCTCTGCTTCCTCTTCTTCCACGTGAGCCTCAAGTACCTCCTTTTTCAGGATCAAACAAGAGTTTTCTTTTCCTTTGTTGTAGCTGCTTGCTCTTGAGAAGATTTAAAGCCTGCACTCTTTGAGGAGAGTCTCCCTGTGAGGCACCTACACTAAAGAAGGAACTATAAATAAAAAGCAAAAGCATCATAAAGAAAAAGAAAATAAAGGAAGCAACAATGCATACCTTTCTTCGAAGCAGCTCTAGTGACTCTAGGAAGAGGTGAGGCAGCAGCAGCAGACTTTGTGGTAGCAGGGGTAAGAGTTAGGGTAGCATAAGTAGTGGAGGAAGTAACAACTCCAGTCTCCTTAGACTTGGCTTAAGGCACATCTAGTACCACTAATAGATCTTGAGGAGAAATGGCCAAGTGCACCTCCATATGGGTTATCCACTAATTCTGGTACCTTTTCAATGTATTGCTTTGGGGAGTGAATGGTAGGTATTCAAAATCAATTAAGTCTTGGATAAACTTGGAGATTGCCTCTTCTAATCTGGATCTTGGAGCTTTCAGTTCTCTGCTTGCAAGGTTTGAGTTGGATTGACTGCAGAGAGGGATAGGGATTCCCTAAGAGAGTCCAAATTACCTAGCAAATTGGGCAGGGCAATAGGGCTTAGAGATACACTTATAAGCTCTAGGGTTCATAGTGCCAATGAATAGCTCCCTTGGGATCAAAATAAAAGCCTACATATTTTTGTGCTAAGGCCTAGAGCAGGACCTATCGCTCAAAAAGGTCCTCAACCAGGCTGGACCAATATTGGTTTCGAAGGGACAGAAGAAAGTGTGAGAAGAAGGGGAAGCTGGGAGTTGGTGAAAAAAAGAAAAGTAGAAGGCAAAGTTGGAAGGATAAAGAGAGACATTGGCTAACTTCATGCCATAAGTGGTAGGGTTTGGCATTAATAACTTTAGACACTTAGAGCGCAAATCAGTGAAGTATGCAAAAAGCCAGAGTTTAAGTATCCAAAATAGGTCTCCTTGATTGGCATCCATGGGTTTTTCACAAAAAGGAGAACAAGCTCTGTAGACATGGCCCAAAACATATGGAGCTAAGGCCACCTTTTTATGCAAAACAAAGGCTTTGGCAAAACTCAGGCATAATCCTCTGAGAAAAAGTACAGAAGAGGAATTTGCAAAGCCAATACAATAAAAAAGAAAAGAATTCTCTATCAGTCACAGGGCCTTGCCTTTTGTTCTCATCCTTGACAAAGTCACTATAGAATGAGTTCAGAGGGGGAAGAGAAAAAAGGATGTTGAGGTCAGGGAAGTTTGGACCAAAGGGAGTACCAATAGGGGATGACCGTAACAGATGGCAGATGTCAAGGACAGTAAGAGCCATCATACCACATCTAAATTGGAAGAAATTGAAAGCAGAATTCCAAAAACAAAGAGTAGCAGGTATTAAAAATGGGTCCTCCGAAATAGTGAACCTGGACAGTTGAAGGACGTCGAAGAGGCAAAGTTCTTGGAGATCCAGTGTCCTAGCATGGACGACCCGATCATACCATTCCTCCCATTCTGATCTTGCTATGGGCCAGCAGCAATGGGGTCGATTCACTCTCCAGCTTCCCCAATCAAGACCTCTTTCATAAATGAGGTAGTGGTCCTCCAAATGCGAGTACAGAGCTAGAAGCTGAGTAAGGGCCTCTTGAAAAATAGGCCCAAGCACATATTCCTGTTACTCATGGCGACGGGGAATGAAAATGCGCCCATCAATAGCATTTTTCTCGCCAACTTTGTATTTCTCACACTCTTCAGCAATGATCCTCTTTAAAGCTATGTATGGACTCACGCGCTCCACAACTGGTATCTTCAAGGAGGAAAAAGCCATTGATAGAAGTTTTCAGGGGACGAAGTTGAGGAAAAGGGTAAAGAAGATGAGAAATCAATAGAAATGAAGGGTTTGTGTGTTGGGCGAGCAAGTAAATTAAAAGCACGAAAGGAAAGGATTTTTAAACCTTTCTGTCCGAAAGATGTCCAGTCAGTTTAAATGGGTAAAATTCATAAAAAGTACTGAAGGTACGAATATGAAAAGTTTCTCTCAAGAGTGATCGTTTGGGAGGGAACTGTATCTCAAACACTCAGATTGGCTTCGAAATTAAATATTTGGCTTTGAAGCCAAGGTTTGGCTCCAAAGCCAAATGACAAACATCTAGCTAGGACTTCGAAAGCAGGTAGTTGACTTTGAAGTACGTTACATACCTAAGAGTACAAGAATGCTCAGGTTTTTCTTTGCTTCAGGGGGATTAAAAACTTGCTCTTAAGTTTCTTGTTGAAAATAAAATTCTTCGAAGTAAACTTTGAAATACTCTGTAGCTAGAATTTGTTTGTTTTGGACTTTGAAGTTGCAAAAAGCCAATATTTGGTTAAGCAGTGAAAGAGCCCAAAGGGACTCACTTTTTAAGAATAATGCAGTGTAATCCTTAAGGGAAGTTTCTATACTTCGAACCACGTAGATGGTATTTTGAAGCAAAATTGGTTAATTCGAAGTTGTTAGTTAAACAAAGACAGACTATGTTAGCCATATAATTGGAACGTAAAGCGAAGGTTACCCTTCTTAAGAGAAAAATCCACACTTTGGAAGTTTTTGAGTTAGGCTTCAAAGCAAAATTAGTTGATTCAATAATGAAGAGTTAAGTCACAACAACCATATAAATTAAGCATACAATTATAATATAAAATCAAATCATGACAGATGAAATTTGAGAAGCCCAGTTTTGTTGATAAGTAATATTTACATTGGGAAGACTCATTTGGCTACATTCTCAATTTCGTAAAAATAAGGAATGGACAAAGTTACAAGGTTATGAAACTTAGTCCAGCAAAAATCAATAAACATATACTCTTTTATTAATCTATCTTCTATCATATCCAAATTTAGTTTATCTAATTGATGAGCCCTTAATTGGAAGAAGAGTTGTTGGGCTTTCATTTCAAATTCTATGTACTTAAGAGCCTTCTCTGTCTCATCCATCTTCTCTTCCTTATGTGCTTCACCCATAATTGCATCATCTCCATACTCTAAGTCTGGGTTCTTGAAGTTCTCATATTCTTCAAGGAGATTCTCTACCTCGTACTGAATTTGGATTCGAGCAGCAATGGTTTCATTCAATACTTCATTGGTAATTGAAGTATTGATGTGCCAATTAAGTATGAGGGAAAGTTGGTCTAGAAAAGCATAGAGCTCTGCATGGGCGACAAGGTTGAGAAGATGGCTGCGAGAAATAATGTCACAAGCCTATAACAGGTTCTTATGAGGAATATCATCTTGCAGGACTTCGAAGGACAAATGGAAAAAAGTGGCAAGCAGGATCTGAGCCCTGTATTGCTAGTAAGCAGTTGGGGGAACTGGAGCTTGATAATGAGTGAAGTGTTGACTCTCGAAGATGGTGAGCCTTAATTTCTTAATCCAATTTGGGTTGGGAGGCAGCGAATGAGCAGTGGGAGCCTCTCTGAAAGAAGATGGGAATTCAGGTTTGTTCACATACTCAAGCCACTCAAAGGAGCAAAGTTTTGCTCTTTTGGCTAGGAGTGTAGGACTGATTCCTAAGGCTTCATCAGGGTATGGAGCCCTTCGCACCGTTTGGGATGGCAAAGTAGAAGTGTACCATGTTGAAAGCAAGTTGTCCTCAAGACTACGTAGACGGTTGAAAGAAATGTATGGGTACACTACAGAGCTACGCTTGGAAGGATAGACTGCAATAGGGTTATCGAATTCAGGAAATCGATGATGGGTGCGCTCCCTCGTCTGAGGTTGAGTAGGAGTAAGCCAAACTCCCCAGCCAGAAGCTTTAGAAGAAAAAAAGGAAGCAGCAGCCTCATCTCACGCAGAAGGTTTTGTGGTAAAAGAAGAGCTTCCAATATCCATTGTTGTAAAGTCTTGGACTAAAGAATTGTGAACAATAGGTTCTTGATTCAAAGGTCGATGATTTGCAAAAACTTCCATGACTTGAATAAATAGAGGTGGATAGGTGTAGATAATAAATGCATGAAAGTTCTTTCGAGGGCGAACATCATTATCTAACAACTCTTCGTATGCTTGATCTATGTAAGAAAAGGTTTGTTTGGCCATGCAGACTGTATCAGCCTTTTTGAATACTCAGATAGTGGGAAATGCTCGAGGCATAGAAAAGAATTTAATACAGTACAAATACTGCAATGATGGACGTCGGTTGTATTTCTAAGAAGATGCAAAGCCCATGCACGTCCTAGGACGTGGGTAAAGTGCCTTGATCCACTAATATCACAAAGTATTGGGCATATTAGTGTGGGTGTATAAATTGTAAAAGCCAATCACAATTCAACACGTGGCATGAAGGGGGCAATTTAGAGAGTTAATACAAGTTGTCAATCAAATTCAGACACGTGTCAGCCCATATTGATAACAATGGATCTGCGTAGCACTAGAACAATCAAGGGATATAAGGTGATGTGGCCTAACGGTTACTCACAAAGTTCAAATTGAAAATCAGGAGGGAAGTCTAACTGCAAATGTGGCGTAGTGAGACTGACTATGAGAGAGCATGTTCAGTAATCATGGGAGGACATTTCGACGGTTAGAAGCCCACTTCGACGGTTATCATTGAGAAGTATAAATAGCAAAGAAGGCCCCAGAATGAAGGATCCAGACTCAAATCAAAAAATCAGTTTTATTTACTTTGTTTTCCCTTCCAGTTTTTACAGTTCTTTACATTTCTGCACTTCAAATTCCTGTACTGCACTTCATTCATAGGAGTAGTTTCAAATAGCTTGTTGCTGTAAACTTCTACGAGGCTGGGTTAGATCATTGTAAGTTTTTCATTTTACTTAATGAAATTCTGAAATTATTCTTCACTTAATTGTTATTTACTAAATTCTCCTAAACAAGCCACTAGTAAAAGTCCTCTTCATTGAGGCTGAGAGAACTAAAACACAATCGTCTGATAATTGGTTAGCAATTAATCTTCTGTAAGGACTAATTGATCTTTGCTGGCATGCTTAAAATTACAATATTAATCTTCGAAAGCAAAAAAAGCCAACAGATATGTAAAAAAATAAAAAGATAATATAACTTAAAAAAGATTTTTTTTAAAAAAGTCAAAATATCATATATGTATACAAAAAGTCAATATATCATATAAACCTTGGTCCGGGCTGGCATTTAAGCATTGATCTTAAGCTTGACCTAAAAATTAGTCAAGCTTTAAAACTTAGCCTAGCTAGGGCAAGGCTACTCAAGCAGTGGCTTTAGGCCCTGATTTGCAAGAGATCCCAAATTTATCTGAAAGTCCAATAATATTGCCTTACGAAAATATCTTATCTCAAACTCAACTAAAAAGATTTAAAAAAAAAAAATCTTTGTCCAATAAAATAAAATAAAAACTCTTTTGCAAGTAGCCCATTGAAAAAATCTTTCAACTTTACTCTTCATCAGAAAGGCTGAAAAAAGTTCTCAGCCAAAAGATTGAAATAAAAAAATCTTATTCAGAGACCTAATTAAAAAAGGGAGACTTACGGGCAGTCCTATTGACTAGATTTATTTACTTGTAAATCTTGCTCATTTTTTCACCTCTCAATATCCCCAAAATACCTTTCCTACACCTTCTTCAACAACTCAATCATCAAACCAATACCATGACCTACCACCTCCTATTTCTAGCCATCGACGAGTATTTCCAACCACCGGTGATAACCTCTGGCAACCTCTAACAATCACCTCCGGCAACCTCCGACGTTCACTACTGTCACTATCTCCTAAGATCTGATGGCGACAAGAGAAGAAGAAGAAGAAGAAGAAGAAAAAGAAAAAGAAAAAAAAGAAAAATGTGAGAGAGAGAGAGAGAGAGAGAGAGAGGGGGGGCAAAGGAAAAGGAAAAGGAAAGGCCTTAGTAAAGAATTGTTAGCTTTTGTGTCGTAAATCAACATAACCATGCCTTTACCATCTGCTCTTTCTCCTATTTCCAGTGATAAATTTATCACTGAGCCAACATATTCACATCTACAATGACAAATCAGTGATAAATTCATCATTGTATAAATATAAAAAATCAGCAACAATATACAGCATATTTAACAAATCAATGATAAATTTATAACTAATAAATTAATCATACTGCATATTCATCTCTCTCTAGTGACAAAAATGATAAATTTATCACTTTCTGTTTGTTAAAAAATAACAAAAAGAAAATCCCATCATCATCGTCACAAATTAACACAAGATTCAAAGACATATTCAGTAATAAATTTAGCATTGATTAACACATTCACTGATAAATTTCTCACTAGTTGTTTGTTAAAAGATTACAGAAAAAAAAATCTCGTCATCATCATCACAAATCAACACAAGATTCAAAGAAATTTATCAATGATACATTTATCATTAATACAACAGATTTGGTTTAAGAAAAATAAAAAAAGAGAGAGGGAGTGAGTGATGGGTCGTTGAACACACCAAAATTAAACATAAAACTATACCAAATTCTTTTAGAATAATGGCAAGTCCAGGTATCGATCCACAAGAACAATTGTGAAATTAAACTAATTTAATTGTTAAATTTCTAAATTAATTTTGATGAAAAAATTGATTGTTCATAACCTAATTTAATAACAAATAAATTAAACTAAGTAATTAAATTATCAATTATAAATAAAATTGGATTTACTAATTTGGGGAAAAACCTAGGACAAAGAGTCCACCACTAGTCACGTAAATAGGGTTTCTAATTGAAATCAATTATGTTATAGTTCGAACGGAATAATGCTTTGCAACTACAAGTTCAAAGCATTTAACAAGAAAATCATCATGTTCAATGTACGAGCACGAACCATCTCAAGTAGTACGAATAGTTCACTCTAAACTAGGGTAGTGACACGACTCATCCCTCGTAGTATGGTTCGTCTCATACCTTGAATGTAAAAGAATAGAAAACTCTTGTATGGAAAACATTCAACAATCACAGAAAGTTGAATACTTGAAGAAATAATGGAAAGTGTATATATAAAACTTCTAAAACACCATACAATTGTTCAAACCTTTACATAATTAAAAATTAAAAAGAAAAACTAATTACATGGCTAGGGTTTCATCAAAGCCCTAGAAAAGACGACTAGCCACTCATGGAGGAGTGGAAAGAGGAAGAAGATGAGGATGAAGACCCCATGGAAGTGTCCTTCAAGCTTTTTGGAGAGAATCCCCTTTTTGGAACCCTAGCCTCTCTTACTTTTCTAAAAATGATTTCAGAACCCTAATCCAGCCTTTTTCTTGCCTATTTATACTTCTGCTCTCTTCCAAACAGGTTTAAAACATCGGGCACGTTTTTCCAAAAAAGTCAACGCACGTGCGGAAAAGTCAACGCACGTGTAGACAAAGTCAACGCACGTACGGGAATCTGTTTTCGCTCAAATTCTGTCTTTTTGCCCATTTTATGATCCGACTATGTACAACCTGATTGACATTAAACACACAAAAAGTATTCAGTTTGACAAGCAAGTAAAGTTAAAAGATCTTAATTAACGGCCTCAATGTTACCCAATTCGGCCTTAATCACATCCCCCAACTTACAACTTGCTAGTCCTCAAGCAAGTAACAAAAATAAAATTAAATTAAACAAAATCTAACTATTTCCTCTTTCGTGGGAAAACGGTTGCATTTAGCATATGCAACAAGCCTTTAAACCACAAAGTTACCCCAAGTGGACGAGTAAAGTCTCGTGAGGGTTTCCTGAAATGATACCCACAAACATTAACATATTCATATATACTCAACAACAATTGACCACACTACTCCACCTAACAATCAACTTATGTGCCACTACAGTGTGATATTGAGACATAATGAGTCATTAAAGGCACAGTGGACAAACATGAAGGAACCTATTGAGTCAAAACCACAATTCAATTAATACAAAAGTAAAGTCCCATGTACTTGTGCATGCTAGTAGACAAATCATGAGTATCCTCGGTATAAAGTGCAATCTCCATATTAGTTAACTGTCCACTATAATAGCCCAGTGTAACTCATAATAACACCCAAAATATACAGAAAAACTAAACTATTGCAGCCAAGATTCTCAATTTTATTTTATTTTATTTTATTTTTGTAAAAATGACTGTGCAATGTTCTGATACATTAAGCTTTCTAATCAACCCATGTAGCAAGTATTGGGCCAATGACTCCCAAACCAAACGGCTTTAGGGCACTAGGTGTAAAGACACCCCTACGAGCTTAATAACTCGAGTTGAAAAGGTTACGAATCTGACCAAGTCATTCTCCTTATTTTTCCTTAGCTGTGCAATGTCTAAGTCCCTTAAGCTTTCTAATTAACCCATGTAGCAAGTATTGAGCCAATGACTCCCAAACCAGACCGTTTTAAGGCACTAGGTGTAGAGACACCCCTACGGGCTTAATAACTCGAGTTAAAAAGGTTACGAACCCAAACAAGTCAAGGTTTTTTTTTTTTTTTTCATTTAAGAATCTTGGCTCCTCATTTATTCTTTTCTGCAACTCTAGATATTATCAATGATGTACACCAGGGATTATAATAAAAAGATTACAGCTATGATAGTGTGTTCATGTGAATTAAGACATACTCATGACAAGTGTACTAATACCACAAACATAGACAACTCTCCTCGTGCAAACATCGCATGCAAGTACCTACCCAATAAACCCTTTTCATACAAGTCTACTATACTCTCCAATTAACATATGCAAATATCATCACCCTACTAGCAACAAGTCACATCAAGTGAAGTAATCAATCAAGTGAAACATGTATAAGCATGAATTATGAGCCAAATATAAATGCACAAAAGAAAATACAACCCTCATCCCCCAACTTGAATATGACATTGTCCTCAATGGAAAAGTAAAGAGAAATGAGAGAAGATTACCAGAGATTGTAGGTGCACATCCAGGTAGGCATATAGTAACACACACACACGCTTCACAAATTTATTTATTTTTTTTTTTGAAAAGAAGAAATAACTAAAAAGAAAAATAAAAAGAAAAGAGACAAAGCAGAATATAGACCAGGACTAGAGAGAATCCGGTGGCGGTAGTGGTGGAAAATGCTGGGCAAACAAGGCATTCATCAAAGATCGTGTCTCAAAGGCTTCATCATGAACCCGCTGGCCGAGCTGATCGAAATGCTGCTGGCTTCACTCTCAATAGGCATAAAAGTTAGTTTGCAGTGATACAACTGACTGCTGAATGTCGAGCTGGCGGGCGTGTAGCTTGTCGAAGGCCGCTTGAGAATAGTCTCGATGCGCCTGAAAATCCATGCGCAACCCCATGAGACTCTAGTGGTGATCACAAAGAGTACTGTGGACCTGATCCACAGAGTGCTGAAGCTGTAAGTACTCTTTGTGAGTCATGTAGAATGGGTCCCCTTGGGGAGGCACAGGGGAGGCAGGATGAGTTGGTTAGTCATGGACAGGGTCTGGGGCCTCGTCAACCGGGGCACCAACCTGCTGCGGGATGCGAGATATGCTATGCTGTCATTCTCGCGGCCCGAAAGTCGGATAAGCTCTATCAATCTCCTCATTCGGATCAATGGGGAGGCCGTTCAGCTGGAAGACAAGTGTCAGCAAGTCGGCAAATGGCAGCAGCCAAGTCAGGTTCTGCATAGGTTGAGGCCGAACTGTCTCTCGTAGAAATTTTCGCACATGCATCCAGATGATATGCTCAAGCTGGACCTGATAGCCATGTTGATAACCATGTAAGACCCGAACAAACTCCAAGCGGCGCTCAGCTTTATGCCCAAGTGGAAGGGCATTCTTATAGATCACGGAATCAATGAACAGCGAGTGGCCAGGCAGCTTGCTCCGCCGCAAGCATGAGAAACTGGGATCGCTGTAGGCCCCCGGGATATGCTGTTGGATGAGGTTGTGTATGGATTGTTGGTTCTCAACTTCCGAGAAGGGCTGGTATTCTGGTTTGGAGAAAAACCCTAACGCGTCAGCAATCATGGATTCGGTGATGCTAAGGAGATGGCCATCAATGGTGGATACCAGTCCGGGCTCGGTGAGTGACTCATACAAGTTCTAGTAGAAGAGCCATACTAGATGAGGATAAGTTGGCACTGTCACATTGCAAAGGCCCAACTGTTGCCGGAGTCGGAGTTGCTCAACGGCCTAAGTGGTCGGGTCATGCTGAAAATATGAAATGTTGAACTGCGTGAGCTTGTGAAGCGGGCGTGAAGCCTACTCCGACCATGGCAAATCACCTGATGGTGGTGGTGAGGATGGTGGTGACGGTGGCGGCGGTGGCGCCGAGAAGGATGAACCTTTGGCCTTTTTGGAGGCCCGAGCGGAAATATGTCGACTCATGTCCTGCACACACCAACAATAAACATATATACCCGTGAAACCAGCATGAGAATCAAATAAAATATTAAAGCACAAGTCTGCCCACTGATGTACCACATGCAATTCACACCATTTTTTATTTTTTTTTTAATTACAAAGTGAAAAAGAATAATTTAAACTTACATATTAACATTTTAACAAGTATTAAATTAAACTAACAAGGAATACTAAGATAATAAACTACATTTAAACAACTAAATAAATAGATAGAAAATACAATGAATTAGAAAAGCTAGGAATTAAATTTAATTATTATTATTATTATTATTATTTATTTATATATATTTTGCAATATATGAAACCTAAAATAAAATCAACTATACACCTAAGCATGTTATGTGAGTAACAACTAATGAAATAAATAAATAACTAAACAAACAAACAACTAAATAGCTAAATAAATAAATGGACAACCTAGGAACTAAAATAAATTAGAAAAACCAAGTAAAAACAGCTATTTTTTATTTTTATTTTTTGGTAGAGAGGTACCGCACGTGCGCCGGAGTGGGCCGCACGTGTGGCTATCATCTTCTTGTTGCCCGATTTTTTTATTTTTTATTTTTAGTATGAAACATAGATTAAGATTTGAACAAAAAGTAAAATCAAAACTCGACTTCTCTACTCCTACACCCACAAATCTAAACAAAAAGTAAAATTTACCTTAAAAAAAATGGAGAAAGAGAGAAAAAGAATGGAGATTCGCCGAAAAAAATGGTGGTCGCTGGAGATTTGTCGGACGGAGAGGAAATAGTGATGCCGGCAGTAAGATGATGGTGGTGAAGAAGAAGAAAAAAGAAGAAAAAGGAAGAAGAAGATGGTGATGGTGGGTTTGTGGGGTTATGAGAGAGAGAGAGAGAGAGAGAGAGAGAGAGAGAGAGAGAGAGAGAGAGACATAGAGATAGATGATGAGAGGTAGAGAGAGAGAGAGAGAGGGAAATCTGAGAGTGATTGTGAGAGAGAGGGTTAGGTGTTGATGAGGGCAAAATTATTATTATTATTATTTTAAATGAAAATAAAAAAAAAATAAATCAGATTTTTTATTTTATTTTATTTAATATTATTTTTTTATATGTAAATAAATAAAGAAATAAAATTTGTACATTGATTTTATTTTTATTTTTTTAAATAAAATAAAGAATAAAATTTGTAAATAAATAAAGAATAAAATTTGTAAATAAATAAATAAGATAAAATAATTTTTTTTAAATAAGTAAGTAAATTAAAATAATAATAATAAAAAAACAAAACAAAATCTGCATTTTTTTTTTTTTTAAATGAACGTCGTCACGCACGTGCGGGATTTCTCCACGCACGTGCGGACGTCCCCGCAAGGCCACGCACCTGCATATAAAGCAGTGTGGATAAAGAAATACCGTTTCACCAAATTTCCTGCACGTGCGGCGATTTCCTCTCTCGCTTTATTTTTATTTTTTTATTTTTTTTTTAGGAAAAACGACGTTCCGCACGCGCGGGGCCCAGGCCGCACGTGCGGCTTGGCTGACGCATGCACTCGTGCACTTGCAATTAATGCAGTACGCATTTTTGGTTTGACACTTTTTTGCCGCACGTGCGGGATTTTTTTTTTTTTACCCAACTTGTACCTTAATTATACAATAAAAATAAAAATAAATGGTTCAATAAATGTATAATCTTCACGCGAAAACCACGGATACTACTTTTCTCCATAACTGTATTTGTAACTTTCCCTATTCTCCAACAGGGTGACAGACTAGGTTGATTCGGTATCCAGAATCGAGGCGCATAAAGCTACCTCAACCTATGGGGTTGCCACACAGAGTTCAAGCCGAGGTAGCTTTGAAGCAATCTCCACACTCCTGGGTATTTAAACCAAACTCTAGTCTCGGAAATTCCAAACCTTTGTGTTCTAGGCTTTGTCATTCGGACTCTAGTTTCCACCGTCTCAGTTGGTCTCCTAGGAACTCACTAGAAACACGGTTAGGTGGCTATACCAGACTGTCAGATGCCATTCGGGCACGGCTAACACCAAAGGAATTACACCTTTAGAGAATTTAAAGTCTCCTAAACACAAATAAAGCACAACGAGAACAAAGAAAAACATAATAGAATAGAAAGGAAAGAAAAGAGAATAAAAAATTAATCTATCAATCGTAGTAAAAAGGGTCCATCAAAGCAATGGACTCAATCATATCCCTATTCTCAATCCCCTCTATATATGGTTTCAGTCTTTGGCCATTCACTTTGAAAGTGTGGCCATTCTTTGGATCTTGCACCTCAACGGCGCCATGAATAAATGCCTCAACAACCACAAAGGGACCATCCCATCTGGATCTTAGCATACCCGGAAAGAGTCTCAATTTTGAGTTAAAAAGCCACACTTTTTGACCGGGTTCAAAAGATTTTTCTATTAACGTGCTTGTCATGGAATTCTTTAGCCCGAGCTTTAAAAATTCTCGAACTCTCATATGCATCATTCTGGATTTCCTCCAACTCATTGAGTTGCAATTTCCGGTTGAGCCCAGCCGCGGCTATATCGAAGTTAAACTTCTTTATGGCCAACAATGCTCAGTACTCAAGTTCAACCGGGAGATGGCAAGCTTTGCCAAACACCGCCCTATATGGTGACATCCCAATGGGTGTATTATAAGCAGTGCGGTAGGCCCATAATGCATCAATCAACCGTTGTGACCAATCTTTCCTATCTGGCCTCACCGTTTTCTCTATTATGTGCTTTACCTCCCTATTTGAGACTTCCACTTGGCCACCAGTTTGAGGGTGGTATGGAGTGCCAAATTTATGAGTGATAGAGTATTTCTTGACTACCGACTCAAAGAATCGGTTGCAAAAATGCGTACCCTGATCACTTATTATGGCTCTAGGAAACCCAAAATGACTAAAGATGTTTTCATGCAAAAATTTGATTACCGTTCTATGATCATTTGTTCGAGTAGCTATCGCCTCCACCCACTTAGACACATAATATAAAATTAATCCCCCATACATCAAATATCTCTACCACAAGAATAGGGGACATTGGCATCATGTCACACCGAGATATTGAACCCATTTGCTGACAGCGCAAACAAGTTCTACAGAATTGGTAGACATCTATAAAAATTGTGGGCCAATAAAACCCACTCTGTAAAATCTTGGCGGCCGTTTTATGCCTACTAAAATGAACCAAAGAGGGGGTAAACAACCTAAACACATCTATCGACATTCGAAGTGACTTAAAACAAGAATTGAGACAGACAAAACAAAACACAAGACTCAAATGTGCACAGGGAGTCTGTTTCACCCCCTCTTTGGTTAAGAGCATTCAGAATATGTTCTGGTGCTTATACCTTTCCTAAACACCGGGATACGTCCCTATGTCTTTCCTTCTTTCCGAAACACCGGGATACGTCCCTATGTTTCTCTCTCCTTCTGAAACACCGGGATACGTCCCTATGTCTCTCCTTCTTTCCGAAACACCGAGATACGTCCCTATGTTTCTCTCTCCTTCTGAAACACTAGGATACGTCCCTATGTTTCTTTCTCCTCCTGAAACACCAGGATACGTCCCTATGTTTCTCTCTCCTTCTGAAACACCGGGATACGTCCCTATGTTTCTTTCTCCTCCTGAAACACTGGGATACATCCCTATGTTTCTCTCTCCTTCTGAAACACCGGGATACGTCCCTATGTTTCTCTTTCCTCCCGAAACACTGGGATACGTCCCTATGTTTCCTCCTCTCTTTCCGAGACACCGGGATACGTCCCTATGTTTCTTCTCTTTTTCCGAAACACCGGGATACGTCCCTATGTTTCTTCTTCTTTTTTCTGAAACACCGGGATACGTCCCTATGTTTCTCTTTCCTTTCTAATCACTGGGATACGTCCCTAATCTTTGGGATACGTCCCTATGTTTCTTTGCATGATCATAAGTTATGTTCGGCTTCTTGCATTGTCAGTTGCATTTTGCCCCTGCCTGCGGGCACATCTCTTTGATTATATTGCCTGTTTATCCAAGTCTTCGGTCTTGTCAAAAATGGGTCGTCTCTGGGCTTTGACATTCACTCCCGTCATTGTTATGACTTCCGAGTTCTGTCAAAGAGGGGCAACTGTAGACACCCCATTTTTGACCGTCCTCAAGACTTGGACGTCACTGATTGAACACTCAGTGATCACCCTTGTTCGTGTTCGTTTTGAGTTCTCGGAGGCCTCGGCTGCACGCCTTGCCTCAGGATCTCTTAACTCGTTCGTTTAGTTTTTGGTTTTACACCAAACACTTGTGTTTTTGCCTTGGAAGGCAGGGAATGGCTTGTTGGTCATCCCCACATTCCACCTTCCCTCTCTTTACATCACCGGCCATTCCTTATGGCTACCGGCCGTGGTTGCTTGGTATCAATGGCCGGTCGGCACTCTCTGTGGCCGGCCGGCACTTTATTTGGCCAGTGACCTATTTGGCCAGCCGGTGACCCTTCTGCACCCCTTCAGGCTTGGTGCATGCCAGCTGGGCCAGCTGGAATACACCAACACCACTCCCCATGCACGGGGATGGCTGTTTTGAGCCCTTGACCCCTTTTTCCTTCTAGAATGATGACCCCTTTGGCCAAGCTTCTTGGGGAAGCTTGGCCAGCTATTTTAGCTTCTTCAAGAAGCCATGAACCATTTGCCCCTTTTGACCCTTTTAATATAGCTTCTTGGAGAAGCTTTGGAGCCATTTCTTGGCCTATATAAGGCCCTTCTTCCTCCTTTGTCTAGGGTTAGAAATTTTGATCAAAAAAACCAAAGATATATAGATACACATCTGTCATATACTCTCTCTCTCTATATCCCCCTCTCTCTCCTCCTTTTGTGTGTGTTTTGTGGCCTAAAAGTGTAGTTTTGCCTTAGTTTTGCACTAACACACACTACCACACCTTACTTCGACTTTGAGGGACTTGGAGGGTCTTTTCTTGAGTTTTTGGACTTGTTTTGATCAGAAGGGAGTGGCTGGACCTGCTGTTCTTGAGGTGTTCTTCAAAGGTAATCACTTTGCTTTAGATTCCCCATTTTTGCAACAACTTTTTACCTGTCTTGCATGATGATTTGAGCTTCGTGTATAACTAGAAAAAGTCTTATTTTCGCATGCTTTAAATACTTCATTAGGTCATTTTGTGGTTTGGGGTCGAACTCACCCTCTTAGGCCTTATTTGGCCCTTTTGGTGCTTCCATTGTTAGGCTTTATTTGCTTGAGTGTTTTGTTCTTTTCACCACTGAAATCCAGTGGATTTTCAGTGGTAAAGAAGAGGGTTTGAAGTCTTGTATAGGGGAGGGACACCCCTCTCCCCCTTGTCCCTCTTTGATCCTTGTTTTGGCCTAAAAGGCAACATGCATGCTTGGTTTGTTTTTGGCTCCATATCAGATGTTTTTGGTGCTATTTAGGTCCTATGTTGTCTCTGTTTTTGGTCGGATTTGTGGCCCTTTGCATGCTTAGCATACTTGCTTTGTATTCCATTGTTTATGCCTAAAATGCATCATGCATGTAGCCTACAATGCTATCATATTTTGGCCTTGCTTTGTGAAGTACTTGGCCATGTTTTATCATGCTTAAGGTCTGTTGGCCACTGATTTGATCTTATTTAACATGTTTGACATAGTTGCTTTGTATTTTGGCTTGTGAGCCCTAAGGATATGAGTCATAAACATGCTTTAGTTGGCCTACTTTAAAGAGTTGAAGCTATTTTCCATGTCATTTTAGTCCCCAAATCATGCTAGTATGCTTGCATCCATTACTCTTTTCATGCTTTGAAGGTGTGACCTTTTATGCCTTGAAATGAACATTGTGTAGGCCTAAGTATTTGAGCCTTCAAGGCTGCCATATCATTGGGTTTTAGGGCTGATTTCAGTGCATTCAAACTCTGTTTTGGTTGTATAGCTCATACCACGTTGGCTTGGGGTAGTGGTAGTAGGATGCTCTTTTGCTATGCCTTAACTATGGGCCTATTAGTGTGTATGCTTCCAAGCTTGATTGTTCATTATTTTGGCATCTTCGGCCACTGTTTTGGGGTGTGGCCGAGGCCTCTCATTTCAGCCTAAGTCCACTCTTGTTCATGGTTACATGCTTGACTTGTTACATCTAGTTATATGCTTGCATTGTGCCATGTTTGCATCTCATTTTAGGTTGCATTGTGTTGCATTTTGCATGCTTAATACATCACCTTTGCATGTTTGGTTTGCATTACATTGCTTGGTTTGGGGTGTCAAACCAAGTGTGAGGATTGAAAGGTGTTTGTACTTCAAGTGACAAAACACGTTTCAACCCTCAGTCACCGAGGCCCTTGACTTTGGTATGATAGGGTCTTGGTATTCATTTGTGTGTTGCATGCATTCTCATTGAATTGCAACCTTGGCCTCTTAGGCCATCATGCATCAAAATGCACAATTGATGGCCCGAGGATCGAGGGCCACTCTCCCTTGAGTCCACTACGTGATAGGGAGTGTGACCATGCTTATATTTGCTTGAAATTCCATGCCATGCACTGTCTGTCCTTTGTTGCTGTCAAAAACCAGATTCTGCAGGGAGTTTTGGCCGGTCGGCTGAATGCAGTGCCGGCCGGCCATTTACTTTGGCCGATAATATGAAAAGGTGGCCGGTGGTCTTCCCCTTTGGCCGGTGGCCTTTGTGTCTGGCCGGTGGCATTCCTCAGCACCCATAGATCATGTCCCAAGGCTTTGGCAGTTTTCAGAAGAACAGGGCAGTGTAAACAGAGGCAGCGGTGGCATGGTACGGGTTTTCCGGGCGAAACAGATTCAAGCATGCATCATTCGCACATTCCAAGGCAAGGCTGTGGCCTTTTTCCCTCCTGTATTTATTTTGATAAGTAATTACGAGTTTCGTAATATTTAATTTGTAATAATTACTTCAGTATTATTTATTCGGACTGTAATATTTATTTGGACCCTCCGAGTGAGGGCAATTGTGTAATAAGTGTGTGTGAGAACGTGTATGTCTTCCAATCCCACGTCTTTCTTCCCTTTTATTTACCTACTTATGATGGTAAACTAGGGCATGTTTAAATTAGCATACAGTATGATAGCATGTTTGCACTTATTCATCTGTTTTGCATGCATCGGGCTCGGCACATCATTCTAACCGCATTGTATTTCAATTCCAAATTGAATACATGTTAGTTGTAGCATTTCACATGCCATGTTTAGGATAGCCGAGCCTATCTAGATTGCATCTTTGCACGTGTTGCATTAGCCATTCTAAACATGAACTAGGATCATGCATATGATTACTAACTAGTTCCTGTTTTGGCTTGGAGTACTAGGTGAGCTTTTATGCTTTAGCATACCGCATGCGTGTGAGTGTTGCCATAATTGCATGATTACCATGAGGCTAGTTGCTTATGTGATATAACTGCTCGAATGCCTGTGGATGGAGGTCGAATCGCTTAAATTGGAATAATGCATTAAAACTGCAAGTTTTAAAGCCCACTGGATACTGGCAAAATCACCTTTTCCAAAGCCCATTTGAGGGTGGCAAAAATCTATATTTTAGCCTACTTGCGAGTAGCAAACCATTTTCAAAACAAACATGAAATGTTTTGTTCCAATTTAGGCGATTTGGTCTATACTTGTTTGCTGTGTGCACAACATAGTAATTCTAGGCTAAATAACCGGAATAAGAACGCATAATGTTTTCAAAATTGGATATCACGGTTAGTAGAGGCCGATCTTTGATCGGGCGAGAGAGGGTGCTCATAGCTGACCTTCCCCAACCGTACCCAAGTTCCCGAGCCGAGGCAACTTTGGTGATGACGGACACGTGGCCTTTGGCACCGAGTCAGGGTTTCCTAAATTTCCCCATTTACAAAATATTTAGGTGGCGACTCTGTATCTGGCAAAGCAGTCCATGTTTGGCACTCCTTTCAAAAATCAGTTTTCCAAAACGATTTGCCGGATTTGGACTCTTTGGTTTAGATTAAGAACCGTGACACAAATCGAGTCCGAACTGTAGCGAGGTCCCTCGCGGGCTTGTTACACAGATCCTCCCAAAGATAATACCTGACCTACGAAAAGAATCGGTCTTTGTCTTGTTTAGACCAATTTTGCAGAATTTGCCCAATGGCCAAGTAATTCACAATATGTGCAAACCACGGGGGGCTCGCTCGTGACAACTCAAGGAGTTGTTTGTTTGGAAACGAATCATACACAATAAGAGGGTCACTACTATACTCAACGAGGATTCGGGAGAGGTGATCTGCTACCACATTCTCAGACCCTTTCTTATCTCGAATCTCTAGGTCAAATTCCTGAAGCAACAAAATCCATCTAATTAACCTAGGTTTGGTCTCTTTCTTTGATAGTAAATACTGCAAAGCGGCATGATCAGTGAAGACTATGACCTTGGAACCTAGGAGATAGGACCAGAATTTATATAAGGCAAAGACCACAGCTAGCAACTCTTTCTTGGTGGTAGTATAGTTCAATTGTGCATCCGAGAGAGTGCAAATAGCATAGTATATAGCAAATGGTGCATTGTTGACCCTTTGGCCCAACACAGCCCCGACAACATAAGCGGAGGCATCACACATAATTTCAAAGGGAAGCGACCAATCTGGTGATTTCATGATTGGGGCGGTGGTCAGGGCCATTATCAGTGTTTCAAACGCCTTCAAGCATACCTCATCGAAGATAAAATGAGCGTCCTTAACAAGTAAACTACACAAAGGACGTGATATTTTACTAAAGTCTTTGATGAACCTACGGTAAAAACTTGCATGCCCTAGGAAAGACCTAATTTGACGCACGGAATTGGGTGGAGGAAGGCCTGCAATGAGGTCAACCTTAGCCTTGTCTACCTCTATACCTCGAGGGGACACAATGTGTCCCAACACTATGCCCTTACGAACCATAAAATGGCTCTTTTCCCAACTCAAGATTAGGTTTGCCTCAGTACATCGTTCCAACACTCTAGTCAAGTCCCTAAGGCATTTCTCAAAAGACGGTCCAAAAATTGAAAAATCATCCATGAAAACCTCTAAGAATTTCTCCACCATGTCGGAGAAAATGGCCATCATACACCGTTAAAAAGTCACCGATGCATTATATAGCCCAAAGGGCATGCGCCTGTAAGCAAAAGTGCCAAAAGGGCATGTGAATGTGGTCTTTTCCTGGTCAGCGGGGTACACCGGGACTTGATTATACCCCGAGTAGCCATCAAGAAAACAATAGAAACCCTGCCCCGCTAACCGATCTAGGATCTGGTCAATAAAAGGTAAGGGAAAATGATCCTTCCTAGTCGAGGAATTCAGTCTCCTATAATCAATGCACACTCGTCACCCAGTAGTGATTCATGTGGGGACTAACTCTCCTCCCTCATTCTCAACAACAATGATGCCCGATTTCTTGGGCACCACTTCAGTGGGACTCACCCACTTGCTATCCGAGATGGGGTATATAATACCCGCATCCAACAATTTCAATACCTCCTTTTTCACCACCTCTTTCATATTAGGATTAAGTCTCCGTTGCATTTCACGAGAAGGTTTGGTGTCCTTTTCTAGGTGTATATAATGCATGCATACAGAGGGATCTATCCCTTTCAAATCAGCCACTGACCACCTTATAGCACTCCGATGTGCCACAAGAACACTCATTAATTGACTCTTCTGCTCTGCAGTCAAGTCAGATGCATTGATGACTGGTAAAGTATCTTGGGGCCCTAAAAATGCATACTTGAGTGTGGTCGGCAGTGGCTTCAACTCAAATGTAGGTGGTGTGACCAAAGATGGTATGGCGGGCTCTCTCGATAGAGGAGGAAGTGACTCAAACCGGGCTTTCCATAGAGGAAAATCCGGTGTAGAAGAAGCATTAAGCAAGACATTCACCTCCTCAACTGACCCGTCAATATCAAAATTTTCAAACCCAAAATGAGCTAGACAAGCCTCTAGAGGGTCCTCTACAAGAATGGAGGGTAAAGCTTCCTCCACAATCCCATCCACAGCATCCACAAATAAGCACTCCTCTCTCTTATGGGGTTGTTGGGATACTTGGAAAACATTAAGTTTCACTTGCATGTTACCAAATGAAACTTCCATAACCCCGGTACGACAATTAATGCATGCATTGGCCGTAGCCAAGAAAGGTCGACCTAAGATCACCGGGATTTGTTTCCTAGAACTGGCTACCGGTTCCATATCTAACACCAAAAAGTCAACAGGAAAATAAAACCTATCAACCTTTACTAGCACATCCTCAATCGTGCCACGTGGCACTTTGAGGGACCGGTTAGCCAACTGGAGAGTAACAGTAGTGGGCTTCAACTTGCCAAGCCCAAATTCCTCGTACACAGAGTACGGCAACAAATTGACACTAGCCCCTAAATCTAATAAGGCCCTATCAATGAAATGGTCCCCTATAATGCAAGCAATGGTTGGGGCACCTGGGTCCTTAAGCTTAGGAGGTGTGTCATTTAACAAGATGGAGCTTACTTGCTCCGTAAGTAGGACCTTTTGGGACGCGTGTGTCCTAGATTTACGCTTTTGTGTACAAAGGTCCTTCAGAAATTTAGCATAGGAGGGTACTTGCTTAATCGCCTCCAACAGGGGGAGGTTGATTTTTACTTGTTTAAAAACCTCCATTATGCCGCCTTCTTATTAAAAGGGGACGGTATATCAAGGCATTGGGAAAAGGATGCCTTAGGCACATATGGTGCCTTGGGCTCATGTGAAGTGCTAGGGACTAAGTCATCCCTCTTAATTGTTTCCCCCTCACCCTTTTTCTTATTAAGTGAACCACCGTGGTCACCCTTCTTAGCTCTAGTTGCATCAGACGCAACTAACTGAGGCTCTAACTCCCTCCCACTTCTCAAAGTGATCACCGCTTGCACCTGCTCATGATGCTTTCCATTCCCACCCGAACTCTCTGCCCCGTATTGTCCCTTAGGGTTGGCCACAGTTTGACTCGGTAATTTTCCATCCTCTCTCCTGTTCATGTTGTTAGCCATTTGACCCAATTGGTTCTCTAGCTTGGCAATGGAGTGCGTATGAGAGTGAACTACTGGTGCTAACCCCTTAAGTTCTGAGAGAACTTCTAATACTTGAGCCTCAAAGGCCGAGTTGTCTTGAGAAACAAGCAGGGGTTGCGGTTGCCTATACGGTTGTGGGGGTCGATAAGGTTACGGTGGTCGATAGGATGATTGGTTGGCAAAATTATTAAAATTCTACCTTGGTGGTGGCGGATTGTAAGAAGTTCATTGTGAAGGAGGTCTCCATGAAAAATTGGAGTGATTTCTCCATCCGGGGTTATAGGTATTAGAATATGGGTCATTACCTGGGTTGGAGAATCCTTGAGCCGCATTCACATGCTCTTGGACTAACTTCGGAAATTGTGATGCCGAAGGGCACTCACTCAAGTCATGAGCAGGGCTCGCACATATAGCACATACCTCATGAAATTGAGGCTGATCTTGCTATGTAAGGGCATGTCCCGCAGCTAATAATTGGTCCATTTTGCGAGACAATGCCTCTACTTGTTTGGCTAACTCTAGGTTTTGCCCGACCTCATAAATGCCCCCTCTCTTTGGGGCTCCAACTACTAGTTGCCGGACTTGCCGGGCTGCGGAGGCATGGTGAAGGGAATTATCACTTAGGTTCTCAAACAATTGCCATGCCTCGGCATCATTTTTGGACATGAATGTCCCATCACAAGATGAATCCACCATTTGGCAGTGCGGCTCAGTTAAGCCATAATAGAATGTTTGAACAAGTTGCCAATCAGGCACTTGGTGGTGGGAACACTGTTGGAGAAGGTCTCGAAATTTTTCCCACGTCTCATGGAATTGCTCGCCATCCATTTGAGCAAAATTGGTGATGGCTCGCCTAAGTTGGTTGGTTTTACCTATGGGAAAGTACTTCTCCAAGAACCGTTGTTGTAATTGGTCCCAAGTTGTGATTAAATTAGCAGGTAAGGAATTCAGCCAGTGTTTGGCTTTATCCTTTAATGAGAATGGAAACAATCGCAACATTAAGGCCTCATTTGTGAAATTCTGGATCTTCACTGTCGAGCAAATTTCCAAAAATTCATTCAAATGTTTGTAAGGATCATCATGAACTAGTCCATGGAATAATGGGAGCATTTGTATGGTGTTGGACTTAATCTCATAATGAGCAGCAGTGGTGTTGGGTAATTGGATGCATGATGGTGATGTATATGCAGTGGGTGTGAAATAATCCTTAAGGGTTCGGTTGGGCACATTCGGGACATTTGGATCTTCCATCTCTAATGACTCAATGTATGAATATGAATATTCAAGCCTACGAACACGGCAAAGGCTCTAATTCTCCTAAGAGTCCTTTCTAGTTCAAGGTCCAAACTCCACAATTCAGGGCAACAAGAACGGCGCCCGTGCATGCACTACCCACACACACACAAAAAGTTCCGACTCTGTGCACTAAGTTACGAAAGCAAAATTCCAAAGGAAGAAATACTCACAGCGGTTTAATGAAAACGCTTTACTCGTCTTACGGGTGCTTGACGTGTAGACGTTGTCTCCAATCTCTAATTGAGCGGAGTTTTTCTTTTTAGCACTTTGGGGCTTTGCTTGCGAGTGTTTGTTTCTGTTTAAGCACTTTAGTACTGCAGTTTTTTTTTTTTTTTTAAAGCTCGGTTGCGCTCCACTTGCACTTCGGTGATAGTTCCACTTCCAAACGCTCTGCACACTTAGTAACACGAAAGCATAAAATCCTAAACTAAAAATTAAAATAAGAATATAACTTTAAATTAATTTATTTCGCCAGAAGTCCCCGGCAACGGCGCCAAAATTTGATGGGTCATTGAATACACCAAAATTAAACACAAAACTATACCAAATTCTTTTAGAATAATGGCAAGTCCAGGTATCGATCCACAGGGACAATTGTGAAATTAAACTAATTTAATTGTTCAATTCCTAAATTAATTTTGATGAAAAGATTGATTGTTCATAACTAATTTAATAACAAATAAATTAAACTAAGTAATTAAATTATCAATTATAAATAAAATTAGATTTACTAATTTGGGGAAAAACGTAGGACAAAGAGTCCACCACTAGTCACGTAAATAGGGTTTCTAATTGAAATCAATTATGTTATGGTTCGAACGGAATAATGCTTCGCAACTACAAGTTCAAAGCATTTAACAAGAAAATCATCACGTTCAATGTACGAGCACAAACCATCTCCAGCAGTACAAATCGTTCACTCTAAACTAGGGTAGTGACACGACTCGTCCCTCGTAATATGGTTCGTCTCATACCTTGAATGTAAAAGAATAGAAAACTTTTGTATGAAAAACATTCAACAATCACAGAAAGTTGAATACTTGAAGAAATAATGGAAAGTGTATATATAAAACTTCTAAAACACCATACAATTGTTCAAACCTTTACATAATTAAAAATCAAAAAGAAAAACTAATTACATGGCTAGGGCTTCATCAAAACCCTAGAAAAGACGACTAGCCACTCATAGAGGAGTGGGAAGAGGAAGAAGATGTGGATGAAAATCCCATGGAAGTGTCCTTCAAGCTTTTTGGAGAGAATTCCCTTTTTGGAACCCTAGCCTCTCTTGCTTTTCTAAAAATGATTTCAGAACCCTAATCCAGCCTTTTTCTTGCCTATTTATACTTCTGCTCTCTTCCAAACAGGTTTAAAACATCGGGCACGTTTTCCCAGTGTGTGTGTCAATTTCTGACCACACTGTCAACTTAGTACTCAACTGGAGAACACTGGCAGAATAGGTTAAGCCTGAACAACCTACAACAGAAAGAAGAGATTCCGGCGATGGCTTGTCCACCCGGGGGCATTCCGACGATCAAGTCAGTAAAATATCTCTCAAAGATAACCAATAGTGCTTAACTCATTAGACAAAGCATAAAAGACATACCTTAGACCCATGAGGGTGTCTCTCTTTTATAGCCAACACTTACCTAATCCCAATAGAAGCCTAACTTCAATGGACTTAGGATTACTGCTCGTCTTGGACTCCCAGTAAGATTGGGATAAACTCTCTAAAAGTTTTATCTTTATCCAAACTGAAGTCCTCTCCCATTCTAGGACTCTTGTCCCTTATTGTCACGACCCAAACCCGCCCCTATGGGTTTAGCACCGTAACCGGCCAGTAATCCGAGATTACCGAAGGCCTGCTTGACAGTAATATAGTAAAACAGAGTACAGGGGCATGGCGGAAGCCATTACAGTAATAAAACGATGTCCAATGAGCTGTGACAGTCTGTATGCAAAAAGACTTTTCATACATATAAACCTTCAGTACAGAACAGTTATGCACAATATTTACAATCATTCAGTACAGGGACTTAATCCCTACTAAACAGTACAGTATGGTGTTGTCAGTCTATACAGTATTACAAAACAGTACAGAGACAGACGGGGAAATAAAAACACCCCTAAGCCATAGCTTAGTAGGCTCGAAACCTCGCAGTGAGGCACTTTGGTTGGTTGACAAAACTGGAGTTTACCCCGACGCTTCTAGCATTGGTCCGATGCCTGTACACCTACATATATATATGAGAAGTGAGCTAAAGCCCAGTGAATAACATAAAGCGTAAAGGGGTTTAGAATGAATGTCCTTACAGTAATGAAAACAGTTCATTAAATCAGTATATCAGTTGTTCAGTACAGTAAACAGTCATATGTGGTACATCCATTAGCATAACAGTAAACAGTAGGTCTTAAAAGACCGAACAGTAAGTGATGGCCATCAATCAGTAAACAGTAGTGGTTCCAACGAGGGAACCGACAGAGATCTCTGTAACAGTAACAGTAAACAGTAGACGCTAAGGATGCCACAGTACAGTTCAGAATATAGGACATACATTCATTCAGTAAACAGTAAACAGTTCAGAAAACAGTACAGTTTAGTTGTTCAGAAGATAATGTTTTTTTTTAACATATCTTTACACAATCGTTACTCACAGAGTTCTGGGCTACAGTAGGCTAGAGCGTCTCCTCGAAATGCCAACCCTAAATAGTACAGAATGAACACACACTAAGCTACACAGTTGGGAAAGATAATAACTTAATCCCTAATATGCCTCGGTGTGTTCTACATCTATATCCTCATTAAGATGTCTTAATACTAGGCCTAAGAATGCCTAGGATGGGATGAGGATGCAAAGATGTACTCAGAAAACATTTTCAAAATTTCAGAAAAACAGAGTCACGCTCGAGCGCAGGTTTCCCCGCTCGAGCGGACATGCAATAAAGGTCCCCGCTCGAGCGTAAACTTTCCTGCTCGAGCGGACCAAAAAGTACTGGATAGGTGAAATTCACGCTCGACGCCCGCTCGAGCGTGTCACCCAGTCCTCCGCTCGAGCACCCAATCCTCTGCTCGAGCGGACTGATGCACAGTGCAAGATGCTGGGAGCTCGATTTTCCCGCTCGAGCGGCACTTCCCCCGCTCGAGCGGACGACCAAAATCTGGAAATTCCAGACTTGAGTCCCAAGCTCAAAATCAAGTTTAAATGCTAAAATTTCGATCCTCTTGGGCTAATTTTCTGGAAAATATAAGTAAACTCATAGAACAACCTGTTACAAAGGTCAATTTAAGAAATCAAGGCCCAAGGGTGTTTCAATTAAACTCATTTTCAAACCCATTTCCCATGATCATGCATGAACATGCTACGAAGTGACATGCATGAGATTAAATCAAATCAAAGCTCCAAATGCTTGCTCAAATGAGCTCATATTTTCGAAAACATGGTGAAATCATGGTCCATTGTACAAATATGAACATGCATGTACAATTTCATAAAAGAACAACTTCAAAACTTCAAGATGAAGGCATGCATGCATGAATTAAGCTATATCTCATCACCATTGACCCAATTCAAGCCTTAGGTCACTAAAGGCCCACTAATCATGCAAGAATAAACTCAATTACACAATAAAGAGGGTGAAATTCATACCTAAGTCTTGAATCACAAGACTAGAAGCTTAATTAGACAATGCTCTTACAATTCTTCAAGTCTACAAGCCAATTCACAAGAAGGAATTCAAATCTCTCTTAATTCTTTCCCTCTCTCTTTCTTTCGGTGGAAACAAGGAATTAGCTGAGGAAACATTTGTTTGAGTGTAATGTAATGGTCTCAAAAGTGTGTAGATAGTGGCCACTAAGTGGTCTAATTGTAAATAAGCTCAATTCATGAAACTTACCAACATTTACTCTAATTTAATCATACCTAATCAGTTTTCAGATAATTACACCATAAAATTACATAAATTCTAATTAACACAGAACATCAATCAATTTCAGATTCGGCAGCCGATAAGGCCTTCAATTAGCAGTTTAAACATAAAAACTGAACAGATAATTAAACAGTCAAACAGATGAAATGCAATTCAAACAGATACAGGTAATCAATTCAGTTTCAGATTTCAGTCAGTCAGTTCAGTAATCCAGTCAGTTCAATTACCAATCATAATCATTCTCAGTTTAGCAGTAAACAGTAATTAATCGGTGATCAGTGATGAGGGTTATTACAGTCTCCCCTCCTTAAAAAGAGTTTAGTCCTCTAAACTCGAGTTACCTTCATTCTGGAAGAAAACAGGGTTCAGTGGAAACAGTTCAGGATATCTTTTAGCCATGTCATCTTCCCTTTCCCAAGTGGCATACACACCACCATGGTTTTGCCAGTCAACTTTCACTAGCGGGATCTCTTTGTTTCTCAACTTCTTGATCCGTCTATTTACAATCTGGATAGGCCGTTCTTCATAAGTGTAGTCATCACTTAGCACTACACGGGTCGGCTCAATCACATGGAAAGGATCCCAAAGGTAGTCCCTCAACATAGAAATGTGGAAGACGTTATGCATATGCTCCATTTCAGGAGGAAGCGCAACTTGATACGCCACCGGATTGATTTTCTCAATGATCTCATACGGTCCGACATATCTTGGCGCTAACTTGCCTTTGACTCCAAAATGAGTCTGGCCTTTCATCGGTGTCACTTTGACAAATACGTGATCACCCACTTCATATTCTCTAGCTCGTCTTCTGACATCTGCATAACTTTTCTGTCGGCTCTGTGCAGTTTTTAATCTTTGTTGTATCAGTTTCACTTTCTCAGTCATTTCATATACAATCTCGGGCCCAAGCAAAGGCCCATCTCCAACCTCTGCCCAGCAGATCGGAGATCTACATTTTCTGCCATACAATGCCTCGAAAGGCGCCATACCAATACTTGAATGATAGCTGTTGTTGTAGGCGAATTCAGCTAAGGGCAAATGGCTTTCCCAGTTTTCCTGAAAATCAAGGACACACATTCTCAGCAAATCCTCCAGAGTTTGGATGGTCCTCTCTGACTGGCCATCTATCTAAGGATGATAGGCACTACTCAGTCTCAGTTCAATACCCAATGCAGTCTATAGGCTTTGCCAAAATCTTGATGTAAACTTCGAATCCCTGTCAGAAACAATGGATACAGGCACTCCATGCAGTCTAACAATTTCATCAATATAGAGTATAGCCAATTTATCCGCATTATAAATTGTCTTAACAAGTAAGAAGTAAGCAGATTTAGTCAGTCTATCAACAATAACCCAAATCGAGTCCATACCTTTACTGGAACGAGGCAATCCCACAATAAAATCCATGGTAATATGTTCCCATTTCCACTCCGGTATCGGTAAAGGCTGCAATAAGCCTGTGGGTCGTTGATGTTCAGCTTTGACTTGTTGGCAATGAAGACATCTTGATACAAAATCAGCAATTTCTTTCTTCATTCCCGGCCACCAGAAATTCAGTTTCAAATCTTGATACATTTTTATGTTTCCTGGATGGATAGAAAATTTCGAGTTGTGGCCCTCTTGCAGAACTCTTCTTTTCAGTTCAGTGTCATTCGGTACACACAGTCTTTCTTGAAATTTCAGTACATTGTTTTCAAATTTGAACCCCGGTCTCGGTTTAGATTCCCTTTCTTCGATGATCTTCTTCAAGAAGTCATCCGTTTGCTGTTTCTCTTTAATTTCTTCGATCAATGCCGGTTGAGCAGAAATAGCAGCTATTGTTCCACCTTGTTCTCTCACAACAACTTCAATTTCAGATTTTTCAAGGTCACAAAGCAACTCTTTCTGTCCAGTGAGCAAACAAGCTAAATTTGCAATCGACTTCCGGCTCAGTGCATCGGCAACGGTGTTGGCTTTTCCCGGGTGGTACAGAATCTGTAGGTCATAGTCTTTAATCAGTTCTAGCCATCTCCGCTATCTCATGTTCAGTTCTTTCTGTGTGAAGAAATATTTCAGACTTTTGTGGTCGATATAAACTTCGCACGTCACCCCGTACAGATAGTGACGCCAGATTTTCAGTGCAAATACTACTGCAGCAAGTTCCAGATCATGGGTCGGGTAGTTCTTTTCATGTGGTCTCAGTTGTCGGGAAGCATAAGCAATTACTCTCCCATTTTGCATTAAAACACATCCCAAACCCTTATGAGAAGCATCACTAAATACAGTATAACCATCCGTACCTGAAGGTAAGGTAAGAACAGGTGCAGTCACAAGTCAAGTTTTCAATTCTTGAAATGCTGATTCCCTTTGGTCAGTCCAGTCAAATGATATCCCCTTCTGAGTTAACTGAGTCAACGGTAAGGCAATTTTGGAGAAATCTTTGACAAACCTTCTGTAATACCCAGCCAAACCTAAAAAGCTTCGGACTTCTGTCACATTTGTTGGTCTAGGCCAGTTCACTACAGCTTCAATTTTCTGTGGATCAACTGAAATCCCATCTTTGCTAATAACATGTCCCAAAAAGATAACATGGTCAAGCCAAAATTCACATTTAGACAGTTTAGCGTAAAGTTTTTGTTCTCTTAGGGTTCGTAGGGCAAGTCTCAGATGTTGTTCATGTTCTTCTCTAGTCTTAGAATAAATCAGAATGTCATCAATGAATACAACAATAAAGTCATCAAGGTATGGTTTAAAGATCCTGTTCATGAGGTCCATAAATGCAGCAGGTGCATTGGTAACTCCGAAAGGCATAACTAAAAATTCATAATGTCCATACCTCGTTCGAAAAGTAGTTTTATCAATGTCTTCTGGTTTAACTTTCAGTTGGTGATATCCAGATCTGAGATCAATCTTAGAAAACACTTGAGCACCCTGTAACTGATCAAATAAGTCATCAATACGCGGTAATGGATATTTATTTTTCACAGTTACCTTGTTCAGTTCACGGTAATCAATGCACAGTCTCAGTGAGCCGTCTTTCTTTTTCACAAACAAGACAGGTGTGCCCCACGGTGAAGTACTAGGCCTGATAAACTTCTTGTCTAACAGTTCTTGCAGTTGCACTTTCAATTCTTTCAATTCAGTTGGAGCCATTCGGTAAGGAGCTTTCGATACAGGCTGTGTATTTGGAATCACATCAACGGTGAACTCAATCTCCCTGTCAATCAAATCCCCTGGCAGGATCATCTGGAAATACATCTGGGAATTCTCTGACTATAGGAATACAGTTCACATCAGTTTTAATATTATCACCAGTAGATACAGTCAGTACAGAACACAGATATCCTTTACACCCCTTTCTAATCAATTTAATGGCTTTCACAGAAGAAATCAAATACGAAGGAGGTACTACTCCAACCCCATTAAACACAAATTCGGGTAAACCAGGTGGACGGAAAACAACTTGCTTTGTCACACAGTCAATGGTAGCATGATATTTTTGTAACCAGTCCATCCCCAATATTACATCAAAATGATCAATGTTCAATGGCAGTAAATCAATAAACAGATGCATATCCCCAACAATGATTTCACATGCTGGGCACATATAAGCACATGTTATGGATCCCCCGACAGGTGACGATACAGCTAACAGATAGTTCATGGGTTCTAAGGGTCTATTCAATTTTCGTGAAAAAGCATGCGATACGTATGAGTATGTAGACCCCGAATCAATCAGTACATATGCATTTTGAGTACAAATAGAGAGGATACCTGACACAACGGTCTCGGTATTTTGCACATCTCCCGGTACTAGGGCGAACACTCGGCCCTGCCTCATGGGCTTTTTCCCGGTAGCTTTGGGGTTCAGTTTTGGTGCAACAATTGATGCTGCGGCACTGCGTGCAGCTTTACTATTGCCTAGAGCAGTGGAAGGGCAATCTTTCACCATGTGGCCCACCTTGCCACACCTGTAACAAGCACCATAAATTTTATAACAAACTCCCTTATGGTTCTTACCACATTCGGAACAGGGCGGAAAGGAACGGTTTCCTTGACTAGAAGTAGTCGTTAACCCTGTATTTTGCTTCTTGTTCAGCGGGTTGTTCTTGCCTTTCTTGAACTTAAAACCCTGCCTTTTTCCACGCCATTCAGATGCCGGCGTTTCAGATTGTTTCACAGCTTCGATGTTCGCTTCAGCCATCAAGGCTCGGTCAAGAACATTCACATAAGTCGGTAATTTCAGAACACTTATTCTGTCCAGTATTGCAATATTCAGGCCGCCTTCAAACCTTCTGGCCTTCTTGTAATCAGTGTCCACCATGTGTGGTGTATATCTAGCAAGTCCGGTGAACTTTGTTTCGTATTCGGCAACGGACATCGTGCCCTGTCTCAGTTGTTCAAATTCAGTCACCTTCCTGTCCCTGACACACTGAGGGAAGTACTTTTCAAAGAAGGCTACTTTGAATTGAGCCCAAGTCATAGCAACGTTGTCATCACGGGTAAGCATCCACCACCTTCTAGCATTTTCTTGCAAAGTGAAGGTGGCCAACAGTACCTTATGTGCCTCCGAGCACGGAAACACTTCAAACAGTTTTTCAGTCTCCAAAACCCATGCTTTAGCTTTTAACGGTTCAAGGCCTCCCTGGAAGGATGGCGGTTTCAGTTTGCTGAACTTTTGGGTAAGAGCAATTATGTCCCCATCATTAACATTCACATTCGGTTCCGACTGTACCGGAGGAGGAGGTGGGGGCTGTTGATTCTGTTGTTGCTCCAATCTTGCAGTTATCAGTTCCATCATTCTTTCCATTCTTGCCATTCTTGCCTCAGTGGATGAGGACTCAGATTCATTTGCATTATCCATTTCACTATAAGCAGTTATAGCAATTAAAAATATAAGCAGTTGCACACTTAACAGTTTATCACTTTAGCACATATTCAGTCATGTCATAACCATACACTTATCATGCTCATGTAATGCCCTAATCGCTTTTCTAGGACATCCTATAGCTCATTTGGACACGTGTGTGCGCGGTATAACTCGTGGTTAAGTATCGCTCTGATACCACTCTGTCACGACCCAAACCCGCCCCTATGGGTTTAGCACCGTAACCGGCCAGTAATCCGAGATTACCGAAGGCCTACTTGACAGTAATACAGTAAAACAGAGTACAGGGGCATGGCGGAAGCCATTACAATAATAAAACGATGTCCAATGAGCTGTGACAGTCTGTATGCAAAAAGACTTTTCATACATATAAACCTTCAGTACAGAACAGTTATGCACAATATTTACAATCATTCAGTACAGGGACTTAATCCCTACTAAACAGTACAGTATGGTGTTGTCAGTCTATACAGTATTACAAAACAGTACAGAGACAGACGGGGAAATAAAAACACCCCTAAGCCATAGCTTGGCAGGCTCAAAACCTCGCAGTGAGGCACTTTGGTTGGTTGACAAAACTGGAGTTTACCCCGACGCTTCTAGCATTGGTCCGATGCCTGTACACCTACATATATATATGAGCAGTGAGCTAAAGCCCAGTGAATAACATAAAGCGTAAAGGAGTTTAGAATGAATGTCCTTACAGTAATGAAAACAGTTCATTAAATCAGTATATCAGTTGTTCAGTACAGTAAACAGTCATATATGGTACATCCATTAGCATAACAGTAAACAGTAGGTCTTAAAAGACCGAACAGTAAGTGATGGCCATCAATCAGTAAACAGTAGTGGTTCCAACGAGGGAACCGACAGAGATCTCTGTAACAGTAACAGTAAACAGTAGGCGCTAAGGATGCCACAGTACAGTTCAAAATATAGGACATACATTCATTCAGTAAACAGTAAACAGTTCAAAAAACAGTACAGTTCAGTTGTTCAGAAGATAATGTTTTTTTTGAACATATCTTTACACAATCGTTACTCACAGAGTTCTGGGCTACAGTAGGCTAGAGCGTCTCCTTGAAATGCCAACCCTAAACAGTACAGAATGAACACACACTAAGCTACACAGTTGGGAAAGATAATAACTTAATCCCTAATATGCCTCGGTGTGTTCTACATCTATATCCTCATTAAGATGTCTTAATACTAGGCCTAAGAATGCCTAGGATGGGATGAGGATGCAAAGATGTACTCAGAAAATATTTTCAAAATTTCAGAAAAATAGAGTCCCGCTCGAGCGCAGGTTTCCCTGCTCGAGCAGACATGCAATAAAGGTCCCCGCTCGAGCGTAAACTTTCCCGCTCGAGCGGACCAAAAAGTACTGGATAAGTGAAATTCACGCTCGACGCCCGCTCGAGCGTGTCACCCAGTCCTCCGCTCGAGCGCCCAATCCTCTGCTCGAGTGGACTGATGCACAGTGCAAGATGCTGGGAGCTCGATTTTCCCGCTCGAGCGGCACTTCCCCAGCTCGAGCGGACGACCAAAATCTGGAAATTCCAGACTTGAGTCCCAAGCTCAAAATCAAGTTTAAATGCTAAAATTTCGATCCTCTTGGGCTAATTTTCTAGAAAACATAAGTAAACTCATAGAACAACCTGTTACAAAGGTCAATTTGAGAAATCAAGGCCCAAGGGTGTTTCAATTAAACTCATTTTCAAACCCATTTCTCATGATCATGCATGAACATGCTACGAAGTGACATGCATGAGATTAAATCAAATCGAAGCTCCAAATGCTTGCTCAAATGAGCTCATATCTTCGAAAAACATGGTGAAATCATGGTCCATTGTACAAATATGAACATGCATGCACAATTTCATAAAAGAACAACTTCAAAACTTCAAGATGAAGGCATGCATGCATGAATTAAGCTATATCTCATCACCATTGACCCAATTCAAGCCTTAGGTCACTAAAGGCCCACTAATCATGCAAGAATAAACTCAATTACCCAATAAAGAGGGTGAAATTCATACCTAAGTCTTGAATCACATGACTAGAAGCTTAATTAGACAATGCTCTTACAATTCTTCAAGTCTACAAGCCAATTCACAAGAAGGAATTCAAATATCTCTTAATTCTCTCCCTCTCTCTTTCTTTCGGTGGAAACAAGGAATGAGTTAAGGAAACATTTGTTTGAGTGTAATGTAATGGTCTCAAAAGTGTGTAGATAGTGGCCACTAAGTGGTCTAATTATAAATAAGCTCAATTCATGAAACTTACCAACATTTACTCTAATTTAATCATACCTAATCAGTTTTCAGATAATTATACCATAAAATTACATAAATTCTAATTAACACAGAACATCAATCAATTTCAGATTCGGCCGCCGATAAGGCCTTCAATTAGCAGTTTAAACATAAAAACTGAACAAATAATTAAACAGTCAAACAGATGAAATGCAATTCAAACAGATACAGGCAATCAATTCAGTTTCAGATTTCAGTCAGTCAGTTCAATAATCCAGTCAGTTCAATTACCAATCATAATCATTCTCAGTTTAGCAGTAAACAGTAATTAATCGATGATCAGTGATGAGGGTTATTACACTTATCTGCTTATCCCGAATTCCGGTATTTTCGCAAATAACCTCGGCCTAGCCAAGATGATCTCGACGTCATGACCAGGACACGTGGCACCTCGGCTGGCACTTTGGTGACACCTCGGCCACGTGTTGCCATTCAAAAATTATGTCCCCATAACTGCCCCCTAGGTTCTATTACCTCGGCATCCTGAGGTGATGGAACTTATATCACTTCTTCCATTTAGCACATCAGCTAAGCTCACTCCATTATTCATTACCGAGGTCATCACTCGTCGGCTCAATATGACCAAGACATATAGTCTGCTTTCATCAATACTTTGGAACCAACAACCAAGTTCGTTCAAGTTTCTCAACTGAAACCGTCCTCCTAGCCGAGGTATTTGCTTCATTGAATCAAGAACTCCAAGAGTTTCATCACACGTATGAGCTGGCACGCACAGTATTTCAACTGTTTTTGCCACGCGTCTTTCCCCTATTGAGCCGTGTCTGATACGCGTCATTAAGTCGCCTCGCATCTGCATACGCCGTCTGACAAGCACGTCGTCCTAGGCACACTAATTTGCCATTTTGCCGTCATTTGTATCATTTTGCATCTTATGAGGCATGCGTGTCTCATTTGTATCATTTTGCATCTTATGAGGCATGCGTGTCTCATTTGCATCATTTTGCATTCTTATGAGGCATGCGTGTCTCATTTGCATCATTTTGCATCTTATGAGGCATGCGTGTCTCATTTGCATCATTTTGCATCTTATGAGGCATGCGTGTCTCATTTGTATCATTTCGCATTCTTATGAGGCATGCGTATCACACTTGCATCATGCCTCATTTGCATCGGCACGTGTGCCTCACTTGCATCGGCACGTGTGCCTCACTTGCATTGGCACGTGTGCCCCATTCTCATTTGCATTGGCACGTGTGCCCCAGCCTCATTTGCATCGGCATGTGTGCCTCATTTCCATTGGCATGCGTGTCACATTTTCATTGGCATACGTGTCGTCATTCGCATTAGTATGCGTGCCTCATTTGCATTGCCATGCATGTTGCTAATGACATTGTACCTGTTAAGTTTGTTTTCTTTTCAGGCACGATATTGTATGTACGGTTCATTTGAGGCCGATGCAACCGGACGAGCCGCACAGGTATTGTATCCTCCGCGTGAGACGTACAGAGAATTACATAATTCTCTTACATCCTTTCTGCATTGTAGTGTAGTCTGGAGTATGCTAGCTTAAAGTCGTCGCATGTGTGCTTCGTTACAGCTTTCTTTGCATGATCATAAGCTATGCTTGGCTTCTTGCATTTTCAGTTGCATTTTGCCCCTGCCTTCGGGCGCATACCTTGTTTGTCTTGCATGTTTGTCCAAGTCTTCGGCCTTGTCAAAAATGGGTCGTCTCTGGGCTTTGACATTCACTCCCGTCATTGTTATGACTTTCGAGTTCTGTCAAAGAGAGGCAACTGTAGACACCCCATTTTTGACCGTCCTCAAGACTTGGACGTCACCATTTGAACACCCGGTGATCATCCATGTTTGTGCTCGTTTGGAGCTCCCGGAGGTCTCGGCTACGCGTCCTGCCTCAGGATCTCCGAACTCGACCGTTTTGTGTCTGGTTTTGCACCAAACACTTGTGTTTTGCCTTGGAAGGGCAGGGAATGCCTTGTGAGGCATCCCCACACACCACCGGCAGTGGCTAGAGGCCACCGGCTAGTTTTTGTTGCCACCGGCAATGTATGTGGCCGGTCGGCACTCTTTGTTGCCGGTCGGCAGTCATTTTTGTCAAAATGACATTTTTGGCCGGCCGACTACTATTCATCTGCTTTTGCAGATATTTTAGGACAGCTGTGTAGCATTTTGTTCCCCTCCATACACGTGTATGGAGGGATGCCCTCCTTGTAAGCTTGTTGTATAAGCTTTACAAGTTGGTTGCCTATAAGAGAAGGCCTCTTCTCTTGGCATAGGGGTTAGAGAATTTTGGAGAGAAAAACACAGAGAGAAGCTCTGGTTTTAGGGTTAGGGTTGATACATATCTCCTATATCTCTTTTTCTCTCTTTATGTTCTAGGTGTTTTAGTTGATATTATTGCACACAAACACCTAGTACTTCACCTTCCTTTGGCTACTGAGGTTCTAAGGGCTTGTCCTTGCTATTTTTGACTGGATTGAAGCTTAAGGGGGCAACAAGATCACCATTGTTGAAGAAAGGCTTCAAGGGTAAGAAACTAGTCCTTTTTACCCCATTTTTGCATCCTTTTTCTATCTATCTTAGAGCTGTTTTTGTGTTTAGTGTATAACATAAAAAAGTTCTATTTTTAGGCCCTCTTGATTGTTTGTTAAGAGTGTTTATTGGTTTGGGTGTGTTTGACCACCCTTAGGCCTTGAAAGGCCCCTTTTTTTGTGCTTTTTGTGCAAGTTTAGAGACTTTGGTGTTTGGGCCTCTTCACCACTGAAATCTTGAGGGATTTCAGTGGTGGAGATGGTGCCTTGAAGTCTCAAAAAGGGGAGGGTCACCCCTTCTCCTTGTTGTGCTTGAAAGGGCCCCTTTTTGGTCTCTTAAGGGAGCTTATGTTTGAGTGTTTATTGGTCATGCCTTGGCTGCATTTTATGTTTATATTGCTTTAATATAACATTGTTGTGTGTTGGTTTTGGTACACCATGCATGCTTAGCATACCTACCATGTAATGCCTTGTTATTACCTTAATATGCCTTAGGTTGTTAGCCTTTGTTTTAGCATGTTTTAGGCTTAGCCTTGGGAAGATTTTATGCTTATTTTGCCATGTTTTAGGTCTGTCCATAGTTGCTTGGCTCGATCTTGGCATGCTTAGTATAGCTCCTTTATATTGTGACTTGTATGCTTCAAGTATATGAATGCGTAGCATGTGTTGCATGCATCATTTTGTTGGTTTGGCACCATTTGTCATGCCATTTCAGTCCTTAAGACATGCTTGTATGCTTGCCTTGGTCGTCTCTTCGTTGCCTCTTGAGCATGTGTTATATGCTTCTTGAAAGAGCGCTCATGCATGCCTTCATATTTGAGCCACTTAGATGCCATCTAAGTGGTCCCTTGGCCTTGTTTTAACATGCTAAAAATCTGTTTTTAGTTGTTTAGTGCATGCCATGTTTGTTATGCTAAGTGTGCTTCAAAGCTTCATTACCTTGCTTCAAGTATTTGGGCCATTTGCATGCCAATGTTTGCTTCATTTGAGTTGGTTTGGCACCACATTTTGACATGATTTTTAGAGCTTATATTGCATGCTAATTGTCCATGATATCCCCTTTCAAGTGTGCTTGAAAGTTGCTTGTTTAATGCTTAAAGTTTGGACCATCACATGTGCATGTGTGCATGTGTGCATGTGTGTTTAGCCTTCATTTTTGGGCATTTTGGCCGCTGTTTTAGGCCTATTTAGAGTTGCCTAAATCATGTTTAAGTCCACCTTTTCATTAGTTTGCATTGCCTCATGTTTGCTTGTATGCTTGCATAAGTGCCTCGCCATGCCATGTTGCATCCTTAGCTCGCATGCCTAGGTTGCATTGTATCTTGCATACATGCCTTGTTCCTTGATTTGGTGATAGGAATTGGGCCTTGTTTTGTTTGATTGGTTTGCATTTCATTTGACATGAAAGTGCACACTTGATTCTTTAGGCCATCATGCATGGAAATGCGTGATTGGTGGCCCGAGAATCGAGGCACATACCCCTTTGAGTCGTAAACATGATACGGGGCATGATTGGTGCATACATTGTTTGAATTGTATTGCCATGCAAGTTTTGCCCTCTGCTGCTGTGAGTTGCAGGTTCTGCAGGCATTGTTTGCCGACCGGCAACACTTTCTGCCGGCCGACAGTAAGTCATCAGCTGATGGATTCATTTTGTGCCGATGGTCACATCCTATTGCCGATGGTAATTCTACTCAGCCGGTGGTATCCCCCAGTGTCCTGAGAGGCATTCCTGAGACTTTGGCAGTTCTCAGAGGAGCAAAGCAGGGAAAACAGAGGCAGACTATGCATGGCAGTGCGATTCCGAGCAAGTCCCGAGCATGCGCTGCATCTGACCCGCCTCCCGAGGGCTTTACTGTTTTAATTAGATTAATTAATTTGTTTAGTTAATTTAATTGATCTGTAATATTTAATTAGCTTGCATAGTTAATTAATTTGTATATTCTTTTGGTCCCTCCGGGCGAGGGCAAATTTGTAATAAGCGTGTGTGAGTGGTGTGCATGTCTTCCAACCCCCACTTCTTTCTTCCCTTTTATTTATCCGCTTACGATGGTTAGTATTAGGGCACATTTACTTTAGCATACCTTTATGCTATGCATGCGTGCATCCATGCATTTGTTGGCATGCACCGGGCTCGATACATCATGCTAATTGCATTTGTACTTCAAATCTAACTTGAATACGTGCACCGAATGATTGCATTTCACATGCCATTTTAGGGTTAGCCGAGCCTATCCTAATCACATTCTGTATGCGATGCATTAGTCACTCTAACATGAACTAGGACATGCATGTTGGCTAACTAGTTTATTGTTTTTGGCACGGAGTACGATGTAAGTATTTTCGCTTTAGCATATCGCATGCATGTGAATGTTGCCATGACAGTATGCTTACCATGTGGCTAAGTGCTTATATGAGATAAACTGTTTGAATGCCTGTGGGTGGAGGTTGGATTGTTTGAATTGGAAAAACTCGTTGAAATCCGTGTTTTAGCCTACTTGTGAGTAGCAAATTCTAAAATGCTTTTCAAAACAGACGGATATGCAATGCTTGTTTCCAAATTAGGCAATCTAGTCTATACTTGTTTGCTGTACGCATAACATAGTAATTCTAGGCTAATAACCGGAATAAGAACACATAAACGTTTTCAAAACCGGATATCATGGTTAGTAGAGGCCGGTCTTCGGACCGGGCGAAAGGGGGTGCTCATAGCTGACCTTCCCCGATCGTACCCAAGCTCCCGAGCCAAGACAACTTTGGTGATGACGGACACGTGGCCTTCGGCACCGAGTCAGGGTTTCCTAAATTTCCCATTTAATAAAACATTTAGGTGGCGACTCTGTATCTGGCAAAGCAGTCCATGTTTGGCACTTCTTTCAAAATCTGTTTTTCTCAAAACGATTTGCCGGATTTGGACTCTTTGGTTCAGATTTAGAACCGTGACAATTTGAGTCCGAACTGTAGTAGACTCGCAAAAACGAACAGAACGGGAGTCATCCTCCCGGGGCGTTCGGGGATGTCTATAGTTTCTGGCGACTCTGCTGGGGATATTTAGAGAACTTGACTCGAACTCGTGATATCTTGTTTTGATTTCACTTGTGTGTCTCTTTGCATTGTATGTGCATTGGTGCGCCTAGGACACCGTGTTTGCCATCTACCATTCCTGAACGGTTTGCCGGAGGCTTGTCTTGTCAAGGCATGACTAAAAGGCTGACCGGTTATGGGCTCTGACAGTATGGGAACACAAACCCTGGTTTTACCGGGGCACCCTTTTTGACCATTCGACCTAGTGCATATCGAAATCCATAGTGACCATTCCAAACTAGGACAGGTTGCTTACCCGATATAGGTTGTTTGAAACCGCTGCGTGCGTAGTGAAACCCTAGCTCCTGACAAAATAGGACAGGGAAACCCTACCCCAGCATAGGGGTGTTTTGGCTCTCTTTTACCTGCTATGTGCCTTTTAGAGTGTATCTCTACAGGGAATGCGCATGTCAGTTTGCAAGATTGGGTATCAGGCCCGAGGGCACCAGTATCAGTGTTGTTGAGAATCAGTTATGTCTGCAGGTATCAGTTCAGTTTTGAACAGTGATTCTGGGGAACAGTGATCAGTAGTAGAGTGCAGTTGATCGACTACACCCGTGTTTGATCTGTTTGGGGCTAAAATGCTACTTGTTTTTCGTTTCAGTTCAGAGATTCAGAAAGTTGACCCAGAATAGCTAGTGTCTTCTCCTTGCTGAGGCAGAACTTAGCATGACACAGAATTCAGAAGAGATCATAGTCATGACGGCCGCGTTGGATCAAGGAATTACCCTACACAGCGAGATTACTGTTGATATGCCACATCCACCCAGATCGCCGGTTGCACACCCAGTCTGGGCCCCTCAGCTATATCAGGCTCGTGAGCCTACTACATTTGAACTAATGGGGATGATAGGCGATCTCCAGAGATCCGTGGCAGATCTCGCCTATGGAATGTCAGCCTCACCGCCAGCTGCACCGTATGCCGGGAGCTTTGTACCCCAGGAGCCCCCGCTGTTGGGCCGAATTGTTATTGAACTCAGCCAACCGGAGATGGCCTCCAGTTATAATAATGACATGTCAACGTCAACTCAAACCCTTGATCAGGCTGAGGCCAGAGGAAAAGACAAGATGAAGGCAGATGCCGACCCTATCGAACAACTGCTGTGGGCAGTAGAGGCTTTGAAAGCCGCGGGGATGAACAAGCAACAGGTATCTGCAGTTGTGGCAAAAGCTGTGGAGGACGCTTTCCCCACTCCGCCTGAGGGCAGTTCCAGTCAATCAGAGAACCGGGATAGGCCCCGTCATGCCAAGACAGTTCTTCCCGCTCCCAACCCTGTATCCGGGAAGGATCAGAAATCCAAGGCCGCACCCGCCGATCCGTTCGCTAGTGCATCTAGCAAGAGTGCTCAGGCTCCAAAGTACCTGCCCCGAGGGCGCAGGGTCTTTCATGCTCTCTACATGCCATTATCCAAAGCACTTCAGATCCTCGCCGAGAGAGGGCATCTCAAGCCCCTGGAGCCCCGGCCCCTCCCGAAGAATCTCCCTGCTACACATGATCCTGCTCAGTACTGTGCATACCACCAGCAGACAGGCCACCCTACCGACAATTTGCTTCTGCCTCCGTCATGAGGTGCAGGATTTAATTGATAACGAGGTTATCCTCCCGCCCACCTCAGCCAAGTCCGTTACCACCCAGTTATTGGATTTTGAGGACACAGATACTGCGAGTATGTAATCAGAAAGTGAACCACCTGCGGGAAGCATTTGTTATATTTTGGATGTGGCGTCTGGCACACATTTTTGAACATTTTGTGAGCACTAGCTGTGTAAATTCTGGCTTGGGTATCGAGTCAATCTTTCGTTTTGAGTCTGTCTCTTTATTTTGAGTCAGTCTTTTTGCTTAAAGGTCTGCCTTGTTGTAATGAGTCAGTCCCTCTTGTATAGTATGCCAGGTGATTCCGAGGTTGTTGCCGCCGACACCGTTTTGTCTTGTAATTAGTTGTTTTTGCTTTTTGAGTCTGTTGCTGCCAAGGAGCCAGTTATACCAACAAATCTGAATGAAACAGCCGTGGCTATCACGTTCCGTACTTGTTGCTATTTGAGTCAGCCGTGCCAGAGGATGTGAATGGAACGGCAGTACACTCCACCTACTCTCTTGTGCCTTAAACATCGTTGCAATGACCTAAGCTTTTCAAAACCCCTTTTTCGAACACTGCGGTGATAAAAAACGAAGATGAAGGAATTCCTCAGGTTTTGCGAAATTTTGATCATTTTGAGAGAACGATAGGCATACTAAACTTTTAATGAATGAAATCATGCCTGTCAGCGTGAGTACTGAGAAGGATCCTGGCTTGGTCCAGATTGGTTCCACACTTTCTTCAGCGTGAGCGATTTGTCGCTTTCTTAAAAACTTTCAAAAACAAAATGTTTTGAGCGGTCTTGCGAAGACCTGTGTGGAATCGCTCTTGAGATTGTGCAGCCTAAGATCGCTTTCAGCCTCAAGATTCAATCTATCTGTTTCAAACCTGGAATCCGTTCAAAACGTTCAACAGTGCCATGAAATGCCTGTATGGCCCAATTTGAGGCAGTCCTCGAGCAAGAGGCATCAAAGTCAGATCAAGGAGATCAGATCCCACCTGGCAAGGCTCGTGAAGCAACCGTGACGGACTTTTCTGCAAATCAACACAACAGTCATTCTCCTGGACACAGAGAGGCTTCAATCTCAAAACCATTTGGCATGGGCTTGCTACACTTTTGCCCTTTGAGAGGCTCGCTGGGCCGAAAACCCGGAAGGGCGACCCAGGCAAAAGTTAGAGCAAAGAAAAAAGAGACAAAAAAAAAGGAGAACAAAAAATAAATAAATAAAATAGCAAAAAAATTAAAAAATGAAAATGCAAAAGAAAAGAAAAGAAAAGAAAAGGAAAAGAAAAAGAAAACATAGCTCGCAAGGTCGAAAACCCGCATTGGGCACCTTGGCAAAAGTTAGAGCCTAAACAGTGAAGGTTAAAATACCCGAGTGTACCTTAACCGGAACTACGTAAGGCTTGATTCCTATGTTTGGGATACGTAGGCAACTTCATCCTGAAGTCCAGCCCCCAACGCTTCCATAGCGTCTCAGTCCATGTCATGGTTTTGATCACTTGTGCCTCCTCCGAATCTGATGTCTCGATTGCAGCAACCTAGAACTACGTGATTAACTTCCTCTTGAAATCCAACCACCAACACCTTCCAGGTGACTGTGTCCATATATTGATTCAAACCGTCTTCGTCTCCTCCGCGTCCGAGGGTCCGATCGTCATCAACGAAGACTGGCTTACAGCATGCCGCGGCATCATCCAAACAAGGGGCAACTTTCCATTGCTATGCATTGCCATAAGTTGCCCTGAGTTACCATCCGAACTAGGGGCAACTTTCTGTTGCCATATACCCCCTTTAAGCAAGGGGCAATTTTCCATCGTCCCGGATCCGAGGTTGCGCATCTCGAGGGTAAGTTCCATGCTCGTCGAGCATCGATTGTTTGTAAAAAAATAGTTTTTGAAAATTTTTACTGAGGTTGACTTATTTTCTCTAGAAAACTATTTCATTTTCCAAAATCGGACCATGTTTGGACCCGAAAAGGAGAATTTTCAGTGCTCACAGCTTGATTTGCATGATTTTGAATCAAAAATTGAACAAGTATGTTAATCCAACTCTCATTTTGATCAAAGCTGTTTGAGAAAACAAAGAATGGTCAAAGTGACGAACTAGGGACACAATTGAGTCAGGTCTTCTGTCTTTCCCCCATCAACATACTCGCCAGAAAGGCACCCTATCTACCAGAAGAAGCGGCTGCAAGCTAGCTGTATCGGGCATGAGCCCACAACCTCTCGTTTACCCATCAACCGCTCTGGGAAGGGATTGAAAATGAGAGATAAAAGAATAGAGAGGAATAAGTTGAGAGAAAAGTAAGAAGAGGGTTTTGAGAGAAAAACCGAGCCCGAGGGCCGAGTGATGTGAGTATCACAAATCAGAAAGGGTGGGAAATAATACCCGGAGGAATTGGCTCCTCAAAATTTGAGGTCTTTTTGTAAACATGTCCGTGTGTCGTGTCCTTTGATTTGTCGGTCTCGATTTTGGCTTTGAGTCTTTTCCGAGTGTGTCTCGTTGTGTTTAGGTCGTGTGCCTTTTGTTTCTTTGTTTGAGTCCCTCCGCTGTGTTCTGTGGTAGGCTCGATACCCCGGTTGAAAACCCTTCTTTATTTCAAAAAATCGTTTGTGCTCAGAATGCTGTGCCATTCTCTACATTCGTGCGAAGCAAGAGAAGAAAAAGGAAAATTTGGGACATCCGAGTGTGTTTCAACTGCAACCATGTCAGCTTTTGTGGTCCGTCTTGTCAGATTGGGGCTGTTTGTTCAGGGTTTGCTGTGTGCGGAATGAACCGAGTGCTGTGTCATGGGCTGTATGCAGATCAATCCCCAGTAGAGTATGGGCTGTATTATTCCGTTTGAGCAGTGGTTTGTATGAGTTGCTTGCTGTTAGCTGATTAGTGATCTGATTATCATAGTGCAAGTACTCAATTTTCAGACAACAGATCAATATCATTTACATTTGAGGTGTAATATGATGCAATACAATGCAAGGTATGGAATGCGCAGATATAACACTCTTTTTCGGACAAAAAGTTCGTTTCATTTCATAATCTTTTCAAGTACATAAGTTTTGGAAACAAAATCTGCCTGCGGCAGTACAAAGTACCCTAACTACTAACAAAAGGCAAAAGGGGAAAGTGCAAAAAAAAAAAAAAAGAGAACAAAAAAAAACAGCAAAAATCTGTATCAAATGTCAAAAATGGCCCCGGGGCTATCAATCTGTCCTAGTCCTCTTCCTGGACGAAGGTCCAGGAGCATCATCACCAGGAGCATCACCAGGGGCATCGCCGTCTGAGCTCGAGTCCGAGCCATCACCGGTCTCCTCCACCTCTGTCTCTGCCTCAGACTCGTCATCCGGAACTGGAGCCCGTGAGCTGCTCCCGACATGAGTGCGCCCCCCTCTGGTGCGGGGATATACTCTGCCATCCCGGGTAGAAATGGGAGGTCCAGCCGGAGCGCCACCCACTGGAGGAATCTGGAAGGGAGGCTGAAAAAGCATGAAAGGCGAATGCATCAGAATACTGTGAGCAGTTTATCAGTACAGAATGCAGTGTATGAGTACAGTGTGTGGGTGCTGTGAGCAGTTTATCCGTGCAGAATACAGTGTATGAGTACAGTCTGTGAATGCCGTGAGCAGTTTATCCGTGCAGAATGCAATGTATGAGTACAGTGTGTGGGTGCCGTGAGCAGTTTATCAGTACAGAATACGGTGTATGAATACAGTGTATGTATGCTGTGCGCAGTAAATCAATGTAGGGTGCAGTGTGTAAGTATCGTGTATCAGATGCCGTGAGTAGTTTATCAGATGTTGTGTTGTGCATCAGATTATGTAAAGCAGTTTGTGTATGGTTTGAGGCTGTGGTCAGAAAGAACATACCGGAATGCTGTAAAGGGCCAGGAGGTCGAAGGTCCGCTGGAGCATCCCCATCATGGAGGCATTCATCTCCAATGACTGCCGGGTGTACTCGGAAGACGCCTGTGAAAGTATCAGATACATCAATATTCTGTGGAATATCAAATAAACAGAAATGAAATAACTGTACAAGAATGAAGTAATACATACTGGAGGCAAGTCGGGAACACCGACAAACTCGTGATCAGCCGGCGGAGGAGCAAAGGGGATCTGGTAGGTCGCCCCACCCTGCCCTCTGAAAGTCAATGAAGCGGGCAGAGCAGGCCAACCGGTCCCACGCCCTCGCTGGACTCCGCCCCTGCCACGGACTCGAGCTCTCCTCGACGCTCCTGCTCCAGCCGCTGGCGCCGCTGGTCTCTCTCTCTCCGCTCGGCGACCACCGCTCAGAGGTCGCATGATAAAGGCCCGGACGTACTCCAAGTAATCGCCCTCGCCTCGGAAGCCGTCTGCCTCCCAGCCGATCGTGTAGTCGGTCATCTGCTCGGCGGTGAATCTCTCGGTATCCCTCATATGCTCAGGAGGGTGCACCGGGACTGTCTGCTCCGGTAAACCCAGGGTCTGGCGTAGGAAACGCTCGCCCAAGTACCAAGCCCGACAGACCGGGCCCTCTAGAAGAATCCGGAAACGCGAGGTCTCATCGGCACCGGCAAACCGATCTCGCACCACGGCTAGCAAACGAGCCCAAGGCTGCCAGGTGATCTGCAAATGAAATACAGTTTGTTATTTACTGTTGTTGAAATATGCAGTGGACAGACGAAGCTTAAATGAACTGCAAGTAAAACATACCTCTGTGGGGGTGATGGTGTCGAAGAAGCGGCGGAAGAAGCTAAATGTCTCTCGCGGCCTCCGGGTGCATCTCCCGTCGAAGCGACGCGAAAAAGGGACGACCAGAGGAGTCTCCGTCTCCGGTACGAGAGCGAGCCTAGGAAAGTAGGCATAAACCCACAACTACAAGGTAAATACCAGTGCATTTATCAGATAAAGCAGAATATAGAGTAAAAGCAGAAATAGCAAAGCTGTGTGTTGTGCAGTGTATGGTGCAGAGTGTACAGTGTGAGCAGTGTACAACCAGTGTAAAGCAGAGTATGTGTGTGCCGTGTGTACAGTATACAGCAAGTATAAAGCAGACTACAGTGTGTGCAGTGTACAGAGTACAGAAAATATAGAACAGAAATGAAAGGTAGAAAAAGAAATGTACCTCCCAAACACGCCAATAGCCCCCGAGCAACTGTCCGCTGCCGCGAGAAGCTGAGCTCATATATCCGTAGAGAGTGGCCAGAGCGGCGCCACCCCAGTCGTAATGCAAGATGTCTCTGACGTCCACTAGTGCGCTGAGTAGGCAGAGAGGCACGGTGTTCGCCCGGTCGGCGAAAATGGTCGTCCCAAACAAGAACATGAGGAAGCCGCACGCGTATCTCTCCACGACCTCCGGAGTCATCGGGGCTGCATCAACAAGGAGGGGCTGGACCCTAAACTGCACCTCAAACCAGGAGTATCGGACGAAGCCGGGACGCGCAAGAGGCGGTGTCGCGCTGAGCAAGTAGACTTGAGCCGCGGTCCACTCGTCCATATCAATGTCAAAAGGGATCGGAACACCCCCTACCCCAATGCCTGTGAGCATCGAGAAATCGTAAGGGGTCATCGTCATGTCCCCTGCCGCGGAGAAATCGAATGAATCGGTGGTGCCCACCACCTCTCCACCAGAGCGGCGAGGAGAGGTCTACATGTGGTGAGCCTGGAGAGTCCTCTGCAGAACGCGCCAAAGCCGGCCTGGTCCACAATATGGCGAACCGCGTCAGGAAGCTCGGCGTACCACACAAGAGCAACAGTGTTCCCATACCCGCGGATGGTATGGGAATCTCCCTGTTTTCAAACAAGTAGTTGCGAAGCAATATAAAATGTACAGTTTTGAAGAAACAGTGGTTCAGTGCAAATGTGGCATGCGTGCGTATTTTCAGATTCAAACAGATACCGGGTGTCGGTGTGCTTATAGTGAACTACAATGTGTGATGCGTCAGCGTGTTTGCGTGAATCAGTGCAAATGTGGCATGCGTGCGTATTTTCAGATTCAAATAGATACCGGGTGCCGGTGTGCTTATAGTGAACTACAATGTGTGATGCGTCAGCGTGTTTGCGTGAATCAGTGCAAATTTGGCATGCGTGCATATTTTCAGATTCAAACAGATACCGAGCGCCGGTGTGCTTATAGTGAACTGCAACGTGTGATGCGTCAGCGTGTTTGAGTGGTTCAGTGCAAATGTGGCATGCGTGCATATTCTCAGATTCAAATAGGTATCGGGTGCCGGTGTTTGCAGCGGAATACGGTGTGTGCCGTGTGTTGAGTGGTTCAAGGCTAGTGCAGTGTGTGTGCACGTGTCAGTCTTAAACAGATAATCAGCTGCAAGTGCGTTTGCGATCAACTACAATATGACAGTGTATCAGTGTATCGGAACTAAGCAGTTAAAGAACAGAATCAACTATGGCAGTTGACAGTTTAAAGCGTTCTACATTGCAGAAAATAAAACAGAGAAAGAAAGTTACCTCGGAAGCGCCGAAGGACAGGTGAGAGGCAGGCTCACGTAGCAGGAGCTCGGGATCCAACGCCATGTCGAAACTCCTGAACTGGCGCAGTCCGTCGGGTGGCAGAACATGAATCGCCGGCCGGTAGGTCGCCGGGTCGAATGGGCGCTCGCTCAAAGGTAGGAGCTCAACCCCGGGATCCATCTCGTGATCCGAGGGAGTCCCACCGCGTGGAATGTCGTCAGCCATGTCAAGAGTGATGAGAAAATGGTCGGAGAATGAAAATCGGGTTAAAATACGAAGAGTCAACCGAAAAGTCAACTCCCGGGAGGGTGGAAAACGGCCGGAAAGGTCGGGATGTGAAAAGGCACGGAAATGGAGAGGAAAGTGAGGGGAACAAACCCCAAAAAGGTGGAAATGGCAAAAGAGGCACCGAAACAAAAATTTGTTCGGTTGAAAATGTCCGAAACGCGAAGGGAATCGCGAACCCGACGACGAAACGGGCGTGGAACGCGAAGAAAACAAGGAAATGAGGAAGAAAAAAGACTCTAGAGAGAGAGAGAGGTCGTTTTCGACCAAGGATAATGAAAGGAATAGGGTTTGGAACCCTATTTTAAAACACCCATGGTGAAATGTCGAATCTGCCCCGATCCAGGAACTTTTTGCCGGTCGGCAACATTTTGTGCCAGCCGGCAGAATATTGTGCCGATGGAATTATTTTGTAGCCGGTGGACAGCCGGTGGCTTCCCCTCCCGGCCGGTGGTGTTCCCACGACCTTGTTTAGGCCATATGAGCAGTTTTTGGTCTTCATAGCTCAAGAAAGTGCAAGAAAGTGTATCTCCGATGCTCAACCGGCCTCCGTTTTGACCTCGGACCGCGTCTTCTGTGCGTAGCACTCCAACTCATACAATGTTGTATCCTTTGGTATCCTTTTTGCCTTTTACAAGATTCAAAAGTTGCCCCGTGTGCGTTGCACGCGTTCATCGCACTATTTCGGTGCATTGCATCGCGCTATCATGCGCCTCACAGTTGCATTGTTATGCACATACTACATGCGTTGTAACACGCACCCCTTGCGTTGTCATGTGCATCTCTCATGCATTGTCATTGCATTTTTATTACGAGTATTGTCATGCATTTCAAAAGACTTGCATTGTCACGCACTTTAGTTCTTCGCATTATCATGCATCTTTCGATCTACATTTCAGTTCAGGCCTTGTGGCATGCGTGCGTCAATTTCTATGAGGCATGCGTGTCTCATTTGCATCATTTTGCATCTAATGAGGCATGCGTGTCTCATTTATATCATTTTGCATCTTATGAGGCATGCGTGTCTCATTTGCATCATTTTGCATTCTTATGAGGCATGCGTGTCTCATTTGCATCATTTTGCATCTTATGAGGCATGCGTGTCTCATTTGTATCATTTTGCATCTTATGAGGCATGCGTGTCTCATTTGAATCATTTTGCATTCTTATGAGGCATGCGTGTCTCATTTGCATCATTTTGCATTCTTATGAGGCAGGCGTGTCTCATTTGTATCATTTTGCATCTTATGAGGCATGCGTGTCTCATTTGCATCATTTTGCATTCTTATGAGGCATGCGTGTCTCATTTGCATCTTATGAGGCATGCGTGTCTCATTTGCATCATTTTGCATCTTATGAGGCATGCGTGTCTCATTTGTATCATTTTGCATCTTATGAGGCATGCGTGTCTCATTTGTATCATTTTGCATCTTATGAGGCATGCGTGTCTCATTTGCATCATTTTGCATTCTTATGAGGCATGCGTGTCTCATTTGCATCATTTTGCATCTTATGAGGCATGCGTGTCTCATTTGTATCATTTTGCATCTTATGAGGCATGCGTTTCTCATTTGCATCATTTTGCATCTTATGAGGCATGCGTGTCTCATTTGCATCATTTTGCATCTTATGAGGCATGCGTGTCTCATTTGTATCATTTCGCATTCTTATGAGGCATGCGTATCACACTTGCATCATGCCTCATTTGCATCGGCACGTGTGCCTCACTTGCATCGGCACGTGTGCCCCATTCTCATTTGCATTGGCACGTGTACCCCAGCCTCATTTGCATCGGCATGTGTGCCTCATTTCCATTGGCATGCGTGTCACATTTTCGTTGGCATGCGTGTCGTCATTCACATTAGCATGCGTGCCTCATTTGCATTGTCATGCATGTTGCTAATGACATTGTACCTGTTAAGTTTGTTTTCTTTTCAGGCACGATATTGTATGTACGGTTCATTTGAGGCCGATGCAACCGGACGAGCCGCACAGGTATTGTATCCTCCGCGTGAGACGTACAGAGAATTACATAATTCTCTTACATCCTTTCTGCATTGTAGTGTAGTCTGGAGTATGCTAGCTTAAAGCCGTCGCATGTGTGCTTCGTTACAGCTTTCTTTGCATGATCATAAGCTGTGCTTGGCTTCTTGCATTTTCAGTTGCATTTTGCCCCTGCCTTCGGGCGCATACCTTGTTTGTCTTGCATGTTTGTCCAAGTCTTCGGCCTTGTCAGAAATGGGTCGTCTCTGGGCTTTGACATTCACTCCCGTCATTGTTATGACTTTCGAGTTCTGTCAAAGAGGGGCAACTGTAGACACCCCATTTTTGACCGTCCTCAAGACTTGGACGTCACCGTTTGAACACCCGGTAATCATCCATGTTTGTGTTCGTTTGGAGCTCCCGGAGGTCTCGGCTACGCGCCCTGCCTCAGGATCTCCGAACTCGACCGTTTTGTGTCTGGTTTTGCACCAAACACTTGTGTTTTGCCTTGGAGGGGCAGGGAATGCCTTGTGAGGCATCCCCACACACCACCGGCAGTGGCTAGAGGCCACCGGCTGGTTTTTGTTGCCACCGGCAATGTATGTGGCCGGTCGGCACTCTTTGTTGCCGGTCGGCAGTCATTTTTGTCAAAATGACATTTTTGGCCAGCCGACTACTGTTCATATGGTTTTGCAGATATTTTAGGACAGCTGTGTAGCATTTTGTTCCCCTCCATACACGTGTATGGAGGGATGCCCTCCTTGTAAGCTTGTTGTATAAGCTTTACAAGTTGGTTGCCTATAAGAGAAGGCCTCTTCTCTTGGCATAGGGGTTAGAGAATTTTGGAGAGAAAAACACAGAGAGAAGCTCTGGTTTTAGGGTTAGGGTTGATACATATCTCTTATATCTCTTTTTCTCTCTTTATGTTCTAGGTGTTTTAGTTGATATTATTGCACACAAACACCTAGTACTTCACCTTCCTTTGGCTACTGAGGTTCTAAGGGCTTGTCCTTGCTATTTTTGACTGGATTGAAGCTTAAGGGGGCAACAAGATCACCATTGTTGAAGAAAGGCTTCAAGGGTAAGAAACTAGTCATTTTTACCCCATTTTTGCATCCTTTTTCTATCTATCTTAGAGCTGTTTTTGTGTTTAGTGTATAACATAAAAAAGTTCTGTTTTTAGGCCCTCTTGATTGTTTGTTAAGAGTGTTTTGTGGTTTGGGTGTGTTTGACCACCCTTAGGCCTTGAAAGGCCCCTTTTTTTGTGCTTTTTGTGCAAGTTTAGAGACTTTGGTGTTTGGGCCTCTTCACCACTGAAATCTTGAGGGATTTCAGTGGTGGAGATGGTGCCTTGAAGTCTCAAAAAGGGGAGGGTCATCCCCTCTCCTTGTTGTCCTTGAAAGGGCCCCTTTTTGGTCTCTTAAGGGAGCTTATGTTTGAGTGTTTATTGGTCATGCCTTGGCTGCATTTTATGTTTATATTGCTTTAATATAACATTGTTGTGTGTTGGTTTTGGTACACCATGCATGCTTAGCATACCTACCATGTAATGCCTTGTTATTACCTTAATATGCCTTAGGTTGTTAGCCTTTGTTTTAGCATGTTTTAGGCTTAGCCTTGGGAAGGTTTTATGCTTATTTTGCCATGTTTTAGGTCTGTCCATAGTTGCTTGGCTCGATCTTGGCATGCTTAGTATAGCTCCTTTGTATTGTGACTTGTATGCTTCAAGTATATGAATGCGTAGCATGTGTTGCTTGCATCATTTTGGTGGTTTGGCACCATTTGTCATGCCATTTCAGTCCTTAAGACATGCTTGTATGCTTGCCTTGGTCGTCTCTTCGTTGCCTCTTGAGCATGTGTTATATGCTTCTTGAAAGAGCGCTCATGCATGCCTTCATATTTGAGCCACTTAGATGCCATCTAAGTGGTCCCTTGGCCTTGTTTTAACATGCTAAAAATCTGTTTTTAGTTGTTTAGTGCATGCCATGTTTGTTATGCTAAGTGTGCTTCAAAGCTTCATTACCTTGCTTCAAGTATTTGGGCCATTTGCATGCCAATGTTTGCTTCATTTGAGTTGGTTTGGCACCACATTTTGACATGATTTTTAGATATCTTATATTGCATGCTAATTGTCCATGATATCCCCTTTCAAGTGTGCTTGAAAGTTGCTTGTTTAATGCTTAAAGTTTGGACCATCACATGTGCATGTGTGCATGTGTGTTTAGCCTTCATTTTTGGGCATTTTGGCCGCTGTTTTAGGCCTATTTAGAGTTGCCTAAATCATGTTTAAGTCCACCTTTTCATTAGTTTGCATTGCCTCATGTTTGCTTGTATGCTTGCATAAGTGCCTCGCCATGCCATGTTGCATCCTTAGCTCGCATGCCTAGGCTGCATTGTATCTTGCATGCATGCCTTGTTCCTTGATTTGGTGATAGGAATTGGGCCTTGTTTTGTTTGATTGGTTTGCATTTCATTTGACATGAAAGTGCACACTTGATTCTTTAGGCCATCATGCATGGAAATGCGTGATTGGTGGCCCGAGAATCGAGGCACATACCCCTTTGAGTCGTAAACATGATAGGGGCATGATTGGTGCATACATTGTTTGAATTGTATTGCCATGCAAGTTTTGCCCTCTGCTGCTGTGAGTTGCAGGTTCTGCAGGCATTGTTTGCCGACCGGCAACACTTTCTGCCGGCCGGCAGTAAGTCATCAGCCGATGGAGTCATTTTGTGCCGATGGTCACATCCTATTGCCGGTGGTAATTCTACTCAGCCGGTGGTATCCCCCAGTGTCCTGAGAGGCATTCCTGAGACTTTGGCAGTTCTCAGAGGAGCAAAGTAGGGAAAACAGAGGCAGACTATGCATGGCAGTACGATTCCGAGCAAGTCCCGAGCATGCGCTGCATCTGACCCGCCTCCCGAGGGCTTTACTGTTTTAATTAGATTAATTAATTTGTTTAGTTAATTTAATTGATCTGTAATATTTAATTAGCTTGCATAGTTAATTAATTTGTATATTCTTTTGGTCCCTCCAGGCGAGGGCAAATCTGTAATAAGCGTGTGTGAGTGGTGTGCATGTCTTCCAACCCCCAGTTCTTTCTTCCCTTTTATTTATCCGCTTACGATGGTTAGTATTAGGGCACATTTACTTTAGCATACCTTTATGCTATGCATGCGTGCATCCATGCATTTGTTGGCTTGCACCGGGCTCGGTACATCATGCTAATTGCATTTGTACTTCAAATCTAACTTGAATACGTGCACCGAATGATTGCATTTCACATGTCATTTTAGGGTTAGCCGAGCCTATCCTAATCACATTCTGTATGCGATGCATTAGTCACTCTAACATGAACTAGGACATGCATATTGGCTAACTAGTTTATTGTTTTTGGCACGGAGTACGATGTAAGTATTTTCACTTTAGCATATCGCATGCGTGTGAATGTTGCCATGACAGTATGCTTACCATGTGGCTAAGTGCTTATATGAGATAAACTGTTTGAATGCCTGTGGGTGGAGGTTGGATTGTTTGAGTTGGAAAAACTCGTTGAAATCCGTGTTTTAGCCTACTTGCGAGTAGCAAATTCTAAAGCGCTTTTCAAAACAGACGGATATGCAATGCTTGTTTCCAAATTAGGCAATCTAGTCTATACTTGTTTGCTGTACGCATAACATAGTAATTCTAGGCTAATAACCGGAATAAGAACACATAAACGTTTTCAAAACCGGATATCATGGTTAGTAGAGGCCGGTCTTCGGACCGGGCGAAAGGGGGTGCTCATAGCTGACCTTCCCCGATCGTACCCAAGCTCCCGAGCCAAGACAACTTTGGTGATGACGGACACGTGGCCTTCGGCACCGAGTCAGGGTTTCCTAAATTTCCCATTTAATAAAATATTTAGGTGGCGACTCTGTATCTGGCAAAGCAGTCCATGTTTGGCATTTCTTTCAAAATCTGTTTTTCTCAAAACGATTTGCCGGATTTGGACTCTTTGGTTCAGATTTAGAACCGTGACAATTTGAGTCCGAACTGTAGTAGACCCGCAAAAACGAACAGAACGGGAGTCATCCTCCCGGGGCGTTCGGGGACGTCTACAAACACATCCTCGATTTAACTTCAACTTGTAAACTTAAATTTCAACAAGTGTTAAACACGTCCTCGGTTTAACTTCAACTTGTAAATTTTAATTTCAACAAGTGTTAAACACATCATCGGTTTAACTTCAACTTATAAACTTAAATTTCAACAAGTGTTAAACACGTCCTCGGTTTAACTTCAACTTGTAAATTTCAATTTCAACAAGTGTTAAACATGGCCTCGGTTTAACTTCAACTTGTAAACTTAAATTTCAACAAGTGTTAAACCAATCTTAGCTTATGAAATTCCAACTCCCAAGCATCATTCTTCAGCCCTTTGCCCCCTAATATGAACTTAAGTTCCACTTGGGTTCTCATTAGGCATGTGGCTTTGACCTCATCTCCGATATAAGATTTGAACAAAGACTGGCCGAGGTTGTTAACCTTGGTCTCTTTACTAAGGCACTTAGCTCCAATCTGTGTCTGATTTTGCCGATATGACAAGTCCAGGTTAACCCAACTTAGTTCAACTTTATTATATGCAAGTAAAGTTTCTACTCTGCCATATAATAAGTCTAAGTTATTCGTCATGTTTCAATCAGAAACATCGTCATAGGACTGGTCGGTCCTATCGCACAGATTTCAAAAATCAAACTAGCACTTTATTATTGCTTCAGCGGTTATGACCATTGCCGGCAACCTTTCTCAGGCAGAGGTCCCTAACTTTGAACTCTCTTGGGCTGACCTTCTTGTTGTAAGCCCTAGCAAGTTGTTGCTAGTATGCCCCCAGCCGAATTGCTGTTCTATCGCACATTGCAGGTGGATTTCAAAGCATTTTCATGCTTTTTTACATAGGCTTCAGCTTCTTTTTGCATGTAAGGCCAAAAGAATCCCTACGATATTTCTCTATGGGCAAAAGATATGCCCCCTGCATGGCTTCCACATACTCCTTTGTGAAAAAAATTCTTTAACTTAGGCCAGACTCTTCTCTTCTCAGACTTAATCATCTAGGCCGAGATCTTATCTTCTGGAATCTGGGATCCGAGATCTGGAATCCGGGATCTGCTCACTTGGGCTGAGCTCTTGTCTTCTCGTATCCAGTGTTATCTCGGCTTCACTTCGGCGAACCATTTCTCTTCTCTTGTTTGGACGCCTTTGTCCCCAGCGTGTCCTCCTCGGCTCTAGCATACTTTTCTATCCTAGCCATCAGCTCCTCCATGCTTTTCGGCAATGTCTTTGCCAGTGATTTTCGAAGCAGGCAGTCATCCTTCAAGCCATTTTTAAACGACATGATCGCCACTTCTTGGTTGCATCCTGGTATTCGGTTGAATACCTCATAATACCTTTTGGTATAGACCCTAAGGCTTTCATCCTCGCCGATCTTCAGGGCCATTAGGGCGTCCACCCTCAATGGCTGTAGCTTGTTTGTCACGAACCTGGCCACAAACATCTCAGCCAGGCCTTCCCAGGTTTTCGCAGTTCCTTTCGGCAACTTGTGAAACCAGTCCGATGCAATTTCTCCGAAGGATGAGGGGAACACCTTGCAGAGCAACGGCTCGTTCCCAGTGTACAACGCCATCGAGTTCAGGTACAAGCCGACGTGAAAGTTGGGGTCTAACTTACCGTCGTAAATCTGGAATCTCGGCATACTAAACCTATTCGGGGCTTCGAATTTGTCTAATTCTACCGAGAACGGCGTTCTCGGCTTGACCGGAGAAGTTACCTCGGTGTTTTGTCGCTTTCTCTGGAGGTAATCCCTCAGATCCTCCTTGGTCCACCTAAGAGCTCGGCTATCTCCAGATTTCAGCCTTTTTGGTGCACTACTGCCCATGTCATTATGAGTCCTTTTGGACCTTCCTCCATTGGTCATGTCAAAACAAAGTTCCTTCCCTTGAACATTCCGGTGTTCCTTGGTGTAGGTTTCTTTGGTTCAACGTGTCTTCTGGGATTCTCCATTCCTTGATTCTCCATGCTTGACCTCCCATGAAGGCCAGTGAGAATGTCCCTCGGTCCCGTCGTACTGAGGGACTGCAGGAACCGTTTTCTGCCCCTCTTTTCGGGCATCCTCCTTTGCCGCTGGAATCGGCGTATCTTGTAGTGGGAACGATAGCTGCATGACGTTATTCTGCATCATGAAATTAACCACTGTTTGTAGGTCCGCCAATTTGTTCACCATGGCCTTTACCTCATCGTCCCTCCGTAGGAATCTATCTTTCTATACTTGGAGGTCGTCTTCGTTATAATACCCGCTCCGGTCCGATTTCTTCGGTACGCCACCTTCCTGGCCGACGTTCTTTCCTTCGTGATTCTTATCACGAGTCTCTTCGTTGCAGTTGTTTTCTTCGACGTCAAGGTCAATATGTTTCCCACTCTCAGTAGGGGTGTCGTCCCCAACCTTCTCTTTCTGTCCGTCGTTGGCCATCTATTCTCCTTTCTTTCCCACAGACGGCGCCAAATTGTGTGTGTCAATTTCCGACCACACTGCCAACTTAGTATTCAACTGGAGAACACCGGCAGAATAGGTTAAGCCTGAACAACCTGCAACCGAAAGAAGAGATTCCGGCGGTGGCTCGTTCACCCGGGGGCACTCCGACGATCAAGTCAGTAAAATATCTCTCAAAGATAACCAATAGTGCTTAACTCATTAGACAGAGCATAAAAGACATGCCTTAGACCCAAGAGGGTGCCTCTCTTTTATAGCCAACACTTACCTAATCCCAATAGAAGCCTAGCTTCAATGGACTTAGGATTACTACTAGTCTTGGACTCCCAGTAGAATTGGGATAAACTCACTAAGAGTCTTATCTTTATCCAAACTGAAGTCCTCTCCCATTTTAGGACTCTTGTCCCTTATCCGCTTATCCCGAATTCTGGTATCTTCGCAGATAACCTCGGCCTAGCCGAGATGATCTCGGCGTCCTGACCAGGACATGTAGCACCTCGGCTGGCACTTCGGTGACACCTCGGCTGGCACTTCGGTGACACCTCGGCCACGTGTTGCCATTCAAAAATCATGTCCCCACACCCAGAAAAGTCAATGCACGTGCGGGAATCTGTTTTCGCTCCAAATTCTATCTTTTTGCCCATTTTATGCTTTGACTATGTACAACCTGATTGACATTAAACACACATAAAGTATGCAGTTTGACAAGCAAGTAAAGTTAAGAGATCCTAATTAACGGTCTCAATGTTGCACAATTCGGCCTTAATCAGTGAGGAAAAGAGAGGTGATAAATATAACATGAAAAAAATCAGTGATAAATTTATCATTGTATTAATATCAAAATTTCAGCAAAAGCAGTCCAGAACATATTAAATAAATCAATGATAAATTTATCATTGAATTAAGTGATAAATTCATCAAATTAGTTCAACATGTTTTACAAATGTAGATCTTCACCAACGCACTATTGAAAGAGTCTCAATCTCATCAGCGACCATGTAAAGTACCAGATCGGCGTCGAAAATGGTAGATCGGCATTGAAAACAACTAGATTTGAAGCCATTGGTGAAGTTCGACGTTGAAGATGGTGGATCGATGATTGAAAAAGAACGACGGTGATGTATGTCACGACCCAAACCCACCCCTATAGGTTTAGTGTCGTAACCGGCCAGTAATCTGAGATTACCAAAGGCCTTCCTATACAATCAAAAATAATCGGGGCTAGCGGAAGCAATATTCAAAAACACCAATTGTCAAATGAGCTGTGCATCTATATGAACAAATATTTACATGCAACGACGTTAATTTACCTACATTCAGTACATAACTTATAACTTAACATCTTATACATAACATATACACATAACAAAAGTGTACATCACGATCAAAAGCCTGACAACGGCCTTCCAGGCCTAGCCCCAACTCAGAGGCACACAAAACAACTTTGTAGGCTTCAAAACTGTGGCTCAGCTAAAGACCCCTTCTAGGCTTGCCCTCCAGAACGCTCACCTATACATATATATAAAAATAGTAAGCTAAAGCCCAGTAAATAACATTAACGTAAAGGGGTTAGTGAACGAATTCCAAATACAATATTCGTAAAACAAATCATATCACAATCAATCATATCAGAACATAACGTAATGGTACATCTCACAGAACATATCATATATCGTCCTCCGACTAGAGTAATCGGTTCCGGATACCGATTAAACACATATCACCACAATGAAGTGGCTAACGAGATCTCATATCACATATATGTCATGGACCCGCATTTACATGTCGTCCCCCATGACTTGGGACTATTTGTGGATGCCATAATAGATTCGCAATTAGGACATTCGTTCACATAATCAAAATAGCATTTCAGAAATTATAACTTATCACATAATAGTGGAAACATAGTTCATATCAACATATCTTTACAAAAATGTTACTCACAGTGGCCTTCCAATACCCGTTGTTCGGTCTTCGAGTCTTGACCTACAAACACAAATATTCATAGCACAATTTCTCAATATACATTCGAGTCAATCAGTCGATTCTTAACCTTCTTCAGTTTATCCGTTACTTGTTCGTTCAGTTGTTTCTATTCTTTCTTTAATTTTTTTCATGCTTATAATATGCATACGGATGTGTATGACACCTGAAAATCATGTAAATGAAGGCCCATAAATTAGAAAAAAGAAAAATAATAAAATTAGAAAATATGTCCTGTTTGGACCAAAACTCCTTCTTTTGCAAAATCATGCTCCAATTGTCCAAATTTAGATTTAATTTATTTTCTTTATATCAAACCCACAATTTTAAAATATGAATTAGACTTTCCAAACCCTTGAAAATTTCATGATGTATGTAAAAATAGAACCCAAGTCCATTATTAATAACAAAATCAAACTTAACCAATGAATTACAAAATCAATTCCTTAGAAATTCAACTTAACTCAATTTTTAACCAAAAACTTAATTTATAATCATAGATGTTCTAAAATGTGCTTAAATTGAATAAACCTTTTAAATTAAATCACATGCATGGATTAAACAAATTCCTAGTTTTCATAATAAAATCAAAACTTCCTTTAATTCCAAAATCAACTCTCAAATTTCGTGAACTCATGATTTTTATAATTTTTGCTTCAAAGTCATTTATATACTCCATTGCATGGATCCAATCTTCAAACATTTCTTGTTGCGTGTAATTTATAGAACTCAATTTATGAATGATTCTCAAAATTAAACTCAAACATAACAAATTTAAAGAACTATAACTAATATTTTCAACCTAACTTGATTAAACATGCAAGACCCAATTTCTATGAATTTATATAATTAATCCTCAACTTTCTATTTTAATTCTCTCAAATCCACCCTCAATCAATTTATAATTTGACTTCTTAATTTATATCACATAAACTTTAAAATATGAATTAAATTCTAAAATCTTGAAAATTCACAATGCATGTAAGGACAAACTAAAAATATGTGAAGATTGAAGAAAATCAAACCCAAATATTAAATCACAACATCAATTTCTTAATTATTAAACTTAACTCAAATCTTCTACATTATTTTCTTATGTCATGAAATTAAACCCAATTACCCCTTGATTTCAATTGCTAAATGATTAATCTATAAGAATCAAGCTTAAACTTTCTTACCTAGAACTTTAATTTGTTGAGTCTCTTAAGTTCTTCCTTCAATTTCAGCACAAAACTTGAATTCTTTTTCTTCTCTTCTTTGTTCTTCTTACGGTTTTCTCCCTCTCTCTCTTGTTTCTCTCTTTATCAGAATGTCAAGGAATTGGATAGGAGTGTCAAATAGTTGAATAGGCTCCAGCAGAGGGATATACGGTGCAAACACACACACACACACACACACACCACTTTCTCAATTCTTCTAGAACTCTCCCAATTTGGCTCCATCAAGTTAATTGAGTAGGAATAATTGAGTACATAAATCATATTCTAATTTAATTAAGGGCAAATTACAAACACCCCCTCAAAGTTTGGTGAAAATACAAATTCTCCCCTGAGGTTTGAGAAATTACAAATTGACTCCTGAGGGTCAAATTTTCATAACAAATTAGGGGAAATTATGAGGGAATCTGTATGAAAATAAAAACCTCAGGGGGTAATTTGTTATGGAAATATAAACCTCAGGGGACGGGATGTAATTTCTCAAACCTCAGGAAGGAATCTGTATTTTCACTAAACCTCGAGGGGAGTGTTTGTAATTTGCCCTTTAATTAAGCATCATTTAATCTTATTAAATCTTGGTTGGCCTATGATTAAATTAGTTATAACCAATCACAAATCCCACATAATTTAATCAATCTAATTTGACTTCCATTATAGCCCAATTAATTATATTTAAATTTATCATTCTGAATCAGATTTTTTAATCAAAATTTCAAAAAGCTCCAAATATCAAATTAAGCTTATTGACATCATCAATTTTTGTTTTTCAAATCATTTAGGCCTTCAATTCCTGAGCAAACTCAAAATTTTCGTCAATAAATCACATATTCAAATTGGATATCTCAAAAATAGATTTAATTCGTAATAATCACAATTCTCCATCCTTATAATTTAATTAACTTAATTACCTCCAATTTGGACCTAATTAATTGAATCTTAATTTTACTAAAGTGAATCGAATATTTAATTAAACTCCCAAATAGGTCCGTAATTAAAATTAAATTGATTCAATTTCTTAATTTCACTTCCTTAAGCCATTTGGACCCTTAATTTCTAATTCTAAAATAAATCTTTAATAGAATCATATACGAATCAGATTCTACAGTTCTCATAATTTCCAATTTAAATCAAGGTAATAACTAATTAAAATCCAAATCTCCGTAATTAATCAAATATAAAATATTATACGAGGTGGGGTCGTCACATGTCAGATGAAGGATGGAGGATGGAGGAAGAGCGACGGTAATAGCAAAGAGGAAGGAAGACAACAATGTTAGGCAAGCGAGTCAAACAGTTGAGAGATGGTGCAATATAGATCAACGACAGTGGAAATGGTTGGTGAACAATAGTGGTGGTAATGGCCGACGAAGGTGGTGGTAGTGAGCGGTGGAAGTGGCAGTAGTTAGTGACGGACAACGATGGTGGTTGTAGGTAGATGGCTATGGCCATGGCCATAGTTACAGAGGTGGTATTTTCTACAAAGAGAGAGAGAGAGATGAGAAAGAAGAGCTTTGAAAAAATAATCAAGAGAGAAGTTAATATAAATTGAAAAAATTAATGAGTAATAAATATTATAAACAATTAAAGATTTAGAAAGTATTTGGGATGATTTAAATAGAGATTTTTACCAGCTGGTAGCAGGAGCAAAATGGGGATAAAAAAATATAATAAGACTTCTTAGTGTATGAGATAGAAACTTAAGACCTAATGAATAATAGACTCAATTATTGGGACAGACTGATAAAAATCTCATTAAAAAACCATGTCGTCTAAAAGCTACTAATTTAAAATTTTAGTTACAAATTTAAAGAGTTTTACACAACATAAAAAAACTAATACATTTTATTTAAATATAAGAAAAGCCTCTAATTGAAGTTTCGTTTTAGGATTCAACAATAATTGAGCCAGACCTACACATTAGTTGTGTATTCGCCCAATAACAAAGGCCTAAATACTTACACAATTTCAAAAACAAAGAGCATCATGATGTACAAATTACAAAACAAAATTAGATGGGCACACGTACGATAATATAATGTTCCAAATTTACGTGATAATATCTTATATAGAGAGAGCCTCGTCCCCCAAAAAAAGACGTAAGTTCTGGGCTTGAATCCAACCACTCAGGCGGCCTATAATCTATAATAGTCAAGTTGGGTGGGCATCCAGTAGATGACATAAGACATACCCGACCCGATCCACATCCTAAGGGGCCAAAAAAAAAAAGGAGACCATTGTGACCACAACTTGATGATGCAAAACATGGATTCTGAGCAAAAGAATTAAGCCGACATTTACCTAAATAAAAATAATAAACAATTGAAATTATTCCATAATGCGATGTGTAAAAGCATCTCCAACTCTAAACTTCTTTTGTCATCAAATCTGATAAAAAAAGGATGCTTTCCTCAATTTGATACCACTGGCTCCAACACTTCACTTTTTATCAAATTTGCTCCGGGGACAACCGGTTGGTCGACCGGCTAGTCGACCGATAAGAGAATTTTTTTTTTTTTTTGAACTGTTTGAACCAATTTTTTTGAACTGTTTGAACCCTGTGGTGGTCGACCGGCTGGTTGACCGGTAAAGAAATTTTTTTTTTTTTTTTTTTAACTGTTTGAACTTTTTTTTGGAACTGTTTGAACCTTTTGGTGGTCGACCAGCTGGTCAACCGGCTGGTCGACCGGTTCGTCTCCCCCAACGGTCATGCATAGTATTTTGGTGAAATGCGGAGCCTGTCCTCACTTTGGTGAAACGTTTGGTGAATTCTCGATTTGATATCAATTTGGTGAAACCGTTGGAGCTCAAAACAGTGTTTTTTTCACCAAATTTCAAATTTGATGACAGGTTTGGTGAAGCGTTGGAGATGGTCTAAGCAATGCAAGTGTGCTAGTGAGAATAATGACCTAAAATGTATGAGTTTACGGTCAACAATGTAGATTCTCAGCTGAGGGGTTAGGGCTGGTTTGACATAGCCTAAAAAAGATAAAAAGTCAAAAAGTTACTCAAAAAATTAAAAAGTTATCACTATTCACTAAAAAAAAATATTAAAAAATTAATTTTTCACAAATTCATACAACTCAACAATCATTCCTACTTTTCGACTGTGCAGCGTTGGGACAGAACAGTAGGACAGTTTGGGGCAATTTTGACACACTGTTGTTCAGCCAGTGAAGGCCTATTACGGGTCTCGTTTTGATAATCTGAACCGTCAATGTATAGAACTCGTCGAGTATTATATGTCTGTAAAAAATCACATTGATCGGATATCGATAACTACATGATCAAATCAGTTTTGTATGAAAAATAGATGGTGTTATAATTAACGATTGAAAAAAACAAATCTGATCAGATAGCTATCCATATCCGATCAAAGTGATTTTTTTATAAGCATATAGTACTCGACGAGTTCTACACATTGAACGGTTCATATTATCAAAATGGGACCCGTGATAGCCTCCACGAGCCGAACAAAACAGTCCATTGTAATGCCCGAAAAGTACCCAATAATTTATTGCATGAATTCGCCTGGCAGATTGTACACAGCTGTCATTCACTCATCTCCAATCTTCTCCTACACACTTCTTTATACAATTTTTTAATACACTTTTTTTCTATAAAAAGTCAAAAAGTTAACCCAAACATCCATATTTTTTTCCTCAACTTTTTAGTCCAAAAAGACAAAAAGTGCACTTATTTAGGACACCCCAAACAACTCCTTTGAGGTATAAGTCTTAAGATTTTAGGTTCTATTTTTTTCAAAGTCAGTTACTTGGATGGTAGCACATATGGTTGGTAGTATGAACGTTCTAGATATAGGCAAACACCATATCCAGTATCAGCAGGGATGGAATCAAAATTTCACCTCCGGAGAGACCAAAGATAAATAATTTTTTTTTACCATATATATAAACGTACATGTATGTATAATATGATATGTAAACTATATATACACACCAAAAAAAGGGGCAAATTACACTATTAGTCCCTATAGTTTGGGGTTTGTGTCACTTTAGTCCCTAACTTTTCAATTGTGACACATTTGACCCTGAATTTTGAATCTTGTTCCAAATAAGGACAATTGAACATACCATTGCTTAATTTTAAGGGCAAAATCGTAAATTTGATAAAATATAAACTAATTTGACAAAAATAAATATCAAAAAATTATTTTAAAAATTATTTCTACCTACCAAAAATAAAATCATGTAAAATTGATAAAAATTAATAAAAATTACATGATTAATTTTTAAAAATTAATTTTACATGATCATCATTTAAATACATAATAAAAATTAATTTGGTAAAAAAAATAAATAAATGTCTAAAAGATTTATCAATTTTATATAATTTATCTTTAGTAGTTAGAAATAATTTTTAAAAATTTAAAAATAATTTTTTGACATTAATTTTTGTCAAATTAATTTATATTTTATCAAATTGACGATTTTGCCCTTAAAAAATCCAATAGTATTTACAATTGTCCTTATTTGGAATAAGATTCAAAATTCATGGTCAAATGTGTTACAATTGAAAAATTAAGGACCAAAATGACACAAGTCCCAAACTATAGGGACCATTAGTGTAATTCACCAAAAAAAAAAAAAAAATTCAAATAGTATAAAAGTAATATCTAATAGGATAAAGAAATTTTTTTTGCTAGAAAACAAAAAGAGAATGTGAGATGGTAGAAGAATATGATATATCTTTTATACTGAGAGACCATTTTATTTATAAAATAATATATATATATATATATATATATAAGTATCAATGGTTAATAGAATTTTCACAGAGACAGGGGGTCATGGCCCTCCACAGTTTTTTCCTAATTTTATCCCTGAATATCAGGAGTATGGGTTCGAATCCTTATCTATATGTAAGTCCACGATTTATTGCTACATAATTAAGTAGCCCAACTATGTAAATACCATTTAAGGGTGATTTTTGAAGGTTCGACTCCTTAACGTCTAGCCCTAAAAACTCCTATGTAGTCAACCTTTAACAATGTAGATTCTCACTTTTAAAAAACACCCTTATCAAAACCAAAAGCCATTTTAAAAAAACAAAAAAACTGCCTATTGTCTCCATTGCCAGCACTACTCATACTTTTTTTTCATAAAAGATCAAGACCATTGATGTGGTTACTCTTTTCCTTTTTTCGTTTTTCTTTACTTAATTTTTCTATTTTATTGAAAACTATGTATCTAAATGTTCATTAGTGTCCTCCATTAACACAGTTAACAAACTAACTTTTTTTTTTTTTTTTTTGTCTTCAATGAGTGTGTTTGTCAATAGTTAAAATGGGACCAATCTGCCCTACTAGAGGGACTGGAGAGAGAAAAGGGGAAGACGATAAAAGGAAGAAAGGGAGAGAGAAAATTGGTGTGATCACACTACTTTGGTGTATGTATATATAGATATTTGTGGAAAAACTATTCATCCACAAAGTTTACCCAGATTCTTACTCAGAAAATTCACTTGTAGTATAGATTTTACTCTCGTGCTGTGGACCCATTTTTTTTTTTTATCAGTAAAAAAATTTTTATTGATAAAAATCAGATGTACAGAATACAAAAATGAACATCAATAAAAGAAAACCAGTGCCAAAACATCAAAGCAAACTAGACGATTCTAATTAGGTTAGGACCGGAAAGCAAGTCAATCATCTACTAGCATTATACCAAGGCTGAAGAGAAACCAACCGAACAACAAAATCACCCCCAACACTCAAAACACCGATCTTAACAGTCCATCTACACCTTATACTTGAAATGAATCTCAGTCACAAGATTATTTTTTAGATATTATTATGTGCAAACTTTTTTGGTGCGTAATATTATTGTATTTTTGGGGGAATTCTTTTTCCATATATAATTACTACTTACTTACACTATTCAAGCACACATTCACTATCTAAATTAACAAGCATCTAACACAAAATTAGGTTCTAATTTTGTTACTATGTGTCTGTTAAACACATTTGATTACACAGTTTTAACTATTGCATTAAAGATGCTGTTAGAAAAGTTTAGGAAACTTGAAAAGGACGAAAAGAAAAAGAAAGCACACACTAATTTCTATCCAAACACATGTTTTCACACTAGTGTAAAATAATCTCGCATGGAATTATGTTATGTGTGTGTATGTATGTGTGTGATACACATGTATATAAGATATATCTCAGTTTTTTCAAAAAATAAAAATAAAAATAAATGAATCATATTTGTTATAAAAAATAATAAATAAATAAATAAATAAAAAGATTTATGCATACAAAACCGACTGTGATCAATAATTAATCATAAGAATTTAGGTTAATTACAATTTTCATTCTTGTACTTTGATCTAAATTTTAATTTAGTTCGTATCATTTTAAATTAAATAATTTGATTCTTACATTTTAAGTACACTTTTAGTTTGATCCTTCCGACCAAATTAAAGGTTTAAATTAACATTTTTGAGACACTTTCAATTTTCTAAACTATATATATAAACAAGATTAGACGAAATGACCAAATTAATATAATTATATCATCCATATTGATATATATCTCTATACCATTATTTGAAATCACATTGATGAATTTCAGAACCCTCATTCATAGATAAGAAAATTCTTTTTAGTTAGCCTCTTGATAATCTTGATCATATTAGTGCTTATATAGGATGATGATGGACTTCAGCTCTAGCATATAATAGGATATTTTTTTGTATCATCCACTGTGTCCGATACCTCAATAATAAAAATGATTTTTAGATGTAATATCATACCTAGAAATTCTTTTAAGACACCACATGTGCCTCAAACAAATAACAATAATAATTATTATTATTAGAAAAACGCTTAAAAAATCACAATTTTTAAAAAAAGAAAAAAAAAAGAAAGAGAAGTACACTTCCCTCCCATCCATTAATGGGATTGTAGAGTCCGGACAACGTGGATCCACTCTCAGCCCATTTTCATGATTCAAATCATTCATTTTGTAGGATTTGTTAAAAGATCATTCACATAAAAATTAAGTTTGTTGAATATTAATAGCCACTTGACTAGATGACATTTATTTTAAAATCAAACGGTCTATTCTTGAATTCATACATGCTTTCTATTTTCTCAAAACAAATATATTTTAATCATGTGATTATTAATATTCGATTAATTTGATTTTATACATGAATGATTTGCTCCATAAATCATATAAGTTGATGGTTCAAATTATCAAAATAGCATCAACTGTACCCTTTAGCCACACACACATACACACACAAATCCTAAATACATAATCCTTCAACAAGAAGTAGTCATAGATAAGAAAATTCGTTTTCTCATACTATAGATAATATTGATCGTATCAGTGGATATAAGATGCTGGACTTCAGTTCTAGCATAAATAAAAATTTTATTTATTCATTTATTATTATTTTTGGTGCTATGCACTGTATTTGATACCCAATAATAAGAATGATTTTTTAAATTTAATATAATATAACTAGAAATACTTTTTAAGATACCCCATATGCCTAAAAATATAAATAAATAAATAAACACTTAAAAAAATCATATGGTTAAAAAAAAAAAAAAAACTAAATGTATATATCCTTTTGGAAAATTTTATTATGCACATCCCATGAAAGGAGTATATCATATTCACTCCTCATTATGTTATTTTTTAGTTATGACTAATTTTTTTTCTTTAATTGTGACATTATTTTAGTTATAACTCATAAGATTTTTTATTATACCTCATGTAATATTTAGTTATGATTCTTTTTTTTAATTATCACTCAAAAAATATAAAATTATTTTATTTTATTTTTTAGTTATAAGATGCATCCTTTGAACAGCATACCATAGTCTTTTCCTTATCCTTTCATAGCAAGGAGTAGTCACCAAGTTTTCCAAGGTATGCCTCTATAAAAAGACATTCTATATGCAAACTCTCTTCACGTTCAAAACCCTAAACATCTATCTCTATCCCTATCTCTACACTATGGCCAAGGTTCCTGTTAACACCTTTCTCCTTCTCAGGTTAGCCCCCATTTTTTTGTTTTGAGGGTAAAAATCTAGATCACATGCACAGTCATGCGCCCATGCTTTTTTTTTTTGGTTGCTATTATAGTTTTGGGTTGTTTGTTAATGTCACCTCCCTTGACGCACTCCCTAAGCCGCCTTCGGCGCACTCTCTAAGCCATCTTCTAACACACATGATTTAGCTGTTGCTATCATCGTTTAGTATCACGTCATAAGTTTCGTGTGTGCCACATTTGTTGGTTCAATACCCGTTCCTACAAAGGTCTGACTTGATTATAAACTGTCTCTCAACATTAACTTTGTTAGCTCCGGCCCTATTTCTACAACGGTCCGACTCCCAACATTAGCTCCGACCTCTGATCTATCTTAAACGCCCTTGTGCTCTCATCTGAACTTTGCAATCTATTTGCCTCAAATTTATCCATATTTTATTTTATTTTTAATTTTATTTCATGTTTTTGTTTCTCTCTCCAAACTCAAGTTAGTATCCCTACTTAAGTTTATATTCTATCCATCATACATACTATATTATATTCATTACCATACTTAGAATTATCATACTTAATTTCTCTCTTCCTATATAAAGGAATACCATATTATATTACACTATTATAACATTTAATATAATATTCTCCTTCTCTCTTCGATATTGTAAAAGTTACTATGGTTTTATATGATTTTGCAGCAGGAGAGCATACACTGTTGCGGCGGAGAGTGTGGTGGGAGTGCAGAGGGCAGTGGTGAGGAAGGCGGCAGTGGAATATTCGAGCAGAGAAGCTCCGGCAGCCAGGGTTAAGGAAGTGTTTTGGATGAGAGATCCGAAGAGCGGTAACTGGATTCCAGAGACTCACTTTGATGAAGTTGATGTTGCCGAGCTCAGAGAGAAGCTCCTCCCCAGAAAGAAATAGAATTTTTTTTTTTTTTTAATGTGTGGTTGGGGTTCTGATGATGATGGTTATTCTGATTCTGATTCGTGTAGATGCAACCATACTCTAATAGAAAATCCATGATGCATTTTAATTAGGGTTATGTTAATGTTAATGGGTTCTGGGATATGACCACTTTTAATGAAGAAAATGAATACTTTGAGCCCCTAAATGCCTTTGTTATCAATATCTCAAGAGCTTATTGTCTTTCTTGTTTACTTTATGTGTTGAAATTATTCTTAAAGTTCTGCCCATCAAAATTTTTAACCATGTTTTCTTTTCTTTAGTTTTTAATCTTTTCTCTTTTCTTATCTTTGTTAGTTTGGTTGAGTAATTGATGTAATAATAGGAAAAGTTATGGTCAAAAGAATTCTTGAATTAATAAGGTTATGACATTAAAAAGGTTATAAGGTTATGACATAGCAATTTATAAAGTCATAAGGTTATGACATGGCTTTAAAATTAAAATTTAATGATCAATAATTATTAGGAAAATTACGACAGATAGTCTTTATATTTTACTCTTTGTCATTTTCATTTTTATAATTCTAATTTGTTTGATTTTATCTCTTAATTTTGGATTTTGTTTCAATTTTAATTGAACAGAAAATGACAATTTACCCCAAAAAATGCATGTGGATGACACAAGTTATATTTTCGAGAAAAAAATTGTTTTTTTGCATTTAACCCATCCAACAACTCACTCAAAACTAATGTATATGGAGAGAAGGGGAGGATGTAACCAAAGGAGCTTAGGGAGGAGAGTAAGAGGCTGGTTCTAAACGGGGTGGAAGAGGGAAGAGAATGATCGACAAGAGAGACGATGGTAGAGACAAAAAGTAGCCATGTATGTAGCATACGCACGATTTATGTCAAAAAAATTACTTTCCATTTTTAAACCAAATCAAACTAAGTCTTAAGTCCCATCAAATGGAGTCGACTACATGAATCCTTCTTCTCTACGCGGCCCTATTAAAGGTTATTTCGTTAGTCAAATTAAGTAGATCCATATCGCTATTTACAACGCTAACCAACGTTAATCTACGCCTACCCCGTTCCCTAACACTTCTATCTACCGTTATAGTATCGCATCTCTTCACTACTGTCTCTGTTGGTTTCCGTTGAATATGACCAAACCATCTCAATCAATTCTCTCTCAACTTATATTCTATCGGCAATACTCATACCTATTCTCGAATACACTCATTCCTAATTCTATCTTATCTAATCTTGCTACTCATTAGTTCCCATTTTTATTTGAAATAAATTGAAACAAAATTTTAAATTGAGTAAAATCAAGTAGGTTGAAATTATGGGGGCAAAATAACATAATATGTGAAATATAAGGACTAAAGGCTTAATTTATCCTAGTCATTTTGAATTTTGAATTCTTACATAGTTATTCTTCAATTTGAAATAAATATAAGTTAGGTGGCTCTTCCACAACCATTGATTATACATTTTTTTTTATAGACAGTTAGTTGTTAGATTAGTGTCTCAAGAGAATTAAAACTCACACTTATATATATACCTTATAAAAAAAATTTACCTTTTCATTCCACTTCTAAAAGTGAAACCCAACAAGACAAGAACCCATGGTCCACAACCATTGACTATATAATGGGGAGAATTCGAATCCATAGAATACAATTCTGCCCGCAAGTCTAAACATGAGTTAAGAGCAATTATTGCATTTTTAGAGAGTGCTAGCTTTTTTGGTTTTTTAGTTTTTTTTTTTTATTATTATATTATTTTTTATATTTTTTTACATATTTTTTTAAAAGAAAATAAAAAAAAGTCAAAAAACTAACTTTTTTAACCTACTTTCCAAAATAAGCCAATATAAAAAATAGTCATTTGTAAATAATAAATGGAATTGCCACATAATATCCTACCGACACCCTATAATTTTCCCCAAGTTAATAAGAACATTGCCACATAATTCCCATCAACATTAGAAGGAAAAGCGGGAAAATTAACAATAATAAGGTTATGATGATTATCTTTTCATTAAAAATAATGCGGGTTTTCATAAAACTTTCATAAAAAATAAAAATTAGAAACAGTTTGCCAAATAAATTTTTTGTATATCAGTTTCTGTTTTTTCCAGTATCGGTTTTTTCTAATGTCAAGAACAACAAATAGAAAAAGTACCAAACAATTTTCTAAAAATGACCTCTCTCAACTTATTAATCTTTGCTCTGTCTGAGCATCAGCTTCTGAGAATCTCTAACAATGCATTCTTCGGCTATTTCATGTATTTGCTCCCAATCTTATTCAGTCTGTTCTAGGGGCATCTGCTTCTTCTGCAGTATTATGTTGAGATGGACACCTATGTTTATCCCGATTTGAAGTTTGCTTTTCCAAGTTGGAAGGAACAGAATTTTGAAATATCTTGAAAAAAGTACAATGTAAATTCTCATGCTGGAGTGTGTGGGGCCAGTTTGGGCTATTTGAAAGAAATAATCTAATGAGGCTTTTTGGTTAAAATAATCACAAAAAGATCAAATAAGTTTTTTAACTCAATAAGATGAAATGTCACATTTAAATCATAATTATTTTATTTTTCTCTCACAAAAGTCAAAAAAATCAAAAAATCTATCTCAAACAAGACTTTTTAATCTTAGACTAAAATAACTAAAAAGTCAAAAAATTAACCCACGTCCCAAACCAACCCTTAATCAAAATGCCTTCAATGGGTTGACAATTTATTAACCTAGCACCAACCCCAATGGTTCCAAAACCGGCAGATTAGTTGGAGTATTTTGGCAGTTTCAAATCAGCGGATTGGCAGATTGTCAATTCTAAAACATTGTAAAACCACATTCCAAAGTCATGGATCTGATACTGTAATCGTGAAGCTAAAATATCAAAATAAAAGAAATAGTTGATAATATAATTGTGTGTTGAGTAATACTAGAAATCATAAAATCATGAAGAAAAAAAATCATAAAAATGATCATAAAATATTCTCCACCTTTGGATTACATATACAATAAAACACCACACACTAATGACCGGATAAAAAATCTTCATAATACATTTCATGATATTTTTTTCATGATCGCTAATATTATTCTTGTGTATTTAGGAGGTGGTAATGAAAGGGCACGGGCGGGAGAGAGAGAGAGAGAGAGAGGTGTCAAAAAATAGAAACATCTTTTTAGAGCTGAGGTATTGAAATTTATTTATAATTACTAGTGGGTTGAGTCAATTATATGGAACAAGCTAAAAATTTTAAATCATACACAACTCAACTCGCATAAATTTAGTGTGTAACCATGCCCAAACAGACACGCCAACAGTCAATGTTGGTGGGTTGAGTGAGTAGGCAGGGTTTTTGCACACTCCCTATCCAAGGGCTAGCAGAAATGGCGCTGCATTGCAGGAAAAATACATCAAGAGGCTAACCAATCTCAACCCACTATAACATTCTATAGACCACAATAAAGTAGTTGTCATGTACTCGTGCAAATCTCAGTAAAAAACATGCACATCCCAGATTGTACAAAATCTCAAAAATTAGCCCAAGTTGCATTTTAATTAGGACAAAAGGAACAATGTGTCTTCTTTGCAATCAAAAATGAAAACCTAGACCACTTCAATTATAATTTCAACAACCATGCCTATAAGTACAGTTGAATGAGCTCATCACTGACAACAGATGGTGTAAGAACGCCGAGATCTGTAAAAAGTAGGGTAAGAAATTGAGGAGGTGTATAATCCCGGGCAGATGTTTCAACTTCAACCTTGGATGGTATGGGTACCCCAAAATCAATTGGTCGCAATGCAGGTGCCATGTCTTTTTGGTCCAGTGGATATAAACGAGCAAACTGCAAAGACCCGATATCATTTTATGAAGAGTAGTTCAATGAAAATGAACTGAGTTTGATTTTTTCCTATCTTAACGTTTTTATTAGTCCAAAAATAAGTTTACATACCTTGTAGCTTTCAGCAGCTACGTAAACCGGTTTGTTCATGCTATGAGCCACCAAAGCGATTTGGTAAGTTCCCATCATATTAATTATACCTCCACTTTCAACCACTCCGTCTGCCCCAACAAATACCATGTCAATTTCATCCATACTGTATGCCACTGCAGAGTCTATTAAGAGTTTCACAGGAACATCAAGCTTGGCTAGCTCGTTGGCCAGCCTCAAGCCTGTTCTGTCCGGCCTTCCCTCTGCATTTTTTTAGCATATAATCATGGAGGTAAGATTAAGGGAAAAAGAACAAAAAAAGAACAGAGTATATGATAATCAACTTTTCGAATCCGAACTGAATTGTAAGCAAAAGTATATAGATGTAAGTCTGCATGTGTGGATAGGTGGCTGTGTTAAAAAGTGATTTGACTGTAAAAAATAATGAGTTCCCAATACCCTAATAAAGCTTGCAGTCAATTAAACCTTCCATCAATATGAAAATTCATGAAGGACATAGTGCAAATTTCAGTCTTTAACAAACACTTTTCTCATTCCCTTCAACCTATAAATGATACTGCAAGGGACCATCATACAACAGGACATAAAGTGAAGTGTCTAATAAAGCTTGCTTTCACTTCGAATATTTGTAATTAGAGATATTGTAGACAATTTATGAATGGCTAATGGGAAAATGCAAGCAAAAGTGTGATTCAAAAACAAACCTGTACAGAGAACTCGAAAGAGTTTCCTATTTTCTGCTGCAGTCTTCAGAACTTCCAACACTACTCGGGAGAAACCATGCACCAAAATGGTACATCCGTCAAAAATAAAATCTTGGCTAAGCATTGCAATGATTTTCCGTGCCTGCAACATCAGAACTTGATTAACAGTATGCTAAGGAAAAAGTTCGGTCCAACATCTACCTTTAGCTTGCATACCTTATAAGATATCTCCCCAAACTTCTCCGCACGTTCAATGAGGCGAGACTTGGCTGAATTAAAGTCCTCATATTCCAAAGCTGAAGTTCTTGTTACATAGCGCATGAAAAGATCACAGCCAGCCGTCAAAGAGATGGAGGTTGTGTCCCATGACTGAATAAACACAGGTTTTATAAACATTAGCTTGTATTTCACTTTCAAATTCTTAAACTAAGTGATGAGTTGATGCCAATCACTTTGTCCATTACAAATATCATGTGTCTTGAACCTTGCATCTTTCCTTACCAGTGGCAAGAGGTACCTCCCAAGATAATAGCTAGTAGCACTAAAGGCAATACTAGTCAAATAACATCAAATTGCAGAGAAGAAATACACATTTTTACACTACTCTTTCCAGCTTCAAATCAATTGAAGTTTCAGTCTTCATCTGGATATAGATTAACTAAATAATTTTAGTTATATACACCAAGCTGAGAGAAATCAATTTTAGGTATTAGAATATCCATGAAACATTTCATGCCACATCCATATTTCTAAATGAAATCTGATGCCAATATAAAACAGCACAGCTGGCTTCAGGGCTTAAAATTGCCCAATCAGTCAAGGGAAAAGACATGTATGTACCCTCCGTCAAGGAACAATCCCATCAGCAGAAGATAGATCACAAAAGCAAGAAAATGCAGGCAAGCTTTAAAAGTTCAAGCCAACCAAGGGTAACCAGTGGGCCTGTTCTTGTTTTTTGATCAGCATAACAAGTGGGCCCGCTTGACCTACCAGCAACCCCCATATGCTTTGGCATCTAAAACTGAGTTGGAAAAATTCATCCTTGAGTGTGGACATCCCTTCATGTGAGGGACTGGATTCTTGACAATCCTTTTCAATGTTTTTTTCTCCACCATCCCACATAATCAATGCAATACTTTTGAGCATATATTTTATGTTGGATAAACCTTCAACAACAATCTAAGGCTCAATTTTTTTTTTTTCTTAATTTGTCTTTATTTTTTATACATTTCTAAACAATAACATGTTCAGAACCATCCATCATCAACATTATGTATGGTATGGGTTCTTCATGCTTTTGAAAAGACTAGGAAAAGGAGGAGGTTCGGAGTCATATCCATGTACCTCTATCTTCTGGAATTTATTGACACTACATCATTCTACCAAAATATAATCAAGTTCCAACACCTGCTCACTGAATTACTATAAACACTAAATTTCCAGTGCAACTCCAAATAGCATCACTTCATCAAATTAATTATCATGCATGGAAGGAATATTAGTAACAGCATACCCTGTTCACTTCAGCTATTGAACCATGTCTCAATACTCCGAAATTAAGAAGAATCTAATATCCAGATACATCTCCACCATTAACACATGCCCTAGTGTAGCTCTACTATATCAAGTCATAATTAAGACCCTATAAAGTCAGATAATTTAGTAAAAATCCAAACCTACTCTTAACATTGCAGCTATAAGTGCGTAATGGACTCCTACCAAATGAACAATTGAAGAAAGTAGCAAATGTGGAATATAAAGTTTGCAAAACTTCTTTGGTACTCTCAGTAAAACTGATATCTGCTATTACATTTTGAGTCTTTCATGTTCTCAAATGATGAATTTCCATGACTTCCAGTAAATTTGTAACATTGAGTTTTAACCATGAAGTTCTCACCAAAATAAATAAATGAGAAATATTAGTATGATGTTTCCAAACTAGTCTTGGACTTCATTCCTACTTCCTTAAAAACAAATTTGAGTTCTTTGATATGAGACAAATCTTTTAAGATAAATTACGCCGACCTCCCAGGAGGTTTTGACTATGACATTAGTAAACTTGTACTTTTGGAAATTACATCCCCCCTTGTGGTTTCCAATTGTATTAAAGTTCCCTCCCTCCTCCCTGTGAGTCAATTAGGGGTGATCGTAGATCGGGTTGGTTCAGGTGGCATCCTATCCGTCATCCGTCCAAAATTAGGCTGATTGGAAGAAATCAACCCGCACCTGTCCACCGGTTTGGCGAATACAATTTGAGCGGGGCCATGTGGGTTAGTGGATGGATGCGATCGCTTTGATAGTTTAGACTTTACAAATTTTGGATATTTTTTGAATTATAATTTATAACTTTTACAATCTTCAATAATTAGTAATCTGAAAAAATATGTATTATTTGTCTATAATAGGCCATGGCACCACGCATGCATATTTTTAAGATATTATTTTCCATTTTCACAAAAATATATATTTTATTATTTCTACCCTATATTGTTACTTGTTAGCAATTTCTTTTTCTTTTTCTTTTTTTCTTTTTTTTTTTTTAACTTCATCTACAGGTGGATCGAATTCATGTGGGTGTGGGATGGTTGATCCGCCATCCGAACCGTATCCGCAAATTTTGAAATATTTCATCCACATCCATCCACTAAAAGACACACATCCGCCCAAAATCAATCGGATTTGGTCGGTTCGGTCGGATTGAGCGGGTTGGACGGGTCCATGATAACCCCTAGAGTCAATTGTTACGTCAACTAACACAATTTTGTTGATGGTAGCAGTTACCTCTATTACTCCACCATCACTGGTGGTGACCCAAAACTTACCAACCAACTCTCTTTATCTCTCTCTCTCACACACACACACAAGCATTGCCACACACAAACCCACACAATCACTGTCACCCACAAAATCACACAATCATTGTCTTTCCCATCCATTACTGCACCATCACCGGTGACACCCCAAAACTCACCGCCACCATGCCACCCCACCATCGACTGCATACCCAACACTTCCTTGAAGCTCTTGTTCATAGAGGTGTTACAGCAGCAATGGAGGCTTGTAGTGATGCCATTTCTTCCAATTCAAACTTCATCTGATCAAACATTACACCAAGTACAGACCCTATTTTTTGCTATGAATGTCAAGTCACCAATATAATCTGAAGTGGGGTCAATTTATGCGATGGTGTGATGGTGGTTGAGTTACTTGGGAAGATGGTGAGATGTATGGGTGGAAAATGGGTGGGTTTGGGCCGAGTATATATGAGTTGTGGGTGAGAAGAGCCAGCTCAAAACTGCCCAATTAACTAGTGGGTTAGAAACCTCAGGGTAGAACAGTGTAATTTACCCAATCTTTCACAGTTCAACAACAAAAATCATGAGTCCATAATGAAGAAAAAGCTAATGTAAGCAGTCCATCCCATACACAGGCAATCTCTGCAAACAAATATGTTTTCTAACAAACCCAAATAATGAGTGCAATCACTTGCAAAAAATTATTTTTTTCTATCACCAGTCTATTGGGTCAACTAACTCTCCTTACTACTATGATATGAAGTTAGCAAATTTAAGGCCAACTGTATGACTGAAGGTAAATTTGCACTTCTGTCCCAGCCAAATTATCAAGCGATAAGTATTTTGAAAGGTTGAATCTTCAGAAAAGGCATCTTCGAAGGTATTTATTTTGACATCCTAAACTATTCGACTACTTATCAAAACAAATCTAATTATAATTGTATTTTAATCTAGTTGTTATCAAAAATTGTATTTTAATCTTGTATATGATACCCAAGCAAGTGACCTTGCTGGATATTTTTGACTACTAAAACACCTAGAAACACCTGTAACTGAACATTAATCAAGTCAATCAAGAAACTTTGAGCAAACTTTGCCTAAATGAAATTCTCAATTCATTCTATAAACTCGTAACATCGAAATATTTAACAATTTGTAGTGAATAAGCAGCCACAAAATTCATTAAAAAAAAAACATTAAAAATGCTTGTTTTTTCATGATACACGAATTAAAAACAAATCAAATCACATACTTTGAGGGAATCAGAGGCCTTCTTGAGTTCAATCTCGAGCTCCATCATAGTAGTAGCCTCACTGGATCGAATCACCGACGCCAAAGCCCTAATTGCCGCCACAGCCTCAGCCAAATCAGGCTGTTTCCTCCAATTATCAAACTCATCAATCACACTAAACGTCTTACCAGAATCACTCGAAGCATTTTCCGGCGGAACCTCGTCGGGGAATCGGCCGACGGCGGCCTGAGCCTGGGCGAGCCAGTCGCTGGTGACGACGCCGTGGTGCGCCGCCCTAGTCTGGTAATAGGCAGAGATGTTGTTAGGGTTAGGGTTAGGGTTAGGGTTTTGGAGGGTTTCGGCCATTGTTGAAGAATCAGGAGGAGGAGAGAGAAGACGAGTTTCCTGAGGGGTTGGTGCTGGTGGTGGAACGGCGTCGTGTTGGAGTCGTTCGTCGAGAATGAAGGAGGCTGATCTATACCACATTTATTCGAGCGAGGTTTGGTGTGTAATAAAAATTTTATGAAAGGGTCTCGAAAGCGAAATCTCCGGCGATTTCTGACAGATTCCGGTCACTTTTTTCTTTTGTTAAAAAAAAAAATGAAATGAATCTGATTTCCGATTTAATAGATATGTTCTTCTGCTGCTATATCTATATCTCTCTACTATGCCTATACTTTTTTTGCGTTTGTTTTTTCAAAGTATGTTAATTTGCTACTATATAGTGTTACATGGCAATTTGATAATGTGCACTTGAATATAATATAAATAATGTGACTTTTTGGTAATTGGTCTACTATTGTTGTATGGCCTGAAAGAATTAAAAAACTTTAGTAAACGGAGTATATTATAATTTGTAAAATTGTAGTTTGGTCATCCACGTTTATTAATTTTAAAATTTAATATCTAACTCGTCTAATTTGTTATTAGCATTCGTCTAGAATGTAAATTGTCTTTGATTTTTTAATTATTTTAGTCTGAGTTAAAAAATTGAAATGAATTTTTTTATTTTTTTAACTTTTATAAAAAAAAATAAAATAATTATGATTTAAATGTGACATTTTATTTTATTTATTTATTAATATATTTTATATTTTTATGACTATTTTAGTCTAAAAAATTTAAGTCAAACATAACCTCAATTTGGTGAGTTTGCTGTTAATTTGATGAAGTACAGTGGTGTCTTTAAGTTCAAAAAAATAGAGTAGCAGTTAATATGGAGAGGGAGATGGTTGACTAGACCAATGAAGTTTTCGGAGATGGGATAGTAATTTGGGTATAGAGAATTATGGAGAGGGAGATGGTTGGCTAGACCAATGGAGTTTTCGGAGATTTTGAAAATTAAGATCGTGTTTGGTGAAATTCTCAAATCATAATTTTATTTCTCTATTTTCATCCGTTGTTTGAATAAAGTTTTGAAAATATGATTTCACCATACATTTCAAAACATATTTCTCTGTTACGTTTGGCATATTTCTCTTTTTTGTCTTCTCCATTCTAAAAAGCAGGGAAGTATTTGAATTTTGTGTCTACCCGGTCATCCTTCCAAACGTCTGGCCGGTTGATCGAAACAGTATTTTTTTTTTCTTTTTGGCAATTGCCAATCGCCACCTATTGTTTGGGGGAAAAAAAAATTTATTTGTTTTTTATACTTTTTAAATATATAATTTATTTTTTTTACACCAAAATAACAACTTATTTTTTTGAATTGAATGTTAAAAAGAGTTTGGTTATGAGTTTTGAATAAAATTTGCAATAGAGTTTTAAGTTGTGCGTTTAGTTATGAGTTATATCTTTTTGAATCAAGTTCTGAAAACTCTTTTCAAAACTTATAACCAAACAAATTTTCTCAATTTATATATCACATCAAAAATTCAAAACTTAATTTAAAAATCTTTTCAAAACTCATAAGAGCATCTCCAACCGTTCACCAAAATTTTCATCAAATCTGAGTTAAAAAATGACTTTTTTCTCAATCTGATACCGAGTGCTCCAACGGTTGATTTTCATCAAATTTTTATCAAACCTGTGCCGGGACAACCGGTTGGTTGACCGGCCGGTCAACTGGTTAAGCCAAAATTTTTTTTTTTTTTTTTTTGAACTTTTTGAACCTTTTAGTGGTCGACCGGCTGGTCGACCGGTAAGACCAAAAAAAAAATTTTTTTTTTTTTTAAATTGTTTGAACCTTTTTTTGTAACTGTTTGAATCTTTTGGTGGTCGATCGGTTGGTCAAACGGTTGGTCTCCCCCAACGGTCATGCACAGTGTTTTGGTGAAATGCGGAACTTATTCTCATTTTGGTGAAATGTTTGCTGAATTCTCGATTTGATATCGATTTGGTGCAACCGTTGGAGCACCAAAAAGTGATTTTTTCACCAAAATTCAAATATGATACTACATTTGATTAAGCGCTGGAGATGGTCTAACTAAATAAATTTTTTCCTTTCAAATCATAATTTCAAAACTCACAAATTCAAAATACAACTATATTCTTAAGTCATAATTCTAAAACTCTACCAAACACAATCTAAATTTTTTTATTTATATTTAATTTAAATATGCTTAAAATGTATAATATATGTGGACAAAAAATTTTAAAAATTTCACCAAATACAAAAAGAATTAATGATTGAGCACCTCACCCTCACAAAACCACTCATGATGTAGACCCTACACATACATGAGTGGACCTCACACATACATAGAGAGTCAGGATCAATTTGAGGGTGTGAGGGTCATCTCCAAAGGGGGTTCCAAACATTTCTAATACAAAAAATTAAAATTAAAATTAAAATTTAATATATTTTTGTATTTTGTTATATTCAATGTATATTTTAATATTTTTCTTATTTTTTAAATATTTTAAGATTATATAAATTTAAAAATCAGGAAAAATATTAAAATATTTAAAATATAAAATATAAATTTTAAAAAATTAAAAATTATTTTTAAAAACTCAAAACTAAACAGGTGAATAGCACAATGTAGAATGGTAGTTAAAGCAGCGATAAAAAATAAAATAAAATAAAATTGATGGGGTTGGTCACAGGTTAATTGGTGGAGGTAAATAGAGAGGCCAAAAATGTTTTGGAACTGTTAAATAAGAGTTTTAAAAGAGTTCTAATTTTTCTTTTTTATCCATTACAATTTTTTTTCTTTGTTTTTTTTTTCTTTATTTTTTATTTTTTACTTTTACCCCTGCTAACAATGTAAAGCTCAATTTAGAGCTTCACACCTAGAGCTCCGTATCACAGTCGATAGGGGTAGGTGCGGGTCGATTGCGGTCATGGAACCTCCAATCCGCCATCAGTCCACTAGATTATCGGATTGGAGAAAATCAATTCGCATCCGTCCGCCAATCCGACGGATGTGGATTGAGCGAATTGGTGGATGAATGCAAATCGGTTTGGCGGTTTAAAATTTTATAAATTTTTAACATAATTCAACTTGTGTATTTCCTCAAAAAAAGTATTACAATCAATGACTTGAAAAAGTATTACAATCACTGTATGCCTCATCTACAGAAATAAAGTTTGAAACTTTAGAACATTACAATCACTGCATGCCTCATTCACAGATTACAATCATAGCATGACTCATCCACATAAAGTATTATATAAAGTATTACAATATGTGATTCTTAAAATATAAAACGTAATTCAAACCACTAAAACTATGAACATAGTAGTAGTAAAAATTGTATGTATATGTATTGTTACATCTATATCTATTTTTAAAAATAAAAACCAACCAGTATATATCATCTTTTTTATTTATTATTTTTAGAATTAGATTTAAAAACCCAAAAATATAGATAAATAATACATTTATTTTTTTTTAATTTAAAAAATATATTCAAGTTGAAAACTATTTTTCAACAGAATATATTCAACAAAATATTTAAACTCTTTTGCAATTGAAAACACAATCAGAATATCTAAATAAATTAAAAACACAAAGTCTTATAAATTACTAGGGGTGCCTGCAGTTTGGCGAATCGATTGCGGCCAAATAAATTTCAAATCCACCATCTGTCCAAAATTAGGCAGATTGAAAAAAATTAATCTGTAACCGTCTACTCCTCATCATATATCTGTTTAAAATATGACGGATCGATTTGATTCGATCAATTTGGACGAATTAGTCTGTGCCCTGCTTACCCCTCACAGTCAATAAATAGGCTAAGGAAATAGGAAAGAGGTCCATCATGGTGGAGGGAGGGGTCAAGTGGAGGGAGAGGAGAAAGATGTCTTTCATTGATGGAGGTAGCAAAGATCGAGGATACGAGGGATGTTATCTTCGAGTTTTTTATTTTATTTTTTAAAAAATAATAATTTAGAGAATTGATCTATTTTTTAATTATTTAAAAAATTAACTTATTTTTTTAGATCGTATTTTGAATATATAATTTTAAATTGAAATCGAATTTTTAACATATAATTTTAACTTGAAATCGCAAATTAAAAATTTAATTTTATGATAATATGGACTTCACTAAGATATATTTTTAACTGTGTTGAAAATATAATTTTAAAAAGCAACCGTTTGGGAAGTGGGTTGGCTTTTTGATTTTTTGGCTTTTTTAGCTATATGAGCCTGGGCTCAAAAGCTTGGTTTGGGAAGGGCTTTTGGCTTTTTGACTTTTTTGACTTTTTTGTGAGAGAAGAGTGTAATGATTATGGGGTTAGATGGGATGTTTTGTCTGTTATGGCTCATGAGCCTATTCTGTCTTTTGTGACTCATTGAGCCAAAAAAAGCCCAATGAGCCCTTGCCAAACCAAACCTTATCTCTCAAATTGTTTAAACATTGGGTCAATTCACTAAATTGTTTTTTTTTTTTTTTTTTTGGATATGAAGAAAGAAGAAAAAAAAACTCTGTTATGGTCATATTTGTTTGAATTTTTGGAGAGGGCAATTAAATTATGAAAAATTTACCCATAAGTCCTAGTTTTTGAAACGTTGAACCATTTAGTCCTAAAAGTTTTCTTATGCTCCATTTAGTCTCATTTTTACATCAGCATGATGTAAATGATGTAAATGATCTGATGTTTCATTCTATAATTTCAAAATTTATTGAAATCTGATGAACATTAGATGTTTTTCATCCTATATTTTCAAACATTGTTGAAATTTGATGAACATTAGATGTTTGAAATCTAATGTTTGTAACATGACTCTGATGTTATTAACATTATATCTGATGTTATTAACATTGTATCTGATGTTATTAACATTGTAATGGGACCTTTCAGTCTATAAGAAAACTTTTAGGACTAAACAGTGCATAAGTTATTAATTTGGGATTTATTGGTGCATCCCCCTTAAATTATAGTGTTATTTCTAGCACTTTACAAGTATTTTGGATCTCTTATTTTTTTATTTTTTTTTACTATAATAATAATTTTAAATAAAATTACTAAAAAATATATCAATAATTTTGAGGCTCATATCTCATAATTAAATCACACACCTACTATATCATGATTTAGAATTTATGAGAGCACCCACCTCCATCACCATCCATTCATCTTTCCCAAATTTCACCTTCAAAACCTACCCACTCTTTGGCAGTAATATTTCAATGGCAATAGTGGCAACCATTTCATTATATACACTTTTCCAACAATGACAATGAGTAAAAGGTTTTCCCAGCAATCACAACTCCACAAGACAAGAGGAGTACACCAATAAAAACTCAAAAGAGATTCATAGTTTTGATGGTATTCTTAGCTCAAAGGAGATTGCTTGAACATTGTTTATTTGTTTGAGAACAAGTAACCGAAAATTTCTTACTTGTTCGGAAACAGATAACCGAAGTAACAGCAGAAGGAAGCAAACAAAGGAGGTTGGGGCACCCTTGGGTGGTCGACTGGCCGATTAACCGAGGAGTCGATTGGTGGGTGAAAGCTTGCCTAGTTTTGCTCACACAGAGAGCATACAAGTACAGTGAGATCATAGATGAATGATAGAAAACCAACCATAGAAGCATGGACGTATATTGTGTTGTGTGTATGAAAAAAAATAATTGAAAAAATAAAATAAACATATTAACAAATTTCATAATGAAGCAGAGAAAAAATTTCTTAATCACAACAAATTGTTTACATTGGTTTTAAGAGGTTCCACCATCATTGGTTTTGTTAGTGTTTTAGGAGAGAGACTTTTTGGTGGTGTGTGCATGTGAATTTGAATGGGTTGAATATTTTGACAAGGATAATTTTGGTATTATTTGGGGGGAGAAAATGAATTTTAAGAGTTTAAAATTTATAAGTAGGGGTTCAAAAAAACTAGAGGGTCTAAAATAATTGATAGGGTGCTAATAGCGACACTCTTAAATTTATTTTCTATAAGATTTATTTAAAGAGTATTTGGTTGAGACATGAATGAGAGGGTTAACTATTCCCTTAGACTAATAATCCTTCCATGGGTAGGACTACCAATCTCATGGAGGGATTGTGATTGGAAATTGAATGAGGGGTTTAGTGAATTTTTAAATGATTTTTAAGCAAAATTATATTTTTTTAGAACAAAAAAAGAAGAATCTATAATATTAAAAAAAAAAAACTAAAAATTAAAATATATTGATTTTATATATTAATACTATCTATATTATTACTAATCCGGTTGTATACAAATAAACACTCATTCTCTTACTAGGGGTGTACACGGTCCGGATTGGTTCGGTTCTGAGAAAATCCAAGAACCGAACCGATCCTAACGGTTCTGTGATTTTGAAAATCAGACCAGACCGTTATACTTGTAAAACCAGACCAGAACCACACCGAAAAAACGGTTCGGTTTCGGTTTGGTTTACGGTTCCAAAAATTTCTATTTACAAGAATAAATTATTAATATTAACAAAATAATTACTCAAACTAATTACATTTAACTCATGATAAAAACTAATAATATTAAGGTATTACTTAATATTACATATATATACCATCCTAATATCATTAAAATTATAAAAAACCAATTAATAAAAATAAAACTTGATATTATATATATATATATATATCTTTTAAAATTCGGTTCGGTTCGGTTCGAACCACGATTTTTTCATAAAATCCATTAACCGAACCGTTTTTACGGTTCTCATATTTTTTAATCCGAAACCGAACCAATTCTTAATAGAACCGAACCAAACCGTATGATTCGGTCTGGTTCGGTCCGGATTACCGGTTTGAACGGATTTTTGAACAGCCCTATCTCTTACATCTCCAACTTAATATTACCACATTAATAATCTCCTCACTCAATTTTATCTTATTGTTACTCTCTTTCATCCTATTAAAAACGTGGGCTCAGTTTCATTGGTTAATATTGCTTAAAACAATTGTTTGAATAATTATGTACTTTTACACTTGCAAAATGCAAATGAAAAGTTTCATTTAAATATATATGAATTTGATATGCATGATTTAGCATTAATCATTCAACAAAAATAATTCAAATTTAAATTTGATAGTACACCTATGGGATTAAGTATTAAATTAAATTGATTTATCATGGTGAATTAAAAATAACAATATAAAAGTAATTAATTGAAATAATATTACGAATTCACTTTTAATTACTAAGATCTCACTAGGACAGCAAATGAACTGAACTATTTATAAACAGGTTTGGCTCAGCCGAACTCGAGCTCGAACTCGAATAAGCTCGCCTCGTTAAGGTTGCCTAGTTTATCTTTAGTTAAATTATATATATAAATAATATACATTATTTATATATTAAATAATAAAAATAATAATTTTTATTTTAATAATAAAAATAATATTAAAAAAAATCTTATCCAGTCCAGTCGAGTTTAGTTCAAGCTCAATCAATAAGCTTGATAAGCAAATGAATTAAGCTCGAACTTAGCAAAACACGACTCAGTTCGACTCGTTTGTAGCCCTAGATCTTACTAAAGTATATTTCTTTTATTTCAACTTAACTTCTTTTATTAATATAATTTTTCTATATATGTTTTTTTTTAATTTCAAAATGATTGATTTGAAATCCAAATTCATTCAAAGGAACCATAAAGTGTAAAAATGAGCAAGTGAAGCTCATCAAGGAACCCACTCGATTACTCTCTCCAAACAATAGCATCTCTCTCTATTTTCTTCTTTTAGGGTTTTCGTTTTGGGAGTGTAGTGTTGAGGGGGAAAGGGGGCTCCGGCTACCTCTCTTCTTTTTTCTCATTCATTTTCTTCTAATTTTCTACACAATTAGCATTGGGAGCTCTATCTTTCCAACATCTCCCTCATTGTGAGGTACTCTTCTCCTCATAATGGTAGTTTTGCTAGTTTTCTTGTCTTCTCATCCCGCCGACACTAGATCTACCATGTCCCTCTTCCTCCGCCTCTCGTCTAAGCCGTCACTACCGTACCGCTACTAGATCTATCACTGATCTGGCTTGCCTCCACGAATCTGGTTGTCTTGGGGTTGAGATCAAATTTTTTTCTCCTTTTTTTTCTTGTATATTTTGGTTTTTTCGTTGTATTTCTTGGAATCCATCGATGTTGTAATTGTAACCTATGATTTATCTCATGCTCTATTGCTGAACTCTTGCGTGTCTGGATTTTTTCATATCTTTCACCTTTGTGCTTCTTGTACTGATTTTATTTTGTTTGGTGTAAATTTTATTTGTTGGATGGACTCCTCTCTATGTGCCATTTGGATTACCTTAATGCAAATCTATCTATATATCTATACTATATATTAAGCAAAATGGAGTTTTTAACTTCAAGTCTTGTGTGAGCTCCAATCTCCCAATCTAAATTTCCTAATTTTTTGATTTAAAAAAAAAAAAACTTAGCATTTATTAATTTATCTCAACTCCCAAATCTTATCCTCATAATAACACTTTAATACATTAAGAACAAGTATAAAAAAAAAATCTTTGAAATCCAACACATATGAATTCCTTGAAAAGTCCCAACACATATGATTATTATCCCTCATAATAACACTTTAATGCATTAAGAACAAGTATAAAAAAATTTCTTGAAAAGTCCAACACATATGATTATTATCAAAATATTAAACTTTAATATAATATAATTAACAAAAAAAGACATTTAATTTTTTGAAAAGTCTAACACATATGATTATTATCAAAATGTTAAACTTTAATATAATATAAAAAAGGGAAAAAAAAAAGGCATTTAAAAAAAAAAAGACATTTAAAAATCGCAATTCACATATATAGATAATTGTAAATACAATCCGTGCATAGCACGGGTGATATGCTAGTATATATTAAGGAAAAGGGGTTTCTAACCCCCAAGCCTTGTGGGAGCTCCAATCTCCCAATTTTAATTTTCTAAATTCTTTATTTAAAAAAAAAAAACCCTCAGCATTTATTGATTTTGTGAAAATCTTCTGATCAATAGTTATTAACTTTTTCTAATTCACATGTCTTTTCCATATGTCAGCATTTATTGATTTGGTCAAAATCCCCTAATCAACATTTAAAATCCCTTCATACAAATAATTATAGATACAACCCGTACATAGTTACTTCAATATCCTTTTCAATTTCTCCCATACATTATGGTTAGTGATGAGATTGTTAAATTATTTTTATAAAAAAATCTTAAGAAACATAATTTATATATTAAAAAAAATCTAAAATAAATATAAACATCTACAATTATCCCGTGCGTAGCACGGGTGATAGGCTAGTTTCTTTAAAAAAAAAAAAAAAAATGTGTAAAAATGAACTGCGTCCCATGGACAGCCCAAGTATTCGTCAATCTACTGGGCCAGGCCCAGATCCAACCAAGCCACGGAATGAAATCTCACAATGGAGCCCATGTTAGAAGTCAGGCCCATTTTAGTTTCAAAAACCCTAGATGCCAAAAAAACATATAAAACTCTAGATTCAGAGATTCCCAAAGAGACAACCCTAGGAAAGAAAAAAGGTTTGAGAAGACGAGCAATGTCCATCGATTTTCTACTTGAGCAACTTCATTCACTCCCAGCCGTAGGATCAATTGATAATCTCTGTTTTCTCGGTCGAGTTCTTTGTTTCGTTTTCAAAATTTTTGCTTTGTGGAAACAAAAACAAGACATAGATATAGTATGTAATTATATGTATGTATGTAAATTGCAGCTGGCCGAGCTGGTTGGCTGAAGTATAGTCAAGCAGTAAAGTAAAAACAGTTGCAGAAATCAAATTTTAGGGGAAACAAAACCAGCTCTTGACTGCTTTAGTTTCAGCAGAGCAGGATTGATAGTCCTCTACATTGATCATCTCTAGTTAAATTATAAATCTTTTCAGTTTTTATTCTCAATATATATTATATAATATGTATATATAATTGATTTTCTCTTATCTTGATTGATGTATATAACTACATAGGGAGGGTGTTAAGATACCTGCAACAGCGGTAGGCCATTGTCTATTGGATGAGATCTTAATTTCAATTTTTTAAAATTTATTTAGGCTTTATTTTTATTTTTTTAATTATAATTTGAGTAGAAATTTGAAAAGAAAAAATAAAAATGTGTGTAAAATGTATCTAAATTTCACTTACATTTTTCATTTCTCTTTTCAAATTATTACTCAATTTTTTTTTTTTTTTTTTTTCTCTTTTCAAATTCATAAACCAACCACAATGTTAATTTATTTCGATTATAGGGGGAATGGGAGAAACTGTAATTGGCATAGACTCAGAAAAACAAAATATATAAAAAAATAATTTATAAATAATTTAAGATTATGTTTGATTCATAAATTTAGAAAAAAAATTAAGAAATGCAAAAAAGAAAAGGTGGATGAAACTAAGGTTATTTGGTTTGAACAAAAGATAAGTAAAAAAATTTTAAAGACAATATTTTTTCATCATTTTTCTAAAAATAATTTGGTTGTAAAAGTTCCATAAGTTAATTTTATAAAGTTGACTCTCGCTCATTATCTTTCAACACATTTAATCTTTTCAAATAATAATTCCGTAAAATATTTATTTTACTTGTTTTTTGTTCAATCAAATAATAAAAAATGAATAAGATATTTTTAACAAAAATATTTTACCTCAAAATAAACGAAACCTAAATCAAAATTTATCTTTTAAATATAAATATATAAATTAAAGTGACAGATATGTGTTGTGTTGTGTATGTTAGTTTGGATAAGTAGGAGACATCCATGTTTTTTATATTTGTATAAGAGAGGTAGAAATTGACAACGAATTTTTCTCTCAAGCTGAGCTGGATGGATCGAGGTTGGTGATGATTCATTTGTTTATCTAACGATGCAAATTTGGCCGTCCCAGCTGTTGCCTTCGAGTATGTAGTTCATCTTTGTAGGACGGTCGCTGTCCAAAAAGATTATATAACTATTATTACTGGACCACATGATTATATAGCTTTTAGAAAAATAAACTTTTGATAAATTATATTCATCTTCTCTATCTTCTTTAAGATTTAAAAAATAAAAAAATATAGTAAGTTTCACAAATTTAGCATAATTAGGTTAAACTCCCTTAAAGTTATTTTCAGTCCTTTTAACCTAATTACTAAAAGGAAGATCAATATAATTATATCAAAATTGTATGACTTATTATATTTTCTTCAAACCTCAAAAATAGTAAATATAATTTACCCAATAACTTTTCTCAAGTTCATATAGTGTTTGTGAAATATCAAATAACTTAGGGTAAATTATCAATAGGTCTTAATAGTTGGATTTAATTCCCATCAAGTCCTATTGAAAATAAGTTCTAATAAAATTGTCGCTAAAAATAATTTTTTGTGACGATTTTTTGCATGTCGCTAAAAATAAACAATTAGCGACTTTTTTTTGTCATTGTTTTTATATATTGTCACTAAAACTTACAAATAGCGATATTTTTCTGTGACGAATTTTTCAAACTGTCATTGAAAGTTCAAAATTAGTGACTTTTTTGTGATAATTTTTAAACTGTCACTAAAATTTATAGTTAGTAACATTTTTTGTGACAACAACTTTAAATTGTCGTTGAAAATTAACAATTAGTGACATTTTTTAATAGTGTTTGATGAAAAATGTCATTAATTACTATAGGAATTATTGGACAATTAATTCACTTATCAGGACCTGCACATAAATCCCCCATTACTTTAGGGGTGCAATGTTTGGATTCAAGTCTTACTTGTTATATGATTATTATTTTTTTACAAGTTAACACTTGACATTTTATCTTTTAAAATTCTAACACAAAAGTGGTGGGTTGCTTTAATTTAGATCAATAATCAATATTTTGGAGCACCATCTGCCTTTGCTAAAAAAAAAATTGAATAATTTTTCTATCTTTATGTAGAATAACAAATTTTGAGTTGTTATATTTGTTAAAAAATTGGTTTTTTATTGGCTTATTTTGGACAAGTTTTGAGACCAAATTCAAGCAAGACACACGTTTTTTTGAGATGGGTTTGAGTAATGATGTGTTTCTTGCTACGTAGTAAGTCACATCTCGTAGTCGGTTCGTCAAAACCATTTATAAGTAAATGTGAAATTGACATTATTTTTGCCTTCATGAAGTTAGAAGTTGAAGAAACAATGTGAGTTGCTCTATTTGTGTTGTCCCACATTGAAACAAGAAGAGAGTTTATATAAGTATATAAATTCTAAATTGGCACACTTGAGATGGGCCCCAAGGAGAACTCAAGTTTTATGGAGGAGGGGTTATGGACCAAGCATGCTTTGAACCCAACATCACGCACTACTAGTTGAGTCAGGCGAGGTGCGAGTCAGGTCCTACCTTTAATTTTTTGGACAAAATTTATTTGAATTTTTCTCAAATTTTTGTTGAAATTTTTAAATTTTTGAAACAATTTGGTTCAAAATTTTCAAACCCGAATTCGAAAATTTAAACCCAACTAATGCATTCCTCATGTCACCTCTCTTTTTCATCTTCGGGCGATTCAAACTTGTATCTATTTGGAAGGTTTTCTAACGTTCCAAAAAGACACCACTATGCCTATAAATATGGATCCCTCATGTTCAAATTATTCATTTGGCTTCCCGTTTTTCGTTCTCTTCTGCATTATTCTCCATACTAGTTTTTAGACAGATTTAAGAGTGTATAACGTAGGTTCTGGTTCGCTAGGCAGATTGTTTGAAGTATTTCTACAATCTGTGTTTCAATTATTATATCTTGGGAGATAAACGCCATTAAATCTGTGAGTACCTATGTGGCGGCGAATTTATCTTAAGGACAAAATGTCACACACTTGACTTGATTTTCAAAGTTCTTTTCTGCTTTCGTAAATAAATTATGTAAGTCAATTTATTGTATTTGTTTGATTTATTTCTGTTTTTATTTTTTACATAGAAAATTGTTCCAACAATATTTATACCAAATTATTCTCATTTAGGTTGAAGTTGTATAAAGGGGAACTTGTTCATTGTTGTAAATCAAACTAGTCGAAAAAAATAATAATAATAAAGTAGCATACAAAAGTAATATTTCAAGAAGTATTTTGTAAAGTGTTGAACAAATTACTTATAGTAGTGTAAATTTAAATTTAATGTGATACAAATTGTACCTAACAAATAAGAGATGGCTTCTCTGTAGTCACTGTTGGGCTCATGGGGCCATCACGAGTCTTGTTTCGACAATCTGAACCGTTCAATGTGTAAAGCTTGTTAAGTACTTTATGTCTGCAAAAAAAAATCACTTTGATTGGATATCGGTAGCCCCTTGATCGAAACACATTTTTATTAATAATTTATTTTTAAAATTATATTTATCATTAATAAAAATGTGTTCCAATTAAGGGGATATCGATATCTGATTAACATGATTTTTTGCAAGCATAAAACATTAGACGAGTTCTACACATTGAACGGTTCATGGAAATGGGACTCATGGTAGGCCCCACGAGTCCAACAGTACGCTCTAATCCACTATGTAGACTAGAGAAAAGACTCAAAAAAATATGTACCTAAATTAAATATGGCCCACGTGTTTCTCTTTTTAATTATTTTTTGAATAACATTGCTATAAAAAGAAAGCTTATCACATCCTCAATGATATTTTTTGCCCTATGCTCAATGGTGGCGTCCTCTGATCAATCACAATGCCAGTTCATAAGTGCTATTGAATCCCACCATTCCCTAACCCATATATATATCACCTGTTACTTGCAATCCTGCCAAAAGGAAAAAAGTATGGATTCCTACCCAAAATTTATGGAGAAAAGGATTTATCACTTTTAATTTAATTTAATTAATTTTTTTTTTAATTATAAATTCTTGAGATCCAAATACAAGCTTATCATGGTAGACATATTAACACGTATATTAATCTAATCTATAAATTATTCCTTCGCAATTTAAACCATAATATTGTTGATATTATACTCACAAAAGTTGCATTCGCTTCCATATTATATTTGATGTGGTGACTAGCTTTACAAAAATACCAGCCATTTGTAGTAAAAGACAAAGCAAATAAAAAAAAAAAAAAAAAAAGGTCTAATGTACTTTCAACAAAGACTAATTTGGTGGCCAATTTAGTGGAAAACAAATATGGTGGCATTGATAGCACGGTAACAAAGTCGCCCAATTTTAATGAACTCATGCACTTTGAAAGCAAACATGTCGGTGAATTACAAAAATACCCACCATTAAAGTAAAAAGAATGGGTCCAATGTACTTTCAACAAAGATCAATTTGGTGGCCAATTTGTTGGAAAACAAATATGGTGGCATTGACCCAATGGGTCAAGAACTATACAATTATGTGGGATTGTTCAATGATTTTAAACGTAATACAATCCATCTACTTTTTGTATGAATGGTCATGTGTATTTTATTTGGTTGTTTGATTTTTTAAAATAAAATAAATTCATTATTTTTGGTAAAAATAAATAATTTTTTTATATCTTTTAATTCACTTTCGCATCCATTCTTTGCACCGTAAGAAATCATCACTTGTATGTTAAAAAAAAATAGCCCTTATAAATTATCATCTGTAATTAATACATTATATTTTATTTTTAGGAGACTTACGTATAAGTCTTAATAAGCGAATTTATTATTCAATAGGTCTTGTGAAAATTAATAGTGTTTTTCATCAAACACTATTAAAAAAAATTACTAATTGTTAATTTTCAGCGATAATTTGAAAATTGTTACAAAAAAATCACTAATTATAAGTTTTAGTGACAATTTAAAAAAATTGTCACAAAAAATTCTTTAATTTTCAACTTTGAGCAATAGTTTAAAAAATTCATCATATAAAAACGTTACTAATTGTAAGTTTTGGCGATAATTTATAAAAATTATGACAAAAAAGTCATTAATTATTAATTTTTAACGATATATACAAAAATTATTTTTAGCTATAATTTTATTAGAATTTATTGTTAATAAGACTTGATGAAAATTAAATTTAATTATTAAAACTTATTAATAATTTACCTTTATTTTTATTGATACTATCATTTGCAAAGTCATAAAAATTAATCCGTCCCAACCCCACTCTCGCATTGACGCCACTTCTTTCTCGAATGGCTCCAACCCGCTATCGCCTTGACCTTGCTACCTCATCGATTTTTACGAGTTTTTTTCCAAGCCCATGTCTCGTCTCATTGCCATCTCTATTCTTTTAAGGGTAAATTATATTAAATCTTTTTAAATTATCCACCATTTATACTTTACATTATAATGTTTTAAACTCAATAATTAACCCTTTCAACTATTTGAATTTAAATATTAAGTCTTTTGTTAGTCACCTGTTAGATATTTAGATAAAAAAATTTCAAGTACTGTGCGCTGATGATTATATTAAATTTTATGACCAAATTATCTTATTATATCTTTTGTAAAGATTTAATATAATCATCATGTGCACAACATTTGACAATTTTTCATTTAAATATCTAACAAATGTCTAATAGAAAGGCTAAATGTTTAATTCCAAATAGTTTGAGAGGATAATTGTTAAATTTAAAACATTAGGAGATAAAGTGTAAATTGTATATAATTTAAGGGAGTTTCATATAATTTGCCCTTCTTTTAACTACACCATAAAATGGTAATGTAATTTATAATATATTTTAAAGTGAATTAATTAATAATAGACATTCTAATAAAATAATTATTCTATTCAATTTTATTAAGTACAAATTTTATTTTACTTTTATTACCTAGATCCAAACACTACTTTATTGTTAGATTGCTTAGGCTGCATTTGTTTGAGTAAGGAGGTCATCAGTACGATAAGATTAAGCGAGATAATTATTAGTGTAATGATATTAAATTGAAGATTTAAGTTAAATTGTATTTGTTTGTGCACTATATAGTGATATTAATTGGTTAGTATTAAATCTATAAAATTACATAAAAACATTTGTTATATAAAATATGACCTTGTTATTTTTGTAAAATAAGGGGTAAAATAGTATTTTCCCTTCCAATCTCATGGATTAGATTGGTAGTTCCCTCATTGGAAAAATTTCATAATCCGATATGACTGTTAATCCAATGATAATTTTTCAAAACAAATATAATATTTGTGATTCTACCTCTCTATTAGTCCTTTTTATTTTTATTTTTTTGTAATAACTCTCTATTAGTCATTTTTAAATTTTTTTTTTTTATTATTTTAAACTAGCACCTCACTGTCAGTCTAATCTCAACTTTTATATGTGAAAACAAATGGCCTTATTTCAGATTAAAAGTACCAAATAATTTCTCCCAAACACCGAAGTCAGTCAAAATAGCTAAAACTTGGATGGCTGTTTGCTTGTCGGTTCCAAATTCCCTACACACACAATGCACCTCCACCAATCACAATCCACAAAGCTCATATATCTCTCAAAAACGCTGCCGTTTCCACGATTAAACAAAATTAAAAATTAAATAATACTCATTATCTATTTATTTATTTAATTTTTTGGGTAAATCATAAATATTCCCCTCAGGTTTGATTAAATTATGAATTGCGTCCTATGATTCTAAAAATTATATTCCACCTCCTAAAGTTTCGAATTTCATAATAAATCGTTCATTTTATTAATAAATCATTAAATCCATTAACTGTTTTTAATAATGTTAGAAATATGTTTCAATTAATAATTTAGGTAATTTTATTATTATATAGGAGAACAATTATGAATTTAATTTTTTTAATTAATTTTGTTAAATAAAAAATTCTAACAAGGAATATTTATAAATTTTCAAATCACAAAGAATAATTTATATTTTAAATAATTCTTAAGGGTGTAATTATAATTTACCCCGATGTTTTTATTTTCCACCGTCTTTGTCTGTAATGTTGACTGTTATATTTAACTTCCAAGCCAGAAGATCATTTCTGTGGGTCACTCACAAGAAATCCAAAACATTTAAAAAACAAAAACACGAAGTTACAAATATATAAAAGAAGGGTGATTATTCATATAAATGAAGGGTGATTATTCAGTATTTCTGAAATATAGATACGTGGTGTTTTATAAAATTTTAATTTATGGAAAGACGCAAGAGTTCACAATTTATGTTTGTGATAGGAGAACAATACAAGACTAAAGGGTTGGTTTGAGATGTTCTAAAAAAGTGTACTTTTTGACTTATTGGTGAGTTTGGTTTGGGTTTGATGTGATGTATTATAGAAGTAATGTGATTTAAATAAGATAGTGACTTTTTGACTTATCTAATACATGCCAAACTAACCCTAAATAATTAGTGATTGATTTGGAGTATGGACACGTGTGCTTCGGAAATATTAAATAATTTCTCATAAAAGAAAAGGAAAAAAAAATAACAGAAGAAAAAGTTGCTTATTATCGTTACAAATCTGAAATGGAGAGACTTACAAGTGTCCGTTGATGGATTCATACACATATACATGTATATATGTATGTATA